>CM060898.1:97315113-98644280 GCA_030762935.1 Hymenopus coronatus | reverse complement strand
AACTCCACAAAAAAGTATTTGACACAAATTGTGTATCTTAATGAGATCTATATTTTCGTGTAGTAAGTTTTTGTCTATTTCGGTTTACCAGATGTGCAAAAGAGAATAGATAGAGTTTCGGAAAGTATTCCCGGTATTCTCTTGAAAATCTTTGTGTACATTCTGCACAGATGAAGAAATTATATATGACGTTTGATATTTAAACTACATTTTGTTTTTGTATTATATCGTTCACGCGCACATGGACCTTTTCCTATAAATTGTGATTTGGATTCAGCGTCTTCAAAACACATATTTCCGACGAAATCTGGACATCACATTTTTGGATGAAAAACAGTATTTTCCCTATTTATTTTATAGTACCACTGTTGTATATCCGGCTTTGATGATTCGCGAGGGGCAAATTTCAGAATGGCCAAATTTAGCAATACTAGAGCTATGAATCTCCACAGTAAAGGAAGTTATGCTGGTTTACTTCAACAGATGCATCGGTGCTCTGATTTCCTATTATGTTTTAATAAATATAGTTTACTGTTGTTGCTTAGAGCTTTGCTAAATGCAAAACACAACGCGAAAGAAAAGAAACTAAAATCAGCAAGGTTTGCAGTTCTGGATTGATCCACACTGCAAAGGGTGGAAGTTGTCTTAGGACTAATCAATGCTTTCTCCCCATGTGCGTGTCCTGTAATCTGAAATGTTGCTAATTCTTTTGTAAGCGGAGCACATGGCGTCAACATTGCTTTAGTCCAGGTGAAGTTGGTTTTAGGCATGTGTGTCGTATGTTGTCGGTTTATTGCGTTATCTTCGTTACATTTATCGTTCTAGTTGTGTTATTATTGTAGTTACCGTTACGCTTCCATTGTTTGCATTTTACGAAGAGATAGCACATGTTCGACGGTCACTAAATACGAGGTACGTCCAGAAAGTAAGTTCCGTTTCAATTTATCTCCGCTGCAGCGCTGCGATCGCAGATCCGCACATGCGCGGTAGACGCTCTGTATCAAGGAGAAGAAACGTGCGCCATTTTGAGATCGCTGTCAGCCACATACGCTTTGCTGTGCTTGTTTACAATGTCGGTGTTGATTGAAAATCACGCCGCTTGTGAAATCAGATCTGTAATTCGTTTTCTGAATGCTAGGAAAGTGAAACCAATTGAAATTTATCGGCAAATTTGCGAAGTTTACGGACAAAATGCGACGAGTGTTTCAATGGTGAGAAGATGGGTCCGACAGTTCAATGAAGGACGTAGTGAAGTGCACGATGAAGAACGAAGTGGGCGTCCATCTTTGGTTACAGAAGAACTGGTTCACGCGATTGATGACAAGATCCAGGAAAACCGCAAGTTTACAATTAATGCTCTTGCAACAGAATTTCCCCAAAGCTCACGATCACTAATTCATGAAATTGTTATCGAAAAACTGAAATTTCGTAAACTTTGCTCACGTTGGGTACCAAAGACACAGGCGGCAAACTTCTATGAGGAAGGTATTCAAAAACTTGTGCCACGCTATGACAAATGCCTGCAAAATTTCGGAAGTTATGTGGAAAAGTAGTTTAAGAATTGTAGAATTTTGTGCAATAAATAATTATTCTGTATCTGTAGACAATTTAATTTTATTAACAAACGGAACTTACTTTCTGGACGTACCTCGTAAGTATTGAAACTCGGAATATTGGTCAGCCTTGGGGAAAGCATTGTTGCTGTGTCAAAATAGCTGACTCATTGGTAGAGGCCGGATTTTTATGCAATATCAAGGTGCGAAATATGAACATACTTATGTAACAAAAACATCAAAATATGTAATGAAATATGTAATATCAACAAAACATGTAAAATTATGTAATATTCTAAATGCTAAGGTTACCACCTCAAATCTAAATGCAGGCTGCAAATTACCCAGAATTTTGTAATTTGATGGGTCTGTAAGTACGTAAATTAATTACAATGAGTTAAAATTTAAAGATTGAATATAGAATTAATTATAGGGAAAATGTTTTGTTTTATGCAGAATTTACCTAAAATTTATTTTCAAGTAGGTAATTACTAAATAAGAAATATGTGTTTTGGATTATATTTATTAAAATTACTCTTTCACATAATTATTTTAGTTAAATTTTAGATGGTAAAACAATGTTTAAATACAGAACCAATTTATTAATGAGTGAAGCAATCAATTCAAAATAATTACATTTTATTATGAGGATGCATTTTCAGTGTTCTATCTCCTGACATGCAATGAACAACCAGGCATTTTCATTTTGAGTCTTTTGCTTCTTTTAACGTACAGGGAATAACCATATACCTTTCCATATTTTAAGGGGTCATTGTTTGTCTCCTATCGGATAAAATGTTCTTATAAGAGAGAAGCTTCTCTGCACGTCACACAAAGTAACAGGAGCATATTTTGGCATAGGAATCTGATTTGCAGAGAAATGTTTTGGTAAATCGACACTGTCACCATTTAGCACTTTAGACATGGACACAAGCGTAGAGTACCCTGGATTCCTGATTAGCACAGCTTTGAATTGTTCACCTACCTTCCTTCCTACATCTCCTGCAACTTCACTAAGCTTCTGTGATGCACGTTCCATTAAATCCATAGATTCGTGAAGAAGGGAGCGTGATGTTTCCAACTGCTTGACGGTGCTAGGCAACCAGCCGAAGTTACTTTTGATGTAAGCACAGGAACTTGCCACTTTCGGATCTTTAAAGATGTCTTGAGATTCACGTATGGAAGCAGATACTTCTGAAGAGAACATGTTCACCACTGACTGGACTCCTTCAAAATGTTCACAATATAAGTTCACAGCTTCTAACCACATACCCCATCTTGTAAGTACTGGCTCATGAGGCAAAGGAACATGTTGGATGATTTTTATAGCACTGAATTCTGTGCGGTGCTGTAACGAAGACCTTTTTTGTTGCCGATATCAACTTATTCACATTTGGGTAGAAAACCTTAAGAGCAGTAATAGCTTTAATCTGTACGCTGCGGCATCTGAATACACAATTAAAACCTTTTCCTCACACACACACATCCTTTGGCCACAGAATCTTCGTCCCATCATTTATGAATCTTGCAATTGTAGAATGATTTGTTTGTTCTAACACCTTGCAACAGATTAGAAATGGTTTTGCTGGACTTTCGGAATCTAGTTTTCCTACTATTAAATTTTCTATGTACCGACCCATGTCATCTGTAGTTTCATCTACGGCAAATTAAATACAGGAGTCTCCAATTTCATTCCGTATATGAGCAACTGCTTCTTCATAACACGCATGAAGATACTTTTCCTCAGAGTAGATTCGTCAGGAATAACCTTCTTGCAATATTTTTCTAGAAAGGAGCGAAATTGAGGTATTTGAAGTTTATGCCACGGAATATCAGCCGCAACCATTGCAATGCACAGATCTTTAAAAAATAATTTCCGGACGGTTCCTGTTGCATTTGTGTCATAAGAATTTGCTGCTTTCTAGAAGATTGTAGATGTTTGTTGCGTATGTGAAGAACACTCTAGATATGTTGTTCCAATTGAGATTTCATGGAACAGCTTTTACCGCATGCTTAACAGACTATTATTTTTCCGTCGGTTGTAAAGGCGCTATCCAATTTCACCCATGAATTCAACTTGCAGGATAGCGAGGACGCAATAGGTGCCATTTTACTAAGACTTGCAAGAAACCAACTGCAGTATTATCGCCGCGCTATATTTTGATGGTTGTCCAGCGGCTCACTTTGTTTCCTCGCAGATGTTATATTACAAGATGCCTAATACCACGACAATGGTAACAATCAATTTCTCCAGCTCAAAGCGCTACGAGAAACGTGACACTGGAGGTCAACATTGTCGAGCGGCACCTGCTTTGTTATAAACGAACAACAATCAGAATGAGGCGAGGCGATTATTATCACATTCTTAATTTAACTTGCATCCTATTTCGCAGATTGATTTTTGTTGCTTTCAGCAAAACTTGTGAAAACAGTAGTTTATAATGTGACTAAAATATTTTTTTAAAAATAATAAAATTGTAACGAAACCCGAAAATGTGTAGTTTTATGTAACATCAGTAAAATATGTAAAAATAAATGTAAAATAAAATGTTGTAAGGGAGTCCTAATTGACGTAATTCGCCAACATTTGTACTTCTCATTGAAATATTATGCAGGATTTAAAATATGTAATTACATAAAAATCCGGGCTCTACTCATTAATTCAATAGTAGCATGTAGGTAAATTGTTGCGTCGTTCATTTTCCATCATTTTGTGTTTGAACTCTGGGAAGTGTGAACGTTCTTGCAAGGGCAATGAAGATTCAGAGAGAGTATTTTCGTGCAATGGTCTTGTATGACTTCAAATAAAACGCAGTCATTTCAGAGTTTTAGGGGGGAGGGCGGGCGTTCGGGAGACTATTCTCCGCCACGTGCCGCTGTGTTACATTGGTTTGGAGAATTCGTGAAGGGCCGTCAATTTCTTAAACATGAAGAGTAGCATTTCTGAGAAAAGCATCACTATGTGGAAACTAATCAGGGAATATCCAAGACTAACCTCAAGGACATTGAGCTGGCAGTAGTGGTTAGTTTGTCGAGTGTTTCAACCATCCTTCATGAACATTTTCGTGCAAAAGGTTTTTTTTTTAAGTTGGGTGCCCCATAATTTATCTGAAGCACAGAAGCTCCCCAAGGTGAAATGGTGCATGAAATGTTGCAAGGATTTAACTACAGAAAGTCTCGCTATGTTTCAGATATAATTATCAGTTTGACCTGGAAACAAAACGCCAGTCTTCTATTCGGATGTTCGCAGATGACTAACCATCTGTCAAGGTCAAGAGATCAAGCAGTGCCGGATAGAAAAAGCTTCCTTCTTTCTTCTCCACTAGTAGTCACTTGGCACAGTTGTGCACGAAAATCAGAAAACGTTACTGTAAAATGATACACAGAAGTTTGCCTTCCGAAAGTGTTTAAAAAACCCATGAAAAGCCTCCAGAGACAGGACTAAGCGGCATTTTGTTGCATCATGACAGTGCATCAACTCAAACTGTAATGTAACAATGAAATTTCTGCAAGTAATTGAGGCAAACTTATTGACACATTAATTCTATAGCTCCTGATCTGGCACCACGTGATTTCTTCCTGTTCCCTACGGTGAAGAACCGGATTGAGGTTACCGATTTTCTAACTTGAACAGACTGTAGCAGCATACGTAGTTATCTGTAGTGCCGGAAACTGAGTAGTGTGCATACTTCCAGAAGTGGTTCCGGAAGATGGAACGCTGCATACAGTGCTGGGGAGAATACTTTGAGAAACTGAGATAAACAAAACGTTTCTACAGCATTCATTATTTGCTGCCTCAATACTTATATAGTGACCCTCGAATACACAGTAGTGACAAAATCAGGAAACAGTGCTTTTCTCAGTCGTACAGAATGCCACAGCCGGAGATACTGTGGCGGTACTACGGTAGAAGAATTATTGTTAATAAGCTTATTCTTTTATTTATTTCATGCTTATCAAGAAAAATTAGCAGAAATAGTCTTATTTCTTGCTTTAGTGTAAGTAGAAGCGAAATAAGGGAGTACCATAGGTTAAAGTGAAAGCCAAAAGCTGGTTGCTATGTGATTGAAGTTCGTTTGTTTGTATGGACACGAGTTGGCTAATTCCTGTATGAGAAAAGTATGTTTTTTAAAGCTGAAGCCAAAAAAAGGAGTATCTCAAAAACGACCAACTCCACGAAAAAAATGTATATAACATAATTTGTGTGTTTTAACGTGCTCTACATTTTGTGTATGTTAAGTTTTTGCCCATCTCTTACGGTTTAGTAGTTATGCAAGATTCATCCAGAATAAAGTAGTCTTCAGAGGCTATTCCCAGAAAATTCAAGATATAATTTTTATTTGTCAGGTAAATATCTTTAATATACGATATTTGAATCAAAATCGTTAGAGCCATTTTTTGAGAAAATCAAAATTTTCGAAAAAAGTTCCATGTAAAGCGTATTTGGGAGTTGGGGGATTTTCTTGAAAATCTTCGTGTCGCATCCTTGGAAGATACCAAACCTAAATATCAAGTTTGGTTTTTAACGGATTTTCCGTTTTTGAGTTATGCTGCCCACAGACACACACATACACACAGACAGACACACACACGGACATTTTTCTAAAAATGTTTTTTTTTTGTTTTAATTCAAGAGATCTCAAAACATATTTCCGATTAAATTTCGGTATCGAATTTTTGGGTGCATTACAATACCTTCTCTATACACTATGTACATAGCACGTATAGAGAAAGTAAAAATTGAGATGTTTTTGACACTAGTCCCATGACGAAACAAATGACAGAAGTGGACGTTCAGCCAATACGTGGAGATAATATGCTGAGCACCAGCCGTACCCAGTGAGAATACGTTTTAATACTGATTAAAAGTTGAATATTGACACGTATAAGGTTTATATTGAGTTCCCAGTACAATATATACGATATTCTAAAATTTCGCCAGGTTAAAAGGTACATGTTTATTATGTAATGAAGGGCATTAAGGATCAGTTGTGCGCCCCTTCACTTTATGCAACAATTTTAAGAGCTAACATATTTTTTTCATTGCTAATGGCATGAGTTAGCGGAGTGGGTAAATTTGTTAAAAATGTCGATTTTATGATTTTTGGTGCAAAAAATGTCCCATACTTTAAAGTACACATTTACAATGTTTGATTTTCCTATGGTGGATGTAACAAATGTTTGGATGTCATGTTAAAGCGTTGTACTGTTTTAATGATTCTATGTGAATTTTAAAGCGATTTTTCTCAAGTTATTTTTTTTTTATTTTCCCATATTCAGAATCTATTAGAGAAGGTATTGCATCCCTCCGAAAAAATCGATACCGCGATTTCGCCGGAATAGACGTTTTAGGGCCCCCTGGATCAATTTTTTTTTTTTTATTCATTTTGTTAAATAAAAACACTTTTAGATACAGGTCCGTGGGGCAGTGTGTCCGTATGTCTGTGAACACGATAATTCAAAATCGAAAAGTCGGTTAGATACCAAACTTGGTATTCAAGTTTAGCATCTTCGAGGGATGCGACGCGAAGATTTTGAGAAAAATTCCCACACCCTAAACTACCCTTTACATGGAAAAATGTCGAAAATTTTGATTTTCTCAAAAATGGCTCTAACGATTTTGGTTAAAATTCCGTATATTAAAGATATTTACAAGACAAAATTCAGCAAAATTCATTCAGATTAAAGAGGTCGTCGGAGGCTATTCCCAGAAAATTCAAGATATACATTATATATATATACATATATATATTTAATATATGGTATTTTAATCAAAATTGTTGGAGCCATTTTTGAGAAAATCAAAATTTTCGAAATTTTTTCCATGTAAAGGATAGTTTGGTGTGCGGGGATTTCTCTCAAAATCTTTGTGTCGCATCCCTGGAAGATACTAAACATAAATATCAAGTTTGGTACTTTACTGACTTTTCGTTTTTGAGTTATCGTGTTCACACACACACACACACACACACACACACACACACACACACGCACACACACACACACGCGCACGCACTGCGGCCACTATCTTTAGATTCGGAGGGAACACGAACTCCATCGATTTGAAGCTGCTGAGGAAAGCAAGGATAATTAAAAGGGACATTTTCTCATACCCGAAATTAATTACGCATATTACTATTATAAATGAATGAGAAATAATAATAATTATTTTGTAATTTGGCTAGAGATATCTTTTTTTTTTTTTTTTTTTTTTTTTTTTTTTTTTCCGTTTTGTTCACACACTTAGTTTCGCTGCCAAGCGCATGCTCATAATTTGTAGCGTAATTTCTTGAAAAGCTATCCCCTGTTAATTGCCTCTCCCGAGGCTAAAATCGGCTCTTTTCAGCAATGGCATCATTGCACACATGAAACTAAAGCCCGCTCTATCCCCTTTTTAACTTCTTCTGAAAAAAATAAGAGGTTACATTTTACCGGAAATGTCAAATTCAAATCATAATTGTATCAATTTTGAGTGGTAAAACGAAAGAAAACTTGAACTTTAACCAATTTATATCTATAAATTTATTACTATGGGTTTAATTCCCTGGTTTTGCTTTGCAAACGTTTTTAATTGCTCAAGTAATAATGGTCGGTAGTAGATGTGTTTGAGGTTCACTCTTTAATTTTTAAAATTAGACTCATTTCCTTTCGTTTAAAATAGTCCATAAGTTCACTTCTGTAAATCTAAGAAGTTTGTGTTAGTTTCTTCGGTTTGAGGTTAGGTATAGTCTGCTTTCTGCTGTTTCTATTAGCACATTACTGCAACGACGATGCATTTTTGAACGCTTCTATTAGGTACTTTATCCAACAACAACAATAATAATCATAATAATAATAATTACTAGGGAGCCCATTTGAGATACGTAAAGACTAAAGTTCACTGCACATTTATCTGTAGACGCAAGCAGCACGTGCTCTCCGAACCAGGTTTTGAAAAGAGAAGATAAAACGAAGGCAGGCACTGTTAACTTATATACCCTCAAACGATACCCGTCTACACACTAATTATTTCTTATGTAAATTATTACATTTTGTTTTGAGATGAATATTTTCTAGATAAATTATTTCGTCACTCGTGATTTTATCGATAAAATAAAAACTCTTGAAGTTTACTGGAAGCATATAAAATACAGATTTTCAGATAAAGTTTCAGAAGTTGAATAAACTCTTTATGCTTTTTAAAATCTTCTGTCTGTCCCCTTGTAGCCTGTACTGCACAACAGCGGTTTTCATTCTCTGATGGACTCGATGCTGTTGTTTGCGTTGAACATACGTTATTTGTCCTGGTAATGGAACGCAGACGACAGATTATTCTGTCACTTGTCTGCTCTCTGTTCGAGAGTTTCCACTGTTTAGTAATGTACCTATATTGTCATTGACATGCTAACTTTTTGAAGTTCAAAAGCGCTGTCTCCGTATTAGTACCGAGTGTAATATTTATATAATAAAAATGTTAAGTATGTAAAAGCTGCAGTAGGAATTATTTTGCATCAAATTTATTATCAACTCTTTGATTTATATTAACAGAATAGAATATATGAGCTTTATGGCAAACAATCTGACATTAACTGTCATATACTTTTTTGACACACTACTAATTCATATACAATACAAAGTATTTTTACTTTCTCTACACGATCTATGTACATACTATATAGAGAAGGTATTGTATTGTACCCAAAAATTCGAAACCGAGATTTCACCACAAATACATGTTTTGGGATCCCCTGAACAAAAAAAAAAACATTTTTAGAAAAATTCTTGTGTATGTGTTAGTCTGTGGGCAGCATAGTACAAAAACGAAAATTCCGTTAAATACCAAATTGATGTATAAGTTCAGTATGTTCCAAGGTTACGACACGAAGATTTTCAAGAAAATTCTCCCATCTCCAACTGCCTTTTACATGAAAAAAAAAAAACTTCGAAAATTTTAGTTTTCTCAAAAATTGCATTTACGATTTTGATTAAAATCTCTTATATTTAAGATATTTACATGACAAATAAAATACATATCTTGAATTTTCTGGGAATAAACCTGTAAAGACCTTTTTATTCTGGATGAATTTGTCTGAATTTTGTATAACTGATAAACCGTAAGAGAGAGACAAAAACTAACTACACAAAAAATGTAGATCTCGTTAAAGTACACAATTTATATCACATACATTTTTTTTTGAGTTGACTGTTTTCGAGATATTCCTTATTATTGATTTGAGCTTTAAAATATTACAACTTTTCTCATGCGGGAACTCGTCAACTTCTGGACACACAAAAAATGGATTTTAATCCCATAGCAACCATATTTTAAAACAATTGACTGTCGGTTTAGCCAATGTTTATCTCGATTATCATGATGTAGAAGAATAAACTTACCAACAATAACTTGTCACAAGGATGCAGAGCAGGTCATGTGAATGGAACACATCAGATTTTTACTTTCTCTATCCCGTATGTACAATGTACATAGAGAATAGAGAAGGTATGGTACTCCAACAAAAAATTCGATGTAGAAATTTCACAAAAATATATGTTTTGAGGTCCTCCGAGTCCGAAATAAGCATTTTTTTGCTTTCTCTACACATGCTGTGTACATAGCCACAGAGAAGATATTTTATTGCATCCAAAAATTCGATACCGTGATTTCACCGGAAATATGTGTCTTGAGAACGACTGAATCCAAAAAAAGAGCATTTTTAGAAAAATGTCCGTGTTTGCATATGTGTGTGTGTGTTTGTGGGCAGCATAGCTCTAAAACGAAAAATCCGTGAAATACTAAACTTGATGTTTAAGTTCAGTATTTTCCAAGGATGCGACACGAAGATTTTCAAGAAAATCCCCCCCCCCACACTACACTTTACATGGAAAAATTTTCGAAAGTTTTGTTTTTTTCAAAAATGACTTTAACGATTTTGCTAAAATATCGCATATTAAAGATATTTACATGACAAATAATATGTATATCTTGAATTTTCTGCGAAGAGCCTCTAAAGATATGTTTAATCTGGACGAATATTTCGGAATTTTGCATAACTGGTAAACCGTAAGAGATAGACAAAAACTTACTTAAAATGTAGAGCTCGTTAAAGCATATAATTTATGTTGTATACCCTTTTTCGTGAAGTTGACCGTTTCTGAGATATTCCTTGTTATTGGTTTCAGTTTTAAAATACCTATACTTTTCTCATACGGGAAATTGTCAACTCTAGCCATATAAACTAGGAATTTGAATCATATAGTAACCAGCTTTTAAAAGATTTGACTATCGCTTTAACCTATGATATTCCTTTACCTATTACCCTTTTACTTACAAGGAAGCATGTAATAAGACCATTTTTGCTAATTTTTTCTCGATTAGTATGCAGTAAATAGAGGAATAAGCTTTTTAACAAAAATATGTAGCAGAGATGTAGTTAAAAATCATGTGAACATCAGATTTTTCAAAAACGAGAAGACTTAAAAACCAAATTAGGTTTTAAGTTTAATGTCTTCCAAGAATGCGACACAAAACTTTCAAGAAAATCCCCGGGCAACAAATTACTCTTTACATGGAAACATTTTTCAAAGTTCTGTTTTTCTTAAAAATGGCTCTAACGGTTTTTATTAAAATATTTTATATTAAAGATCTTTACAACACAAATAAAGTTTCGCAGAATTTTGCATAACGGCTAAACCGTAAGATAGACAGAAACTTACATAAGAAAACACATAATTTGTATCATACATGTTTTTATATAAAGCTGACCGTTTCTGAGATATTGCTTGTTATTGGTTTCACTTTTAAAGTAATTATACTTTTATCAAACAGAAGTAACGTTTCGTTTCATCTCTCTTGTATTACTTTAGGCAATGCAAAGCGAGTCGAACTTCATTTGTTTCACATAGGGCTAGCTTTTGAAAGATTTGACACTCGATTTAGCCTAGTGTATTCCCTTATGCCCTTTTTACTGACAAGGAAGAAAGTAATAAGACAAATTCTGCTAACGTTTACCTGATTAACAGATAGAGAAATTTATGTGAATGAAATACATCAGATTCTTACTTTCTCTACACTTACCATGCACGTACACAGTGTATAGAGAAAGTATTGCATTCCACCCAAATTTCGATACCGACATTTCACCAGAAATACACGTTTTAGCGTCTCCTGTATATTAAAGAAACATTTTTAGAAAAGGTTGGTGTGTCTATGAACACGATCACTAAAAAACGAAAATTCAGTAAAATACCAAGCTTGGTATTTAAGTTTGATATCCTCCAAGGATGCAATACGATTTTGAGGAAAACCTCCGCACCCCAAATTACCCATTATATGGAAAAATTTTCGAACATTTTGATTTTGCCAAAAATGACTCTAAAGTGTTTGATTAAAATACCGTATATTAAGCATATTTACATGACAAATAAAATGCAACTTATTTATTCGTGCTGCATCTTGCATAACTGGTGAACCGTAAAGATGGAAAAAAATTACTACACAAAAATGTAGATTCTGTTAAAGCACACAATTTATGTCATAGACATCTTCTTCTTGTAACTGACCATTTTTTATATCTTTATTGTCATTGGTTTCAGTTTTAAAATACCTAAAATTTTTCACATACAGGAAGTTTTCAACTCATAGAAAAAAAAAAAAAAACCTGATTTCATTCTCATGGCAACCAGCTTTTAAAAAATATAATATCGTTTTATTCTAGTGTATTCCATTATCGCTCTTTTACTTATAAGAAAACATTTCCTTATGTTTGTCTCGATTAGCATGAAGTAGATTCGAACATTAGCTTTTTAACAACAATTTGTAACAGAGATCTAGAGAAAGTCATGTTAATGGAACACTTCAGATTTATAGAAAAAGGTCCATATGTGTGTGAGTGTCTGCGGGCAGCATAGATTAAACACTAAAAGAACGTTAAATACCAAACTTAGTATTTAAATTTGGTTTCTTTTAAGGATGCGACACGAAGAGTTTCAAGAAAATCCTCCCACCCCAAACTACCTTTTACATGGACATTTTTTTGAAAATTTGGCTTTTCTCAAAACTGACTCTTAATGATTTTGATTAAAATACCACATATAAAAGCTATTGACACCACAAGTAATATATATTGATTTTTCTGGGAATAGCTTCTGAAAACCTGCTCATTCTGGATGAATTTTGTGAAATTTTGCATAACTGGTAAACTATAAGAGATCTCGTTAAAATACACAAGTTATGTCATATACGAGGGCCTATTTTTCAACCTCCGATAGGCTATAAATAAAAGACAAGTTCATAGAAAACAATTATTTTATTACTAAAAGTTTACACTTATGGTTACTTTTCAACATAATCACCGAAAATATTGGGACATTTATCGTACCTGTGCACAAGCTTTGCAATACCCGCTTCAAAAAATGTTTCCGCCAATGATTTCAAATGAGCATTGACGTTGTTTTGAAGATCTTCGTTGGCTTGAAAGTGCTGCCATCCTAGCCATGTCTTCAGTTCAGGGAAAAGGTGAAAGTCACCGGGTGCCAGGTCAGGACTGTACGACGTATGATCGAAAATGTTCCAATGAAATTGTTCAAGGAACCGATGGGTTGTGCCAGCAGTAAGTGGACGAGCGTTGTTATGAATCAACACAATTCCTGAAGTCAGCATTCATCAACGTTTGTTTTGGAGGCTCTCCGCAAACGTCGTAAAGTACGAAGATCTTCAAAACAACGTCAATGCTCATTTGAAATCATTGGCGGCAACATTTTGAAGCGGGTATTGTAAGGCTTGTGCACAGGTACGATAAATATCTCAATCTCTTCTTATGTTGAAAAGTAACCAGAAGTGGACAAAACTTTTAGTAATAAAATAATTGTTTTCTATGAACCTGTCTTTTATTTATAGCCTATCGAAGGTTAAAAAAAACAAAAATAAAAAAACGGCCCTGATGTAGGATTCACAGCTTTCGAGATATTCCTTCTTATTGGTTTCAGTTTTTTAAACTAGATGTCTTCACAGACAGGGTCTCCTTTCGTTTCATCTCTCTTTTGTTTTTCTGGAAATGTAAAGCAAACCGATCTTCAATTGATCACATACGACCGGCTTTTAAATGATTTGACTCTCGCTTTAATCTTGTGTATCCCATTATTTCCCTTCCACTTTCAAGGAAGCAAGTAATAATACCATTTCTGCTAATGTTTATTTCAGTTTGCAAGGGGCAGATAAAGGAATAATATGTTGTAAGAGAAATTGTTTACAGGGCAGGTAGAGAAAGTCATGTGAGTGGAACACATCAGATTTTTTGACGTGTTTAGAATTATTAATGCATGTCTAGAGTTAATCTGATATTTTCATTCTATACTCTTCCTTTAATAAAGTACCCCTAATTTTTGATAAAACAGATAAACCTTTATTACTAATATACTTATTGCTGTTGTTCTAAGAATAATATGGTAACTAATGCGATACCTAATCAAATGTTTATAAAGCATTTTAATCTTTGGTCGTTTGCTTTCGTCAAGTATCTAAGCCGTGTTCGTCTGTTATACAGTAGTAAACGCATACCTACATCTTACTAATGTGACAGGAAAGGAAATATCTATCTACTTTCACTGTTTAATAATAATTAAGCTTATGAATAAACCGGTATTTTGCCGGCAGGACACCATATTTCTATTTAACTGGCACACTCATTCAGTCTCTCACTCATTCTAGCAGTTACCAAGGGAAATGGAGAATAGCCCTGGTTAAAGAATACCTCTAATCCTCCAGCCGGAATCGAACCCGGGATCTCTGGGTTTGAAAGCTAGCTTGCTAACTACCAGACCACTTTAATTTTGTTCTCTTTGCATGGACACAAGAAAGAAAGAAATAAAACGGAAATTTGCAGTTAAGAAAAGTGTAAAGTTAAAATGTAAACTGAAAAAAAAGAAATCCTCAAGCAGGTGTAATGGGATTATTTTTGAAAATCTTCCTGTCGCACTCTTGGAAGATACTAAACTTTATGTTACTTATATAACAGAAGTTAGAAAGAGGACAGAGCCCGTTCTACTGCCATGTGTGCAGTGATAACAGATCTGAAAACAGTCGTTTTTAGTCTTGAAAGAGGCATGTAAGAGGGGATAGCTGTTCAAGAAATTACGCTACAAATTATGAGCATGCGTTTGGTGCAAAACAAAGTGTGCGAACAAAGACTGAAATAAAAAAGAATAAAAATAAATTAATTAGTATCAGTGAAAAGTACGGTACTTCAAAAATTTGAATTGAGTGTTATTTATGGGTACTCTTTAACTGCTGCGGTGCTCAGCGTCCCATTATACAGAAGTGACAATTCTGGATACTTTATTTTTTGTTAAATTAACTTTAAAACTTGAATATTGCATTCCAATCTCATTCTTATCTTTAAGCCAGGAAATGTTACTGTTACACAGCATTGCATCTTTTACCAAAACTGGATATAATAATAATAATAATAATAATAATAATAATAAATAATAATAATAATAATAAACAGTAATACAGTGAAACACTAAGTGCTCTCATGCATGGTTTTTGTTACGGCGCCTTAATGTTTTGATTTAACCCTATAGTGGGTCTATCTCTAATGCTAAATAAGAACAGCGTATTTCACAATTACAAAACTAGTTATTGTGGATATTGATAAGTGAAATATACTTTTTAGTTAATTGATTAATCTAAAAGAAGCCTTTATTCTCTAAAAAATAAAGACTCTGTAAATGAAGCGAAAACATGACAACTTTCTCCGCGTGTTTACGCTGTACTTGTGTATCATTACGGATTACAGTACAAGCCTGGGAACCGCCCCTCGATGAGTTCGATTCCTTTACCATTCTCGCTGATGAGCAAGAAGAGAAAAACGAAGATCGGTCTCGCTTACCATGTGCGGCGTATGCTCAGATTTACTCGGTGGGGTTCTCTAATTTTTATAACGCACGAAAGGTTATCTGCACACGCTATTGGTATCCGTTTTCTGTAGAGATATTCCCTGTTACTGGTTTCAATTTTAAAATATTTTAAAGCTTTCTCAAACGGAAAGTCCTTTTCTACTTAACATTTCTTTTGTTTTTTTCCCCATAATCACATAGTGACATCTTTTAAAATATTTGATTTTTGCTTTAGTCTAGTGGTTTCCCTTATTTCTCTCCTACTTATAAGGAAGTAATTAATAAGACCATTTCTGGAAATGCTTGTCTTGATTGGCATCATGTAGATAAAAAACTAACATTTTGTAAGCATAGTTTGTTTGCAGAACAGATAATGAAACTCAGGTAAATGAAACTTTTTTTTTTCAGAAGTGGAAGACACCAAATTGCGGTAATTTAATATGTAGAAGAAAGGATTTAGACACGAAATGAATTTTAATTGAAGTGTAAATTGGATAGAATATGACGCAAGAACAGAAATAGATTAATACCTAGCGGACGCCCATGCTCAAGTAAAGAAATTTGCAAGTTTGAACTTCTCCCTATATCCCTCCCTCTCTTTTACACAGTACAAGCATTCAGTTTGCAAATGCATAGGTGCGCTTAATAGCAGAAATTATTTTACAAAGCAGAAGCACATTTTGTGGCTTGACTCTCTATACATCATAGATGAAGAGTAAAGTTTAATTTTAGAATGTTGTATCATTGAAACACACGTTTTGTAATTATATGCACAATGAAGCGATAATGAGAGTTTGCTATCAATTGTTTGCTGGTCATTGTTAACAGCTGCACACACGTGCTGAAATTGTGGTGTACCTTTTAGGGTACCCTGAGCACCAATAGTAATTTTTTGCTCATTCTCATTTTTGTTTTATCTTTTACTTATGTCCTATGTATATATTTGACTTCGCCCAAAATATTCGATGTCAAGACTTCACCAGAAATGAATGTTTTGAGGTCCCCTGAATATTTTTTTAAGAGAAAGGTCTATTTGTGTGTCTAGTGTGTGTGTACGTGTATGTGTGTGAACAACATAACTCAAACACGAATACGATTATCGGGAGAATACCTCACCCGACTACTCTTTACATGGAATATTTTTCGAAAATTTCGATTTTCTCAAAAATGGTATTAACGATTTTCAATAAAATATCATATGTTTAAGATATTTTCATGACAAATTAAATGTATGTATTGCATTTATTGAGAATGGACTCTTCATTCTGAATGACGTTTGCCTAGCTGATAAACGCAAGATATACACAAAAGCTTATTGCACAAAACAAGATATCGTTAAAACACCAATTGTAGTAAAACGCATTTTTTGTAGAATTAATATTTGCAACACATTCCCTGTTAGTGGTTTCAATTTAAAATACTTAAACTGCTTTCAAACGAGAAATCGTCGTTCGTTTTATATCTCTTTTGTTTTACTCCTGGCTATGCGAAGATAATAACAGTTCAATTGTATCATATTGCGACCAGCTTTTAAAAGAGTTTACTATCACTTTAGCCCAGTATATTCCCTCATTATCCTTATACTTACAAGGAAGCAAGTAATACCACCATTTCTGCTAATGTTTATCTCGATTAATATGTTGTGGATAAAAGAATAATATTTTGATAGAATACTTGTTTGCAGAGCAGGTAGGGAAATTCCTAAGAATGGTACACATCAGATTTTTATATGCATCTTCTCTGTCTATACATAAGCATCAGGATTTTGTGTATATGAAATATAACCTTGCAGTGTTGAGTTGAAAAAAATCCACAGGCTAAAAGTGATGGTTTCACGTGCCACATTTTTACTTTCTCTACACTTATCTTGTACATAGTGTATAGAGAAGGTATCACATTCCATCAAAAAATTAGATGCCGAGATTTCACCGGAAATACACGTTTCAGGGTCCCCTGTATCCAATAAAAGCATTTTTGGAAAAAAGGTCCGTGTGTGTCTGTGGGTCCGTGAGCATGATAACTCAAAAACGAAAAGTCGGTAAAGTACCAGCTTGGTATTTATGTTTAGTATCCTCTAGGGATGTGACACGAAGATCTTGACAAAAAACCCCAAACTACATGAAAAAAAAAATCGAAAATGTTGATTTTCTCAAAAATGGCTCTAACGATTTTGATTAAAATACCGTATATTAAATATATGGCAAAGAAAATATATATCTTGAATTTTCTGGGAATAGCCTCTAAAGACCTCTTTATTCTGAACGAATTTGGCTGAATTTTGCGTACCTAGTAAACATAAGATT
This sequence comes from Hymenopus coronatus, assembly GCA_030762935.1. Classification (NCBI taxonomy): domain Eukaryota; kingdom Metazoa; phylum Arthropoda; class Insecta; order Mantodea; family Hymenopodidae; genus Hymenopus; species Hymenopus coronatus. The sequence continues at coordinate 98,626,549 of CM060898.1, read as the reverse complement.
TAGACAGAAACTTACTACACAAAAAATTTAGATCACGTTAAAACACACAATATATGTCATATATGTTTTTTCGTAGAATTGACCATTTCTGAGTTACTCCTTATTATTTATTTCAGACTGAAAATACTAAAACGTTTCTTACACGGAAAGTTGTAAACTCCTGGCTCAGCATAGAAACGGATTTCTTCTATATGACAACCAGCTTTTATAAGATTTGACTAACATTTTAATCTAGTGTATTCCCTTTACTTACAAGGAAGTAAGTAATAAAGACAAATTTAGCTAATTTTATCTCAATTGCCATGAAGTATAAGATTTTAAAATTACTTTGTTACGGAGATGTAGAGGAAGTCATGTGAATGAAACACATTGGCTTTTTTGTATGTCTCTTGTGTTTTATTTCGGTTTGTATAATCTGTATGAGTTGTACAGGAATACATTAGCTTCATATGCGGAAATTAACATTTTGGATTTATTAATAATTCAGACTATTTATTTGCAGCTATGCTGTTTCATTGGTCACTGTTTTATAAAAGCTAGCCAACTTTTATCACAGGCGTTTAATCACAGCAAGCGTTTAAGAATGATCATTAGATTGTAAAATATTTTATAAAGAATTATTTATTTAAGATCTTCGACATATATTATTACTCTGTGATGCCGACCTTAAAAAGATGTATAATTTATTTGCAGTATGTTTTTGTAAATCACTTAGCATTTACCGGTTATACAAAATGGTGCAGAAGTTCTTCCGAAGGAAGTGGACTTGCCGGTTTCTCTCATAAAATTCAAGACAAGCGTTTTATTTATAATGACAATAACTTTATATGGTGTATTTTAATAAAAATTATTAGAGCCATTTACTAGAAAATAGAAAAAAGCTTCCATGCAAAGGGTAGTTTCCGGTACAGGGATTTTGTAGAAAATTTTCATATCGAAACTTTTTAAAATATTGAAATTAAATTCCAAGTTTTGTCCTTAACCGACTTTTCGTTTTTGAGGTATGCTGTTTACATGCACACACATAAGTCTTTTCTAGAAATACTTTCTTTATAATTTATTTTTACCTTCTCTACACGCATTATATACCTACAGAAAGGGTAGAGAAGGAATTGTATTCCGCCAAAAATTTGATGAGGAGATTACTCGGAAATATATTTTATGAGGTCCCCTGAGTAAAAAAAAAAAATTAGAAAAAGGTCCGCCCGTCTGTGCGTGCGTGCGTGTAAGTTTGCGCCCGTATGTCCGTATCTTTGAACACGGTAACTCAAAAACAAAAACTCGATTAAATTTTTAATTTAACTTTAGTCACTTCCAAGCATGCGACACATAAATTCTCAAGAAAACCCCGCACCCAAAACTGCCTTTATATGGACAATTTTCGGCAATTTTTTTTTGTAAAAAAGGTCTCTAATGCTTTTGATTGAAATACCGCATATTATAGATAACTATGTTGCAAATAAAATGTAGTTATCTTGAATTTTCTGGGAATAACCTCTGAAGTCCTCTTCATTCTGAATGACTTTTACATATCTGGTAAGTTATAAGAGATAGTGGTTAACTTCGAAAAAATGTAGATCTCGTTGAAACAACATACTATATACATGTTTTTATAGAGTAGCTATTTCCTTGTTGTTATTTTTATAATTTTCAATCTTAAGACTTTTCTCAAATGGAAGTGGTTAGTCAATTTTCTCGTTCAGGCTATGTAAAGAAAAGAGAATTTAAGCAATAAGCTTTTAAAAGATTTGACTAACGCTTTAGCCTAGCATATCCCCCTATGTATTTTCCTTCTAGTTAGAAGGAACTAACTAATAAAACAATTTCTATTAGCTTGAAGAATAAGATTTTGTTAGAATAGCTTGCTGATAGAACATGCAGTGAAAGTCATATAAATGTAACACATCAGATTATTTATTTATTTATTTATTTGGATTCAGGGAGTCTCAATACACGGAATAATATTCTGGGGAAATTCAGTAGAGCTAAAGAAGTGTTTATTATGCAAAAAGACTAGTAAGAATAATGGCAGGGGCAAGCCAATCAAACCATTGCAAACTACTATTGAAAATGTTAGGAATTTTTCCATTAGCCTGCGAATATATTCTAGTAATGTTATAACATAACTCCTTGGCTCACGGGGAACCTTGGCCTACCGCCCGGCCGCTGCGTCCCCCATCTCGGTCCATTACAGACATCATGGATGGGGTGCAGAATTAGAGGGTGAGACGTGGTCAGCACCTCGAGCCCCCCGGCCGGTTAATGCGGTTCTCATGACCTGGAGCCGCTACTTCTTCATCAAGTAGCTCCTCAATTGGCCCCCCAGGGACCTTACGAGGGTGAGTCGTGGTCAGCACCTCGAGCCCCCGGCCGGTTAATGCGGTTCTCATGACCTGGAGCCGCTACTTCTTCATCAAGTAGCTCCTCAATTGGCCCCCCAGGGACCTTACGAGGCTGAGTGCACCCCGGGCCAGGTCTCCCAGCGGGAGAAAAATCCCCACACCGGTACTGGGGATCGAACCCGCTTGGTAAGCAGCTGCGCTACCACCGCGCTAAGGAGTAATGTTATTTGTAATAAATAACCCAGAAAAGTTTAGAGAAATGCAGATATACTTAACAAAGAGACTAAACATAGACAGGACTTGCATAGCCCAATTAATAATTTGAAGACCTTCTAAAAAGGGTTTACTACGGCAGTATAGTTTTATTTAATTCACTTTCATCTCCTATAAAGGAATTACATATGAACGGAACAGAAACAGGTTTACATCAGAATTAAAAATATTCCCCTTACACAAATCATCTATGAAGAGGAGGATTTCATTCAATCAAAACATACTAGTAGTAATTAATGGAATGTTGTAAGTGTATACTGTACGAATTGGTTTTTGGAAGTAGACATATAATTGAAATTATCCAAAATTATCCCTTTGAAAAATTCAACATAAAAATTAATCTTTGTAAATACACACATGTATTAATACTTATCAAAAGTGATCAATAAATGTAATTAATGTAATGTATTACCGTTGAAATTTCGGTCTCCAATTTTTGGGTGGAATACAATATTTTCCCTGCATACTACATGCAATAGAGGAAGTCAAAATGCAGATTGTGGAGTGTCGGCCAGTCCTATGCTTGCGGTACTGACAGATAGGGGTTGGAAAATCCTGATAAATCTGAAACGTGACCCCTTGTTTCCAGAATGGCTTAGTGTCACTTGGAAATGAATTGTTAACAGATAATCTTTTCAAATGGTGAAAGCGTAGGTTTGGTTTACTGGCGATTAAGAGCATCATTCCTCACAATCTATAGATGGCAGTAATAATAAGCTCGGAAATTTGACCACAGGTTAAGAATATAAAACATAGAGCATGCAGAGTTTTAATTAGATTAGACTCCTTTCTGTGGTGATAGTATTTTGATTATAGTAACAGGTTCGTTCACCACCTATAATGGCTAAAAACAAGTGGTTTCTATAGTTTATTTCCGAGCAATTCCTATGTGTTACATTCGGGTGCGGTTACTCTGACGGATGCCATGCGCCGGTTTGGCAATATGAGCTTATTACTTTCTGTAGCCCGTATGTACAATAAAATAAATAAATAAATAAGAAATATTCTCATGACAAACAAAATGTATACCTTGAATTTTCTGGGAATAGTCTCTGAAGACCTCTTCATTCTGGATTATTTTTGTATAATTTTTGCATAACTGGTAAACCGCAAGAAATAGGCAAAAGCTTAATATACCAAAAATATAAATCTCATATATATATTTTGTAGAGTTAAACTTCTTCGAGATATTCCGAGTTATTGGTTTCCGTTTTAAGCCACTTAAACCCTTCTCAGAGGGGTAGACATCTTTCTTATCGTCTTTCTTTTGTTTACTCCTAGCAAGCGAAGAGAACCGAATTGCGAATCGGTTTTTAAAAGATTTACTATAGCTTTAACCTAGTGCATACCTTTATTTCGCTTCTACTTACAAAAAAGCAAATAATAAAACCAATTATGGTAATGTACATCTCGAATTCGTACGATGTAGATAAAAGAATAATCTTTTGTATGAAACATTTACTTGTGGAACGCTAGAAAAAGTCATGTGAATGGAACACATGAGATTTTTAAGGATGGATTCTGGGTCATGACTAGCCCAGGGTTGCATAGATCTTAGAGCTGGTATTCAACGCGACTGGTTGGTTTCATTTTCTGTTTTAAACCCTTTATTTTTCCGTCACTTTCTGTGTTAACTTCGCCTCATTACACACGCACATGTATTAAACACCGTAATTTGTTGCGTTATTTAGCAACATTACTTCAAAGAACATTTTACTGACTCGACTCAATATTTCACCCTTAGAGTTACTGATATCACTGCTACGTGCCCGATACTCGAACGAGGAGCGCGATGGCGGACCTTCCGACTTAAGTGGACTGGTGGACTTTTCGACTGTAATTAATTTTCAAAATTTCAACCTCTGTCGGGTTCTGGCTTTGCTAATGCTCGTCACATTGTTTCCCATTAGTCGTTTCGTACCTTTTCGTTAAGAAAATCAACTGCCTACATGCGTAGGAGCATTGCACTTCTGTCTGTTATAAGTCCCGGCTCCTTCCCAGGGTGGCTGAGTTCCCCTTTTGTTTGCCTCATGGGGCGGAAGCGTGGAAAATTAACGTTATACCTTCCCTTCGAAATTTGTCTTTCGGAACAGTTTTATTTTCTGTTCTTGCTTAATTTTATTACGGCTATCATTATTTTTAGTTTTATTCTCATTAGAAAATTGTATATTATGTGAAACGTCCTGTCTCAGTTCACTCGATTTTCTCTATCCATTCTTCAACATACTATTAATATTATAAAGGTTTATTATTCTATCTACCTCATGCCAATCGAGATAAACATTTATACACATGGTTTGTTTTATTAAATATTTTCCTGTTGGTAAGGGGAATAGGGGAATTCAGTAGGCTTAATTTTTTAAGGGACACAAGGAGTGAATTTTTGACCACAATCGGTCAAAAAGTTGAAAATAGTTTTTTTTAAATAATTGATATATAAGTAAATAGATTTAGTAATGTAATCTAAATTTACAATTCATTTATTAATTTCCATGTCAACAAGCGCTATAGGTACTTATAGTGAGAGTTTGCGAGGCTGTTAATACTTACAGTACAATTAGGAAATGACGTAACTTTTTGTGCCACTTCAAGTAAAGAATCTATCGCAAAATTTATTAACAAAAGTGTGTTTAAGAAGGTTTTGTCCTTATAATTTTGACGTAGCATTTCATTTGTTCACATGGAAAATTCATTTTTACTTTCTCTAAACGTACTATGTACATAGTGTATAGAGAAGGTATTGCACTCCACCAAAACATTCGATACCGAGATTTCACCGGAAATATATGTTTTAGGGTCCCCTGTGTCCAAAATAAGTATTTTCAGAAAAAAGTCCGTGTGTGTGTCCGTGTGTCAGCGTGTTCGTGTGTCCGTGTGACTGTGAACACGATAACTCAAAAACGAAAAGTCGGTAAAATACCAAACTTGGTATTTAAGTTTAGTATCTTCCAGGGATACGACACGAAGATTTTGAGAAAAATCCCCCAACCCCAAACTACCCTTTACATGGAACTTTTTTCGGAAATTTTGATTTTCTAAAAAATGGCTCTAACGATTTTGATTAAAATATTATATATTAAAGATATTTACCTGACAAATAAAATGTATATTTTGAATTTTCTGGGAATAGCCTCTGAAGACTACTTTATTCTGGATGAATTTTGCATAACTACTAAACCGTAAGAGATGGATAAAAACTTAACACACAAAAGATGTAGAGCACGTTAAAACACACAATTTATGTTATATACATTTTTTTCGTGGATTTGATCGTTTTTGAGATAAGCTTTTTTCTTGGTTTCAGCTTTGAAAAACTTATACTTTTCTCATACAGGAATTTGTCAACTCCTGTCCATACAAACAAAGGAACATCAGTCACATAGCAACCAGCTTTGGCTTTCACTTCAACTTATGGTACTCCCTTATTTCGCTTCTACCTACAATAAAGCAAGAAATAAGACTATTTCTGCTAATTTTTCTCGATTAGCATGAAATAAATAAAAGATAAGCTTATTAACAATAATTTCTTACAGAGATATAGAGAAAGTGATGTGAATGGAACACATCAGATTTTTACTTTCTCTATACGCACTATGTACATAGTGTATAGAGAAGGTATTGCACTCCACCCAAAAATTCGATACCGAGATTTCACCGGAAATATATGTTTTAGGGTCCCCAATATCCAAAAAAAGTATTTTCACAAAAAGGTCCGTGTGTCCATGTGTCCGCGTGTCCGTGTGTCAGTGTGTCCGTGTGTCTGTGAACACGATAACTCAAAAACGAAAAGTCGGTAAAATACCCAACTTGGTATTTACGTTTAGTATCTTCCAGGGATGCAACACGAAGATTTTGAGAAAAGTTCCCCCCCCCACCCCCAACTACCCTTTACACGGAACTTTTATCGAAAATTTTGATTTTCTCAAAAATGGCTATAACGATTTTTATTAAAATTTCGTATATTAAAGATATTTACCTGACAAATAAAATGTATATCTTGAATTTTCTGGGAATAACCTCTGAAGAGTAGTTTATTCTAGATGAATTTTACTGAATTTTGGATAACTGCTAAACCGTAAGAGATGGAGAAAAACTTACCACACAAAAAATGTAGAGCACGTTAAAACACACAATTTGTGTTGTATACATTTTTTCGTGAGTTCGTAATTTTTGAGACATTCCTTATTTTTGGTTTCTGCTATGAAAAACTTATACTTTTTTCATACAGGAACTTGTCAACTCTTATCCATATAAACAAAGGAACTTTATTGACATAGCAACCAGCTATTGATTATCGCTTTAACCTATGGTACTCCCATTATTTCGCTTCTACTTACAAGGAAGCAAGTAATAAAACTATTTCTGCTAATTTTTTACTGATTTGCATGAAGTAAATAGAAGTATAAGCTTTTTAAGAATAATTTGTTGCAGGGATAGAGAAAGTCATGTGAATGTTACACTTCAGATTTTTTATTTATTATTGTATTTTTACAGTTTTTCAAGTATTTAAAAAAGTAATTGGTTAACCACGAACTGTAAGTTACTTAGGAGATCTCGAATGCTTGGGAAAAAACAACCCTGCGGTCCTCGTATTCTCGACATGATAAGCATAACTTACAGTTCTCGTTATGCAATATGCTAATTTGTAGTAAATTATTATTGCAATCTTTGGACATCTATAGAGTCTACATTTACATGCCCCGCTTGCTTCGGGCTCTATATCCATTTAAAAATCGTAAGATTCTCCAGCTTAATTTTGTAAAACTGTTTTTACTCAAACTATTGTCAAATCTGCAAAATATTCCATGAGTCTCAGTTTCTGTTTAAATTCCATTTATTTTTCTCAAAGTCTATAAAAGCATTCTGCAGATCAAATGTATGCTAATACCAACAATAATTTTAAAAATGTTTTTTATAGGAAAATATGGTTAGTTTCAATTTATGGTTGTAGTTTTTTATATGAAAATAAGGATTCAATTTTCTTATAGGATTATAAAAGCTCTACAACTAGCTCGTCTTATTTTTGTAAAATTCTTGTTTTTGGTTCGTAGCTCAAATTGTGAAACTTACAACAAATTTTCTTACATTATCAGACGCCATTGACATTTTGAATATGAGCTTTCAGAGAATTTATCCAATATTAATGAAATGTGGTACTTATATTAACTAAACAGCAATACCATTACAGTAAGATTACAAAAAATCCGTACAAAAATGTGAACTTTGAAATTTCAAAAGTCAGTTAGATAGCAAACTTGATATTTAAGTCAACATTTTTCAAGAACATTCCCTACATACTTGGAACTTGCATTCATATGCAACATACTTTAACAATTTTATTTTTATGAAAAAGTGCCTCTAACAATTTTGAATATTATACCATATGTTTAACACATTTTATAACTAATTTAATGTATATATTAACTTTTATAGCAATAAACCTCTGGAATTCTTTTCATTTTGAATTGCTTTTGAAAATGGTAAACCGTAAAAGAAAAGTAGATCTCATTAAAGGGTGCAATTTATGCCAAATACATATTTTTGTGGAGCTAACCATTTCCTAGATATTCCTTGTTATTGGTTAATATGTTCTATTACTTATACTTTTCTCAAAGGGGAATCCGTTGTTCTTTTTTCATCCTGTTCATCCAAAGAAAACAGAATTTCAAAAAGTTTAGCCCAGTTATTCCCTCATTCCTCTTGTACCTCTTAGAAAATAAGTAATAAGACCATTAATGACAATACTTATCTCGATTGGCATGAAAGTTCACAGAAAAAAGTGATTTTGTAAGAACTGTTGCAGAAGAGGTAAAGAAGAACATATGAATGTAACAGTTAGATTTTTGAGTTAGCTGTTCACACACACATACATAGACAACACAGATCCTGTTCTAAAATTATTGTTTTTTGTGTTCAGGGTGCAGCACATTCGGTGAAATCCTAGTATCGAGTTTTTGGATGTAATGCAAAGCTTCCTCTTCATACCAAAGTAAAACACAGCAAATACAGTTTATACTTTTTAGAATAATATATACACATGTTTATAACAATAACAATAATAATAATCCTCATAGGGTGTCTAATTCTAGTTTATATTACTTACTCTTACAATGTGCATTTAGTAGATAGAGAAGGTATTGTATTCATCCCAAATTTCGATACAGGGATTCTACCGGAAATACATGTTTTGAGATCCTCGAATAATATTTTTTTCAAAAAGGTCAGTGTGAATGTTTGTCTGTTAGTATCACCCAAGGATGTGACACGAAGAATTTCAAGAAAATCCTACACCCCCAACTACCCTTTACGTGGAAAAGTGTTTGAAAATTTTGATTTTCTCAAAATCAAGTCATGTGAATAAAACACCAGATTTTTTAGAGTAATGTCGCACGGAAAGTTTAGGTTTAGTACAATAAAAACATAGGTTATTTAATCCTAGTTTATATTTTATTTTTAAAATCAACTTTTGCTGTTATTGGTTAGTTTAAAAGTTATTGGCTTCTAACTATTACTTATATGGAGCACCCTGTGTTTTCATTCCTACATTATTATTGCTAAACGAGTCCCATATTTAAACATGAGCTGAAGGCCACATAATAGTGATTTTCTCCATCTTGATAACACCATGATTTATTCACGAAGCTTACCTGAGTGTTATTGATTTCTCGGAATCCTGGTTTTAACGATCACTGCTAAGAGGTGTGGACGTTCTTTACTGGCTTTCCATTATTGCCTGAGAAGACGTTACTCTGAAAATTTGCTGGGGCGTACGCCTACATCCAAACTGATTACTAGCAAAGTTGGCTCCGTCGCTCCGAAGAGCAATCATTTCCCTTAGAGAGAAGCAGCTTCCAAACGGATATCCGTTATTCCTTAATATGACTTTGGGGCGAGGGAGCCCAAACCATGCCACGCTAATTACAGTTTCAAATGCATACATAGCGTTACAAGCAACAGAATGCTCAAAGAACAAACCTCAAAATAGAAATAGGAAGTTCCTTCAGAGGTACATATTTTAATCATGACAAACGGCTGCATAGAAATGGTTTCATTCAAGTAATAGAGAGGAGGCTAACACGTACTATCTGCTTATAATTATGTTCGTTAAAGTGGATCGCGGGTTCGAGTCCTGTCTTGGGCATGGGTGTGTGTGGTGCTTCTGTGTTCGTATTTTAAGTCACTCTGAAGGACAATTAGAACGTGCCTAAAGACTAGTATGCGTGTATGTAAAAATACCGCATATTTTAGCGATTTAGCACCGTGATTAGAAATTAGCGGTTTTAATTTCACATTCAGTGAGACATATAACCACGTATATAATGGTGCGTTAATCAGAGACAAATTATAAAAGTGATTTTATATCCTTTAAAAATAGATCTGTAATTTGTTGTATAGACAAAACTGGCAAACAAGTCTGATGTGCTCCATTTACATGACTTTCTCTACATCTCTGTATCAAATTATTGTTAACAATCTTATTCTTTTATCTATTTAATGCTAAACATTAACAGAAACGGTCTTATTACTTAGTCCCTTTATAAGTAGAAGGGAAATAAGGGAATACACTACTAGGCTAAACCAACAGTCAAATGCCTTAAAATGTGGTTGCTAAGGGGTTGAAATCCGTTTCTTTTCGGGCCAGGAGTTGACAAGTTCCTGTTTGAAAAAAGTTTAAGTATTTTAAAACTGAAATCAATAACAAGGAATATCTCGAAAACAGTCAACTCCAGGAAAAATATTATATGCCATACAATAATAATAATAATAATAATAATAATAATAATAATAATAATAATAATAATAATGATAATAATAATAATAATAATATATATCCATAATAACGGATAAATTAAAAATATACATTTTATGACACAAAGTGGAAAAATCTGACGTGTTCCATTCACATGACTTTCTCTGTATCCCTGCAACAAATTATTCTTAAAACGCTTATACTTCTATTTAATTTATGCTAATCAGAAAAAATTAGCAGAAATAGTCTTATTACTTCCTTCCTTTTAAGCAGAAGCGAAATAAGGGAGTACCATGGATTAAAGTGATAGTCAAAAGCTGGTTGCTATGTCAATGAAGTTCCTTTGTTTATAAGGATCGGAGTTGACTAGTTCCTGTATGAGAAAAATATAAGTTTTTCATAGCATAAACCAAAAATAAGGAATGTCTCAAAAACGATGAACTCCACGAAAAAAATTTATATAACATAAATTGTGTGTTTTAACTTACTCTACATTTTTTGTGCAGTAAGTTTTTGTCCATCTCTTATGGTTTAGCAGTTACTCACAATTTCGTAAAATTCACCCAGAATAAACTACTCTTCAGAAAATTCAAGATATACATTTTATTTGTCAGGTAAATGTCTTTAATATAAAATTAGAGCCATTTTTGAGAAAATAGAAATTTTCGAAAAAAATTCCATGTAAAGGGTAGTTTGGAGTGGGGGGATTTTTTTCAAAACCTTCGTGTCGCATCCCTGGAAGATACTAAACTTAAATACCAAGTTTGGTATTTTAGCTTCTTTTCGTTTTTGAGTTATCTTGTTCACAGACACACGGACACACACACACACACACACACACACACACACACGGACCATTTTCTGAAAATGCTTTTTATGGATACAGGGGATCCTAAAACATGTATTTCCGGTGAAATCTCGGTATCGAATTTTTTGGTGGAGTGCAATACATTCTCTATACACTATGTACATAGTGCCTATAGAGAAAGTAAAAATCTGACGTGTTCCACTTGCATGACTTTCTCTACATCTCTGTAACAAATTATTGTTTGAAAAGGTTATTCTTTTATCTACTTCATTATAATCAACTTAAACATTAGCGGAATGGTCTTATTACTTGCTTTCTTGTAAGTAGATGGGAAATAGGGAATACATAAGCTATAGCGGTAGTCAAATCTTTTAAAAACTGGTGAACATGTTGGAGTTCTTTTCTTTGCATGACCAGAAGTTGACAAATTTCTCTATTTGTTGTAAGTATTTTAAAACTGAAACCAATAACAAGGAATATATAGTCAACTTAATGAAAAATGTATATGAGATCTACATTTTAGTAAGTTTTGTCTATTTCTTACGGTTTACCAGTTATGCAAAAATCAACAAAATTCACACATAGAAGAGATATCTTTAGACATATGCAGTTTGTTTGTTTTGTAAATATCTTTAAATACAGCAATTGAAGCAAAATCGCTGGAGCCATTTTTGAGAAAATAAAAATTTGCTTCATGTAAAGGGTAGTTTAGGGTAGACGAATTTTCTTAAAAGCTTCGTGTCATATTCCTTAGAGATCCTAAACTTAAATATCAAGTTTGGTATTTTACTTTTCGTTTTTGAGTTATCGTGTTCACAGACACACTGACACACACAGACACGCACGCGCCGACATTTTTCTAAAACTGTTTTTTTTGTTACGAGGGACTCTAAAATATGTATTTTTGGGTGGAGTGAAATACCTTCTCTATTTACCATATACTATGTAGAGAAAGAATAAAAGTGTTCATTCTAAGAATTATTGAAAAATGCACTTTCATTCTGCATATAATAATTAATTTACTCCATTTAATTACCTATCCATGTTCTCCTACAGATATTGACCTCATGAACATCTTTTAATTTTTCTACTTCGTACATAGTACAGGTGGAGAAGTTGTAAAATTCAATACCGAGATCTCATGCAAATATACGTTTTAGGGTTCTCTGTATCCATATAAAGTATTTTTAGAAAAATGTGTGTGTGTATGTGTGTGTGACCGTGTGTCCGAAATCTGAACATGATAACTCAGAAACAAAAAGTTATTATAGTACCAAACTTGATATTTAAGTTTAATAATCTTCCAAGGATGTACACGAAGATTTTCAAGAACCCCTCCTCCCCTCTCATAACTACCCTTTACCTGCATATTTTGTGTTAAAAATTTTGTACTTCACAATACTGGTTCTAACGATTTTAATTAAAATATCGTATATTAAAATATTTACACGGCAATTAAAATGTATATCTTGGGTTTTCTGGAAATAGCCTCTGAAGACCTCTTCATTCTGCATGACATTTTTGTACTGGTAAACTGTAAGAAATGTATAAAATCTTATTAAAAATAAATTATGTGCCGTTAAGACAGACAATTTAAAGTTATCTACATTCTTTCCGAGACATTCCTTATTATTAGTTTCGGTTTTAAACTACTTAAAATTTTCTCAAGCGGTAGGTCAACTTTCGTTTCGTATCTCTTATGTTTTATTACTGGGTACGCAAAGCAGAACGAATTTAAATTATTTCACTAACAAGAGCTTTCAAAAGATTTGACTATAGCTTGTATTCCTGCTCATATTTGTCTTGGCGAGCGTGATGTAGATAGGGGAATAAGCTTTCCAACAATAATTTGTTACAGAGATGTAGAGTAAGTTATGTGAATGGAACTGGAGAGATTTTTTTTATAATTACATTCATAATATCATTGTAACATATTATCTGATTTAAAATTTCCTGAAGTAGAAAGTGAAAAAACTGCATTAAACAGTGCATGCTAAAACTAATTAATTACTGAAAACTATCCATGGGGAATATAAACATTACAACCAGATGTTTTGTTAAACATATTCCGTAGTACTTTTAAATACAGTTTTAGACTTTTAGCTCTTTTTATATGGGAGAAGATAGATTTCGAATACAGGATAATAACAATAAAATTGAACCTGAGGAAAATGGCTTTAAAATTTGACATGCTCATTCAACCAGCGTAACACTTTAAAATGACGTCCAAAATAAGTGTTACATCAAAGTGAAAATCAAACATTGCAAATGTGTACTTTAAAGTATTTGTCTTTTCACCCAAGAAAGCGGGCCGCGCCGTGGCCGAGTGGTTAGACTACTAGCCTCTCACCTAGACGGCCGGGTTCGATCCCAAGCGACCGCATGTAAGATTTGTGATGGACAAAGCGGCGCTGGGGCGGGGTTTCTCCGGATACTCCGATTTCCCCCGCCATAGCATTCCACCGGTGCTCCATCATCATTCATATATCATCAGTGTCACCACCTGCGCTGCCATAAGTGGTTAAAGCGGGCGTTAAACACTACCAAAAAAAAAATCACCCAAGAAATAAAATCCTGAAAAAGTCTGATGTGTTCCATTAACACGATATAAAAACGTCTATGAACACGATAGCCCAAAAAGGAAAAGTCGGTTAAATACCAAACTAGATATTGAGTTTCAGAATCTTCCAAGGATGCGACACTACCCTAAACTACCCTTTACTTAGAAAATATTTTGAAAACTTAAATTTTTAAAATTAGTTAGCCCCCATTACTGAAGTGGAGAATATTGTAAGACCTTTTCATGGCCATGTCGTAGCCAAGTGGTTAGACTATTTGAGCTCGATCCCAGGCAACCACATATGGGATTTATGGTGGACAAAGCGGCGCAGAGGCGGCTTTCCCCCACCATTGCATTCCACCGGTGCTCCATCTCCATCCCATGTATCATCAGTGCCATCGCCTGCGGTGCCATAGTAGTGAAAACGGGCGTTAAACACTATCGAAGAAAGTACTTTTTTGGTCTGTTTACACTGTTCTTGTCTATCAGTACGGACTAAAAGCTCTAGTGCCAATCTGGGAACTACCTCCCAATGAGCGCAATCCGCTCATGCATCTCTTTTAACGCACGAAGGGAAACTGCACACATGAAATACGGCGTTATTGGGGCACCTGGTATAAAGCAAGAAAACCATGTGCTCTGAAGTTTGTGCTAGTTTCTTAGATGATTAAGGAACTACAATACGTTTATAGCTTCGCTGCAGTTCAGTGAAAACGAACGTTTTTAATCGCTGTCTTTGGCACAATAGTAATGGCACTCCAACTCTGCCAAGTTATGAATACATTATATAAGTGAATTTAAAGTTCCTAACAATCCAGATTTCTCGCCGCTCCAAAGTTTCCACTAAGTTTACCAACGGAATTTCTCGACATTTCCTATATGCTATGCAAATTGATTGTTAAGGAGGGTATAATTTTAGAATTGCACGTTCGAGAAGCTTAACACAGGAGGTTAAAATAGTGTCTATGGAATTGCTATTGCAGCTTCTGAATTATAGATGTTCAATTTACTTATATATAAGTTGAATAAAAGGGATATGGCATGTTTGACAAATGTGCTAATTTTGGTTTCCTTTGACCGTCACAAGAATTTTTAAAAAATCTGATGTGTTCCATTCACACGACTTTATCTTCATCTCTATTGTTAAAGAACTTATTCTTCTATTTACTTTATGCTAATCGAGATATACATTAAGAGAGATAGTCTTATTTGCTTCCTTGTTAGCAGAAGGGAAATACGCTAGGCTAAAGCAATGTTAAATCTTTTAAAAGTTGGTTGCTACAGTATGTGATTGAAATTCGTTTCGTTGTATGGCCAGGAGTTGACAAATTCCCGTATGAGAAAAGCTTAAGAGTTTTAAAACTGAAACCAATAACAAGGAATATCTAGGAAATAGTCAACTCTACGAAAAATATTTACTTCAATTTTTATTTTACTTTTCTGCTAGATAGCAAATATCGATCTTCATCGAGTCTAAAGGCAGTGGGTACAAATCCTCGTCATGAGAATTATTTCTATGTACTCCACGATTCTCTCCCGGAATAGTTCACTTTATCTGTTATTGTATTATTCCCTCATCTTAAGACTTTAGCTACACGTAGTACTTCTGAACTCTCGACATGCGATGGATATTTTTTGTTGAGATTTTTCATTTTTTCCCTTACTTGTTTGCCGTTTTTACTTATACATATACACACATTTACAAATACCCATGCCCGAGGCGGGACTCGAATCTGCGATGCTCTGTGCCAAGAAGCACCAGAGTATCGCTTCATACATGGAACTATGCACC
Organism: Hymenopus coronatus; assembly: GCA_030762935.1. Lineage (NCBI taxonomy): Eukaryota > Metazoa > Arthropoda > Insecta > Mantodea > Hymenopodidae > Hymenopus > Hymenopus coronatus. Next base: position 98,611,024 of record CM060898.1, on the reverse strand, counting down.
AGACTCTATGGGAGATAGAATGGTTCTGGTTAAAGAAAAAACCCACCCCGCTGCAGAATCGATTCTCTGTGCGAGAATCCCCTGTTGCTGGCCACTTGACCGCTGAGGCAGACTACTAGGTATATTATGATTAATTATTATTTTACACAAACACTTGTGTTTTTTACCTTGAAACCTAAACTTTTTTTTTTGGAGCCATTGTTAGATCACAGCTCGAAGCTATGTTTTGTAATTCTTATATTACTTTATATAGACTATCTTCTGAAATGGCTAGCTGTTTATCAGCGAATAAAAGGATTGGCAGTCTTCTTGCTTCTGGCACTATTTATCCGCTTAGTTTCTCTTTCCTAGTAGTTTTGACTCATTGTGGATGTTCTTTTCTTCCCTAACAATTAGCTTTCGTGTCTGTGTTTCAGTTTTGACTTAGGTGTCATTTCTATTTCACCTTAATGGTGAATTTTCACATTTTAAAATTACTATAATTTTTTTTTTTTCTGAATTATTATTTTCGCTTCCTTGCCATTTTAAGTTATAATTAGAGACAGACGAAATATGACATTTCGTATTTCTAAACTACGAAGGTATTTTTACTTTTTGAGTTTGTGGATTTCATTACACAAGACCAAAATTAATATTGCGTCATATTTTTGCACTCATATTTTATGAAAACCTTCATATTTGGAAAAAATTTCAAATTTTCGTGTTTAAAACAATTTTCATTACTAATGAATCGGGTTGTCAAAATGTTCCATTCAGGCAGTATTATTAAACCACTTTTAGAAAACGCAAACCACTTTTTCTAACACGTCAGGTACAACTGAGAAATGTAGCATTTTATTCAGTCTTTAGTGCCTGTGGGTTTAAATGCATGGCATCATAATTAGTTGAACTGCGTGAGGTGTCCTCAGCCGTTGTCTAGCCTTTACCGTTTATTTTTTAAAAACATTAAAAAAGGTTTAGGTAAAAGCATCGTTTGGACTATATACCTATTGATCTGCAGACGGTTTCACATGCACTCGAAAATAGAACTGTCTTGCAAGATTTAAGGCGAGCGTGTTCCAGACAGTGATAAAAGAAAACTGTAAATCAAGAGAGATATAGAAGGGAGGTATCTATCGATTGGAAGCAAATGACTGGTAATTTGCAGAGAATTCAATCATCTCAGTGTTGAGGTGATAATGAAAGAGAGGGGCAAATGATAGGCTGATGCGACCAGCAAATGATTACAGACCTAACATGGGCTTTCTCTCACCACCGATGTTTTGAGATCCACGCCCCGGAACAAGCTGGCATTGATCTGTGGCCTTCTTGTAGCTAATGGCCTCATCGCTCACCTTATCTGGACATCTTATCACACCCAGGTCACGTCTTTTTAGCTTCATAGTTCTGATTTTTAGGCACTTTTCTTTATCATCCTATCCAGAAATAAAACATCTGATGTGTTTCATTCACATGACTTTCCCAACATCTCTGTAATAAATTATTGTTAAGAAGCTTATTTTTCTATCTATTTCAGCTAATCGAGATAAATATTAGCAGAAATGGTCTTATTACTTGCTTTCTTGTAAGCAGAAGGAACATAAGGGAATGCACAAGGACAAAGAGAAGTCAAATCTTTTAAAAACCTGGTTGCTATGTGTTGAAATCCGTTTCCTTGCCTAGTTTGACAAATTTCGTTTGTGAAAAAATTTGTGTTTTAAAGCAGAAGCCAATAACAAGGAATATCTGAAAAATGTGTTTTTCACATCAATTATGTGTTTTTACGCGATCTATGGTTTATAGTTATTCAAAATTCAGTAAAATTTATCCAGAATAAAGAGGTCTACAGATGCCATTCCTAGAAAACTCAAGATATACATTTTATTTGTCATGTAAATATCTTTAATATATGCTATCCTCATCAAAATCGTTAGTGTCATTTTTAAGAAAATCAACATTTTCGAAATGTTTTCCATGTAAAGTGAACTTCGGTGTGGGGAAATTTTCCTCATAATCTTGGTATCGCATCCTTCGAAGATATTTAACTTAAATACTAAAATTGGCATGTTAATCGACTTTTCGTTTTTGAGTTATCAGTTCACAAAATTATGGAACACACACACACACACACACACACACACACACATGGACCTATAACCTATATTTCCAGTGAAATCTTCGTATCGAATTTTTGATGGAGTGTAATAATACCTTCTCTACCTAAGTATTATGTACTATATAGAGAAAGTTAAATGGAGTAGTGTTTATTATAAAGCGAAATAGTTTAAGCATTTGAAGTTAAATTGAAATTGGCAATAAAAATAAGATAATATGTAAGAATAATTATTTATGAATGTAAAATAATGAGAAACTAAAATAAAACTATAAAATTATTTGTAAAAATAATGGTTAAAGTTAAGGGTATTTATAGAAGTATTATAATTTAACAAAAGGTGATAATAATAATAATAATAGTTATAATAATTAAAACAAATTGAATTAATATTACATATACATAATTTTCATACTAAATAAAACGGTAAATATAAAAATGCAGATGTATAAATAACTATATAGGAAGAAACATAGATAAAAGCGAATTGATATACATATATTATAAGTTAATTATAAATTATAGTTAAATAAAAGTTACTATATGAGTTAAATAAAGTTACAGTTAAAGGTAAAAATGTGGGTGTATTTTTAGGTTAATTAAAAGAGAGGTTACGTATATAACATTTTATTAAATTATTTTATTATTTCAAAATCTTCTCGGGCTTCTAGCCAGGTAAAAACTTGGCTTGACACCCTGAAGACGAGGAAGATGCACTTCTTCGAAACGTTGGTGTCCAGCCAAGTTTTTACCTGGCTAGAAGCCCGAGAAGATTTTGAATTAACACGTCGCCAGGAAAGCTTCAGTTCTTATTTTATTTTATTATTATTTATTATTTTTATTAAAGTGGTGCATCTATAAAATTTGGCCAAAAGTTGTGAAAAATTCAAGAATTTCTTTTCTTCATAATAAACTAATATGAATTCGAAACTTTAAGAAAATGTATCGTTTTTCCCAATTAGCGCACATAACTACCAATCAATTGAAACAATAAATAAGCAGGCGCTAGCTTATTAACAGGCTGTCCCAACTTTAAACCTTGTTTTCTTGAAAACATTTTTCCAACAATTTTCCTTACTCCAAATGCTCCACACAATGTAATTTTTACTTTCTCTATACTCACTTTGTACATGTGTATAGAGAATGTATTGCACTCCACCAAAAAATTCGATACCGAGATTTCACTGGAAATATATGTTTTAGGGTCCCCTGTATCAAAAAAAAAGTATTTTCAGAAAAAGGTCCATGTGTGTGTGTGTGTCCGTGTGTCTGTGAACACGATAACTCAAAAACGAAAAGTCGGTAAAATACCAAACTTGGTATTTAAGTTTAGTATCTTCCAGGGATGCGACGCGAAGATTTTGAAAAAATCCCCCACCCCAAACTACCCTTTACATGGAACTTTTTTCGAAAATTTTGATTTTCTAAAAATGGCTCTAACGATTTTGATGAAAATATTGTATATTAAAGTTATTTACCTGACAAATAAAATGTATATTTTGAATTTTCTGGGAATAGCCTCTGAAGACTACTTTATTCTGGATGAATTTTTCATAACTACTAAACCGTAAGAGATGGACAAAAACTTAACCCACAAAAAATGTAGAACACGTTAAAACATACAATTTATGTGATATACCTTTTTTTTCGTGGAGTTGATCGTTTTTGAGATATTCCTTTTTCTTGGTTTCAGCTTTGAAACACTTAATACTTTTCTCATACAGGGATTTGTCAACTCCTGTCCATACAAACAAAGAAACATCAGTCATATAGCAACTAGCTTTTGGCTTTCACTTTAACCTATGGTACTCCTTTATTTCGCTTCTACTTACAATAAAGCAAGAAATAAGACTATTTCTGCTAATTTTTGTCGATTAGCATGAAATAAATAAAAGATAAGCTTATTAACAATAATAATTTACAGATATATAGAGAAAGTCATGTGAATGGAACAAATCAGATTTTTTAATAATTTATTTCAAAATATTTATACCAATTCCCAAAAGCTCCTTAAAGAAAAGGGTCATAGTTATCTGAAATAATACTTCAATTTTGAGAAATAAATTATTAAATTTTGAAAACTCAAGAGTTTTGGAAAGTACGAAATGTAAAGGTTTTCTACAATAATTAAGGTTAATATGAAACAATACGATACTATTTGTAAACTAGTTCATTGTAAAACTTGAACTTTGTAGGTAAATAGTTTCAAAATGCATCACGTGGTTCATTTTTATTAGAACTACCAATTTAGGGAGTAAATTATTAATGTTTAAATGAAATGGAAGCTGGAATTCTGATTACTGGCAAACATATCACTATCATTGTGTATAATAAATGGCATATATTTCAATAAAATATCTTGATACTGTTGATTTTCCAAATTTCACAGCTGCTCCCTTTAAATTATTAGTATTGCATAATTTTGGAAATTATATTAGCTAGTAGTTTAATATTTATCTTAAAATCATCTGTAAAATCATACCATTGGTTATACTATGATATAGGAAATAAATGTAAGATTTTGGAATAATGTCCGCTTTAAGTATTTAGGCAACGAGTATGATGTAGATTTTTATTTATTTCTTTATATATTATCGTCCCATCCAGTTGCGCCCGTGGAAGCAAATTATTTACATAAAATAAGCAGATTTTATGTGACACGCTATAAACAACTAAATGTATCACCTATAAAACTTAGATAAGAATCATATAAGCCGACCAAAGCGAGTAAAGTCCTGCACTGGCAGCAAACTTGGTGAACTGCGGCGAAGGCGCAATACAAATATAAGAAGTCTGATGTGTTCCATTCACATGACTTTCTCTATATATTTGCAACAAATTATTGTTAGAAAGCTTATGCTTCTATTTACTTCATGCTAATCAAGAAAAAAATAGCAGATAGTCTTATTACTTGCTTCCTTGCAAATAGAAGCGAAACAAGGGAGTACTACAGGTTAAAGTGATAGTCAAAAGCTGGTTGCTATGTGACTGAAGTTCCTTTGTTTGTAAGGACAGGGGTTGATAAATTCCTGTATGAGAAAAGTATAAGTTTTTTATATCTGAAACCAATAACAAGGAATGTGTCAAAAACGATCAACTCTACGAAAAAATGTATAGGATATAAATTGCGTGTTTTGTCGTGATCTACATTTTTTATGGAGTAAGTTTTTGTCTATCTCTTAGGGTTTACCAGTTATGCAAAATTCAATAAAAGTCATCTAGAATAAAGAAGTCTTTTGAGGCTTTTCTCAGAAAATTCAAGATATGCATTTTATTTGGCAAGTAAATATCTTAAATATAAGAGATTTTAATCAAAATCGTTAGAACCATTTTTAAGAATATCACCCACCTTGTTTAGCCTTTTTATGGCAGACTTCCCTACGGTGCAGGGCGTCAACATGGCCCAGTTTGCTGATGATGTCCTGCTCTACCGTACTGACAGGAACATACGCAGAGCCTTCAACCCTATACAGAGACACCTCCGTCTCGTCCAGGACTGGTGCAGACAGTGGCGGATGTTTGTTAACCCGGGCAAAAGTCATGCTGTTCTGTTCGACAGAAAACGCCTCGCAATAAACCAGATACCCAACTTTTCCTATCAGGGCCAAAGGATAGAGTGGGGGAATTCCATCAAATACCTGGGCATCATTCTTGATAAGGGCTTAACTTCGTGAACGTCGGACAGAGCGAAGGGGGCGGCAGCCTCCCTTTACCCTGTGCTGGCCTCCGAGATGCCGGTTCACTTAAAGTTACGCCTTTTCAAGGCGCTTGTAGTCCCCCTGATGCTCTATGCCTGCGAAGTGTGGGGTATGGCAGCAGACTCCTGGCTTCTCTGGTTACAGCGGTTACAGAATAGTGGACTCCGGACCATATATTCTGTATGTCGAGGCTACTACATGAAGCTTCGGCCCTCCCATATGTGGAAGATGTTATTAGGCGCCGGGCTCAAACATTCTACACCAGATTGGGCGACCATGAGAACGCACTTGTCAGATCTCTGGGGGAGTACTTACCCTCTGAACGCCGAGAGAGGCGGTTCCGGGTTCCCCGCATGGCTTGTGGGCACCCCCGGTAACAACGGCTTTAAACCAGCCAACAGCAAATAGCTGAACAAAGGACTTCCCCCCTCCCATTGGGAGAGGTCTATCAAAATTTCACCACCATAATTAAATAAAAAATAAACACCAGCGGAGCATAGGAAAGGATGCTGCTCCTGAAATGCAACCGCTCGAGGAGCCTACCAGCGCTACCTCCTTAACACCAACACTCGAAAACTCCAAAATGAAAACCTCAACCTTCCCCTCATTCCTGTGGTTAAACCCTTACCAGGGTAGGTACACAGCAACAACACCTAGGCTCACCACGAGCCTATCAGACACGCACGCACGCACGCTACACCTCAAGAGAAATCATTTTGTGTTCCGCAATTAGCAAAACTAGAGTCAATTGTTGCAGTTCAACGAGCATTTCGCCGTCAATTTAATAAGCAATCGCCGCGTCACAAGCAAATTTACAAGTGGCATCGAAAGAAGATGATTGCATGTGCAAAAGGAAAAGCATGGGATATCCTCGCACATCGGACGCGAATATCGAGCATATTCGTACACTATACGAAAGGATCCCAAAGAAATCCACATCACGAGCAAGCAATCAACAGTATGGCGAGTTCTAAAATATCGTCTGCACCTGAAGCCATACAAACTGCAGTTATTGCAAGCATTGAATCTTGACGACCACAACAAAAGATACGAATTGTACATTGGCATGTTAGAAGATGTGGAAGAAGACAATTTTACTCAACGAGTAATGTTTTCCAATGAAATATTTTCATGCAAGATGGTGTCCCGCCTCATTTCTCTCACCACGTCCGACATTACTTGAATAACACGTTTGCAGGACGTTGGATTGCGAGAGTAGGAGCAGATCAACTTTATCGCCGGTGGCCTCCCAGGTCTCCAGATCTCACTCCATGTGATTTTTATCAATGGGGTTATGTGCCTGGCACTCTTGAAGATCTACGACATCGAATTGTTGAAGCTGTAATTTCGATAACTGGAGACCAGCTGATTCGTGTGTGGCAAGAAATGTGCCACCATTTTGGCATATGTCACATAACACACGGTGCTCCAATTGAATGCATATTATAAAAATGTACACTTTTCTATCTCCATGAACGTTGGAATCATGTTTCTATCTTTTGTAGTTTGGAAGAAATACATATTTTAAATCTGTTCTTTCTTTTTGAATAACCCTGTATATATACTCGAATATCAATCCTTTAAAAAGTTTTGCTGCCTCTTTAGCCTAGTGTATTCTCTAATTTCCCCATTACTTTTAAGAAGCTATGCAATAGGATCATTTCTGCTAATGTTTGTTTTCATTAGCACGAATTAAATAGAAGAATAAACTTTTTAAAAATAAGTTATTACACAGAGGTAGAGAAAATCATGTGAATAGAACGCATCAGATTTTTCCCACGGATGGGTGTCTGCAAGTATGTGTTCCATTAACATGACTTTCTCTAGCTGTTCTACAAACCAACTTGGCGTAAAAAAGATTATTCTTTTATCTACTACAATGCTGATCAAGAATTGGTCTTATTACTTGCTTCCTTGTAAGGAGAAGGGAATTAACGGGATGCAGTAGCCTAAAGCGATGATCAAACCTTTTAAAAGCCGGTCGCTATGTGAAACAATTGAAATTCCATTCTCTTTGCATGCTAGTGGTAAACAAAAGGACGAAAAGAAAGAAGTTGATCTGCTGTTTGAGAAAACGTAAGTAGCATAAAATTGAAACCAATAACTTTTACTAGTTATACAAAAGTTATAATGTTATCCAGAATGTAGAGGTCTTCAGAGATTATTTCCCAAAAATGCATATACAATATACGTTTCGTTTCGTTTGTTATGAAAATATCTTAAACATATGGCATTTTAATCAAAATCGTTGGAGCCATGTTTAAGAAAATCAAACTTTTCAAAAAATGTTCCATACAAAGGGTAGTGGGGTGGAGTATTTTCTTGAAAATCTTCATATCGTATCCTTGGAAGATACTGAACTTAAATACTTAGTTTGGTATTTAACCCAGTTTTCTTTTTTGAACTATGCTACCCACAGATACACACATACACACATACACACGGACATGTTTCTAACAAAAATGCTTTTATTGTATTCATTCTCAAAACATGTATTCCCGGTGAAATCTTGGTATCAGTTTTTGGGTGGAATATAATGTACCTACGTTGTACTTACATGCTAGAGAAAGTAAAAACTGAAATGAGAATACTGATCTTTTTTTTTAAGTTATTAAGCTTTTATTTACTACTGGGAAACGTTATTTTCTACTCAAACGATTTTATTCTTTGAAAATGTACAGACTAGTTTTAGTTATATGAGAAAATTTATCTAGTCATCACACACTGAATTTGTTACAAGATGGCATTGGCAGAGTCACGTTCTACTAGGAACTGATTTTGACTTTGATGTTTCTTCCGCGCTGACATCGGCATAGCAGCTTTATGAATTCAAATTTTAAGGGATTTTATAAAGAACCCGTCTCTTTGTGAATTCTGTAGTACCTTAAGGGATGTCGAGCTTTAGCTCTAAAGAAGCCAAAGTATATCGATCACCTGGGAGAGTGAAGGAATTAAAGAAAAATCTGATGAGTTCCATTCACATGACTTTCTCTACATCTCTGCAACAAATTATTCTTAAAAAGCTAATGTTTTTATTTACTTAATGCTAATCGAGAAACAATTAGCAGAAATAGTTTTAATACTTGCTTCCATGTAAGTTGAAACAAAATAAGGGAGTACCATAGGTTAAACGATAACCAAAAGCTGGTTGCTATGTGACTGAAGTTCCTTTGCTTGTACGGACAGGAGTTGACAAATTCCCGTATGAGAAAACTATGTTTTTTAAAACTGAAACAAAAGCAAGGAATTTCTCAAAAATGATCAACTACACGAAAAAAAAATTAGATAACATAAATTGTTTGTTTTAATGTGCTCTACATTTTTTGTGCGGTAAGTTTTTGTCTATCTCTTACGGTTTAGCAGTTATGCAAAATTCCGTAAAATTCATCCAGAATAAAGTAGTCTTCAGAGGCTATTCCCAAAAAATTCAAGATCTACATAATATTTGTCAGGTAAGTATCTTTAATATATGACATTTTAATCAAAATCGTTACAGTCATTTTGTGAAAATAAACATTTTCGAAAAAAGTTACATGTAAAGGGTAGTTGGGCTGGGGAGATTTTTTTGAAAATCTTCGTGTCGCATCCTTGCAAGATACCAAACTTAAATATCAAGTTTGGTATTTAACAGTCTTTCCGTTTTTGAGATAAGGTGTCCACAGTCACACACACAGACACACACAGCGACCTTTTTCCAGGAATGCTTTTTTTGGTTTCAGGGGGACCCAAAACATGTATTTCCGGTGAAATCTCGGTATAACATTTTTGGGTGCATTACAACACCTTCTCTATACACTATGTACATGGTACGTGTAGAGAAAGTGAAAATATATTTACAAAGAGCCAAACACAAGTATGAACCCTCGATACCCAAAAAGGAGAAGAGGGAAAAGAACTTGAGCCAGTTTCGCGCAAAGGAACTGTCGATGTTGGTATGTGACAGAGAAGCTCGAGTCGCAATCAGGACTTTCTCACAAAGACCAATATTACAGAAAAAGTCTAACGTGTTACAGTCATTACCTTTTATTTTCTCTATTACATGTGTACAATGTACCTAGTAGGTAGAGAAAGTATTGTATTCCACCCAAAATTCTGTAGCGAGATTTCATCGAAAATATATGTTTTGAGGACCCCTGAATCCAATTTTTTTAAATAAAATGATCAGTGTGTGTATATCTGTTGACAGCACAACCCCAACATGTAAAATCGGTTAAATAACAAATTTAGTTTTTTAAGAGAACTACCCTTTACAATACAATTTTTCGAAATATTTGATTTTATCAAAAATGGCTCTAATGATTTTGATTAAAATACTATTTATTAAACAAATTTACACGTTTAACCAAATTATATCATCCACTTTTTGGGAGTAGCCTTAAAGTCCTGTTCGTTCTGAATATTCGTTTCCGAGATATTCCTTGTTATTGGTTTCAATTGTAAAATAATTTTAATTTTCAGAAGCAGAAGACATCCCTGTTTGTTTTACTTCTGGAAATGCAATCGCAATACATTTTTAAACATTTGACCATCGCTTTAACTATGTGTATTCCCTTAGTTCCCTTATAAGTAACTAAGCGATAAGACAATTCTGATCATGTTTCTCTCGATTCATGAAATGGATAGAAGAATAATCTGTTTTAAGATGTTATTTTGCAGAATAGGTAGAGAAAGTCATGGGAGTAGAACACATCGATTTTTTTTTACTTATTCTATTTTACTACCTATAACTGTTATTAAAAACGCATTTGTGGATTTAGAGGTCCCCAAAACATGTATTTCTCGTATTTCACATTAATCAAGATAAAAGTTTTCATAATTCTTATATAATACAAAGCAATAATGGAGTACTCCAGGCTAAAGCGATAGTCAAATATTTTAAAAGATGATTGCTATGGGGTAGGTTTTACTCTTTGTTTCAACAGATAACGACAGCCTATTTGAGGAAGCCCTACCCCAAACTCTCTTTACATGAAAGATGTTTCAAAATTTGCGATTTTCCCATAAATAGCTCTAACGATTTTGATTAAAACACAATATAAATACTTACACTTTGAATTTTCTGGAAATAGCCTCTGGAGTCCTCTTCATTAGGAATGAATTTCACACAACTGGTAAACCATAACAGATAAACAACAGCTAACTGTGCAGAAATATAAATCTCGTCATAACACACAATTATTAAATAATATTTTCTGAAGAGTTGTCAGTTTCCAAAATATTCTTTGTTATTGACTTCAATTTTAAAATATTTATACTTTTCTCAAACAGGAAGTCGTCATCCGTATTTGTTTTACTCCTGGTTTTACAAGGAGAACCAACTTTTAAAGTCAAAGGCATAGCAACAGTTTTTAAAAGGCTTGACTATTCTTTTAGCGTAGTGTATTCCCTCATTTCCCTTATTCTTATAAGAACATAAATAATAAGACAAGTTCTGCTAATGTTTATCTCTATTAGCATGAAGTAGTTAAAATAATATTTTGTAACAATAGCTTGTTTGTAGAATAGGCGCAGAAAGACCTGAATGGAGCACATTTTGTTTGTTTCATTTATATAGTCCCCTTAAATATAGTCATATCGGGGATTTTGACTTAAGAAACACTGTTGATGTTCTTCTCGCTGAACTGCAGGAGTCATTAGCGTTGGATTTTCAATTTCTCTACATTAGTAGGTAGAGAAGCTATTGTATTCCACCGAATATTTGAGAGATTTTACCGGAAATATATTTTTTGAGGTCCTCTGAATACAAAAAAGGGATTTTTAGATAACGGCCATTTGAATATGGACAGTATTGCTCAAAAACGAAAATATCGTTAAATACCAAATTTAGTATTTAAATTTGGTATCTTTCAAGGGATGCAAATCGAAGATTTTCAAGAAAATCCCCCCCCCAGATCAAAGAATTTTCTTGGGCATATCCTATTAAGACCTCTTCATTGGATAATTTTTGCATAACTGGTAAATTGTAAGAGATTTTCTCTACATCTTTGTAAACTTATTGTTGTAAAATTATTTTTTATCTACTTCTTGCGAGGTAAAAATTAGCAGAAATGGTCACGTGAATGGAACACATTAGATTTTTAGAAAAAGTTTCGTGTGTATCCGTGTCTCTATGAACACGATAACTCAAAAACGAAGAGACCGTAAAATACCAAATTTGGTATTTAAGTTTAGTATCATCAAAGGATGCGACACGAAGATTTTGAGGAAAATCTCCCCACTTCAAAATACGGCCTTGCATGGAAATGTTTTCGATTTTTTTAAAAATGGCTCTAACGATTTTGATTAAACTATCGTACGTTAAAACATTTACATGAGAAATAATATGTATATCATGACTTTTCTGGCAATATCCACTGAAGAACTCTTCATTTTGGATGAATTTTGCTGAATTTTATATAACTGGTAAACCGAAATAAATAGACAAAAGCTTACACTGAATCCAAAAAAAAAAAAAAAAACATTTTTAGAAACATGTCCGTATGTGTGTCTGTGTCAGCATAGCTCAAAAACGAAAATACCAAACTATGTATTTAAATTCAGTCAATATCTTCCAAGGATGCGACAGGGTTATTTTCAAGAAAATTCTCCCAAACCCAAATACTCTTTACATGAAATATTTTTTTGAAAATGTTGATTTTCTCAAAAATAACTCTAACGATTTTTATTAAAATGTCATATGTTTCAGATATTATCATGGCAAACGAAATATGTATCTTTACTTTTCTGAGAATAGCCTCTGAAGCCCTCTTCAATCTGGATTACTTTTGTTTAGCTGGTAAACCATTAAGAGATTGACAAACTGTTACTGCACAAAAATGTAGATCTCATTAAAACACATTACAGAAACATTTTTTATGGAAATAATCATTTTCGAGATATTCCCAGTACTTGGTTTCAGTCTTCAGGTACTTAAAACTTTTCTCAAACGGGAGACATCTTTCTTTTCGTCTCTCTTTTATTATGGTTACCATGCTAGCTTCATATACCCAAGATCGCGGGGTCAAACCCGGCGGAGAACGTTGGATTTTTTCGGGCATAAAATCCTTAGCTGGCTTTCTTCGAAAGAAAAGTAAAGCCATTTGTCCCGTGTCGTAGATTTACAATACGTAAAAGAACCTCAAGTCTGTTAAAGATACTTCTGAGCAAAACTAGTTGGTCTTCACGCACAATATAGAATGGGACGCTGAGAATCACAGTGGTTAAATAAAACTCCATTTCATTTTCATTTCATTTCTCTTTTGTTTACTCCTAGCAAGCAAAAAGAACAGAATTTCAATTGTTTCTGTTAGCGACCAACTTTTAAAACACTTGACTATCGTTTTAACCTAGTGTACTTCCTTATTTCTCTTCTACTTACAAAGAAGCAAGTAATAGGACCAATTCTGGCAACATATATCTCGATTAGCATTATATAGATAAAAGAGTAATATTTTAAGGAAAAAAAATAGCGTGTTATTTGTGGACGCTCTTTAACTACTGTGGTTCTCAGCGTCCCAATCTAAATTGGGCGTGAAAGACCGCTTAATTTTGCTCAGAGGCCTCTCTATCAGGCTTGAGGGTCTTTTACTTGGTGCAAATCTACGACACTGGGCCATCGGCTTTACTTCCCTTCCGAAGGAAGCCATGCTAAGGATTTTTACACCCAAAAAAATCCATCATCCTCCGCCGGATTTGAACACACGACCTTGGGTACATGAAGTTAGCATGGTAACCATTACACTACGGAGGATGACACTTTTAAGGAAGGTTTATTTGTGGAACAGTTAGAGAAAGTCATGTGAATGAAACACGTGATTGTTTTTTGTGATATCCTACATTTTAATTGACATTGCCCGCAGCTACGATGATTGCGTATCTCGGCGCATTTGACCTTAATGAACGAAATGCTGTAAAGAAAGAGCGTGTTTAAGTAAATGGGTAAGTGGGTATATACGATTTTTAGTATACTCCTACCTTTTTCATTAGTGGTATTGTCTGGGTCTGCCACGAGCTCTGCATGCTTCTCTGTTATACTACAACCTGTTCTGCCGGTACGCAGAAAGCTAAATAATTGAACATGCAAATGACTGCAAGGTAGTTGGTTGGACTTTATCCTTATTTTAGGAAAAGAAAGCCGTAGTTTCATGTTTCATAAATGGACTTGGAAGTTTTTGAAAAAGGGTGAAAATGAAGGTAAGGAAAAAGAAAACATTTTTAAGCCTCTATAGAAAATACCAGCAGTTGGAAAGCGTCATAAAACTGTTTAGTGCGGTTCTAAACTTCTAAAAGAGAAACATAAGGTAGGGTCAAGCAAGAGCTCAGCTACAGGAAGAAGAACACAAAATGAAATAGCTATCTACAGAAATCCAAAACTTCCTTAGGGAATGTGAAAGGGTAAGCGGGAAACTACGGATATTAAAAGGAAACATAAGCAATAAAGTAAAAAAAGGAAATGAAGTGAATAAAAATATAGTCTATGCTTTTATAAATTATATATATGCCAGGCATGAGTTCATGTAGCAGCAGCAGCAGTTTAGAAACCACATATTAATATCGTGTATTTGATTAGCATTACATTTTTGCTTTCTCTACTACGAATAGTAAATAGGGAAAGCATTTCCCCAAAAAGTCAGTATCGCGATTTTACAGCGAATGCGAATAGTTTCAAAACTCTCCCGGAATCGTTTATTTTCTCTTTAATGTATACGAAAGTGAAGGATATTTTTATTTTTAGATCTTGGAACGTCCATAACGACACTTCAGTTCAATTGTCATGCTAATAATGATGGTTGCCTATGCTTGGTAACCAGTTACTTTCTCTACGCGCACTATGTACACACTGTATAGAGAAGGTATTGCTTTCGATCCAAAAAGTCGATACTGAGATTTCACCGAAAATATACGTTTTAAGGCTCTCTGTATCAAAAAAATAAGCAATTTTAGAAGAATGTCTGTCTGTGTGTGTGTCCGTGTGTCTGTGAACATGATAACTCAAAAATGAAAAGACAGTAAAATACTAAACTTGGCATGTAGATTTAGTATCTTCCAAGGATGCGCCACGAAGATTTTGAGAAAAATCCCTCCATCCCAAACTACCCTTTACATGGATAAATTTTAGAAAATTTTGCTTTTCTCAAAGTAGCTCTAACGATGTTGATTAAAATACCGCAGATTAAAGTATTGTATGTCAAATACATTTTTTTTGGAGTTAACCATTTCCAATAAATTCATTGCTATTGGTTTCAATTCCCTTTACTAAAAGTTTTGCAAATAGGAATTCGTTATTTATTTTTCTTTCTGCTGGTAAAGCAAGCAGGACGGAATTTCAACGTCATCATATAACGACTAGCTTTTAAAGATTTGGCTACCGCTATTGTCTACTATATTCTGACTTATCTTTATTCCCTATCACCTAAAGGGATATATCTGCTAATTTTACCTTTTTGGCATGAAGTGATAGAAGAAGAAACTTTTGTTAGAATCATTGCCCTTAAGTGTGTGTGTGTGTATGTGTGCGTGCATGCGTGTGTGTACGTATGTGTGTTTGTGTATGGAGAACAGAATAACTAACAAACGAAATGCCAAAATTGTTACATACATTAAGTCCCTTCTTTTTACTTTGAAGCAAGTAATAAGACACTTTCTGTTAATGTTAATATTGATTCGCATTTCATAGGTAAAAGAATACTCTTTTCTAAGGAAAATTATTTTTTTCACAGCTAGAGAAAGTCATGTGAATGGAATCCATCAGATGTTTACATTTTTATTTATTATTTTTTTAAATTTTATATTCTTTAAGCTGGGAAATAATAGCGGACAACGAATGCTTGAAATCGGTGAAACCTCTTGGCTTTGAGGCAGATTCGCTACCTCCATACCAGAGGCGGGCTTGGAATACCTTTGTGAGCTTCTAAGTTTCATATCTGAAGAGCCAAAAGACTAGAGATATGAGTAAACGTCACGCACATTCAACATTCTGGAGAAGACAACTCCCGTCACAGCAGATTCGTATCAGCGAAACAGAAACGAAATAACACAAAGAAAATCGTGACAAGACAAATTCATAATGACGTGTCAACCAAGCACAAGCAGATGAATGTCACAATGGAGCAAGTCACTGTGTTTACCGAGCTAAATGGCTAAGGCATTCGGAACGTCGTGGGTTTGATTCCCGCGACCGACCATTTCTGTCCGATAGTATTTTTCAGGGGGATTCCAGGCGAATGCTTGAGCAGTTTTTTCAGTTTGCCAAACTCTCTGTCCCTTCATTTCATTTCTATTTCATTCCAACCGGTCTCGTTTTTGTAGGTGACGGCGGAGCTCTTCTATGGTGGTGAACGAGCTTTGGAATTACAGCTTTCTGCGGCAAGGCGGCCTTAGAGTCGTCTGTAGGACTTAGAAAGCTCAACCAGACTTAGGGTTGAATCTTCTAGCGCTCCCCGCGTTGAGGTGGAGAACTGCTTGGACTCCCATCAGAGTGATTCTTTCCCCGCGGTCGGTCTTGGCTGGCCCCTGGAAACCACATATTATCCTATCCTTCAAGGGATCTGACGAACAATAATCCCATTTTGGCTGCAATGTGGAACCGTACTCGGAAACACATACACACACACACATATGCTTATGTTTACTTTCTGTAGCACGTATGTACATAGAAGCTAGAAAAAGTACTGTGTTCTAGCAAAAATTCGATGTGGACCGGAAATATATGTTTTGAGGTTCCCTGAGTCAAAACAAATTTAGCAAAAGGTTCCTCATGTGTCTATCTGTGTGTGTCTATCGACAGCCTAGCTCTAAAACGAAAATACCGTTGAATACCAAACTTGGTATTTATATTTAGTACCTTCCAAGGATGCGACACGAAGATTTTCAAGAAAATCCCACCATCACAAACTACGCTTAACATGAAAATTTTGCTTTTCTCAAAAATGGCTCTAACGATTTGATTAAAATACCGTATACTAAAGATAATTACATGACAAATAAAATGTATATTTTGAATTTTTTGGGAATAGCCTCTGAAAACCTCTTTATTCTGGGTGAGTTTTGCAGAATTTTGTATAACTAGTAAACCGTAAGAGATCGATAAAAAATTGCTATATAAAATTGCAGATCTTGTTAAAAAACATAATTTATGTCATATACTTTTTCTTCTATAGTTGACCATTTTAGAGACATTACTTGTTTCAGTTTTCAATTACTTAAATTTTCTCAAACGGGACCATGCAAAGCGTACAGAACCTCAATCATTGTTTCAAATAGCGACCAGCTTTTAAAAAGATTGACTATCGCTTTAGCCTATGGTACTCCCTTATTTCCCTTCTACTTACAACGAAGCAAGTATTAAGACCAGCTCTCCTAATGTTTATCTCGATTAGGATGGTGTATATAAAAGAATACTATTTAGTAAGAATGGTTTGTATATGGAACAACTAGAGAAAGTCATGTGAATGGATGACATAAGATTTTTTAAAATAGTACACAAAAGACATATGCCCCATTCACACCGAGCGAGGTGGTGCTGCGTATGCTGTGCGACTCGTATTCGGGAGGTTGCGGGTTCGAACCCCGGCGACCACTCACTCTGACCCATGGGTTTTTCGTGGTTTACCCAGGTAGGTGGCGAATACTCAATTGGTTCCTATTATACCACTCACTTACACAAAGATAAGTGACAATGTGATAAATCATCATGGACAAGTCAAACCTATGGGTTACTACAGGGGGAATCTATATGTCCACTGTTATTCTACGTACTAGCCCACGGTATAGTTCAATCAATATAGAATGAAGTATCAAGCGCAAATATATGCTGATGATGTGGCGCTAGAACAAAAGACAGAGCGCAACTACAAAGAGTAATAAATCATTTAAACAAAATGGCAGAAACTTATGAGCTACAAATCAACAGACAAGACACAGCTAGTAATCTTCCGCAAAGGAGGATGAGTGGTAAAGGAAATGACAATAGTACATTGAAAACCAACTACTTGTGAACTTATTCCGATGTCTAGGAAGCAAAGCAAGGGAAGGACCTTCTCAACTCATATAAAAGAGCGAACAGCAGTAGCAATGAGATTTATACAGGACTGCCTCCATGGTCGCATGGTCGGCGAGCTAGCTTCTCATCCGCAGGCCCCGTGTTCGATTCCCCGGTGGAGATATCCATCAATGAAAGAAGATAAAAAGATAAATGCATGAAAGTATATGGGCTGAATTTACGCCACGGCCGAGATGACCAATGACGACTGGAAGGCAACGAACTGTGATCTGCGACATCTAGTGACCAGGATGGGGTACACGACTTCTACAGCAAGATATGCTTCAATAAGTGATATCACGACCCTAGTGAGGATTGTGTGTGTACTCTGTGAACGACATTATGAACAATATCACATTCTGTGCTGTGAGAAAAGGAAGAAACCTCTCACCAAATACAACAACAACGGATAAACTTCTGAGTAGCAAGAGTGAACTTTCTACATTATATCATTTGCTTCAGTGTCATCTATTTCAGACGACGTGTTTGGCGTGCTGCAACGGGCGGTGGAGGTGCGCTTTGTGAAGATTTTCCCTAGCGTCAGCCCGTCCTTTGTGAGCGGCTTCCCTTAAGGGTCCCCGACTTGAACGACGTTAGATACGTTCAATCTGGAGTCATCATAGCCCATGCTTGCGCTCATCGTCTCCCAGATCAAAGGCCGAAATGTCTATGCACGGTGCTCTGTCCTGGTTTCGTAAATACGTACCCATTGAAATTGAGGAGAAATATAACATTTAAATTAAACAGAAAGAGAAATGACTAGTAGATATATTTTAACTGTTTGCAATGAAAGAAAAGGCGACTGGAAAAATTGTTCGGACAGAAGAAGCAAATATTAAAAATGTCTGTGTTACTCTACGTGACTTTCTTTATCAATTTTGAAAACAAACTGCTCTTACAAAATATTGTTCTTCTATCTACTTCATGATAGTCGAGATCCAAAACATTAGCAGTGTTATTACTTACTTCTTGTAAGTAGAAGGGAAATAAGGGAAAACATTAGGCTAAAGCAATAGCCAGAAATTTTAAAATCTGTCGCTATGTGATTGGCATTGAAATTCGGTTTACTTTGCTTAGCCAGGAGTAAAACAAAAGAATAACGAATGATGACTTCTTGTTTGGGCATAAGAAACAAATATTAAAATGTCTGATGTAATATGCTCACAAGGCTTTCTTTACCTGTTTTGACGAAAAAAAAAACCGTTCTTACAAAATATAGTTCTTCTATCTCTTCGTGCTAATATTTGTAGATAAACATAGCCACAAATAGTCTAATCACTTGTTCCTTGTAAGTAGAAGGGAAATAAGGGAATACACTAGGCTAAAGTGATAGTCAAATTATTTAAAATCTATCGTTACATGATTGAAATTCGTTTCTTTAATCAGGGGTTGACAAATACCCGTATGAGAGAAGTTTCAAGTATTTAAAAAATTCAAATCAATAACGAGGAATATCTTGTAAATGGGCACTATAAATAATGTATATACAAAATGGTGTGTTTTAGTGTAGTGTAGTAACTTTTTGTCTATCTCTTACGGTTTACGAGTTATACATAAATCATCCAGAATGAAGAGTTCTCCAGAAGCTATCCCCAGAAAATTCAAGATATGCATTTCATTTGTCATAAAAATATCTTAACTATATGGTATTTTTATCAATATCGTTAGTGCTATATTTTAGAAAATAAAACTTCTCGAAGAATGCTTCATGTAAGTTGTAGTTGGGGTGGGGAGTTTTTCTTTAAAATTTTTGTGTCGTATTCTTGGAAGATACTGCACTTAAATACCAAGTTTGGTATAGAACCGACCATTTGTTTTGGAGCTGTGCTGTCCACACATACACATACAGACTAAAATGCTTTTTGGTGTATTGATTTATTCAGGAGGTTTCAAAACATGTATTTATGGTGAAATCTCGGTATAGAAGTTTTGAGTGGAATGCAATGCTTTCCCTATCTCCTAAGTACATTGTACATACGAGCTAGAGAAATTAAAAAATCTTGTAGCTTTTCGAGGTACTTCTTCAGGCTATAAATCTCTCGTTGGAAACGATAGTACGAGAGAGAGATTTGTGGTGGCGTTTAAATACTAGCTACAGAAGACCAAAAATAGCAAGCATCGTTGAAGATAAACAACTGAATTTATCACGATATATTGTGTTTACCATGATTTCATTAAGAAATTTTTTTTTCTTGATCAGAAAATCTTATATATTACATCCACAAAACTTTCTCAACTCCTGGTGTAGCATTTATTTTAACTCACTTCTACAACGTGTCCTTATACGAATAGAAGTTTATTACTTTCTCTACCACCTGCAATATACATTTGCTAGAGAAGGTATTGCATTCCACCCACACATTCAGCATTAGGGTTACTTCATAAATATAAGTTTTGGGGGCTCTTAAATCTAATATACGAATTTTAAAAAGTGGTTCAAGTATCAAACTTGGTATTAAAATTCAGTATCCTCTAAGTTTGTCACACAAGAGTTTCAGGAAAATCCTCCTTCTAAAGTTACACTCTTCATGGAAAAAGTTTATGAAAATTTAGTTTTCTGAAAAATATCTCTAACAATTTTAATTAAAATACATGTTTAATGATTTTAATAAAAAGGAAAGGATACCTACATCTTGAATTAAGTCCTCTTTATTCTAAATAGCTTTACATAAGAGACGGCAGCATTTTACTACTAGAAATATATATAGTAGATAGAAAATTCCATCTAAAGATTTGATACCGAAATTTCTCCGGAAATATATTTTTTGAGACCACCTGAATAAAAAAAAATAATTTTTAGACAAATATCCGAAAAAAATTTAAATGGAGTTTTATTTATGGACGCTCTTTAACTGCCGTGGTTCTCAGCGTCCCATTCTATACTGGGCGTAAAAGACCGGTTAATTTTGCACAGAGGCCTCTCTATCAGGCTTGAGGTTCTTTTACGTGCCATAAATCTACGACACGGGACCAACGGCTTTACTTCTCTTCCGAAGGAAGCCATGCTAAGGATTTTTACTCCCGAATAAATCGTCCATCCGTGTGTATGTGTGGTGGTCGGTTAAATACCAAGTTTGGTATTTAAGTTCAGTATCTTCCATGCATGCAACACAAAGATTTTCAAGAAAATTCTACCATCTCCAACTACCCTTACATGGAACAATTTTCGAAAACTTTGATTTTCTCAGAAGTAGCTCTAACGATTTTATTAACATAGCGAATGTTTAAGATACATTCATGACAAACGAAAGTTATAACTTGAATATTCTCTGAAGGCCTCTTCTTTCTGGATGATTCTTGTGTAACTGGTAAACCGTAACACATTGAGGAAAACTAATTGTACAAATAAAACACAATTTATGCCTTATACATTTTTTATAGAATTATCTGTTTCCAGCATATTCTTTGTTGTTGGTTTCAATTTTAAACCACTTAAAATTTTCTCAAATGGGAACCATCTTTCATTTCGTACCTCTTTTGCTTTACTCCTAGTCATGCAAAGAGAACAGAAATTCAATTGTTTCACATGGCAAGATCTTTTAAAATATTTGTCTGTAGCTTTAGTCTAGTGTTTTCCCTTACTTCGCTTCTTACAAGGAAGCAAGTAATAAGACTATTTCTGCTAAAGTTTATCAGAATACCATGAAGTAGATAAAAGAATACGTTTTTTAAAAATAATTTGTCGCAGAATAGCTAGAGAAAGTTATGTGAATAGGACACATAAGATATTTTAGTTGCAGTGTTCATACACATGCACACATATGCACGTGACATTTTTGATGGAATACAACACTTTCTCTAACTGCCATATTTAATAATGAATAAGATTAAAGTGCAGGATGTTAAACATTAAGAATTTATCAATCGTTTCACCTATCCCTTCTGTAAATATTAACAAAATCTTATTCTTTTTATTCATCTTATTGAATATAAAATAATACTATTCAGAATTGTAATTACAATTTTCATAAGCGACCTGGGAGTGAAATTTTAATTACAATCGGTCAAAAAATCGATAAATGGTTTTTTCTTTATAGCCCATAGTTGTGGATCCTTTGGAAGTCGATAAAGAATCAAAATACAGTTGTCCTCCCCTTGCTTTGGGCTCTACAGCAATTTAAAGGTCGTACAGTATGCTTGTTTCCTAACAAATATTTTATAAAACAGATTTTTCTCAAAATTACTTTATCAAACTAAATATTTTCCACGTGTCTCAATTTTTTTAAGTAGAGTTAAAATTTCCCAGGATGAGCAGTAGTATTTTTTGTAATATTACAGGCGAAAACTTATCGCAACACCAATAGTAATTCTTCATTAAAATTATAAAATGATTAATATTAGAAATTAAAATTTCTCTAAAGGATTAACCTAATTCAGTAATAAAAGCTATTGACATATCAGCGTGTAATGATTTTGTCTGCTTTAAAGTTCCAATTAAAAAAACTCCAACAAATTTTATCAAATTTTGGGGTGTGTGGTGTATATTGATCATGAAATATATTCACATAATAAGGTTTAAGAAACAATTTAAAGTCAAATTTTGAGGCGTGTGGAGTATATTGATTATGAAATATATTTATATAATAAGGTTTAATAAATAATTTAAAGTATTTGTCCAGTTTGAAAGGAATTTGATGTTTATATTAAAATAACAGCAATGCAAGTACAGTAAAGGTTTTAGAAATATCTATACAGAAACATAGACATTTGAATTTTTCTATTAGTTTCCCTTAAGTGGGCACTCACAGAATCTAAATAGCTGGAACAGTCAAATATCAGGTGGCTCTACAGCGCCGTATTTTGCGTGTGTAGATAACCCTTCTTGCGCTATAAAAATTACAGAATTCCACAGGGTAAATCCAAGCATAGCCGGTCAGTGGCATTGAACGAACCTTCGTTCTTCTC
Organism: Hymenopus coronatus; assembly: GCA_030762935.1. Lineage (NCBI taxonomy): Eukaryota > Metazoa > Arthropoda > Insecta > Mantodea > Hymenopodidae > Hymenopus > Hymenopus coronatus. Next base: position 98,588,310 of record CM060898.1, on the reverse strand, counting down.
CTCTTACATATCAGAGAAAATGGTGCAGGAATCGTCCCTTAATGTTTTATTAACCCTACTTTGGGTTTAACCTCTAATGTTGAATAGGAACAGCGTATTACACAATTACAAAACATTGTCAGTTAATTGCTTTTTCCACATAAGTCGTGTGTAGAACAGGTGTTGATTACGTAGAATCATACTGCAAAACTTAATGCCGTAGTCGGGATTTAAACCACGGATCTCCCGGCCTCTAGCCGGCTGCTCTACCACTGAGCTACCATGGCAACTTGCCGAGACGGCAACAAACTCCTCATCCGAGTCGCATGTTTCCCGGTAAATCACAAAGTGATCTTAAATTCTTTTGAGATTATATACCACAATCGCGACTTACAATGTCGAAAGTACTTTAAGTCCCGGGCTTCGTAGTTTAATACATGTTTAGGCCAGTTAGTGTTAATTAATGTTTTTTTTCCATATTAGACATGTGTAGGACAGGAGTTGATTGCGTAGAGTCTGACTGAACAAAGGATACGCGAGGGACATCCATGGTTCAAATGCCGGCTATAGCATTCCATTTTTTAGTTTGACTCTACGTAATCAGTTACAAAAGAATTTATTGGAATATTGATAGGTGAAATAGGCGTTTTAATTACTTGATAAATATAAAATATGACTTTATTCTTTAAAACATCTGATGTGTTCCATTCACATGACTTTCTCTACATCTCTGCGATAAATTATTTTATTTACTTCATATAATCGAGAAAAAATTAGCAGAAATAGTCTTATTACTTGCTTCCTTGTTAGTAGAAGCGAAATAAGGGGGTACCATAGGTTAAAGTGATAGTCAATAGCTGGTTGCTCTGCGACTGAAGTTCCTTTGTTTGTATGGACACGAGTTCACAAAGTCCTGTGTGAGAAACGTATGTCTTTATAGCTGAAAAAAAAAACAAGGAATATCTCAAAAACAATCAACTCCACGATAAAAATGTATATAACATAAATTGTGTGTTTTAAGGTGCTCTACACTTGTTGTGTGGTAAGTTTTTGTCCATCTCTTACGGTTTAGCAGTTATGCAAAATTCCGTAAAATTGACCGAGAATAAAGTAGTCTTCAGAGGCTATTCCCAGAAAATTCAAAATACACATTTTATTTGTCATGTAAATATCTTTAATATACGATATTTTAATAAAAATCGTTAGAGCCATTTTTAAAAAAATAAAAAATTTCGAAAAACATTCCATGTAGAGGGTAGCTTGGGGTGGGGGGATTTTTCTCAAAATCTTTGTGTCGCATCCTTGGAAGATACTAAACTTAAATACCAAGTTTGGTATTTTCGCGACATTTCGTTTTTGAGTTATCGAGTTCACAGACACACGGACACACACACATGGACACACACACGGACCTTTTTCTGAAAATGCTTTTTTTTTGGATACAAAGGACCCTAAAACATATATTTCCGGTGAAATCTCGGTATCGAATTTTTTGATGGAGTGTAATACCTTCTCTATACACTATATACATAGCACATATAGAGAAAGTAATAAAGGCTCTGTAATTGAAATGGAAAGCATGTTAACTTTTTCTGTGTGTGTACACTGTTCTTGTATATCATGGACTCTAGCATCAGACTGGGAATCGCCTCTCAATACGCTGATATGCAAGAGGAGAAGAACGGTCACTCTTGCTCTCGGTTAATTACTGACCAGCGTATGCTAGGATTTACCCTGCGAGGTTTTGCAATTTTTATAACGCACGAAGGGTTATCTGCACACGCGAAATACGGCGCTGTTGAGCCATTTGGTATGTATCATTTTCATACCACGCTCTTAACGAAGTTTAATATTTTTATTATTCTTTAGTTTATTACAAATGAGTTGCATATCTTTTCTTGGAGTTAACTTCAATAATACTAATTTTACATTTAAAACTCTGAAAATGTATTATGCAGGTGCAGATTTTTATGCTTGTTTACTTCTGTGTTTGTCACATCCAAAACCACGAGCTGGCCCTTTAATCAACGGGTGGCTACTCTGATAATCATGATTACAGCTGAGCCTTCTCCTCCTCTGACGTCAGAACTACCCCCTCCCGTTGTTTATCCGTGAAATGGCGGTATGTGCGTGTTTGCGTGTTAGTGACGGATTGTCTATCGTATACACTGTCAAATAATCCATTTGAGGAATGATGTTGGTATTCTACAGAACTGAGGTAGCTAAGCTCAGCTAAAACACTATGACAGTTTTTTTACTTCTCTGTTTAGTACACAGGAAGAGAAGGTGTTGTATTCCATCCAACAATTCGATACCGAGATTTCACTGCAAATACAAGTTTAAGGGTTCACTGCACATACACAAACACACACACACACAAAAGAAAATTAAAAAAATATCCGTGTACATGTGTGTATCTTTGGGTTACATAACTCAAAAAACGAAAGGTCCGTTAAACACCAAACCTGGTGTTTAAGTCGAGTATCTTTAAAGGAATGCTCACGAAGATTTTAAAAAGAAAATCCACCACTTTACATAGAACAAATTTAAAAAAAATAGTTAATATTAAAAATAGAATTTTAGGAAGAATCCTAATGTGCAGAAGATTATAGATATCCCTTTACGTGTTAAAATTTCAATTAAATGTATGCAAAAGTATGCTTCTCAACTGATCGAGCTATGTGTCTAGGGCGTTTCGTTCTGGAACTGGCATTCTAAAAGTCGTGGGATCGGCTCACCGCAGCCGACCTCTCTGAACCATGGGATTTTTCAGGGTTTTCCCCGGGCACTAGTCTAATGCTGGGGAGGATTCTGCATTCCCCCGAACTTCCTATCCCTTCATTTCATACCAACCGATCTCTATCAGGGTTGTATGTGTGGACGAGGGTTTAGGCAGAGGCGCCATTCCGTGGAGGTGACTGTGCTCTGGAAATGCAGCTCTCGGCGGCAGAATGGCGCTGGTGGTTATCTGTGGACTCAGGTGGTCTATCCGGGACCTGGCGCTTCCTGCGTCGGGAAGAATTTCTTGTGAACTGTTAGGGATCCTCCACGGCGACTCTCTCCCTATCCGGATGTCGGACGTCCTCTGAAATTACACTCATCCAATCCTTCCTCCAGGGGTCTGACGTAAAATAAGCCCACGGCTGCAGGGTGGAATACCCTTCTTAAACGTACCAACACACACACACACACACACACACACACACACCACACACACACACTTTTCCTCAATTGAATGCATTAAACAGTGATTTTAACAGTCAATTTACAGACAATTTATTTTCTAAATTGAAAACTTTGAAATCGACACCGCATAACCGATGAATTTGCAGCATAGCTAAAGATGGCTATATATATATATATATATATATATATATATATATATATATATATATATATATATATAAATAAAATAATATGAATAAGCTTGAAACATAAGGCATTGGTAATTTACTCTTGATTTTAATTAAAATATGACACATATTTTTTGATATTGTTTAACACCAGCTTTTATTACTCTGGCACCGCAGGCGAGACATTGATATGCATGGAACGAAGATGGAGCACTGATGGAATGCGATGGCGGGGGAAACCGGAGAACTGGGGAAAACCCGCCCTTGCGTCGCTTTGTCCACCAAAAATTCTACATGCGGTCACTTGGGATCGAACCCAGACCGCCTTTGTGTAGACCCATATTGATATAACATTTTGAAATTGAGTTTTTAATTTATTTTTTAATATTTTTTTTTTAACTTCGGTGATGTTTTATTTTAGACATATCCATCAATATCTGCTGCTAAGAATGATGCACACAGCCTTAATAGATAAATCAGATGACCGTCGCGTAGTCATCTGCTGGTTTTTAATAGAATTAACTCTAGAGAAGCTTGCTTTAGGGAAAACTTCATTCATTGAAATAGATAGTAATTTTTATAAATTGATTTTTGGTGAGATAGATTTAAGTAAGAATTTAGAATTTGTTATTAATTTAAGGATGTTAAAATATAACTCTTGTCTTTTTTATTTTTAATTTTTATTTAATTTTTATATTGAATGTTAAATATAATTTTAGCAAATGCATGTACAGCCAAACATAGTGATTAAATTTGATGTAAATAATGGCGATTTGGAAAATGAATGCTTAGGCAATGATTTAAATACCTTCCAACTTCTTTCTTTCGAACATTTTATGCTCGTATAACTTTATAGGGCAAATAATTCCATTTGCAGTCCTTCTGAAAATGTTATGAAAATGAAGTTCCGGAGTTTCAAAGCTGACACTCTGTTTATGTTTGCTCAAAAACAGCACATTCGCTACCGAGCACTGTACGTATATATGAAGTTCTGACGTCAGAGCCTCTCAAGTGTTACCTTTGACATGTGCATTATCGTAGAGTTTGGCTCTAATCATATGCATAATAAAAATCAAGGTAACTAAAAAGGACACTAGGGTCATGTACGTTTTAATAGAACCATGCTATAATACTACATGGGTTATTCAATAATTAGTGGCAACATTTGAATTAACAACAATAACATATTTTTGGCACAGTCACATTATTACATTGATTAGAAGCAATCTCCTCCAACATGAAGAACTCGCCTCCACACATCAGGGAGCCGACGTATGCCATCCACAGCGTCTTGTCTTAATATTCGAACAGACCGTTCTACTGCTCTATAATTGCCGGTCTGATTCTAAAGCGAGCTCCTCTAAGTGGCAATTTTATTTTCCTAAAAAGGTCGAAATCACATGGGGAGTATGAAGGATGCTCCAGAATCTTCCAGTTCCATTTGCGCCGTAAATTAACAACAGAGGCAGCCTTGTGAGAACGAGCACCGTCATGTAACACAATATGATGAGAATTCAGGAGATTTGGAACGTTTACGACGCCCAGCTGGTCGTAAATGTGTTCCAGAAAATAACTATAATATGCACCATTCACACAATTTCCTTGAGGAACTGAATGAGTGATAAGAACACCGTCAAAATCATAAGCAACATGAAGTTCACTTTAAGCGATTGCAGTCTGCCAGTTCCACGTTTTGATGAAATTTTCCTCTTCCTCTGCGAAATGCATTCGCCCATCTAGCGACGGTACGATATGATAAAGTCTCTCTATCACAAACTTCCATCTTTTATTCAAGAGAATAACAGCTTCTCATACAATTAATGGGTTGCCAAAATGACAAAGTATATCAAAAAGTATAAATATAAACTGAAATTATATAGATAAATTTAGGGTTAGCAATAACGTTCATTATAAACATTATATATATGAAAAACTATTGAATGATAAATGTGCACAATATATTATACACAATTGTTGAACATTGATACCTCTTGCAATCTGAATTTTAACGAAGCATCTTTGTTCGTATTTACTAAACATATTTAGAGCACTGAAGATAACCTCTACAATTAAACTTACTTAAAATGTCTTATAAATAAAATAATTGTCTTTAAACTCACAGCTAACAAACATTAGATGCTCTTCTGTTTCATTGTTATCAGCTTACATCATTTACCGCTGATGACGCCAAATACAGGCAATGTTGCCACTAATTTTTGAATGACCCATGTAGGTATTTGACAAAGAAAATACATTTTTGGTGTTACTTTAAATTGGACCTAACTGAAAGAAAATGTTTGCACACTGGAAAGCTGAATTGCAAAAATGGAGTTCTCATCTGGTATACAAGACTGCTAAAATACGAAGACCAGTGTTTCGTGTGCATCTAAAGCTGCCCTTTCTAAGCCCTAGGCTCGAGTTCATCTATTTTCCCATCTGAGTTCATCACTGAAGCCCTGTGCCTATGTGAATATCAAGAAAGTAGTTGCGTGTTGTCTAACAGTCAAACAGCTTTTAAGGCACTTAGTTGCTTTATTATTCAGTAAGCTGATTGGAGAGTATCGCTAAATCCTCACTCAACTGCTCAAACTTCTAATGTGATGTTTCCAGGGAACGAGGGATTGAAGGTAAGGAAATTACAGATGCACTTGCAAACCAGAAAGCTTTATCTCCCTTTACTGGGGTAGAAATGTTTTGTGGAGTTCTAAACCCATTTAAACTATGGGATAGTACACGAAACCAAAAAGAAAACATTGGTATTTAATCCTGTGCTCAAATGCCACAGAATTCTTAGCCATATCGACTGCAACATAATGACCATATTGAAGGCGTAGAGGGGAGGACGCAGTAACTTATTCCATTGCGCATACACCTATGCGAAATAATTGAATGTTTGTAAACACAAGATTTCTCTCATCTGCATCAAGTGTTGTGTTGAAAAAAAAAAGGAAACCGAATGACAAATTTCATTGGAGAAAAATAAATACTAAACCATTTAAACCAACAACAAGGAATATCTTGAAAAAGGTTAACTCCACAAAAAACTGTATCGGATATAAATGTGTATTTTAACGATATGAACCTTTTTGTATAGTAAGTTGCTTGTTCCATTTGTACACCGACTTTAACATCTGGATCATACAGACAGCTAGTAAGTTTTTTCTTGCGGTTTATCGGTTATACAAAAATCATCTAGAATGAGGAGGGCTTTAGAGACTGTTTCCAGAAAATTCAAGAGAAACATTTTATTTTTGATGAAAATGGTTAACTTTTTTGTAGTGTTTAACGCCCGGTTATACTACTTGTGACACCGCAGGCGATGACACTGGTAATGCATGGAATGAAGATGGAGCACCGGTGGAAAGTGATGATGGAGGAAACCGGAGAACCCGGAGAAAACCCGCCCCTGCGCCGCATTGTCCACCACAAATCTCACATGCGATCGCTTGGGGTCGAACCCGGGCCGTCTAGGTGAGAGGTGCGTGGTCTAACCACTAGGCCACGGTGGGGCCGAAGATGATTAACTCCACAAAACAAATGCATATGACACAAATTGTTTGCTTTAACGAGATTTACGTTTTTACAGTTGAATATGTTTGAAGCACCATTTACTATTGAAGATTCAGTTTTTGGTTCAACATTTTTTGTAGCATTTTTTGTATAGTAAATTTTTATGTATGTGTTACGGTTTATCAGTTATACAAACGTTTTACCAAAATCATCTAGAATGAAGATAACTTCAGAAGCTATTCCCGAAAAATTCAGTAAAATTTGGTTTGCCATAAAATGTCTAATCAAAATCGTTAGAGCCATTTTTGAGAAAATCCGTGTGTTTGTAAATCTACGACACGGAACTAACTTTACTTCCTCTCTGAAGGAATCCCGAAAAAACCGTCACCCCACCCCCCAGATTCAAACCCGTGAGTTTGGAAACCGGAGGCTACATGATAATCCTAGACAACGGATGACTACTGCTTTGACTGAGCACCACACGTAGGCTGTTGTGACTTATGTGAACCCATAGTGAAAGGGATGAGGGGAAAGACCTTAATAGCCACCAGATGCGGATACGACGGACGCAAGCATGGACGGAGTACCTAACGGTTACAGATGGCACGCCTTGGCCCCGCCCGGCTACTTTCACGATCCCCGAGCCTCTAGGATTTACCCGAGGGCACCAATTACGAAACTCTGAAAGCGGGTCTCGATCAGGTGGTACCCATGACAACGCCAAAATATGCCCTTTACAGAGTGAAAACCAATATCCAGCCATCCCTTGTCCTTCATCCTTGAAACAGATGACAAGAAAATGCTGGACAGGAACATTTGGGATTGTTATACACCTACCCAGCATTCGCAGATATTTTCTGATCCGGTAAGTTTTATGTGCAAGTTTTTTATAATTATTTTGTGTACTTGCCCTCTGTTTTTTCCATGCCTTTCGCTGCCGTCCTTGCTTGCTACTTCCTCTATACGCACTTTGTACATAGTGTATAGAGAAGGCATTGCACTCCACCCAAAAGTTTGATACCGATATTTCACCGGAAATATATGTTTTAGAGTCCCCTGTATTAAAAAAAAGCATTTTCAGAAAAAGGTCCGTGTGTTCGCGTGTCTGAATACGAGAACTCAAAAACGAAAAGTCGGTTAAATATCAAACTTGGTATTTAAGTTTAGTATCTTTCAGGGATGCGACACGAAGAGTTTGAGAAAAATACCCCCACCCCAAACTACCCTTTACATGGAACTTTTTTCGAAAAATTTGATTTTCTCAAAAATGGCTTTAACGATTTTGATTGAAATATCATATATGCAAAATATTTACCTGACAAATAAAATGTATATCTTGAATTTTCTGGGAATAGCCTCTGAAGACTACTTTATTCTGGATGAATTTTACGGAATATTGCATAACTGCTAAACCGCAAGAGATGGACAAAAAATTGACACACAAAAATGTAGAGCACGTTAAAACACACAATTTATGTTAAATACTTTTTTTTGTAGAGTTGGTCGTTTTTGAGTTATTCCTTGTTTTTGGTTTCAGCTTAGAAAAACTTATACTTTTCTCATACAGGAATTTGTCAACTCCTGTCCATACAAATATGGGAATTTCAGTCACATAGTAGCCTGCTTTTGACTATCACTTTAACCTATGATACTCTTTTCTTTCGCTTCTACTTACAAGGAAGCAAGTAATAAGATATTCCTGCTAATTTTTCTCCATTAGCATGAAGTCAATAGAAGCAATAGCTTTCTAACAACAATTTGTTGCAGAGGTACAGAGGAAGTCATGTGAATGGAACACATCAGATTTTTGAGAGAATTAGCTTTGAGTACAGGCATCACATTCCTAGACAAAATGCTGTTAGTGTTCCTTGGCAGAAAGGAGGGCAAAAAGGTACTCCACATCGCCTCTCCCATTGCACATTGTGTGTCTCACCCAGCATATCGTTCCTGCAGTTAAACTGTGTTTTCAGAAGAGCCTTGTAAAGTTAAGTGTCATTATGAATTTCGGGGAATATCAGGCAAGATTATTAGGCCTAATAAGGGAAGTGGAATATTAAGAAAGATAAGAAATATTAGACGATGAATGCAAGAAACCAAACATGAATTTGAAATAGTAAACTCAAAAGCTAAGTACAGAAGAGGAAGAACACATTCAAAATGACAGACACGATAGGAAAGAGAGGAAAAAGCTCAGCAAATTATGGACACAATTTAAAACTTTTGTGAACAACTGTATATTAAATTACTCAGTAGTGTACAGTTTAAACGTACTACGCGGTTTAATGAAGCCTTAATAAGATCCAGAGGAAGATGTTTATTCCATCAATTTATGCGGAATAAACTTGAACGACCTATTTTAATATTACCTTCTCTACACGAACTACGTGCATAGTGTAGAGAAGGTGTTGTATTCCACCCAAAAATTCGATATGAGATTTCACTGGAAATATGTGTTTTCAGACCCCCTGAATAAAAAAATATTTTTAGAAAGAGGTTAGTGTGTGTGTGTGTGTGTGTGTGTGTGTGTGTGTGTGTGTGTGTGTGTGTCTGTGGACACATAACTAAAAAATCTGATGTGTACCATTCACATGACTTTCTCTATATCCCTGCTACAAATTATTCTTAAAAAGCTAATACTTCTATTTTCTTTATTCTAATCAGAAAAAATTAGCAGAAATAGTCTTATTACTTGCTTCCTTGTAAGTAGAAGTGAAATAAGGGACTACCATAGGTTAAATTGATAGTCAAAAGCTGGTTGCTATGTCAATGAAGTTCCTTTGTTTATATGGATCAGAGTTGACAAGTTCCTCTATGAGAAAAATATGTTTTTCATAGCAGAAACCAAAAATAAGGAATGTCTCAAAAACAACAAACTCCACGAAAAAAAAATATATAAAATAAATTGTGTGCTTTAACGTGCTCTACAGTTTTTGTGTAGTAAGCTTTTGTCCATCTCTTATGGCTTAGCAGTTATTTAAAATTCCGTAAAATTCATCCAGAAGAAACTACTCTTTAGAGGCTATTCTTAGAAAAATCAAGATATACATTTTATTTGTCAGGTACATATGTTTAATATACGAAAGTTTAATCAAAATCGTTAGAGCCATTTTTGAGAAAATCAAATTTTTCGAAAAAAGTTACGTGTAAAGGGTAGTTGGGAGTTGGGGGATTTTTCTCAAAATCTTCGTGTCGCATCCCTGGAAGATACTGAACTTAAATACCAAGTCTGGTATTTTACTGACTTTTCGTTTTTGAGTTATCGTGTTCACAGACACACGGACACACGGACACACACACACACACACACACACACACACACACACACGGACCTTTTTGTGAAAATGCTTTTTTTACTTTCTCCATACGCACTATGTACATAGTGTATAGAGAAAGTATTGCACTCCACCAAAAAATTCGATACCGAGATTTCACCGGAAATATATGTTTTAGGGTCCCCAATATCCAAAAAAAGCATTTTCACAAAAAGGTCCGTGTGTGTGTGTGTCCGTGTGTCTGTGTGTCTGTGAACACGGTAACTCAAAAACGAAAGGTTGGTAAAATACCAAACTTGGTATTTAAGTTTAATATATTCCAGGGATGCGACACGAAGATTTTGAGAAAAATACCCCCACCCCCAACCACCCTTTACATGGAACTTTTTTCGACAATTTTGATTTTCTCAAAAATGGCTCTAATGATTTTGATTAAAATTTCGTACATTAAACATATTTACCTGACAAATAAAATGTATATCTTGAATTTTCTGGGAATAGCCTCTGAAGAGTAGTTTATTCTGGATGAATTTTACTAAATTTTGAATAACTGCTAAACCGTAAGAGATGGAGAAAAACCTACTACACAAAAAATGTAGAGCACATTAAAAACACACAATTTATGTTGTATACATTTTTTCGTGGAGTTCGTCGTTTTTGTGACATTCCTTATTTTTGGTTTCTGCTATGAAAAACGTATAATTTTCTCATACAGGAACTTGTCAACTCCTATCCATATAGACAAAGGAACTTCATTGACATAGCAACCAACTTTTGACTATCAGTTTAACTTACAGTTGTCCCTTATTTCGCTTCTACTGACAAGGAAGCGAGTAATTAGACTATTTCTCCTATTTTTTTCTGATTAACATAAAGTAAATAGAAGTATAAGCTTTTTAAGATTTATTTGTTGCAGGGATATGGAGAAAGTCATATGAATGGTACACATCAGATTTTTGGATATTGGGGGCCCTAAAACATATATTTCCGGTGAAATCTCGGTATCGAATTTTTGGGTACATTATACACTATGTACATAGTGGGTATAGAGATGGTAAAAATGAAATGTTCGTTAAGTACCAAATTTAGTGTATAAGTTTAGTGTCTCCCAAGGATGCGACACGAAGGTTTTTCAAGAAAATCCTCCCACCACAAGCTTCTCTTTAACTGGTAAATATTTCAAACATTTTGACTATCTCAAAAATGGCTGTAACGATTTTGATTGGAATACCGTATAGTAAACTTATTTACATAACAAATAAAACGCTTAACTTGAATTTCCTTGGAATAGTATCTACAGACCTCTTCATTCAAGATTACCTTTGAAATTCTGGTAAACCATAAGAGATACACAAAACTTCCTAAAATATATATATATCTCGTTAAAACACATAATTTATGTCAAGTACATTTTTTGTGTGGAATTGACCATTTCGGAGATATTCCTTGTTTCTAATTTAAGTTTTTAAATACTTCAAATTTTCTCATAAGTTTTTAAACTCCTGGGAGTGCAAAGAAACGAATTTCAATTAGATAGCAACCAGATTTTAAAAGATTTGACTATCGTTTTTGCCTACTATACTCCCTTATTTCGCTTCTACTTAAAAGGAAGCAAGTAATAAGACTATTTCTGCTAATGTTTATCTTGATTAGCATGAAGATAGAAGAATTAGGTTTCTAAAGGTAATTTGCGACAGAGATGTAGAGAAAGTCATCTGAATAGAACATATCATATGTTTTGTTTTATTTTTTATTTATCTACAATGTACATAGTGGATAGAGAAAATATTGTATTCCTTCCAAAAATTCGATGTCGAGGTTTCACCGTAAATGTTTTAGGTCCCCTTAGTCTGTCAAAAGCAACTTTTAGAAAAAGATGTACTATAGTGTGTGTCGTGTGTCTGTGGTGGCATTGCTCAAAAATGAAAAGTCCGTAAAATACCAAACTTGGTATTTAGCTTTAGTATCTTCCAAGAATGCGACAAGAAGATTTTCAAGAAAATTCCCCCATCACACACTACCCTTTACATGGAAACATTTTTGAAAATTTTGTTTTTCTCAAAAATTGCTCTAACGATTTTGATTAAAATGCCATATATTATAGATGTTTACAATACAAATAAAATGTATATTTTAAATTTTCTGAGAATACCCTCTGGAGATTCTCTTTATTCTGGATGAGTTTTGCAGAATTTTGCTTAACGGTTAAACGGTAAGATATAGATAAGAACTCACTACATTTAAATGCAGATCTCTTTAAAACAAATCATTTATGTCATATACGTTTTTACAGAGTCAATCATTTCTGAGATATTTCTTCTAACTGGTTTCAGTTTTAAACCACTTAAACTTGTTTCAAACAGAAAGCTACATTTCGTCTCATCTCTCTTGTTTTTTGCAGGCCATACAAAGCGACCCGAACCTCAATCGCTTCACATAGGACCAGTTTTTAAAATATTTGACTGTCGATTTAGCCTAGTGTAATTCCATATGTCCCTTCTACTTATAAGGAATTCTACTGGGTCTTCAGATTTATTCGGTCTTTAGCGCCATTGGGTTTAAATGCCTACGTATTTATTAGTTCAGCAAGTTCTTTGTCTCAAAAGAGTGATGGGGAATTGAACCTTGGACTGCATAAATTGCCGATCTCTTAAATAGGTTGAGCGTTTTTTTTGTAATGGGGAAGCTGTGGCATTAAAGTCCTCTACTCTATCATAACCGTTCAATTATTTGAGTCACCTCATGTATTGGAAATTGATCCAACACTTACCTGGCTGCAATCCGGAGATAAAATCATTAATAAACAGCGTTATAATATTATTTAATCAGTATAAAACATTATGCATATCAGCAGCGGAAATCGACAAATGTAATAATAGTTCTGGTTGGTTAAGTTTGGAGCTTCTGCCAGCAGCCTTATTCAGAATACCTACGAGGCATTCATTTGTTCATATTGACTGAATTTCCGTCAGTTATTGTATGATTCAGAGGATGTAAATGCAATTATTACCATATGAATAGGAGCAGAGATATTTCAATAATTGACTGTAGGTATTATGTAAATTTTTGATACATTGTGTGATTGGATAAATTACTTTCGCTTTTCGATGGTAAAATCAAACCTGTTCTTTACGGGCTGATTCGTTATGCTTACGGGCTGTGCACTAGGCGAGTCAGTCGCCCTTATATTCGCATCTATGACCAAGCGATGTCTCAGGTAGTTTCGTATGTGGCCGTACTCGGTAGGTCGCGGGTTCAATCCCCAGCCTACCTGTCTCAGAGGTTTGTTCGGGAGCTTACTCCGGTCGCCAGTAGATTCATTACACCCCCCGAAGTTTTAGCTCCACCATTTCCTATCTCCATAATTTTCTATTCATCTCTTTCAGGATAGAACCAGGCAACGATGTTCGGAGGATTGTGTCTAGATAGTGGCTTGCCAAATGTAAAAGTTTGGTTGGTTGGTGTATTACACACTGTAACCACGTATGGGATTATTGTGCGTCAGACACCAGGCGGAGAGTATAATTAGAGTATAATATCGACGGGCGGCTGAAACAGGAGCGCGGGAAAGAGCCACCATGGTGGGTTCCTAACAGAGTCCAAGCAGTTCTTCATCTCGACGTGGGGTGCGCTAAGAGCCCTCATCCAAGTTTTGATCGAACTCCCTTGGTCCCGCAGACGACTCCAGCGCCACCTTGCCGCTGAGAAGTGTATTTCCTCTATGGAAGGGCGTCACCACTGCAGTCTCCGCTGACGCTTACAACTCTGAAAGAGATCGGTTGGAATGAATTGGAGATGTAATGAAGGGACAAGAAGTTCGGGAGAAAGAAGAGATCTCCCCAATTCCCCTAGTGGCCTAAGAAAACTTCCTAAGAAAACAGGTCAGAGATGTCGGTCCCGGGAATCGAACCCACCACCTCCTCAATAGCGGTTCCCGACAAAACGCCTAAGCCACTGGCTTGGTTTGTCGTTGCCTGGGCCCACCTTCGTTTGGGGCTCACTCTGAGGGTGCGCCGAGAAGCTTAGGGCTCGGGAACTGGGTTAAGGCGGCATCGATGACGTTCCAACTTAAGCCGTAGGAACCACGCACATACTTGTGCCCGTTGTCATCCAGATCCTGTCCCCTCATCCCTCCATCCCTGGGGTTCACATAAGAGGCAAAGGGCTAAAAAGACCTGCGTCCGTGTTCTGCCTTAGTGTCTTGGGGACCTCGAGTGTATCTAATCCTAATCCACCTGTATCAATGGAAGAGGGGACTTGGCACCGAATCTGTGCGGGCTTTTCTCTGTGCCCCACGAGAAGGCGGGTGGAGAGGATACACCAGGGGAGACGACAGAGCAATGACAATGTCCATGCAATTAACAAGTGAAACTCCCCAACAGTCGGACAGACAGACTGGGGATCCTTCGACCCACATAGGGTGTAATGCCTTCAAATGGCGGTCTTTATATCCCGGAAACCTGCCAAATTTGGGGGATATTAAGAATTACAGAGAGCTTCCTTTTCCCTTGCAACTCACCGATCTCCATTGTCGACAATTCCAACCGTGAAAGAAACTGATGGTGTGAAGGAGGAATGAAATGCCAATGAAAACGACATAGAGGAACAGGGAATTCCGGGGCTGTGGAGCTTCTTCCCAGATTCGCCTGGTGATCCGGAAAAAGAACCATGGATCAGGAAGGCCGGCCATTGGAGTCTAAACCACGACCTCCCAAAGGGGAGACGCACACTTTAACGCGGTGCTACTTCGCTCGGTATATCTATGCAACTCGTAGATGATAGCTTTAGGACAAAACGTCGCCCAAACAAAATTTTATTCTGATTTAAGGTTTAAATAACACAGTAATTACAATGCCGGAAAACTTAGCGCAGACCTAACTTACAATGACAATGAGACGATAACGCTTTTTATAAATGGATAAAAATGCCACTTTTCACAGTTTTTGTAGCAATTAGTCATATAATAATTGGCTGTATGTGTTGCAGATGCTTCGCTTCACTACGTGGGGCTTCTCCTCACCTCAAGATAGTGAGGGACGAACAGTTGAAAACCCTCATGCAATTGTACTATCTTATCACCAAGTGCCCTTCATGCTCTTCATTGGGCTGACAGTATTGGTGATCGGCAAATTCGACCCCGTGTACTTGTAAACAGACTTACAGGACAGGCGTACATAAACAACCTGGAGCATACCATGTGTATGAAGATACCTCATTGCGCATTTGTTTACAAGCTCACTTCTTGCATGATGGTGCACCTGCACGCTTTATTTGAGTCGGAGGTTTCCTGATCGATGGATCAGGTGGCCCAATTTCTTTGCCACCATGCTTACCTGATTTGAGCCATGTGGATTTCTACTTGTGGGGCCATTTAAAAGGGTTGGTGTATTCGTCTCCGGTACCCAACATGGAATTCCTTCAGAATAGAGTTATTGTAGTAAGTTGTGAGGAAATACGCAATACTCCTGGAATTTGGGGTCGTATCCAAGCTGGAGATGGACACTGAACATCTTCTGTAAAGAGAACTACTGCGGGAAGAACAATGCTCGGGTGGATATCACTGTTTTGAAGGCCATAACTTAAAAATCAAGCATTTCCGGACACATGTTGCAATGGATTGGTTTTTATTGTCTACACATGAGAAATGTATACCTGAATTTATGCCCTCTGTTTTTCAAACACCTTATATACATGGTTTGGCGCGATATAATTCAAGAAGTGAATAAATAAATGTGTTTAAATTCACGGGAGTCAATATTATTTCAATAGTATTTTTCACTACATTCACGACCGCTGTGGTATAGCGGTTGAGGATATTTCCTATTTTACCTTTTATTTTCTTTTGGCTTACTATAAGGAAGAGGAATAGGTATTTAAGACTTTTTATGATTTGGAACCGATAAGCTTATTTTCAAGTTGCTTAATTTGCTTATCTTTTATGGAAGATGTGCTTATTTTGATTATATATGTCGTTTTTTGCCTATCCATGTTTTCCTTTTTAACTTTCTCTACACGTACCATGTACATAATGTATAGAGAAGGTATTGCACTCCAAAAAAATTCGATACCGAGAAATATATGTTTTAGGGTCCCCTGTATCCAAAAAAAGTATTTTCACAAAAACGTCCGTGTGTGTGTGTGTGTGTGTGTGTGTGTGTGTGTGTGTGTGTGTGTGTGTGTGTGTGGGTGTGTCCGTGTGTCTGTGAACACGATAACTCAAAAACGAAAAGTCGCTAAAATACCAAACTTGGCATTTAAGTTTAGTATCTTCCAAGGATGCGACAGGAAGATTTTGAAAAAAATACCCCACCCCAAACTACCCTTTACATTGAACTTTTTTCGAAAATTTTGATTTTCTGAAAAACGGCTCTAGCGATTACGACTAAAATATCGTATATTAAAGATATTTACCTGACAAATAAAATGTATCTTTTGAATTTTCTTGGAATCGCCTCTGAAGACTACTTTATTCAGGGTGAATTTTACGGAATTTTGCATAACTGCTAAACCGTAAGAAATGGACAAAAACTTACCACACAAAAAATGTAGAGCTCATTTAAACACACAATTTATGTTGTATACATTTTTTTCGTGGAGTTGATCGTTTTTAAGATATTCCTTGTTTTTGTCTTCAGGTTCGAAAAACTTAACTTTTCTCATACAGGAATTTGTCAACTCCTGTCCATACAAACAAAGGAACTTCAGTCACATAGCAACCAGCTTTTGACTATCACTTTAACCTGTGGTACTCCCTTATTTCGCTTTTACTTACAAGGAAGCAAGAAATAAGACTATTTCTGCTAACTTTTTGTCGATTAGCATGCAGTAAGTAGAAGAATAAGCTTTTTAAAACTAATTTGTTGCAGAAATGTAGAGAAAGTCTTGTGAATGGAACACATTAGATTTTTTTCTGTTGCTGTTCTCTCATTTTAGTAAATATAAGCCATATTATATAAACATTCTTGCACAAATGTTTGAGTGCCGGTTCAGGCTTTGTGTCCTTGGTGGCTGAGCTAAGACAGAGTGGTTTAGGATACAACCGCAAGATAGCGCATTTAGTAATTTCAACACGATAGGGTGCATGTTTTGGTTATGCATGCTTCTAAAGAAAATGATACAACAGATATTTCTGAGGCAAAAACACCTTCGGCGATTCCAAAGCTACTGCACGACTTGTACAAATAAATATACACTTTGGAATGATTTCCCAGGTAATAAAGAATTAGAACCAAGAGATGTTCATCTTGTGGTTGCGGTTGAGTTAATCGAAAAGATTGAGTCTGGGCTTTAAGTAATACTGGGAACATTGAGGGAGAAAATTTCAAAATGTTATGAAGAGCAACCCAGATTGGAAGCAGATGCAGGAAATTGCAGATGTTCTCCTAGACAATTCTGCACTGCCTTCCATAATAGCAGAGATGTCACCCTTCAGATACCGTCCTTCGATAACAGTGAGCGGGTAACTTTCTCTCAGTATAAACAAATCTGAAGTGTTCCATTTCACATGACTTTCTCTACATCTCTGCAACAAATTATTGTTAAAAAGCTTATGTTTCTATTTATTGCATGCTAATCGACAAAAGATTAGCAGAACTAGTCTTATTAAATGCTTCCTTATAAATAGAAGAGAAATAAGGGAGTATCATAGGTTAAAGTGATAGTAAAAACAGGTTGCCATGAGACTCAAGTTCCTTTATTTTTATGGACAGGAGTTGACAAATTCCTGTATGAGAAAGGTTGTTTTTCGAAGCTGAAAACAAAGACAAGGAATATCTCAAAAAGGACCAACTCCACGAAAAGAATGTATACAACATAAATTATGCGTTTTAATGTGCTTTACATTTTTTGTGTTGTAAGTTTTTGTCTATCTCTTACGGTTTAGCAGTTATGCAAAATTCCGTAAAATTCACTCAGATTAAAGCAGTCTTCAGAAGCTATTCCCAGAAAATTCAAGATATAAATTTCTTTTGTCAGGTAAATATCTTTAACATACGTTATTTTAATCAAAATCGTTAGAGCCATTTTTAAGAAAATAAAAATTTTCTTGAAAATCTTCGTGTCGCATCCTTGGAAGATACCAAACTTAAATACCAAATTCGGCATTCAACGTCTTTTCGTTTTTGAGTTATGCTGTCTACAGACACACACGGACCTTTTTCCGAAAATGCTTTTTTTGGATTCAGGGGGACCCAAAACATGTGTTTCCGGTGAAACCTCGGTATCGAATTTTTGGGTGGAATGCAATACCTTCTCTATACACTTATGTACATAGTACGTGTAGAGAAAGTAAAAATATTTAGTGAAAATAGGCATCACTTTTCATTAGAAAATTTACAGACATGTGTTTTTATTTAGCGCAATATTAATGAAGAGGTCTAGAATAGAACATATCAACGTTTCAATGCCAAAGTAATGAATATGCAGTTCTACTTTTGTATTTTTTCAATGTCAAGATATGTGTTTAAATGATGCTACTTGTTTTTTTTAATAAGCTGAATTCATTACCTTTAAGCATTAATTCATCTAAATTTTGTTTAGAAAGTAGCTCATGTTTCTGAATTTTCAATATTTTGCCTAATTTAGTCTATTTTTAATAATACTTGTCTATTTTATTTACTTGTTGTGGCTACAAATGCTCAGCCTGGTGGTAAGTTTTGAACCCTGTGAATTTAACCCACATGTCAGTTATTAATTATAGTTATGGTTTAACAAAGCCGACAGTCAACGAATGTTTATAATACCGTTACTTAGTGTTTACGTGATGCATTTTTGACCGCCACTCTGTATATCAGAAGTGACAAACAAGAAAAGAAACCAAATAAATAAAGCTTGAGCATTAAACTTACATTGCACCGCTGCAGTTGCCGCGTGCCCAGGGACACTCTCGAGCGTAGGATAAGCTCCCGTACAGCTCGACGGAAGTTTCTAGTCATGAAGCAGTAGATGATAGGATTGATGGCGGAGTTGGCGTGGCCCAGGAGGAGGGCAAAAGAGAAGAACTCCATGAGGCCCTTTGTGTAGCCCAAGTCCATGGCGAGAGCCAGCACGTTGTAGGGAAGCCAGCAGAAGGCAAACAGTATGGCCAACAGTAACAATATCCTCGCTACTCGCCGCCTCTCGCGCACCAACTTCGTGCACTGCAACATATTAACAAATACAATCATTATAAATAAGAGAATGTCGTCTCGCGCATCACGTTCCTGCCATTCAGTCGCTACTTTACATAGTCTTGGAAATAAGGATGCATACAGCACTATAATTAAAAATAATCTGATGTGTTCCATTCACTTTCTGTACATCTCTGCAACAAATTATTGTTACACAGTTTAGGCTTCTATTTACTTCATGCTAATTGAAAAAATTAGCAGAAATAGTCTTATTTCTTGCTTTATTGTAAGTAGAAGCGAAATAAGGGAGTATCATAGGTTAAACTCATGTATACTTTGACTTGCACGAATGTATCAAATGAATTTTTTAGTATTTAGCAAAGCCTAATGGTTTGATATTTTACACTCTAGTGCATAATTGTAAATTTTTGCATTGGAAATTCTATAACATATTTGTAAACGTGTATCGTAATTTCTTGACATTTATGAAGAGTATATAATACAATAATAATAGTTTAATTTTATATAATTACTAGTAGTATCTATTAGGTCGATAATTAGAAAACTATCATCTGACATAACATCAGTGTTACATATAATGCAATTATATTTATTTATACATATTAACACTAATTTTTGAAACTCTTTGTTTTATGTGATTGAAAAAAAAGGAAGTTCATGTGCTTTTATAGAACACATTAAGCAAAGTAGAGGTTTCAAATACAAATGGTGTGATTATATGTCTATTCTGCTGTTTTTGTAACCCAAGCTTTAAGTACGAGCTTTATACATTGTTTTTTTTCCATAGTATGTAAACATATGTATACATGTATATGTCTTGACAAGTTGTATGTTCAGTGGCTTTCTGGCCTAAACGAACCTACAGAATGCTTTCTAATCTAATCTAATCTAATCTAATCTAATGACTTGCAGGAAGGAAGGCTTTCAGTGATAACCTACATCCAAGCATGCTGGTTCTGATATGTAGTGAATATTGCGCAACGGAAAAATGGGGCAAAGGTGAAGAAACAACAGTTGGTGGAAAGTAAAATTGTTTTCTTTCAGCATCAAAAGGGAAATCATTTAAAAACTTGCTCATATTATTGGAACAAGCCGCGAAACAGTGCACTTCATAATAACGTAATACAGAGAAAGAAATGTTCACATTACTTGCGAAAGAAGAGGTCAACCACAGAAGTTAATCAAAGAGCATAAAATATAGTAAAATGGTCGAAAAAGATCCTAAAATTTCAGCTTCTGCATTGTCCGCGCATGATATTGATCAAATCACATTAACAAGAATTTGAGACGTGCATTTGGTTTACAGCTACCAGATAACCTTATTGCCCCATATTTGACTTTTGCAGGTAGCGAGATTCCTGATTCTAGTTACGTTTTAGACTGAGCCTTCCGTGAGCCTTTTCTATTGGTTATGGAGACAATATGGCTACGTGACTGGTGATCGACAGGTTAGGAGATTTCGTCGAGGTTAGGTTACCTTAAGCTAGGTGAAAAGAACTGGATCGAAATAAGGAGTAAAAATGGAGTTTCTGAAAATCGGCTCTTCTTTTCAATGTGAAATGCACAGTCTTCTATTCGTTCTGCACATGCGCAGCCATGGTGATCAATCGACCAATGGCAGAGTTCAAATATAAAACTGAACTATAATCTGCAATGTTGCGTACAAATATCAGTGGTGCGCTAAAGGAGTTGCAGAACTCAACGGGGCTAAAGTTAAAAATTGCCAGTGGCGAGAGTGGCCTTCGCTTAACACGCCTTGCTATCAGAGGCAACCGTGAGAGAGTCGCGCTCATTGCAAGGAGTAAAACGAAAGTAGCTCTCGTCCAGTTCTCCACTGGCGGGTTTTAACTTGAAACAGTCCAGTTGAGCTCTACAACTCTGTTGTCTGCACAGGCGTAACATTCTGTAACATTCACTACTGCCGGCAGTTAGTACGATCCAATGCTTTGTTTAGCAGTGAGGAAAGCGTAGGTTGACCCAAGGGAGACCTACCGCTCGGGCTAGAAGGAGGTGAAAACCGCGGAATTGGACAGCTCTAGGCCAGAGTGTTGTCAGCAAACGCCAAAATCAATGCATTTTACTTTCTCTATACGTACTATGTGCATAATGTATAGAGAGGGTATTGCATTGTACCAAAAAATTCGATACCGAGATTTCACCGGAAATACATGTTTTGAGACAACCTGAACCCAAAAAAAGCATGTGTGTGTGTCTGTGTGTCTGTGGGCAGCAAAAACGAAATGACCGTTAAATACCAAACTTGGTATTTAAGTTCCATATCCTCCAAGGATGCGACACGAAGATTTTCAAGAAAATCCTCCCAACCCCAACTACCCTTCATATGGAAAATTTTTCGAAAATTTTGATTTTCTAAAAAGTGGCTCTAACAATTTTGATTAAAATATCATATATTAAAGATATATACTTGACAAATAATATGTATATCTTGAATTTTCTGGGAATAGCTTCTGAAGACTACTTTATTCTGGATGAATTTTACGGAATTTTGTGTATCTGGTAAACCGTAAGAGATAGACAAAAACTTACCACACAAAAATGAAGAGCACATTAAAACACACAGTTTATGTTATATACATTTTTTTCGTGGAGTTTGTCATTTTTGAGATACTCCTTATTTTTGGTTTCAGCTTTGAAACTTATAATTTTCTCATACAGGAATTTAACAATTGCTGTCCATACAAACAAAGGAACTTCAGCCACATAACAACCATCTTTTGCTATCACTTTAACTTACGTTACTCCCTTATTTCGCTCCTACTTACAGGGAAGCAAGCAATAAGATTATTTCTGCTAATTGTTTCTCATTTAGAATGATGTAAATAGAAGCATAAACCTTTTAACAAAAATTTGTTGCAGAGGTATAGCGAAAGTCATATGAATGGATTACATAAGATTTTTTTAAAATGGTGCCCGCTTTTACTACTATGGCACCGCAGGCATCGATGACACTGATGATGCATGGAATGAAGATGGAACAACGGTAGAATACGATGGCTGGAAAAGCCGGAGAACCCGGAGAAAACCCGTCCCTACTGCGCTTTGTCCACCACAAATCTCATATGCAGTCAAATGGGAGGGGGGAAGCAATGATGCTCAACGTTAAGCGAAAGATGAGGGGGAGGATTCCTCCAAGAAGCGCTTGCGGAGCTATGACGGATTCATGGCATTGTCAAAGAAACCTTAAAACCTGAAAATTCAGTGCCATAGCCGGTATTTGACACGGCTCTCCCGCTTTTCATGCGGCTCCTCTAACGATATGCCGGTATAACCTTCACTCCTCAAACTGATTCGTGCGTTTTAGATCAACCAACCGGTATGTCTCCTAACTTCAGAGAACACCTTAATGGCGAACACCTTACGCATCATAAGTATTTAATATCGAGTAATATTCACATACTTATACAATTTTAATATAATATGTATAAATAGTATACCAGTTACATATACTAATATAAAAACATTACCAATATAATAATACATTTTCCCAATAGTTAGCATGACTACGTGAATATTGTATAATTATAATTATGTACCTGTTGATAATGCATACTCTAAATTTGAGAACTCGCATACATACATATATACATACATACATACATACGTACATACGTACATACATACATACGTACATACGTACATACGTACATACGTACGTACATACGTACGTACATACGTACATACGTACATACATACATACATACATACGTACATACATACACACGTACATACGTACATACGTACATACATACTTGTATATACATACGCACATATATACGTACACAAAACATTCAGACTGAAAAGAATCTGAACTAACTAAAAACGATGATCGTAAAGAAATGTTTGAAGAAAACTGCTCTCGAATGGTTGAGATTAGGTAAAAATCGCGTTCAGAAAACATACTCAACATTCAAAATCTTTATGAGAAGATTCTCAAAAACAGGAAAACAAATCAAAGTAAAGATTGAATTAGCAATAGGGAAATATGTTCCTCAACAAGGGATAACCATGACCAAGAGCTTCTTAAAGCTGTCCAACAAATGTAAGCCGTGGAATGTTGGGGTTTTTCAGGCAGCACTAATCAGCAATTTAGACAGACATTTCCCGCAAAGCATACAGAATAATTTGATTGTGGCTAAACCAATTATTTTTGCGGAAACTATTGCTTTTCTAAATGAATTTTAAATACAAATTGTTACCAGCATAAATTCAGCGGTACATAACAATACTACACATAGAGCCTCGCGAACGAGCTAACAGTTGTGCGCAAACGAGCCATGGAAGTCAAAATTCGCTTTGAAGGGGCAAGGCATAATCTCAAAATTGAAATGCCAGACAGAATGACCATTGAAGTTGCGAAACGAGGGACAGGTTTAGAAATGTATGCCGCGTAGCAGTAGATGCAATGAATAGGGTGGCCAACCTTATTATGGTCGCTATTTTCCGACCAGAAATCGAGTGAACGATAGGGCTAGGCAACTGAACCACATAAGATTCTATTACAATTACAGTCCAAGTTACAGTACGTGCAATAACAACCGCAACAACCACAACAACATCCATAGCATGAACAATAGGAGCTTAGGAACAGCCCACAAATGTAATGGAAGCCACAACGGTGCTCGTAGGGAACTGAATACTGAAATGAATGGGTTAAACATTGCCTCCATGATGGAGTGGTCAGTGTCAGAGGTCTCGGGTTCGATGCCCGGTTGAGGTGGGGAAGTTTTCCTTAACCAGAATTATTCCCTATCTCCCACAGAGTCTGGAAGTATGAATGTGAATGATTAACAGTAATACGAGCTGTTTAACAAGTCAAAGCCCCCGTTATGACCAGTGAAGTTAAAGGGGGCTATACAAATGAAACAATTAAAATAAATAAATAGTGCCGTTGAGCCCCGCATTGACAGTTATGCAAAGCATGTGACGAACATTTATGCCCGGCAGTCGGAAACCTAAAACAGGATTAGGATGAAGCTCCGCTTCTTGGTCGCATTAAGATAAGTAAAAGGAATAACGAAACAAATGAATCTTTAATGAGGGAAAATAATGATAGCACTAGTGTATAGCGTAAGTTAATTAATCCACCACACATTAAAATACATATATGGAATCAAGAGTGCAGTTTTATTGGATACTGGAATGATCACATTGGTGACATGTGAAAATTTATTCCCGGAGAGGATAAATTCGAGAAAAATGGAATTCTTACCAGTATGCATTGTATACTGACTGTAGCACAGTAGTTGAAAAGAAAAGAGAAAAGCCAAGTATCAAATTCTTGTAAGAGCAAACATAGGAAACTGGGAATTTATTTGCATCGCTCTAGATTTTTTAGCCGGGACCCATTGCTTCTAACCTCAAAATGTTTAGTTTGGAACTGCCTTTCTACTCTTCACTTTTCTACGCACTGCTTTCCGCAGCCTGTTTATAGGATTAGCTGAAGCAGTAATGTACAAAGGAGCTCTTGTCATGTGAAACATGCTTTTTTTATTCCTCTCTCTAGTTATACTCAGGAGTATGAGCGCGAATGCAGAAAAACAAAGTCAAATCTCAAAGCTGAAAATCTCTTAGCACAACATACGTTTTTTCCCGTACTTTGTGATTATTTTTCCACATATGAGTGAAGTGTTTGTGTTTGAACACTTTTGCTATGTTATTTAATTAAAGCTCACGTCGCAACGCATATTTTCATAGTTGTGCCAAGTACTTTGTTGTTTTTGTAACATGATATGTTATAGAATAATCAATTTAGAGAGTCCATTCTCCAACACAACAAGAGTCAAGCAGAATATTTCACTTTGTTTACCTCAGCGATCCTTTAATGTTTTTACCACTGTCGAGTATACAAACGGAGCCAGAGTTATTACTACACAAATTTTGACATAATCCATTCATGAGATATTCTGTGTTTGTTCTGCAAACAAGCTATTCTTACAAAATATTTTTGTTTTGTCTACATCATGCTAATCGAGATAAACTTTAGCTGAACTAGGTTTAATACTTAGTTCTTTATAAGTAGAAGATAAAAATCTGATGTGTACCATTCACATGACTTTCTCTACAATCTGCAACAAATTATTGTTACAAAATCTCTTCATGCTATTCGAGAAATAATTAGTAGAAATAATCTTATTACTTGCTTCCTTGAAAGTAGAAGCAAAATAAGGGAGTACCATAAGTTAAAGTAATAGTCAAACGCTGGTTGCTATGTGACTAAAGTTCCTTTGTTTGTGTGGGCAGGAGTTGACAAATTTCTGTATGAGAAAAGTATATTTTTTAAAGCTGAAACCAATAACAAGGAATATCTAAAAAACGATCAACTCCACGAAAAAAAATGAATATACTTAAATTGTGTGTCTTAACATGCTCTACATGTTTTGTGTGGTAAGCTTTTGTCTATCTCTTACAGTTTAGCAGTTAGGCAAAACTCCTTAAAATTCATCCAGAATAAAGTAATCTTTAGAGGCTATTACCAGAAAATTCAAGATATACATTTTATTTGTGAGATAAATCAATTTTAATCAAAATCAATAGGGCCATTTTTAAGAAAATCAAAAATTTCGAAAAACGTTCCATGTAAATGATAGTTTGGGGTGGGGGGATTTTTCTCAAAATCTTCGTGTCGCATCCCTGGAAGATACTAAACTTAAATACCAAGTTTGGTATTTCACTAACTTTTCATTTTTGAGTTATCGTGTTCACAGACATACGGACACACACGGACCTTTTTTAAAATGCTTTTTATTATACACGGGACCCTAAAACATATATTTCCAGTGAAATCTCGGTATCGAATTTTTGGGTGGAGTGTAATACCTTCTCTTTTGAAAAGTGCAGCCTAAAATCGCTGGAAAGTGCCGTGGAGAATGTGTCAGATCGAATGCGTACTCTTGAAGAGAAAATGGATTATTTAGAGAACCAATCTCGTAGAAATAATATTGTGCTATATGGTGTGACAGAAGAAGCGAGAGAAAGTTGGGAGATGACGGAGGAAATAGTGAAAAGTGTCATCTCACAAATAGAAATCCAACTCCGCGAGTTTGGTGTGTAGAGAGCCCATCGTGTAGGTCGACGTGTCAATGTAAACTGGCCCATTATAAACTCAAGGTGGCCATCCTTCGAGATGCTCGTTATTTACGGGGAACGGGAATAAGCATTAGCGAGGACTTTAGCCAACGTGTAAGAGAAGAGAGATAGTTTTTAAAGGGACACATGTTTGAGGCCAGGAAGCAGGGCTATCATGCCGTATTGCGCTATGACAAGCTCATCATTAACGGGCGAGTTTGGAACCGACAGGAGCTGGAGCACAAGGAACAGCCTAGAAGTAGTGCGGAAACCGAACCCAGGACAGGGCAGCAAGTAAAAAGTGAATATTCTAGGTTAAAGTGATAGTCAAACGTTTTAAAAGCTGTCTCTATGCGATTGTCAGTGAAACTCGCTTCTTTGCTTGGCCGAAAGTAAAACTAAAGAACTTTCTGTCTCCACTTCAAAAATATAAAGGATATAAATTGTGGGTTTTGACAAGATCTACATTTTCTGAGGAGAAAGTTTTTTGTATATCTTACGATTAACCACTTAGCAAAATTCATCCAGAATGAAGAGGACTTCAAAGGCAATTCTCACAAAATTCAAAATATACAATTTATTTGATATAAGCATCTTTAATCTATGGAATTTTAATCACAATTATTATAGCCATGTTTTACCAAATTAAAATTTTGTAAAATGTTCCATGTAAAGGTTAGTTTGAGAAGGGGTATTTTTCTAAAAATCTTCGCGTCGCATCCTTTAAAGGTACTAAACTTAAATACAAGTTTGGTATTTAACCGACTTTTTGTTTTTGAGTTATACTGTCCACAATCACAGACACACACCCGTGCGCGCGCACACCCATAGACGCATTTTGACAGCTGTTTTAAATACCTATTCTTTATTTATTCAGGGGACGTTAAACATGCATCTACAGTGAAATATCGGTATCGAATTTTTAGGTGGAATATAATCCCTTCTCTACCTAAGATGTACACTGTATATACGTGCTAAAGAAAGTAACAAACAAGATAAAATGCAGTAGCTGGATTATCACCAGGTTTTAGTGATTTATCCCCTAATGATGGGAACATGTCAAAATTGCATTTTACATTATGTAATAGCACAGTCGCTGTTGAACAATATTATCCTGGGGATGCCACGCGGGACATTTATCACTTGCTACCTTCCCAACCTTTCACGTAATAGGCTGCAAAGAATTCTTTGCGATTAAGAATCGTTTGTTCCTCTATAGTTTAGTGTAGCTGGTAAATCAAGTGATAGTCAAAAACTTACAACACAAAAGATGTAGATCTTGTGCCATAAACCTTTTTTTTAAAGTTAACCGTTTCCGAGATTTTTCATGTTATTGATTTCAATTTTAAGACACACATACTTTTCTCAACCAGGAAGTTGTTCGCGTTTCTTTTGTTTTACTCCTGGCCAAGCAAAGAAACAAATTTCAATGTTAATCGCATTAAAACATTTGACAATCGCTTAAGCCTAGTGTGTTCTAGTTCCATTCTAATTACAAGAAGCTAAGTAATAAGACCATTCTGCTAATGTTTATCTCGATTAGCATAAGGTAGAAAGAAGAATAAAGAAGTTTGTTCGCAGGGCAGGTAGAGAAAGTCACGTGAGTGGAACAATTCATATTTTTCATATTGTAAACAACATAGCAAAACAGAATTATATCAAAGTACATATCAATAAGGTTAAGACAGGAATATTAAATAATAAAACAGATGTATTTACTAGCTAGCCGCTATTACATGCATTATAAATGAATCTATTTTCTAGCATCGCTTCTGAATGAGACGGTCTCGTGATAAGGGGGAGATTCCAATCAAGGGTTGATGATTAATCGTGGCGATGAA
The DNA here is from genome assembly GCA_030762935.1 of Hymenopus coronatus. Lineage (NCBI taxonomy): Eukaryota > Metazoa > Arthropoda > Insecta > Mantodea > Hymenopodidae > Hymenopus > Hymenopus coronatus. The sequence goes on along the minus strand of CM060898.1, from coordinate 98,560,141 downwards.
TTGTTATCGGAGAACCAAAATGTTATTTATGGACGCTCTTTAACTGCTGTGGTTCTCATCGTCCCATTCTAAATTGGGCGTGAAAGACCGCTTAATTTTGCTCAGAGGCTTGAGGTTGTTTTACGTGCCGTAAATCTAAGACACGGGACCCACGACTTTACTTCCCTTTCGAAGGATTTTTACATCCATCGTTTGGACCATATGTCACGTGGAAGAGAGTCAGTCCTAATGTGTATTAACAACGTCAGATGCTGCTGAAATGGCCTATAGGAGCGCAATGAGCAATGTGAAATCAGCTGTCCGGTGACCGCCGTGCCAGATGTATGCAACTCGTTGTGGGCAGCGCTTGTACATCAAAACAGTCCCCGTGTGAGAATTGCCACGGAAATTAGTGGAAGCTCTTGGGTGTAAATGCTCTGCCATAAAAAGGTGGCTAGATAAAGCAGAGTGTGTCGGGCGGCTACTCCATCGCTGGGATGGAAAGTATTAGAGCACCGATCTCCATGTGACATCGAGATTTCTTAGGCAAGGTGGCATAGAATCCTACCCAAATTTTGATATCGACAGTTCATTAATGATTTTTATATTAAAATTCTCCCAATGTGACTAGAGGTCATATCGGTCTGCCTCCCGTAATTAAAATGGATATGAGGACTCATCAGATGTCACATACCGATTGTTTCATATACAAAGAAATTTACCAGGAAATCCTTAGTAGGTTTATATGCAAACATAGTTTATGCAAATATGGCTCTAAAACTGATCAAGATATGGTTGTGCTATAATTACTCGCCATAACAAACAGAAATACAAACTTCCAGAATTGTTCTCTGTTTACACATTAGGGCTCTATATGTCAAACAAGCGTTATCACGTTTACCTCATCACAGCATAAACAAAATCCAATTCTAACTAATTCACTCAGCACTCTTTAGAATATCCAAGTTTGCTTAACTGACTTAAAATAAATCCAGGATATTCATAGCCTTTACAACCAAATTACCACAAACAATAGAAAGTGATATTCATTAAGGTTCCAGCCCACTTTAAATATCAGGCAGCGAAGAAACCCATAGGATAGCCAAAACATCAATTTTTCTAACTCTAGTGGAAAAATATTAAGTGTCCTATAGAGATACTTAAAGCTAGTTTTACTTTATCTGCACATACTATGTGCATAGTAGATAGAGAGAGTATTCTATTTCATCCAAAATTTGGATACCAAGATTGAGGACCCCTGAACAAACAAACATACAAACAAGAAATAAATAAATAAAATAAAATAAAAATTAAAAATTTCTAAAAATTAAAACAAAGTTTTAGAAAAAGGTCATGTGTATCTGTGTGTGTATGTGTCTTTGTGGGTATGTGTCTGTGTGTATGTGTGTGTCTGTAGACGGCATAGCTTAAAAACGAAACATCTGAATGAAAAGTCCGTTAAATATTACAGTTGATATTTAAGGTCAGTATATTCCAACTAGATACACCAAGATTTTCAGAAAAATACCCCATCCCAAGCTATTTTCTACTCGCAACATTTATTGACATTTTCAATTTTCTTTAAAAAAAAAAAGAAGAAAACATCAACCTGCTCTAACGATTTCGATTAAAATGCTGATATACTAAAGATATGTATATACCAAGCAACAAGCACATATATCCCAAATTTCAGAGGAATAGCCTCTGATTTCTTCTTCATTCTGAATGACTTTAACGTAATTGGTATACTGTAAGAGATAGACAAAAACTTACCTAGCAAAATATGTAAATCTCATTAAAACACACAATTTATGTCATATACCTGCATATTAACCCCTCCTAGAGCTAACCTTTTCAGAAACACTCCCTGTTATTGATTTCAATGTTAAAGTACTTCAACTTTTCTAAAATGGGAGGCCCTCATCCATTTCACATCTCTTTTCTTTTTCTTCTAGTCGTCGAAGGGAAACCAAATTGGAATGACAATCGCTTAGCAAAATACTTTAAAAGATCTGAATGTCGCTTTGCCTCGTGTATTCGTTTATTTCTCCTCCACTTAGAAGGAACTAAGTAACAAGACCATTTCTGGTGATGTTTATATTGACTTATATGATGTAGATAAAAGAAAAATGTTTTTTAAGAATAGTTTGTTTGCAGAACAGATATACAAAGTCATATGGATGGAACACAGTAGACTTTTAGAACAATGTTCCAAATTATTTTTGTATTCTGTAAAACTTGCTTTATTTCCTTAGTGTATTATGAATGTACTGAATAACCAGTGTAATTTCCTTAACTGTGCCTTACCTTTCTAGTTCAAAACTGATACGATCAGAAAAAGCATTCACGAATCTCTGCGATGTATTCATAAAATCTGGATATTGATTCACTCCTTTCCCTATTTTTTTTCTAAGTTGTATGAAAAAGTTACCAATAGACAAGAGTAATCAATACGAAAGTCGATCAATTGTCGGGACGGAATTGTGAGAGAGACCATAACTCTATCTCAGCGTTCACGCAATGAATGATATTGCGGTGGTGTGGCCATTGTCCTTCCGTGGGATGGGGAAAGACACATATCGGGATGGGAACCAAAAATCAGCGGATCCTCCGCGACAGAGCAGGTGCGCTACCACTCCGCTAACGGGATGGCGCTAGAGCTTGCGTAATATTAAAGATTTTACTTACGTTTAAATTATAATAACAGACTGGAAATTGCTGTTGGGCGACACCAGCTGGTCTCTCTCGTAGGTGGCCCAGTTTCGATTCCAGGGGGCCACATGTGGGATTTGTGGTAGATGAAGCGACGTCTCGGCGAATTTTCTCCGAGTTCTCCTGTTTCTTTCATCATTCATTCCATCAATTTATCCACACATTTCCTGTCATGCACTTTTCATATCATTGACTTCCTCAGTTTCATACCAAGCATCGAACTGATCACCCATCCTGGCTACTCTCTGCTCCTCAGTAAGCGTCTGACCCAAAGCGCTGGCTTGTAAGTCCTGGGTTTATAAATTCTACACATGAGGAGGGTAAACAGAGAAAGAAAAGAAGAAAAAACGAAAGAAAGAAAGAAAAAGATGCAGTCTTATTACCGGCTTTTAAAACAATATATGACTCATCTTTGCACAAAAAAAAAATAATAAGAAAGAGGGGGGAGAATGAGACAGATTAGAAGTGGAAGAGGAGTAGAAAGCGAAACACAGTGAAATAGAGAGAGGGATAGAGAGAAAGAGAGAGAGAGTGAGTGTGAGAGAATGAAAGGGAGGGAGAGAGATGAATCCCTGTTGTTAAGCCAGCGAAGTGGTGCCGCTATAACATGTGCAAACTTGCATTCTGGAGGTCGCTGGTTCGATTCATAACAATCTCCCGTTCTGCCCCTTGGTATTTTTTTGTAATACCTGGGTCGGCAGGCGAATTCTGGGTTGTTCCTCTTCTACAAATACTTTTCTATACCCATTATTTCCTTTATTGTCGTTTGCTTCAGCATTATAGGACCTAGCGACGGAGTTCGGCGTATTGCAGTTAGGAGGTGAATGCTAGCTTTATAGAAATTTCTTCTCGGACGGCGAAAGGGATCGCCTAGTCAGGACTGCCTCAGGTAGGTCCCAAGAATAAGGAGCTTGTGGATGGAGTTGGGCGGCGTGGAAGCATTCGAACTGGAAACGTTGGGTACCGCGTACATGCTTGCGCACGCCTACATCCGGATCTGGTTGCCTTTCGGGTCTTTTCCCTCTCAGAGCTCTGTGTGTGTGTGTGTGTGTGTGTGTGTGTGTGTGTGTGTATGTGTGTTACTCTCAACTGGTTCCTAGGAACTCTTCCGTAAATACCAAGCGCTCCAAACTGTCCCGTATTTGACTTGTGAAGATATGGCTTCTTGCGTTAAAAGAGTTGTAAAATTCAACGGAGCTATTTCAAGTTAAAACCGGTAAATGGGGAACTGAAGGTTCTTCGGTTTACCCCTCTTGCTTATTAGCGGAGACGGTGAGGGGTCGCACTTATTGAGAGACATAAAACGTTCGTTTTAACTTGAAATAGCTCCGAAGTTCTGCAACTCTTTTAACGTTCAGAGGGATATCTGCATACGTCAAATACGGGGCAATTGGACCATCTGGGATGTACCTTTATGTTTTGCCCTGCTTAAAATATGAAGAAAAATGGATTGTGCAAAAAATATTCCACTAGTTTTTGTTTTCCGGACAACTTAACCATTGCAGCACAAGAGCTTCCCACTTGGTATGATAATTTCTGGAATATGTTCTCAGATATGCAGCATATTATGAGTGTGTAGTAGTACTGGTTCACCAGCGTTCTGCCCTACTTTTCCTAAACTGTGCTGCATCTCTTTCCCACGTTCTTAGAAAGATGAAATCAGAACCAGTAACCGTGAACTTCTGCGGTGTATTCATATAACTTGAGGGTTTTTCGTTTTCTTTCTGTTATTTCTACTCTTTTTTGTCCGACGAGTACAGGGTTGGTAGCAATCTGTGTACTAATAAAATAAATATACTACTTATGCTTCAATTATATTAACTGTTCAGAAGAAAAGTTTGAATGAATTTTTTTCCAAATGCAACATGACACATTTTTGCTCAGAGAGAAAGAGGAAGAAAGAGAGAGAGAGAGAAAGAGAGAGAGAGAGAGAAAGAAGAGAGAGAGAGAGAGAGAGAGAGAGAGAGAGAGAGAGAGAGAGAGAGAGAGAGAGAGAGAGAGAGAGAGAGAGAGAGAGAGAGAGAGAGAGAGAGAGGAGCGGGAGATCCAATGAAATAAAATAGGCCTGGGGAACTTGCTCTCAACGGTACGCCATCATCTTATCCACTCCATCATGACTGTTAGTTGTGTACATGACGAATAACAACGGACAGTGATGTTTAATCGATGGCACACGAGAATACTAGATACAAGTTTCAGCAGAATGGTAAAAAGGCTAAATATTTGTGTTCCAATAGTTGTCCCACGTGAAAAATTATAACACCATCACCCTTTAACAATGCGCATATTAATCATCATGAAAAAGCTAAACTTTGAGGGACAGTTATTAAAACTTGACTAAACTAAGAGTGATAATGCTCCAGTTTAAATGAAGATACCCTTCTATCCTACTGCGTTTAGCCCACCTTGGTAGTGTGGGGTATAGTGTCTGCCTCACATTCAAGAGGTCACGAGTTCGAATCTCGCTTAGGGTGAGTTACCCGGAAAGGATTATTCTGAAAAGACGAATGCCGAGTAACTTTAAGCTCCATGGACTGCAAAATTATTTGAGCATTATTTCACCGATTTCATCCATCGTCCGATATAATCAATAAGGTTAAAGGACGTTAATCTACAAAACACGTAATAAAATTAAAATAAAAAAAACAAATAGAAACAAAAACACTTCTGTACTACCATTAAGAACGACATGATACGTTTTTGTAAGCATCTACTATACTAATCGTCCGAAGAAAGGTTTAAGGAAGAAAGACCTATTTTGGCACTCGTACCATTCGCTTTCAAATTGGGTAGCTCCGCCATTGTTTATTTTTTCTGCCGAACGACAGTCTTGATAACTCCAAGTAAAATGGGGTGACGTCACTTCCCTCCGCTTTCTAGCTCTCTAGGGCTGAAATATGGGAAGAGACGAGTCTTTGCAGTTAGTGTAATAAAATGAGCGGAAGCAACAATTTGAATATAAATGTATAAATAGTTAAAATAATAAAAAGCAACACAAAATTTAAGCCACTTGTACGTTACAAGGAACCATTGTCTCATTGATGTCATTAGCTCAGCTGAAATTTTTAAGTGAAAATACACGAAAACAAAAATATCTTTGTCTCGGCTTTATCTCCAAGGGAGACTTAGGAAAAATTAACGGTCTAAGCTATAACGGCAAACTTGAGGTCTGTCTTGCGCTCAACGACCAGCTGTCTGTTATTATACCAGGCGCCGATAACACACTTTGCTGCCTCGAGGCTACGAGTATCTGCGCGCAAGGCCTCACTAAAGACAACTTACACTCGGCCGTAGATAGTTTCATCCCCCTCCATTCACATGAACTTTCTCTACCTGATCTGCATCATTCTAATCGGGATAAACATTAGCAAAAATGGTCTTATTACTTGCTTCCTTGTACTTAGAAGGAAAATAAGGAAATACACTATGCTAAAGCGATAGTCAAATCTTTTAAAAGTTGTCGCCATGCCATTGCCATTGAAATTCGCATTTTTGCATGACCAGGAGTAAAACGAAAGAAACACGAGCGACTTCTTGTATGAGGAAAGTAAAAGTATTTTAAAGTCACATCCAATAACAAAAAATACTTTGAAAATGGTTAACTCTGCAAAAAATATATACGACATGCGTTGTGTGTTTTAACAAGGTCTATCTTTTAGTATTGTAAATTTTTGTATGTCTCTTACAGTTTACCAGCAATACAAAGGCCATCCAGAATCTAAAAGTGTTCCCAGAAAACTCAAGATATACATTTCATTTTTCCTGAAAATATCTTAAACATATGCCATTTTAATCAAAAGCATTAAAGTCATTCTTGAGAAAATAAACATTTTCGAAAAAGCTTCAAAGTAAAGGGTAGAAGTTATTTGGGGGGGGGATATTTCCCCATAAATCTTCGAATTGTATCCTTGGAAGACGCATAACTTGAATACCAAGTTCAGCGTTTTTAGTTATGCTGCCCACAGACACGAACACACACACACACACACACACACACACAGATAGATTGACAGACTCACACACATACACACGGACCTTTTTTCTAAAAAATATTTTTGTGGGCCGGCTCAAGCGGTCTCAAAAATATATTTCCGGTAAAATCTCGGTATCTAATGCTTTGGTGAAATACAATGCCTTCTCTCTACTATGTACAGTCATACATGTACACGCATTTCAAGCATGCGATACGAAGATTTTCATGAAACCCCCTCCCCAAATTACCCTTACATGGGACATTTTTCGAAATTTTCGATTATTATATAAAAATGCTAACGATTTTGAACAAAACGCCGTGTTTTAAAGGTGTTTACATGATAAATAATCTGTATATCTTGAATTTCTTGGGAATAGCGTCTGAAGTTTTGTTCATTCTGAGTAACTTTTGTCTGATTGGTAAACCGTAAGAAATAGACAAAAACTTATTACACAAAACTGTAGATTTCGTCTTTACAACACATAATTAGGTCATATACAGTGTTTTGTTGAGCTAATCATTATTGGTTTCAGTTTTAGAATACTTTAAACTTTTTCCAAACGGGAACACCCCATCCGTTCTACAATATTTTTTGTTTTACTCCTGGCTGTGGCTTTTGTGGAGTGTATTCTTTTATGTCCCTTATACTTAGAATGAACTCAGTACTAAGACAATTGCTGGTAATTTTTATACATATAAAATAATGATCTTTGGTAAGAATAGTTTGTTTGTAGAAAATATAGCAAAAGTAATTTGAATGAAACACATCAGATTAATAAGATGCAAAGGGCTTTAAAGGCCCACGTGCATTGGTGTGCCCTATTGTCAATGGAGCACATTTATGTGTAACCCTAATACTACTGGGGGCCCCCCAACCCGTCTGATTACTCCTAGCTATTAGAATGGTGGCCTTAAATATTTTCCTTTGCCTTCATTTTGGTGCTGTGAAATTTATTCGACTTTGACATTTCCATAAACATGTTAAAATAAACGTCATATTTTAGCAGTAAAATAATGTAGCGGTGTACTAAAATAAACTTGGCATGCTCTACACGTAAGTCGCTGCAGAGCAGACGGCAATTCTGTTGCGGAAATTGTCCGCAATTAATGTGAAAGACCTACATGCAGCGTAAACAAGCTTGCTACAGACTCTAATATTAGCAAATAGGAACATGCACCAAGCAACATGTACATCGTGTTTAGAGTTCTCTCAGAAATGTCCAATTACACTTCTTGGTGTTCGCGCAGTGGCATACACCATCATCATTAAGTGCTCCCCACCGAGAACAGCTTCCACAATAACACTGTATTAGTGTGAGGAATAATCACCGCTAGTCATGGAAAATAACCAGATATCACTTTAAAAGAGTCGGCATCCTCGACCATAATGGAACCAGAGCAAAACTGTGCCGACGACGCAAAGCTTGAGATTTGTTTTTTACTTTCTCTACACGTACTATGTACATAGTGCATAGAGAACTATATTGTATTGCACCCAAAAATTCGATACCGAGATTTTACCAGAAATATATGTTTTGAGATCCCCTGAATCCAAAAAAAAGTATTTTTAGAAAAAGTTCGAGTGTGTATGTCTGTTGTCTGCCAGTGTTTGTGTGTGCATGTATGTGTGTGTGTGTCTGTGAGCAGCATAGCTGAAAAACATAAGTCCATTAAATACCAAACTTGGTATTTCACCTCAGTATCTTTCAAGGATGCGACATGAACATTTTCAAGAAAATCTTCCCACTCCCAGCTACCCTTTACGTGGAAAAATTGTCGAAAATTTTGATCGTATGTTAAGGATTACAAATAAACTTTATATATTGAATTTTCTGGGAGTAGCCCTTAAAGACATCTTTATTCTCAATGAATTTTGCGAAAATTTGCATAACTGGTAAACCGTAAGGTATAGACAAAAACTTAAGCTTGTTAGAACTTACAATCCGTGTATATTTTTTTTCATGGAGTAGGCCGTTGTTTAGATATTCCTTGTTATATGTTTCGGGGATTTGTCACTCCTGTCCATAGAAACAAAGGACCTTCAATTACATAGCAACCAGCTTTTAAAACATTTCACTATAGATTTAGCTGATGGTACTACCTTATTTTCCTTCTACTTACAAGGAAGCAAGTAATAAACAATCTCTGCCAGCTTTTTCTCGATTAGCAAAAAGTAAATAGAAGAATACGCATTTTAACACATCTGTTGCAGAGATATAGAGAAAGTCATGTGAATGGAACAAATCCGGTTTTTGTGTCTTCTGTCTCCTTTTTTTCTCTCCTCTCCTGCTCACTCTCTCTCTTCTTCAAAGTAAGGGAAATAATATGTTTTTGGTTACCGGAAATACATGTTTGTGGTCTCAATACTCAATAAAAAGCGTATACAATAAAGATTCATGTGTATTGTGTGTTTGTGAAAGACATAACTTTAGAAACTAAAAGTCCGTTCAATACCAAACATTTTATAATTATTTGTTTTATTTATACAGCCCCCTTTAACTTCTGTGGTCACATAGGGGGCTTTACTTGAGAAACTTAAATCCTAAGTTTGGTATTTAATAGAATTTTCGTTTTTGGATTAAGCTGTGCACAGACATCACACACAAATACACACTGACATTTTTATTAAAAGTGCATTTTTTGGATTCAGAGGATCTCAAAAAATATGTTTCCGGTGAAACTTCGGTATAACATTTTTGGGTAGAATACAAAATCCTCTCTATTTTTAGAAGCGGGACAGTGTGCGTGTGTGTATGTATGCGTATGTATCTCAGGAGAACATAATGCAGAAACGAAAAATGTTTCAAGAAAATCCCCTACCCCAATTACCCTTTACATGAAGCATTTTTTGAAGTTTCTAAACATGGCTCTAAGATTTTGATTAAAATGCCATATGTTTAAGATATTTTGATAACAGACTAAATATACATCCTGAGTTTTCTGGAAAAGCATCTAAGGACCTCTTCATTCTGGATGACTTCTGTATTAGTTTATATAACTAGAACTGTAAGAGACAGACAAAAACACATAACACAATGCAGATATCTTAAAACACACAATTTATATCTAATACATGTTTTGTGGTGTTAAACGTTTTTGTGATATCCCGAGTAATTGTTTTCAGTTTTAAGACCTAACTTTTTTCAAACTGGAAGTACCTTTCTTATCGTCTCTCTTTTGTTTACTTCTGGAAAGTTAAGATAACTGAATTTCAGTTGTTTCACATAGCGACCGGCTTTTAAAAGATGTCACTCTCGCTTTTGCTTGTGGGTTTCCTCATTTCCATTCTACTTCAAGAAACAAGCAATAAGAAAGTCTGCTAATGTTTATCATGATGGAAATAAAATAATAACCTTTTGTAACAAAAGTTTCTTTACAGGACAACTAGAGAAAGTTATATATATATATATATATATATATATATATATATATATATATATATATATATATATACTTTTCATCGCAACGTGCATGTGTATACCTTAACTCAATTGGATGATGTTTTCTCCAGGCCGCTACGCTAGCTAGAAACACTATGCTTGACCTCGATCAATCTCGTGTTAAATTGCCATGTATACGTTATTGACAGTGATTAGTATTTGATAGTAGCTTAATGTGTATCTAGTTAATAGGTTTAGTATATGCTCTTGTACGAGTAACAGCGGAAGCCAAAAAGAGCAAGTAAATTAAAAATGTCAGAAACAATAAACACGGAAGGGACAGTAAAGAATGAATAGCGCTATCTGCTTCTACGTGACCATGTGCATTGCTAAATGCATTACCTGCATTTAATGGATGGCATGACGAACTCACAAGTGACGTTAATTGATTAAAAGCACCGGTATACATTTCTACTAACGAAAAAAGCACATTCGCAGTTAATTACATTAATGCAAATGTGCGAATGTGTGGGTAGCTGTATGTAGGCAAATGAACTTATGGACAGAAAAGTTTAAAAAATCAAATGTTTAACGACCGAACCACGGTATCTAGCCAGTGTCATGTCATAACAGTTCTAGAAGCTAGTAGTTGCTAAGACTGAAGAACTGAATCGTCGTTTGAGAGCTCTCAGGCAGCCTTTAAATATCCCAGCACGCAACCACACAGCACCGGTGCAACCGTCCAACCACAGGGTTATAGCTCGTCTCAACCATAAAACACAAATAATAATAATAGTGATAGGAGTATTAATAATGAAATAGAAAAATAGATAGAACCAAAATATTAATGTTAGAAACAAAGAAAAAAATCTGATATGTTCTATTCACAAGACTTTCTCTAAATCTCTGCAACAAATTATTATTAAAAAGCTTATGCTTCTATCTACTTCATGCTAATCGAGAAAGAATTAGCAGGAATAGTCTTATAACTTGCTCCCTTGTGAGTAGAAGCGAAATAAGGAGGTACCATCCACTAAACTGACAATCAAAAGTTGTATGCTATGTGACTGAAGTTCCTTTGTTTGTATGGACAGAAGTTGGCAAATTCCTGTATGAGAAAAGTACTTTTCCAAAGCTGAAAAAAAACAAGGAATATCTTAAAAACGAATCAACTCCACGAAAAAAATGTATATAACATAAATTGTGTGTTTTAATGTCCTCTACATTTTCTGTTTGTTAAGTTTTTGTCCATCTCTTACGTTTTAGCAGTTATGTAAAACTTCCGTAAAATTCATCCAGAATAAAGTAGTCTTCAGAGGCTATTCCCAGAAAATTAAAGATATAACTTTTATTTGTCAGGTAAATATAAATAGTATTTGACATTTTAATCAAAATCGTTAGAGCCATTTTTGAGAAAATCAACATTTTCGAAAAAAGTTACATGTAAAGCGTAATTGGGGGTGGGGGATTTTCTTGAAGATACCAAACTTAAATACCAAGTTTGGTATTTAACGAACTTTTCGTTTTTGAGCTATGTTATCCACAGGTACACACGAACCTTTTTCTATTTTTTGGATTCAGGGGGTCTGAAAACATGTATTTCCGGTGAAATCTCGGTATAACATTTTTGGATGGAATACAATGCCTTCTCTATACGTGATAGAGCAGCCGGCTAGAAACCAGGAGATCTGTGGTTCAAATCCCGGCTATGCCATTCAATTTTTCAGTCTGACTCTACTATTCAACTTCTGTCCTACACACGTTTCTGTGAGAAAAGAATTAGCATTATCAAAAATGTATATCCTATACGTTTTTTTATAGAATTAAATGTTTTTGAGATACCTATTCCATATAATAGGTTTCAATTTTAAGCACCTTCAGCTTTTCTCAAACGGTTAGACATTGTTCATTTCGTTTCTCTTTTGTTTACTCATTGTAAATTGTTGCACAGAGCAATCGACTTTTAAAATATTTGAATATCGCTTTAGTCTATTGCATTCTCTTATTCCGTTCTACTTACAAAGAAACAAGTGAAAAGACCAATTCTACAAATTATCTCGGTTAACTTGATGTAGACAAAGGAATAATCTTTTATAAGAAAATTTTGTTTGTGGAACAGATAGAGGAACTCATGTGAGAGGAACATATAAGATTTTTATACCTGTCAATGACTGGACAAACATTTTCAGATATAGCGAACTTTCTAGCACGTGACCATTACGTCCAAGTTGTCATTCCAAGGCTTTGATTTACTGCCGCCAATCTCCACGTGTTAAGTTTACGGCCCCTGCTACAATTAAAGAAAACCGACATCTCAGGTGCAACAATCAGCTATCACAGTTTCAAAACAAACCCGCTAACACACGTGCGGCGATTACGTGCCAGCAAGGCGTAGTCACAATATTAAATCATTTAACACGGTTTCCAGCGATATAATTATGCTGGTTATTAGATTAAAGTATGGAGGTAAATAGGATATCTCTGTTTCCATCAAATTCATACATGTCATTAGTTTTATACTTTTCTATTCTCCCGCTGTTGCTTTAAGACTTAAGCCAGGCATGGACAAAATCGGCTCAAAAGGGCCACTCCACTGAAACGCGTTCTTCTCACACCGGCAATCCCTCCGCTTCAGCAGTTCAGCTTTACTTTTGCTCCCAACACGCCTCGTGCAGTGGCGAGTATAGCTTCGTCGGGCCATCCGTTTCACGATGAGTGGCAGAGAGAATTTTGCGTACGTTACAAAAACAGAACATTTTGCTGTTTAATATGCGAATTTCAATTTACAAATATATAGCGTTACAGTATAAAATGGCGCTGTGATTAGAAACATAAAACAAACTTTGGTGATCTTAGAACTATTTTGTTACAATTTTAAAAGGTTCTTTCTGAATACTCGTATTCCTTAACATATAAAAGGACGATACGATTCTTTTACTTTCTCTACACGTACTGTGTACAGTGTATAGAGAAGGTATTGTATTCCACCCAAAATTCGACACCGAAATTTCAACGAAAATACATCTTTTGGGTCCCCTTAATCCAAAAAAAAAATTTTTTTACAAAAAGGTCCGAGTGAGTGTGTGTGTACGTGTATGTGTCTGTGTGTCTGTGGACAGCATAGCTCAAAAACGAAAAGACCGTAAAATACCAAAGTTGGTATCTTTCAGGGATGCGACACGAAGATTTTAAGAAAAATCCCCCCACCCAAACTACCCTTATATGGAACATTTTTTGAAAATTTTGATTTTCTCAAAAATGGCTCTAACGATTTTGATTAAAATTTTGTATACTACAGATATTTACTGACAAATAAAATGTACATCTTGAATTTTCTGGGAATAGCCTCTGAAGGGTAGTTTATTCTGGATGAATTTTGCTGAATTTTGAATAACTGCTAACCCGTAAGAGATGGACAAAAACTTACTGCACAAAAATGTAGAGCACGTTAAAACACACACTTTATGTTATAACTTTTTTTCGTGGAGTTCGTCGTTTTTGAGACATTCCTTATTTTTGGTTTCTGCTTGAAAAACATATTTTTCTCATACAGGAACTTGTCAACTCCGATCCATATAAACAAAGGAACTTCATTGACATAGTAACCAGCTTTTGACTATCACTGTAACCTATGGTAGTCCCTTATTTCGCCTGTACTTACAAGGAAGCAAGTAATTTTTCTGAATTAGCAAGAAGTAAATAGTAGAATAAGCTTTTTAACTATAATTTGTTGCAGAGATGTAGAGAAAGTCATGTGAATGGAACACATCAGATTTTTAAGGGTTTAGTTTCTTATTAGTGTATTAGATATTCGGAACTGAACTTTAAGTCATACGTACCCCTGAGTGAAACCTACAGAGAGAAGATATTACACACAAGTTATAGAATATAAAACCAAACGATGTATTATGTTGATCAAATAGTTTTGAAATATTTGTAAGGCTAAATAACAATGGAACTTTACTGTTTATTAATTGTGAAATAGAAACAATTTAGTATGTTAATCATAAGACAGACTAAGAATATTATCTGCATAAGTTAAGAAAGGCTATAAACTTGCCTAACCACAGTGGCTGACTGTGATAATTATTGTATGTAAACTATGTTTAATATTAACAAAAGACCAACTGAAATTATTACTACCGCGCAGGTGGAACGAGCCACCACTGTACTAGTTACAAAACAACTTCTGTCACTCGGCAAGAGAATGTCGGGTGAGTAAGCCACGTTGAATCGCTAATTCTCTTCTCGCTCCCATGCTTGACTGAGGCAATTTGCCCGTTCCTACTTGACAGAATTAGCACTTCACTCAAAAATTCGATAGCGAGAATTCACCGGAAATATATGTTTTAGGATCCCCTGTAACCAAAAAAAGCATTTTCAGAAAAAAGGTCCGTGTGTATGTCCATGTGTCCGTGTGTCTGTGAATACGATAAATCAAAAACGAAAAGTCGGTAAAATACCAAACTTGGTATTTAAGTTTAGTATCTTCCAGGGATGCGACACGAAGATTTTGAGAAAAATCCTCCCACCCCAAACTACCCTTTACATGGAATTTTTTCGAACATTTTGATTTTCTTAAAAATGGCTCTAAAGATTTTGATTAAAATACCGTATATTAAAGATATATTACCTAACAAATAGAATATATTTTTTGAATTTTCTAGGAATAACCTCTGAAGACTATTTTATTCTGGATAAATTTTACGGAATTCTGCATAACTGCTAAACGGTATGAGATTGACAAAAACTTAACACAAAATATAGAGGACGTTAAAACACACAATTTATGTTATATATCGTTTTTGTGATATTCCTTGTTTTTGGTTTTATCTTTAAAACGTATTTTTCTCATACAGGAATTTGTCAAGTCCTGTCCATGCAAACAAAGGAACTTCAGTCTCATAACAACCCGCTTTTGACCATCACTTTAACCTATGGTGCTCCCTTATTTCGCTCCTACTTACAAGGAAGCAAGTAATAAGACTATTTGTGCTAATTTTTTTCTCGATCAGCATGAAGTAAACAGAGGCACAAGGCTTTTAACAATAATTTGTTGCAGATGTAGAGAAAGTCCTGTGAATGGAACACATCAGATTTTTTTTCTCGGCCTCCCTACATCTCTTCTTCCTGTACTTACAGCGGCTGGTATTATGTTTTTGTCCATCCCCTTAAAGTGTTGTCTCATGTAGTCTTACCATTTACATTATTAATTCTCATTTCTGCCCGGTTACATGATTTACTGTGTGGTTTCTCCGTGAATGCCTTTGGCCGTCCTTAAAAATCTCATTCTGCTGATTGTATGCCATTACTTTCTTTATCACGTATGTACAGTGTAGGTACATAGTAGCTAGAGAATATATTGTATTTCACCCAAAATTTCCATTCCGATATATCACCGGAAGTACATGTTTTGAGTGCCTGTGAATAAAAAGTAGAAAACGTCTGCGTATGTATGAAATGGCGTTTTATTTATGGACGCTCTTTAACTGCTGTGGTTCTCAGCGTCCCATTCTATACTGGGCGTGAAAAACGTCTTAATTTTGCTCAGAGACCTCTCTATCAGGATTGAGGTTCTTTTACGTGCCGTAAATTTACGACACGGGACCCGCGGCTTTACTTCCCTTCCGAAGGAAGCCATGCTAAGGATTTTTACGCCCGAAAAAATCCATCGTCCTCCGACGGGTTTGAACCCGCGACCTTGCGTATAGGAAGTCAGCATGGAAACCACTACACCACGGAGGGCAACTGTGTATGTATGTATATATGTATGTATGACTGTCTGTGGGAGCATAATTCATTAAGCCGGTTCTATACCAAACTTGGCATTTAAGTTCAATGTCTTCCAAAAATGCGATACGAAGATTTTTAGAAAAATTCTCACCCACACCAGCTACCTTTAAATGGAACATTACTCGCAAATGTTGATTTTCTAAAAAATGGCTTTAACGATTTTGATTAATGATACTACATGTTTAAGATATTTTTGTTACAAACGAAATGTACATCATACATTTTCTAGGAATAGCATCTGAAGACTTTTGCATAACTGGGTGCCTCTTGTATAACGTAAACGTAAGAGATAGACAAAAATGCACTGCTCAAAAATGCAGATTCGTTAAAACGCAAATTCATGCCGTATACACTTTTTCAAGACGTACCTTGTTTCAATTTTAATTGCTTAAACTTTTCTCATACAGGAAGTTATCTTTCGCTTCACACCTATTTTGTTTCACTATTGGCCTTGGAAAGAGAACCCAATTTCAATGACAAACATATAACGAAGCTTTTAAAATATTTGAGTATTGTTTTAGCCTAGACTTTCCGTTATTTACCTTCCATTTACAAGGAACTAAGCAATAAGACGATTTCTAGTAATATTTATCTTGGTTAGCCTTATGTAGATAAAAGAATAATCATTTGTAGGAATAGTTGTTTGAAAAACAGGTAGAGAGAGAGAGAGAGAGAGAGAGAGAGAGAGAGAGAGAGAGAGAGAGAGAGAGAGAGAGAGAGAGAGAGAGAGTTATGTGAATGGAACACATCAGCTTTTTTATCTCTTTTCCTCTATATAGGATTCGCTGCCATAAAGTAACACAGGCACTACTATTATTTTAAATGATGTTAATATTATATCTTTTCTAATCTTATACTTTTGTTATATATTGTCCCACATAGGTATTGAAATATATTGTTTTTTTCCGTCTTTGTCTGTAACTGTACTTATGTCTCTTCCTGAATAACTGAAAGAACAAACTTGCTCAAGCACCTTGTTTTGTATAAAAATCATACATCAAACTTCTAATTTAACACATTGGTCATAATTTTTGTTTTAATGACAGATTATTGCAATAAAATACTTTCGTCCCAATTCATATAACCTACACATAGGTGTTTTAAATTTGCTTTTATTTTTATTTTTAGTTTCATTATCTGCTTACAGCATGACATATAAATTACAGTTTCTTTGCAGCCACATATCTTTAAGGACCTTCCTTCTTCAATTTCTTATGAGGTCATCAACATTAAATGATCAAAAAGTCGGTTACATGCCACATCCCTGTTTAATTCCTTAATCTTATCTGTCTTTGAAGTTATTCATGATAATTTTTGTATCTTCATGTATTCTTTTATTACCTGTAACGGATGCATAGAGTATTTTCGTTTATCCATACCCTGTTTCTAGTCACCGAGACAAAAGTTTTTTTCCAAATAGAATAAAGGACATAACTGCCAATAATTTGCTGCAAATATTCAGTTATAATTTTCAGATTTGAAAACATTATCCTATACATTACATTTTTATTTATAAGAGTATATCTTTTTAGCGACTTTATAGTTTTTTCTGGGCCCAAAATCTTAAAGAAAGTGTGTTTTTCAGTAAAAGTTCGATATTTGCTATTTCTATGCTTATCACGCACTTACTAATGGAGTAAAAGGTGAAAATAACTATATTTATCTTATTTATGTAGAATGTTTTTAAGTGGTCATGGCTACATAGTTTGATTTCTCTATCTTTAATAGTATCTATTTTTTAAATTGAGTATTTTCGGAAAATTCAATATCTATGCAATAGAAAAATGAGTCAGGGAGAAACGTTTTTGTTACTGGGTTTACAACGGGGGCCAATCTATAGAAAATGTTGAAGGTGGTAGCTGTAACTTCTTGAATTCATTGTCTATGACAAATAAAAACAATCTGATGTGTTACACTCACATGAATTTCTCTAGCTGTTCTACAAACAAACACACTTAAGAGTATTCTTCTTTCTACACCAAACTAATCGAGATAAACTTTAGCAGAATGTTCTTATTGTTTAGTTCCTTATAAGTAGAAGGGAACTTAAGAAATGTACTGGGCTAAAATGATAGTCAAATGTTTTAAAAGCTGTTGTTATGCGATTGTCATTGCAAATCACTTCTTTGTCTTGGCTAGGAAAAGAACAAAAGAGAAACGGACACTTCCTGTCTGAGAAAAGTATAGGTACAATTGAAACCAATAACAAGGAATACCTCGGAAACGGGTATTTCCACAACAAAAACGTTTAGGACATAAATTGTGTGTTTTGACGAGATCTACATATTTTTTGCCTATCTCTTACGGTTTAGCAGTTAAGCAAAATTCGCAAAATTCATCCCAAATAAATAGGTCTTCAGAAGCGATTCCCAGAACATTTAAGATATAAATTTTATTTGCCATGTAAATATCATTCATACGCGGGATTTTAATCAAAATCGTTAGAGCCTTTTTTGAGAAAATTAAATTTTTCGAAAAATTTTCGATGTAAAAGGGTAGTTTGGGGTGGGGGGATTTTCTTAAAAAATCTTGGTGTCGCATCCTTGGAAGGTACTAAACGTAAATACCAAGTTTGGTATTTAACGGTCTTTTCGTTTTTGAGCTATGCTGTTCAAGACAAATACACACATAGACCTTTTTTTAAAAATGCTATTTTTTGGAGGTTCTAAAGCGTCTATTTTCGGTTAAATCTCGGTATCGACTTTTTGTGTGGAATGCAACACCTCTATAAACTTATGTACAGCACATCTAGAGAAAGTAATGTATTCAGTTAGTCCTAGCCGGTGCAAGGTACGAGATAGAAGACCGTAAGGGTTAATAGGATCTACAAGGTGAGATCTCGATGAGCTGCTTCAACAACAGACTCGTGGATTGACCATCCGACTGCAAGATATGACACAACTCACATCAGCTATACACCATCGACCCAACGCGTTAAGCTATCACCCAGAACTCACCTGGGAAGTGCTCCATCGCCTTTCTGGTAAAATGATGCACCTCAATTTTTCTAGGTCTACGTCAGGGCATTGCGTCATGTCGTTGACCCTCACACCACACTCATAATATAGTCATCCACAATCACTCGGTTTATCTTAGGCGGTACCGGGCCCCATGATACCATAGATGCCCCAATAAACAGTGACACCACAGTCCTTTCTCTCCCCTTTCCTTTTTCCTTCCCAAATACTTTATATACCTGTTATCCATTTAACCTTTATTCCTGCCCCCCCCCAAAAAAAAATCGGCTGTAAGAAACTGTGTGCATAGCTTTATAGCGTGAAGTGTTAAACACTAGTTATTTATTTAACATTACTTAAGGATAGAGAAGATAGGGAGAGACGAAAAATTGGTAAACTAAGAAATCCAAACTTTCTTTGAGGGCAGTCCAAAGGGCAAAGTTAGGAAAACAGTCCATGGCCATTTCTGTTATTGTGAGAGCTCTTTGTGGTAGCCTCCGAGCAGACGTCCTTATCTCTCCATTTCAGTATATCAAAAGACTGAAGAGTAAAACTTAAAAGAAGCAGCTGAGGCTGTTGTGTGTTCTGAAACAATAGTGTATACAGGATAAAAATCTGCTGTGCTCGCTTGCCTTTCTCTAGCTGTTCCCAAACAATATTTCCTTACAAAAGGTTATTCTTTTATCTATGTCATCAAGTTCTTATTGCTTGTTTGCTTATGAGTAAAAGGGCAGTAGGCAGGAGGTTAGACCACTCGCCTCTCACGTAGACGGCCCGGGTTCGATACCAAGGGACCCATGTGAGATTTGTGGTGGACAAAGCGGCGCAGGGGCGGGTTTTTTCCGGGTTCTCCGGTTTCTCCCGTCTCCGCATTCTACCGGTGATCCATCTTCATTCCATATATCATCAGTGTTATCGCTTCCGGTGCCACAAGTAGACGTTAAATAGTATCAAAGAAAGAAGGGAAGTAAGGGAATAGACTAAAGCGACAGTCAAATCTTTTAAAAGCTGCTTGTTATGTGATTGACATTCCTTATTTTTGTACGGCTTGGAGGTGACACATTTCCCTACGAAAAAAGTATTTTGAAATTGAAACAGTAACAGTAACAAGGAGTAACTCGGAAATGGTTAACTCCACGAAAACATGTATATAACATAAATTGCGTGTTTTAACAAGATTTACATTTTTATGTAGTAAGCATTTGTCTATATTTTATGGTTCACGAGTCATAAACGTTTTAAAATACCTACATTTCTCAAATGGGAAGTCGTTATCCATTTTTCCTTTTTCTCCTGGTCAAACAAAGAGGACAGAATTTCAAGACTATCACATAGTGAACAGCTCTTGAAAGATTTGACTGTTTTTATCCTAGCGTATTCCTGACTCAATAACAAAAGAGTATCTAGCCCGCTTGGGTAGTGTGGTGGTAGCGTGTCCGCCTCACAATCAACAGGTCGCGAGTTCAAATCTCGCTTATGGCAAATTACGAGTTACCCGATAAGGTTTTGTTCGGGGTTTTCCCTTATCCTGAGAAGACGAATATCCAGTAAATCTAAGCTCCATGGATTCCTAGATTATTTGAGCATCATTTCACCAATGTCATTCATCGTTCGATATGACCAGCCAGGTTAAAGGACGTTAAACTAAAAAAAAAAAAAAAAAAAAAATTATCTGCAAATGCTTATATAGACATAAGCGAAGTAGAAAAAAAAAAGATTTTCTAAGAATAGTTTGTTGCAGGAAGGTATATAACTGTAAAACTTTAGATTTTTAGAAAATATCCATGTATGCGTTAATGAGAGAGAGAGAGAGAGAGAGAGAGAGAGAGAGAGAGTGTATGTGTTTCGTATGTATATGTTTAATATATATCATAAGTAATTCAAAACTCCGATGTGTTCCATTCACATAACTTTCTCTAGTTGTTCCAAACACAAAACTTTTCTTACAAAAGATTATTCTTTTATTCACGTCATACTAATCGAGATAAACATTAACAGAATTGTGTTATTACTTGCTTCATTGTAAGTAGAAAGGAAATAAGAGAGTATATTATGCTAAAGCGATAATCAAAACTTTTAAAAACTGGTCGCTATGATATAGCCTTTACTCTTTGCTTGACCAGAAGCCAGATAAACGGATGACAACCTATTTGAGGAAACTGTAAGATTTTAAAATCAAACCAAAATATCTGAACTGTTCCAGTCACATTACCTGCTCTACCTGTTCTGCAAACAAACTATTCTTACAAAAGCTTATTCCTTCATCTCTTTCATGCTCATCAAGATAATCATAGCTGAAATAGTCTTATTTCTTAGTTCCTTGTAAATAGAAGGGAAAAAGGGAATATGCCAGGCTAGAATAATAGTAATTTTTTTTTTCTTTCTTTTAAAAAAAAAAGCGATTGGTATGCAATTGACACTAAAATTTGGTATTCTTTGAGTGATCAAAGAAAAGTATGAATATTTTAAAATTGAAACCCATAAAAAGGAATATCTCTGAAATGGCTAGCTGCACAACAAAACTATATAGGACATAACTAATAGTGTGTTTTGATGAGCTCTTCTAATTTTGCGTAGTAAGCATTTGTCTATGTTTTTGGTTTACCAGTCATGCAAGAGTCATCCAGAATGATTCACAGGCTATTCCCATAAAATTCAAGACATCTATTTGTCATTAAAACATCTTTCTCTGTTTCATATATGGTTTGTTTTTATTATAGTGTTTAACGCCCGCTTTTACTACCAAGGCACCGCAGTATTTTAATAAAAATCCTTAGTCATTTTGAGAAACAAATAATTTTCGAAACCTTTTCCATGTAAAGAGTAGTTTGGGGTGGGGGAATTTTATTAAAAATCTTCGAGTCGCATCCTTAGAAGATACTGAATTTAAATGCTAAATTTGGTATCTGACCGACTCTTAATTACTTTCTCTAGCATGTATGTACAGTGTACATAGTGGATAGATAAGGTATTGTACTCTACCCAAAAATTTGATACCGAGATTTCACCAGTAATGCATGTTTTGGGAACTCTTGTATAAAACTTGGCACTTTAGAAACATGTCCATGTGGACAGCATAGCTAAAAAAGGATAAGTCGGTTAAATACCAAACTTGGTATTTAAGTTCAGTAATTTCAAAGAATGCAACTCGGAGATTTTCAAGAAAATTCGCCACCCCAACTATCCTTTACATGGAACATTTTTCGAAACATTTTTATTTAATCAAAATTTGCTCAATCCAATTGGATTGGTTAGTGAGGGTGAATCGGGTAAAAATAAACAAAGGCCCTTCCTCTCTCCAAAAAAAAAAAAAAAAAAAAAAAAAAAAAAAGATAAAATGCCATATGTTTACGACATTTTCATGAGAAATGAAATGTATAGCAGGTTTAAGCTGCTTGAAGTTTTCTCAAACGGGAAGTCATCTTCCTTTTTCGTCTCTCTTTTGTTATCTCGGCTTTTATAAAAATTGACTATTACTTTAGCCTGTGCATTCCCTTAATTCCTTTCTACTTACAAAGAAGCAAGCAATAAGAAATTTCTGCTAATATTTATCATGATATAGATAAGTATAATATTTGTAAGAAACGTTTGTTTGCGTAACAGCTAGAGAGGATTGATAAAATGGAACACCTCAGATTTTTTACTTTCTCTATACGAACTATGTAATAGTGTATAGAGAAGGTATTGCACTCCACCAGAAAATTCGATACCGAAATTTCACCGGAAATATATATTTTAGGGTCCCCTTTATCTAAAAAAAAGCATTTTCAGAAAAAGGTTCGTGTGTGTGTCCGTGTATCAGTGTTGTGTCTTTGTGTCTGTGAACACGATAACTCAAAAACGAAAAGTCGGTAAAATACCAAACTTGGTTAAGTTTAGAATCTTCCAGGGATGTCACACGAAGATTTTCAGAAAAATCCCCCCACCCCAAACTACCCTTTACATGGAACTTTTTTCGAAAATTTTTATTTTCTAAAAATGGCTTTAACGATTTTGATTAAAATATCATATATTAAAGATATTTACCCGACAAATAAAATGTATATTTTGAATTTTATGTGAATAGCCTCTGAAGACTATTTTATTCTGAGTGAATTTTCCGGAATTTTGTATAACTGCTAAACCGTAAAGGTAGACAAAAACTTACCACACAAAAATGTAGATCACATTAAAACACACAATTTGTGTTGTATACATTTTTTTCTTGGAGTTGATCGTTTTTGAGATATTCCTTGTTTTTGTTTTCAGGGTCGAAAAGCTTAACTTTTCTCATACAGGAATTTGTCAACTCATGTCCATACAAACAAAGGAACTTCAGTCACATAGTAACCAGTTTTTGACTATCAGGGAAGAAAGCAATCAGACTATTTCTGCTAATTTTTCTAGATTAGCGTGAAGTAAATAGAAGCATAAGCTTTTTAAGAATAATTTGTTACAGGGATATAGAGAAAGTCATGCGAATGGTACACATCAGATCTTTTGAGTTATACTGCCTCCAAACACAGACAGACACACAAACTGACACACATGGCACACATATCTAAAAATGCTTTTTTATTTGAGGAGTCTCAATTTCTGTTGAAATTTTATCTTTTGGTGGAATGATATTCTTTCCCTACTGTTTGATTTGCACGCACATGCCAGAGAGAGTAGTTCTGGTGGGACAATTTCTCCGGTGTGATTAATTAATAGGAAATTTTGTATTTGCCAACATCTCAATAAAGGGTTACCCCAATTCATGGGCAGGAAAACTTAAATATCCTTTTACCATAGAGTTCACATCGGTGCCTTTTTTTCTTTGGAACAATTACTAAATGCGATGTGTTCACTCATTTACCTTCATACCTTTAGGTGATTATCTGCAAATTTGCCCCACACATTTATACCTCCAGAAATCCAGAAAAGATAGGTAGTAATTCTGGCTAAAGAAAATTTTCTATTTCCTAGCCGGGAATCGAACCCGAGACCCTGTGCACTTCAAGCATCTACTATACCGACTGAGCTACTGAGTTGTTTTCCTACAACTGATAGATAAAAGACGCTACTTCATTAAATCGTCTTGCCAGAGAAAATTGCTATTAAACCCAGTGGAAAGAGAGAAACAGTTAATAATCTTATAATTTTGTGCTGTTAGATGCTTTTGGAATTATTTCTTTTTAGAAAATTTGGTATTTTATTTTACCTTAATGGTTTCGTATTGAATAGACAAGTTCCTTTACACTGTGTTGTAATGGCGAATGAATATTAGTTTGTTGTAATACCGTGTGAGTGCGTTAGTGAGGCGTTAAGTAATTTTGTTTATTTTAATATTTGTGCTGCATTAAATTTTTATTTATGTATATCTATTATTTTAAATGACGATTAAAAACTTAGTTTAATTTAATTGATCTTGTTTTAAATTACGGAGTTTATGTTTATCTACGTTTGAATATTAATAGGTGGCGCTAAACATCAGCTTATTTGGTTTAGTAGTTGATTGGGTTGTGGATTTAAATGGCGGTAGAAATTGCTCTTATGAGCTTAAATTTTGTGGCTGTAACGGTTGTATAGATTTTTACGTGCGTATTTACGAATTTTATCGACAAATGTTGTATATGCGAGAAATACGGTACTGAAGGTGCTTGGAGTTGAGCTTGGGCCATCTTAGTAAAGTTTCTGTTTGACAGCATGCCTGAATCATCTGGGCATTGAATACGGATTTTTCGAGACTGCAAGAGAGTTTTAATCAACATAACGTTTATTATTTGGTAAGTACTGATTGAAGAATGTTGCTAATAACTAGTAGGAAATAATGGGATTGGGCTATAGTAGTGTCCTCTGTTACATATCAATTTCCTACCCATAAATGGAATGGCGTTAACGTGTGTTAAAGTCAGACGTTTATAATTATTCGTTGCAGTGAATTTTAAGGTTACAAAATTTTTACAAATTTCAAGCAGCTTCCTTCACAGCTTTTAAGTAGGTTAATATTAATATCATTTTGTATATATTTAAATCAAATAGAAAATTTAAATTGAGCAAACTAAATATTTTCTCAACATGTTAAACATTTGAAATATATTGTAGTGCAAATGCATTTTCAAACTTAGTTCCAGCATTTCTTTACAATATTTTATTAAATCTATTGGAGACTTTTATTTCAATCTTATGAAACAAATGTAATGATTTTCTGTAAATTTAAAACCTACTCATGTGTGCCAATTAAACTATTTTCTTCAACACTTATGTTTTTAGTTTACAAATTATAAATTACGCAATAACTGAGCAACTTATCATAGTTAGGTGTTTACCAGAGATGTTCTTAATATTAGCAGATAAACAATGGTAGCTGGGCTGGGATCGTACCCAGATTTTCTCTTGTTTGTTTGTTCATTTGGTCCCACTGCGAGAAGGAGCTCAGGGGCGTTGTACGCGTCATACAAATGGAACGCGCATTATGACCAATAGAACACCTGTCATCAATAATACTATTATTTCTCTATCTTTATAATAAAGAAAGAAAAGAGAAAATTAAGAAGTTTTTTTCAGTCACCACCACCACTGCAAGAGTAAAACTACATGACATGCTGTAAATTACCATCTGCGATACGTTTAATATTTACTTGTAGGGATAATAAGGTATCCCTCAATAGTATATGGGGAGTAAGTATATAACAAAATCTTTAAATTTTTGTTAAAGTTTTTGTGGCGACTGTGATTGCCTAATAACTTGAAATAGCTTAGGAGGTCGTTATATACTTTTATTGGAGAGTATAACATTCTTTTAAACAATTTTAAGTTATTTACTGGTCTATGTAAATCACCTGCGTACCTTGTACTGTGATCATGGTTTATTGTGAATCTATCATAATTATCTGCAATATAGTTTAGGAGAGAGTATATGTATTCACCAGCAAGAGAAAGTATTTGTTTGGTTCTAAATAATGACCTACAAGAATGACGTGAAGCAACGTCTTATATAACACGTACGGCCCTTTTTACTTTCTCTATACGCACTATGTACATAGTGTATAGAGAATATATTGCACTCCACAATTCGATACCGAGATTATATGGGAAATATATGTTTTAGGGTCCCCTGTATCCAAAAAAGGATTTTCAGAAAAAGGTCCGTGTGTCAGTGTGTCTGTGAACACGATTACTCAAAAACGGAAAGTCGGTAAAGCACCTAACTTGGTATTTAAGTTTAGGGTCTTCCAGGAATGAGACACGAAGATTTTGAGTAAAATCTCCCCACCCCAAACTACTCTTTACATTGAACTTTTTTCGAAAATTTTGATTTTCTTAAAAATGGCTCTAACGATTTTTATTAAAATATCGTATATTAAAGATATTTAGCTGACAAATAATATTGTATATCTTGAATTTTCTGGGAAAAGCTTCTAAAGATTTGTTTATTCTGGATGAATTTTGCTTAATTTGGCCCAACTAGTGAACCGTAAGAGATAGACAAAAACTTACTATACAAAAAATGTAGGTCTTGTTAAAATACACAAGTTATGTCATATACATTTTTCTCGTGGAGCTTACAGTTTTTGAGGTATTCATTGTTATTAGTTTCAGTTGTGAAGTACTTTTCTCAGACGGGAGTGTGTGGTTTTCTTTGTTCTTACTCCTGGTCAAGAAAAGAAGGGATTTGTAATGACAATCGCATAACGACAGCTTTTAAAACATTTGACTATGGCTTTAACCTAGTGTATTCCCTTATTTTTTCCTACTTATAAGGAACTAAATAATAAGAGCATTGTGCTAATGAGTACCTCGATTAGCAAGATGCGGAAAGAAGAATAATCTCATGTAAGAAGTTTTGTAGAACAGCTAGAGAAAGTCATATGAGTGTAACACATCAGATTTTTTGTAATTTAAACACTTGCCTGCTGTGTGCTGAATTTCCCCAGAAAATTCCATATTTCTCAGTGGGTGGAAATAGGAAAAATATGTTGCTCTTAAGGTATTTTCATTAAGCAGATTCTTTAATTTTTTAATGCAAGGCATTCACTGCCAAGTTTTAGTAGCATTATTTTTATCTGATTCCTCCAGCTGATCTCTTTCATCTATTTGGAGCCCAAGAAATTTAGTATCTGATACTTTACTTATAGTATATTTGTATATAATTGATAATACCTGTTCTTGATTATGCTTAGTTTTAAATTGAATGAAACTTGTTTTATCATAGTTTAATAATAACATATTTGCCTCAAACCAAATGTTGAGCTGTTCAAAAGCTTTCTGCAGTTTAATATCCTTCAACCTGAATACAATCTTTGAAATAATGCTTGAATAAGTGCATTGTCACGGAAGTTAACTACCCCACATTCGTCTTTTTAAGATAAAGGAAAATCTCGAAAAAACTGTCTGGGTAACTCGCCCTAACCGGGACGGTTTGAATACGAGGCAGACACCCGCAAGGTGGACCTGACATTTTTGTCCACGATTTCGACACACACATGCATGCCATAACTGAAAAAGAACTGCCAAATATGTCCTAACAGATACCGCGGAGGTGTGGCGCTGCCAACATACCGGGCCTTTAACCGCAAAACGTAGCTGAGGAATCTGTGCAGCTAAACCTCCACCAATCCAGGGGGTAGCTGAGGAACATCAACAGTTTAGTGAACTAAGCAACCATAACAGGCAATACACCTGTTTTCATCCGTTTCGGGAGTTAATTTCCAAAAAAAGCAAACGTCCTATATAGAAGGGTTGCGTCCTGAGGTGTCAACTATTCGAGTAGATAATATATAAATGTATAATATACTCTAGTATATTTATAGAGGCATTAGCTACTTATTTTCTTAACAAATGCAATGAAATTGCGCACAAGTGCATGCGTATGTGTGTGCCAAAATCTTGGTCAAGTACGAGTTAATGCAGCATTTGTACAGATATCTGAAACATGCCGATTGTGTTGATGGGGAGAAAGTTTCTTATATGGTCAGCAAGCCCCAATTCAAATACGGTCCGTCATTGGACTGCTATTTGCTGGTGAATGGTGTTTAAGGGCCCGTCGACAACTAGGTCATTTGGGTCTTTGCTAGTGAAGGACGTATACCAACATTAACATGGACAAACCTAAAATTTCATGGTTGGCCAAGAAACACAATTCCTTATAAAATAAATCTTGAAAATGCTGCAGCACCGTTTGTATTGGAAATGAATTTAATCGTTTTATGTCATACTGCGACTGTTTATTACTTTCTCTACATGTACTATGTACATAGAGTATAGACAAGGTGTTGTTACATTCCACCCAAAAATTCGATACCGAGATTTCATCGGAAATGACGTTTTAGGGTCCCCTACATCCAAAAAAGGCAGTTTTAGACAAAGGTCTGCCTGTGTGTGTCTGTGAACACGATACCTCAAAAACGAAAAGTCGGTAAAATACCAAACTTGGTATTTAAGTTTAGTATTTTCCAAGAATATGACACGAAGCTTTTGAGGAAAATCCCCCCCCCCACTCCAAACTACCCTTTACATGGAAAAATTTTCGAAAATTTTGATTTTATTAAAAATAGCTAACGATTTTGATTAAAATGCCTAATATTAAAGCTATTTACACCAAAAATAAAATTTATATCTTGAATTTTCCGGGAATAGCCTCTGAAGACATTTATTCTGAATGACTTTTTCTGGATTTTGCGTAACTAGTAAACCGTAAGAGATAGACACAAACTTATTAAACAAACTACGTAGATCTCGTTGAAACACACAATTTATATCATATACATTTTTATCGTGGAGTTGACCATTTTTTAGATATTCCTTGTTACTGGTTTCACTTTTGAAATACTTGAAACTTTTCACACACGGGAATTTGTCGACCCCTAGCAATGCAAAGAAACTGATTTTATCCACATGGCAACCATGTATTAAGAGTTTACAATCGTTTTAGATATTGTATCCTATTATTTTCCTTCTACTTGCAAGAAAGCATTTCTGCTAATGTTTATCTCGATTAGCGATAGGTAGATAGAAGAATAAGCTTTTTAAGAATACTTTGTTACAGAGATGTAGAGAAAGTCTTGTGAATGGAGGACATCAGATTTTTTTTCCATATTCTCCATATGTACATAGCATTTAAATTTAGTTTTCTATGTCTGTTTTGCACATATTGTTATATTTTCAGAACCTCTGAGGTGACGGCAGCTATATAAGTTGACTAATGCTTTTGGATGCCCCCCCCCCCAAAGAGCTAAATATTTTGGGAATTACGGAGAAAACAATTTCAAAAGGCTAATGCAGCATACCACCGGTAACTAATTGATATTTCAATCGGTTTTATATTTCAAAATAGTAAGTGGTTTTTTGAACAAAACAAAAAATGCACTTGTTTCTTTGTAATCGGTGTAAATTATAGTAACATTTTGCATCTGTATCGTTGGAAAAATTAATGTTAATCAGGTATTTTATTTTGAATAATGATGTTTACAATCTGGCGTGCACATTGACGTTTATCTATGAAATATTTTGATTTGTTTTGCATTGCGTAAACGAAATAATGCTTTGAAAAAGTATTTAATACTAAACTTTTGGTTGGAGTAAGACACTTCGTGTACCTAATTTTTAATGGTAAATTTGTATTTATTTTCCATAAGTTTCCATATTCATTGCTTATGTAGTAATAAATATGTTGTTTAATATTATTAACCTGCAGGGAAAACAGAACTATTGAGTAAAGCTATGAAATGTTGACTCTGTACCCAGTTGTCACTTGAATTGTTAAAATCAATCGATGCAATGAATATTACACAGTTTTTACAGGTGTACAGTAAAAAAAAAAAAAAAAATATAGTGAACCATTCACCTTTCGTTAGTTAGAACGCAGCGATACAGTTCGCTACATACGAGTAAAATGGGACTGTCAAACTTGCCGGTGACAAATATGCTTCCATTTCTTTAAAAAGTTCGAGTACTCCTAAGACATTTTTTAATGATAAATAGGTAAGTAGGAGAGAAAGTAACTTTGTTTATACATAAGCTTTTTCTAATTTATTTATTTAAAGTCACTTTAACTGCAAGGTTATATCGCAACATCTCATTAGGGTTACAAAGTAGAATACACTTACAGTGCGAATTTAAATAAACATATACAAAAGTATGCATAAAACGAGTAAGAAACTCAATAGAATAATATACAAGTAAGAGAAAAGTTATTTTGTGATTTATTGTGAAAAGTAGCGTGTATTAACGTTTAAATATGACAATATTTAGCATTTAGTTTAACGTTATTATATATACATCGAAACCAGAACTTTAGATTAAATTGTTTTATACAGTTGGATTTTTTGTAAGAAGTTTAAAGCCATTGTTGGAGAATTGTAGCTGGTCTAGGGCTGTCAGGAGTTCGTTTGGCACTTTACATATGGTTCGTTGTTCCTCATAGAGACTGCAGTTGGTAATGAGATGTTGCACTGTTAGTTGACAGTTGTAAATATTACACATCGGTGGGTTTTCACGAGACAAAAGGTATGAATGTGTGAGTATGAGTGACGTATGTCCAATACGTAGACGAGTCAGTACAGTCT
Organism: Hymenopus coronatus; assembly: GCA_030762935.1. Taxonomy (NCBI): domain Eukaryota; kingdom Metazoa; phylum Arthropoda; class Insecta; order Mantodea; family Hymenopodidae; genus Hymenopus; species Hymenopus coronatus. The sequence continues at coordinate 98,529,819 of CM060898.1, read as the reverse complement.
GGTCCTTACGATGACGTGATTTGTTTGAGTAGCTACAGGGTGATTTATATAGAGCTGACACATTTCTTTCATTAATTGTATCATAGCGTGTTATGCTAGCGACAACTTATTATACCTAAATTGTAGAGGAATTTTGGGATATTAATTACCTCTATAGCAAATGTTGAAAATGTCCTCCATCCTGCATAAGGCACAACTCAACACGTCGTTCCATGTTACTGGCTACTCGTTGGAGGGCTCCGTTGTCAATAGCTTGAATCTCCTTTATGATGTTGTGCTTCATCGTCCAATGTCTGGGGACGTGTGGCGTAAACCCTGGTTTTTTAAGTAACCCCATAGAAAGAAGTTCGGCGATGTCAAATCCGGAGATCTCGGTGGCCATAAGTTCCTGGAAATTATCCGGTCGTCAAAGAAACTTGCAATTAAGTTCATGGATTTATTTGATGTATGGCATGTAGCGCCATCTTGCTGAAAATATCCTTGACTCCGCTCTACGTCGTACTGCATTTTCACGTTGACTACAAGAACAAAATGTCGAAACAGCTGCTAACAATGCAATTAGGAATAAAACATAAACATCTGCGCATCTAGTGACAAGGAATGGAAACTCCAGAACATTCTGCTTAATTTGGTACTAAAATTGGGTCATTGAATGAATTTCCAACGAAATAATTAAAGAAAGAAATGTGTCAGTTCTACATAAATCACTCTGTAGAATCGGCGAGTGCGTGTACCTTATGCAATTTGCTGTTGGATTCCACTTTTGGATAATAACGCCTTGAACAAAGTTGCTGTAGTCATGGTGTACATAAATTGTTTGTATTGATCAGAGGGTTTGTGCCGGTTTTCCTATAAACAGAACAACGCTGTCGTCTTTGATATTATAATATATTTAATTTCAATCTTATTTATCTCGCCTAAGAGTCTATTTTAAAAAAAATGTAATGTATTCACATAGCTTTCTCTAGCAATTCTGCCAAAAGCTATTTTTACAATTCTCTCTTTTGTGTTAATGAAGATAAAATTTACAGAAATGGATTTATTAAATACTTTCTTTAAGGTGCAATGAAATGAACGACAGTAAAATATTTCAAGAACTGGTTGTTGTGTGGTGGCGTTTGCATGGCCACGAGAAAAAATCGAGCAGGGATTTTTCTGCTGAAAATATTTAAATTATTTGATACTTTTTATTGAATTTCCAAAATATAAAGAGCATATTTTACAAATATATAAAGGATTGCATTAAACATACGAGAAGTGTAACTACTATTAAGATAAACATTAATAATCAAGAGGCATAACTTTACTACTATTTGTTAAACAATTAAATATTCTATTGAAAAAATTCTGGAAATGGGTAGCAACACTGTTGACAAATAATTTGATTTAATGTGGTATGAAGAGCGATAGACATGAATCTAGTTGATGAACAAATCTCTGTCGTTTTATTTTCTGTAATGGATAAAGAAAGTTGCTGGATATACTGTAAATTATTTTAAAAGGTTCAAGATATATGCTAAACCGAATTTACGTGTTCGGTTATAAATTATTACAAATGAAGGCTAAAATGCTTTAAAGTTCATCTATCATGAATTGTTGGAAAGAACGAGCTTTTTACTTTGTCTAGTTAATACACAGTACTTGGGTACTATGATTTAGGATCCCATGTGTCCAAATAAAACATTTTTATGGAAGATCTGTTGTGTATGTGTGTGTTCGTCTGTGAACACGATAACTCAAAAAAGAAAAATTGTGGAAATATATTTGGCATTTGTCAAGTAGCTTTCAAAGAAGACTTTGAGGAATTTTCACCAGCTCAAACTATCCTTTATATGATAAAATTTCGAACATGTTGATTTCTCAAAATTGGCTCTAACGATTTGATTGAAATATGTATATTAAATATATTTACTTGACAAATAAAATGTATATCTTGAGTTTTCTGGGAATAGCCTCTAAATGCTCTTCATCTCGATACATTTTACATAACTGGTAAATATTAAAAATATAGACATAAACTTGCTGTACAAAAAATGTAGATTCGTTAAAACACACAATTTGCCATATACATTTTTTTCGTGGAGTTGACACTTTCAAGATATTCCTTATTGGTTTGCCTGAAAGTAATTAAAATGTTTTCATACGGGAATTTGCTGTCCATGCAAGGAAACGAATTCAAGCACATGGTAGCAAGCTGTTAACAGATTTCGCTATTCCCTTAGTCTTGTGTATTTCCCTTCTCCTATACGGAACTAAATAATGAGACAATTTCTGCTAGTATTTTATCTTAATTAGATTGAAGTAAACGGAAGAATAAACGTTTTAACAATAATTTATACAGATATTTAGCGATTCATGATTGTAGAACATATCAGATTTGTTTGTAATGTGACTGTTACTGCTCTCTGACCACATTAATTCCAACACTTTTACATATCTTGTTTTAAATTTTTCTTCATAAGAGAAATTGTGTGTTGTATGCATGAATTGTACACGTATTTGAAGCAGCTTTTGCAGTTGACCAGTTCTTTCATTGCCTTAATTTCTATCTTGACCTCGCACCGTATAGAGACATGTGTTTATTGTGTTCTCGTATTTTCTGTCTGATGTCAACACAATCAGGTGATGATTATAGTTAAGATTAATTTCCAAAGGCGCAGATTGAATGTCACTTAATATTTGTACACAGTATGAAATATTAAAACTCACTTTATTGCTTTCTTCAGGGCTAAGAGTTCAGGTTGAAATACTAAAGCTTTATATGCTTTTTAATGGAATAATTCTACCCAAAATATTACAAATAGTTGCAAGTGTGAAGTATGTCATATATAATACTTATATTGATATAAAATTAATTTCGATAGAAACGTCAGGCGTAATCAATACAGTTTTAGCTGCCCATAGCGGTAATTATAAATATTGGTAAGTCTTACTGATTGTGGCATAGTAATGGACAGGAAAGGAATGAATGAATGAATAAGTGTATTTATTAATATAGCAATATCATACATAGAACTTCAACAGTCGCACGGGTCCACAGACCGTACGTGCTTTTGTAATACACATTACAAGCAATATTAAAACAACAACCACAACAAAGAATTAAAAGAGTAAACACGAAAATAAAAAGACAAAGGAAATACACAGTCAAACACAGGTGTAGCGTATTACTCTATTTATTTAGCTGTATTGTTAAGTATGTTTATGTGTCTTGGTGTAGAAATCTATTCAACACAAATGTAAAAGACGATATGCCCATTGTTATCTGGAATACGGAAGATTCAAGTTGCTCAAACTCAATTGCATAACTGCATCATTTATCCATTCCAATGCTTTTACGCCTGGTGCCGTGCACTCTGATGTAAGTTTCTATTAGTTGTACGTCACTTAAGATCCATGATCAAAAACATTGAAAGCACAATCAACTGAAGTTTTATTCACTTCTATTACTGATTCGCGATCGGGTTCGATCCCAGCGACCGCACTGGGGATTTGGTGGTGGACAAAGCGAAGCAGGGGTGCATTTTCTCCGGGTTCTCAGGTTTCTCCGGCTTCGCATTCCACCGGTGCCCATCTTCATTCCATGTATCATCGCCTGCTGTGCCATTTATGGTAAAAGCGGGCTTTCAACACTATAAAAAAAGTATAGATATGCAGACCATATGCTGTAATGTTGAACTAGACATAAGTAATATTGAATATCCAGGATATTCAGTTCATAATTGGTGGTAAAGTTAATTTTAAAGTCTTTTCTTTATATTTGTTAAAATTGCTCTGAAAATTCCAGTTAAGTGAATGTGTTTTATTCCAGGACTAAAACAGCGTCAGTAAAAACGGTTCAACAAACTGTTTGAGATTTTTAACACAAGTTCGCGACGTATTTGTCTCACTTTCCTCTGAGATCACTTCGTGGAATAAAAAATCTGTTCCATTCAGATGACTTTCTCTACATCTCTGTAATAAATTATTGTTAATAAGCTTATTCTATCCAACTCATGCTAATCGAGATAAACATTAGCAGAGATGGTATTATTACTTAGTTCGTTATAAGAAGAGAAATAAAGGAATACACTAGGCTAAACCGACACTCACATGTTTTAAAATGTGGTTAGTATGGGATTGAAATCCGTTTCTTTGCGTGGCCAGGAGTTGACAAGTTTCCGTATGAGAAGGGTTTTAAATATTCTAAAGCTGAAACCAATAACAAGGCATATCTCAAAAACGACCAACTTCAGGAAAGAAAATGTATACGACATAAATTGGGGGTTTTAAGGAGTTCTACATTTTTGTATGGTAAGTTTTCGTCTATTTTTTTAAGATTTACTAGTTATGCAAAATTAAAAAAAAAATCATCCGTGCTAAAGAGGTTTTCATAGACTATTCCCAGAAAATTCAAGAAATTTTGTCATGTAAATATCTTGAGCATAAAAGATTTTAATCAAAATCTCTGGAGCCATTTTGAGAAAATAAAGACTTTCGAAATTTCTTCCATGTAAACGTAATTTGGGTGTGGGGGGGATTTTCTTGAAAATCTTCGTGTCGCATCCCTGGGGGATAAGTTTGGTATTTAAAGGACTTTTTGTTTTTAGCTATGTTGCCCATAGCCCATACAAACAGACACAACGGACCTCTTTCTAAAAAAATTATTCAGAAGGCCCCATAACATTCATTTCGCTGAAACCTCTGTATCGAATTTTTGGGTGCAATACAACACCGTCTCTATACACTATATGTACATAGAACGTGTAGAGAAAGTAAAAACGAATATAATATCATTGGTTTTACTATTCTAAGCTAGATGATTTACTAAATAGCGGAATTAAATCCCCATATTGGTCTTGCTGCAGTGGAAAGGCCTATAAGAAATGTATTAGCTTTAAGCTGAAGATAGTGAAAACACCTTCGAAAAGTACGTTACTTGTCCTGTACAGTTACAAAGCAAGATAGAAGTTTCTCGACCACGGGAACAGAGGACTATTTAAGTTGTCGCCTTCGTGACAGCAAAGAGCTGCTCTCTTGGACGGGTTGAAACAAAGTTTATTTTCATACTCCCAGCGGTACAGGGTTTCGAGAGTTAAATTTGCACTAGAAGTTAAGAGTGCTGTTGTTCCGGATCCGCATAAGCCAGAGGTAGAGTTTGCTACCAGGTGTTTCATTTCACTTGCTAATTCATACACACATTTAAGTCTAGGTTAATTCAGCCAATAATTAATATCATGATTAATGCCATAAAATTGATATAAATTATGTTCTTTAACGAGATCTGCATTTTTTGTCTACCTATTTAGGTTTACAAGTTATAAAAAAATCATTCTAAATGAGGATGACTTCGCAGGCTTCTCCCCCCCCCACACACACTGACATTTTTCTAAAAATAATTATTTTATTCAGGAAATCTCAAAACGTATATATAACGTGAAATCTGGTTTCGTTTTTTGGTGGAATGCAATACTTTCTCTATCACGTGTAGAGTATATACGTGCTAGAGAAGTACAAACACAGAACAAAGTATACATTGAAATCCCAAAATTCGAGTTAAAATTTTATAAATAAAAGTATTGGAAAAATATGGAGTAATCATTGATAAGGGCATCACTGATAATAAAGACTATAAAGGTGATTGGCTTGGCAAATTCCTTACCATGGCTTCCTTCGTAAGGGGTGGTCCCGCATAATGTTTATTTGCACGTAAAGGAACTCCATACTTGAAAGAAGGAGGTTTCTGGGCGTTTTACGTCCGCAAGTCGTGATTTCGTCGTACAGGGCCATCTGTGGGCTACGAGCCGATCCCTCCAGACCATGGCGCATAGTTGCGAACTCACAAACTAGAAACTCAAATTCGATCAAGGAAACATCGCAACCATGCCCTATGCTACACTTAGAAAATGCAGGAACTTGTTAAATGATTCCTTAAAAGAGCTATCGAGCCCTTCAAGTAGATGTACAAGTTTATTTAATATCTATGGTGTGTAAGACTAGCATCTAGCAGGTCAGAAAACTTGCATATCTCTCAATTTATAGCCCAATTACCGTAATATAGTCCACCGCAAATTTTTCTTTAATGTGGAACTGTTGGCTAGTAGATTTTTTCTCTCGTCTTGCCTTGGGTAGAACTCGTTTCAAATTGTTTTTTGGGTTTAGTATGAAACCATAATGCGAGTCAGATTTAAAGCCAATTATATCATTCATGCTGAGTCCTTAATAAAATGTGCCAGTCTCAATTGTAACAAATATATACCTTATAAATTATGTAGTGAAAGATTACAATAAATTCTATTCTAGTATTGTTATTAGTAGAGGATTAAAAGTACCTAAATTTAGACCACATTATCCCTGAGTTCACTATTAAACCCAGTTTAAACCTAGTTTATCCGCTGCGTACATTTGAAACGTATCAATTCATTTTTCTGTATGGAAAGAATGATTATTTCCGCTATGTTGACTAAAAGATAGATTATAAGTATTTCTTTCAAAATTGTGATTATTTCCATCTCTGTGACACATTGTTCAATATTCCTTAACCGTTATTTCGTTGTATTCACATAAATTATTTTGTACTCTCAACTTAAATGCTATTATTTTCTATACCAATATAAACACCCGTGAAAAAAAATTATGTCTGGAATGTCAATTCGTTTGTTCTACATGGAACAGTGCCTTTTGTACACCATCCGCAATACAGTTGCATGATGGCAACAATCAGTTGTCACAAGTTCCAAATCTTAATATTACTAACCCATATGATCAATAATCATAATCAAATACATAACGTTAGCTTTTTCAACAAAAAACTAACAATATCAACTAAAAATATTAACGACACAAAACATGATACAGTTTATATTGTACGGCATTACTAAACCTGCCATCTTCCATATGAGTAGACTGTAGCACTGTGGCAAAACGTAGGTTACTCCTCCGGTGAGGACAGCAGGTTCGCTTCTTGCATGTAGCAAACCGTTTTATTTCTTCTCTTAATGATGTTGAATCAGCATATAGCAACTACTTATTTTAGACACATTTATTTCATACATGGCATTCAGTACAGAACATAGTAGTTGTTATGATTCTGCTTTAAGGGTTTATTCTACCGAACATCAATAAAGTGCATGTGGTGCCCAGGATGGTGCACAAACGTATCAGGCACGAACAGTTCTCTCTCAATGGAAAAAATTACTAAAAGTATCGTTAAGAAAACCAATGTTTTGAACCATTTTTAAGAATCCAATTTTGGGCAAATTTGACCCAACATACTCTCCACAAGCCTATCCAACATGTACATGCCAACTGCAACTGGAATAACGTGATATTCTCATATGTAAGGGAATGGTTTATCATCCAAAGCACCCCAATACGATGCAAAATACATTCCTTCATGGTCTCGTATCTGTACCGTGTTGGGAGTAGATATTAAGGACGGTCTATGTGTGCTGAGGCAGCTTGAAGTTTTACTTAACGGTGTGCAGTGCATGGTAATACTCGATAATATATTTTTGATTCCCTCTGTGAGGATGCTATATCCTGAATCATCCTGCCCACACATCTCGAAAGGTTTTTAAATTGGTTTTCAGAGAAGCAGGATATCCGAGTGATAGACTGGCCTCCCTGTTGGCCAGATTTGAACCCTATGGAGAATGTGTGGGCTGAGGTAAAAAGGGAAGGTAGATGGGCGAAGGACGAAAGATAGTCTCTGGGCACAAATTCAAGAAGCCCGGGATCTTGTAGTTTCTCGTCCACATTATTGCAGACATTTAATTTTGTCTTCGAAGATTGGGAGCAGCTATAGGGCTGAAGACTTATTCACTCTATAGTCATTGTTTAGTTTTGTTTTAGTATTAGCAGATACTAGTTAATTTGCACACATCGTTTTATTTAACACGAGTGTTAGCAGAATTATATTTTTGTTTGGATAGATAGGCCCATAACTTCAAATGCCAATATGTTAATGCCATATATTGTTCTGCATATCCAGTCATAAAATTACCAAACATAAATAAAACAACTGACAAGCAACGCGAGATTTGAACCTGGGAACTTATGAATGGAAGTGAGGCCTCTTAACCTCTCGAACACCGTAACATTGTTCTATGATCTGTTTTAAGTACTCATAAAAGTTACCATTGCCTTGCCAGTCATAGACCGTTGCACAGTTCTTTCGCGTGCACTGTGAACACAGCTTTTACGAAGATACACAAAGTTCTTCAATCGTCACATGGAATCTGGGGATTACTCATTTTTTGTGTCCACGTTTGTACAATGCATATAGTAGCTAGAGAAGGTAAGTATTGTATTCCACTAAAAATTAGATACCGACATTTCACCGAAAATTTATGTTTTGAGATCCCATAAATTTAAAAAAGTATTTTTAGAAAAAAAGTTTGAGTGCATGTATGTGTGTGTGTGTGTATGCGCGAACAACATAGCTCAAAAACGAAAAGTTAGTTAATTAACAAACTTGGTATTTAAGTTCAGCATCTTCCAAGAATGTGACATGGGGATTTTCGGGAAACTCCTTCACCCCAACTATCCTTTCCACGAAACATTTTTTGAAAATGTTCATTTTCTCAAAAACAGCTAACGATATAAATAAAATACCATTGTTTAAGATATAAATAAAAAAAATCTGATGTGTTCTATCCACATGACTTTCTCTACATCTCTGCAACAAATTATTGTTAAAAAGCTTAGGCTTCTATTTACTTCATGCTATTTGAGAAAACACTAGCAGAAATAGTCTTATTATTTGCTTCTTTGTAAGTAGAAGCCAAATAAGGGAGTACCATAGGTTAAAGTCATAGTCAAAAGCTGGTTGCTTTGTGACCGAAGCTCCTTTGTTTGTATGGACAGAAGTTGACAAATTCCTGTATGAGAAAAGGTTTTTCAAGGCTGAAACGAAACGCAAGGAATATCTTAAAAACGACAAATTCCACGAAAAAAATGTATATAACAAATTGTGTGACCTACATTTTCTGTGTGGTAAGTTTTTTTCCATCTCTTACGGTTTAGCAGTTATGCAAAAATCCGTAAAATTCATTCAGAATAAAGTAGTCTTCAGAGGCTATTTCCAGAAAATTCAATATATACATTTTATTTGTCAAGCAAATATCTTAAATATATGAGATTTTAATCAATTAGAGCCATTTTTAAGAAAATAAAAAAAATTGAAATTTTTTTCATGTAAAGGGTAGTCTGAGGTGGCTGGATTTTCTTGAAAATGTTCGTGTCGCAACCTTGGAAGATCCAAACTTAAATACCAAGTTTGGTTTTTAACGGTCTTTTCATTTTTGAGCTATGCTGCTCACACACACACAGGGACATTTTTCTATAAATTCAGTTTTTGGATTCAGGGGATCTCAAAACATATATTTACGGTGAAATCTCGGTATCGAATTTTGGGTGCAATACAATACCTTCTCTATACACTATGTACATAGTATGTATAGAGAAAGTAATATGTGTATCTTGAATTATCTGGAATAGCTTGTGCAGACCTCTTCATTCTTAATGACTTTGCTCAATTGGTAGACCGTAGCACATAGCTAAAAGCTTACTACGTAATACCTGTATGTCTCTTTGATATACAATTGTCTAATACCTTTTTTTGGAATTGACCAATTCCCATATATTCCTTGTTATTGGCTTCAATGTTAAAATACTTGTACTTTTCTCAAATGGGAATTCGACATAGCTTTTAGTTTCTATTTTATGCTGGCCCAGCAAAGAGAACCGAATTTGAATCACATAGCAAACAGCTTTAAAAAGATTTGACTTCAATTTAGTATAGTGTATTACCTTAGTTTCCTTCCAGTTTTAAATACCCAAGTAAGACCACTGCTAATGTTTATCTCGTTTAGCATGAAGTAGATATGGTAGTAAGCATTTATAAGAATAATTGCTACAGAATAGATGGAGAAAGTCATGAGAATGTAACATCAGATTTGACTTCAATTTCCTTATCGAGTGTAATACGTCAAGGTTAGTAACAGGGGTATAAAGGCAATTGTGGTCCCCCTGATGCTCTATGCCTGCGAAGTGTGGGGTATGGCAGCAGACTCCTGGCTTCTCTGGTTACAGCGGGTACAGAATAGAGGACTCCGGTCCATATATTCTGTATGTCGACGTTTCCCTTTGAGGCTACTACATGAAGCTTCGGCCCTCCCATATGTGGAAGATGTTATTAGGCGCCGGGCTCAAAAATTCTACGCCTTATTGGGCGACCATGAGAACGCACTTGTCAGATCTCTGGGGGAGTTCCTACCCTCTGAACGCCGAAAGAGGCGGTTCCGGGTTCCTCGCATGGCTTGTGGGCACCCCTGATAACAACGGCTTTAAACCAGCCAATAGCGTAATAGCTGAACAAAGCACTCAGGCCCATTGGGAGAGGTCTATCAAAATTTCACCACCATAATTAAATAAAAATAAACACCAGCGGAGCAGAGGAAAGAATGCTGCTCCTGAAATGCAACCGCTCGAGGAGCCTCCTTAACACCAACACTCGAAAACTCCAAAATTAAAACCTCAACCTTCACCTCATTCCTGTGGTTAAACCCTTATCAGACACGCACGCACGCACGCACTCACTCACTTTGGACAGTCTGTGTGTTACTCCTGTTAGGTAATGTTTAGGGGAAGCAAGAGGCTTATGCTATGATATGTTGCTCTGTATTATGTGATAGCTTTATGGCTCAGTGAAACAGTCTTGGGAGCCATTCACGAAACTTAGATGGACCTTATGTTGGGACTGCGAAACAACAGTTTGTGTCGGGTAAATGCCTAAAAATGACCATTGTCAAAGTTCATAAATGTGATATTGAGCCCTGTTATAGCAAAAACTTCTTTAAAGCATATAATATAGCAATTTAAATGTTTAAGTTAGCATACTAGAACATTTTAGTACAACGATTATATATGTGTATATATTACTTTCTCTACACGTACTATGTTCATAGTGTATTGAAATTGAGATTTCACCGAAAATACATCTTATGAGACCCCTCTAAAAAAAAAAAAGCCTTTTTAGAAAAATGTGGGTGTGTGTCTGTATGTGTGTGTCTGCCTATGGGTAGCATACCTCAGAAATGAAAAGTCTGTTAAATACCAAACTTGGTATTCAAGTTCGGTATCTTCCAAGGATGCGACACAAATTTCAAGAATATCTCCCCACTCCCAACTACCCTTTACATGGAAAATTTTTAGAAATTTTTGATTTTCTCAAAAATGGCTATAATGCTTTTTATTAAATTATTTTATATTTAAGATATTTAGATGAAAAACAAAATGTATATCTTGAATTTTCTGGAATAAATCTCTAAAGTTCTCTTTACTCTGGATGAATTTTTCTTGAGTTATGCACAACTGGTAAACTGTATGAAATAGATAAATACTTACTACAAAAAAAAAAAAAAAAAAAAAAAGTAGATTTCGTAAAACACACAATAAAAACACACGTTTTCAAGACATTCCTTGTTTTTGGTTTCAATTTTAAACTCTTATCTATTTAAAAACGAGACTATGCAAAGCGAACCGAACCTCAATTGTTTCACATAGCGACCAGCTTTTAAAAGATTTGACTATCGTTTTAGCCTAATGTATCCCCCTTACCTCCCTTCTACTTACAAGAACGCAAGAACTATGACCGATCTGTTAATGTTTATCTCGATTAGCATGGTGTAGATAAAATACTCTTTCGTAAGAATATTTTGTATATAGAACAGTAGAGAAGGTTATGTGAATGAAATGCATCATATTCTTAATGAGTGTAGCCCTACATTGGGTTTAAGTAATAATGTCCTAGATTTTTTTTTGGGAGGAAGGGCCTTTGTTTAATTTTACTTAATTCACCCCTCATTCAATCCAATTCACCCCTCATCAAGAAGTGATTGTGAACTGTTTACAAGCGAGTCACTATAAAATGCTGTTCTAGAAATTCCACCTTTTTCCCTTAACATTGTGAGTAGCAATTGAATGTGACATCACTTAAAGCATGTTGAGTGCTGAAAATTCAAATAACGTATATTTGGTAATGAACGATGCCATAACGTTGTTGAAAATACTGTTATAAAGATCTCGCAGTTTTGAGTAGCAAGTTTTCTCTCTCTTATGGAGTACATGGTATATAAAATTAAGTGTGAAATCCCTTCGAAAGAACAGGATTTCACAGGCTATTCTCGGAACATTCAAAATATATCGTATACATGTCTTAAACATGACACCTTAATCTAAAATGTTAGCCATTTTTACTTTCTCTATACGCACTATGTACATAGTGTATAGAGAAGGTATTGCACTGCACCAAAAAATTCGTTACCGAGATTTCACCGGAAATATATGTTTTAGGGTCCCCTGTATCCAAAAAAATTATTTTCAGAAAAAGGTCCGCGTGTGTGTCCGTGTGTCTGTGAACACGATAACTCAAAAACGAAAAGTCGGTTAAATACCAAACTTGGGATTTAAGTTTAGTATCTTCCAGGAATGCGACACGAAGGTTTTGAGAAAGATCCCCCCACCCCAAACTACCCTTTAAATGGAACTTTTTTCGAAAATTTTGATTTTCTAAAAAAAGGCTAACAATTTTGATTAAAATATCGTATATTAAAGCTATTTACCTGACAAATAAAATGCATATTCTGAATTTTCTGGGAATAGCCTCTGAAGACTACTTTATTCTGGGTCAATTTTACGGAATTTTGCATAACTTGATGGACAAAAACTTACCACACAACAAATGTAGAGCTCTTTAAAACACACAATTTATGTTAGATACATTTTTTTCGTGGAGTTGATTGTTTTTGAGATATTCCTTGATTTTGGTTTTGGCTATAAAAAACATACTTTTCTCATACAGGACTTTGTGGACTCGTATCCATACAAACGAAGGAACTTCAGTCACATAGCAACCAGCTTTTGACTATCACTTTAACCTATGGTGCTCCCTTATTTCACTTCTACTTACAAGGAAGCAAGTAATAAGACTATTTCTGCTAATTTTTTCTCGATTAGCAGGAAGTAAATAGAAGCATAAGCTTTTTAACAATAATTTATTGCAGAGCTGTAGAGAAAGTCATGTGAATGAAATATATCAGATTTTTTTTTTTTTAGAAAATGAAATGTAAGAGAAACTTTTCTGTTTGGTGTGGAGAAATTTTCTTGAAAATATTCGTGTCCCCTCTTATGTAATTACAGGCGTCTCCACGTTGCCACGGAAGTGTAGCACTGCACTGGCAACTTCCTTTATGTCCGTACAACATTACATCAAAGCCTTGCGATGTTACACCTGTATGTAACTTTGTGACACCCGCATATATTGATTTAATTGTTTTTTTCAAACTAGCCGTGTGTAGGACAGGAGTTAAAAGGTAGTCAGACTGAAAAATTCAATGCCATAGCCGAGATTTGAACCAGGGATCTCCGGATCTCTAGCCGGTTGCTCTGCCACTGAGCTACCATTATTAACTATACTATGAATCCTGGGACCTTAAGTACTTACAGCATTGTAAGTCGCCATTGGGGTGATAATTTGAGAATACCTTATGGTTTACCGGGAAACATGCGAGTAAGTTGAAAAATTCAATGCTATGCCGGCATGTAGCCATGGTAGCTTAGTAGCAGAGCAACCGGCTAGAGATCGGGAGATCAGTGATTCAAATCCCGGCTATGACTTTGACTTTTTCAGTCCGACTCTGCCTATCCACCTGCATATCATTTATATGTGCCATAATGACTGCTGCTTTTGGAAATTTCTTACCATGTCATCGAGAGGTATATAAGCAGAGCTGGTAAGTTCACGAAGCCTCAGGTCTTCCATACATGAAGGATGAGATTAGGCGCCGGGTCTACTATTCCATCGGAGCGCCGTTTGGTCTATTAGGGATTATACACAATTCCAGAACGCGAAGCTTCAGACGTCACCGGCTTCCCCGCATGGCATATGGGCGTATCCGGTAACAGCTGAGCAATACCGCCAGCAGCTAAGGCTGCGCTCCTATACAATCCTTCTAAGAGTTGCGTGGACTTAAAATTTAAATAATTACAAAATATTTGAACAATCTTACACCAGTGGTGCACAGGGGCTGTTATACCGTGCGACACAAATACATCGGAACCATAGCGCGGTGTTTTCTAAATTGCGTACATGGAAACATATAACTAGCTGCTATACATAAGATCACGGTGCTGACTTGTTTTTCTCTGCTCTGAAAGTGCAGTATTGAGCTGACGGTGATATTGTGTGATTGAATAATTACCAGTGTGCTTTATTATTTTGTCCTGTACTTAGTCACAAATCGCATTATGGCTCATTATTTGTTTTCTACTGCATAGCGTGTATTTTATTGACGATTCGTATGTGTTAACGCATTTTGTGAGTGAACTCTCAATAGTGCATACAATGGCGAAATTGACCCAAATTTAATATTTTTCAAGTCGAGGCTTGGTACCACCTTCATGGATATGTGTGGACAAAATAATCATTGTTGGAGCTCTGAGAAACCCAACATTGTTCATGGAATACTCCTTTATAACGAAAAATATTGTGTATGGTGCGCCATTAGTGGAGAAAGGGTTATAGGCCTAATATTTTTGAGTCAACAGTTGACGCCCATGCATACGTGTATACAATTTTGTAGCGTGATTTTGCCTGCTTTTTATAAGACTCTTTAACAGCTCATATAACCAATCTTTCGATGAGAACAATTGAAAGAGTGTTTCAGGACAGAATTATTAGCAGAGATTTGGGTCCCCCTCAGTACCCAGACCTAATCCCCCGCGATTTCTATTACTGGGGTAACTTAAAGCATAAAGTATGCAAGACAAACCCACACACCCTGGAAGAATTAAAACCGCCAGAAAATTGCCAGCATTTCTCAACGTGAACTACGAGTGATGGATAGTTTCCTAAGGAGGTGCCAAAAATATATGGAGAACGACGGTGGTCAGTTTCAACATCTCCTTTAATAACATTGGTAAGGAAGGCCTTTAAAAGTAGTTTTAAAAATGTTGCATGGTCTTATGCGCGCCTTTCTATGATAGCGGCAGACTGCAACGAGCTTCGAGGACACGGACATCCAAAACACCGCGTAGCCGGTTCGGACATTTTTGGATCACACGGTACTATCACTGGTAACCATTGAGGAACAATCTTGTTACCTCCTATAACTCCACAATCTCGTTCTCACCCTATTGCAGCGCCGTGGCCGAGTGGTTAGACCATTCGTTCCTCACCTATACGTGCCCAAGCGACCGCATGTGGGATTTGTGATGGACAAAGCGGCTCAGCATATATAATTAATTATAAATATAAACCGTCACCCTGCCGCAAACTCCACACTCCCCTCTGTACGTGGTTAGCCCCTAGCAAGAGCAAATACTCGACTAACACACCTTTGAGATACCTGTCATCGCTCGTTGTCCCGACACCGACATCGCAGCTTCAGAATTCAGTTCAGTTTGCGAAGGCGACTTCAGAGAGCACACTCCAGAGAAATGCTGCCAAGCAACGTGAGATAAAATGTGCTACAGCATTGGAATAAATAGATTTGTTGTAGTTTTAAAAGTTAAAAATTTCGGGCTGTTTTGCCGTGGTCTGTAGGTTAAAATATGTTTAGTTAAAATATTTCTACCTTAGTTCTTTCCGAGTTAGCGACGTGAGCAGATTGCCTCTGAAGATGTCCCTCACAGACAGGGACGAAACGTTAAGGTAGAAATATTTTAACTAAACATATTTTAACCTACAGACCACGGCAAAACAGCTCGAAAGTTTTAAATTTTAAAACTATAGACACCGGCCGTGAAAGCTTACACATATATTTACAATTGTTATAATTCATAGAATTTAAAGTAGGTAAGAGATTTTTTTACAATATTTATCACACTTTTCGTTTTTTACTCTAAGTGTTCACACATGGACTCTTTACTTTTCCTACTTTATACAAGGTAGGGAAGGTATTGCATTCCCTCCAAAATTTAATAGGGTCCTCTGGGTCCAAAAATCATTTTAGAAAATGGTGTGCGTGTATGTGTTTGTAAGAACAGGATAATTGTAAAACGAAACCTTGGTTTATAATCAAACTTGGTATTTAAGTTCATTATATTTAAATGATGCGATACACGATCCCAAACTAACACTTAACTGGACAAAATTTTGATTTTCTCAAAAATGACTAACGGGTTTTTATTAATATACCGTATAGTTAAGACATTTTGTCTCTCTTTCTCCGTTCAACCTCCTCCTATGTAGAAGTTACTCCCCAGGACTTACAAGCCAGCACCTGTGTTCAAACGCCATTTTAGGAACAGAGGGATCAGAAAGTAGCCAGGATGGGTGATCATCCGGATGCTTGATATGAAAGTGAGGAAATGGATGATCGAAGATTTTATCCAGCAAATGGAGGAGTGAATGTCGGGAGAAATTGGAGGAACTGGAGAAAACCCGCACAGACGTCGCTACCTGCACCACAATTCCTCACTCTGTCCCCTAGAATCGAACTCGGGCCGCCAAAGCGAAGATGAGCGGTCTACCTACTCGGCCACGGCGTCGGTATTACACATACTTTCATATAAATGTACATCTTGAATTTTGTTGCAATAGTCTCTTCAACTTTTTTTGAGTTAACAGTTTCAAGACATTCCTTGTAATTGATTTCAATCTTAAAAAAATGTATTCCATTCACATGACTTTCTCTAGCTGTGCCACAAACAACTTTTCTTTTAAAAGATTGATTATTATTTTATCTACATCATGCTAATCAAGATAAACATTGCCAACTGGACATACTACTTCTTTGCAAGTTGAAGGGAAATATGGGAATGCACAGGCTAAAACGACAGTCATTTCTTTTAAATGCCAGTTGCTAAGTGAAGCAATTGAAATGAATAACTCGGAAATCTCTAAAACGGTTTACTTTAATGACATAAATTGTGTGTTTTAATGAGTTCCATATTTCATGTTCAGTAAGTTTTTTCTCATACTATTTATCACTGATTACAGAAGTTATACAAAAATCATCCGAATGAAGAGGTCTTCAAAGGCTATTCCCGGAACATTGAAGATAAGCATTTCATTTGTCATGGAAGTATCTTAGATATGACAGTTTTAATAAAAATCGTTACAGCCATTTTTAAAAAAATAAAAAAAAATTGAAAAAGGTTCCATATACAGAGTAGTTAGGGGTGGGTGATCTTCTTGAATATCTTCGCTTCGTATCCTTGAAAGATACTGAAATTAAGCAGCAAGTTTTAACCGGCTTTTCGTTTTTGAGCTATGCTGTGTTCTAAAAATGATTTTTTTCAGAGGATCTCAAAACATGTATTTTAGAAATCTCGATATTAAATGTTGGGTGAAATACAGTACTTTCTCTATCCACTATGTACATTGTACCTAAGGGCTAGAGAAAGTAAAAACTTATACTTTTTCTAAACAGGAAGTGGTTTGCCCTCTTTTTTTTTACTACTGGCTATGCAAAAAGAACTGAATTTCAATGTCTTCACACAGCTTTTATAAGGTTTGACTATCGCTTTAGGCTAGTGAATCATGTTATTTCCATTGTACTAAATAATGTCATTTTTGGTAATGTTTATCTCGTAGTATGAAGTAGATAGAAAATTAATTGCTTGTAATTAATGTATGTATGTAATATATTGGCAGAGCAGGTAGAGTATGTAATATATTGGCAGAGCAGGTAGAGAAAGTCATGTGTATGGAACTCTCAGCTTTTTCTAATTGTTTTTCTTTATGGGAGTAATAGGATGCTCCAAATGTACTTACATAAAACTTTTGCATTGGAATTTTGGGGGCCATGCAAATATTCCTCTACCTCGAGATTCGTGGTAGAGAAAGTAAAAAGCTGAATATTGTTAGGAAAAATAATATAGGGAATTATCCACTTGATAGTCGTCTTGCTGTTGTATAGCCGAACTTTTATCATTTTAAACCACAAAGCTAATTATTTAATTTCAAGTAATACAAATAATATGACGTAGAAAGGAAGGAGTGGAACAGCTATACTGCGTTTATGCCGCGTTATTCAATAATAATAAGATCAACCGTAAAATTTTGATGGTAAGCTTCACATTGTGCATGAATTTAAATCTTTTTGAAACAAAAGCTATCTTAATTTCTCAGTTATGTTCACTCACAGAGACAAATTCACGCTACAAGCTTTGACTTTGTCTACCGGTTGACAGTTATTTTAATGTCTATTTTAAATCGTACCAAGCCATTTTTATGAACTTTCTGTTATGATAAATGTTGACAAACACTTTCGATATACATTTTGCTGTAGTTATGTAGTAGCATGTAGGTATAGAATACAAGCTATTCCCGATATGGCTCTTTACATAGCTTCATAAATGTAAAAAAAAAAAAAAAAAAAATTGGATGCTAACAGTCGTATCACTTTCTCTAACTATTTTGAAACAAACTATTATTACAGAAGCTTATACTTCTGTCCACTTCATGAGTATCTGCATGAACAATGGTTTCATTGCATTGTCCTTGTAGATGTGTGTATGTGTGTGCGTGGGAGGGGATTACGCACTACAGCCATTGGCTTGTTGTACGCCATATCCCAGGAGGATATAATGAGATGAGAGCAACTTCAAAGGGCGGCCGAAACGAGGCAGCGGGGAAGAGCCACTGTGGAGGGTCCCTAACATATTCCAAGAAGTTTTTCATCGCGTGGAGCACCAGGAGCCCACACCTCAGGTCTGACCAAAAAGACGACCATCCCGCCTCCGAGAGCTGTATTTCCAGAAAGAAGTCGCCACCACGGAAGGGCGCCGCTTCCGCAGTCCTCACCGACTCTTACAACACTGAAAGAGACCGGTTGAATAAAATGGAGATGAAAGAAGGGACAGGAAGTTCGAGGAATGATGATTCCTTTCCAGCATTTGCCTAATGACTCGAGAAAACCCCCGAAAAAATCATGGGTTAGAGAGGTCGGCCACGGGAATGGATCACATCACCTCTCGAATGCTAGTCTCGGACGAAACGTTTGAGCCAGTTGGCTCGGTTTTCCTTGTAGATACAACGGGAACAAGAAAAAAAATTGTGGACTAAAGATAGTCAAATATTAGAGGAGATGGTCACCGTTGCTTTGAAATTTCTTCTCTTTGCTTGACCAGGAGAGTGGTGGGGAGAACGAATTTTTATTGAGAAAACTAAGTATTGGAGTATTTAAACCAATAACGAGCAATACTTCAGGATTGAATAACGTCTCAAAAATTGCATTTGTCGTAAATAGTGTGTTTTAACGAGATCTATGTTTTCTGTGTATTAAAATCGTCTCTCTCTCTCTCTCTCTCTCTCTCTCTCTATCTCTCTCTCACGGTTTAAGAGTTATGGAAGTGTCACCCAGAACGGAGAGTACTTCAGAGGCTAATTCCAGCTATTTCAAGATATGCATTTCTTTTGTTGTAAAAATACCTTGAACATATATTTTAATCAAAATCGTTACAGAGAATTGTGAAATTAACGTTTTTTTAAATAATTGCATGTAAAGGGTAATTTGTAGTGCAGAGATTTTCCTTAAAACCAACCTGTCGCATCCTTGGAATATGTAAAGTAGCAATTTAATTGCTTTTTCGTTTCTGAGTTATGCTGTTCACAGGCACTCATGGACCTTTTTCTAAAATTGCTTTATTTATATTCAAGTGTCATAAAACATACGGTGATATCTTGGGATCAAATTTTTGAGTGGTATACAGTACTTCCCCGGAGGTCCAGGGTTCAGTGGCCTAGACGCCGCTTCGTCCACCACAAATCGGGGGCTTCGGATCTAACGTGGGCCACCTTGGTGGGAGGCGAGGCGAGCGGTTTAACCACTCGGCCTCGTCGCCAACATCTTTGCAGGATACTAAACATAAATCAAAATTTAGTATATACCCATGCGTTGCGTTATTAACACTCATCTTGTTCTAAAAATATTTTTGTATTCAGAAACCTCAAAATATGCATTTCCAGTAAAACCTCGGTGACAAATTTTATCTACTATGTGCCTGGTAGAGAAAATAAAAAGGACAAGAAAAATTAATATAGATTCTAATTTATTTTCATTCCTATCTTGTCAATTGTCTTATAACAATTTTATAGATTATTTTCATATGACCATGCACTCTTCTAGAAACGACTCTTTGTATATGATGTGGACTGTACAGGTGTCCAACAGTTTTGAAGAAAGCGTGACGTTGCGCTGGTGATCTGTATATATTGTTTTGAACATATAACACAACTTTTGGGCCAGGTATCTGCTGTAATGTGTTTTACGACCGTACCTCGTAACTTTCTAGCGCATCTTCTCTCCAGGCGCGTTTTACAGGATGGGCCATAAGTTAGTGGTCAAAAGTGTGTTATGTAATAATATTAAACAAATGGAAAACATAAATTTATTGACATAGAAATACGTAGAGTTCATTGAACCCACAACATGCTTAAAGTAGTTTCCACACTGTTCTAAGAAAATACAGATTCTCATCTCGCAAACCTGCCGGGACTCTAGGTTTTCTGATTCTGATTGGATTTATTTCATCAAATGTTTAGTACCACGAATTTTAACGGAATAAATCTCATTTTAATGTGCCTTAGATTGAAAAATCTAAGTGTGAAACGTGGTCGTGGAGGCCATTCAATAATTCCCTAATGCGTAGGTGCTCCATCTTTTTGCCGTATCAACTATTCCTTAACCGAATGCAGATGTTTAACGTATTATTTTCCAGTTCTAACAGCACTTCTTAAAGCATTACTGGCTAGTTTACAGAATTGAGAATACTGTTAAAAATGGGGCGCAATTAGCCCATTGCTAAACATTTCTGTTCATAGATTCATATCAAGGGAGTTTATCTCTGCGACATAGTGTTTGGTAGAATCCCAGTAGACACATTTGTGTCTTTTCACTCTGTCATTCATCTTACAAGTCGCTTCGGCGCTCCAAAGAATGCTTTTGTTAGAGTTGGGATCGGCATCTTGTCGGATTATCTGCAACTCGCAGCATTCCATACGCATGTCCGGGAATATTAATTAAGGCCTTGCATTAATGAATCCCCTAGAAACCTTACTATTTCCATACTCCTAACAGAGCATGATAGGTCAGGGGTTTCGGCTGCGGCTTTCATTAGAGAGAACACAGGTTCGCTCCCTGTGGCCGACCTACCTGACCCAATTTTTTTTTCCGGATTTCCTCGGGTCGCCAGGCGAATGCTGGTTATGTTTCCTTCATCCCCGAATTTTCAGTCCCTCCACGTCATTTCCATTTTCATTTCATTCATCCTTCATACCGATAGTTTCAGAGTTGGAGTTAGGCGATCGATGCTGATGGCAGGGAAAAAGGATGCGTATAGTTACCCTCTCCGTTCCTCGCTTTCAGCTGGTTGCCGGGAGGAGAACGGCCCTAGTGGGGGCGTTGTACCATGTGTGGGTCGGGATCCTCGGTCTGCCTGTCTGTCGAGGTGCTTCTATCTGGAAACTGAGGGGCCCTGTCCTTACTGTATGCCGGTCCCCTTGGCCGCGCTCGCCAAGGCGTCTCGCTTTGGTGCTTCGTATCGCAGGGGATCGTGGGTTCGAGTCCCGCCTTGGGCATGGGTGTTATATGTTTGTGTATATGTATGTGTGTGTAAAAAGAAGAAAATCAGCAATTCAGTAATCATACAGTAAACGAAGTAAAACAATTAGATAAATAAAAGTAGGGTATACAGCGCCAGACTCCGGGTCTGTATTTTAATAAATAATAATAATAATAATAATAATAATAATAATAATAATAATAATAATAAAAAAAAACTATACCGTCGTTTCTAGTTCCGGCCGCCCGGTTTATCCTCTCACCTCTCCTTGCCGTGGGCGCCCCCTCTGCCGAGTATCCTATTACTATTCCATACTCCATAGATGCTTTTCTTTCATATTTATCAGTGGTTGAACAAAACATTGCTCGTCAACATTAAAACTATCTTCTATAGTAACAGACTTCATCCTACCTGAAGCAGAAAGCAACGTTATCAATTTAGTCGCTTCAAATTTTAAAATTGAATTTGAAAATACCTTGTCGAGATAGTTTAGATTTTTAAAAACAAACAAATCTCAAACATCACTAATTATGTTTGCCCCATCTTTAAAAAACAAATACACACTACTCTGCTGTTAAGGTTCTACTCATTGTTTTTCAGATAACAACAAACAACATTAACTTGAAATTGTTAGCGTCAACTGTCTTAGAGCTACTCTGTTCACAAATCACTACCACTGCACCAGACAGGTTATTAGTGAGAATTGATTTATGACCCATCCTATTGGGAGCGCTCACCGGTATCTGAAACAACGCAATTTAAGCTATGGTTAATACCTAATGGATTCCACTCAAAAATTCGATATTGAGATTTCACCGGAAATACATATTTTGAGGACCCCTGTATCCAAAAACTGTTATAGAAAAAGGGTCCGCCCACGTGTGTGCATGTGTCTGACCAACAATTCAAAACCAAGTCGATTAAGTACCAAACTTGATAAAAGTTCAGCATCTACCAAGAGCGCGACACGAAGGTTTTCTAGAACCCACCATCTCAAACTACCCCATTACATGGATAATTTTGGTTTTCTCACAAATGGGACTAGCAATTTTGATTAAAATGCCATAGGAATATTAAAGACGTTCACACGAGTAACTGGTACACTGTGAGAGATGGACCATAGCGTACTACACGGAAAATGTAAATCTCGTTAAAACGCACAATTTATATCATGCACATTTTTTGTGTAATGAGCTCTTTATGCGGTATTCCTTATCATTGGTTTTAGTTTTAAAATAGGCAAAACTTTTCTCAAATGGGATTTTCATTCCTGTTCTCTTTTACTCCTGACCATACAAAGGGAACCGAATGTCAACCACATAGCGACAGATTTTAAAATATTTTGTTATCGCTTTAGCTTAATTTAATCCCGTATTTATCTTCTAGTTAAAGGAACTATGTAATAAGATCATTTTTGCATATGTTTATCTTGATTAGCGTTATATATACAAGGTGTTAATGAACTATACCGAAATATTTTTACAGAATATGTAGATTACTTAAGTAAATAATTTGAGATAAGAGAATTATGGCCTTTTATTGACATTTCGAAGTAACGACTATAAGTTTCTGAAGTGCTAGTACACCATGTATTGCGGCACTTGGTCTGGAATGAGAAAAAATAATAATAAAAACATTTACTCTATTACAAGAATCGAACTCGTGACCTTTGGGATAACAGCTTCTCGCGTTACACATTAAGCCACCAGAACAGTCGAATAAACGTCTCCAGGCGTAGTTAATGAATGCTCAGTGTAGCACTGTCAAGTGATAAGTTCATTTTACAGATTTTTGCGACATTAAATCTTGAGAGCGCTAGTAACGAGTTGCTAAAAATCGATATTTCTATACTCGGGCAGCAGTTTTAAAGACATTCTTAGCCATCTTTTCAACCTGCTTTGCTTTAACACCGACATGTCAGCACCTGATTACCACTCGTTTAACACCATGTAGCTGCGTTATGTTTATTCGGAGGCCATGCATCACCGATCTCAAGTTACTTATATCAGTCTCGTGCACAATCTCGCAAATTATTTCGGTGTAGTTCATTAACACCCTGTATATATAAATATATAAGAATCTTAATTTATTATAGACTAAGTAGAGAGGATCAGGTGGATAGAACGCATAATATATTTTTAGCTATGTTCTTCAGACACAGATATTATCTTAAAACTGTTTAGTTTTTTGTTGTTCAGCAAGGCTTAATGGGTGTAATTTCCTTATGGAATTTTTGTGTCGAAAAAAGTATTTCCTGTACTTACTAAAAGCAAGTAGTGGAGAAAATAATGAATGCTAATTTAAATAGACAAGTAAGCCTATACTTATTTAACCTGAATGGTCTGAGATACGAGGACGCATCAACCATGATTTCCTCTTTCCTACTAATTCTTTCGCCTTCCCGACCTGTCGCAGCCATATCTTTTCAAGTCAATCTATTTGATGAAGTTAAGCAGAGGAGGAACTCTGCTCTCTTCAAATTTCAAAAGTGAGCTTGACAACCACTGGGATTAGAAAATTAGCCTTAAGATTCTACAGGATTGCTGACTATCAACGTCACATGGAATTCTAAATGTGCTTCTGCAGAAGAAAAGGTTTATTACCGCTGCAGAAAAGCTTTACGTAAGTTTATACCTACTTCTCGATTGAGTGAAAATGAGCAATATACAGTCCTTAACGTGAGATTGTATTGGATGGGAGGTGAATAAGTAAAACTTTTTAGTGTAAGAGGTCATGATCCAATATTTGCAGTTTTTCGCTATTTTCTAATGTTAAACTCGAGAGCAAAATTTCTCGATGTTTTAGGATGGCTATTCCCCATTTTAGATTCTCTATCGGTGATTGTTTACGTAACATGTCACAGGGTTACCAATCCTCTGTCCTCTACCCTGCGCGACTATATATGGTGTGATGTGAAGGAAGAATATCGAGCGCTGAGAAAGTTCAACCTACTTAACCATATGTTTTTCGTTCTCATACAACAGGATTCATAATGTATTCAGCTTAAAATATTAAACACGACATTATTTTTTTTTAAATTTGGATTTATTGAACAAATGCATATCCGAAGCCAAAATGTAGACATTTGTACCTCTGTCCTTTAAAGCACAAATGCACCCTCATTATTCTTACATAGATGGAACATTAAAATTAAGCCTCAAGATTAAAAAACTTTGAAACCTGGAACTAAGAGAACTTGTCACAGATCCTTGAATGCACTGCAGTTAACGTTTGTCTTTGGGGAAAATGACGATTTAGAAATTGCCGCAGCACTGGCGCATTCCTCAGCTGTGGCGTAAATTAAATGAATATCTGGTAAGTCAGCATATGCAAACCACTCATTGTGTAAACGAAATTTGTGTCTGAATTGGTCCCTCGTCCCTCACTCTTAAGTCACGTGAATGCAGGTCGGCGGTTTGTGAGTTGCATTTAACACAGAAGCTGTGATGTATGTATATACAAGCGAGACATAATGCAAGACCGTTCAAAACACACAATACCTTGAAATTTGCGCTACATTTATGTCAATGCTATTAGTAAGCGGACAAAATTGAGACATATCTATGTGTTAAACGTATTGTTTACAACTAAATATCAACTTATTCGTCTTTCATCTTGCAGCTCCTCCGCTACATACAGAGTACACAACACTTTTATTTATGGATGTTCTTTAACTGGCGTAGTTCTCAGCGTCCCATTTCTATACTGGGCGTGAAAGACCGCTTAATTTTTACTTGATCTGTCATGTAAACACCATGTATGTAGTGGGTAGAGAAGGTATTGTATCCCATCAAAAATATCGATACCGAGATTTATCCGGAAATAGGTACATGCTTTGGGCTCCCTGAATTCAAAAACGATTTCTATAAAAACCCCTAATGCACAGGCTAAAGCGATAGTCTCATCCTTTAAAAGCCGGTCGCTATGTGAAACAATTTAAATTCCAATCTCTTTTTTTGTAAAGTAAACAACCGGGAAACGAAAAAAAAAGATGTGTTCCAGTTTTAGAAAAGTTTGTGATTAAAACTGAAACCAATAATCCGGAATATATCAAAAACGGTTAACTGTACAAACAAATGTACATAATATAAATTGTGTATTTTAATGAGATCTACATTTTTTTGTGTAGTAAGTTTTTTATATCTTTTACGGTTTGCCAGTTATACAAAATCCATCGAGAATGAAGAGTTCTTCAGAGACTGTTCCAAAAAAAATCCAGGATATGCATTTCGTTTGTCATAAAAATATCTTAAATATAAGGTCTTTTAATTTAAATCATTAGAGCCATTTCTGAGATCAACATTTTCAAAAAGTGTTCCATGGAAAAGGTAGTTTGGAGTGGGGGGATTTTCTT
Organism: Hymenopus coronatus; assembly: GCA_030762935.1. NCBI lineage: Eukaryota > Metazoa > Arthropoda > Insecta > Mantodea > Hymenopodidae > Hymenopus > Hymenopus coronatus. The sequence continues at coordinate 98,503,913 of CM060898.1, read as the reverse complement.
GAAAATCTTCGTGTCGCATCCTTGGAAGCTACCAAATTCAAATACCAAGTTTTATATTTAACGGTCTTTTTGTTTTTGAGCTACACTGCCCACAGACACACATATACACACAGATACATGGATACTTTTCTAAAATTGATTTCTTTTTAATTCAGGGGATCTCAAAGTACTATACACAGTTCAAGCAGGTGTAGAGAAAGTAACAAAATAAGTCACATACTGGGCAAGCAATGGGTTTGGTTTTTTTTTTTTTTTTTTTTTTCGGTTCACCGTTACTATGGGCACATTTTTTTCATGAGTAACTCATTAGTTATTTTATTCATACTGCTATTAGAATTTATAAGATCCAATCATGGTCTATCACTAAATGATAGAATACAGCTGCATAATAACAATGTAGATATGTAAGCAAGCGATGTTTTACTCAGTCTGTGAAAATGTAGAATTCTTTAACAACATAAGAGCAGCCACATGTTCCATTCATAATTATGGGGTGTTGAAGTTTTGGTTCTCTACGTATGTACTAAGTAGAGAAAGTGAAAATAAAACTACAAATATTGTTACCATATATATATATATAAACTTGCTAAGTATTATCAGAACCGAACTGTCTCAGACCACATTTTTACTTTCTCTACTCGTATTTTGTAAGTATATAATGTATAGAGAAGGCATTGTATTCCATCCAACAATTGTGTCTCTAGATTTCACCGGAAACGCTTTTAAGGTCTCTTTATTAAAAAAAAACTTTCCTTGTTATTTGTATCAATTTTAAACTAATTAAGTTTTTTCAAACAGGTCATCGCTGTTTTATTTTACTACTGGCCACGTAAAGAAAATCGAATTTCAATTCTTTCACATAGATTCGATTTTTGCGTTAGTATAGTGTATTGCCTTACTTCCCTTCTGCTTAGAAGGAAGTAATACAACTACTAATGCTTTATGGATTATGCACATAATAAAGGAATCATCTTTTGTAACAGTAGTTTTTAGAGAAGGTCATGTGAATGAAACACATAAGCCTTTTTAGTAATAAACTGGGAGGCAGTTAGCTGGAACAAACTACCGTCTAATTTTGAACCAGAATTCTTAGAAGCATGTCCCTCCAGTAGAGTATCTTATAGGACATGACATTGTTCAATCGGCTGACATTGGTTTACATGTAGATGGGAGATCTATAATGATAAAAATGTTTGACTTTAGCTACTTTTTATTGCCATAGGAAATTGTTTTATAAGGTTTATCCATTAAAATGGCTTAAATGTATTTAAATTAAAACGTAAAAAGTATACCATATTTCTTTTGTTTTAATTCTGGGCCACAAAATGATTATCAAAGTCAGAAGGCAAGTAATGAACGATGGTAATATAAATATTGCATTAAATGCTCGTTATTTTATTATTTTCAAAGCATTTAAAAATACAAATAATTTACAGGAATATTGTTTTAAGGCATACAACTTGCAAATATCTCTCGTCCAGAATAATTTTTACTGTCTCAACATGTACTATGTACAGAGTGTATACAGAAGTTATTTCATTCCACCCAAAAATTGGATACCGAAATTTCACAGAATGTACATGTTTAAGATTCCCTTGTATCTGAAAAAAATTTTTTTTAGAAAAAATACACGTGTCTGTGGAAACGACAACTCGAAAACGAAAAGTTGGTAAAGTTAAGCATCTTCCAGAGATGCGACGCGAAGATTTTGAAAAAAAAAATTCCCACTCCTAAACTACTATTTACATGGAAAAAAAATCGAAAATGTTGATTTTCTCTAAAATGGCTTTAAAGATCTTGATTAAAATACCGAATATTAAAGTAATTTACATGGCAAATAAAATGTATATCTTGAATTTCCTGGGAATAGCCTCTAAAGGCCTCTTTATTCTGAATGAATTTTTCTGAATTTTGTGTAACTGGTAAACCGTAAGAGAAAACTTGCCACAAAAACGTAGAGCTCGTTAAAACACTTAGGATTATGTAATACACGTATTTTTCGTGGAGCAAACTATTTCTGAGATATTTCATATTATTTTTAAATAGTTAAAGCTTTTCTCACACGCAACCTTTTTAAACTCCTGGCTATGCATAGAAACGGATTTCAATGTCATGGTAACTAGTTTTTAAAATATTTGACTATTGTTCTGACCTAATGTATCCCCTTATTTACCTTCTACTTAGAAAGAAGTAAGTGATGAAGACTATTTCTGCTAATGTTTATCTCCATTATCATAAAGTATATAGAAGTATAAGCAGTTTAGCAATACTTTGTTACAGCGATGTAGAGAAAGTCATGTGAATGGAACACATCAGATTTTCAGACATAAGCTCCCGTAGGTATATTTTCTGCTTCTATCTAATTCTAGCAAATATCTGAAAGATATTCATACATTTTATTACTTACTTAAAGCCAAGGAGTCACCAACTACTTACCCATTGAGTAAAACAACCAGAGCAAATTTGCTCAATGCTCCTGTTAATCGCCTACTGTGCACTGCGCGAGCAACTGCGCCGAAATAAACAGATAAGTCCTTCAATGCTGTGGCAGAATACACATTTTGCGTTTGAATGCATAAACCATCTCTCATAGATTAATACACTTATAGTAGGTTCATGATTGGTAGAACAATTATTCTATTATGTCTGTTTAGGTACTATTTATATTTTGGATATGAACATATAGATATTTGCAAGGTTCCGTGATAATTGGTAGTCGTAATATAACTGCAAAAATCCCATGGCTTTCTCTACATCTCTGTAACAAATTATTGTTAATAAGCATATTCATCTACTTCATGCTAATCGAGATAAACTTTATCACAAACGGTCTTTTTACTTTGTTTCTTATAAGTAAAAGGTATATTAAGGAACACACTAGGCTGAACCGACAGCCAAATATTTACAATGTGCTTGCTATGGGATTGAAATTCCTTTCTTTGCATGGCCAGGTGTTGACAAGTTCCCGTATGAGAAAAGAAAGTATTTTAAATCAATAACAAGGAATATCTTAAACTATCAACTCCAGGAAAAACATGCATATAACAAATTGTGTGTTTTAACGAGCTCTACATATTTTGTTATGTGTTTGTCTATCTCTTACCAGTTATGCAAAACTCCACAAAATTCATCCAGAATAAAGGTGTCTTCAGAGGCTATTCCCAGAAAATTCAAGATACACATTTTATTTGTCATGTAAATATCTTTAATGTATGGTATTTTAATCAAACATTTCGAAAGTTTTTCCATGTAAAGGGTAGTTGGGGTGGGAGATTTTCTTGAATATCTTCGTATCGCATCCTGGAAGATCCTGAACTTAAATGCCAAGTTTGGTATTTAACGGACTTCTCTTTTTTGAGCTAAGCTGTCCACAAACAACACACGCACACACACGGACCTTTTTCTAGAAATGCTTTTTTTTTTGTTGGTCCCATAACACGTATTTCCAGTGAAACCTCGGTATAACACTTTTAGGTGAAATACGATACGTGCTCTATACACTATGCATATAGTTCGTGTAGAGAAAGTAAAAATGTTCTATTTTACACTACTTGATAGTGCCAAAGGAAATTATTATATAAGGTTTTCTATTAAAGTGGCTTATATATATTTAAATTAAAAGCGTAAAAAGTATACATTTCATATGTTTTGATTCTGAACCACAAAATGGTCGTTAGAGCCAGAAGGCAAGATATGAAGATGTTAATATAAACATTACATTAAGTGCTCATTATTTTTGTATTTTGAAGCAGTTAAAAACAGGCGCAGTTAAAAATACAGAAAATTTGCAACACGGTAAAATAAATATTGCAGCAATATTGCTTTAACGCATAGAATTTACAAAAATATCTCGTCCAGAGTAATTTTCTCTCTACATGTGCTATGTACATAGTGTATAGAGAAGGTATGGCATTCCACCCAAAAATTCGATACCGAGATATCACCGGAAATACGCATTTTAGATTCTCCTGTATCCGAAGAAAGCATTTTTAGAAAAAATCCATTTGTCTGTGAACACGATAACTCGACGAATAACGATAACGATTTCGATAACGAAAAGTCGGTAAAATGTCAAACGTGGAATTCACTTGGGATGCGACGTGGAGATTTTGAGAGAAATTTCCACCCCGTCCCCAAATAAAACCTTACATAGAAAACATTTCGAAAATATTGATTTTCTCAAAAATTGCTCTAACGATTTTGATTAAAACACAGAATATTAAAATGATTTACATGGCAAGATATAACATATATCTGGAATTTTCCTGGAATAGCCTCTAAGCTGGATTTTGCGTAACTGTTAACCGTAAGAGATAAAAAAAAAACTTACTACACAAAAAATGTAGATCTCGTTAAAACACAATTTGTCATAAATGCCTTTTTCATAGAGATGACCATTTCTGAGATATTTCGTGTTACTTGTTTCAGATTAAAAATACTTTACAAATTTCCGTATGAGAAAATGATAACTCCTGGCCATGCATAGAGACGGATTTCAACCATATGGCAACCAGCTTTTAAAAGATTTGACTATCGTTTTAACCTAGTGTATTGCCTTATTTACCTTGTACTTCGAAGGAAGCAAGAAATGAAGACAATTTCTTCTAACGTTTACCTCGATTGTCATAAATTAGATAGAAGCATAAGCTGTTTAACAAAACTTTGTTACAGCGATGTACAGAAAGTCATGTGAATGGAACGTATCAGATTTTTCAAACATAAGCGCCTTATAATTTGCATTTATATCTAATTCTAGCAGATATCTGTAGACTATGCAGAGATTTTATTATTTACTTGCTTTAAGCCAAGGGAACACCAACTACTTGCCCTTTGAGTAAAACGAGAGCAAATTTGCTCAATGCTCCTGTGAATCGCCTACTGTGCACTGCGCCGAAATAAACAGATAATTCCCTCAATGCTGTGGATGTATACAACATTTTGCGTTTGAATGCATAAACCATCTCTCACAGATTAATACACCTATAGTAGGTTCATGGTTGGTGGAACAATTACTCTATTATGTCTTTCGAATTAGTATTTATATTTTAGATTTAAACATTGGTAATTTTTGATGCGTAGTCCTCCCAAGAAGCTTCAAATAAGGTAAGACATTTAATTTCTTTTCACATGAAATGTCACCCGCTCTTATTAATATGTAAATAACTCACGAAGTAATCGCACTCGCGTTGTAAACAAATCTGATGTGTTCCATTCACATGACTTTCTCTACATCTCTGCAACAAATTGTAGTTAAAAAGCTTATGCTTCTATTTACTTCATGCTAATTGAGAAAAATTTAGCAGAAATAGTTTTATTACTTGCTTCCTTGTAAGTAGAAGCGAAATGAGGAAGTTCCATAGGTTAAAATGATAGCCAAAAGCTGGTTGCCATGTAACTGAAGTTCCTCTGTTTGTATGGACAGGAGTTAAGAAATTCCATTATAAGAAAAGTATGTTTTTCAAAGCTAAAACGAAAAACCAGGAATATCTTGAAAATGAACAACTCCACGAAAAAATGTATATGACATAAATTGTGTGTTTTATCGTGAGCTACATTTTCTGTGCAGTAAGTTTTTCCCCATCTGTTACGGTTTAACAGTTATGCACAATTCCGTAAAATTCATTCAGAATAAAGTAGTCTTCAGGAGCTATTCCCAGAAAATTCAAGATATGTATTTTATTTGTCAGGTAAATATCTTTAATATACGATATTTTAAAAATGACTCTTACAATTTTGATTAAGAAAATCAAATGTTTTAAATTTATTTCATGTAAAGGGTAGTTTGGGGTGGGAGTATTTTTTTTGAAAATCTTCGTGTCGCATCCTTGGAAGATACCAAAAATACCAAGTTTGGGATTTAACGGTCTTTTCGTTTTTGAGCTATGCTGCCCTCACACACACATATACACACAGACACACACATAAACACACACACACACGGACATTTTTCTAAAAATGCTTTTTTTGTATTCAGGGAGTCTCAAAACATGTATTTCCTGTGAAATCTCGGTATCGAATTTTTTGGTGCAATGCAATACCTTCTCTATACACTAAATACATAGTTCGTATAGAGAAAGTAAAATATATATAAGCATTTGTTTTGATATAACAAATATGTTGGAAAATAAAAAATCACATTTTTATCAGCCCCATGAGAATGTTTGCTTGTTAGTGTATTCCCTTACTTTACTTCTGATTACTAGGAAGCAAATACCTAAGTCACTTTAGCTGATCTTTATCATAATTAGCATGATATAGATAAATGAACAATCCTTTGTAAGAATTACTTGTTTGTGAAACAGGTAGAGAATATCATATGAATGAAAGAAATAAGATTTTATTCAGGGGTACTGAAAACGTGTATTCCTGGTGTAATCTTGGTATGGCATTTATGGGTGGAATACTATACTTTCTCTATCTACTATGCACATTGTGCATACGTACTAGAAAAAGTAAAAGTTAATAAATCCTCAAGGCGTGAAAATTACATATTTACTGTATCGAAATATGTTTGAATCATTCGCAAGTTTGTTCAGTGTCAAAGGTATTTCGTATTTTCGACATTTTTCAATCTGCGCTCTCTTTCAGTGCTCACTGGTTTATCTACTAGCAGGAACTGCAGGGTGCCAGGCAGTGAGCAATGTTTAATAGTGAAACACGTTTCGAAACGGGCTATAGAGACTACGCCTACTCCACTACGTCATAGTTATACTCTTGTGTGCGCCGAACCTCAATCCGGCAATTTCGTGGCTTTGGACGAGCTCTACTATACTATTCTATTCTATTTAGTGTGCATTACTGGGCGACCGGCATAAAGTACAATATTTTCACGGGTCTTAACCTGCCGATGGTGTAGCACGAGCCTGCAAACGTGCACGTGTTTTAAGTTGAATCAATAAAATACGAGTGAAATATGTCTAATTGGTATATAGGTATTCTTTCCCCAAAAGTATTCATTTATGATTCATTCGCCGGTACAGAATTCCGTTCCTCAGATTTAACCCTCTGCAACTTTTATCTCTGGGGAGAATTAAAAGAGAAAGTATACAAAACATGTACACACATTTTAGGGAAACATTCCTCAAGACATTTCGGCCATTTTTCAAATGGAACTGCAGCGTGTAATGGTCAATTTCCTAAGCAGGTGTCGGAAATACTTGGGCAATAAAGGGAAACACTTCCAACATCTTCTGCGGTGATATATGCGAGTACTTATGTTTTTAAGTGTTTGTTTATTATTTCTTTGTTAGAAATAGCTCACTCGACAAACCATAGAATAGTTAATGAGTGTTTGTAGGTGCTTAAATAACAGCATATATGCACCGATCTCTATCAATCGGACGGGCCCACAGACTGCACATGCTGTTTAAAAAAAAATGATGTGTTCCATTCATATGACTTTCTCTACATGGCTTATTGTAAAAGCTTATTCTTCTATCTCATGATAATCGAGATAAACATTATCACAAATTGTCATTATATGGGTCTTTGTAAGTTACAGAAAAAATATCTGACGTGTTCCATTTACAAATCTTTTATTCAAAAGATTAATATTTTACCTACACTATGCTAAACAAGATTAACATAAACAGAATTAGTCTCATTACTAGCTTCCTTGTAAATAGAAAGTAAACTAGGGAATGCACAGGCTAAAGCGATAGTTTAGTCCTTTAAAAGCCGGTCGCTATGTGAAGCAGTTGAAATTCCTTGAAATTTTCTTGCCAGGAGTAAACAAACAGAAAGAAGAAGAAAGACGTCCCATTTGAGGAAAGTTTGTAACTTAAAATTGAAACCAATAATCCAGAATACCTAAAAACGGCAAATATGACATAAATTGTATGTTTTAACAATATCTACATTTTTTATTAGCAAGTTTTTGTCTATCTCTTGCGGTTTGCCAGTTATACAAAAGTCGTTCAGAGGTCTTCAAAGGCTATTCACAGAAAATGCAAGATATAAGTTTCGTTTGTCATAAACATTTCTTAAATTGTAAGGTATTTTAATCAAAATAGTTACAGCCATTTTTGAGAAAGTAAAAAAAAAAATCTGATTTGTTCCATTCACATGACTTTCTCTAATCTCTGCAACAAATTGTAATTAAAAAGCTTATGCTTCTATTTGCTTCATGCTAATTACCAGAAATAGTCTTATTACTTGCTTCCTTGTGAGTAGAAGCGAAATGAGGGAGTTGCATAGGTTAAAATGATAGCCAAAAGCTGGTTGCTATGTAACTGAAGTTCCTTTGTTTGTATGGACAAGAGTTAACAAATTGCTGTATGAGAAAAGTATAAGTTTTTCAAAGCTAAAACGAAAAACCAGGAATATCTTAAAAACGATCAACTTCATGAAAAAAATGTATGACATAAATTGTGTGTCTTATCGTGAGCTACATTTTCTGTGCAGTAAGTTCTTGTCCATCTCTTACGGTTTAGCAGTTATGCAATTCCGTAAAATTCATCCAGAGTAAAGTAGTCTTCAGGGGCTATTCTCAGAAAATTCAAGATATACATTTTATTTGTCAGGTAAATATCTTTAATATACGATATTTTAATCAAAATTGTTAGAGCCATTTTTAAGAAAATCAAAATTTTCAAAATGTTTTCCATGTAAAGGGTAGTTTGGGGTGGGGGGATTTTTTTTTCTAAATATTCGTATAGCATTCCTGGAAGGTGGCAAACTTAAATACTAAGTTTGGGCTTTAATAGTCTTTTCGTTTTTGAGCTATGCTGCCCACACGCGGACATTTTTCTAAAAATGCTTTTTTTGGATTCAGGGAATCTCAAAACATATATTTCCGGTGAAATCTCGGTATCGAATTTTTGGGTGCAATGCAATACCTTCTCTATACACTATGTAGGTACATAGTTCATATAGAGAAGTAAAAATCGAAAAATGTTCCATGTAAAGGGTATTTGGGGTGGAAGGATTTTCTTGAAAAATCTTCGTGTCGCACCCTTAGCGGTCCTCAACTTAAATCCAAGTTTGATATTTAACCGTCCTTTCGTTTTTAAGCCAGTGACTCAGACACACACGGACCTGTTTCTAAAAATGTTTTTTTTGAAATCAGGGGCCTCCGGTGAAATCTCAATATCGAATTTTTGGGTGCAATACAATACTTCTTGGGCGTGAAAGAGGCCTCTGTATTTGGCTTGAGGTTCTTTTACGTGCCGTAAATTTACGACATGGGACCAACGGCTTTACTTCCCTTCGGAAGGAAGGCATGCCAAAGATTTTTACGCCCGAAAAAATCCATCGTCCTCCGCTGGGTTTGAACCCGTGACCTTGGGTATATGAAGTCAGCATGGTAACCATTACACCACGGAGGCCGACTAATAATCAGCAATTTTAAGAAGTAAAGGTGCACACTAAAAAAATAGATAAACCTATTCAAATATAACATCTTAACTATAGGCAAGGTGATCTCAAATTATTTTGAGATGAAAACCCCAATGGCGACTTAGAATATTATAAGTACTTTAGACCCAGGATTCATAATATAGCCAACTATTATGGTCAAAAGTATTGGAATATTTTTTTTTTTGCACAAGCCGTTTGTAGGATAAGAGTTAGATAGGTAGAGTCAGACTGAAAAGATTCAATGCCATAGCCGGGATTTGAGACCACCTTGTGGTTTACGGGGAAACATGCGAGTCAGTTGTGAAATTCATTGCTATGCCGGCAAGTTGCCATGGTAGCTCAATGGCAGGGCAACCAGCTAGAGATCGGGAGATCCGTGACTCAAATCTCGGTTATAGCATTGAATTTTTCAGTCCGACTCTACCTATCCAACTCTTCTCCTACACACGACTTGTGTGAAAAAAAATATATTCCAAAAAGTAGTTTGTTGTGGGGGATACCCCTAAAAATTTTCGTATTTCATTCTAGGGAGATGTTGAACTTAAATACCAAATTTGGTATTTAACAGCCTTTTCGTTTTTGAGTTATCCTATTCAGAAACATACACACACATACACACATGCTCTTTGTATTCAGAGCATCCTAAAACATGTATTTCCAGTAAAATCTCGGTATCGAATTTTTGGGTGGAATACAATATCTTTTAAACGTATATTCTAAGTAGAGAATGCAAAACTCTATAGAAGATAGAACAAAGGTGATGACTGACATTTACCATTTTAATATCTTTTTCTGATTTACAGGAAAATATCCACTCTGCATCGTTATCAACGAACCTAGGAAACGTTTAATGTAATAAAGTGCATTTCAGAGAATATCTCTGGCCAATAAAAGCAAATAACAAGACGCATATACCGTGAGACTAGCGAGAGGAGTGCAGCTCACCAGTTCCCAGCTATCTAATGAAGTGACCGCGTTTCTGCCCCAGTTTCTACAATGAATGGAAATTAAACGAACTCTGCGCTCTATATGTAGAAATGGGTTATACCTCTGGAGTTTTTTCTTACTATGATACAGTTATTTCTGTGTAGCAGGCCATTTATTAATTGGAGTGCAGTGTTTTCTCTGACGAAACATTTGCTATACGATCTTGTTTTGTTTCCTCTTTTTAGATGTACTCGCAACGTACAACACCTATTAGCATTTGTTTGCTCATCAGCCGCAAAAAGTGTCGGAGAATATAAGTGCAGGAATTCATATCCAAGCAACGTTCGGCTATGCAGTTGTTTCTTTCAACACTGCTCTTTAGTATTGGCTAACATTTTGTTTTGTCTGCCACTATCGTTAATTTATACAACTTTTCTAAAAATTAATCGTGCAAAACAAGCAGATCAAATTGAAGGAGCGGGGAAGGCGCAGTAACTCATTTCCATTCCAAGTGAAGCATTTGCGCATTGCGCTATGCAACCTAATGAAATGTTTGTAAACCTAAGGCCTTATTCAGCTGCATCGAGTGTTGTCAAGAAAGAAAGAAAGAAAGAAAGAATAAATGATTTCCAGTTTAAGAAAAGTATAAGTATTAGAAAATGAAAGCTAATAACAAACAATCGAAAAGTTAACTCCACAATAAAACTGCATTAGACCTTAAGTTACGTTCTAACGATCTATATATTTTGTGTATTAATGTTTTGTCTCTTACGGTTTACCAGTTATGATAGTTATCTAGAATGAAGAGCTCTTCAAAGGACATTCCAAGATAATTAAAGAGATATTTTATTTTTGATGAAAATATCTTAAACATTGTAATTTAATGAACATTGTTGGAGTCATTTTTGAGAAAATTAAATGTTTCGAAAAAGCAATTGCATTCAAAGGGTTCCTTGGAGTAAAGAGGTTTTCTTCAAAATGTTCGTGTCGGATCCTTGAAATATGCTGAATTTGTATTTAGGTTTGGTATTTAACACATTTTTGGCTTTTGAGTTATGCTGTTCGCACTCTGTACGTATGTTTGACAGTATATGTAAGTCGCCACTCTTTCCCTCCTTAACTGGAGTCGGTGGGAAACGACGTTGTGACGTAATTACCTCGCAAGAGCTACCTGAGGACTAAAGGTATTTTTATCCTTGTTTAATTGTATAACAGAATATATGGAGAGCTCCAAAATAATGTACTGATGTTTACCGAATAGCTTTGAAATAAACTGGAATATATTGTTCAACCTTGGTGAAAATGTAGTTGTTCAGCACATTAAAATCACTTGAGACATTTGAAATGGTTGATATCAGCAGTCAAACACAGTCAAAACGCCACAAACAATCGCTACACAAAATTCAATATTTTAGCGCAATGCAGCCGTAGGTGACTTTGCCCTGTATAAAACATCCTTTAGGGTCTCCCTGAGGTAAAAGTACAGAGGTTTTAGGTCTGGAGGCCTACTTGATGTTCGATAGCATCTGTTTGGTCTATTCACTGTACAGGGAGTGTTTCATCAAAGTACGCTTTGAAGTCTTGATGGTAGCGAGCTGGGACATGTGATAAAACCTCTCGTCCCATTTAGCTCTCGGATCATCAATAAATTCGACGTCTTTTCGAAATAAACACACTGGTTGCTTTGAATTTCAACCTTTTCACACCACCTAAAATAACAAAAACAGCCCTTCAATAGCCTTCCACGTACCTGTTCTTGTAGACGTTTTCTCGTCGTGTTGACGGGTAAACACAAACTACAGACAGTGACGGTCGGAGTGGCGTGGAACAGCAATATCACTTCAATAAAACTTGAAGAAAGGAATTATGTTTATGCTCATACTGGCAACGAAGCTGCCTGTTTATTGCGTGCTACACGGTTCCAACATGAAACATATCAGACGGTATGATTACGTCTATAGTACCCTCAACTTGCACAAAATTCATGCGCCACTTTATATGTTTAGATTCCTTGGAAACTAAACGTCCCATCTGTATACAAATTGCGTATTAATTCTGGAAAAAACATTACAGAGAGTTTGAAAGATTCAAGAACTATTATGGAACAAAACATAACTGTTGTTTAATCCTTTGTAATTGGAATGAATTGGATTACAAAGCAGTGCCATATAAAATCAAGGGAAATCAGGGCTTGAAACGCTAACGAATGTTGCCAACGGACTTGCACGTCAACTTGAGAGAATTGTGTGAATATTTGGTTCGACATATATGTACGAATAACTTTCAAAGTTAACTATTCTATGCGCTCCAGGTTAAACCATGACACCCTTGTCTCAATATTATATCCCTATGAGTGCTATCGAAGATAATTGATAAAGGTGCCAGCGGTTCACTATTTGCCTTCAACAGTACACGTTAAAATAGATTTACGCACCACCGATTAGTTGAAAGTGTGTACAGTCACTGACATGCCAACTGATTCTATTGCAATGGGAAGTGGAGGGAGAATGAAGGCATATCAACCCTCGTAAAGCAACTTACCTAAATAAAGAAAACAAACGCTACCTTATTCCTAAATACTAAGCAACCATCATCAATTTTGACACGTACATCTCATCTCATTACAAACTTATTGACTTCCAATATGATGTATATTTGTTTAACCTCTATGTATGTGATAAATGTATATAATTTATTTATTTTAAATACCTTTGCGATTAATTCACATTCATAGTTTTACTGTATATTGTGCACAGATTTGTCTGTTGTGTATAGCTGCTGCGCCGTCCTCCTGTGTAGTGTTAATATGCATGTCTCTTAATGCCCAAGGTTGCAGGGTCAAACCTGGTGGAGGATGACCTAAAAGTTCTTAGCAAAGTTTGCTTCGGAAATGAAGCCAAGCAGTCGGTGTCATATGATATTTATTTGCCCATAAACGAACAGCTTACCTTGAAAGAGGGCAAACTTCCGCCGATGTCACATCAGAAAGCCATGATTGCCTCCTATTGTTCTATCTATGGGAGACGAATTGATCCCTCGTCACTATGGCGCATTGTGGCGAAATCTCGAATCATAAGCTCCATTTGGTCAAGAAAATACCGCTGATGTTCCTATGCTCCAAATAGGAGTTACAGGTACAGCTACTGCGCTCTTAGCATACCCTAGCCTTCAGCATCCTTGATCCCTCTTATCCTTCTAAATCTGTAATTCTCTCCTCCCTATTTCCCTCACCTTTTGTTCTTTTGTCCCTTACTTTTCTTGATCCATTTTTCCTTATTCTTAATTAAAAATTTCTCGTCCTGTTTATTTTTTCTTGTTTTTCTGTTAACATTTTACCGTCACAATTTTGCCGTCCATTTTATCCCTTTTAGCTGCCATAATGTTTGCCTCCACTGAGCCAATTCTTCGCATTCTACTAAATATTCTCTTCCCTCCTATAGAGTTCGTACTTTACTATTTCACTTGCTCTTAGACCTTTAAGAAACATAGCTCCCATTATCATCAATGCCATCCTTCCGCATTATTTTTGATTTTGTTTCTATAAACACTGATTTATCATACTTGAAATATGCACGCGCAGGTTTGTTAATAAGGCTCTTGGTGCTATCTCGTGCTATTTTTATCCCATGTAAGAGAGATTCACTGATCACAACAAAACAAACTGTTGTTGAGTTTTTAACGTTGTTCATAATTCTATTGTATTTAAACAGTATTACACTCACTGTTATTCAGATTAGATAAAAGTTCATTATCCTATCTCCTATTGCTAGTAATATAACCAAAATAAACGTCTAAAAACCACCAGTTTCGTCATTAAGAGCCAGAAATATCATAATAGCCACCTGGCAAGAAAAAGATGATAAATAGACCGGCTTCACTGCCTTGAGACACGAAACAAGTTTCCTTGCATAGAAAACACCCCACCTATAACATCAAATCCATCCCACCAGTCTATATGGTAGTGGGGCAGGTACTCATTATCAACAGGCATATAGTCAGTCATGTACTTTTTAACAGAGTACAGAATTCTTAGAGAGACAGCCATGTTAAAAGTAAGCATACATGAGTTGCTTGAATATGTGGACCAGTTTTGAAGTGGGTATTTCACTATAAGAGAAAGGAAGATATTTTGCAACGAAAATCTTACAGTTTAAAGACCAGAAGAATATTTTAATATAGAATCATTGCAAATCTAAGCAGCATATAACATTACAAATATGTTTTAAAATTTTAATTAGATACACTAGGCATGTTAAAATTCGTACATTTTTGACACTTCTGAAAAATTGTTTATTGTAATAGAAATATGGAAGTGTAAATAAGGGGCTTATAAAAGAAAACTGTTTTGTCGTTTTTATTCTATTAAAATATTAATGTTTGGTATCAGAACTGGGACACTGATATTACCTATATGGAACAAAAATGCCGACTTTCATTCAAATCAAATACCAACATTGTTGTTCATTGCACAACGGAGCGAATGGGATATTACCTCCGCCCATCCGAATCCAAGTCTGGGATACACCTTAACATTCCTAACGCAACTTGAGAAGTCACATGTGAGAGTCGGATATCTAATGATTAGGACGTTGAGAACTGTGTAGGTGTTAAGATATTCAACTAAATTTATTTAACCAGTGAGATAAAACATTGTAAAATCTATCTATGCATGTTTTGCTTCTTACCTACTTTTGTAATAAAAATAATATTCAATACATCTTGCTGCCAAATCGAAACTCGGTGCCATTACTTTCTTCTTACTTATTTTAAGGAAGGCTTATAGTTCAGTACTTTTCGAGTGAAAAGTAAATACAGGATGTTCCAAAACTACCCGTTCAAATTAGCAGGTGGTAGAGAACATCACAACAAATAATGCGATAAGAGCAAATACAGGATGCTCCGAAACTACCGCTTCAAATTAATGCAAATATTTCGATGAGAGTCCCCTATTTGTGGTAGAATTCTGTGCTGACACAAGCTGTTGTCGGTATCGATGACTGGGAATGCGTACACAGAGCAGGTCTGAAGCTCAGTACAAACGGTTGACTCTGAGGTCTGCTTGGAAACGTCCCGATTCAATAGCAAACATTACTGCCTTGATGCTAATTACAGTGAACATGGACCGTTTATGTATACTGAAATGACTGACATGTATATAGTATACAGGCCTGTTAATAGAAATGGTCGAGCTGCAGTGAGCGCTTTCCCAATTGACTTATTCCACAACACCAAACATTCGTACGTCTGCCCTTTTCATCATTGCTGTGAGGAATCATCTAGATCGTTGGACCGGCCGATGTGGGTCACCCAGGCTACTTGAACTCGTGTGTCTAGAGTTTTTACTTTCTCTATAGTACTATGTAGTGTATAGAGAAGGTATTGTATTGCACCAAAAAATTCGATACCTAGATTTCACCGGAAATATGTTATGAGACCCTCTGAATCCAAAAAAAGCAGTTTTAGAAAAATGTCCGTGTGTGTCTGTGTGGCTGTGTATGTGTGTGATTCTGTGGGCAGCATCGCTCAAAAACGAAAAGAGCGTAAAAAATGGAACTTGGTATTTAAGTTTGGTAGCTTCCAAGGACACAAAGTTTTTCAAAAAAAAAAAAAAAAAAAAAAAAAGCCCCTACCCCAAACTACCCTTTATATGGAAAAAAAATTCGAAAATTTTAATTTTCTTAAAAATGCCTCTAATGATTTTGATTAGATTCTCTTATATTTAAGATATTTACATGCCAAATAAAATGTATATCGTGAATTTTCTGGGAATAGCCTTTGAAGACTACTTTATTCTGAAAGAATTTTACGGAATTTTACTTTAAGAGATGGACAAAAACTTATCATACAAAAAATATAGGGCACATTAAAACTCACAATTTATGTTATATATTTTTTCTTGGAGTTGATCGTTTTTGAGATATTTATTGCTTTTGGTTTCAGCTTTGAAAAACTCTTACTTTTCTCATACAGGAATTTGTCAACTCCTGTCCATACATACAAACAAAGGAACTTCAGTCACATAGCAACTAGCTTTTGACTATCACTTTAAGCTATGATACTCCCTTATTTTGCTTCTGCTTACAAGGATGCAAGTAATAGACTATTTCTGCTAAGTTTTTCTCGATTAGCATGAAGTAAATAGAAGCATAAGCTTTTTAACAACAATTTGCTGCAGAGTCATAGAGAAAGTCATGTGAATGGAACACATTAGATTTTTTCATCTTGGAACATACGAAGTAAGTGGTGACTGAAACCGATGTGGAAACAAGACATGCCAAGAGTCTTTGAGCAGATTCTGCCATCAATGATCCAACGATGTACTGCGTATGTACAGGCCAATGGTCGCACATTCCCTAGTTCCTATGGATACCACTGCTGTAATTAGCATGCTAAACTACCTTCTGTGTAAATCGTCACTAGCAACATAAATTGCCATAATAGACCTGTGCTCCTTATCCAGATATAGTTGTTTTGATGTTCTCTACCATCCGTATTGAATTGAATGAGAAGTTTTGAAGCAACGTGTATTATAATCAACTACAAGTTAAGCATTATAAAGATAGCTTTTTTATTGCTTCATTTGTATAGCCCATTTTAACTTCTATGGTTATATCGGGGGCTTTGACTTCTGAAACAAGTCGTCCGATTACAGTAGGTTATTGTCATTAGGTTTAACGTTTCATATCGTTACACACATACACACATTCACTCTCACATACTACTTCCAGATTCTGTGGGGAACAGGGAATAATTCTGGTTAAAGGAAAATTTCCTCCCCCAGCCAGGAATCGAACCCGGGACCTCCGGGTGAGAAGTCAGCTCGCTGACCATTCGGCCACGAAGATAGAATTTTGCTGAAGCGGTTCAAATAAGAATTTCGTTGGACTATGAGATGGTTATAGGAGGCTGAAACATAATCGCATCTTTAAAATTGAGGTAGCTGTATGCTGGCTCAATACTTTTTAAACTACATCGCGAGAAATACTGGTAACTTAGTGCTTAAAAATGTCGGACGTTAGAAAATTTTAACCAATAACAAAGAATACCTTGGAAATAATTAATACTAAGACAAGTGACATAAACTTTGCTTTAACGAGGTCTACATTTTTCTTGTAGAAAGTTCTCATATATCTCTTATGCAGTTTCAGTTTTTAAAATTTATTGATCGTTCATTGCGAATCGTGAAAACTTCATAGGTTATTTTCAAGAATTTGCAGTATGCGTTGTAATTCGTAATATACATTGTTACAACATTATAACTACCGTAAATCTAATGGAGTATTATTTATACTCCTTTACTGTGTTTTTAAAGCGTTTAAGAATTACTCGGGTATGTTTTTGGCCTAAGTCTGATAAAACTGGACCTACGTCTTTTGACCTGGTAGGTAATATCGAATGATGAAATTATGCTCAAATGAACTCGAGATACTTGGACACTTGTTTTCTCGTGATAAGAGGAACTCCCGAAAAGGAAACCTTATCCTGCAACTCGCCCTATCGAATTCGGGACCTGTTGAATATGGAGCAGACACGCTACCCCTCACACTAAAGGCGGGCAACATGTATACTTATATTGAAATATACCATTCGGTTCAACACTTTCTATTGTTTCCCTAGCTTTCCAAGAGGTGGCGTTTAAATCGTTGCGGTTAGATAGGGTAGATTATTAATTAATAATGGTTGATTAAATTTGATACAAGATGGCATTATGATTTTTATTGTCTTCTTGTAATTAGCAGCACCTCCCCTCAACAAAAAAGCAACACTCATTAAGAATATTACAGAAAGAAAAAAGAAAAAAGTCACTCCTTGGGCGTTTATTTCTCAAAATTGAGAACTACGAATATTTAAATATAACTTGTCACTAGCCATTTAAATACTAAGTTCCTAGTAGTTTTTACTTTTTCTATACGCACTATGGACATAGTGTATAGAGAAGGTATTGCACTCCACCCAAAAATTCAATACCGAGATTTCACCAGAAATATATGTTTTAGGGTCCCCTTTATCTAAAAGAAGCATTTTCGGAAAAAGGTCCGTGTGTGTCCGTGTGTCTGTGAACACGATAACTCAAAAACGAAAAGTAGGTAAAATACCAAACTTGGTATTTGAGTTTAGTATCTTCCAGGGATGCGACACGAAGATTTTGAGAAAAATGCCCCCACCCCCAACTACCCTTTACATGGAACTTTTTTCGAAAATTTTGATTTTCTCAAAAATGGCTCTAACGACTTTGATTAAAATTTCGTGTATTAAAGATATTTACCTGACAAATAAAATGTATATCTTTATTTTTCTGGGAATAGCCTCTGAAGAATAGTTATTCTGTATGAATTTTAAGGAATTTTGCATAACTGCTAAACCGTAAGAGATGGACAAAAACTTACTACTAAGCATAAAGTAAATAGAAGTATAAGCTTTTTAAGAATAATTTGTTGCAGGGATATGGAGAAAGTCATGTGAATGGTACACATCAGATTTTTTTAGAGGTAGCGTTACTAACGAAGCAATTCGACCAGAGTGGAGACAGAGTGGAATAGAGGGAGGTTAGGTTTGAGATAGATTTTTTACCTTCTCTAGTGTGTATATGCAGTGTAGATAGTGGATAGAGAAGGTATTGTATCCCCTCCAAAAATTCGATACCTATAATTCACTGAAAATATACTTTTGAGGTCCCTTGAGTCCTAAAAAATCCTTTTTTAAGAAAAGGGGTACGCATATATGTGTCTGTAGACAGCATGGCTCAAAAATGAAAAGACCGTTAAATACCAAGAATCTGAGATACGGGGATTTTCAAGACAACCCCCCACCGATAACTACCCTTTACAGGAAAATTTTTTCGAAAATGTTAATTTTCTCAAAAATGGCTCTAACGAAAATGATTAAAAATACCGTATATTAAAGATATTCACATCACAAATAAAATGTTTGTTTTGCATTTCCTGGGACTAACCTCTGAGGAGCTCTTTATTGTAGTTGAGTTTTACAAAATTTTGCATAACTTTTAAACCGTAAGAGATAGACAAAAAACTACTAAGCAATGTAGATCTCGTTAAAACACATCATTTGTCATATCCATTTCTTCTGTAGAGTTGACCGTTTTCGAGATATTCAATGTTATTGGTTTCAATTTTAAATTGATTAAAATCTCTCAAACGGGACCATGCAAATCGAACCGAATCTCAATTGTTTCACATAGCGACTAGCTTTTAAAAGGTTTGACTATCACTTTAGCCTAATGTATTCCATTTCCCCTCTTCTTACAAGGAACCAAGTAGTAAGACCAATTATGTTAATGCTTATCTCGATATCACGATTAACCGAGTTAATTAATTACGCAGAGAGAAGAATAATCTTTTGTAAAAAAAAAATATTTGCGGCACAGCTAGAGAAAGTTATATGAACGGAACACATTGCTTTCCACCTCTTCCTTTTTTCGTAATTTATGAAAGTGTAAGTAGGGTGGGTTATTTCAAGCTTAAGGGTAACAGTGGGATTTTCTCACGCTCCCTTTGGGCAGTTAAAGTTTATTGCAGTTTTTATGTTTTATATTGCTGCTGTAACAGTTTGTCGTGTAAATATGTTAAAATGTGGCACTTTAAGCGAAATTAACACATCACTTTTAGAGAAAATATAAAATCACCAGTTTTTCACATAAAAGGTAACTTGGTGTTGTATAAACTGTACACATGCACGCAAATCTCTTTTTCTTTAAGAAAGAAAACAAATCTGGATTCAGTGGAGCTTAGAATATTTTATTTCCATCGAAATCTTGATATCAAAATTTTGGTAAGATTGATCTACCTCCTCTGCCGACTGTAAATATGTACTAGAGAAACTCAAAATGTACCAATGAGTCTCATCTTTAAGAAAATTGGAAGATGTGAAGCTTAGAGTTGAACCACGTTAATGAAAGACGAATTTACTGTGATACTCATATATAATTACAACAAATTCACACAAACATACATATTTAACCCGAGGTTAATCTTAGGTATTTCTTTTGTATGTGAGTCTGACATCTCGAAAGGTGTTCCATACTGCAGCCACATATGAACTTATTGTACGTCAGATCCCAGGAGGAGAAGCTGAAATGGGAATATTATCGACGGGCGGCCGAAATTGAACCGCGGAGAAAGTGCCACCGTGGTAGGTACCTAACATAGTTCAAACAGTTGACTCTACCTATCCAACTTATTTTCTACACACGGCTTGTGTGAAAAAGCAATTAACACATTAGTTTACCTAAAGTTGGTTAAACTATGAAGCTGGAACTTAAAATAATTACAACATTGAAAATCGCCATTTGGGTATATCATATGAAAATGATTTGAGATTACCTTGTGGTTTACGAGTCAGCTGTGCCCGCATATTGCCATGGTAGCTCAATGGTCGGAGCAAACAGCTAGTGGCCGGGAGATTTGTGGTGCAAATCCCGGCTTGGCATTGCTTTTTTCAGTCTGGCTCTACCTACATAACTTGTATCCTATACACAGATTGTGTGGAAAAAGCAATTAGCAATATTCCAAACAGTTTTTTATCTCTACCTTGGGAGCGCTAGGAGCCTGCGTTCAGGTCTGACCAAACCCTTTGGTTCCTACAGACAACTCCAACACCATCCCGTACTCGGGCTGTATTTCTAAAGAGCTCTCACCACCATGGAAGGGGGCCTCCACAGTAGTCATCGCGGACACTTACAACCCTTAAAACATCGGTTGGATGAAGTAGAGATGAAATGAAGGAACAGGAAGTTGCCTAGAATTCGCCTAGTCAGCCGGGAAAACCCCCGAAAAAACCATGGATCAGATAGACCGGCCATGGTATTCGAAATCACGACCTCCCAAACAAGTCCCAGACGAAAAGCTTGAATCACTTGGTCCGGTGAAATGTAGTAAAAGCAGCACGCTTTACTTTCACTGCGGCTCGCTATGGCCTGACGCCATACCTTGCTCACTACTTCCTTTTCACGCATGCGGAGTATTATATTTGCATGCGAGAAGTTTGTCTAATGTTACGGTCTAATGTATCCCGCGTTTATTTTCCTTGGCGCTGCAAGGCGAGTTAGAGTGCACTATGACCGCAGACATATTCTGAGGGAACATGCGGCTAGAAACCCTAGCTTGAACCTTAGCCAGCGTAGCGAGGGATTGAGGGAACCGGAAAACGTCTGCGTTGAACCTACTGCTACTAGATACTGCTACTTCTGTGCAATTGGCCATGTAGGTGCTGTCCTCCTCCTTCACCCTGTTATTCGTGGCTCATGCTGAGGTAAATAAGCGATAGAAGCAGACTAACGCTCTTGCTAGCCCAGTGCAAGGCACTAACCTCCAGAAATATTTGTTATGACCATGAGTGCGCATTTGAAGAAGGACATTTTAAGTTCAGTTGGAGCTGAAGGTTAGTTACTATAAACTTTCCTTTAAGGCAGCAATGAACTTAAGCATTGCGACTGCGTTACAGCACATTGTGATTGCAGAAGATACAGACTATTTGTCACGCAACCCAAAATGTCGGCTAACACCACATAGTTTGAAACGAACCAGTATATGGAGAAATAGATAATGAGAGTATTGGCAGTTGCTGATTCTTAAATAATGGTGCCCATTTATTTTGTACAAGTATGTACTACAATAAACTAATGCAGACGTTATTTCATCTTCTTTCGCTATTTACTCTTCTCGCAATGAAAGACTACCCTTCCCCCTATGACATGCAAGTCCGCGCCTGGTCAGAAAATCATATGGTCTACGATTTGTTTCAGCAAAACAAGAAAAAAATCAAACATTACATAAAGGCAAGCATAAAAATAAACATCAGATATCTGCTTGATAATAACAAAAATCCAGTAAAGAATATCTTTTAATAAAAAAAAAAAAAAAAAAAACAAACGGTAAATAATAATGATAGAATTAGGTTAAGCAGATGGAATCTGAATGAGTGTAGCCAGATGGGTGATCATTCTGATGCCTGGTATGAGAGTGAGGTAAATGTCAAGTGTCGGTGAAATTTATGCAAAGTAAAGTGATTATGGTGTTGGGCTGGAGTGAATAGCGAGAGAAAGTGGATTGCCCGGAGAAAATGCACCCAGACGCCGCTTTGTTCGACAAAAATGACACATACAATATCTTGCTACTGATAATTACATATTGTAATTCCATTTTTAACTGTTTGAATTGTTTTTGTAAATGCTTCAGCAATAAGATTAATCTTTACGGCAAAATAAGATACGCACTTCTACAGAAACTGAGGCCGTCTAACTTAGGCGAGAGCTATAGTATATCACTCCTTTCTTTATTCCAAACGTTTTAACACGTCTAGACAAGTGCTCTGTGCTGAAATCCGGCCATTTCATGTACAAACCAGAGACTTAGAAATTTAAATTTCTACATCAATAATCACGGTTAAACTTTTTACTTTCTCTAACGTACTATATACATAGTGTATCTCTACACGTACTATGTATACTATGTATGCATTTTCGGAAAAAGGTCCGTGTGTGTGCGTGTGTGTGTCTGTGGACAGCATAGCTCAAAAACGAAAAGACTGTTAAATACCTAACTTGGTATTTAAGTTTAGTATCTTCCAAGGATGCGACACGAAGGTTTTCAAGAAAATGCCCCCATCCCCAACTATCTTTTAAAGGGACTTTTTTCGAAAATGTTGATTTTCCCAAAAATGGCTCTAAGAATTTTGATTAAAATATCTTATATTAAAGATATATTTACCTGACAAATAATATGTATATCTTGAATTTTCTGGGAATAACCTCTGAAGAATACTTTATTCTGGATGAATTTTACATAACTGCTAAACCGTAAGAATGGACAAAACCGTACCACACAAAAAATGTAGAGCACATTAAAACGTACAATTTATGTTATATACATTTTTTTCGAGATAGTTGATCATTTTTGAGATATTCCTTGTTTTTGGTTTCAGCTT
The DNA here is from genome assembly GCA_030762935.1 of Hymenopus coronatus. Taxonomy (NCBI): domain Eukaryota; kingdom Metazoa; phylum Arthropoda; class Insecta; order Mantodea; family Hymenopodidae; genus Hymenopus; species Hymenopus coronatus. The sequence continues at coordinate 98,480,687 of CM060898.1, read as the reverse complement.
TGAAAAACTTGTACTTTTCTCATAGAGATATTTGTCAACTCGTGTCCATACAAACAAAGGAAAGTAATCAGCTTTTGGCTTCACTTTAACCTATGATACTCTCATATTTCGCTTTTACTTAGAAGGAACCAAGCAATAAGACTATTTCTGCTCTTTTTTCTCGATTAGCATGAAGTAAATAGAAAAATAAGCTTATTAACAATAACTTTTTACACAGAAGTAGAGAAAGTTATGTGAATGGAACACATCAGATTTTTTCCCCTTTAGCTACTTCTTCCTATCTAATTATTGTTATTGTTTGTTATCATTGTTTTATTATTTGTATTGTTTTTACTATTTTTATTGTTAGCATTATTTTTATTGTTAGCAGTATCATGTCGTTGCAAACTAATAATTTCCTTTTTTCAAACATTGTATAATAGCGTATACGCAGCATTGACATATTTAAATATTTTTTCTGGTTTGTGGAATAAGCAGCTTATATTATTTGCAGCTAAAACGTTATGTTTACAAATACTGTTGGGTGAAAAATTTACACAGAATACAGAGTTAGAGATCACATTTGAGGGATAAAATACGACCGCTCAACTGAAAATAGCTGTGAGAAATAAAAGCCTGCTTTTTATTATAAATTGCAGATTCAAAGCGATAAATTAACACTAAAGTTATGTAACAACATTTGAGTAATAGCTTATAACTCAAAATTCGGACTTCTGTACTTTAAATTACAATCCTCAACCCGTTATTTCTTTTGAATAGTCAAAAAATTCCAAAACGCGTAAATAATTGTCGTTTAAGGTACAAGACCGAAAGCTGCCTTAGAAGTATGCTTCCTAATTGGCTACAGACCTGTAAACTTTGCTGGTAGTACCGTAGTTCATTGGAAGGCTGTCGAAATTTTCTGAAAATTTGCTCAATCTCTCTGACTATCAGGTGAGCAAGCCTTGACGGGACCGGTGTCGTGGCGTACTGCTGACCGGCGAGGTTGGTTACGGTGCCGGCAGTGCTGATGACAGGGTGTAAATAATGTCTACAGTTTGTTGCTTAAGTAGATGCGTGTGTAAAATTTGGCCAAACATTAAACATTTATTTAATAATAAAGTAATATGAATTTTAAACTTTAAGAAAATATATCGTTTTCCCCACTTGCTGCACATTAAACACCAGTTAATAAATTATAAATGGGCACTCCCAGATATGAGCCTTATTTTCTCGCAAACCTTGTCCCACCACTTTCAGATATTCCACACGACATAATGTTTCACTAAGTTGTTTCAAAATTATATACTACCTCTCGGAAGCATATTAAAGAAATACTTTGGTCATATTACTTTTTCGAAACAATGCTCCATATCTGATAAATAAATTATTACAATTTTAATACGAGTTTTGGAGAGTACAAATAGTAATAATTTTTACCCACTAATTATGGCTAGTAAAAAAAAAAATGTGAGATTTATTTGGAAACTCATTTGTTGTAAAAGTGGGTATATGCATCTGATCAAATGCGTCACGTGGCTCAGTTTTATTAGAACAATGCATTTAGACAAACAATTAATTACGTAACCATGTAGATTATAATTTTTATATATGGAAAAATATCACGTTGTTGTGTATAATAACCAACATAAATTTCAGTACGATATATTGCATACTGTGGATTTTCCAAATTTCACACATGCACCACCTTATGTTATTTCTTACATAACATAAAAATTAATTACTTATATTAAGCAAGGAGATGTTGAACTGCCTCCTTCATTATTCAAGCAGATGTATCCCATTCTCAACCGAAAGTCTTCTTTGTAAATTTCAAGTGGTTCTCTTTTATACGAATCTTTACTTCGTCATTGACTCACTTATGCTTGTCCGATTTGGGGAGGTGCAGCCGCAAACAAAATTAATCGTCTGCAGATATTTCAAAATAAAGTGTTAAGGCTCATAGTGAATGCACCTTGGTGTATCAGAAACACTCAGATACATCATGAACTGGGACTCAGTACCATCTCGCACGTTTTTTCAGCATCTTCACTTAGTACTTGCTGCAGTGCACTTCCGTTGGGACAAAACTGATACATTTCCTCGGATAAAGAGTCGTCTCCCACAGGATTTGCTGTTTTCTTCAGGAAGTGATTCCGAGAACGAACACTCTCACTGAATGAATGTGTACAATCATCTCTGACTGTTTAGTGCCAGAAGGGCCCCATGTGGCTGACCTCACAAATTATAATGTTCTTTGTTACTGTTAGTTATAATGTATTTTATTTCAATTCTGTATAGCATAATTAATGCTGAACGCATTTAAGTAAATTAAAAAAGCATTTCTGGCACCTGCTTAGGAAATTTTCAATTACTAGCTACAACTACAATGGAAGCAATTTCTTGACGAGTGCTATTTTTAAGTTGTTTAAAATATGTGAATTTGTTCTGTAAACCTCCCTTTCAATACATTCTCCCTCTCCTGAATTATCCCCCTGTAATTTTTACTTTTTCTACACGTATATGTACATAGTGTATAGAGAAGGCATTGTATTGCACCCAAAAATTCGATACCGAAATTTCACCGAAAAAAACAATTTTTTTCTAAAATTTCACAGAATATTAAAGATATTTGTATGAGAAATAAAATGTATATCTGGAATTATCTGGGAATAAGTTCTGAGCTCCTGTTTATTCTGAATGACACTTGCATAACAGGTAAAACTTAAAAGATAGATAAAAACTTACTACACAAAAAATGTAGATGTCAAAACACACACTTTGTCCTTTACATATTTGTTGTAACCCTTTCTGAGACAGTGCTGCTATTGGTTACTATTTATGATACATAGATATACTTTCCCAGACAGGAATTCATCTGTTTCGTTTATTTTAACCTAGCCAAGCAAAGAAGCGAATTTTAATGATAATCGCATAGCGACAGCTTTTAAAATATTTGACTATCGCTTTAGTACAGTGTGTTCCTTTAGTTCCCTCCTTTTATAAGTAAGTAAATAATAAGAACATTCTGCTAATGCTTATCTGAATAGTATGGTGTAGACAGAAGAATAATCTTTTGTAAGAAGTTTGTAAAACAGGCGGAGACAGTCATGTGAGTGTAGGACATCAGATTCTTTTAAAGTTGATTATCTTGAAACAGTCTATTCTTTTTTAGAATATCACACTGTTTGACTCTCGTTCAGCACATAATTATTAAACAGCAGTTACGTTTTGTAGATATACTTGTTAAAATATACAGCATCTATGTATATAAAGTATGTATGTGGATTTCATTGTGAACTAAGATATTTGCTGATACAGCAATGGTGAATTAATGGCTCAAAATAACAATAACAATAATAGTAATAATAATAATAAAATAATTATATTAATATTTATAGCAATATTAAATAGAGCCTTTTAATACACAAAAGTGTTATGGCCACATAGCTGGGTTTTCTGCTTTAAGATATTTTGGTCGGGTTTTGAATGGTTGTTTTAATATTTTGATAAGTTTACGCAAAGCGAATTGAACCCTTAATGACTTAAACAACAAATTTTGGCATATTCTAAAATCATCGTGTACCACATAACAGTAGCAATCCAGTAGATTTACTCCGGCAACAATTTTAATTGGATAGGTATCATTTTACATGTTACGTGAATTGTGCAGGGTGTTACGGATATGAGTGCGCAGATTTTACTTGCTAGGAAATCCAAATATAACGAATAATAAAGTCCAATAACAATTTCATTTATCTGGAATTGTAACGGAGATAATTGAACATTATTGAATACATTATCTACACAGTCTGGCAACAGAGTAGGACTTAAGAGCCGAATGCTTTGTTTTTGTTTGTGACCAAGCCAATGTTTTGCTGTGGTTTGTGTTTGAAATCCTGTTCGTCGCGTACCTGTATGTTCATTATTGGCTACGGTCACTAGCAAGAGATAGAGTGGTTTTCTTTCAAGCTATCCATGGTATTCACGAGACTTGTGCTAAAAGCTGCGAAAGAGGCTACGCATAAGATTTATTCTGATAATCAAAGATAAAGCAAATTCAAATGCGAATTATGGAAATACCCCATTGAGGTGTATCATGAAATATTAAATCAAAGACAGATCTTTGCTAAACAGGAACTGAATTAATGGCCAATAGCTTGACATCGATATATGTTCATTTAAAGTAGATGCTCAAAATGTACTCGTTAGAATCTATGTAGTCATCGCAGCTTCTTAACCAATGTTGCCCTACCTTCGTTAGAGCTTCAGCGTTCTGCCCAATCCAACGGCTGCTCCAAACACGCGTGTACGAGGATCATCAATGGTAGCAACCTTGTCATTGTACCCTTCATTTTTCAAATGTTCCCAGAAATAATATATAATCTAAAGGATTGAGCTTTGCCATAAGCAAGAAGAATATCTAGATACTCTTGATTTATAAAAACTGCCATAGTTCTGAATACCTTTAATGCATCTAAAGCAGTGACAGAACTAGCTGTTATGCAAGGTGTCGAGACACAACTTGATTACAATATTGTCAACATTCTTGAACTTCCGCTTCCGTAGTTGCCAAGCATATAGCCACGACTTTATTGCACGACATGCTGGAATCCAATTCTTTAATGTTATTTTGTGGCTAAATGAACTCAATTTAGCAACAAATGCTACAAAATACGAACTCATTTATTGTAGCTCCACCTAGCCAATCAAATTGCAGAAGTAAACGATAAAGGAATGTTGAAATATTTGCAATCAAACTTCTGTCAACATTTAATTTTTACTTTCTCTACATGTACAATGTGTATGGTGTATAGAGAAGGTATTTTATTCCACTCAAATATTTGACGTCGAGATTTCACCAGAAATATGTTTTGGGGTCCTCTGAGTCCGAGAAAAGCATTTTTGGAAAAAAAATCTGTATACATATATGTGTGTGTGTGTCTCTCTGTGGACAGCATAGCTCAAAAACAAAAATACCATTAAAAACTAAATGTGGTATTTAGATTTAGTGTCTTCCAAGGATGCGACACGGAGATTTTCAAGAAAATACCCCCAACCACAAACTACCTTTACATGGAAAAATTTTCGAAAATTTTGATTTTCTCAAAATTGACTAACGATGTTGATTAAAATACCGTATATTGAAGATATTAAATAAAATTAATATAATATTTAATTTTGTGGGAATAGACTGCGAAGACCTCATCATTCTGGATGAATTTACCTCTTACGGTTTTGCAGTTAAGAAGATAAAAGCTTACTACATAGGATGTAGATCTGATCAAAGCACACAAGTTTTTTTAAAACATTTGCCTGTCTGTTTAGCCTAGTGTATTCCGTTAGTTTCCTTTTACTTACAAGTAACTAAGTATTAAGAACATTCTGTTGATTATCTCGATTGGCATAATGTAGAAGGAGAAATAATCTTATGTAGGAAGTTTGTAGATGAGCTAGAGAAAGTCATGTGACTGTTAAATATCAGATTTATATTTATGCACCCGTGCACTATAGAGGAAATGATACAGGAACTTATGTTTCAGCTTAACGCCAGGAACTTGCCGTTGAAATCTACGCACACATACCCCTAACACCTTATATATCTAAAGAATCCAGGGAAGTTCATTACCATGTAGTAGGAATATGATGACGTAGATACTTGTTGTAGAAACGAAGGACTACAGAAGGGGGAAACAGATTAAAAAAAAAGTGCTCTATTCCATGCTTCCTGTACCTATGCTACAACCAGCTATTCTTAAAAACCTTATTCTACCTACTTTATGCTTATCAAGACAAATATTACCAGAAAAGTGTTACTATTATTATTATTATTATTATTATTGTTATTATTTCCTTCTAAGTGAGTAATAACGAAATTCAACAAATTTAAACTACAGTCAAAAATTGTAAAACTAGGTCACTTTGTAGTGGTTTTGAAATGCCGTTCTGTTTGCTTGGCCAAGAGAGATAAAAATGAATAACGTCTTCCCATTTGAGCAACAATATAAATATTCCAAAATTGAAGCCAATAACAAAAATACGAGATACGTCCAGAAAGTAAGTTCCGTTTCAATTTATCTCCGCTGCAGCGCTGCAATCGCAGTTCCGCACATACGCGGTAGACGCTCTGTATCAAGGAGAAGAAACGTGCGCCATTTTGAGATCGCTGTCAGCCACATACGCTTTGTTGTGCTTGTTTACAATGTCGGTGTTGATTGAAAATCCCGCCGCTTGTGAAATCAGATCTGTGATTCGTTTTCTGAATGCTAGGAAAGTGAGACCAATTGAAATTTATCGGCAAATTTGCGAAGTTTACGGACAAAATGCGATGAGTAATTCAATGGCGAGAACATGGGTCCGACAGTTCAATGAAGGACGTAGTGAAGTGCACGATGAAGAACGAAGTGGGCGTCCATCTTTGGTTACAGAAGAACTGGTTCACGCGATTGATGACAAGATCCAGGAAAACCGTAAGTTTACAATTAGTGCTCTCGCTATGGAATTTCCCCAAAGCTCACGATCACTAATTCATGAAATTGTTACCGAAAAACTGAAATTTCGTAAACTTTGCTCACGTTGGGCACAGGCGGCAAACTTCTATGAAGAAGGTATACAAAAACTTGTGCCACGCTGTGACAAATGCCTGCAAAATTTCGGCAGTTATGTGGAAAAGTAGTTTAAGAGTTGTAGAATTTTGTGCAATAAATAATTATTCTGTATCTGTACACAATTTAATTTTATTACCAAACAGAACTTAACTTTCTGGACGTACCTCGTATCTCAGACGTGGTTATCCACAAAAATGCATTTGGCATACATTGTGTATTTTAATGATCTACATTTTTTGTGCATCTCCTACTATTTACCAATTATGTAAAGGTCGCCCAAAGTAACCAGAACTTAACCGAATATTTTTAGAAAATTCATAAACATTTTGTGATGAAAACTTTACAAGCATATGACATTCTAATAATAATCGTTAGGCATTTTTAAGAAAAACAAAATTTTCAAAAAGTTTCCATATAAAGGTATTTTTGGGTGGAGATATTTTCCTGAAAATCTTCGTGTAGTATCTCTAGAAGATACTGAACCTAAATACCAAATTTGGTATTTAACTGGCTTTTTGATTTTAAATTATGCTATCTAAAGCCGCACGCACGCACACACATAGGCGGATCTTATTTTTATAAACATGCGTTTACTGTATTTAGAAGTCCACCAGACATATCATTACGCTGAAATCTTGATATCGAATTTTGGGTAGAATACAATACTTTCTCCAACTATTGTGTTCATTGTACATGCTTATATGCCAGAGAAAGCACCATCCGATTCAGCTTTCGTTTTGTGTACCGGTGTACCGCATACAGGCGCCGGAACAGGAAAAACCGGTTGACTTGTCGGTTCTACTCGTACCGTCCCCACCTCTAATAAACAACCATCAGCTATTCAGTGGAGCTCTTGAAGGCGATTGGTTGATATATTTGAAGTTTCAAGCCATGTTTTGATTAGCATAAGGTTGGATTTTACCAAACTGCACGGGAGGCTAAATCTGTTGTTCTCTATAGCGTAACGAGTTGGGACACAAACGCAGGAAACAAATGAAAATGCCGTGTTATATGTGTTTCCCATGACTCTTCACAGTTAGCAGGAAGTGTGTATGATGTATTTGCTTTAATCCCAGGCACAAATGAAACGCACTTAACGCTTGGGTGTTAAAGTGAAATGTTGTCCGGTTTAGTCAAACGTGTTCCACGGAACTGTGTCTCTAAGTTTGCTACCAATCGCTTGTGTTCCGTTTCTTTTAATGTTTGTCCTCGGGAAATGGCGGCAGACTTTATGATCCTTAAACGCCAGAAGTTTAGGGCAGTGGCACTCAAACTTTTGTTCACGCTACATTAACGTTTATTGTTGGTTCTTGCGACGCATGTAGAAAACTGACACTGACACTTGCGTGTGCGCAAAATGCGACATTATTTTGGAGGCGATATCCACACTCATTTGCACTTCACTTTAATATGCAGCACTTCACACCTAGATTGTCTTAAGACGTTTAACGTGGACCACTATGCTAAAATAAATCATTTACTAACTGGATAGGTAGAGTCAGACTGAAAATTTCAATGCCATAGCCGGGATTTGAACCACGAATCTCCCGGTCTCTAGCCGGTTGCTACCACTGAGCTACCAAGGCAACATGCCGGCATATCATTGAATTTCTCAACTGACTCGCATGTTTCCCGGTAAACCACAAGGTGATCTGAAGTTATTACTTTCTCTAAACGCACTATGTACATAGTATATAGAGAAGGTATTGCACTCCACCCAAAAATTCGATACCGAGATTTCACCAGAAATAATATGTTTTAGGGTCCCCAATATCCAAAAAAAGCATTTTCACAAAGAGGTCCGTGTGTCTGTGAACACGATAACTCAAAAACGAAAAGTCGGTAAAATACCAAGCTTGGTATTTAGATTTAGTATCATCCAGGGATACGACACGAAGATTTTGAGAAAAATCCCCCCACCCCAACTTTCCTTTACATGGAACTTTTTTCGAAAATTTTGATTTTCACAAAAATGGCTCTAACGATTTTGATTAAAATGTCGTATATTAAAGATATTTACCTGACAAATAAAATGTATATCTTCATTTTTCTGAGAATAGCCTCTGAAGAGTAGTTTATTCTGGATGAATTTTACTGAATTTTGAATAACTGCTAAACCGTAAAAGATGGACAAAAACTTAATGCACAAAAACTGTAGAGCACATTAAAACACACCATTTATGTTATATACATTTTTTTCGTGGAGTTCGTCGTTTTTGAGACATTCCTTATTTTTGGTTTCTGCTATGAAAAACTTATACTTTTCTCATACAGGAACTTGTCAACTCCTATCCATATAAACAAAGGAACTTCATTGACTTAGAGACCAGCTTTTGACTATCAATTTAACCTATGGTAGTCCCTTATTTCGCTTCTACTTACAAGGAAGCGAGTAATAAGACTATTTCTGCTAATGTTTTCTGATAAGCATAATGTAAATAGAAGTATAAGCTTTTTAAGAATACTTCGTTGCAGGGATATAGAGAAAGTCATGTGAATGGTACACATAAGATTTTTTTTGAGATGACAACTCTAATGGTGACTTACAATGTTGTAAGTACTTTAAGTTCCAGGTTTCATAGTATAGCCAACTATTATGGTCAATGGGTATTGGTTTAATTATTGTTAAAAAGTTTATGCTTCTATTTAATTGATGGTAATCGAGAAAAATTTAGCAGAATTAGTCTTATTATTTGCTTCCTTGTAAGTTGAAGCGAAATAAGGGAGTAGCATAGGTTAAAGTGATAGTCAAAAGCTGGTTGCTATGTGACTGAAGTTCCTTTATTTGTATGGACAGGAGTTGAGAAAAGTACAGTTTTTCACAGCTGAAACCAAAAACAGGAAATATCTAAAAAACGATCAACTTCACGAAAAAAATGTATACGACATAAACTGTGTGCTTTAACGTGCTCTACATTTTTTGTGTTGTAAGTTTTTTTATGGCTTAGCGTCGTTTAACCTAGTTGGGCATTTCGGACGATGAATGAAATTAGTGAAATGATGCGCAAATGATCTCGGGGCCCATTGAGCTTAAAGTTACTCGACATTCGTCTTTTCAGGACAAGGGAAAACCCGAAAAAAACCTTATTCGGGTTACTCACCCTAAATGAGATTCGAACTCACGACCTGTTGAATGTGAGGCAGACACGCTACCACCACACTACCAAGCGGGCAAGTATAAGTTTTTGTCCATCTCTTATAGTTCGGCAGATATGCAAAACTTCGTGAAATTCATCCAGAATAAAGTAGTCTTCAGAGGCTTTTCATAGAAATTCAAGATATACATTTTATTAGTCAGGTAAATAACTTTAATATACGAAATTTTAATCAAAATCGTTAAAGCCATATCTAAGAAAATCAAAATTTTCGAAAAAAGTTCCATGTAAGTGGTAGTTTGGGGTGGGGAATTTTGCTCAAAATCTTCGTGTCGCATCCCTGGAAGATACTAAACTTAAATACCAAGTTTGGTGTTTTACCGACTTTTCGTTTTTGAGTTATCGTGCTCACAGACACACGGACACACTGACACACACACGCATACACACACGAGCCTTTTCCGAAAATGATTTTTTTAGATAAAGGGGACTCTAAAACATATATTTCCGGTATCGAATTTTTGGGTGGAGTGCAATACCTTCTCTATACATACTATGTACATAGTACGTATAGAGAAAGTAATAAGAAGTGGAAATTTGTATCCACCCAAAAACTCTACAGCGGGACTTTACCAAAATTACTGGTTTTAGGTCTCCATCGAATCCAGAAAAGCATTTTTTGAAAAAAAAAATGTGATTTTACAGTCATATGACTTTCATTAGATGTTCCACAAACTACTTACAAAAGATTCTTCTTTCTACACATTGCTAATCGAGATACGCATTAACTGATGTTCTCATTCCTTAGTTCGTTATACGTAGAAGAGAACTAAACGAACGCACTATGATAAAGCAATAGTCAAATGTTTTAAAAAACCGTCGCTTTGCGATTGTCATTGAAATTCGCCTCTGCTAGGCCTGAACTAAAACAAAAGAAACAGGTACGACTACCTGTTTGAGAAAAGTATAAGCATTTTAAAATTGAAAGCTATAACAAGGAGTATCTCGTAAACGGTTAGCTCCACAAAAAAAGTAAATTGTGTGTTTTGCCGAGATCTTATTGTATAATAAATTATGTCTGTCGCTTACGGTTTGCCAGTTATACATAAGTCGTTCAGAATTAAGAGGACATCAGGGTCTATTACCAGGAAATTCGAGACACACAATTTATTTACCATGCAAATATATTTACTATACGTCATTTTAATCAAAATTGTTAGCCATTTTTGAGAAAATCGAAGTTTTCGAAAACATTTTTGTAAGGGCAGTTTGGAGTGGAAGAATTTTCTTGAAAATCTTAGTATTGCATCCTTGGAAGATACTAAACTTATTAATACAAAGTTTGCAATTTAACGGACTTTTAATTTTTTAGTTATGCTGTTCCGACGCACTCACACTAACCTGTATCTAAAAATGCTTTTTATGGATTCAGGGGATCTAAAAACATATTTCCGGTGTAATCTCGGTATCGAGTTTTTTGATCAAATACAATAATACCATCTATATGTATGCTGTATATATATATATATATATATATATGTATGTGTGTGTGTGTGTGTGTGTATACAATGCGGGAACTAATGGGAGGGGAAATGGGGGGAGGGGTCCCTAACTAATAAAATCGTTTCCCTGGTTCACGACTGCATTATTGTACCTGGCCAGGGAAAAATAGTTCTCTTTCTCATGATTCTGGAATGACTTTTTTACTTTCTCTACTCGTACTATGTACACAGCGTTATAGAGAAGGTATTGCATTCCACTAAAAATTGGATACCGAGAGTTCACCGGTAATACATGTTTTGGGTCCTCTGAATCCAAAAAAAGAGCATTTTTACAAAAAGGTCCGTGTGTGCGTGCGTGTGTATGTCTTTGGACAGAATAGCTCAAAAGCGGAAAGCCCGCAAGTACCAAACTTGGTATTTAAGTTGATTTCTTCCAAGGATGCAACACGAAGATTTTCAAGAAAATCTCCCTACACCCAACTACCCTTTACATGGAACCTTTTTGAAAATTTTAATTTTCTCAAAAATGGCTCTAACGATTTTGATTAAAATGTCTTATATTAAAGATATTTAACTGACAAATAATATGTATTTCTTGAATTTTCTGGGAATAGTCTCTGAAGACTACTTTATTCTGGATGGATTTTACGGAATTTTACATAACAGCTAAACCATATGAGATACACAAAAACTTATCACCAAAAATGAAGAGCTCATTAAAGCACACAATTTGTTGTATAAATTCTTTTCGTGGAGTTGATCGTTTTCGAGTAATAAGACTGTTTCTGCTAATTTTTTCTCGATTAGCATGAAATAAATAGAAGCATTAGCGTTTTAACAATATTTTTTGCAGAGATGTAGAGAAAAACATGTGAATGGAACACATCAGATTTTTATACAGCTTCTAACGTGTTGAGCCGTACATAGTCGACGGACACAACAGGTCGATAGCAAGAGGAACTGTAGTACCGATGAACCAGCGAGATCAATTATGTCATCTCTTCATATCTCTAATGGACACATATCCAAGTCCTTTTTTCAAATACCGTATAATCTTGTTTCTGTAGCCAGTACCATATTGACTATCCATACGACAGACATATCACCATAGATATCCAATTTCTGGTTGGAGCAAATCAGCCGTGCAAACATAATTTCAACTTTTCATACCAGTGTTGGGAACACTGCATAATCAGTGATTCAAATGTAGCACACCAAAGTGTTTAACGGCTTTAATTTTTACTTTTCAACCTGTGTTTCTACATAGTGAAAATGTCTACTGAAACCTAATTCCTTTTCTTCTAGATTAGATTAGAAACCATACTGTAGGTTCGTTTAGGCCAAGAAACCACTGAACATAGAACTTGTCAAGGCATATATACATGTATGCAAATGTTTATATACTATGAAAAAAATAATATATGAAGATCTAGCGCTAAAAGCTTGGGTTACCAAAACAACAGAATAAACATATGTCACACCATTTGCTTTTGAGGACTGTAAGCCACTTCTTTATTTTTAATGTGCTCTATAAAAGCATATGTACTTCCTTTTTTTTTCACATAAAAACAAAGAGTGTCAAAAGTAGTGTTAAAATGTATAAATAAATATAATTTCATTATATGTAACACTGATGTAATGTCATGTGACAGTTTTCTAATTATCGACATAATAGTTACTACTAGCAATTATATAAAACTAAAATGATTCATCGAAATTCTTAGGCTTTCACGGCGGTGTCAATACTGGCTGGAGTATAATCCGGGCTTGTGGGCCGTGGTCTACTGGGCTGCTCCTTCTTCCCAGACGTTTCGTCTGCGACTACGGCAGACATCTTCGGTGGCAGCGGCGAGGTCGAAGTGCTCTAGTGGGCGTTTCAACAGTCGACTTCGACCTCGCCGCTGCCACCGAAGATGTCTGCCGTAGTCGCAGACGAAACGTCTGGGAAGGAGGAGGAGCCCAGTAGACCACGGCCCACAAGCCCGGATGATACTCCAGCCAGTATAAAATATGATTATTGTATTATGTACTCTTCACAAATGTCAACAAATTACAATACATATTTACAAATATGTTATAGAATTTCCAATGCAAAAATTTACAGTTAAAATATCAAAGCATCAGGCTTTACAGACCTTGTGTCATTGCTAAATACTAACAAATTCAAAGTTAATAAGTTAAACAATTAATTTAGTATTTTCGCAAATCTACAGCAAAATTAATGAAGAAATACTACCTTTTTAAGCTCTCTGTGCAAAAATATTACTGAAATACTTTCCGACTCTCCATCCAACAGTACGGTTGGCTGCTGGCTAGATTATCAGAAAAAAAAAACCAAAACCATTTCCAAAACATAACGCATTATTGCTTTACGAATTTGAAAGGACTATGTATTAAATACGAAAAAGTGGCAGTTATTAGGTGTAGATGGTGTACAGTAGGGTACCATTACTGCAGGGTATATGTTCCGGAATAATAACCGCATTTGGAATGTATAGTATTCCCGAAAAGCTTCAATTAAGGTAGGAAGTTTGATTTCTTCTCACATGAAACAAAACGTCACCCCTCCCCCGCTAATATTAATATATAAATAAATTGCGAAGTAATCACACTCGTGTTATTAAAACTTACATAAGCACTTGTTTTGATTTTACCAACATGTTGGAAGACAAAAAAATAACATTTTTTTCTGCCCTTTGTTGAAATTTGCTTGTAAGCTGCTTGTGTTTAAACGCTAAGCGTAAATCAATATTTTACTTCCTTTATTACTTTCTCTTCCAGTACCATATACATAGTGCATAGAGACATTATTGCATTCCACCCAAAAATTTGATACCGAGATTTCACCGGAAATATATGTTTTAGGGTCCCCTATATCCAAGAAGAATTTTTAGAAAAATGTCCACGTATTTGTATATATGTGTTCGTGTCTGTGAACTGATAACTGAAAAACGAAATGTAGGTAAAATACAAACTTGGTATTTAAGTATCTTTCAAGGATGCGATACGAAGATTACGAGGAAAATTCTCCCCCCCCCCCTACTACCTTTACATGGAAACAAAATCGAATATGTTTTTCTTAAAAATGGTTAATGATTTTGATTAAAATACCGTATATTAAAGATATTTACATGCCAAATAAAATGTATATCTTGAATTTGCTAGGAAGAGCCTCTGAAGACCTCTTTATTCTGGATGAATTTTGCTGGATTTTGCATAACCAGAAAAACCGTAAGAGATAGACAAAAACTGTAGATCGCGTTGAAACAAACAATTTGTCATATGTTTTTTTTTTTTTTTTTGTGGAATTGACCATTTTTCAGATATTCCTTGTTATTGGTTTGTTTTAAAATACCTAAAACTCTTCACATATGGGTATTTTTCAACACCTGACAATGCAAATAAACGGATTTCAGTCGCATAGCAACCAGCTTTTAAAAGATTTGACTATCGATTTAGCCTAATGTATTCTCTTATTTCCTTTCATGAAGTAGATAGAAGCATAAGATTTTAAACAATACTTTGTACTAGAGATGTAGAGAAAGTCATGTGAATGGAACACATCAGATTTTTTTTTTAAATGTAGGATTTCATTGTATGTGCCAGATTCTTAAATAATCTCTAATTTGCAGTAATCTTGCATACCTGCAGAATTTGTTTCTGAAGGTAAACGAAAGTTAAATACGTTGTCTCAAGTTGGTCTTTTCTAATGTTAGAGAAGATATCTTTGTTTATTTTTATCGGAAAATGTTATTTAAGCTATTGGCAGCATTGGCATCCCCTTCATATTGCGTTCATGTGAGTGTTTCGATGTAGTGCGAAGTTGTGTTTTTTGAAAGTTAGGTTATATTTTTTTAATGTTATGTTTGAAAGTAATTTCTGAAGAAGTAACATTTTACACACAAACGCCTCATTATCTAAGAAACTAATTGACACACAGGGATAAAATTTTTACCACACATTGCAGCTAAATAGTATTTACTTAAAGGTTTTTATGTGTATGGATTAGTTATTCATATTTGAATTTAAAAATCGACATTTTTCAATAACATTTCTACAGCTTTATTTAAAATGTATAACTTTCCTTCTAATGAACAGATATATTTTATTTTCCACAAATAAAATTTAAATTTATTGCTGAATATACATTGAAAAATTTAGTACATTATCTTAAACAGTTGCTGAGATAGTGGGTCAAACTTTAACACTGGCAAGATAGGGCATTTTGACTCCCCTTAAGTAAACTTATATTTATATTACCTGCACAATATGAACTGCTTTTGTTTCATTTTATTTTATCAAGTTTTAATACATTTTTTAAAATTGATCACTATAATCGTGAACTTCGAAAAATGAGATATCTTAGAAGTATAGCTAACTTTACTTCTAACCTAAAGAAAACATTTATGTTTATACTAATAAACTTACCAAGTTAAGCTCAGTTTTGACATTTTTTATTTATAAGTGTGGATATAAATAAAACGGGTATCACCTCAATGTTTATTTCCAACACGTAACAGTTATCATATAATTTATTTTGATTTGCAATTTACAGAGTTAAAGATCAACTCCTTCGACCATATGCACTCATCCATAATCTACAGAACGATAAACGATAGATGCTTCTAAATCAGGATATTGCAAGTGTTCATGCTTTAAAACTTTCCCATGTTTTACAACTCTATGACCTCCAAATACAATTATTGTAAACTGAGAATTACAAATAATGCAGATGAGCATCTTCGTTCCCACGTTTTTACTTTCTGTACACGTACTACCTACATAGTGTATAGAGAAGGTATTGTATTACACCCAAAACTTCGATACAGAGATTTCACTAGAAAATATGTTTTGAGACCCCTTGAATCCAAAAAAGGCATTTTTATAAAAATGTCTGGAAAAACATAGCTCAAAAACGAAAGTACATTTAATTACCAAACTTGGTATTTAAGTTTAGTATTTTCCAAGAATGCTACACGAAGATTTTCAAGAAAATTCCCTTTACATCAAGCTACCCTTTAAATGAAACATTTTTAAAAAATGTTGATATTTTCAAAAATGGCTCTAACGACTTTGATTAAAATGCCTTATGTTTAAGATATTTTATGACAAACAAATTGTTTATCTTGAATTTTCTGAGAATAGCTTCTTCATTCTGTAAGACTTTTGTATAACTGGTAAACCGTAAGAGATATACAAAAAACTTACACAAAAATGTAGATCTCATTAAAACACACAATTTATGTCATATACATTTTTTTTGTAAACTTCATGTTTTCGAGATCCTTTTTGATTTAAATTTTAAACCACTTAAACTTTTTTCAAACGGAAACTTTTTCTCGCATCTTGTTTGTTTATTCCTGGCAAGCAAATACATTGGAATTTCAGTTGTTTCACATAGCGACCAGCTTTTAAAGGACAAAACTTTCGTTTTAGTCTGTGCAATTTCGTATTTACCTTCTGCTTACAAGGAAGCTAGTAATAAAACTATTTCTGCTTATGTTTAGCTTGGTTAGCAAGATGTAGATAACAGGTTAATGTTTTGAATCCAAAGGCTTGTTTATCGAACAGCTAAAGGACATCATTTGAATGGAACACATAGACTTTTCGCATTCTACTTACAAGGAACCAAGTAACAAAGACAACTTCTGATAATTTTTATCTCGATTATCCTGAAGTAGATAGAAGAATTGTTTTTTTAACAATCATTTGTTACAGAGATTCAGAGAAAGATTTTTTTTCATACTTTTGCCCCCAGTGAACAACAGAAAGGGACATTACTAGGCTGGAGTGGGAATTTCCATATACTATTTTTTTTTTTTTTTAAAAACAGTACCCCTAAGTTTTACTGTATGATTACTGGTTTTTACTGTTCCTTTACACAAACATATACACATTGCTCAAACATATAACACCCATGCCCAAGGCGGGACTCGAACCCACGATCCCCTGCCCACGAAGCACCAAAGCGAGCGTGGCCATGAGGACCGGCTACTCTTCGGCAAGCGAAGAATAGGAAACAGGTCATAAACTCGCTAGAACCATACTATTTAATGGGTTAAACGTATTTTATTTTGTGACATGATGCCCTAATGTACAAGGTAAATATAACTAAATCTATGTTATGTCGTACTATCAAAACAATATGGAGTTAAATGGGATATCTCTAATTTAACGCATAGATGTTGCTGTTGGCTTCGTTCTTTCTACTTTTCACGCTGTCTCCAAGTTGCTAACATGGTGTAAATATTCAGTTAAATTTTACAGCTTTGAATACACTATCCTCAGCAGAATATTCTGCTGTCATATTATACAATTTTAGATGTTCTTAGATTTACATGTGCGCAAATTTCGAAAGAAAACGTGTTTTTTTAGTAAAAGTCCAATATTTGCTGTTTCTACACCTATCGCGCAGCAACTTAAAAACTAAAGATCAGAACGCAACAGTATTTTTTCTGAGGTAGAGTAAACTAGAGTGTTGATACCTCCCTAGTTTGAATTCTCTGGCTTTAATAACATGGACGTTATGATTTTTACTTTCGGTACACGTACTATGTACATAGTGTATAGTGAAGGTATTGATTGCAATGCACCCAAAAATTCGATACAGAGATATCACAGGAAATACTTGTTTTGGGTTCCCCTGAATCCAAAAGAATCATTTTAGAAAAAGGTCTGTGTGTCTGTGGACAGCATAGCTCAAAACCGAAAAGACCATTAAATACCAAACTTGGTATTTAAGTTTGGTATCTTCAAGGATGCGACACATAGATTTTCAAGAAAATCCTCCCCACTCCAAACTACCCTTTACATGGAAAAAAAATTATTTTCTCAAAAATGGCTCTATCGATTTTGATTAAAATCTCTTATATTTAAGATATTTATATGCCAAATAAAATGTATATATTGAATTTTCTGGGAATAGCCTCTAAAGAACCCTTTATGCTGGGTGATTTTTAATGAAGTTTGCATAACTGGTTAACCGTAAGAGATAGACAAAAACTTACTACACAAAAAATGTAGAGCATAATGAAACACACAATTTGTCATATCATTTTTTTTTTCATGGACTTGGTCGTTTTCGTTGTTATTGATTTCAGTTTTAAAGTACTTAAAATGTTCTCATACGGGAACTTGTCAACGCTTAGCCACGCAAAGAAACGGATTTCAGTACCATTACAACCATATTTTAAAACATTTGATTCGGTTTAGCCTAGTGTATTTCCTTATTTCTCTTCCACTTATAAAGGAACTAAGTGATAAGGCCGTTTCTGCTAATGTTTTAGCATTAAATAGATAGAAGAATAAGCTTATTAACAATCATTTAGATGTAAAGGAAGTCATGTGAATGGAGAAAATCAGATTTTTTAAATAAAATTTATTTGAAAAATTTTATACCTATGCAGTAGAAAGGTCAAGCAGTGCGGAATGTTTTTGTTACTGGGTTTATAAAGGGGACCAAGCGAGATAAAATGTAAACAATTGTTTGAGAACGTTTCTAAAACAGCCGGAATCCTGTAACTTCTTTACTTCATTTATGATAAACAACAGTCATCAAGTAATTCAACTCAAAGCCGGAGACAAGGCAGATAATGTGCTTTTGATATAGGTTAATGTAAGTTATTAAGGAGGTGTTTTATAGCCTGTACAACTTATTTACGTATATTTACAGTTATTGGGTTACAGAAGCTTGGAAGAGACAAAAGCAGGTAAACTAAGAAGAAACACAAAACTATAGATGATTTAAATTATTCAAGTAATGAGAGTGTTGGTAATGGAATAAATGAAACATCTGAGACTAACAGAATGTTCAGATATAGTAATGCCGACGTCTTCAAAACTGTACTCGCAAATACAGCCCCTGAATGAGGGGAGGACGGCGTGAGCTATGGCGAAACGTTACAGTCCATTCACACTTTCCCTGAGACATGCAGTTGTGGACTGTCTGTCGTAGTGAAATGGCTGCTCCAAAACATTATAGCAATCCTCGGAAATGTAAATGCATATTTAAGGACGAATAGGAGGAACAATTTTTATGTACTGCTTCTGACGAAAATGTAAGGTGCCTTATTTGTTCTAAGTGTTTATGGGGAATAAGCTATATATGACTAAGGCGTCATTATTGCGTCACAAAGAACACGTGAACATTAGACAAAATGAACCATAAAGTATAAGCACATTATTTATATAGCCAATTATATATTATTTATTTTTATCACAGTTTGTATTTGTATATTTTATTATGCTTATTATTATTTTATTGTTTATTGTTAATAGTAGTAGGAGGAGGCTGCTATTACTATAATCATTATTGTTATCTTTATTAGCATTAACATATTCCTATTAAATGCTATATATCAGTGTAATTTAGTAAATTAAACATACTTTAGAACGATTGCAAATGGAAGCTTAATATGGATATGGAAATGTGATAATGGAGAAACATGTATAATCGTATTACAGACAGGGAACGTGCAGCACAGCTAAGGAACTAGGAATCTTTCAAAACTGAAAACCGTAAAATCGCAATCATGAGATACCAGATGCAAACTATGTGCGTAGTTAACAGTAATTGCATAATACAGAGAAGTAGATTTAAATACTCTTGTCATAATTCCTCTACCAAATTCACTCTTCACTGTGACTTGTGGCAGGTGTTTACAGTGCAGCATTGCGACTCTGTACCCTACCGCCAATTATCCCCAGTACCTTTGTAGTGCGGTACAGTATTTCTGGTGACGTAGGCTTTGGAGATACCTGCAGAAGTGTATAGAATAAAGAAACGAGTGAAAGGACTGTAAGGAGACCATTAAGATATGAAGTAAAAATAAAGAGGTAAACAAAAAATATGCTAGGTTGAAATACATGCGGCGCTTCATTCATTATTTGCAGTTTTAAAACATTCCACATATCGAATGTAATTTTGTCATGCGTAAACAATGAATGCCCGACAAAAATAAATCTTATTATTTTATATATCAACATTCAATATATTTTTTTTTATAAACTCCTGTTTCTAAGTACTAAACATAAATAAGAGACCTAAAGGACAAGAGAGAAAATCAGTTCACATATTACACTATTTACTGATGTATAATGCACAGCATGTTATTGAATTAATAGACCTATCACAGCTAAGTACATTCAAAGACATTGAAATACGCCTGGAAATACTTATCGTCTTTTCGCTGACTCCACCCATTTCTTTCACCTGTTTCTTATGCTCTTAAAATGTATTAGGCAGGCCACGTCACCGAAGGAAAGGAGAAGGATATGAAATGTAGCTTGTGACAAATGAAGTTCTCAACTGGGGATCCTAAACTTTCTTGTTGGACAATAATCGGCTGATACAAAATCTTTTTTTAGATTAGTGTTTTCTCTTCCTGCATACTGAGGTTCTTATGTCAAGGTAATTCGCGCACGTGGTTGACTAAATTAATACACTGCTTATGCAAAGAAGTCTGTTGTGAGGGAGCTTTATTCGGGGTTGAGCGATGAACGGGGAATCGTCCAATCGTCCAATCATCCATTTCTTACTCGCGTGGCATGTTGTACCAAAATGACACCAATGAATATCGTGGAAAGAACTGAGTCCCTGTCAAGTGTTCTGATTTTCAATAAAATCACAGCGCCAGGTTTGTTTTCACTGTCTTTAACTATACATGTCAATAGTGCCCTCGCTTTAACCTGTAGTATCGTTTAAGGGTTAGACGTGCCTGAGTATCCGCAATTCAAAATGAACAAACATGTTCGCATTTGGATGTACCTTTTAAAAGAGCGGACATTGACCCTGCTTTTAAAATAACTGTCCGTATACATTACGGACGTGGCAACCTTACCTGTAATGAACACAGAAATGCACTTGTGGACAACATACTAAAGCTTCGATCTCTCTTGTTTCCCATGCATGTTGAAATGGAGTCGTAACCTACCTGTCTAGAGACAGCCATTCCGTCGTTTACGGGACCGTCGAACGGAGGATTAATGGCACACAATCTGAGACCCATCAGAGAGTACGCAAGGACTACGACGGAACCTGGGACGGCGTACACTAGGACGAAGCAGAGGATGCCATACACCAGGCGTCCATCGCCTCTCTCGGGCCAATTTTCGTAGCAGAACACTGGCAGGTGTCCTTCATGATCTGGTAGATCCAGGACATCTCCTAGCTGCCGCACCCACATCACGGGCGCGAATATGGTGAGGGCGACTATCCACAGCACCAGGATCACCTGCGTAACACAACAGAATAGGAGTCAATACAAGCTTAGCAATTGCTGCCCTTCTAACCAAGTGATGTTTTGCGGCCTGATGACTTTGGTATGTTCCTGCTATATATGTATATATAATTATTTATTTATTAATGACGCTGCTGCCACATTCATTGGCCATATCTGTCGCTTGATAGTCCTTCGCCTTCACTCACGGTACGAGAATATTGAATAAAGAAGAGCTCATAATGTAGATAAGTTTATGAATGAGTTTCCTCCATTCCAAAAGGTCATTATTATGAATACTATTGCTACTCTCTGCACCAGTATCTTGGATAAGAATTCTAATTGATTTTCTACCGAAATTCGATTGAAATTTGATTGCTAAATTCTAAACCTAAGAAACTAGAAAGAAATGTTCTAATAGATGAAAAATTAACAAAATTGGTGCTTTATTCGAACGCTCTTCAAAGTAGTATTTAAGACTTATTCAGCAAGAGAGCGTATCACAAGAAAGAAAAAGTACTTCTGCTCATACAGCTGCTAAAGTTTATATAGCGACAGATATTAAGAATTAAATGTCGTGGTAAAAAGGAATGTCAGAAAGCAATCATTATAGATAAACACCACTTTCAATAAAGATAGTACTCCATTTGGTTTATGTTCTTAGGTACTTGGAGTAAATTACGAGTTTCAGGACGGAAAACTCCCTGTGTATCTGACAGCAGCAGAGAACGTATACACACGTTCCAGTTCTGGCCAAAAAAACTACCGTTCTGTAGCTCCGTGCGCTACCTCATCTACTGGGAGCTCATTTTTATCCGTGATTTTCCGCACTTCGATAGAGCAAGAATGACGCCATAGTTGACTGGTGAGCCTATACTGAAGTCATAACACCCTCTATCGAGAAGGTGCAGTGATCATTTGCGGAAGAGAGAGCTATCGCAGCAACCTCTACCTGGATGCAGTGACCTCTAGCTAGAAAGAGCGGTGATAGTTTGCAGAACAGAAAGCTAACAAAATGTTATATGTAGTTGCATTGCTAACTAATACAACCTGTCTGACTACGCCTCCTTCAGGCGTAATATTGAATAACATTCACAGTTTGTTCTGTTTTTGTTAACAAACTGAACATGAACACAACGCACCTTGTATCCGCAGTTGAATATTATCGTTCTGATGTCAAGATAGAAACAATGCAAATGATAAAATAAGAACTGAAGCTTTCCTGGCGACGTATTAATTCAAAATCTTCTCGGGCTTCTAGCCAGGTAAAAACTTTTTACCTGGCTAGAAGCCCGAGAAGATTTTGAATTAATGCAAATGATGTTTATAGCTGTATATATACGATACCTATTCCAAACCATCAAGTAGGAACACCTACCGCTAGAGGGATACTATTCAAGTCGTCTAGTATTAAAGCACCTCTTCAGGAAGTCAATACATAAAGACAGGTCATGTTACCAGAGGGACAGTGCATAACCTAGTTTCATTAATGGTGGCATGGATTACAATATTTCTTGCGTGGGAAATTGCAAACGAAAATGAGCACCCAATACACTTGTTTATCCATAGGTTGGAGTGTACCAAGGCAAACCTAATCGCCAGAGCTATGAAGCTTGTACCGATTTCCTTATTAGGGGTAAGACCGGCCAGGGTTTGCAATACCATGCGGCGCTACTTGCGCGAGCAAAGGTCAGCGTAGAGTGCAACCCATTACTGCAAAACAGCTATCGCTGCTTAACGCAGCATCACGTCAGTAGGAAGGAAGGCGTTCGAATAACATCATTGTTCTGCTCAAATGTGAGCAAAATTAATTTGTTTTACAACCATAGTAAATTTTCTAGCAGTGCTCTTCATGCATGTACTTATTCAGAAACCAATGGAAGCTCTAGTAAACAAACTGTTATAGTCTAGTAATAGAACAATTTCAAAGAAACAACTTATTGATTGCAAATTTGTTCAGAAAGTTACCCACAACTATCACACTGTTATAGTCCAAAAGTATGCAGCTGAATTGAATCTGTGCGGCATGTAAAACTGCCAAGACGGATCTACTAATCCAGAAGAATCCTACTTGATATAAAATGAAAATGAAAAGCGTAAATGAAAAGAATGCAGGGTGCAGTGTGATGTATTGCATACCAGCTGCACTTTCAGATCCCAACACATGATATTTGCTTGGTGATACTGATACATCATGCAAAGTGCAACGAACTTTTACAAATTACAAATCTTGTTTGTTGGAACATAGAATGAGGTTTCCATTTAAAAGACTTCAGAAGTACATATATTTTTCAGTAATACGGCTGCAAATGAGTAAAGATTTAGTATAATTCATGCTTTCGTTTTTACCTGATAAGCGTCTGAAGATATTTAAGAAATTTTTATTATTTGGATATTATTTTACATCCTATCAATAAATATTAGTTTGTGTTATAATTGCTTGGGTTTTTCATAATGTACATATGTAGAGAAGGAAATCAGAGTCAGCCTTATTTATGTAACAATTTGTATGTTGTACATAATGATCTGTTTTACGAACGTCTCATAAGTGATTTTTGTTTTCTGGAAACAGTACTATTTGCTTGGCAACAGGTTTGTTTAGTTCCCCCTCCCTAGCATGCGTTCTTATCAATGCCTTGTTTTGATGTGGCGAGATGGTCGGTCGCAATCTATTTACGGAAAGCGAACGGTACGAACTTCCTAGCTCTGCTAATCACACATATAAACCGCCATATATCTTGTTGGTTGCGCGAGTAGGAACAGTTCGCGTGCATATATTTAATGTACAGCAACCAGATCGAACGCGGGGGAAATATTAGCACAACGTAACACGATTATTACTACTGCGGAAGTTAATTTGAATGAATAATAGACTTCAAAAGCAACAGACCTTGAGCTAAAGATAACAGGCGTAGGACACTATGTGAACTTAGAAGGTTAACGTGGGGGTAAATCGCTAAAGTGGATGTTGAAAATAGCGGTTGGCTCAAGAAAGAGGACACAACCAACCGCGCCAAAGTCAAGTCGATCCACGATCAATTTTAATGCTTAGGCAGATTTAGGGAGAAAGTCATAATATTCCAATTACAACAGATGCAGAACTCAGTTCCTCAAAACAATTAATGAAAGTTACATCATAACAATTAACTTAAAATGCTCGATGCTGAAGTTCCACATGTAAGCGCGACTTCATAAGAGGTTTTAATGACGCGCAGAGTGCTATACGAATATAATAATGACTATTTCGTTCATAACACGTGATCATAGGGAGTGGCCAATCCGGTACATTGGCGCGTAAAATCCCAAACAAAACGGAACTCATTATCTGTGCATTTTAATCGTTTCTTTTATCGCCCCACGTGCATTTGTTTTCTCTCTGAACATCAGTGTGCAGTGATATTCCCGTACATAATGTCGGAAGTTCCAATAAACATGTGAATTGTAATCTTGCTTTACTAAGCCATAATAATATAATGTAGCAATACAAAGATATATGACATTTATAAGGACATCAAGTTGCAGTGATTTCGGTGCAAATATACGCCAAAACAATTGGGATATTAGGAATATTATTCTTCGTGTCCATATAGGCTAATCATTGTTATTTTATTCACGAAATAGTCTTATTAAATACAACTCGAGCTACAACGTTTCTCTAGATAAATTTGCGAGCAACTTGTTGCTCACGAATTTATGGATAAAAGTTTGAAACTCTCATTATAATTATTATTTAAGATAAATACAGTTTCAGCTAACCCCATTAAAGAAATTTGTGTCAATATAATAGTATGCTGCTATTTTCATAATAACGTGTAAATAAATTCATCTCTCAAGCTCATTTTGTGTTACTCGTAGATAAATAGAAATTGCTTCACCAATCACGCTGTGCTTAGAGATACTTGTTCAACCTGTAATACAGCCTAGTTATCCAGAGCTAAAGTGGATGTTGAAAAAGCAGGAATACTTCTATTGCTGCTGCTACCGATAGATATGATGATGTTGATAAATATAAATATTAAAGGCGACCAACAAATTTATAAAATGAGCGAGAGTGCCCGCAAATGCTTGAGGAGGAAGAAATGCCAGTGAAACCCTTCAAATTTCCAGTCAGAGTGCAACCAGGCTGCAACCGTGTCCAAAGTATACTTATAAAATTATAAATGTTAAGAAACGAAAATTAATCACTTATTCCACAGATCGCTTAAGAAATATAGCTTACAATACCGAAATATTGTTGCCATACAAGGTCAGAGTTTTAGGTCTCCAATTTTATAGGCATTAATTGGTATATTTAATACGAGGAAGCAAAGCAATGGCTGTGAGAAAACTTAAAATATTTCAACTATATTAGGAGATAATAGCATAAAATATTTGTAAAATTCAAACCTTCATGAATGACCTTACACATTTATATTTGTCAGAAGTATGATCGTGGCATTTTCTCATATTTGACTAGGTACATTGAGAGTAAATGTAAGTATTTGATTTAAGTTGAAGTTATTAGGTGTGGAGAGAGAATTATTTGGTTTCATGAAGTTGTTGGCATTAAAATTCACCTTGTCTTTCAATATAAATTGCTTTTTGTTAAAAAAAAAGTTTGATGTGTTTAGTTCCTTACTTTGTCCAGCTATTCAGCAAACTTCTTACAAAATATTATTGTTCTATCTACATCATGCTTCTCGAGATAAGCACAAGCAAAATATTACTTAATTCCTTATAAGTAGGAGGGAACTAAGGGATTACAGTGGACTAAAGTAACAGTCAAATCTTTTAAAAGCAATCGCTATGCGATTGTCATTGAAATTTGGATCACTTTGATTGTCAGGACTAAAACAAAAGAAACGCAGATGAGTTCTGTTTGAGAAAAGTATCAGAATTTTAAATAACCAATAACAAGGAATACCTTGGAAACGGCTAGCTCCAAAACAAAAATGCTTGGAACATAAAAATTGTGTTTTTTGTCAAGATGTATATGTTTGTGTAGCAAGGTGCCGATATCTTACAGTCTCCACAAGCCATCCAGAATGCAGAGGACTTCAGAGCCCATTCCCAACAAATTGAAGATGTTCGTTTTATTTTTGAGAAATTCAAAAATGTGTCAAAAAAAAAAAAAGGTCTACCATGTAAAGGGTAGTTTGCCGTGGGAGGATTTTCTTAAATCTCCTCTCGCATCCTTGGAAGGTACCCACTAAACTTAAATATTTAAAACATTTTATACTTCAGGTAATGCATCTGCGAAATTTTCCAAATCCACAGAATGGGAGAAATCTTATTGATACTTATACAAGTTGTTACACACAAATAATTATTTTTTTTTTGCCATGTATCAAAATTATAGCTTGCATGGGTATTTAACAAATCAAAATCATTGCTCTACTAAAAATGTGCCTCTTGGTTAATTTTTGGAACTGTTCACATAACAATTTAAGATTTATGGTAAATAGGCTTACAAATCTACATATCAAATTTTTTTTAAATTAATCCTAATTATTAAACAATGCCATTTTATGTACCTCTGGCACTCTCAAATTCTTGTTTTAAAATTTTAATACTTTATTTCTGAAAATTGAAGCTTTATATGGAAAACCTATTTTTGGAGGTAAGTATAAAAATTAGGAAACAAATTAATAAACAACATCCGTGTGGAGCATTTTGAATATGGAAGCGTATTGGAGAAAAGTTAGCGAGAAAATTTATACTTGGCGTGCCTGTTAATAAGCATGCATCTGCCTATTTAAAACTTCAGTTATTGGGGACTTAAAGTGCGCCAAGTGGGATAAACGACATATTATCTGAAAGCTTAAAACTCATATTACTTTATTATGAAAAAAGTTTTAATTTCTCACAGTTTTAGTTCAATTTTCACTGATGCCTCACCTTAACTGACTTTCCGTGTTTTAGTTATGCTGTCTACACACATACAAAATGGAGCATTTTCCTAAAATGCCTATTTGGACTCGGGGACCTGAAAACATATTTCCGGTGAAATATCTACATCCACGTTTGGGTGGAATACAATAATTAAACCCCACCACTATACCTAATAGAGCTTTACCTAATTAGATGAGGACGCAAGAGCAAATTTACAGTGACTGTCCACTATTATTCTAAACAGCAACAAACAACTGCTGTGAACAACATTCCGAATATCAAGTCTCTCAAAAGAACTTGTTGGGACTTGTAGCTCTCTTTAACGGCAATTCATTCTGAATTGTATTATCAGCGGATTACTTTCCTGCGCGCATTGCTACTGTGTTGTAATTTGTTGCACTGGTCACGTGGGTGCGTTGTGGCGCGGAAGAACCTAATTACATTACAATCTGTAGATCGTGTTTTCAGATTAGATACAAAGTCCAATTCTGGATGTAGATACAGTTAGAATTATATTTGTTGGTTACATTTACTATTAATACTGTGCCGTATGCCTATATGTGACGTTGCTTCGGCTGTTTTGTTGTTGTTGTTTTTTTTTTTTCGCGGATCGCGCCCTTCAGCCTTTCTGAACGTATCTCTCCTTCTCGCCTTTTGATTGGTGATTGCCCTTGAGCTGCTAGGACTCATCCTGATGGTCCGGCCGAAAAGAAATGTCGAGAGAAAGTAAGGGCCAAGTGCCTTAGTGGGTTGGTGATCGGTGCTTCGTGGCAGCTCTATGGGCTTTTTCTGCCCAAATTAGAAAATGCCGAATAAAAAAAAAATAGTTCTGTTCGGAGGAGTTGGGGGGATCTGCGAGGTGAGTAGCGGCCGATATACTCTTCATTAATTACAATTCTCTGTCTTGAGTTCCATGAATTGCTGATCGCCTGCTTCCTTGGTTACAAATTTGTTTCATTCAAAATTTCTCTTTCCGGGCGGGCTTCGTCTGAGCTATTGCTTATTTGCTGTTTGGAGTTGATTATAACCTTCTCTGGCCTGTTGTGCAGACTTATGTAGGGCTTTTCACACGATTTTTTTACTTTCTCTACACGTACTATGCACAAATGTATAGAGCAGGTATTGTATTGCACCCAAAAATTCGATACCGAGATTTCACAGGAAATGTATGTTTTGAGATCCCCGGTAAGTCCATTAAATACCTTCCAAGGATGCGGCACGAAGATTTTAAAGAAAATTCCCCCACCCCAACTACCCTTTATATGGACATAATTTCGAAAATTTAGACTTTCTCAAAAATAGCTTTAACGATTTTAACTATTAAAAATCTCGTATATTAAAGTTATTTACATGACAATAAAATATATATCTTGAATTTTATCGAAATAGCCTCTGAAGTATTCTTTATACTGGATGCATTTTACGCACGTTTGCATTACTGGTAAACCGTGGGAGATAAATTAAAATTTCTATAAAACATACAAAACATACATGTCATACATTTTTTCGTGAAGATTACCATTTCCGAGATTCCCTTGTAATTGGTTTAAGTTTTAAAATAGTTTAACTTTCCTCTTAAGGGCATTTACCAACTCTTGTCCACGCAAAGAAAACGAATTTTAATGACATAGCAACTAGCTTTTAGGTGATTTGACTATCGCTTCAGCGTAGTGTATTCACTTATTTTCCTTCTACTTACAAGAAATAAAGTAATACGAGCATTTCTGCTAAAGTTTATCTCAATTAGCATGATTTAGATAGATTAATTAGCTTTTAAACAGTTACACCGTTCTGCATGGATTTCTTTTTTGAAAATGAGCGTTTCTGAATCACAATTTCACACTGATTTCAAAAATGAAAACAGTTTTTGCGTATCACGTCAGAATGTTTTGCAATTAAAATTTTTACGTTTTGAATACTGTCGTAATATACGTACTGCAATAATATTACAGTGTGCTTATCATTTATAAGAAAGCCTCAACAGCTTGTAATTTCAACTTTATTGCTTAAAATGTGAAATAATAACTTAGGTTTATATTTATTAAAATCTACTAACTGTATCCCCCCTAGGTCCGTATAAAATTTCTCTTCCCCTTAAAATGAACAGGAGTTAAGATATTTGTTGTTATTCTTGGACATGTTTATCTATCTGCATTCATCTTGTCTATAAACAGGAAGCTCAAATGTTTAGTGCCTCAGGCGAAAAAAACTAATTGAAGGAAGTATTTACTATGAAAGAGATTGCTAATTAAAACAAACCATTAGGGAACTGACAGAGGGTCCCTGTATATACCGAAGTGGTTTCCAGTTTATCAGGTTAAGGATTTTTTTTCTGAAATTATAAATCTATCGCATTTTAAAGGTTGTTTTAAAATTGAAGATCAGTCTTGCATGTTCGCTGTTATGTAAACGTGAATTATATGAGTTCTCATTTTTCTGCGAGAGAACATCATAGTGGTTTTGTTTCTTAGAAATGTAAAAACATTGTTGTGTAAATGATCCAAATCTGTTCTACTATATACGTGGGTCATATACGTTAGTAAAGCAAAGCTATAACAGCTTTTGCAAACTTTCAATATTTTGGTATTAAGTTAGGAGACCAGGATAAATCGTGATGCCCTCACAAAGTGTGTCGTGTTGTTACAGAGTTAAGGAGTTGGAAAACAGAAGTCATTGCTCATTCCCTATAATTTAGAGGGAACCTACAAATCATGGAGACATTGTTATTTTTGCAGAGTAAGGTAGCAGGATATTGCGACAGTATTTTAGTACAACACATAATATTATTTTAATTATTAATTTATCATATTTAACATAGGAAATATACGCTCAGTTAGAAGGCCTCACCATGGAGGGCAGCTTTTGTTTTCTTCAAGGTTGCACATGTGGCTAAAAGTAACAAACATTTTAATGCATTAAGGACATAAGTACGAGGAAGTACGAGAAAGGTAGGGACTCTTACCTTTTAAACCGGAGAAGGGGACTTTTGCTTTGTAAAACATAGTCACGTGGGTATAATATAAAGAAAAATACCTGATAGCCACGTGATGAGGCCACTTTTCGCGCTCTTCCTCAACAAATCAAAAAGGAGGGCAAAACTGCGAAGTTTTTGTATATAAGTGATGTGCGGATGAGAAATAGGGAGTAACAAGGAGAAATCGGGAGGAACAAGGAGAAATCGAGGCTGATAGAAGTCGAGAGTAACGATGAAAGTCGGGGCAAACAGTTACAAGTCGAGGAGTCACTCAGATAAATTCGCGGCACACAGATTGATGTCATCATACAGATAGAAGTCGGGGTTATTACGTACAGAATCGGGCGTAGACAGATACATCACAGGAGACGCAACGCGTAACGCCTCAGGATTATAAAGTAAAACATATCCTGTAAGAAATCGCGCGCCACATATATCGTCGAAAGTCATTGTCTACAATATAAGCAGATGGGCAATTATCATAGTGAATATTGTACAAACTTATAAATTTCGGGCCACAGTTACTAAGGTCAATCCAAGTGGAAGTAGTGCTTAATAAATATGATTTCATCAAGTTCGCGATTAATTTTGTTGGGAGTTGCTTGTCGGGTTAGTCCCTCTCACGAATGAAGTGAACTTTCTCTTTAATTGAGTCTACCAACCGTGTGACATACCCTGTCATTCTCCCCCCCCCCTCCTGAATAAGAGATTCATCATCTACCAGAAGGAGCTCAGCCGGTGCCATCACGGGAACTTGCAGGTATGTCCACTAACTACAGAGAAATTCACTAGCATTAACCCGCAACCTACTCCAGGTAGACTCACCTGACTCACGCCCTAACGTGCACGTCACCAAACAATACCACGGCAATATAATGCTAAAACGAGAAAGATCTCCCATTCTGCCCGTACCTCATGGTCCAGATATTCCAGTTCTCTTACACCGTGAATCAAATACATAGCCATCTGCATCCAGTAGCGCTGGAACTGGATTTCCAGTGGATCATACTTATGAACCAGATAATTCTGAATATGATGTTTTAATCAAAGTGAGCTTAATGATTTAGTGAGAGATTTACATTTGTCAAAAAAATCAGCAGAGCTGTTAGGCACTAAGTTAAAAAAAATCTGATGTGTACCATTCACATGACTTTCTCTGTATCCCTGCAACAAATTATTCTTAAAAAGCTTATACTTCTATTAACTTCATGCTAATCAGTAAAACATTAGCAGAAATAGCCATATTACTTGCTCCCTTGTAAGTAGAGGTGAAATAAGGGAGTACCATAGGTTAAAGTGATAATCAAAAGCTGGTTGCAATGTTACTGAAGTTCCTTTGTTGGTATGGACAGCAGTTGACAAATTCCTGTATGAGAAATGTGTTTTTCATAGCAGAAACCAAAAATAAGAAATATCTCAAAAACGACGAACTCCACGAAAAAAAAATGTATATAACAGAAATTGTGTGTTTTAACGTGCTCTACATTTTTGAATAAGTTTTTGTCCACTTCTTGGGGTTTAGCAGTTATTAAAAATTCAGTAAAATTCATCCAGAATAAACCACTCTTCAGAGGCTATTCCCAGAAAATTCAAGATATACAGTTTATTCGTCAGGTAAATATCTTTAGTATACGACATTTTAATCAAAATCGTTAGAGCCATTTTTGAGAAAATAAAAATTTTTGAAAAAAGTTCCATGTAAAGGGTAGTTGGGGGTGGGGGGATTTTTCTCAAAATCTTCGTGTCGCATCCCTGGAAGATACTAAACTTAAATAACTAAGTTTGGTATTTTACCTACTTTTCGTTTCTGAGATATCACACGCACACACACACACACACACACACACGGACCTTATTCCGAAAATGCTTTTTTTTTTAGATAAAGGGGACCCTAAAACATATTTCCGGTGAAATCTCGGTATCGAATTTTTGGGTGGAGTGCAATACCTTCTCTATACACTATGTGCATAGTGCGTATAGAGAAATTAAGAAGGAAGTATTAGCTGAGGGCACATGCATATTTTTCATGGTACAGGCATCGGGAGAAGGAACTTGTCCCTATTTTTGCTGTAAGAGAAAATGTAGTGTATTGCCAAGACATTCCTGTCGCCCTTCGTGATGTAATGGTTGCCATGCTAACTTCATATACCCAAGGTCGCGGGTTCGAACCCTCCGGAGGACCTTGGATTTTTTCGGGCGTAAAAATCCTTAGATGGCTTCCTTCGGAAGAGAAGTAAAGCCGTAGGTCCCGTGTCGTAGATTTACAGTACGTAAAAGAACCTCAAGTCTGATAGAGAGACCTATGATTAAAATGAAGGGGTCTTTCACTGCTGAGAACCACAGCAATTAAAGAGCGTCCATAAATAAAAATCCATCACATTTTCCTGTCTTAAAATTTTATTACATATACTATAACTCCAAAGAGTGAAGGTTCTTCATAGATTCTTCTCAGAAAAGTCTTAAAGGCGTTTTGCTTCAGAAGCCCACTCTTTTTTTTTAAGCAGGACATATGAAAATGTAAAGTATTTGTTACAAAAAATTGCAGTACATTAACCACCTATGGCTAGTCTGTTGATATTTCAAGATTATTGGACTATTACTAGGTCAGCAGGCTGATTTTACAAAATACCCTTGTTTCTTATGTGAATGAGACAGAAGAGCTAGGACAGAGCAGAACACTGGCCTCGTAGGACTGATTTAGTACCGGACGAAAAAATATAAAAATGGACCTTTTATTGATCCCTCAAAAGTATTGTAGCCACCTATCCATGTAAAGTTACATTCAATGAAACAATTTGTAAAAAAACTTTAAATTACTTTATGCTTCATTATCCTATAAAAAAAGAAATATGGTGTATTTATCGGCCCAAAAATTTGAAAACTGATGGGCAGTCAGTTCGAGAAGTGAAGGATGCCTGGAATGTTGTTTTTAATTTACTTGGAAATAATAAAAGATCCAAATCATGTTAACATAGTGAAACTGATGCTATAACATTTTAAACAGACTGGTTGCAACATGAGTGTCAAAGTACATTTCCTTCATTACCATGTAAATTATTCCCCTTATAATTTAGGTTTTAGTGAGGAACTGGGTGAAGGATTTCACCAGACTATAAAAAATTTGCAACCGAGGTATCAAGGAGTGTTTAACATGATGGCTAAGAATTGCCGGATGTTAAAAATGGACTGCTCTGAAGAACATGTGAAATGGAAATGGAAATGGCGTGTTATGTATGGACGCTCTTTAACTACTATGGTTCTCAGCGTCCCATTCTAAATTGGGTGTGAAAGACCGAACGACCGCTTAATTTTGCTCAGAGGCCTCTATCAGGCTTGAGGTTCTTTTACGTGCGTAAATCTACGTCACGGGACCAACGGTTTTACTTCCCTTCCTAAGGAAGCCATGCTAAGGATTTTACACCCAAAAAAATCCATCGTCCTCCGCCGGGTTTGAACCCGCGACCTTGTGCATATGAAGTTATCATGGTAACCGTTACACCACGGAGGGCGACAACTTGTGAGAAGGTCAAAGAGGAGAGAATTTGAAATGCAATATTGAGGTAAGGCTATGAATGTGCTTTTAATTATTATTATTATTATTATTATTATTATTATTATTATTACTACGTAGTGATTGATTAATAACACATAACAAATTATGGTCAGTTTTTTCACACAAGTTGGAAGTACTTTTGTTAAGTTTCATAAAGCTATAATTTCATTTCTATTATTGAAGAATCTTTTAAAAACCTGATGCGATGGGAGAAAAATGGAGATCATTTTCGAATTCAGCACAAAAAAAAAAAATCAGTTTAGAACCACCTATCAGATTTAAAAAAAGAAAAAAAAAAGTTTTGAAATACAGACGTGCTATTTGTTAGAGATATAGAGACAGTCATGTGAATGGAACACATCAAATTTAATTTTGAATAGTTAGTAAGGTAGGAAGTAAATGTACAATACGAACACGGCCCAATTTCGCAACTGTTTTCTGGACTGACGCAGGCGGAGTAAACGAGAACGCAATGCCATCCACCGAGTGCACATCGTATTCCGTCATGCGGAAGAACAGCCGACCACAAGAGCGCGCAATCGGCATCTAGATTATTTCCTGTATTTACGGAAACTTCTCTCAATACAGTTCTCCAATTCGCATTGTGTGTCTCTGTGCCTACTAGGAAATCAGCATTAGAGCACACAATGGAATGTTTAGTGCATCTTCTACGTAACTAATGTAAGCAAAGTAAGTATTGTATTTTTACTTTCTCTACA
The DNA here is from genome assembly GCA_030762935.1 of Hymenopus coronatus. Classification (NCBI taxonomy): domain Eukaryota; kingdom Metazoa; phylum Arthropoda; class Insecta; order Mantodea; family Hymenopodidae; genus Hymenopus; species Hymenopus coronatus. Next base: position 98,446,169 of record CM060898.1, on the reverse strand, counting down.
CGTACTATGTATATAGTGTATAGAGAAGGTATTGTATTTCACCCAAATATTCGATACCGAGATTTCACCGGAAATATATGTTTTGGGAACCCCTGAATCGAAAAAAAAGCATTTTTAGAAAAATGTCTGTGTGTGTGCCTCTGTCTGTCTTTGTCTGTCTGTTCCTTGTCTGTGTGTATGTGTGGGTGTCTGTGGGCAGCGTGGCTCAAAAACGAAAATACTGTTATATACCAAACTTCCAAGGATGCCACATGGCGATTTTCAAGAAAATCGCCCCCCCCCAACTACTCTTTACATGGAAAAGTTTTCGAAAATCTTAATTTTCTCAAATATGGCCATAACGATTTTGATTAAAAGATAAATATATATTTACCTGACAGATAGAATGTATATCTTGAATTTTCTGGGAATAGTCTCTGAAGACTACTTTATTCTGGATGAAATTTACGGAATTCTGCACAACTAGTAAGCCGTTAGAGATAGGCATAAACTGACCTAACAGAAAATATAGAGCTCATGAAAACACACAATTTGTTATATACATTTTTTCGTGGAGTGTTGGAGTTTTGGACATATTCCTTGTTATTGGTATATATAGTGATTTTTACAAAAAAAAATGTTACATGTGAGTATTACAAAAAATATTTTACCCTACGTTATACTAGTTGCATAAAATTAAGTTATGAGAACAAATTGTAACAAAGATTATAAAAGATGTACAACAATAAAAGTTGTGCAATATAAAGAGAAAAAACTACAAAACTAAAGCGATTTATAAACCATAATAGATTTTACGTTCTGTTTAAACCATGCAAATTGTTTGAAAACATGGTTAAGGAATATTTTGTTTTTTCTGTGATTGCTTGTTCTACACTTCTGTTAATTTTATACTTTGTCCTCCATTTCACAAACATATTTGTAATTTTTCCTTGGGATCCAAAAATAGGCCTACTATAGTTAAAATTCAATATAAAATATACATAAAAATTCAATGTAAAATTCACAATATACACCCGCTTTGTGACTACCACAGCCCAAATTTTATTTAAAACATCTAATATGTTCAAATTATGCCTTTATGTACTTGTTCAGCAAACAAAACATACTCGTAAAAGATGATTCTTTCACCCACAGCATACTAATCAAGATAAATTTTGGCAGAATTATAAGTAGAAGGGAAATAGGGAATACACTAGGCTAAAACGATAATCAAATCATCTATAAGCAAGTTGCCATGTAATTAAATTCTGTTCTATTGACCTGCCAAGGGTTAAAAAAAATCACAAATTCTTGTTTGAAAAAACCTTAAGTATTTTAACATAAAGCCAACAACAAGGAATATCATATTAGAGACGGTAAACTTCACAAAAAAATATGACAAATGCTGCGTTTTAACGAGATCTACAATTTTTGTGTATCTGTGCTCCTGCGGTTTAACAGTTATGCAAAACTCATCCGGAATGAAGAAGGCTTCACGAGCTGTTCCAGAAAATTCTAGGTATACATTTAACCTGCTCCATCCTTGGAAAGTGCTGTCCTTAAATATCAGGTTTGGTATTTAATCCTCTATTCATTTTTGAGTTATGCTAACTACAAGAATGCATACGCGCGCACACACACAGAAACCGAAAGGATCATTTTCAAAAAAAAAAAAAAAAAAAGGAAGAAATAACACGTGTTATTTGGTTTCAGTGCCCAACAAAATATATATTTCCAATGAAATCTTATATCGAATTTTTGGATGTAATAATTTACCTTCTCTATCTAAATTGTAGATACGTGGTAGAAAAAGTAAAATTAAAGTTGTGTGTGTTTGCTTTCTCTGGCACATACGTATCATGTGCATAATAATTAGAGGAATTATTATATTCCATCCGGAAATTTGATTCTCCGATTTCACCGGAGATAAATGTTTTAAGACCCCTGGATAAAAAAAAATCTGATGTAATCCATTCACATGACTTTCTCTATATCTCTGCAACAAATTTTAGTTAAAAAGTTGATGCTTCTATTTACTTCATGCTAAGTTAGAAAAAATTAGCAGAAATAGTCTTATTACTTGCTTCCGTATAAGTAGAAGCGAAATAAGGGAGTAACATAGGTTAAAGTGATAGCAAAAGATGGTTGCTATGTGACTGAAGTTCCTTTGTTTGTATGGACAGGAGTTGACAAATTCCTATATGAGAAAAGTATAACGACATTTTTCTAAAAATGCTTTTGTTTTTGTACTCAGGAGGTCTAAAAACATGTATTTCCGGTGAAATCTCGGAATCAAATTTCTGGGTACAATGCAATACCGTCTCTATACACTATGTACAGTCATGGAAAAAATGATTGAAATATTCTGCTCTCAGAGTGCGCTGTCCCACTTCGTATCGCAGCGAGGTTTACACTGGTCACTATTTCCAATATGCAGCTAGGCATACCTAACAGTAATTTTTTCTCCCCCATTTATGTTGTTTCTTTTCTCATACTTTCTATTGCACATTCTTAATTTATACTAATACAGAGTTTCCGCTATATTAGTTATAATTTGAGTATTAGATATATGCAGATTTATATTATGTATAATAGCCTATATTTACTACTACTGGTGATAACTTTGTCGTTATTGTGTTTCTTTGTGTTGGTCAAATGTAAGTGCTAACTGAAGCCCACAAAATTGACAGGTTGGCATTTACTGTACAGTACGAGAACTTCGATTGGAGCGAAGTAGTTTTCTCCGACGAAGCTACATTCTACTGCAGATGTCAATTTGACTGTTTGTTTACAGGCCTAATGGTACTCGATATGATAAGAGTTATTTGGCCATAGTTTATATAGTAGGGAAAAATCTTTCAAAGACACCATTTTGTGTGGGAGTTTGATTTTCACCAACTAAAAAGCTCTTCTTCCCTTCATATATAATTACGTCTCTTGGAACTGCTGGATACATTACTTAAAGAACGATGACACCTGTCATTTTTCCTGTTTAATTACTTCATTACTTGAATTATCTCAATTTTGATTTGACATCATTATTTTGCCATACTCATGTTTCTCCTGCAGAATTTCCTTGATAAATGTTGCAATAGCTGCAAGGAGTGGTCGAACGAGCGTTATTACTTGGGCATGGATATCTCGCGAAGTTGCAGGTTTGATGGAATGTGATCATGGTAAGCTGAATGGAGAAACCTATTCTGAAATTCTAGAAAATGTTATACTTTCATCTGCTCAAGAGCGTTATCCTGAAGGTATTATTACAGTCCAACAGAATAATCATTCAAGTCAGCCAAAATTCAAAAGTGGTTTTCGGAGCACTCGAATGTCTTAAAGCAGATACTATCCAAATTCAGCAAATCTCAACCCAATTGAACATGTTTGGACGAAAGTAAAACAGAGGTTTTCTCGAGGTCCAAGATTGAATAATGCTATACAACTCTGGTGTGACATGACACACACTTGGGATTCACTAGCAGAAGACATTAATTAATTTGAAAAGCTGGTGGATTCTATGCCCCGAAGATTGAGGGCAGTGATAACAAATAATGGGGACCACACAAAGTATTAGAATTTGTTTTCGCTTGGTTTATTAGCCTTTGGTTCCATTTAAAAGCAACCGGATATCAGGTTTCTTCTTTGTTCTCTAGTTTTCGAGAATAGCAAATGAAAGATTTCAGATGTCATAGAGTGACTGATTTATATAATGTAATCTACATCGGTTGTAAAGAGCACTAATATGAACTAAAAATCAAAATAATAACAAAACAAAAATCTATGGGGGCTACTGGGCTTGAACCTCTCTCATTTATTTTAATTGTGCCCTGGTTGCTATTTCATGTTATAAAGCAATAATCTACGTCTTGCCTCGCTGTATAAAAGCATTTTTTGTAGCATAGCGCACGTGCACGTGTAAATCCAGCTTGTGTAACTTCGTGTGCTTCCGTGAAGCCGAAGTGATACTTTAAAAAGTTACAGCTCTCAATCACTTTTTCCATGACTGTACATAGTACGTATAGAGAAAGTAAAAAAGCAGTTTCAGAAAAAGCTCACTGTGTGTCCGGACAGTTTAGCTCAATAACAAAAAATCTCTTATGTAAGTACCAACCTTTGTATTTAAGTTTGATATCCTACACTAAGGTTTTCAGAAAAATCTCCACACCCCGAACTATCTTTTATATAGAACTCTTTTCGACATTTTCGATTTTCTAAAAAAACTTGCTAATGATTTTGATGAAAATGCCATATATTAAAGATAAAATGGCAGATATAATTCATAACCTAAATATCTTGGGAATAGCCCATGAAGTCCTCTTCATTCTGAGCTTTTGTATAGCTGGTAAACCAGATGACATAGACAAAATTTACTACAAAAAATAAAAAAAAAACACAATTTATCTATGTCGTACATTTTTTACTTTCTTAAATAGTACGTAGTACGTGGGTAGAGAAGATATTGCTTTTAACCCAAAATTCGATACCACGGGAAATACACGTTTTAGGGTCTCCTGTATACAAGAAAAGCATTTTTAGAGAAAGGTCCGTCTGCGTCCGTGAATACGATAACTCAAAAACGAGAAGTCGGTAAAATACCAAACTTGATATTTTAAGTTAAGCATCTTTCAGTGATGCGATACGAAGAATTTTAGATAATTCCCACCCCAAAATACCCTTTGCATGGAAAAATGTTTGAAAATTTCTGTTTTCTCAAACGGCTCTAACGATTTTGATTAAAATACCGTAGGCAAATAATATGTATATGTTGAATTTTCTGGGAATAGCCTCTGGAGAACACTTCATTCTGGATGAATTTTGTTAAATTTTAGATTTCTGGTAAACTGTAAAAGATAGACAAAACTTACTACGTAAAAATGTAGATTTCGTTAAAACGCACTATTTGTCATATACATTTATTCGTAGAATTTACCGTTTTCAAGATGTTTCTTGTAATTGGTTTCTGTTTGCTTAAAACTTTCCTGGTTCGGGAATTGGTCAACTCCTGGTCATGCAAAGAAATTAATTTCAATCACATGGCAACCGGCTTTTAAAAGACTTGACTATTGCTTTAGCTAGGATACGAGTATGTGTGCTAACGTTTATCATGAAGTAGAGAGAAGAATAAGCTTATTAACAATAATTTTTACAGAGATGTAGCGAACATCATGTGAATGGACACATCGAATTTTTTACTTTCTCTAGTCGATATGAGATACAATGTAGATAGTGGATAGACAAAGAATTGTATTGCACCCAAAAGCTCGATATTGAGACTTAACCGGAAATACATGTTTTCAGACACCTGATCCAAAAAGAAAATCTTATTTAGAAACATGTCCGTGTGTCTGCGTGTATGTGTGTGTGTAGGGGGGGGCAGAATAGCTCAAAAATGAAAAGTCGGTTAAATGCCAAATTTGGTATGTTTGTTCAGTATCTTTCAAGGATGCGATTTGAAGAGCGAGATCCAAGGTAAACATTGGCATTATAGACGCGTAATTTCCCGAGTATTCGGGTCATGCACACGGTAATCTGTTTATTTCATCATGTAACAGTATTTACGCTTCAGCTTCCTGCCAGGAAATGTGCTATAAATTTCCACATACTTCTTGACGTGGGGTGCTTTGATGTAAGTAGTGTAAACACGCTTTCTAAAAACCCAAACTGTACAAAGCAACCTCCGGTAACTTGTAGTCCACGCAGATAGGTATTTTTTACCAACTACTGGAACACATGGACTCAAAGCATTGAAGGAAAATGGCGTCAGCTGGAACGCCGATATTCAACTAGCGCTTTACCGTCTTTCTTTGGTCAAGCGTGATTCGGACACTCCATAGGTTTGAGTGTGTTGTTTCCTCAGTATTTTGTTTTGAAATTCAGTGAGAAAATGTGCAAATTATCAACCACTTCAGCTCAATGGAAAGCGCATTGACTGTCAGGACATCTAACAACACTACATATGAAGACCCAGTTAGATAGGACTGTATATATACTGTAGGTGATGTCACAACAGGGTCAACCTGCTCACACGTGCCGCTCTCCTTTGCTACTTACAAGGCAAACATATTTGTACCCACCCAATGCAGATTTCTTGCATGTAATTATGCGCGTGGGTGAAGAGCATAATAATAAGGCGAGAATCGGTTATATACGAACTCGATATTTAAGGTCATTATCCTCCAGGGATGAAAAATTATAAGATTTTTGACAGCATTCCTCACTCCAACCTAAGTTTTTACGCAGCATTTTTGAATTTGCAGGCATTATTCTAAGAGAGCGTAAACTTCATTTTTGGAGCTGTACACATAGATAAAAAGTAAACTCCAATTTTAATAAGGTTGTTATAAATGCATACATCCTAAAAAATAATTATATCATGATACTTAAATTAAGTATCGCCTATGTACTCGGCCACGGCTTCTAGTGGATAGACCGCTTGTCTCCCATCTAGGCGGCCCAAATTTGATCCCAGGAGAGAACTTGTGGGGTTTATAGATGAAGCTACATCTAGGCTCTCTATTCTCCCCCGCCATAGATCCCACAAATAGCTCCATAGTCAACTTTCCGGCCATATTATCCCCCTTCTTTACTTTCATACCCGCCATCGGGCTGTCTCATCCTGGCTTCTCTCTGAACTAGTCTCTGCTCCTGCTGGCTCATACGTTTTGGGGCTGGGGAGGGGGGCTAAGCCCTACATACAAGGAGAGCAAACAGAAAAAAAAATATAACAAATCAATCTATATTTGAATAAAATCCTTCAAAATCGCGTTTTTACTGTCTTAAACATTATCTATTCCCATAAATGTTGTTAGAAGATCAAGATTATTGAATGACAAATAAAATTTACTTATCTGGAATCTTGAGTGAATAACCTGTAAAATTCTATTCATTGTGAATGACTTTAGTGAATAGATGGTGAGAGATAGATGAAATGTTACTGCAAAATATATGGTTGCCTATAAAGCAAAGAGTTACTCAGTCCTTATATATTTGGCCGTCAAGATTTTCCAGATATTTTTTATTGGTTTGACTTCTTAAATATTTAATTTTTTGTTCAAGTGATAAGTGGCTGTTTTCTTCTCGGGATCATACATGTGAGATTTCAAAGTGATCAGCTTTTCAACAATCTTACTGTAACAAATGTCTTTATTCATTTAAAATTTGGTTACAAAAAGTACTTATTCACTGCATCAAACAGTTGACTCGACGCTTGGATGTGTGGAAATTTGACGTCTTTCTTACGTCACTGCTCGCACTCCACTGCGCGGTAACACTCCTGTCGATGTCTGGACTCAGACCTCAAATTGTGGGGCGTTTTCACAAAACTAGCTGTCTACATTTTTTCGATTTTGGGGTTTTAAATATCCTTATTTTTTGGATGCAAAGAATTTCATACTGGTATCAGAATTAAACTAAACTTGGTAGATACATCAGTAAATTTGTTAAAACACAAGACTTTTTTCAAAACTTGGTATCTATAGCTGGCAAGTTCTTACAAAACTTATCTACAAGAGCTGGTAATAAACAGCTGTCATGTTATTAGGATTTTACTTGGTGGCCACACTGATTAAATAATGTGTTGTCTATATGCTTTTCTTATAGTTCGAACATTATTGTTTGAGATTGCGGTTAAATGTCAGCATTAGGTTGCTGTTGCGCAGAATGATGATGATGATGATGATAACTCCATGGCATGACAGCTCACAAGGAACCTTGGCTGTTGCATCCCCAATCTCCAAAATAATATAAATTTCACCTCAAATTATTTTAATTAATGCTCATTTGATTTGGCTGTACAACCGCGAATGCTGGCACAGCCTTTACCAAACCTTACATCATCATTTGGTTTACGTTCTTCATGTTTATTTTCATGAGACACAGTATTGGAGGGTGGGGACGTGGTCAGCACCTCGAACCCCCTCTGCTGGTTAATGCTGTCCTCGTGACCTGGAGCCGCTACGTCTCCATCAAGTAGCTCCTCATTTGGCTCCACCCCCCCCCCCCAGGGACCTCACGAGGCTGTTGCTCAGAATAACGTTAAAATATATTAGTGAGAAGATGAGTGAATATGTATCACTTGTCAAGAGGATTTAAGGGGGCGTAAGAGGCGAAGAGGTATTGCAGGTATGCTGATTCTGGTAATTTGACTAATATTGCTTGCGTTCACGGTCTTGACATGAGTGAAAAAAATACAAAAAATACACATTTGTTCATCTTTTTTGACTTTAAATTACTTAATACTCTTTAGACAGCATATTCATAACGTGATACAAAGTTGAAGCAGGGTATGTTGCCTACATAAAAGTTAAAGTCCCTGCAAAGCGAACTTACCATTGAAGAGCAGAAGAAGAGAAACAGATCTGTGACAACATCCTACCATGTAAAAATGAAAAAGGGAAAGATATTTATATATATGCTTAATTTCGCAGTATTCTGAGTGTTTGAAAGGACATATTGCAACATCTAGATAGAAAATATGTATTCACAGGACAGATTCCAAAAGAAAATCGTGGTGGTTGGCGAGAGAATGAAGGAGATGAAGAGACACAGCAGAGCAGATCAAAAGGAATGTATTGAAATATAAATGTAGAGAGGTACACTATTCCCGACGGGATACATGTCGCTCTTATTTTCCACCTGAACTGAACTAGAAAATGATTTGGAAAAGGCACATCAACGAGTGTATTCATGTGGTGGTTTGAAATGTTCTTTGTCTAAATACAAACCTGATATTTTTTTTACAAGTACTCCAATGTAGGCTTGGTAACCCAAAAACAGACATCTGTTCTACATGTGCGCAATTCTTAATAAAAATCAAATCAGATTTTGACTTGAATGGGGAAGAAAAAAACAAAAACAAATCGAGAACAGAGTATAGGCTCCACAAAATATAAGCCAAAATTTTTCCCAGATATTAAAAGCAACTAAAGAAGTTAATATCTGTTTTGACTGGTAGTAAAAGCAACCACTACCCAAGCTTCCCATTAAGTAAATATTTTACAGTGTATCTGTATGACTTTACAGTTGCAATTGCAAGGTGAGAATAAGTATGTAAATGTTTTACACTATAAATAGTTGGAAAAACAAAGTTCTCGTGACTCTAACGAAATTGCTTCAGTTCTCGGGCTCTATCTCATAGAACTGGAAAAATGTTCGGAATGAAAACAATCATCTATCTTCTGATTCCTACTTCTCTCAAAACAAATATTGTATAACGCTGGTCACATTAACGAGGTCAGTTGAGAAATCGACTACTTATGGGAAGATGTTGCATTATTTGGCCATCAGAGGCCATAGTTATTTATCACCAGGAAGGAATACAGACGCTTATATACAACCACTCTGTACTCCCATTATCACAAAATACTAGGAAAAAAAGTCACGTGCTTAATCCTTAGTAAGGATTGGAATATTTGCGACCTGAAAAGTGCATCCCAAACTCTAACACCGGCTATTTTACTTGGGCCCTCCCCTTTCTTTACTACAGACTGCAGTCGCAGGGCCTCGAATTCTGACGTTTGCCTTTGAATGGATTGCCAGTCTACTTCGTATCGCATTAACGATCACGGCTATTCAATTACCGGTGAAAGGGATATAAATACCGGTTAATGAATTAGAGAATGTAGCAAAATGGTTCGTGCAACAAAGGGTTAAATAATCGTGAAAGTAAGGTATATTGTAGTTAATAACTCGGTAGGATTGGAAATAAAATAAGTTAAAATCCTTAATAAGTCACCAGGAATATGTGGAAACGCTAACATTAAATCAAATGTCGATCCACTTTTCCCGGAGAAGCACACATAATTTTCGTACAAAGGTTTAGGTATCTGCCAATAAACGCATAACTCCTCGCATGTTACTCTTCTCAATCTCCTTTATGGTTGGTTTGTTCATTTTCCTATATTTGTTGATTTTTTCGTAGCCGGCTTACCCTCTCCTTATTGAGGACTGACGTCACCTTAGGGTTTACAAACGGATGCCAAGGGTTTAGAAGCCTGTTGGGGAGCCAACGGCACAAAACCACAAAATGGAGAACCTGGAACGAGTGGTCAGCCTATCGTCAGGCATGAGTGGATGAAATGCAAGCAAAATGGATGCTAAGAAAGGTGATGATGGAGCAATTGGTGGGGTGAGTGGCAGGGAAAACCGGAGCACCCGGAAAAAAACCGCCCAGACACCGTTTCGTTACCACAAACCCCACTTGCGGGCTCTTGGGGTCTTAACCACTCGGCCATGGCACTATCAGATTTTTACTTACAATCTATCAACTAAACAAAAGTGACTACAGTGTTCTACACACATGTCATATTTGAGTCACTGTTGTGCTATGGTTTTATATATTGTGTATATATTATATGTATATATTTTTTAAGTGTAATTATCTATTATAAGAGGGTGCATTTATGAAGGTGTACTCTGTGCTGTAAATTTAAATTGCTATATCTGAATATCTTTGTATTTTTATTTTCGGGTTCACTCTTAATTCTTTATTGTTGTTATTAATATTGTTTTTGACTGTGCATTACAAAAGCACGTACGGTCTGCGGACCCGTGAGATTGTTGAAATTCTATGTATGATATTGCTATGTCCATAAATACACTTATTCATTCATTCATACTTACAATCTAAATTACATAGCTACCTATCACACCGCATGGATGGTGCGCTAGTCCCACAAAAGTAGACAGCATCAAGGGTATCCATGTAGAAGAGAAAGCTCAGTTACTTTGCTTACTGCATGGCGAGCAGATTGGCGAGCAGATTGGAGTATTTAGCTGTAACTCGCTGGGCTTACCGGAGTATGGTCAAAATAAACTGAAGTCACGGTAAAACAGGAATTTCCCTAACTTTGCAATGCTGAAGTAGTTTAGAATCTTACTTTTTGGAAATCTGTGAATATATTCAGCCGGAGGTTATATAAATAAGAGTGTGAGATATAAAACAGAAGAGCACTTACGAAGAGGGTGGTCTTCTTGTTGAATATCTTCCTGAAGGCCATGGGATGGCGTATGGCGAGGTATCTGTCTATGCTCATTGCAGTGATTGTGAAAACGCTGGCTCCTACAGACACTCCTGAAACACACCAAAAAACATCTTAAAATACAATCAAAGTACTGCTGTAGTTTTACTTTCTCTACACGTAGTATGTACATAGTTTATAGGGAAAGTACGAGTAGTTTATTGCACACAAAAATTCGACACTGGAAATACGTGTTTTGAAACTCCCTGAATCCAAAAAATAGCATTTTTAGAAAGAATATGTCTGTAGGTGTGTGTGTGGTGAGCATAGCTCAACAACGAAGGATGCGACACGGAAGATTTTCAAGAAAATCCCCCCACCCCAAGTACCCTTTATGTGGAATATTTTCCCAACATTTTGATGTTCTTAAAAATGGCCCTAACTATTTTTATTAAAGTCTCTTATATTTAAGATATTCATGTGACAAATCAAATGTATATCTTCAATTATCTGGGAATAGCCTCTGATGACATGTTTATTCTGGATGAATTTTGCGGAATTGTGCATTACTGGTAAACCGTAAGAGATGGACAAAACCTAACCACACAAAAAATGTAGAGCTCGATAAAATACACAATTTATGCTATATGCATTCTTTTCGTAGAGCTAAGCATTTTTGAGATCTTCCTTGTTATTACAGTTTCCAAATTTTTCTCGATTAGCATTAAGTAAATAGAAAAAAACGTTTTTAACAATCATTTATTGCAGACATGTAGAAAAGATCATGTGAATGGAACAATTTGCTTTATAAGCGGTGCAGAAGTTAAAAAAAAAAAAAAAAATCTGATGTATTCCATTCACATGACTTTCTCTACATGTAACAAATCATTTTTGCAAAGCTTCTTCTTCTACTTTATGATAATCAAGATAAACATTAGCAGAAATTGTCTTAATTATTTGCTTCCTTGTAAGTAGAAGGGAAATAAGGAAATACACTAGGCTATAACGATAGTCAAAGCTTTTAAAAGCTGGTTGCCATGTTGGTTCAAATCCGCTTCTATGCAGCGCTAGGAATTTACAACTTTCCGTATAAGAAGAGTTTAAATATTTCAAATCTGAAACAAGTAACAAGGAATGTCTCAGAAGTGGTCGGTTTCACGAAAAAATGTATACGACATAAATTAGGTGTTTTAACTTGATGTACATTTTTTGTGTAGTAAGTTTTTGTTTATCTCTTACGGTCTACCACTTACTCAAATTTAAGCAAAATTCATTCACAGTAGAGCTCTTTGGTGGCTTTTCCCAGAAAATTCAAGATATATATTTTTTACCATATAAATATTTTTAATATATGATATTTTAATCAAAATCGTTGGAGCCATTTTTCAGCAAATCAAAATTTTCGAACTTTTTTCCATGTAAAGGGTAGTTTAAATTGGGGGGATTTTTCTCAAAATCTTCGTGTCACATCCCTGGAAGATATCAAACTTAAATATCAAGTTTGGTAATTTACCGAGTTATCGTTTTTGAGTGATCGTGTTCACAAACACACACACATACTTGTATTTGGATACAAGAAACCCTAAAACGTGTGTTTCCGGTGAAATCTCGGTATCGAATTTTTGAGTGGAATGCAACACCTTCTCTATACACTATTTACATAGTACGTGTAGAGAAAGTAACAACGGTTAGGATGAAAGTTAAAACAACTTCGGCGATGAAAAACGCAATCAACTCTTAATATCCTTAAACCTCCCGGGTGGAACGATGAAATCAAAGATTTAAGCATTGGCCCTCAAGCAGTAATGTGGAAATTTACATTCACATGACCTTCTCTATCTGTTCTATAAAAAACTATTCTTACGTAAGATTAGTCTTTTATCTGTAACATGCTAATCGATATAAACATTAGCAGAAATGTCTTATTACTTGCTTCCTTGTAAATAGAAGGGAAATAAGGGTTGGTTTGCTTTGTATTACCAATATAACAAATGTGGAAACGAAACTGACCCAATTTTAGAAAAAGTTGGTAGTTTAAAATTGAAACTAATAAGGGATATCTCGGAAACGGTTAACTCTACAAGAAAAATATCTGGCATAAATCGTGTGTTTTAATGAGGTCTACATATTTTTAGCTCCATGGCACGACAGCTCACGGGGAGCCTTGCCCTACCGCCCGGCCGCTGCGTCCCCCATCTCGGTCCACTACAGACGTCATGGATGGGGTGCAGTATTGGAGGGTGAGACGTGGTCAGCGCCTCGAGCCCCTCCCGGCCGGTTAATGCGGTCCTCACGACCTGGAGCCGCTACTTCTTCATCAAGTAGCTCCTCAATTGGGACCTCACGAGGCTGAGTGCACCCCGGTCCAGGTCTCCCAGCGGGGGAAAAATCCCCACGCCGGTACTGGGGATCGAACCCAGGTCTCCCACTTGGTAGGCAGCTGCGCTACCACCGCGCTAAGGAGACGACCGAGGTCTACATATATTGTGCAGTAAGTTTTTGTGTATTTCTAATGGTACCTCTTTATCAGTTATGCAAAATTCAGCCAGAATGAACAGATCTTCAGAAGATATTTCCAGAAAATTCAAATTATACATTTTATTTGTGATGTAAATCTTTTTAATTTATGGTATTTTAATCAAAATCGTTAAACCCATTTTCAGAAAAAACGTTTTCAAACATTTTTCCCCTGTAAACGGTGATTTGGGGTGGGAAAATTTTGTTGGAAATTTTCGTGCCGCAACCTTGAAGGACACTAAACTTAAATACCAAGTTTGGTACTTAGTCTTTTAATTATTGAGCTATGCTGTCCACAGACACGGACGTTTCTCTATAATACGTGTAGAGAAATGAACAAGATTGTTTTTAATGAGTGGTTATTTTAGTACTTTTGCAGCGAAGACAGTGAAATTGAGAATTATTAGGTCGTTTCATAGATCTTGACATTAAAGCATAGGCATTGCAAAGATTGTGAGCGACTTTGCAGGACTTCCGGTTCGTAAATATTTTAATAAGGCCACTGGTTGCACACCCAGTCCCAGGTTGTTGCCGCCTTTTATCACAACACGTTCATTGATATATTGCTGTTCCAAATGACGTGTGATTGCCCCGACACTCTTTAAGTTCCAATTCTGCTTGTATGAGTCAGGGTGCTCAAGCCTAAGGCATCATAAAGAGGGGATATACTCGTCCGCCATTTTTGCTTAAGAGGAGCTTGAACGATAGACCAAACTTCAGATTTTCTTTGCATAACATATGGCGATAAATGGAAGGCAACCGATGTTTTACGAAGTTTTGATTTTGAGTTTATTTCCAATCAATATGGTGTGCCGTTGGGTACCAACTCGTCAAAGACAGCAATTATTCCATTTCCGCAATAATGATTCCAGAAAAGCAATTAGTTTCCAAAATTACAGGAGTGATAAGTGGCAACCAAATTTCCTCGTGTAATATCTTCGAGGCAAATTAGATTTTGCTACCAAACAAAGTATACATTTTTCTATTTATTCTGTCGAACATTTGAATATGCTGAGTGTGTTTAAATGAAAATATTCCCTCAGGGGCCTACTACGGTAGGTACGGGTTTGGCGTACCCGGGGGTTTCCGAGCCACTCGCCATTCACTGTTATTTGCACTATCACCCTCTTCCTCTTCTAGGCATATACAGATTATCGGTTTTAAGACCTTAGGACTATTACTGCTCAGGGGCGTACTTTATGTTAGTACGGGTTTGGCATATCTGGGGTGGCCGAGCCACTCGCCCTCATTGTATTTCGCTCATTCCCATGTGCCACAGCAACGTTAGACTCAACCTCATGTTACATCTTTACATTCCTTCTTATGATAGCCTCTTCCTCTTCCCACCTGTATCAACTGTGGAGAGGCGCAAACATCAAATACTGAGGAGTGTTCCCGTTTCCTTGAGGAGAAGACCACTTAACCTTTCAAGCGGCACAGAAACGTTTTCTTGAGCTCAACCCGACCACCACCTTCAATTATTCCCTGCTGTCCGCCAGACAGTTCGGAAACAGGATGCTGTAGTTCAGACAATCCCTAAGCCTCGTCTCCAATGGCTACTCCGATGCACACGGTTTGCTCTATGTCCTCTACATCTTCTGCCAGTATACCTGATTGCCCGAACCGAAAGTCATCCATTCGTCGTCCCATAAGTCGTTCCCACTCTCCTAGCCGCACCCGAATGACTTGTTCGGACACCGATGGCAGCGATGGAAATCCTGATTCATTTCCTGTTGGTGGTTACACTCACCCGAGCCATAGCCCAACCAAATAGAAAAAAATAAAGCTGCTTCAGACACCCCCTGACCACCCATTGATTCGTTTCCTTACCGGTACGCGCATACTGTAAACCAACGTTCTTACCACCCTTATTATGACCCTCCTCCATTGGAATATACGTGGTCTACGTACACATAAATCTGAACTGGAAATTTTAATGCGAACTTATATACTTCTCATCGTTTGCTTACAGCACACAAAGCTTCGCCCTCAAGATACCTCTGCTTTGCATAGGTACATACCGGTTCACTTTGATCTGAATGCGCACGGTGGTTCCATGGTCCTGGTTCAAGACGACGTGTGTTTCCAGCCTTAGCCACCCACCACTCAGTTACAAGCTGTTGCTATCCACCTTTCTCTTCCAGGTTTTAGTTTATTCGTCTGTAATCTTTGCCCCCTCTGCAACTCCCCTTGCTTATGCTGACCTGGTGAGTTTAATTTCACAATTGCAGTCACCATACCTAGTAGTGGGGACTTTAATGGTCATTACCCCCGATGGCGATCTCCCAGAGCGTTTGCGAGGGAAATGCGATCACTGATCTGCTGGACCAACTGAACCCCTCACTGACAACCTTTCTCACCTCCATTTAAGTATCTGCTCAGCACAGCTTACACACCGCTTAGAGTGGTATGTCGCCTCTGATGCTTCTCCTGTTGTTCTTACTTTTCTTCATTATACTTCTCCAAATACTGATGTACCAAAATTCCAGTTCAGCAAGGCGGATTGGTCACTTCATTCTCGTTTAGCCCATTTCTCCGATAGGGAATATCTCACCGTTGTTAGCATGGTTGAGCACCTGACTTCCGTTATTACGGCCGTTGTGGAGCGCTGCATCCCCAGTATGTCTCCCCATCCCAGGCGTACCCCGGTTCCTTGGTGAAACGATGAATGCAGCAAAGCCATCCGTGCACGGAGAAGTGTCTCCGGTTTTTCAAACGTCACCCAACGGAAGATAATTTACTGGTGTATAAACGATTCCTGGCTAGAGCACGTCGCATTATCCGTAAAACCAAGAAGGCCTCTTGGAAGCGTTATGTGGAGAACTTTCATAGCTCCACGCCCACGTCCGTAGTGTGGGACCAACTTCGGCGCGTAGCCGGTAAGGTAAAACAGTGCTATACCCGGTCTTAGGGTAGGGGACAATATCTTGGTAGAGCCGTCCCTTATTGCCAACACCTTAGGCAGTACCTTTGAGGCAGTGTCCAGTTCCGCTAATTTAATCCCGCTTTTGTTCCCTTCAAGGTCGCGTCGGAAGCTCGGGAGTTATCGTTCCTTTCCGATAATCATGAGGACTATAACCGCCCTTTTAATTTGGGCGAGCTAGAACATTCCTTCTCTCTTTCTAGGCATTCTGCTCCTGGACGCGACGCCATACTGCAGCATTTGCCTTCAGATGGTAAGCTCTTTCTCCTCCAGCTCTATAACAATATTTGGCATGAAGGCTCGTTTCCTGCTATTTGGCGCGAGGCTACCGTTGCTCCAATTCTGAAACCTGGGAAGAATCGCCAACTACCTTCCAGCTACCGCCCGATTTGCCTAACCAGTTGCGTTTACAAGGTTATGGAACGCATGTTAAATGGGTGGTTAATGTGGTGACTTGAATCTCGCGGCCTCTTATCGAATGTTAAGCGTGAGTTTTGTCGGTACCGTTCTACTATTGATCATCTGATCTTTCTTTCAACTCACAATATGAACGGGTTTCTAAGAAAGAGCCCAACTGTAGTTGTAGTTTTTGACTTAGAGAAAGCTTACGATTCTTGTTGGAGCACTGGAATTCTTCGTACAGTTCATATGTGCGGTTTCCGTGGTCGCCTCCCCATATTCATTCGGGAGCTCATGGAAAGAGCGGGTATTTCGTGTGTGTGTGTAGATTCGGTTTCACTGTTTGTTTTGCTCTGGAGAACGGAATACCTCAGGATTCAGCACTTAGTGTCACACTGTTCCTTATAGCTATCAACCCTATGGTTGACTGCCTTCCACCAGGGATTTCATCGTCGCTCTTTGTCGACGATTTTGTTGTGTATATCACAGCTCGGCGTACCTGACTCCTTGAGCATCGTTTCCAGCGGTGTCTAATCTCTCTTTATTCCTGGAGTGTAGCAAATGGCTTTCTCTTCTCTTCCGAGAAGACGATTTGTGTACATTTCTGGCGGCGAAAGGTGTTTCCTTCTCATACTCTCCGCCCCGGCACAGACATACCATCGGTTGCAAATGAGACAAAATTCCTGGGATTAAAATTTGATGGGATGTTATGTTGGTCCGCCCATATAACTTATTTGAAGGCACGGTGAATTTGTTCTCTCGATACGTTACGTCTTTCAAGTGGCACATCCTGGAGAACTGCTAGGATCGTACTTCTATACCTGTATCGGACCTTAGTCCGTTCCAAATTAGATAATGGGTGTATCATTTATTCTTCTGCGCTACCCTCTATCCTTCTTCGCCTAAACCTATTCACCATCAAGGCATTCGTTTAGCAACTGGCACCTTCCGCACTAGCCCAGTTAAGTGTTTGGGTGGAAGCTGCAGAACCACGTTATGTTATCGTCGTGCGTATCTTCTCTGTAGCTAAGCATACCGTCTATCCAGCATACCTGAACAAACGCAAGGTAATGCATGCAACCTTCTTTGGTGATTCTTTGGATAATTTGTACGCTTCTCGCTCCCTTGTGCTCTTGCTGCCTGGGGTGCTTTTTGGCAACCTCCTTGCGTAAATGGATATACCTATGCCTGCTGTCCTTCACAAAAGAGAAACCACTTTCCCTCCTTGGCTTCCTCAGGGGACCCCTGTCCATCTCGGTTGCCCCAGCATTTTGAAGTCAAATAACCCTGGTTTTATTCTTCGTTTCCGCTCTTTAGCCCTGAAGCACCAACATCCGGACAACATTTGTATTTATACTGACGGATCGAAGAATGCTCAAGGCGTTGGATGTGCCTTGTTATTTTAAAACTTTCTTTCTTTTTAGGAAATGTTATATTCATTGGTATATTTTATGATATTTATGGATTTTTTTTTTTTGAAGGTAGTCTTACGTAAAATTTGTGCTGGAGACCAATAATAACTTTGGTCTTTGGCGATAATGTTACATTTTTACCGCTGAGGTTTTTAGTATTCTACAGGCTCTTTTTTATGTGCGGAGACAAATGATACCGCTCTCTGCCATCTGTACCGATTCTCGCAGTGCCCTCCAAAGCCTTCGTGCGATGTACTCTTTCCCCGTATCTTACAGCGCACCCAGGATTTTCTTCACTTCTTTTCAGAGGTAGGTCTCAGTGTGACGTTCCTCAGGGTGCCTGGTCACACTGGAATGAGACAGCTGATTCTGCTGCCAAGAGATCCATTCTATCTCCCAGGATTTTTTGTTCTTCCACTCTCGCGTATGATATGAAGGCGGTTTTCCGTGGGACCTTTCTCTCTCGTTGGGTGGCTGAATGGTCCCAAATTAATGACAACAAATTGCGGGTAATTAAACTACTCCCGGGATCCAGGAATAACTCTGGTCGCGCTTCCCGCCAGGAAGAGGTCATTTTATGTCGCCTATGTATCGGACACTGTAATTTTAGCCACTGTCATTTACTACGAGGAGAGCCAGCTCCAGTTTGTCGTTGCGGCACGACCTTGACAGTGAAACACATTTTAATCGACTGCTAGTTTTTATCTCCCCTTCGCCTGTCATCGAGTTTACCACACGACATGCATGCTGGCGGACAATCTGCATGCTGTTTTATCTCTTATGCGACTGTGCCCTATGATTAGCCCTATATAGTTTTAATTCCGTTTCACAGCTTTGGTAGTATGTAGTTCTATTTTTTATTTTAACCTACTGGACCATTTTAATGTTTTAACTTCATGGGGGGGGGGGCTCATGGGGGGGGGCTATCTTAACTGGTTTTAATATTCATTTTATCATGATCTTTTAGTGACAAGTTTAATTCTTGTTTTTATTTTACTTTATCGGCCGCTAATAATTATATAGCTTGTGCGCCCTTAAGCCTTACTCTCTCTCTCTCTCTCTCTCTCTCTCTCTCTCTCTCTCTCTCCCTCTCTCAAATGCAAATATAATAATGACACTTAAACCATAAGAAAACACCTGTAAAGAGTCTATATGCATAATATTCTGCTGTTCTCTAATCCTGACTTATGCTTAAGTTATTTATTATTATTATTATTATTATTATTATTATTATTATTATTATTATTATTATATAAACGTAGGCTCTAGTTCATAAACGGTTATGTATTAAAATACACCGTGTCGCAATTCATCTACTTTACTCCTCCTAAAATCCTTGTTGCCAGGAAAAGTTTCCCTTATAAAGTTCAGAAAAAAAAAAGTTAATGATGTTTGTTTGCCTTTTCCCTCTTATTTAATGCGATTTGACGTTTGTGAATAGGTAATGGAAACCGTTACATATATGAAAGACGTGTTAAATTTATAATGCGACTTGATATTTATGAAAATATGTTGAAAATGTTGCACACGTAAACTACCTGTAATATTTAGATAAATAGGACCAGAAAAGTACAATATTAAATTAAGAAATAAAATGGCAATTTTAATATGCAGATGTTTTGCTTGCTTTTAGTTCAAGTAATTTTGTTTCTGCGGTAAATTGGCATGCTTTAAATGCAAGTGGAAAAACGTTAAGCGTTAAATCGGTCGCTGCTTCAGTTTTATGTCATAATTTTGAAATAGCGGTAAATCGGTGTGCTATACATCCTAAAGAGCTCTGAGGTGATGCACCTGTGAAATTTGACCAAAAATCGTATAAAATTAAAACATTTTATTCATAATAAAAGTATATGAATCATAAACGTTAAGACAATATATTGTTTTTTTCACTTGGCAAACTTCAGCTACCAATTAGTAACTGAAGCTATATAATTCAAAATCTTCTCGGGCTTCTAGCCAGGTAATAACTTGGCTTGACACCAACGTTTCGAAGAAGTGCATCTTCCTCGTCTTCAGGGTGAACTGATGGTTTGAGCTTGCGGAGACTGGTATTTATAAGAGCTGGGATGAAGCTAACATCTGATTGGTTCGCGAGATATTATGGCCTGGTATTTAAGATGACTGAGACATGGGCACGGACTTCGTAGAAAACTATTTATAGCAGTTGTTCGGCTAATGTTTTTTGTTTGAGCACGCATCTGCTAGAAAATAAGTCTTGGAAGACTGCAGGTACAGGATTAGGTGTTAAGGCTCTTTATCATCCTAATCCTGTACCTGCAGTCTTCCAAGACTTATTTTCTAGCAGATGCGTGCTCAAACAAAAAACATTAGCCGAACAACTGCTATAAATAGTTTTCTACGAAGTCCGTGCCCATGTCTCAGTCATCTTAAATACCAGGCCATAATATCTCGCGAACCAATCAGATGTTAGCTTCATCCCAGCTCTTATAAATACCAGTCTCCGCAAGCTCAAACCATCAGTTCACCCTGAAGACGAGGAAGATGCACTTCTTCGAAACGTTGGTGTCAAGCCAAGTTATTACCTGGCTAGAAGCCCGAGAAGATTTTGAATTAACACGTCGCCAGGAAAGCTATAGTTCTTATTTTGAAGCTATATAGATGGGTAAGCACATGTTTATTAGTAGGCACTCTCAAGTTAAAATTTTTCTCCCAAATCTTTTTCCAACACTTTTCCATACTCAAAATGAACCACAGGATGCAATTTTCACTAATTTGTTAGAACATTTATAAACTGCCTCTCAAAGGCACATTAAAGAAAGTGCTATGTTAAATTTTAAACAATGCTCTAAATTTGATAAATAGTTAATCTTTGGAAAATCAATACTTTTGGAGAGCACGAAAGTAATATTTTTCTTCTCTAATTGGTGCTAATATAAAAATATAATAGGACAGACCTATTTTTATACTCATTTTTGTAAAATTGGACTTTCGATACGATTATTTTAAAAACTGCATCACGTGACTCGTTCTTATTAGAGCAATGAATTAAGGCTGTAAAAGTTATTTAAAAACCATATCAGTTAGAATTTTAATAATTGGTAAAATATCACAACTGTTGTGTAAAATAATGTTATACATTTCAATAGAATATCTTACATATTGTAGATTTTTCAAATTTCATAGCTAACATCACCTTAGTAAATAACTTTTCTCAGGGGTTTCTTATTCCTCCGCAAAAAGTTGTTCACACGGGTAGACACGATGTTCAAATCTTAAAGACAAGCTTGGAATAATAAATGCAATAAAAAGAAGTTTCAGAATTTGTCTTCAGGTTTGCTGTGGCTGAAATGATTTCTTTGGTATGTCACTTCTATGAAAAGAGCCAATTATGTTAAGAAAATCACTACTGCGTACAATACGAAATGCAGGAAATAGTAATTTAGGAGAAAACACGGAGTGAAAACTTGATTTATGAATGTTTATTTTGATATTAGGGTAGCTACAAAGAAAAAAATAAAGGTATCAAGGGCTGGCTCTGGCTATCGAAGTGCATTTGAACCGAAATGGCGGATGGTTATACCTGATCTTTAGAGCCCTATCAGGGCTACTCAACCACAAGCCCTGGCGAGAGTGAGAGAGCGAAATTTGAAAGCTCTATCTTTAAAAATCGGCATAGTTCTATTCACATGACTTTCTCTAGCTGTTCCAAAAACAAAATTCCCTTACAAAAAGGTATCCTTTATCTATATTATGCTTATCCAGAGAAAACATTACCAGAAACGATTTTATTCCTTATTTCCTTGCAAGTAGAATAGAAATAGGGGAATACACTAGGCTAACGTTGTAGTCAAATCTTTTAAATGCTATTGCTCTACGAAACAATTGAAATTCGGTTCTCGTTTGTAATCCAGGAAGTAAAACAAAAAAGATGAAACGAAAGTTGACTCAGTAATGCTCTTATTACTTGTTTCCTTGTAAGTAGAAGCGAAATGAGGGAGTACCATAGGTTAAAGCGATAGTCAAAAGCTGGTTGCTATGTGACTGAAGTTCCTTTGTGTGGACAGGAGTTAACAACTTCCTGTATGAGAAAAGCATAAGTTTTTATTAAGGCTGAAACCAATAACAAGAAATACCTCAAAATCGATCAACTCCACGAAAAAAATGTATATGACATAAATTGTGTGTTTTATCGTGACCTACATTTTTTGTGCAGTAAGTCTTTGTCTCTGTCCTATAGTTTACTAGTTCTAGTTCAATAACATCATCTAGAATAAAGAGATCATTAGAAGCTATTCCTAGAAAATTTAAGATATACATTTTATTTGTCATGTAAATATCTTAAATATAAGAGATTTTAATCAAAATCGTTAGAGCCATTTTTGAGAAAATCAAAATTTTCGAAAAAAGTTCCATATAAAGGGTAGTTGGGGGTGGGGAGATTTTCTTGAAAATCTTCGTGTCGCATCCTTGGAAGATACCAAGCTTAAATGCCAAGTTTGGTATTTAACGGTCTTCTCGTTTTTGTGCTATGATGTCTACAGACACGGACACTCACACACGCGTACCTTTATATATTTCCGGTGAAATCTCGGTATCGATTTTTGGGTGCATTACAATACCTTCTCTATTACACTATGTACACGAGTTTTATTTTCTCTACACGTAGTTACCATCGTAATCCTGTTAATACTTCTGAGGTATGCCAACCTTGATAAGTTCTTTGTCCTATGCACGTAGTGTATAGAGAAGGTATTGTATTGCACCCAAAAATTCGAAACCGAGATTTCACCAGAAATGCATGTTTTGGTCCCCCTGAATAATACAAAAGCATTTTTGGAAAAAGGTCCGTGTGTGTGCTCATGTGTATGTATATATGTGTGTATCTGTGTTCAGCATAGCTAAAATAGCTGTTAAATACCAAACTTGGAATTTAAGTTTGATATCTTCCAAGGATGCGACACGAAGATTTACAAGAAAATCCCCCCAACCCAAATTACCACTTGCATGGAGAAAATTTGAAAAAATTTGTTTTTCTCAAAAATGTCTAACGAATTTGCTTAAAAGCTCTTATATTTATGATATTTACATGCCAAATGAAATGTTTATCTTGAATCTTCTGGGGATTGCCTCTAAAACCTCTTTATTCTGAATGATTTTTACTGAATTTTACATAACTGGTAAATCATAAGAGATAGACAAAAACTTATTACATAAAAGGTAGATCAGGATAAAACACACAATTTATGTCATAATATTTTTTCGTGGAATAGATCGTTTCTGAGATATTGCTTATAGTTTTCTCATACATGGATTTGTCAACTCCTGTCCAAATTAAACAAAGGAACTTCAGTCATATAGCAAAGCTTTTGATTATCACCTTAACGTAAGGTACTCCCTTATTTCGCTTCTACTTACAAGGGAGAAAGTAATAAGACTATTTCTACTAACTTTTTCTCGATTCTCATGAAGAAAATAGAATCTTAAGGTTTTTAGCAATAATTTGTTGCAGAGATGTAGAGAAAGTCATGTGAATGGAACACATCAGATTTTTTTTTGGATTCAGGGGACCGAAAACTTGTATTTCCAGTGAAATTTCGGTATCGAATTTTTGGGTACAATAAAATACCTTCTCTGTGCACTATGTACATAGTACGTGTAGAGAAAGTAAAATACTTACATAGATTGGCAGGTCCACAGGATCGGAACCCGGGACCTCTCGAATGCGGGCCGCAAACGTTAATGAGTGAACTATCACATTTAGTTTTACGACCTTTTTAATACAATTTATAAACTTGTTTCTATCTAATTATAAAACAGATTGTCTGTTTTTCAGTGAAGACAATGATCTATATCTTGCCGAACGATTTGCAATGGTATTGCTTTTTGTTGGTAGCAATATTGCTACGACTTAGGATTGGATGGAGCTCAAGGGAATCCTAGCTTTGGCTTTTTGAAGACGGCTCATTCGAAGGCTTTGGCTCTGGTAGCAATGTTGTTATAGAATCCTTTTGTAAGCTATAGGCAGCCTTTTATTCCCTTTCTGATCTGCTATGCGTTTTATGCATTAAAAAGAAAAGGCATATGAAATCTCCTCAGGGTTTTACCTTTACGTACCTTCTATACCGTAATATCACTCGATCCTTCCATCCTAGTTGATTCCCATAAGAGTCGCATCGAGATAAAACTACACATATCAAGCTCAAAGAAATGGTCCGGCTTTTGTACAGCTTTAGTCGAAGCCTATGCAAACTATACGGATCTTTATTCGCTTTTCTTCATTCCTTTACTGTTCTTTCTCTACCATGTTCCTAGTCAGCATTTCGTTTCGCCCAAAACTTTGAATTACTCATTTCGATTCTCACTGAATATGAAATCTGATATTAAATTCTCATTAATTTTTGTCCATTTTTCAAAAAAATACCCATTCAAAAGGTTATTCTATATACTTCATTATAATATTAACAAATATTAGTACAAATGGATAGGTAGAGCCAGACTGAACAATTAATGCCATAGCCGGGATTTGAACCAGGGATCTCCCGGTCTGGAGCCGGTTACTCTAACCACTGAGCTATCATGGTAACATGCCAACACGGCATTAAATTCATCAACTGACTCGCATGTTTCTCAATAAACCACAAGGTGATCTCAAATTATTTTGAGATGACATACCACAATGGCGACTTACAATGTTGTAAGTACTTTTAGTCCCGGGCTTCATAGTTTAGCCAACTATTACAGTAATTCGTGTTAATAAAATTGTTTTTCACACAAGCCTGTAGGACAGGATTTGGATAGGTAGAGTCAGACTGAAAAATTCAATGTCGTAGCAGGGTTTTGAACCACGGTTCTCCGGTCTCCGGCCTGTTGTTCTAGCCATTAGGCTATAATGGCAATATGCATTAAATTTACTGGGAAACTTGAAATCAGTTGAGAAATTTAATTTCGCGCTGGCATGTTGCCATGGTAGCTCAGAGGTCAGAGCAACCGGCTGGAGATCAGGAGATCCATAGTTCAAATCCCGGCTATGGAATTGAATTTTTCAGCTGATTCTACTCATGGCTTGTGTGAAAAAAACATCACAATAGCCAATGGTTTTATTTTCCTTTAGTTCAAGTGGAATACGGTAATACACTAGGCTAAATCAATAATCAAACATTTTAAAGAGCTGGCGAGTATATGATGGCCTTGAATTTCCCGTTTCTATTTGCATGCCCAGGATGAAAAAAAGAGCACCTAATGTTCTCCCATTTGGTGACTGCATAGCCGACCAGACTACCTACTCATCTTAAATTAAACAACTTTAATATACGTAATACTTTCTTCGGAGATGTCACAGTTTATTGTAGTCAGTTTTCAACACAAACTAGTAAACAAAATTAAAACTGTCTTTAATAACAGGCTGTAGCAGATTCCATTCACCGGCGCGAATGACATCACTGATGTAGTGACCCCATGCTGTAAAGAATCTCAAGAATCGCTTTGTATATATTTACGCTTACTATCTGTCGGAAACATTTACATGTAAAGAACATATGTTCAATCAATTAAATTGGCATGTTAGAGCTATGAGTGTGCAGATTGTGTGTGCCAGGAGGCCCAAATATGACGAATAATACTGTCAATAACAACTTTGTCTATCTTGAAAGGTAAAAGAGATAATTGGACATTGTTGAACACATTATCTTCATAGTCTGGCAACAGAGTAGGACTTGAGAGTCGAATGTTCTGTTTTGTTTTGGCTTGACTTGAAATTCGGTTTACCACGTGCTTGTGTGTTCATCATCTGCTACTGCATAACAAGGGGTGGCGTAGTTTTCTTTCAAGTTATGCGATCGTAATCACGAGAGGCTACGCATAAGATATAGTCTGATGACCTAACATAAAGCAAATTCAAATATGAATTATGAAAATACGTTATTCAGGTATATCATAGAATAATTAAATCAAAGCCACATCTTTGCTAAACAGGAAATACATTAATGGTCAATAACTGCAACATCAACAATATATGTTAATTTTCAGTTGAGCTGGAAATGTATTCCACTAGAATCTACGCAGGCGTCGCATCGTCTTAGCTGAGTTTGCCCTTCCCTCGTTAGAGCTTGCGTTCTGTCTAATCTCTAGAGCTGCTTCAAATACACGTGTGCGAAGTTCCTCAACGGTAGCATCCTCGTCTTACTCTTCAAATATCTCTAGAAATAATAATCTAATTGATTGAGCGTTGCCATAAGCGTGAAGCATATCTAGATACTCTTAATTTATACAGACTACCTCAATTCTAAACGCATTTAATTCATCTATTGCACTGGCAGAATCAGCTGTTGTGCAAAGGGAGTATTACTGTAAACATTCCTGGCCTTCCGCCTCTCGAACTCGGGACTCACTATCATCATTGTAGATCTCGGTATAATACAAAATCTATTAAAATGTCGGAAATTTTAAACCAATGACAAGGAATATCTCGGAAATCGTTAACTCCACAAAAGTGGAGTTAAGGATTTTCCAGATATTCCTTGTTGTTGGCTTAATATTTCCAAAATTTTAACTTGTTACTCATTTTTTACTTTCTCTACTAAGTAGTATGTATTTAATAGGGAGAGCAGGCATTATATTTCATGCAAAAGGATTACTGAATAAAGAGAAAAGTACTTTTAGAAAGAAAAAAAAGCCCATGTAACTCAAAAATGGAAAATCCGTTAAATGCCAAACCTTATATTAAACATATCTTCCAAGGATGCAACCAGATGGTTTATTCCTTTAGATGGAAGATATTTCAAATTATTTATTTTCCCAAAGTGGCTCTAACGATTTTCATCAAAATACCTTATATTAAAGCTATTGTATGAAAAATGAAGTGTATATCTTCAATAGCCTCTGAAGTCCTGTTCATTATGAATGACTTGCATAACTGGTAAAATGTAAGAGATGTAGTTTGTAATGGCAGCTAACAATTTCCGAAATATTCCTTATTGGTTTTAAAATATCCAATACCAAATGAAAGTCGTTGATTTTTTTCATTCTGGTCATGTAAAGAGAGAGAAATTTCAATTACATCCAAAAACGACGACTTTTAAAATATTGAGTATCGCTTTAGACCAGTGAATTTCCTTATTTCCTATCTACTTATAAATATATAAGCAATAAAACAATATCTGATAAAGTTTATCTTGATCAGAGTTATGTAGAGAGAAGCAAAAGTTTTTGCTAGAATAGTTTGTTGCAGAACGGGTAGAGAAAGCCACGTAAATGGAATGCGTCAGAATTTATTTGTAACAGCTTAATATTCTACCTTTTAATCACATAAATCGCCTCAATTATAAAATGTACATTGGCATTTGTTGAACTATTTCTGTGGATGTTTTTATACTAAATATAGCATAGAAACGCAATAATAGTTTGTGTAGAAATTAATAAAATGTACGAGTATAAATACATAGAGAGTGTGTTCGACATTGGCATATCAGAATATTTTCAGATTACAAACGTGGCTTATGAGGGCTCTGCAATGGCGTACTCTGTAAATGAAATAACGCTGCCAGGGGGAGGTTTTATTTTTTGCAATGTACTTTTATCTTGTTATAATGATAAGGGGATTGCCGATGGCGTAGCGGGTAGATATAGATAAGCTCTTTATCGAAATAATGCACTGCTGTGAGGAAATGCTTTGTATGTAACTCGAACATTTTCATACTATGAGAACGTTAGCCATCAAATTGCTCTGACACATTAACACAAGATATTATCAGAATGAATGAGATTTTATTATAATATAATTAAGCAATGAATAATTAAAAACTAAAACACTAGTGTATATTATGTTAGTATATAGTGAATATTATATTAAAGACAGTTTTCGCGGATCCTATGTAAATCTATAAGTAAAAACATGGATTCCATTAATGCATTCTGGATCAGATCGTCAAGAAAGGTTTCTCTTCAATGACGTAATTGACGGCTGTCAATTTGACCTGTAGCTGCTATCGCGTTGAATGACCTTCACTCCGTAGCCTAGCTCAAGCGTAGACGGAGGATAACATCATTTGCACTTCACCCTAAAGATTGACCCACACTGGTCCGTCATGACTGGAACGGAAATTCGCACTGTCTGCCTTTCGTGAGAATTTAAAACGTTCATTGCTCCGATATTCCGGCCGGAATCAAAACATGGATGAATACAACAGCGAAAGTTTCACATTCTCGATCGAGTTGATTGTCCTATTAGGTGCTTTAGCGAATGAAGAAGAGAGAAAAATGAGTGGATTCATCGCATACATTTGAAGAGCTGATTATGGTTAGTTCGGTCATCTTTTTCCAGATGCGAGAAGACCCTAAGAGATATTTTTAATACTTCAAAATGAGTGGTGAGGATTTTTCCATCTAAACCCACTCCTTACATAACAAATGAAAGTAGTGTATGTCGAAAGAGCTGAACGCGAACGTAACAAATACGCCTTAAGCATGCCATGTCACCAGCGGAATTTTCCGAGAGTTTTGTAGCGGGCACCATTCTTGGAGGGAACCAACGTTTGCTGCTTCCGATCGCGCCAATGTGCGCCTGACCTTTAATAATACGAATCCAATTCCCGCAGAAATTTTCTCCTATATTCCATTCCGGTCATTACGGATCAAAGTTAACCTTAACGCTGTTTAGCATGTAGATAATGTTATGAGCAGTTGTCTACTGAAAGTAAATTAGTTTGTAATTATTATAGTATACTGGATGTTCATTTTGGAGTAACTTTGTATGGCGTTATTTGTCATACGCTGAACCAGAAATTCAATCCGCCTATTGTTTCCTTAGAGATGTATGACCCGCGCGGGGAGATACTGCCTAACAAGCACGGCTTTCGGCCTGAACTAAACACCGTCATTCAATGTTGTAGCATTTGGTATTTGCCCTACTTAACCCGTTTTGCAATGTTTCGTTTGGTCGATATCGAAATCCTTAAAAGTGTGTATTTGTCATTGCTGCATTATGAATTTGCCACCTGTGTGTATTGTGGCTTCTTTCAGTGAATTCAAACAAAACTAGATATATACTAAGAGAAGCTGCCTTGATAGGGTTAAGCACAAACGTTTTTTATATTTGGTTGTGGCATTGGGGGACGCGTTATTTGCTGTGCGATTCAATTGATGTTACAGTGTTGGTTTTCCTCCGAGCTAGCTAGAAAACTTCTGTCGCGCGTGAACGTTTTACGGCTCTTACACTTAAGAGTTGACATTCGCTTCAAAAAACACTCAATATTTGTGCCACTGTAATGCTAAAACACTAAGTCAGGTATTTCAAGTGGTTGGTTATTAGAAAGGAGACTTTGCCTTTTGTTTAGTGGATGGACATTCTCCCCTTTGCACGATAACTCAGTCACATGTAGAAGTTCTGAACGGCTTTTGGAGAAATGGGTAATCAAGCTCATGGGCTACCACGATATTTTCGGTACCTAACTCTTATTGTTTTTGTATGTAGACAATTATTAGGCCGACCTCATATGTCTAAACTATGCATTTTATATTAGTCTTACCAGAGATGTATTTTGCATAAACACGAGAATGCATTAATAAAATCACGTCTATGAAAACTAACCACTAGTTATGAACCTTGAAATAGTGTATTATAAGTCATTATAACACATCTCAAAATTAATAGAACAAAGAATTCTCCGTCCTAGGTATCATATCCAAAGGGAAATATCTGGAGTAGAAACGCTACCTCTAAATGGGAAAGAATTGCAAATTACCGATTATCATAGTGTTATGAATGATTAAAGTAAATGACTAGATCTGGATTAAACCAACCATCATTCTTATATACCAACACATTCTCAGCCTTTGCTTTATTTTGTAAACTTTGAATGAACTATATCGATTGTATCGTCAATAGTAAGAAAGATCATTCATTCAGTCAAAAAATATCGCTTCGAACATGTCCTTTCGAACCAATTCGACAGTCCACGGGCATTATAGATTACACGCGTCACTATTACTTTTAATGTTTGCATATGCAGCAAGGCACATATCTAGGTTTGCCTTAAGTTCGAACATTTTACGACACTAATATGCACTGCAGAACAATATGCCCATATTGTGCTAGGTTTTGCTGATGCGGAAATTTCCTATGACATCGTTCCTAAAAACCCTTAATTCATAACTGATTTTGTCTTGGACAAAAACGAACAAGAGCTAACACTTCTAATCGAGAAGAAATTATACGAGATAGCGGTTGGCGTGGAAAGAAGTTCGAGAAAACAGCTGCCTCGCTTAGCACCTCAAACCGGCATTTAGGTTTCATATTACCATAGAAGAAGGCGCCATGGCTGAGTGGTTAGACCACTCGTTAGGCAGCCCGGGTTCGATTCCAAGCGCCCGCATGTGGGATTTGTGGTGGACAAGCGGCATCGGGGCGGATTTTCTCCGGGCCCTCCTGTTTCCTCCGCCACTCATTCCACCAATTGTTACATCATCACTTTTCCTATAAGCCATTTCGCTTGCATTTCTTATAATCCACTTCCTCACGCTCATGCCCCGCTACGGCCGACCACTCGTTCCACGTTCTCCATTCTGTGGTTTCGTGCCGTTGGCTCCCCGACAGGTTTCTGACCCCTAGGCATCTACGTGTATGTCCCACAGGCTGTCAGTCCCAAATGAGGGGAGGGTAAACCGACTACGAAAAAAATTACAACTTAGCTGTTGGGAAACAAAAATTGTCATATGAGGTTATTGCATTTGAATTGTGCATGAAGGAAAATTGATTCTGCTCGCTACATTTTTACTTTCTCTACACGTACTATGTACATAGTGTATAGAGAAGGTATTCCACTCCACCAAAAAATTCGATATCGAGATTTCACCGGAAATATATGTTTTAGGGTCCCCTGTAACCAATAAAAGTATTTTCAGAAAAAGGTTAGTGTGTGTCCGTGTGTCCGTGAACACGACAACTCAAAAACGAGAAGTCTGTAAAATACCAAACTTTAGAAAAATTTGATTTTTTCAAAAATGGCTCTAACGATTTGATTAAAATATCGTATATTCAAAATATTTACTTGACAAATAAAATGTATATTTTGAATTTTCTGGGAATAGCCTCTGAAGCTTACTTTATTCTGAATGAAATTTATGAAATTTTGCATAACTCTGAACCGTAAGAGATGGACAAACATTTACCACACAAAAATATAGGGCACATTAAAACACACGATTTATGTTGTATACATTTTTTTTTCGTGGAGTTGAACGTTTTTAAGATATCCCTGGTTTTTCGTTTCAGCTTTGAAAAACTTATTTTCTCATACAGGAATTCATCAACTCCTGTCACATAGCAACCAGTTTTTGACTATTACTTTAGCCTATGTTACTTTCTTATTTCGCTTCTACTTACAAGGAAGCAAGTAATGAGGCTATTTCTGCTAATTTTTTTCTCGATTAGCATGAAGTAAATACAAGCATAAGCTTTTTAACAATAATTTGTTGCAGAGATGTAGAGAAAGTAGATAGAAGATAGAGGAGGAATTAAAGTTTTGAGGCCCTTTGAATGCCAAAAAAGAAGAAAAAAAACAGAAGCGTTTCTCTGTGTGTGTGTGTGTGTGTGTGTGAGAGAGAGAGAGAGAGAGAGGGAGAGAGAGAGAGAGAAAGAGAGAGAGAGAGAGACACACACACACACACACACACGCATGACTGCTCTACATATCAGGTTGAATAATAAAATCATGAAAAGTTGTTGGTAATATTGTGGCCAGAAGGTCTGTTTGAACTAAACTGTGTGATGACAAAACAAGAGTTGGTTATTACAGAAAGGGTTTGTGATGAGTAGAGTATATACGTTCCTGAATATAGAACAGGGAATAGAGTTCGCGAGTCCAGAGACAGAAGGAAAGAACAGTGGTTGGAAGTCTTTAGTATTTAAACGTCTAGGCTGAACTGTCTGTATTTGATGCAGTGCTTTTATTTTCAATCTAGTTGTGGTAGTGGCGGATATTGAGACTGTGCTCAATAGATCCTTGTATGTTGGTGAAGAACGATCTGGAAGATTTTCGGAGGATTAGCAGTCCCGGTTCTCTGTGCAACTGCTAATTTCAAAAGCACTAGGGAACGTTGGTGGTGTTGTGCAAAATCTTGTTTTGGAGAGCTTGAAGTTCGTGAAATTTACTTTTGCTTGCAGCTCCCCAAACTGGATCTGATGGGGGATTAAGTTTTGTATCAATTTTGTGTACAGAAATAGGGCAAGTGAAAACTTAGGGCGTTTTTCTGCTAAAGAGGGGATACACTTATGAAAGCAGGACTGAAGCTAAGGAAGCCATCCGTTGCACATGACGTATCATGTTGGTCAGGTGGTAAGTAAGTAACACTTCAAGAAATCTCACTGGAGTTGAAAGTAGGCAAGAAATTGGTTCATTGTGCAGTAACAAAGGAGTGGAATTATGGATCCTTGAGAGCTGTAGTGTAACAATGACATTTTATAGGTGAGCGAATAAAGCAGCATATATCATCGGAATGCATAGATGTACATATTGGTCATAAGCTTGGTAGATCACACACATAACAGTTGAAGAGCAGAGATGCTCTGTGGAACACCAGGCTCAATCGGTCGTTTTGATGATCGTATGCCGCTGATTCGGACCAAGCACTGGAGCATAGTTCAAAAACTAGGAGACCGTTAAATACCAAACCTGGTATTTAAGTTCAGTGACTTTCAAGGATGCGACACAAAGCTTTTCAAGGAAGTCCCCCACCTTAAACTACACTTTACATGAACAAAGTTTTGAAGTTTTTGTTTTTCTTAAACGACTCTTAGGTATTTTGATTAACATACTGATATTAAATATATATATGTCACAAATAAAATTTATATCTTGTATTTTCTGGCAAAAGCTTCTAAAGACGTGTTCATTCTGGATGAATTTTACATAAATGATAAACCGTAAGAAATAGACCAAAACGTATTACACAAAACATGTAGGTCACGTTAAAACACACAATTGGTCATATAGTGTTTTGCAGAGTTACCAGTTTCCCAGATGTTCCTTGTTATTGGTTTAAATTTTTAACTATATAACCTTTCTCAGACAGGGTTACCTTTAGTTTCATCTCTATTTAATTTTTATCACACATCGACCAGCTTTTAAAAATTTTGACGATCGCTTTATCCCTTATTTTATCTTCTACTTATAAGAGAGCAAGTAATAAGACTAATGTTCATCGCGATTAGCATTACGAAAATAAAAGAATACTCTTTTATAACAATTCTTTGTTTCCCGAACAGGCACAAAAAGTCATGAGAATGGACAAAGATTATTTATGACATTAGCAGAGTTGTACAATAGCCCCTAACTTTCACTATCATATGGGTGATAAAAAGCAGCTGCTGTTTTTGTGACAACAGAAGGAGAATAAATAACAAAATCGATAAGCAAAGAATATGTGACGTGCAACCCATTGTGTTGTTTACAGCATGACAATCAGAGAAGCCCTTTAATATCAGCGCGACTGCACACCGACAGCCTGTCGCACACAGACTGCGAACTCTGTGATCACCATGCTATAACAAAACTGGATCCAAAATATCTAATGGAAGTTGAGTCAAGAACAGCCGATAAAGTCCCATCAACAAATGACAAGAGAGGAAGAATTGCATATATCAACCTTTTGAGTAAACATTCAATAGCGATTTTATATGCCGTTTAATTACTTGACTGGAAACAGCAAAATCTTCACTAACTTTTTTGCTTATTAATAAACCTCTGACTTCGTTGCTTCGATCTATGCAATACAGGTTTGTCTGTGCAAGGACAGCGCCTCGCTATGACGTCACGTCCACTCCTTCAGTTCTGCTATACGTAATTGGACAGACACTCATTGCAAACACGTCCAGATTTGTGCCGTTCACTTTTAAAAGAGTACAGAGTTGTTAGAAGTGCACCATGTAGCAACCAAAAGTAAACATACACAAGTTTCTTGAAAATTAGTTGAGTTTGGACGCGAGTATTTCATTGTTACAGGAAGAAATATATTTTACAATAAAAGTTCTGTATAGTTTAAAGGTCAGACAGATTTTCATCCAGAATCACTGAAATTCCAAGTTGGCAAAAATTGAATGTACACTATCTATTGTTAAAATTCATTCGCTGTTAATACTTTAGAAAAACACACTTTCTCTAGCTCATATTGGCAATGCACTTAGAAGGTAGTGAAGATATTACATCCCACCCAAATTTTTATACCGATATGTCATAGAAAACACATAGAAGACCCATGAATAAAAACATTATCTTTTGATAAAGGTCTGTGTGTATGCGCCTGTGGACTGTAGTTGCCCATTTTCATTATGTACTTTCCATAGGAGCTGTCTTCGCAATTATAGCCGGTTTAGCTCAAATAGAAAAGTCTGTTGAATACCAAATTTGGAATTTGAATTCAGCATCTTTCTAGGATGCAAAACGAATATTTTCACAAAAGTCTCCAATCGCAAATAGCTTTTATATGGAATATTTTTCAAAAAGTTCTATTTTCTCCAAACTGGCAAACCTCTTGATTAAAATAACGTTCATAACAGCTATTTACATATGAAATAAAATGTAAATCCTGAATTTTTTGGGAATAGCCCCTGAAGTATTCATTCTGAATGACCTTTGTATAACTGGTAAACTATGAGAGAGAAAAACTTACGATACAACAAAAATTTAGATCTCGTTAAAACACAAAATTTATGTCGTATACTCTTATTTTGAAGTTAACAATTACCGTGATGTTCCTGTTTATCTGTTGAACTTTAAAATATTTATACTTTTCTTAAACAGAAAGTCCTCTACCACGTTCATTTTTACTCCTGTCTATGTAAAGTGAATCGAATTTAAATGCCATTCACGTAGAGACTTCTTTTTAAAAGGTTTGACTCTCACCTTTGTCTCGTCTATTTTCTTAGTTTCCTTCTACTTCAAAGGGACTAACTAATAAGACCATTTCTGCTAAGAATTATCTCAATCAGCATAGAGTTGATAGAATAATAAGATTTTGTAAGAATAGTTTGTCGCATAATAGGTAGAGTCATGTGAATGTAACACAGGATTTTACTGTATTAGAAATTTTGAAACAAAAAAAGAGGGTTATAAAAGGAAACTGTTTTATCGTTTATATTTTAAAATATTCAGTAATGTTCGGTATCAGAGTTGGGACACTGATAAATTGCAGAAATGCTAACTTTCATTCAAATTAAATAGCAGCGTTGTATTTCACCGAAAACGGAGCGGATGAGTCATTACCTCCCGTTTGTCCAAATCAAACTCTTGGTACACCCTAATGATTCAAAGGCAGGTAACTTGAGTAGGGAGCCAATGAAGCCCGAGGTCCACTTATTAATTATAATTAGAGAGTGCAGGTGGAATAAAATTTGGGGCATTGCAAGCTAACAGTGCTACGGGAATTGATGGCGTCAAAGACAGAGGCGCGGACGGCACACTTACTGTCTCATAATCGGTTAAGACTGCTGGTCCCGTCTCTATGTTTAAATTTCGGTTTGAAGAACATGACTTGTTTGCATCTATAGGTAAATCTGCAGTGAACTTCAGGCTTTACGTGCCAAAGGCATTCTCTATTTATAATTGGTTACAACAGAGAATTGTGTCTTATAGATCAAGTTTTGCTTTAATAATGTTTTACAGGTTGATTTCCTATTGCTACTTTCTCTACTTAGTACACAGATAGACAATGTATTGCATTCCACTCTGCAATTTTCACACTTACTCATTATCTCTGATTATTTTTATTAATTATGTTTATAATATATTATTCATATTTGGCTCCGGCTAGTTGGGGTCTTCGGTGGAGCAACTATTTTTTGCAGTAAAAGGAACTATATCAGAGATAACATATTTGTAACTTTTAGTTTTGAATCTTTTATATAAACTGTCACACGAATATTTACAGTTTATACACACTTTGTAATTCTCTGAGATCCTGACTGAAACTGTTATATTGTTCACTTATAAATGAAACTTAGATGTTGCGTATCACATTACTTACGTAAATAATATGTAGGACCGCTGTATGTGAAGAACAACCGACTGTACTTCTACTTAAGCTTGTACAATAAACGAAGAAGAACTGTGTGAGAACTTCAGTCTCTGCATTAAAACTGTGCTTTAATTGGCTTGTTTATCTCGCTCCCAGTAGCGTCTGTTTTCACGAGCTAATAGAAACTATTCCATTTACTTATGCTGTTAGCTCTTCGTAATTTTTCAGTCAATTTTACAATCTCATCATCCCTCTAAGACTTACGTTGTCTTTTTTAGCTCAAGAACAATATTTTCACCCTCACTCCTTGGCTATTGTCATTCAAAAACCTGGCGAAAGATTTCCTTTTTATGACCCATTTACAGTTTCCATTACAGTGGCTGTCCCAGAAGTACCCGACCTGAGTATATATATAGCGACTGTTGTTTCAAACAATAACAATGGTAAAAGTACCAACCTTAGAAAGCTTAAGTTTGACGATTTTACATTGTTTAGCATTTGTTTGGTAACCATCATCAATGAATGCTCTCAACGAATTTGTAAACATGGATAAAACTGGTCATCGCTACGTGATACAATAATTTCATTTGAAAGGTCATAGTACAACTAATAGCTGAGCAAGATTCTACTATGGAGGAGTCTAACCCTTCGTTTACAGCAGTGAAATATTGGGTGTCAGAGTTTAAACGCGGCCATACAAGCTGCCAAGACGAACATTGTAGTGGTCAACCAAATGAGGTTACCAGCCCAGAAATTGACCGTCGAATGAAAGTCTGAGAGTTAGCAGACATTGCAGACATTTCAAAAAGTTCTGTACAACGCAAACTGACTGAAAATTTGGATATGAGAAAGCTGTGTGCCAGGCGGGCGCAGCTTTTGCTCACAATAGAACTAAAATAGCGTCGTGAGGATGTTTCAGTCGAGTGTTTAGCCATGTTTCGCTGCAATAAAGCTGAGTATTTACGTTGATTCACAACAATGGATGAAACTTGGATTTATCACTTTACACATGAGAGGAAGAAATAGTCAAAACAGTGGATTGGAAGGGGAGAATCGGCTCCAAAGACGGCGAAGACAGTTCCATCTGCAGGCATGACGTCATTTTTTGAACGCACGTTCGATAATTTCCATTGATTATCTCATTAAAGGAAAAGTAATAAATGGCGAATACTATGAGCTTGTTACAGCGTTTGAGTGAAGAAATCGAGCAAAAACGGCCGCATTTAGCGAAAAAGAACATTTTTTTTCATCAAGACAATGTAACAGTTCACACGTCCATTATTGTCGTGGCCGAAATCAATGATTTAAAGTTCGAATTGCTTCCTCATGCACTCTATTTGCCAGATTTAGCCCCCTCTGATTATTTTCTGTTTCCAAACTTGAAGAAATGCCTTGGTGTTAAATGATTTGCCAACAATGAAGAGATGAAATCTGTAGTTGATAGCTATTTTGCAGACCTCGATAGTTATCACTATAATTATCACTATAAACAGGGTATCGAAGCTATTGACATCACTGAGAAAAGTGTATCGAGTTGAAAGGAGACTATGTAGAGAAATAAAAGTTGTTTTTCTCCCAAATTTGTGCGCTTTCTTTGTTAGGTCGGATACTTCTGGGACAGCCGTCCTATCTCGTCGCTTATAACTAAGCTTATGCTAACATTTTCTAATAATATAATCTCAAGTCTATATTAATATATTTATTTACGATTATCTTGCTTATTAATTATTTACATCTTTTTGCATTTATGAGTACTGCGTCAACCCAAAAATTCGATGGCGAGATTTCACCAGTAAAGACATGTTTCAAGGACTCCCGAATCCATAAAACGCTATTAAAGAAAAAAATCTGATGAGCTCCATTCACATGCCTTTCTCTACAACTCAGCAACAAATTATTCTATGTACTTCATCTAATCGAGAAAGAATTAGCAGAAATAATCTTATTACTTGCATCCTTGTAAGTATAAGGAAAATAAGGGAGTAGCATAGGTTAAAGTGATAGTCAAAAGCTGGTTGCTATGTGACTGAAGTTCTTTTGTTTATATGGACAGGACTTGACAAATTCCTATATGAGAAAAGTAAGTTTTTCATAGCTGAAACCAAAAACAATGAATATCTAAAAAACGATCAACTCCACGAAAAAAATGTATATAACATAAATTGTGTGTTTTAACATGCTGTACATTTCTTGTGCTTTAATTTTTCGTCCATCTCTTACGGTTTAGTAGCTATGCAACATACCGTAAAATTCATTCAGAATAAAGTATTTTTCAGAGGCTATTCCCAGAAAATTCAAGATATACATTTTATTTGTCAGGTAAATATCTTTAATATACGATATTTTAATCAAAATCGTTAGAGCAATTTTTAAGAAAATAAACATTTTCGAAATTTTTTCCATGTGAAGGGTAGTTTGGGGCGGGGGGATTTTTCTCAAAATCTTCGTGTTGCATCCTTGGACGATACCAAACTTAAATACCAAGTTTGATATCTAACGGTCTTTTCGTTTTTGAGCTATGCTGCCCACAGACACACCCACAGATAGACACACACACGGACATTTTTCTAAAATTTTTTTTTTGGATTCAGGGGGTCTCAAAACATGTATTTCCTGTGAAATCTCGGTATCGAATTTTTGGGTGCAATACAATACCTTCTCTATACACTATGTATATTACGTATAGAGAAAGTAAAATGTTCGTGTGTGGGTCTGTGTATGAGAGAGAGAGAGAGAGAGAGAGAGAGAGAGAGAGAGAGAGAGGGGAGGGAGAGAGAAACACATAATTACAAAAAACGAAGAGCCCATTATCTTCCAAGAATGTAACCCTCCAACTACCCGCATTGCAATTGCCCATTAAGGTAAAGTGCTTTATACTTTCTAAGTGGTTTCAGTTCATTAGTGTCTTCATTGCACTGTAAGCATTTTGATGAGGTAATTCTTTGAGTCAGTGTAAGTGATCTGACGAGCAATCGTGGTAGGTGATTTTAGAAATGTAACGAGGTTTAACTGCGTGGTAGCACAAACCACTGCAGACACTGCAGTGAGTATGAAATTTTTCCCCATGTGCTTGGAAACTGTCCTCAGGGAGAACTGTACAACAGCATAAGATCTATCTTGGCAAACGCATTACGTGAAACTGGTCTAGAAGTTTACGAGGAAGTTCACTGCCTAGCTGATGGTGGTAGTAATCGTCGCATAGACATCATGGCGATAAACAGAAGAAAATCAGAAACAGAGATAATATACCCGACCATCCGCTTTGAACTGAATAAAGACCAACCTCAACAAGTTCATCTGGAAAAACAGAAAATATATGAGCCCACCATACCATATTTTAAAGAAAAATACAATCTCACAAAAATAACAACAGTAGGCCTAATTTTTGGATCTCGAGGAACAATTACAAGTATGTTTGTAAAATGGAGGGCAAAGTATAAAATTAACAGAAGTGTGCAACAAGCAATCACGGAAAACATCATAAAACATTCCGTAGTCATTTTTCGAAATCATTCATATGTTTGAATAGAGCGTAAAATGTAATGTGGTTTATAAATCACTTTATTTTTGTAGTTTTTTTTTCTCTTTTATTGTTATAGCTTTTATTGTTGCACATCTTTTATAATCTGCTACAATTTGTTCTCATAGCTTAATTTTATATAATTATAATAACGCATGATAGCATATTTTTTGTAATACTCACTTACATCATTTTTTGTTAAAAACGTCTAAATGTATATTGTTCAGTGTCGCTTTGGAAACTCGTTTATGAGTCAGGACTAATAAAAAAATAATTGGGAAAGTAGAGTGATTACGCCCTGCAAACACACTAGAACATGAAGAGATAAATCATAATTTTATTGACACAGAAAAGGTCAATAAATCGCAACTCCTGAATGATCAATCTATTTCACAATAAACAATATATCTGGAGATTATCCAGTTGCATACACTCGCGGATGGCTCGTTGAGAGAAAAAAAAACAGTCAATAGGAGGTGTTTGTGTCAACAGTAAACTATTTAGGTTCTACAGCTCAACTGGAAATTTAGAAGAAAAAAAGAAAAAAAAAAGTTGGCGGCGAAATAGAAGCCATATATAGTGCGTATGGAGAAAGTAAAAATGAAAAACGAGAAAGAAGACGTCTTTCCTTTGAGAAAAGTTTAAGTGGCTACAATTTAAACTAATAGTCCGGAATATCTCGAAAACGGTTAACTCTACAAGAAATGTATGTAATATAATTTCTGTGTTTTAATGAGATCTACATTTTTTGTGGGGTAAGTGTTTGTATATCTCTTACGGTTTTCCGGTTTAATAAGTCATCCAGAATGAATAGGTCTTCAGGGGCCTTCCCAGAAAATCCAAGATATATAGTTCCTTTGTCACAAAAATATCTTTAACATACGATATTTTAATCAAAATCGTTAGAGCCATTTTTGAAAAAAATCAATATTTTTGAAAAAATTCCATGTAAGGGGGAAGCTGGGGGTGGGGAGAATTTGTTGAAAATCTTCGTGTCACATTTTTGAAAGATACCAAACATAAATGCCAAGTTTGGTATTAACGGTCTTTCCGTTTTTGAATTATGCTGCCCATACACACACACACACACACACACAGACACACACACTCACACGGACATATTTATAAAAATGTTTTTTGGGACTCAGGAGGTCTGAGAACATGTTTTTCCGGTGAAATCTCGGTATCGAATTTTTGGGTGCATTACAATACCTTCTATATACACATTGTACATAGTACGTGTAGAGAAAGTAAAAAAAAAACAAGTGGCCGGGTACTAAAATATGTCTTGCAGTCTTTCTTCCTCAAATGAGGCTTTAAAACCTTTTTTTCGGGCTTCTTAACACATTTATCAATATCAATCTTAATGATAGACAAAAAGAAACGCAGCATTCATTTAAATTGCAGAGTTATTATCTATTCTTATTATAATTCTGTTTTTTATAATCTCTTACATGCTGATTAGCATGCGCTGAATTAAAGTATTGTCTAATGTATTTTTCACGTAGCACAACTGTTTAAACCACAAACAACTAGCATTTTGATCATTCTGAATGCAGAAATAATACATTTCCCAATCTACGCGGAGTTTTTATCAAGCATTGTCGTGCACCATTCTCAATGAAACGTCACTGTCTGTTGTTATTCGTCATGTACACCGGTAGCTAAGGTAGAGTCAGACTGAAAAATTCAATACCATAGCCAGGATTTGAACCACGGATCTCCCTGTCTCTAGCCGGTTGTTCTGCCACTGAGCTACCATGGCAACATACCGGCTTACCATTGAATTCCTCAACTGACTTGCATGTTTCCCGGTAAGTCATAAGGTGATCTCAATTTATTTTGAGATTACAAACCCCAATGGCGACTTACAATGTCGTGAGTACTTCATCACTAAGGATTCATAGTATAGCCAACTATTATGGAGAATTGTGATAATTTAGTTGTTTTTTCCGTGGTTCAATGCATGGCATTGGATTTTTCAGTCTAACTCTAGGTATCTACACACAGTTTTTGTGAGAAAACAATTAAATTACCACTGGTGGCTAAGTTGCGCACAAATGAGAGCGAGGATCCAAGACCTACGCTAAATATAAATTTAAGTTTGTATTTATCCAACTTATGCTCTACACACTCACTCACTCACTTACTCTCACACACGGTCTTTTTCTAAAATACATTTTATTTAATTTAGGAATCCCAAAATATTTACTCACAATGAAATCTCAGTTTTGAATTTTATGTTGAATGCAATACTT
Source organism: Hymenopus coronatus (assembly GCA_030762935.1). NCBI lineage: Eukaryota > Metazoa > Arthropoda > Insecta > Mantodea > Hymenopodidae > Hymenopus > Hymenopus coronatus. Next base: position 98,404,239 of record CM060898.1, on the reverse strand, counting down.
TTATCTACTAACTGTGAATTATATAGTAAAGAAGGTACAAAGAAAAGGAGAATGTAGATTGTGACGCCTTTAGGGCAATTCGGGATCACCCATCTTTATGTCGTCTCGTCAATACTATCAAATTACTCTTCGAATCCTTTGCTCATCTTTCGCAAAAACTTAAAACTTCTCATATACCCGACTTTGACTCCAGAAAGGAAGTCTATACTCTTGTCAGCTGTACACAGATCTAAACACTGCTCTGGCTTATGCTCTCTGTATTCCAGGTTACTACGGTAAGGCCCTTTTATATTCTTTAAGGAGATATATTAATTAAAATGGTAAGATTATTTATTTTCTCTAGCCCGTATGTTCAATGTAGTATACCTCAAAAACGAAAAGTCCGTTAAATACCAAACTTTGCATTTTAGTTCATTATCTTCCAAGTATACGACGCGAAGATTTTCGAGAAAAGCCTCCCGACCCTTCTATAATCACCATGAATCCCTTGGAAAACTTTTCCTTGTTCTCTCGAATGAAACTGGAGCTCATCTTTTGACCACTTGATGGTAATAAATCTCCCGATTTATTTGTGTCATCTAGATAAATCCTTGCTTCATCTAAAGAAAGCACCCATTGCCACTTTTCGCCTGCCAGGTAGTCCTCATAAAGCTTTCTTAAGGTTAGTGAAGCGTTCTCTAATATACCGCTCTTTAAGGCATGTCTACGTACTTTATGGCGCCGTCCTAAACCAAAATTGCTGTGTATTATTTGCTGAATGGTTTGTTTGGGGTTCCAATGCTACTTTGCGTCTGTTTTTTCTGTTACTTTTTTGAGTCGCTTCTGCCCTCACTGTCACTCTTTTAAGTAATGCTGGTTATGCCCTTTTTCCTTGCTTTTTACTTTATCTACACGTGCTATACATGTGTATAGAGATGGTTTTGCACACCACAAAAAAAAAAAAAAAAAAAAAAAAAAAAAAAAAGGGACCGTGTGTGTATCCGTATGCCTGTGTTCACGATAACTCAAAAACGAAAAGTCTGTAAAATACCAAACTTGGTATATAAGCTTAGTGTCTTCTAGAGATACAACACGAAGATTTTGAGAAAAAATCCTCTCACTCCAAACTTCCCTTTACATGGAAAAAATTTCGAAAATGTTGACTTTCTCAAAAATGGCTAACGATTTTGATTAAAATCCATATATTAAAGATATTTATATGGAAAAAAATGTATAGCTTGCTATTTCTGGGAATAGCCTCTAAAGACCTATTTATTATGAATGAATTTTGAGTAACTGGTAAACCTTAAGATATAGATAAAACCGTACTACACAAAAAAAAAATGTAGATCATGTTAAAACATACAATTTATATCATATACGTTTTTTTATGTCATGGAATTGACCATTTCTGAGATATTCCTTGTTATTTGTTTAAGATTAAAATACTTCAACTTTTCTCACACGTGAAGTTGAGAACTTCTGGCCTGCATTGAAACGGATTTCAACCATATGAATGGAACACATAGTTTTTACATTCAATCTCAGAAGGTAAACCACTTTTGTATAGTGTTTTGTGCTTAAAGTAAAACCTTTTTTGTTTGTAACTTTCCACTATCATTGAGAGGCTGTAACTGGATCGGAAAGTCCAACAATGAACCCCTGCCACAAATCAGCGACTCATGAAGGCATTGCGGAGTTAACATTGCCTGACCCACCAATCTATGAGAACTGTTGCCACAACAAACAAACGTATTGACCATTGCCTGCAGTGGAAGGATGATCCAAATTCCTAAGAGCTTAAATGCGGCAACCTTCGTATTGAATGGAAGGATTATAGAATTTTGCTGGCCTCGTAATTGCTTGCTGTGTGAGGGGTCCTTGGTTCGACGATTGGTACATTTTCTCTAGCTAAAATTATTCGCCACCCTCTCCACAGTCTGGAGGAATGTGTGAGTAAATGTGGGCGTATGTTAAGTTAAAGATAATTCATCAAGAATTAGCAAAACTAGTGAACACTGACATGAACCATTGTACCAAAGAAAAACAGGAATAAACAAGGTTACGAACAATTAAACAGCAAGCGTTTAACATCCTATTCTAAAATGTTTCAATCCCTATTCTATTTGTTTATATAATGAAATGAGTGCTATATCTATTTCTACAAATGGTTATCCTGATTAAATATATCTGATATTCTCTATTCACGTGGCTTTCTCTACATGTTCTGTAACACATTTTTCTTGCAAAAAGATTACTTTAGCCACATCATGCTAATCGAGATAAATATTAGCAGAAATTACTTAATTTTTGTAAGTAGAAGGTAAATAATGGAATATACTAGGCTAAATCTTTTTAAACCTAGTTGCTGGGTGAAACAAATAAAATTCGGCTCTCTTTGCATGCTAGGAGTGAAACAAACGAGAGATGGTAAGAAAGAACTTCCCTTTTGAGAAAGGTTTTAAGTATTTTAAATTTGAAACCAGTAATTAAGAATGTCTAGAAAACTGTCAACTCCTGAAAGTGTGTTTTAATGATATCTACATTTTTTGTATATTACGTTTTTGTCTTATCTCTTACGGTTTACCAATTACGCATAATTCCAGAATGAAGCAATCTTCAGAGAGGCTATTCCCAGAAAACTCGAGATATTCATTTATTTTTCAGATAACAATATTTTAATAAGTAATATTTTACAAAATTGTTAGATCCATGCTATACACACAAGTGCGCGTAGATCTTTATTTTTGGGATTCAGGGGTCTTCAAAGCGTGCATTTCCTGTGAAATCTCGGTTTAAATTTTTGAGTGGAAAAATAACTTCTCTACTTAGTATATTCATTGTATATACGTGTTAGAGAAAATAAAAGTAATCTTTGATTCAGAGGCCTTCAAACATGAATTTGCAATGAAATCTCGGTATCAAATTTTTGGATGGAATACAATAGCTTCTGTAGCTATTATGTGCAAGGTACATTGGTATAGAAAGTACAAAGGTTGAATTTTTAAATAGAATCCTTAAATTTTCGACTATAATGTGAGGTTAAAAGTTCATATTTTTTAAATCGTATACAAAGAATTTTCAATTTGGTAAACATAATTAATTTGGGTTTATAAAAATGTTATTCAAATCTATTGAAATTTACATGATATGAGACAATTTTCAACATAAGAGGTGCTTAAACGTAAGGAAGATAACATTTTTTATTTTCTCTAGTACGTATGTACATGCAATGTACATAGGTATTGTATTCCACCCAAATATTCGATGTCAACATTTCACCTGAAACAAATGTTTTGAGGTCCTCTTAAGTAAAAAAATTAGAAAAGGTGCCTACGTGTGTGTATGTATGTACAGCATAGTTCAAAAAAGAAAGGACCACTAAATACCAAACTTGATATTTAAGTTTATCTTCTAAAGATGCGACACAATTTTAAAAAAATAATCCCCCGCATCAAACTACTCTTCACATTGAAAATGTTTTTAAGTTTTTTTTTCAAAAAAGGCGCTAACAATTTTGATTGAAATACCGTATATTAAATATATTTATATCAGGAATAAAACTAATATTTTGAATTTTCCTGGAATAGCCTCTGAAGACCACTTTATTTGGATGAATATTGTAGAAATTTACATAACTATTAAACCGCACAAGATAGACAGAAGCTTAACAAACAACACATGTAGAATCTTTAAAACACTGATTTATGTCGTGTACATTTTTCTTGTGTGGTTGACCGTTTTTTAAATATTACTTATTGTTTCAGTTTTAGGCTACCTAACTATTCTCAAACGGGATCATGCAAAGCGAACCGAACCTCAATTGTTTCAAATAGCGACCAGATTTTAAAATATTTAACTATCGCTTTAGCATAACGTATTCCCTTATTTCCCTTCTACTTACAATGAAGCAAGTAATAAGCACAATTCTGGTATTGCAATTTCTCGACTAGCATGATGTAGATAAAGAAAAATTGTTTTATACGAGTAGTTTGTATTTGAAATAGTTAAAGAAAGTAATGTGAATGGAACACATCAGATTTTTTCCCCCGTGAGAGGTAGGAGTTACCCCTGCACGGCGCGTCTCTAAGTGGTCCTAGGATCAGTATCATTGCTCGCACCTTCAAGAAAGAAGCAGGCAGCCTTAGGGTTGTAGGTACGGAAAGTTGGGTATTTGGGGATAAGTCAAGAAGTTTAAATAAATACGTAAGGATGCAAGGAGACGCAAGTAAATTCATGTATGGATGCAAATAGAAGAAAACCCAATCTCTATTTACCTCCCTTAATTCATTGTGAGTCTTTAAATCAATATATTTTAAATAAATCTAAGCTATTTGATGGACGTGCTCAGTATGTCCTACAGAGTCAACAGCTCCAACGTAACATTATTTTTGACCTGGTTGTTGGAATTTTATAGTGAACCTTATACTTATGCTAGCATTGCTTTAAGAGGCTACAACTATGTCAGCATATCGACATCTTGCCACCAATATCGATTGCTAAATAAAATATAATATACTCAAAATGACCATATCAGGTATCCTAAAATGCCCCTAGCACACGAGCATTTTGGTTTAGTAACCTACCTTCAGATAGTACATAGCACAACTGTACAAAAGGCACAGAAAGAAACCGGCACTGCCTTGTTCCGTACACCGCATTCCTTACCGTTACTTTATTACGTCATGTTTTTATTTTACTGGCTGATACTGTCACCTTGCAGGTGAGTGTTCTATATTAAACCAATAGAGCATACCTATGCTGGGTTTGTCAGCTCATTCGCTAATAGGTATAGCCACCTTACTCAATTAGAAGCGAGATTAGGTAAAGTGTACTACAACAATTAGCTACAACTCCTCCTCCTTCTCCAATTAGTGACGGAAGGGCCAGTGGATATCAGAAGACCCGCCCTATAAATGCCCCTACAGACAATCAGAAATTCAATGTCTATTACTATTTGTGCTGTGTGTACAAAGTGGCGTTTGATGGCCATCACGAATTCTGGGCTCCTTTGTAACATTTTCTGCTTTAAGAATCACAGAAACAAATCGCTCGATTTAATGTTCGGGATATGAGGGATCCACGTTTCCGACTCTTTTATAAAAAACCTTTGTATTATGACATGAAAAGTCTCATCCCGGAAATCGAGAACAGTGTTTGCTATGTGCTGCCGGGCTCCATTCTGAATGAACTACAATATTTGCAAAGGGACACACGCTGCAAACAGTTAAGCGATAAAACTTTTTTCGAAATAAATTTAAATGGTTCTTTGTTCATAGTTCTGTCGAAGAGAAATAGAGCGTTGACCACGTGACTCGAAATTGCTGCGTTAATATGTGGATTAGGTAATTACTTTCTCTACACGTACTATGTATATAGTAGTAAAAAAGTATTGTATTCTACCCAAATATTCGATGTTGATAGTTAATCGTTAATATATTTGAGAGTCCCTGAGCCCAAAATGTCTGTCTGTGGAGCAACTCCAAAACGAAAAAAATGGTTAAATGCCACATTTGGTATTTTAAGTTTAGTATCTTCCATGGATGCGACACGAAGATTTTAAAGAGAATTCCCCAAACATCAACCACATTTTATATAACATTAGAAACTTTCAAAAGTGACTAACGATTTTGATTAAAATTCCATATGTTAAAGATATTTTCAGGACAAACGAAATGTGCACCTTCAATTTTCTGGGAATAGCCTCTAAGGGCCTCTACATTGTGGAAGACTTTTGTAGAGCTGGTAAACCGTAAGAAATGTACCAAAACATGCTATACAAAAGTGCATTTTTTTTTTTAAGTTTAACGACCTTTAACCTGGTTAGTCATATCGGACGATGAAGGAAATTGATGAAAATGATGCTCAAATGATCTCGGGGTCCAAGGACCTTAAAGTTATTCGACATTCTTCTCAGGATAAGGGAAAACTCCGAAAAAACCCTATCCGGGTAAGTCACCCTAAGCGAGATTCGAACTCACGACCTTTTGAATATGAGGCAGACACGCTACCACCACACTACCCAGGTGGGCGTGTACATTTTAACACACAATTTTGTCGTAAATGTACATAAGTATTTCTTAAGAGTTAAGCTATATATTCCTTATTATTGGTTTATTTTGAACTACTTTTTACTTTCTCTACACGTACTATGTACATGGTGTATAGAGAAGGTATTGTATTGTACCTAGATTTCATTAGAACATACATGTTTTGAGACCCCCTGATTCCAAAAAATTATCATAATTCGGTACTCCACCATGAACAATAACTAGCTTTTTAACCAAGCGGTAACGTATGGGTGGTATTCGGGAGGTCATGGGTTCAAATCCCGTGGGCGAACCAATCTGACTGAGTTCGTATTCTGGTATGCCGCAGGCGTAAGTGAATACCAGATTGGCTATTAACACCACGACCCAAGACTTCACCCTCAGTCCAAAACAATAGCAAAACTAAAAAATAGATGTTATTGTTATTACGCTACCATCTGTGCAGAAATAGTGAAAGCAGCCAGACTGCACGGTTCCGTTTCCCTTGTCGCTGAGTAAGGTAGTATCATGTATAAGGCTTGTAACTGTCCGAGTGCGTGCGTGCGTGTCTGGTAGGCACATGGTGAGTCTAAGTGTTGTTGCTGTGTACTTACCCTGGTAAGGGTTTAACCACAGGAATGAGGGGAAGGTTGACGTTTTAAAATTTTGGAGTTTTGAGTGTTGGTTGTAAGGAGGTAGCGCTAGTAGGCTCCTCAAGCGGTTGCATTTTTCAGGAGCAGTATCCTTTCCTCTGCTCCGCTGGTGTTTATTTTTATTCAATTATGCTGGTGAAATTTTGAGCAATGGGAGGGGGGAGTGCTTTGTTCAGCATTACGCTGTTGGCTGGTTTAGAGCCGTTGTTACCGGGGGTGCCCACAAGCTATGCGGGGAACCCGGAACCGCCTCTTTCGGCTTTCAGTGGGTAAGTACTCCCCCAGAGATCTGACAAGTGCGTTCTCATGATCGCCCAATCTGGCGTAGAATTTTTGAACCCGGCGCCTAATTACATCTTCCACATATGGGAGGGCCAAAGCTTCATGTAGTAGCCTCAAAGGGAAACGTCGACATACATGGACCGGAGTCCTCTATTCTGTACCCGCTGTAACCAGAGAAGCCAGGAGTCTGCTGCCATACCCCACTTCGCAGGCATAGAGCATCAGGGGGACTACAAGCGCCTTGAAAAGGCGAACTGTCAGAGTACAGACGGTGAAAAATCACCATTGCATCGTCTACTTGGTACGGGGAAAAGACCACGACATCTCCTGACCACCATATAGTAATGAAATGGCGTTTTATTTATGGACGCTCTGTAACTGCTGTCGTTCTCAGCGTAGATATACTGGGCGTGAAAGACCGCTTAATTTTGCTCAGAGGCCTTTCTTATCAGGCTTGAGGTAAATCTACGACACGGGACCCATGGCTTTACTTGTCTTCCAAGGGAAGCCATGCTAAGGATTTTTACGCTCGAAAAAATCCATCGTCTTCCGCCGAGTTTGAACCGCGACCTTGGGTATATGAAGTTAGCATGATAACCATTACACCACGGAGGGCGACTCCACCATGCAGAGCAAACGAGTATCACGAACAGAACTGTTGCAATATTACCAAGTAGTTGAAGCGACTTTAAACAACTAGAATTAAAATACAATTTGATTTTTTATATTCTCATGGCTTTCTCTAGCTATTCTGCAACATAAAAACCAAATCCTTCTTTCTACTACTCGCTAATCAAGATAAACAGAAGATAACAGAAATGGTCGTATTAATTGCTTCCTTATAAGCAGAAGGGAAATAGGGGAATACACTACTTAGACTAAAGCAATGGTGGAATGCTTTAAAATCTATCTAAAATTCATTTCTTTGCATGGCCAGAAGTTGACAACTTCTCGTATGAGAAAAGTTTAAATATTTAAGAATTGAAACCAATAATAAAAGAATATCTCGGAAATGGTCAATTCCACGAAATCCAGTCACCCTCCATGGAGTAATGGTTACCATGATAACTTCATATACCCAAGGTCGCGGGTTCGAGCCCGGCGGAGAGCGTCGGATTTTTTCGGGCGTAAAAATGCTTAGCATCGCTTGCTCCGGAAGGGAAGTAAAGCCGTTGGTCCCGTGTCGTAGGTTTACGGCACGTAAAAGAATCTTTTGAAGAGGCCTCTGAGCAAAATTAAATGGTCTTTTGCGTCCAATATAGAATAAGATGTCGAGAACCAGATATGTTAAAGAGCGTCCATAAATAAAACTCCGTTTGCATTTCTACGAAATTAACGTACCTATTTGACTTAAATTTTGTGTGTCAAACCAGATCTACATTTTTATGCAGTGAGTTTTTTTTATCCCTTATGATTTACCAGTTATGCAAAACTCTCCAGAATAGCATTTTCAGAGGCTATTACCATAAAATTGAAAATATACATAATATTGACGTGTAAATATTTTTAATGTGTGGTGCCTTAGTCAAAATTCTTAACCATTTTTGAGAAAACTAATTTCATAGAATTTTTTTTCCATGTAAATGTTGTTTTGGGTGGCGTGATTTTTCCTCAAAGAATGCTAAACTTAAATATCAAGTTTGTTACTTTACTGACTTTTTGTTTTTGAGTGGTAGTGTTCAGACACGGACATAAAGGATAGATACATATATTCACACGCACGGAACTTTTTCCAAAAATGCTTTTCGGATTCAGGGTACATTAAAACGTATTTTCGGTGGAATCTCGGTATCGAAATTTTAGAAGGAAAATAATACCTTCTCTACATTTTATGTACATTGTAATACGTTTTAGAGAAAGTAACCAGTATTATTGTCATGCTGATCTTCTATAAACTGTCGAGATAATTGTCATATGGAACCTTCACTACAGTTTACAATAAAATTAATAATTCAATATTGTAGGTTATCTGATACTCTGCTTTGATCAGCAGAAACTTGTGTCAAAATACGAAAACAAATGAGAGTTGTATGTCAGTGACAGGCAATGTCGGTAACAGTCGCGTGTATCTCTCTGACATAACAGAAACTGTGTAGTAAACACGATGCTGTTGCCAGATTTCTGTTCTGTGACAACATGGCAGTGCTCTATAGGCAACTGATATAAACAAGCCTGTAGGTTTATATAACCTCAGGTTTCAAACAACTGACTGTTGAATAAAACATCTGATATGTTCCATTCACACAACTTTCTCTAGCTGTTCAACATGATAGTCGAGATAAACATTAGCAGAATGCTTGCTTCCTTGTAAATAGAAGATAAACAAGCGATAGTCAAATCTTTTAAAAGTTTATCGTTGTATGAAACAATTGAGGTTCGGTTTGCATAGTCCGTTTGAGAAAAGTTGAAAGTTTAATTTGAAACCAATAACAAGAAATATCTCGAAAACCGTCAACTCTCTAAGAAAAATCTGATACGTTCCATTCAAATGACTTCGGTCTTATTAATTGCTTCCTTGTAAGTAGACGGGGAACAAGGGAGTACTATAGGTTAAAGCGATAGTAAAATCTTTTAAAAGCTGGTTGCCAAGTGGTTTGTAAGGCCAGGAGATGAGAACTTCCCGTATGAGAAAGGTGTAAGTATTTTAAAACTGAAGCCAGTAACAAGGAATAACTCGAAAACGGTCAATTCCACGAAAAAATGTATATACATTGTGTGTTTTTGTTAGGTAATTTGTTATTTACGGTTTACCAGTTATGTAAAATTCCGAAAAATTCTCCAAAATAAAGATAACTTCAGGGGCTAGTCTCAGAAAATTAATTTTATTTGTACTGTAAACATCATCAACATCAAAATTGAAATCGTTAAAACCTTTTTTGAGAAAATAAAAATTTGCGAACATTTTTCCATGTAAAGCAAAGTTAGGGTTGGGGGATTTTCCTAAAAATCTTTTTGTCTCATTCTTAGAAGACACTGAATTTAAAAACCAAGTTTGGCATTCAACGGAATTTTAGTTTTTGAGCTATGTTGCCCCCCCACACACACACATGGATCTTTTCTTGGATCTTATTTTTTGGAATCGGGAAACTCAAATTATATTTTCCCGGTGAAATCTCGATGTCGAATTTTTGGGTGGAATACAATAACTTCTGTATCCACTATGCACATTGTACATACGCGCTACAGAAGGTAAAAATGCATCTTGTGTTTTAAATCTATCCTATTCACTCCTGTTAGCTTAATCTTAATAATATCCTAGCAGTGGTGAATCCTATGGTAAAAATCTGATGTGTTCCATTCACACGACTTTCTTTAGCTGTTCCACAAACCTTTTATTCAAAAGATTAATCTTTTACATCATGCTAATCAAGATAAACATAGGCAGAAATTATTGAAATTATTGAAATTCCATTTCTTTGCTTGCCAGGAGTAAACAAACGAGAAACGAACAGAAAGATGTTCCTTGCGTTCGAGAAAAGTTTATGTGGCTTAAAATCAACACCAATGATCCGGAATGTCTCGAAAACGGTTAAATCTATAAAATAAGCGTATAACATTAATTACTGTGTTCTAAAGATATCTATATTCTTTGTGTAGCAAGTTTTTCTATCTCTTATGGTTTGCCAATTATACAGAAGTAATCCAAAATGAAGAGTCTTCAGAGGCTATTCCCAGAAAATTCAAGATATACATTTTGTTAGACATAAAAATGTGTCAAACTCGAGCCATTTTAATCAAAATCGTTAGAGCCATTGTTGAGAAAATGTTCGAAAAATGTTGCATTTTAAGGGTAGTTGTGGTGGGGGAATTCTCTTGAAAATCTTCGTGTCGCATGTTTTGGAGATACTACACTTATATACCTAGTTTAGTACTTAACATATTTGTCGTTTTTGAGCTATGTGGTCCCTCCCCAACCACACCACACGCGCGCACACGCACACGCACACACACACACACACACGTCACCCTCCGTGGTGTGATGGTTACCATGCTAATTTCATATACCCAAGGTCGCGGGTTCAAACCCGGCGGAGGACGATAGATTTTTTTCGGGCGTAAAACTCCTTAGCATGGCTTTCTTTGGAAGGGAAGTAAAGCCGTTGGTCCCATGTCGTAGATATACGGCACGTAAAAGAACCTCAAGCCTGATAAAAGAGGCCTCTGAGCAAGGTTAAGCGGTCTTTCACGCCCAGTATAGAATGGGACGCTGAAAACAATAGCAGTTAAAGAGCGTCCATAAATAACCCTCAATTTCAATTCTTACACACACACACACACACACACACACACAGATTTTTCTCTAATAATGCTTTTTCGTACTCTGGGAACTTCAAAGCATATATCCGGTGAAATCTATACATCGAATTTTTGGTTGGAATACAATGCCTTCTCTATCCACCATGTACATTGTACATAAGGACTAGAGAAAGTTCAAAAATCTAGTGTAAGAATAGCTTGTTGCAGCATAAATAGAGAAACTTGTATGAATATTCTTCTATTCACTTCACGCTTGTCAAGATAAATATTAGCTGCAATGGTTTTACTATAATTTATTTCCTTGTACAAGAAGAATAAGGGTATACATTTACCTAAGTGAATGTCAAATCTTTTAAAAGCCGGCCACTATGCGATGGTTTTGAAATGTCGTTCTCTTAACTTGACCAGGAGAAGGAAAGTGAGAAACGATATATCATTTGAGGAAATTATAAATGATTTAATCTTAAATCAATAATAAGGAATATTTACTTATCGTTGACTCCACCAACATTTGTGACATTGAGTGTGTTTTTTTAACAAAATATACTATTTTTGTATAGTTAAGTTTTCCTAGTATACGGTTTATCAATTATGCAAAATCATTCAGAATGAAAAAGTCTTCGCAGGCTGTTGCACATTTTGTCGTGAAAATATTAAAATTCCATTTTCCTCTATAAGCGCGAAACAAATGAAATATCAGCTGCTTAGCAACCAATTTACGTTATACATCTGTGAACTCTATACATTATATTTTTCATTTAGAAAATGTGTTAATCATTTTAATGCTAAAGTTGCATAAAAGATAACACGTGTATAATCTCGTTGTAACACTCGTAAAATACTCGTTTCACAGTCAGATTATATATAAATACATACATTTACATTTGTTGGTGGAATAGAGTTAGGTACTAAATCCCACTGGAGATTATTAGTTTTCATCAGGTAAATTCATTTCTGCTTAACATTTCGTATATTCCATTATCCAACTGCAGAGTAAGGTCACTCAAAGCAGTACAAAAAGTAAATGGCGTATTATTTATGGACGCTCTTTAACTGCTGTGGTTCTCAGCGTCCCATTCTATACTGCGCGTGAAAGACCGCTTAATTTTGCTCAGAGGCTTCTCTATCAGGCTTGAGGTTCTTTTACGTGCCGTAAATCTACGACACGGGACCAACGGCTTTACTTCCCTTCCGAAGGAAGTCATGCTAAGGATTTTTATACCCGAAAAAATCATCGTCCTCCGCCGGGTTTGAACCCGCGACCTTCGGTGTATGAAGTAGCCTGATAACCATTACACCACGGAGGGCGACTGATTGTAACGCATCTTCAATTACTCACTGACAGTATTTCGCCCTAGTGTTCTTGTTACTTTCTCTACACGTACTATGTGCATGGTGTATAGAGAAGGTATTGTATTGCACCCAAAAATTGGATACCTGGTTCACCGGAAATATATGTTTTGAGACCTCCTGAATGCAAAAAAAAAAAAAAGGACTTTTTAAAAAAACGTCCATAGATCTATCAGTTTCTTTGTGTGTGTGGGCAACATAGCTCAAAAACGAAAAGTCCGTTACATACCAAACTTGATATTTAAGTTCAGTATCTTCCAAGGATGCGATACGAAGATTTTAAAGAAAATCCCCCCATCTCCAACTCACTTTACATGGAAAAACTTTCGAAAATTTTGATTTTCTGAAAAATGGCTCTAAATATTTTGATTAAAATGTCTTGAAATGATTTTCTGGGTGTAGCCTCTGAAGACATGTTTATTCTGGATGAATTTTGTGGGTTTTGCAGAAATGGTAAACCGTAAGAGATAGACAAGAACTTACTTAATAAAACTTTAGCTCGTTAAAGCATAAAATTTATGTTGCTCACTTTTTTTTCGAGGAGTTGATGTATTTTGAGATACTCCTTGTTATTGGTTTCATCTATAAAATACTTTACTTTTCTCATATGCGAATTTGTCAACTACTACAAAGGAACTATCATTTTAGCCTTTGGTACTTCCCTATTTCCCTTCTACTTACATGGAAGCTAATTTTTTCTCGATTAGCTTGAAGTAAATGGAAGAATACACTTTAACAATAATTTGTTGTAGAGATGTAGAGCAAGTCATGTGAATGGAACACATCAAACTTTTTTTGTTGTTAATTTCTAGGGATGCTTTGTGCCAGATCGCATAGGTCAGGATTACAATAACTACAGCTGCAACATTCTGTGTTTTCCGAGTTAACATTTTGCTCACATAACAGCTGTAGACAAGCTAACCCCTGAAATAAGAACAAGAGTATGGTACAGAACTAATTTTCCGAGTTCTGTGCAAAGAGAAGTTAGGAGTTGACGGTTGGCCCAGGAACAAAGAGATTGTTTCTATTCTACATATTCCTACGCGATCTTGCACAATCAATCCACTGTCTGCATACATGACTGCCGCTTAACCAGCCAAGTTTACAATAAATACACTCTTCGTGTTATCAAGCCGAGCAGCAGCTCTGTTGACAATTTAATTTTGCAATAAAACTCTTGCATCTTTTCATATAACACGAAAAGAAGTATTCTTTAACCTAAATTAAATTGTAGGACTACTTAAATGCTTATGTTTTTCAAGGTAGGCAACTAAAATACTGTATAAATGAGAAAACGTGTAACTGATTTTCTCTTCTGGTATGGACCTCATCCAGAATTTTTAATTTTTCACCAAGAGTTAAGGATCTTCTTGTTTTCTTCCTTGCTGGCTGATAATCGCACAATCCTGTTTGTAATTAGAAACACCACATAAAATAGATACATGATTGTTGGAACGTTATGACGCCAATGAAAGGATAAATGGCAATGAAAACGACATACTAGCAGAGAAGTGACTGTTGGAACCAAGGTTAATAGATTGTTGGAACGATATGACGACAATGAAAACCGCAAACTAGGCATTCCAAAAAAATGTAAATGTCATCTTATTTACGGACGCTCTTTAACTGCTGTGGATCTCAACGTCCCATTCTAAATTGGGCGTGAAAGACCGCTTAATTTTGCTCAGAGGCCTCTCAATCAGGCTTGAGGTTCTTTTACGTGCCGTAAATCTACGACACGGGACCAACGGTTTTACTTCCCTTCCGAAGGATTTTTACGCCCGAAAAAATCCATCGTCCTCCGCCAGGTTTGAACCCACGACCTTGGGTATATGAAGTCAGCATGGTAACCATTACACCTTGGAGGGCGACCCAGGCATTCCAAGGCTATCCACAGCAAGCATACCACCATACTTTTTTTTTTTTAACGTATAAATGGGTACATTTTGTGTATGGGGATCAGAAAAAGTGACTCATTACCGAGAAAACGTATAACCAAAACGCATAATTGAGCAAAATTTTAATAAAGAACGATTGGTCCCTAAAATTTTAGCGTACATATGCGAAAAATGTTGAAGTGAATAACGTATAAGTGAGTTTCAACTGCAACTCTTCATATTGTTTTCTATTTTAAACTTCACATGTTACTTGGTTATCACTTTCATTTTTTTACTTTCTCTACACGTACTATGCACATAGCGTATAGAGGAAGTAGTGTATTCCACCCAAAAAATCAATACATAGATTTCATCGGAAATACATATTTTTAGGACCCCATGAATAAAAAAAAAACATTTTCAAAAAAACTCCTTGTGTGTATTTGTCTGTGAACAATATAAGTCAAAAACGAAAAGATCGTTAAATACCAAACTTAGTATTTGAGTTCGGTATCTTCCAAGGATGCGAAACAATGATTTTTAGAGAAAATCCCTCCACCCCAAACTACCCTTTACATGGAAAAATTTACGATTTTTTTTTCTCTAAAAATGACTCTAACAATCTTTGTTAAAATCTATTATGTTTAAGATATTTACATGACAAATAAAATGTATATCTTGAATTTTTTGGGAATAGCCTCTGAAGACATGTTTATTCTGAATGAATTTTGTGGAATTTAGCATAACTGAAGCAGACAAAAACTTATCATACAAAAAATGTAGAGCTTGCTATTCATGTTATATGCATTTGTTTCCTGGAGTTGACAGTTTTTAACATATTTCTTATTATTGATTTTAGTTTTAAAATACTTAATAATTTTTTCATACGGGAACTTGTCAACTCCTGGCCACGCAAAGAAACGGATTTCAATCCCATAGCAACCACATTTTAAAGTATTTGACTGTCGGTTTAGCCTAGTGTATCCCCCTTATTTCCCTTCTACTTATAAAGGAATTAAGTAATAAGACCGTTTCTGCTACTTTTTATGTCGATCATCATGAAGGAGATATAAGAATTAGCTTATTAGCAATAATGTGTTACAGAGAGGTAGAAAAGTCATGTGAATGGGCTACATCAGCATTTTTTGATAGTGTTTAACTTCCGCTTTTACTACCATGTCACCACAGGTGATGACACTGACGATACATGGAATGAAGACACAGCATCGGTGGATGCCGCTTTGTTCGCCACATCCGCCAAGCGAGGGACCTGGGTTCGATTCCCAGTACCGGCGTGAGGATATTTTTGCCGGTCCTCGTGGCCGCGCTCGCTAAAGTACCTCGCTTTAGCGCTTCGTGGGCACGGGGTCGTGGGTTAGAGTCCCACCTTGGACAAGGGTGTTTGTATGTTTGTAAATGTCTGTGTATGTAAAAGGAAAACGGTAAAAGGTCAACTAAGGAAATATAGGAAACTGGAAAAAAGAGGAAAAAGAAATACAGTGCCGGAGTCCTGAGAAGCCTCCGGAACTGTATTTTTCAAAAAAAAAAAAAAAAAAAAAGAGCGAGCCTCCCTTTCATTTCTAATGTATTTGTGTAACACCACTTAAATTACCAGTAAATCTATAAAGGTATTGGTTTTTAAATTTTACTCACCGTAATATGCTATTGGAATAGCTTATGAATTTCTGATTTATTTTTGAGCATTAAGGATAAAAAGACGCAATATGTATTGAAAAATAGCAAAAGTACTTCGTTCATTCCCATTGTTTTAACAGCTATCGGATAGATATTATTCAAATCGTTCAGAGCTACCAATGTTTGAATGCAACTTATTGGTAGCCATTTAAAGATTGTAGAACCAGAGTGAAGCGGAACTTGCGCTGTATTTTGTATAGATTACTCTGTGTGTAAATAAACTTCGTTGTTGTTTTTAATAGGTACTAATAATTCGCACTGGTTTCACCAGATCATGCGAGGGAAGCGTCCATACACTGTGCTAACTCTAGATTATAGATTAGTGTGTGTGTGTGTGTGTGTGTGTGTGTGTGAACTGATTTTCGGTTACTTTTGTTTTAATAATTTCCACTAGTTTCAATAAAGCATACGAGCAAAGTGAGCATGGGTGCAGGTTAGTCAGTATGTCAGTAAACTGATTTTGATGGTTTAGCCCGCCTGGGTAGTGTGGTGGCAGTGTGTCTGCCTCATGTTCAACAGGTCGCCAGTTCGAATATCGCTTAGGGTGATTTACCCTGATAGGTTTTTTTTTTTTTCTGGGTTTTTCCTTACCCTGAGAAGACGAGTGTTGACTAACCTTAAGTTCTATGAGCTCCGAGATCGTTTGAGCATAATTTCTTCAATTTCATTCATCGCCCGATATGACCAACCAGGTTAAAGGATGTTAAGCTATATAAAAAAAAAAAAAAAAAAAAAAAAAACTAAAAAAAAAAAAAACAACTCAATTTTTAGTAATTTGTACTAGTTCTTCTCTGGTGACTTTTTGTACCTTGGCAGCATCCACATTTCATTGCTTCTGGTCCGGAAATATTTCTTATCATCCCCAACCATGAAAATTTTCGTAAATTTTGCTATTTAAAAAGGTATATTTACAGAGATGGTTTTGTCGTTTATAGCAAGTGCAGACGGTGGCACCTTGGCTCATAGATACTTCAAAATGGATAATAAAGTTAGTTTCAGAACATAAATGAGTTATATTAGATGGTGTAACCATCGTAATGTCCTGTTTATATGACCTAAAAGTTAACATCAAGATTTCACTGAAACATATATTTTAAAGTTTCTTGTATAAAGGAGATATTTTTAGAAAAATAAATGTGTTTGAGTGCAAACATTATATCTCAAAAACCAAGGTTGGATCAATATTGAACTAAGTATTTAAATTTGGCAATTTCGAAGGATTCGACGCGAAGATTTCCAACAAAATCCTCCCACCTCAAAGTAGACGGAAAATGTTTCGTAATTTTATAGACTGTGCGTGTATATAAACACGAAGGGGGTTTAATAAGTACCCGACTTTTAAAGTAGTGTTGCTAAGGCAAGTTGGTGTTACAGTCGTGTACTATCATCTGCTAGACGTCGCCAAAACAAATCTGGTACTGATCAGGCATTTCAGTGAATCATTCAAGGTAGGTTCGCTAAAATTAAAAATCCGATGTGTTACACTCCCACGACATTTCTCTAGCTGCTCTACAAACCTCACACAAAAGATCACCAGAATGTTCTTATTACTTAATTCCTTATAAGTAAAACGGAACTAAGGAAATGCACTAAAGTGATAGTCAAATATTTTAAGAACTGTCGTTATGCGATTGTCATATCAAATAGTTTCTTTGTTTTGCCAGGAGTAGAACAAAAGAAAAACGGACACTTCCTGTCTGAGAAAAGTGTATTTCACAATTGAAACCAACAACAAGGAATAACTTGGAATGGTTACCTCCACAACAAAAACGTAAAGGGCATAAATTGTGTGTTTTAACGAGATCTACATTTTCTATTTAGTAAGTTTTTGACTATCTCTTACAGTTTAGCAGTTAAGCAAAATTCGGCAAAATTCATCCATAATAAAGAGGTCTTCAGAGGCTATTCCCTCAAAATTCAGGATATACAATTTATTTGGGATGTAAATATCTTTAACATAGGGTAAAATTTGATAAAATCAAAATTATGTCGCATCCTTGGAAGGTACTAAACCTAAACACCAAGTTTGGTAATTAGCCGTCTTTTCGTTTTTGAGTTATGCAGTTCATAGACACACACGAACCTTTTTCTAAAATACTTTTTTCGGACTCGAGACCACAAAACATACATTTCCAGTGAAATCTCGATATCAACTTTTTGGGTGGAGTACAATAGCTTCTCTATCCACTATGCACAATGTACATACGGGTTAGAGAAAGTAAAAATGTGCACTGTCGCTCAGTAATTAGATTTTTCTTTTGAAGGTGAAGACTTCCAAGGAGATAAAGACGAAGTTGGATGCTGTTTTTGCAGATCTTTCGCAACTGACAAAAAGTTAAGATGTTCGTTTAACGACTTTAAACTGGTGGACTATACGTTTTTGACTCCCGGCCGATCCGGTTACTGAGAAAGTCGTTGGAAAAGTCCACGATATGATTCTCACTAATCGTCGAAATAAAGATCGCGAAGTTGCAGAGACCATAGGCATATCCTCAGGAACAATAGTTCATATTTTACATGCTAAGATGGAAAGGAAAGGGTTGTTGGTCCAAGGGTGCTACGATTGCTTTCATTCAATTTCGAAGCTGTGTTTGGGATTATTTAAGGCACATCTGAAGGACGTTTTACGTCGAATTGTCTCTCCCGATAAGACCTGAATTCATTATTATACTCTAGAAAGCAATCAATAATCAAAACAATTGCTTCTGGTGAATCTGCCCCAAAGGAGGCGAAAGACGAAAACCTGGAGAAGTGATGACGCCGATCTTTTTGGGATACAATGGCTGATGCACTCATTATCTGCGTGGAAAAAGGAAAGACGATTACTGGATAATACTGCAGGCTCGGTTGGAGAAGAAGTTGGAGATATGACACTATTTGGCGAAGACACATAGTTTCGGGCTGTCTACGCCAAACTGCATTAATTTTCTTATGTATTGCTGCCGCATCCCCCTTCCCATATTCTCTCAACCTAGCTTCCTGCGATTTCTTCTTATTTCCAAACATGAAATAATTCGTGGGCATTAATTTAGATCAAATGAAGAGGTCATCGTGAAGATAGAAGCGTATTTTGCAGAGCTTGACAATTCCTATTTTTTTGATGAGGGGCGTTAAAATGGAAGAAACGTCGAGTATAAGTGTATAGCCATAAAAAGGATGTTAAGAACTAAGTAATTGGAGTTCCAAAAATGACATCATTCCTAACATGGAAATTGAATCGCTCCGATATGTATTGATATCAGATATCATATCAGCGCAACCGGTGTGCCGAAATTCTGTCCCAATGAGTATATGCCGGTAAATCTTCTAACATGGGGCTTTCGCTTTTAAATATGTATATATAAGATTGCTGATGATCAACATAATGCAGAAAGGTTTCACCGTTCTTAGCCGTCTGGCGGTTAAGCACGAGACTTCAGCATGAGTTGAACTCTTGCAAGCGTAGCACGTGTTTGCTAGTTGACGCAATGCAGTTGTTTTATGATGTATACGTCTGTGCAGAATCTGAAGGTGGCCTCCGCGTTCCCCTGATTCAACCCTTAAGACTTTACCTATAGAGAGGGGTTAAAAGATAAAGCTTACAAAACACACACAACTTCAGAGGAATTTGATAACAGCTTCCAAGAAATTTCTGTTATTTCTCAGAGAGAGCTGCTAATGGCCAATTTTCTAACTGGAGCCAAAAATGCTTGAAAAACAAAGGGAAGCACTTAAACAACTCCTGCCTTGATATAGGTCAGCACTTCTTAATTTTAAATGTTTATCTTTTGTTTTGTTTTGTTAGAAATGATAAACACGCGAGTTTTAATACTATATTTACTGCGACGTATCGCCCATCTAGCGAGCATAGTCAGCAGCACTATTGGCTGACTGAGAGCTGATCTGCTCATTGCTGATCACCCAGTACTTCTATTAAAGTAGAAGATGTACCGTGATTTTTTTTTTTAATATCTGAAACCGTCTTCATTATAAATTTCATTAAAACGCACAATATATTTCTTGTGACGTCACGATTCAGCCTCCTGTATCCTCCTTCCTGTACATATAAAATATTTGTAGGGAAACAATTGGCATACAAGTTTATTCCGATTAACTAGAAGTAGATAATTTAATTTCACTTTTGAAAAATATGTGGTAGAGTAGACAGTTTCAACATGTCTGGGTCAAGCGTATTCGTGTGTACTCAAAAGTCTCGAAGGCCCGCTAGAGGGGAAGAAGATACCAAAATATTACTGGACGAAGGTCATAGCACAAGCTTGCGTTTCCATTCCAAAAATTAATTCAATCGTCACGACAGGTTAACCTCTATAATGAGACGTATTGCATGCTCCTGTAAATAACTCGATTCTCTTTGCAAACAGCCAAGCTGAAACAGCTGTTGTACCTATGTAGCGGAGAAAGTAAAACTTATATGGCGTTTGTTACTTCTCTAGCCAGTATGTGCAATGTACATAGTGAATAGAGAAGGCATTGCGTTTCACCCAAAAATTCAATATTGAGATTTCACTGGAAATACATATTTTAAGATCCTCTGAATCCAAAAAAAAAAAAAGCATGTATGTGTGTCTCGTCTATCTGCCCATTGTGTGTGTGTGTGTGTGTGTGTGTGGGTGTGTGTGTAAGGGGGGCAGCGTAACTCAAAAACGAAAAGTAGGTTAAATACCAAAATTGGTATTTAAATTCACTATCTTCCAAAGAAACGACACGAAGATTTTCAAGAAAATCCCCTCACCCTCGACTACACTTTACATGGAACATTTCTCTAAAATTTTGATTTTGTCAAAAATGGCTAACGATTTTCATTAACATGTCATATGTTTGTTATTTTTATGACAAAAGAAAGATATATCTTGAATTTTCTGTATGTACGTGTCTTAACTTTTGTACAACTGGCAAGCCTTAAGGTATAGATACAAACGTGCTACACCAAACTGTAGATCTCCTTAAAATACACCATTTATTCCATACATACTTTTTTGTTGAGTTAGCCGTTTTCGAGATATTCCAAGCTATTCCAAGCTAGTTTTAAAAATAATTAACTTTTCTCAAATTGTTTATTCTAGCAAGCAAAGAGAACCCGATTTCAATTGCTTCTCTTAGCGACCGGCTTTAAAATATCTAATTATCGTTCTAACCTAGCGTATTCCCTTATTTTCGTTCTACTGGCAAAGAAGCAAGTAATAAGATCACTTCAGGCAATGTTTATATTCATTAGGACAACGTATATAAAATAATACTTTATAAGGAGCGTTTTTTAGTAATAGCTAGAGAACTTCGTGTGAGTGGAATACATAAGATTTTTAGTCGACTTTCATGTTTAGTAACAGCGGTATTTCTTGAAACTACCGGAGAAACATTCTACAGCCTGTTAAAGCAAAGCGAAGACGACATTGATTGTTTACTTGGTTGCTATGTCTCTCAGATAAATGTGAACATCGGTGTCTGTGGTGAATTTCTGCTCCTATCCATCATATGCAACAGAGGTGACGTAGCGCCTGCCTGCTCAAATTACTCCCATTTCACCAACGATCGGGATTCGATACTAGAAGCCGGATGTGGAGCTTGTGATGCGAATAATGCCTGTGGACTGATTTACCACTAGTGGCGTATCTGGTTAGCTACTTGCTTCACGTATGTTTCATTTCAATCCCTCCAGTTTGGATCTGAACTAATATGGTATAGGAATTTAAATTTTTTGGAAAGAAAAATTAAATAAAGGATCTACTTTTATTTCTACTTAATCCAGCACGTATGTACAATGGACATAGTAGATAGAGAAGATTTTATATTCCATCTAAGAATTCGATACCAAGATTTCACCGAAAGTATATGTTTTATTATCCTCTGAATCCAAATAAAGCAATTTTAGGAAAAAAAAAAATGTGTGCTTGCGTGCGTGCGTGACTGTCTATGGCCAGCATAACTCGAAAACAAAACCTTGGTTAAATACCAACCTTGGTATTTAAGTTAGCATCTTCCAAAGATGTAATACCAAGATTTTTAGGAAAATACTCACACCCCCAACTACCAAACATGGAACATTTTCCGAATATTTTGAATTTATCAAAAGTGGCTCTAGCGATTTTGATTAAAATATCATATCTTATTTGTTATGACTAATGAAATGTATATCCTGAATTTTCTGAGGATATTCTCTGAAGACCACCTGAATGACTTTTGTATAACTTTGTATAACTGGTAAACCGTAAGAGATAGGTATACAAAAAGTACACAAAAATGTAGATACCGTTAAAATACACCGTTGATGTTATACCCCTTTTTTTGTAGAACTAACCGCTTCCGAGATATTCCGTGTTATAGGTTTCAGTTTTAAGCTACTTAAATTTTCCTCAAACGAGAATTATCTTTTATTTTCGTCTCTCGTTTGTTTTACTCTGGCAAGCAAAGAGAACCGAATTTCAATTTTTTCACATAGTGACTAGCTTTGAAAATATTGTACTATCTCTTTAGCCTAGTGCATTCCTTTATTTCCCTTCTACTTACAAAGATGCAAGTATTAAGACCTTTTCTGCTAATGATTTTCTTGATTAAGATGATGTATATAAAATTTGTTAAAGGAACATTTTATTTTCGGAACTGTTGGAAAAAGTCATGTGAATAGAACACGTCAAATTTTTATTTCAAGGCAAGTGAAATGTTTGTCCAATTCTTTATGTTTACCTTTACTTTTTATATTTAAAATAAACACACATTGCTTTACTCGTTAAATCATATTTCCTGCCACTTACAGGTTCGATTTAACTTTATATATCTATGTATCTAATACCTTTATCAAGGGAGAATTGATATTTTGAGATTTCTCCGGAAATAGTTTTTAGTTACCTTGATTATAAAATATAATTCAGAAAAAGCGCCTTTTCTATCTGTGTGGAGAGGGGAACAGCTAAAAGCGAAAAGTTGAATGGATACCAAGCTATCGTATTTAAGATCAGCATTATTTTTAAGAAGAACCCTTATATCCCAGACTGTCCTTTACATGGAAACATGGTAGTTATATTTCGTATAAATAAAAAAGGGTTCTTTATCATTTTCAGTAAAATAGTTTCTTGAAAACTTGTGTGGTTAATAGCATGTAAATCTTGAATTGTATGCTAATAGTAAATGACTTCCCTTGATTCAGAATGAATTTTTTATCTGGTACAACATAAGGGATAGGAAAAAGCATAGTTCACTGACTTGATGATGAATGTTTACTTTCTCTACACGTACTATGTAAATACTGTATAAGAATGTATATCATTGTACCCAAAACTTCGATACCGAGATTACACCTGAAATACTCGTTTTAGGATCCCAAAAAATGCATTTTTGGTAAAAGGTTCGTGTGTGTCCGTGTGTCTCTGATCACGAAAACTCAAAAACAAAAAGTCGGTAAAATACCAAACTTGTTATTTAAGTTTATAATATTCCAAGGATGCGACGCAAAGATTTTGGAAATAAATCCTCCCACCCTAAACTACCCTTTACATGGGAAAAATTTCGAAAATGTTTATTTTCTCAAAAATGGCTCTAACGATTTTGATTAAAATACCGTAAATGAAAGATATTTATATGGCAAATAAAAGTATATCTTGAATTTTCTGAGAATAACCTCTAAATACCTCTTTATTCTGAATGAGTTTTGTTGAATTTTGCGTTACTGGTAAACCACAAGAGATAGACAGAAACTTGCTACAGAAAAAATGTAGATCACGTTAAAACACAATTTGTCATATACGTTATTTTTGGTAGAAAAGAACATTTCTGAGATACTCCTTTATGTTGCTTTAAGTTTTCCGTGTTTTCTCACATGGATTTCAACCACATGACAGCCAGCTTTTAAGAGATTTGACATTCGATTTTGCTTAGTGACTTACCCTATTCTCCCTCTACTTACAAGGAAGCAAGTAATTTAGGCAATTTCTGTTGATGTTTATCTTGATTATCATAAAGTGATAGAAGAATATGTTACAGTGATGCAGAGAAAGTCACGTGAATGGAACACATTTGATTTGTTTTTATCCACACAATATAAAAAGCCTCTTCCTGACCACGCATCTGGTATAGACGAGTCTGAAACCTCAATTTTGTCACTTTAGATCTCCTATGCTGTGAGGCATCAGCTTTCTTTAATCTAGATCAGGGATCCGCAACTGTTTGGACTTGTGGAAAGCAACAGAGCTCACTGCTCCGGCAAATCGCCTACTGCGCACTATGCGACCAACTGAGCAGAAATAAGGGACTGATAATTCCTTCAGGTTCTATGGCAGTACGCAACATATTGCGTTTGAAATAAATAATCCAATCTCTCATAGATTAATACGCCTATGATTGGTGCT
Organism: Hymenopus coronatus; assembly: GCA_030762935.1. Lineage (NCBI taxonomy): Eukaryota > Metazoa > Arthropoda > Insecta > Mantodea > Hymenopodidae > Hymenopus > Hymenopus coronatus. The sequence goes on along the minus strand of CM060898.1, from coordinate 98,379,778 downwards.
CGTAGAACAATAGCTCTGTTGTGTTTCTTGCATTAGTATGTATACTTTGGATATGAAAATATTTTCATAGGTTTGGTAGTAATTGCAAGTCATATAAATGATTGCAAAAATACTAATTATTGAAGTATTAAGATGATAAAAGAAGCTACTTAGCTTACTTAATGCCATTTTATTCGCATTGTATCTGCAACAGTATGAGAATTAGACTGAAAAATCTGATATTGTCCTTCTATCTACTTCATGATAATCGAGATAAACATTATAGAACATTTCCTTATTACTTGACAACTTGTAAGTAGAAGGCATAATTTTAATGTGTTCCATTCACAATATGTTCTCTAACAAACAAACCTTTCATTCAAAATATTAATCAGTTATTTACTTCTACATAAAGATAAATATAAGCAGGATTAGTCTTGTTACTAGCTTTCTTGCGAGTAGACGGGAAATAAGAAAATGCACAGGCTAAAGTCTCGTCCTTTAAAAGCCGGTCGCTATGTGAAACAGTTAAAATCTCAATCTCTTTGCTTGACAGAAGTAAACAAACGAGAAATGAGAAGAAAGATGTCTTTCCGTTTGAGAAAAGTTTAAATTGCTTAAAATTGAAACCAATTATCCGGAATATCTTGAAAACGGTTAACTCTACAAAAAATATATATATATATATGACTTAAATTGTGTGCTTTAATGAGATCTACATCTTTTATGCAATGAATTTTTGTATATCTCTAACGGTTTGCCAGCTATATAAAAGTCATCCAGAATGACGAGGTCTTCCAAGGGTATTCCCAGAAAATTCAAGGTTTACATTTTGTTTTTCATAAAAATATTTTAAACATAATGTATTTTAATTCAAAATACAAATTTCCCCAAAATGTTCCATGTAAAAGTTAGTTGGGGGTGGGGAGATTTTCCTGAAAATCTTTGTGTTGCATCCTTGGAAAATGCTCAGCTTAAATACCAAGTTTGGTATTTAACGACTTTTCGTTTTTGAGCTATGCTACCCACACACCCACACCCACCCACACACACACTACGGGCATGTTTCTAAAAATGTTTTTAGGAATCAGCGGGTCTCAATTGATTTCCAGAGAAAGCTCGTTATCGAATTTTTGGGTGCAATACCTTCTCTATACACTATCACATAGTGCCTGTAGAGAAAGTAAAAATTCAATGCCATAGATGGGATTTGAACCACAGGCTTCCCGGTCTCTAGACGGTTTCTCTAATAGCGTGTCGGTATGTTGCCATGTTAGCAACCTGTGGTGGTTAGAGCAAATGGCTAGAGATCGGGAAAACTGTGGTTCAAATCCCGACTATAGAATTGAATTTTTGTGTCTGGCTTTTTCCGTATGACTTTATGCAACTCCTGTCCTACACACGGTTTGTATGGAAAAAACAATTAACACTCGTATGAGAATTAATTGTAATGAAAAATTCACATTTATAGCAGGAATATGAACAGGCATTTGATGATAATTGGTATGACACACTTTGAAAGAAGTATTCTGTATGGTAACTGTCATACTCACTTGCAAGAACGTTGCAACTTGACACTTTTGAGTACAAGACTTTGTCACAGTCTGAACACTTACTCTGCCAGTTTATTTAAAGAAGAAAATTTTCTCCTGTGCAGCCATGTGTACGTAGAATTTGATTTGCATCGCTTTCTGTTCTTGACATAATATGTTGACACACGACACGCTATATGGAAGAGAGAGAGACAATCGCTGCTGTCATCTGTTTATCTACTAGTTGCATGGAGCAAGGATGTTGGCTCGGGCACAAAATAAAGAGTTGGTGACAGCTGACCTAGATTCACAACGTCAACTGATTTCTGAATTTTTACTTTCTTTACTTAGTGCATAGTCCATAGGTAGATAAAGTATTGCACTCCACCCTAAAATTCGATACCAAGATTTAACATGAAATACATGTTTCGTCTTAGGGCGCTTGTATCCAAAACTCAAAAACAGAAGTCTGTAAAATAACAAGCTTTGTATTCAAGTTCAGTATCTGCCAAGGATGCGACACGAAGAATTTCAGGAATATCCACCCACTCCAGACTATCCTTTATCCCGAAAAAATTAAAATATTTTCATGTTCAAAAATGGCTAACGATTTTGAATAAAAAAATCATATATTAAATATATGTACATGGTATATAAAATCTACGTCTTTAATATTTTTGGAACAACCTCTTCATTCCAGATGACTTTTGTTTAACTAGTAAACGTAAGAAATGGGCAAAAACTTATTGTAAACAAATTTAAAGCATACAATTTGTCATATAAATTTTTACTTTCTCTAGCCATATGTACTATGTATACATAGTGGAGAGAGAAGGTATTGCCTGACACTCAAAAATTCGATGTCGAGAAATATATATTTTGAGGTTCCCTGAGTCCGAAAAAGAGCCGGTCCCCATAGCCGCGCTCGCCAAGGCGTCCCGCTTTGGTGCTTCGTAGCGCGGGGGATCGTGGGTTCGAGTCCCGCCTTGGGCATGGGTGTTATATGTTTGTGTTTACGTGTGTGTTGTAACAGTAAGAAAACAGCAATCCAGTAATAATACAGAAAAACAAGGTAAAAAGAAGAAGAAGAAGAAGAAGAAGAAGAAGAAAAAAAAGTAAATAAAAGTAGGGTATACAGTACCAGAGTCCTGATCAGACTCCGGTACCGTATTTTTTTTTAAAAAAAAAAAAAAAGCCGTTTTTAGAAAAAGATCCATGTGTACGTGTGTCTGTGGACAGTTTAGCCTGGAATTTAAGTTTAGCATCTTCCAAGGATGCAAGAAGAGGATTTTCAATAAATAATTCTCCCACCATAAACTACCCTTTACATGGACAATTTTTTGAAACTTTTGTATTTCTTATAAATGTCTAACAATTTTACCGTATATTAAAATATTTACATAACAAATAAAATTTATATTTTGAATTTTCAGCTTTTAAAACATTTGACTATCGCTTTAGCCTAATGCATTCCCTCATTTCCCTTTTATTTACACGGAAGCAAGGAATAAGACCAATCCCACTAATGTTTATTTTGACTAGCATGATGTAGGTAAAATAATAACTTTTTGTAAGAATAGTTTGTATTTGGAACAGCTAGAGAAAACTATGCGAAAGGAACACATAAGATGTTTTTCGTAGATTTGACCATTTCTGACATACTATTTGTTATTAGTTTCAGTTTTAAAATAGTTGAACTTTTCTCATACGGGGATTTGTCAACTCCTAGCCATGAAAACAAAGGAACTTCAATCACGTAGCAACCAGGTTTTAAAATAATTGCCTATCGGTTTAACCTGGTGTACTCCTTTACTGAGCCGCGCCGTGGCCGAGTGGTCAGACCACCCACCTCTCGCCAAGGTGGCCCAGGTTCGCTCCCAGGCGACCATATGCGGAATTTGTGGTGGACAAAGCGGCGTAGGGAGGGTTATCTCCGGTTTCCCCCGTCATCGCTTTCCACTGGTGCTCCATCTTCATTCCATGAATCATCAGTGTCTTCGCCTGCTGTGCCTTTGTAGTAAACTTGTTTAACCTATAAAATTCTCTTATTTCCCTTCTACTTACAATAAAGCAAGTTGCAAATGTGTATTTGATAAGCATGGCGTAGGTAGAATAATTAGGTTTTTAACTAGTTACGGAGATATGGAGAAAGTCATATGAATGAAGCATATGAGATTTTTACTTTCTCGACATGTACTATGTACATATAGAACATAGCCCAGAAACGAAAAGTCGGTTAAATACCAACATTGGTGTTTAAATTGAGTATCTTCCAAGGTTGCGACACGAAGCTTTTCAAGAAAATTCTCCCTCCCCCAGCTGCCCTTTACATGAACAAAATTTTGAAAATTTTGATTTTATTAAAAGTGGCTCTAACGATTTTGATTAAAATAGTTTGCTTAAGATATTTGAATGACAAGCAAACTGTATATTTTGAATTTTATTGTAATGACCTCTAAAGATCTCTTCATTCTGGATGACTTTTGTGTAACTGGCAAACCGTAACTAACATACAGAAATTTACTGCACAAAAAATGTAGATCTCATTAAAATACACAACTAATGTTATATACAGTTTTATAGAATTAACAGTTTTTCAAATATTCCGGATTATTGGTATCAACTTTAAGGCATTTAAACTTTTCTCGTTTCTTGTTTGTTTACTGCTGGCAAGAAAAGGTAAAATAATTTCGATTGTTTCACATAGCGACCGGCTTTTAAAGGACTCCTCAATCGCTTTAGCCTGTGCATTCCTTTATTTCACTTATACGTACAAGGAAATACGTAATATATTAATCTTGATTAGTATGATGTAACTAAAAAGTTAATCTTTTGAATAAACGATTTTTTATTAATGCTTATTTAACCCTTTGTTGCCTGTCGGTACCTATAAGTCCCGCTTGTTTTAAGCATAACTATACAAATAGGGCTGTACTCTAGGATTAATTTTATGTTATACTAACCTTCAACCACAAACGACAAGTAATTAAGACTATTTTATATTGTAGAAATGTATACAAATTTTGCCCTAAAATTTTTAAATAAATAAGAGTAAAACCCACATAATTACAATCAAATTTAACTCTATTAGCTTACAAATATCACACCGATTATTTTACTTGTGTTCTCCCCGTCCTTTATTGTAGTCGTTGGGATTTGAACTTGCGACACTTGTCTTTGAATGGATGGCCTAACACTCATGGCCATTTGAACTACTTTTTGGTATTGCCTTTAGCAGGATTATGAAAATTGGTTTAGAAGAATATAAACTTTTAATTGGGAAGAAAAATATTAATACAGGATCTAATTTATTTTCATTCTATTTTTTCTGTTATTTTATATAATAATTTTATAAATTTTATTCCAAATATTTTTACTACGAGTATAACTCCCAGTTTTAAACTTGAATTAAAGGAAAACCGGCATATGTAGTATACTAGTGCAGGCAACTAAGGGTTAAGGTCCTTTTGATTACAAGGTCTTATCTCGACCGACCGTTAAAGTACATTGTACATCAATTTACAGTTAGATTAACATTTACACTACAAATCAGAAAGTTTTGTATACATTATAAACTGTAGCGTCTTCTTCAGCATGTTGGGTGTGTTAATCGCAAATGAAGGCTTTCTACTTCTACTATACAGTGGACAGTCTACAAGGATGTGGTATATGGGTAGAGGCCTGTCACAGCTCGTACAGTTTGGAAGTTGTTCCTTAGTTAGAGGATAATAATGTGCCAGTTTGGAGTGGCCAATTCTGAGCCGAGTGATGATTACTTGATCTCTCCTTTTGAGAGTTCGGGAATGAAGAAAAGGTTTGGTGCAGCCAGAGCGAGTTTCCTGATGTTTACAGTTAGTTGATCATTCTAAATTTCATGTTTCCATGTACATGTGTTTGATGAAGTTGATGAGTGTGGAGAGACAATTGACGAATAATTAACTTAGTTGCTTCTTTTGCAGCTTATCTGCTGTTTCGTTATCTTTTATGTCAATTTTAGAGGGAGTCCATACAAAGAATGCTTTTTATGGGTCTTATTTATATTATTATTATTACTATGAGGTATGTCCATTAAGTAAGTTCCGTTTGATAATATTAAATTGTGTACAGATACAGAATAATTATTTATTGCACAAAATTCTACAACTCTTAAACTACTTTTCCATATAGCTGCCGAAATTTTGCAGGCATTTGTCATGGCGTGGCACAAGTTTTTGTATACCTTCTTCATAGAAGTTTGCCGCCTGTGTCTTCAAAAAGTTGGAAACATTTTCTTTCAGCTCTTCGTCATTGTTGAAATGTTGACCGCCAAGGAAAGACTTGAGATGTAAGAACAGATGAAAGTCGCGTGAACTGTCATTGAACTGTCGGACCCATCTTCTCACCATTGAATCACTCATCGCATTTTGTACGTAAACTTCGCAAATTTGCTGATAAATTTCAATTGGTTTCACTTTCATAGCATTCAGAAAACGAATCACAGATATGGTTTCACAAGCGGCGGAATTTTCAATCCACACCGACATTGTAAACAAGCACAACAAAGCGTATGTGGCTGCCAGCGATCTCAAAATGGCGCACGTTTCTTCTCCTTGATACAGAGCGTCTACCGCGCATGTGCGGAACTGCGATCGCAGCGCTGCAGCGGAGATAAATTGAAACGGAACTTACTTTCTGAACCTCGTATTATTATTATTATTATTGTTATTATTATTATTATTATTATAATAAAATATTTGTTTGCGGAACAACTAGAGAAAGTCATGTGAATGGAACACAGATTTTGTTTTTCTAAATGCTTCACTCCGGTACCTGAAGTTCATTCCCGTCTAGAACTAGAGTATTTATATGCATATCCTCAGAGTTTGAAGTGCGACTTCAATTGTTGTAATTGATATTCATCTTGAACAACTCGCTCAGTCTATCCCCCACTAACGCGTACTGCAGATTACGGGTTAGAAACTATTGTTATTGCTACGGCCGAACTGCGGGGGAACACAAGATGTAATGCAAATACCAATATGCCAAAGTTTGTATTGTAACAGTTTTTGCGGTTTTCATTTTGAGAACTGGTGACCGTTAAGTCTCGTGGTGTGGAACGAGACCTAACTAAAAGTCTCTCTTGCTCTCAAAACTCATCCAAACATCATCGCCGGCTGAACAAACATCACTCCATCAGCATTCTGTTTATAGGCCGCTTCATCCCGTTTTTCTTTCGTTAGTCCACATCTGTTTGCATGGCTTTTAAATCTTAAAATAAACGAATGCTGTCATCGCATATGATTTTTCCAATAATGTGAAGTGAAACTGTGAATCCTGCAGATTTTTATTTTCTCTAGCGCGTATGCACAATGCACATAGTAGCTAGAGAAGGTATTTTATTCCGCTCAAAAATTCCATACCGAGATTTCACCTATAATATGAATCCCAAAACATTTAGAAACATTCTTGTGTCTGTGTATGTCTGGGGACAGAATAACAAAAAGTTGGTTTAACAACTAACTTTGTATTTAATTTTAGTATCTTCCAAGGATACGACAAAGATTTTTGAGAAAATCCCCCCACCCCGAACTAGCCTTTACATGAAATCTTTTTAAGGCATTTTGATTTTATTAAAAATGGCTCTAACGATTTTTATTAAAATACCATATGTTAAAGAAATGTTTCTGACAAAAGATGGGTATGTATATCTTGAATTTTCTGAAGACCACCTCATTCTGGATGACTTTTGTATAAGAGGTAAACCATAAGGGATACATAAAAAGTTACTACACAAGAAATTTAGATATCGTTAAAAGACGCAATTTTCGCAAAGCGAATCGGTTTTCAATTGTTTCATATAGCGACCATCTTTTAACACATTTGAGTATTATTTAGCATATTGTATTATTTCCTTTCTACTTACAAAGGAGCAAGAAAATAGATAATTTCTGTTAATGTTTATCTCAATTAGCATGCAGTAAATAAAAGAATAGTGTTGTAAGAATTGTTTGTTGAACAGCTAGAGAAAATCATGTGAATAAAACCTATGAGGTGAGAGCTGGGCTCCCTATTCTTCATTCCATTGGTTTTCCCTAATTTGGGAAGCACAGCAAAGCAACCAAATTGGCACACGGAATACGATGTACGCCTGCCATTTATTTGCTTCATTGCTAAGGTTTTTTTCTGTCTGTATATCCTAGAGTTCACACACATACATGTGCGCTGTGTTTCGTTTAATAGTTCAACTAGTTCGCGGGAGATTAAACTCTTCACCATGATGGCCGAGGCCCACAAAGAAACTTTCTTTGGGTAACAACACTGTGGTCTCTTCCCTCCGGCCATCGCTTCCCCGTAAAACCAGTGCATAAGAAAAGTTGTGCGTAACTGTGCACTATACGGCCAACTACGCGGAAAATAGCAACAGAAAAGTCCTTCGTTGCAAGGACAATATACAATATTTTCTTTCAAAATGCGTAATCCATCTTTCACAGTGTAACGGCGGCGTGTGGCACCGGGCAACCGCTTAAGGGATCGCTGCCTGGCCCACTGTAACACTATAGCCGGCCAAACAAAGACCTTTCTGTCCTTCCCTGCAATATCTCTCGAACCTTCTTTCTCCCAAGACCGAGAACATTCTTCTTCCAGAGTAATCTCTCTCTCTAATGAACAAAACGCAATGTTCTCGTAGTTTCTAAGACTGGAACTTTTGGAGGCCGGTACAGACTATATAACGGACAAGTATCGGGGAAGTGAAGTGAACAGAAATGAGATGAAAATGAATTTGTGAGTTATAATTGCTAAGAAAATAATGAGAACGCAGTGGCTTAGTTATTTGTGTACTAAAATGCAAATATTTTATTACGTGTAGTACTCTAGTGAATTAACTGAAATGTGTGTTTTTATGTGTTAGAATAGGTTAACTTGATTTTACTTATATGATGGTAACTGGCTATACTTACCCTTAAAACCGAAAACTTAGGATTTATTATATTACCTCATGTTGTTCTATTTTATTAAAAGTCTTGTCCCTTTATTTGCGGACTGTATTTAACGAAAATAGCTTTAATATAAATTATTTTAACAAAAAGAGATTTTCGAGAAAACCTTATTTTTCGAAAATTTAAAGGATAGTTTGGGGTGAGGGATTTTCTTAAAAATCATCGTGTCGCAATCTTGGAAGATGCTGAACTTAGGACGTTAGCTACTTTTAGTTCCTTAGTTATGTTGCTCACACACAAACTAACTTATTTCTAAAATTGCTTTTTTCTGGGAAGAAGAGATAAAGGGGAACCTAATACATGTATTTTCTATGAAATTCGGAATTTTCGGTTGGAATGCAATACCTTCTCTAACTATATACTAAGTAGAGAAAGTAAACTTGGCGAGAAAAAAAATCAGCTTTGAGTTTAGTGGGAAAATGTTTGAATATTCTCCACTTGATGGAGGTGAAGTGTTTTAACCGAATCAGGATGGATGTACGGAATGGAAATACGGGCAGTAGAAGAAGGTTGGGAGAAAATGGATAGGATCTTAAAGAGGATTTTATAAGTTGGGAGTGCCCCAGCTAATGTAGGGTGAAAGGAATGGTGATGGAAATAATGCTCAAGTATTAGTATAGTCAGCAGTTGACAGGAGACAATATTTTAAAAAGCTTTTATCTTACCAACAAAAGCATTTGAACCGTGGATTTCTGTTGAGTAAAATTAAAGAACTCTACGAGAGTTGATCTAGATGATATATGGAGCAGAGGCAAGAATGATATGGGGATTCTAAAACTTGTCAGACAGAGATATTGACTAATAACGACTGATATAAGTAGTAGCTACAGATCATTGTGATTTTACAAAATGACAGAACTACATAAAAAAAAAAGTCTGATGTGTTCCATTCACATGACATCTCTGCAACAAATTATTGTAAAAAAGCTTATGCTTGTAATCACTTCATGCTAACCGAAAAAAAAGTAACAGAAATAGTCTTATTACTTGCTTCCTTGTAGGTAGAAAAGAAATAAGGGGATACCATAGGTTAAAGTGACAGTCAAAAACTGGTTGCTATGTGACTGAAGTTCCTTTGTTTGTATGGACAGGAGTTGAAAATTCCCGTAAGAGAAAGGTATATGTATTTTATAGCCGAAACCAATAACAAGGAATATCTGTTTAAAAAAAACAAAAAAAACCAACTCCACGAAAAAATATAACTTAAATTGTGTGTTTTAACGAGCTATACATTTTCTGTTAATTGAGCTCTTACGGTTTGCCAGTAATGCAAAATTCCGTAAAATTCATCCAGAATAAAGTAATCTTCAGAGGCTATTGCCAGAAAACTGCAGATATAAATTTTATTTGTCAGGGAAATATCTTTAATATACGATATTTTACTCAACATTGTTACAGCCATTTTTGAGAAAATTAAAAATTTTCGAAAACATTTCCATTTAAAGCGTGTAACAATTTTCTTGAAAACCTTCGATTATCATCCTTGGAAGATACTAAACTTAAATACCAAGTTTGGCACTTAACGGTCTTTTGGTTTTTGAGCAATACTGCCCAAAGACACACATACGGACCTTTTTCTAAAGATGTTTTTTTTTTGATTCAGGGATACCCAAAACATATTTCCGGTGAAATGTCGGTATTGAATTTTTGGGTGCATTGCAATACCTTCTCTATACACTATGTACACAGTGCGAGTAGAGAAAGTAAAAAAAAAAAAAACTGATACGATCAACTCATGTGACTTAATTTGTTCACCAAATAAAATATTCTCACACAAGATTATTCTTTTATCTAAACTCCTCTAATCAAGAAAAATATCACCAGAAATGTTTTTTACTTTCTCTACACGTACTATATACATAGTGTATAGAGGAAGTGCTGTATTCCACCCAAAAATTCGATATCGAGATTTCACCGGAAATACATGTTTTAGGACCCCCTGAATCCAAAAAAAAAAACATTTTTACAAAAAGGCACGTATGTGTGTGTGTGTGGACAGCATAGCTCAAAAACGAAAACACCGTTGAATACCAAACTTAGTATTTAAGTTTCGTATCTTCCATGGATGCGACACGAAGATTTTCAAGAAAATCCCCCCACCCTTAACTACTCTTTACATGGAAACATTTTCGAAAATTTTATTTTTCTTAAACATAGCTCTAACGATTTTGATTAAAATACCACATATTAAAGCCATATCTATCACAAATAAAATTTATATCTTGAATTTTCTGGGAATAGCTTCTAAAAAGCTGTTTATTCTGGATGGATTTTGCTTAATTTAGTATAACTAGTAAACCCTAAGAGATAGACAAAAACTTACTATACAAAAAATGTAGATCTTGCTAAAATACAAAAGCTATGTCGTATACATTTGCTTCGTGGAGGTTACCGTTTTCGAGGTATTCCTTTTTATTAGTTTCAATTGTAAAGTTTCTATACTTTTCTCAGTCACAAAGTGTCCGTTTTTCTTTTGTTCTACTCCTGGCCAAGCAAAGAAGTCATTTGCAATGAACAATCGAATAACGACAGCTTTTAAAACATTTGACATAGCACATTCCTTTAGTTCCATTCGGCTTATAAGGAACTAAGTAATAACATTCTACTAATTTTTTGTAAGAAGTTTGCTTGCAGAGTAGCTAAAGAAAGTCATGTGAGTGTAACGCATCAGCTTTTTTTTTACTTAGCTCCTAATAAGTAGAAGACGAATAAGGTAATACACCAGACTAAATGGATAGTCAAATCTTCTTAATGATGATGATGATGATGGTTAGTGTTTATGGGCGCTCAACTGCAAGGTCATCAGCGCCCTTATTAAACAAATTATGGCAAAAGCCAGAGATAAAGCTCAATGAGAAATATTATTAATAAGAACGAAAGATTAGTCTAAAAATTAGGGTAAAAAGTTTATCATAGCAAAAAGCACAGATTGGTGATTAGATAAAAGAAAAGAAAAAAAGTAATACAAAAACAAGGATAAAAACAACTAAATCCGAAATTTGAAGGGTATCTTCGACAAAAATTCAAAAATCTTAGCTACCGCTCGACTATCGTCCGCCGGGACTTCTGCAAGACTGACCGGCCGTTGCAGTGATTCCCGAATATGTGCTAGATTAACGCAATCTAGCAACACATGCCGGACAGACAAATCTTCTCCACAAAGCGGACACAATGGAGGAGATTCACTCTTAAAAAGAAAACTATGTGTAAAATTGCAGTGGCCAATACGCAAACGAGCCAAAATTACTTCCTCCCGTCGAGAATGACGAGAAGAAGTTACCCAGTTTGTTGGAAGGTCTTTCACTACTCTAAGCTTGTTTCCGCGGAGAGCTGACCACTCATCGTGCCAGCACGAAAGTATCGCCCTGCGCACAAGCTTAAAGTCTTTCGATGTTATACAAGAAATTTTTGTACTGGGCTCTGTGGTTGCCGCCTTTGCTGCAAAATCTGCCAGGTCATTCCCCGGCAAGCCAATGTGACTAGGAATCCATGCACACTCCAAATAAACCCCGGAAGTATATAAAACGTGGAGGGCATGCTGGATACGCTGCACGATAGGATGATAGTTGTAGAGATCACCAAGGCTCTGAAGTGCACTCAGGGAATCACTCAATATAAGGCAGTCACTTAAATTTCGACGGCCAACGTGCAGAATGGCTCGATATATTGCGTATATCTCCGCACTATAAATAGATGTGCCACTATGAAAACCGAATGTATATTGTTCGGTATCATAAACAAAGGCGCACCCAACACCAACGGTGCACTTACTTCCGTCCGTATATATACAAGTTTGGTCATTGTAGTTTGACAAAAATTCTAACAAACATCTACGGATACTAGAAAAAGGCATTATAGACTTTCGGTATGCCGTCATCCCGAGGTTTACGTGGGATGTTATAAGTAACCAAGGTGGGTGCACCCTTTCTCCATTGGGAAACATCCTTGGCAGTACGATATCGTGCTTATGAAGAAGCATTCGGAAGCGAACACCTGGGGGCCGTGGACTAATTGAGATATTTCTATAACGTTCGTCCAGCTCGGTGTTAAAAAAAGGAGTGAACGTTGGATGCGAAGACATGCACTTTAGCCCACAGCCATAATTTGTTAATAGAATATCTCGTCTACAGTGCAGAGGGGGTTCCGCCGATTCAGCATAAAGGCTGGCTACTGGACTGGTTGGAAAAGCTCCAACAGCCAGACGTATACCCTGATTATGGACAGTGTCTAATCTTCTAAGCACAGATGGTCTTACCGAAGAATAAACTATGCTTCCAAAATCTAACTTGGCTCGGATCAGTGCGCGATAAAGTCGCAGCAAGACTGTCCGATCCGCTCCAAGATTTACCACTTAGTATCCGTAGAACATTCAGAGAACGGTTACAGCGCGCTTTTAGCTGTGCTATATGTGGTGACCAACACAGTTTTCTATCGAATATCAACCCAAGGAATCTCGTCTCATCCGCGAATGGTAGTAAAACTGTGCCAAACCGCAGCGAAGGTGGTAATCGCCTCCTGCGTCGCCAGAAGTTCACGCAGAGTGATTTCTCAGCAGAGAAGCGAAAGCCATTTTTAGAGCTCCAATCTGAGAGGTTGTCTAAACACCGCTGCAGACGGCGCTCCAAAAAAGGTGTGCGCTGAGAAGTACAATAGATGGCAATGTCGTCTACGAATAAGCAGGACGATACTCCTGGGAGAATACATTTCGAGATAGAATTAATTGCTATAGCAAACAGCGTGACGCTTAGTACCGTTCCGTGTGGCACTCCGTTCTCTTGAACAAAAATATTTGATAAAACCGAGCTGACTCTTACTCGGAAAACGCGGTCCCTCATAAACTCCTGAATGAATGACGGAAGGCGTCCACGTATGTCCCAGTTGTATAGGGAACGTATTATTCCTGCCCGCCAACAGGTATCATAAGCCTTCTCGAGGTCAAAGAACACCCCAACGGTTTGACAGTTCTTCATGAATCCATTCATTATCTGCGTCGAAATCGAGACAAGAAGGTCAGCTGCTGAACGACGTCGTCGAAAACCGCACTGGGTGTTGGTCAGTAGGTTCTGAGTTTCCAACCACCATGTCAGCCGTCCATTGATCATGCGTTCCATCACCTTGCAAACGCAACTGGTGAGGGAAATTGGACGGTAGCTGGATGGAAGTAAACGGTCCTTTCTAGCTTTCAAAATAGGTAAGATGGTGGCCTCTCGCCACTTTCCTGGAAAAGTGGCGTCAACCCAAACACGATTATAGGCCTCGAGTAGGAAGGCCTTACCTTCAGGAGAGAGATGTTGCAACATTTGGACGTGTATTCCATCAGGACCTGGTGCAGAGTTTCGCGAAGATGATAGTGCATGGTCTAGCTCCCTCATGGTGAAGAGTCGATTGTAATCTTCAAGATTATTAGAACGAAAGTTGAAAACTTGCGATTCCACCTGAGCCTTAACGGAAGAAAATCAGGCGAATAATTCTCTGAGCTAGACACTTGAGCGTAAGTACCGCCAAAAGTGTTGGCCACGTCAAACTTATCAACAACATCTCCTACAGCTGTTTTAAGACCGGCGATTGGCGTATGAGTCATTTTTCCGTCCACGCGCCTTAACTTATCCCATACGATAGAGGAAAGTGTATGTCGATTGAATGACGCTACAAACTTGCTCCATGATGCCTTTTTGCTATCCTTAACAACCTGCCTAGATTTGGCACGCATCTTTTTATACTCAATCAGGTTATCCAGTGTTGGGCGACGTTGAAAAATCCTGAGAGCACGCCTGCGAGCACGAATGGCATTCCGGCATTCATCAGTCCACCAAGGTACCGGAAATCGACGACTGGTTTGGGTCGTCGACCGTGGAATAGACTGCTCGGCAGCATCAAGAATATTTTTTGTGAGGTGCTCCACTAAGACATTCACAGAGTCGTGCTCGTTGTAATAAAAGGCAGCCAACCGGGAGTAAATGTTCCAGTTGGCTTGATCTATACGCCATCTAGGTAAACGTGTGGAACATGTATCTTGTAGAAGAGACTGATAAGACATGGAAAGTGGTCACTGGAATGTAGATCAGAGATGATATTCCACTGTAAGAAAGATGCTAATATTGGTGAACAAACTGCTAAATCCAAGTGTGAAAAACTGTTGAAAGCATCAGAAAGAAATGTAGGTTCTCCGGTGTTCAGGAGAACTAGGTTAGAATTATTCAAGACATCAGCAATTAACTTACCTCTCGCACAAGCCCGAGGTGAGCCCCAAAGTGTATGGTGGGCATTTACATCACCTACCAATAGAAACGGTGTTGGTAATTGAGAAATTAGATCCCCTAAATCAGTGAGCGAGAGGTCGTAACTCGGAGGAAGGTATATATTACAAATGGTGAATCTGGTATGTGACAGTTTAATCCTTACAGCTACTGACTGGATGTCGGACTGTAATGATACACATTGCGCGAATATATCATCTCTGATGAGCATCATAGTACCTCCGTGCGCAGGTACACCCTCTTCCGATGATAGATCACACCTTACTGGGGTGTACCGTTTGATTTTGAAGCTGTCTTGTGGACGGAGCTTAGTCTTTTGCAAACATACGACATAAGGATCGTGCTGGTTAAGCAGCAGTTCAAGCTCAGGTCGATGTGTTCTTATTTCACAGTTCCTTTGTAGAATAGCCATGTTCTTTATAATGGAATAAGTTGTACATTGTGGTTGTTTCTATTTTGAGGTCGGTTGAGTTTATTCTTTTTAGGTGTCCGGAAGACACCTTCTACGGAAGGATGGTCCTGCCTCTTTGTCACTGTCCTTCTGGCAGTGAGGGCAGTATCACCTTCCTCCATCTCCTCCACTTTGGAGGACCCCTTTCCAATTGAAAATTTCGGTTCGAGTATCTCGAACCGATTGGAAGTAAAGACCAGTGAAGATGATAGTCGCCGACCTGAGTCCTTCCCAGTCGAATCCTCAGAAGAGGACCTCCGTGGACTCTTGTTTCCCTTTTTTGCTTTGGGAATAGGCTTTACACTTTGTTTGAGGAAGTCAGTTCTCTCATAGGTGTGCTTAAACTTTATTTCTGATTCTTTATATATTATTAGCTTGCCAGACTTGTTGGTTGAGGTCGATTGCTTTGGCGGCGATTTAATGTTTGCGCTTTTTACAGTTTCAGGTGTTACTACTGACTTAGATGTTGAAGTCGAAGGCTTAGGAAGTGAGCTGGCTGTGAGAATCTTTTCTGCAATCGTGACCCCGTTTATATAGCAGATTTGAGTTGCGATTTCCCGACTTTGTACCGATTTAGCTACAACTGAGCTATAGGTACCATACTTCGGGACAGAGGGTTGGCGGATTCGCAAGAGTTTCCGGGCTTCCAAGAAGGACACCTCTTTGACGCGTATCTCCTGGACCGT
This sequence comes from Hymenopus coronatus, assembly GCA_030762935.1. Taxonomy (NCBI): domain Eukaryota; kingdom Metazoa; phylum Arthropoda; class Insecta; order Mantodea; family Hymenopodidae; genus Hymenopus; species Hymenopus coronatus. The sequence continues at coordinate 98,363,896 of CM060898.1, read as the reverse complement.
CTTTTCCTCTGCAAAACGGGGACAACTGCGGGAACTTGATGGATGTTCATTGTTACAGTTAACACACGTTGGAGCTGACGTGCATTCTCCGTCATGCGAGATTTTGCCACAGTTCACACAGGTAGACTCACCGTTGCAGAATTCACTGGTGTGGCCTAAGCGCTGACACTTATAACATCTGAGCGGGTTCGGTATATACGGTCTTACCTCAATGGATTCATACCCTGCCATTATCCTTTGTGGGAGATCTACCCGATCAAAGGTAATAAACAGGGTACGTGTAGGCACGAATTCTCCATTTACTTTTCTTTGAACCCGATACACAGATATTACGCCTTGAGGAGCAAGATTTTCTTGAATTTCCTCACAGGTCAAACCGTCCAGTGCGCGGGTGTTTACCACACCGCGTGAGGAATTCAAGCTTTTGTGTACATCGACCTTTACTGGGTAGCTAGCTAACAGTTTGGCCTTTAGTATTTTTGCAGCCTGGGATGCTGATTCTGCTTCTACCAGGAGCGTGCCATTACGAGCTCTTATACAAGATTTTACAGGACCAGCAATGTTATCAAGACCCTTTTGAATAACAAAAGGGCTTACGCTAGAGAACTTTCTTCCTTCCTCTGTTCTATTGACAATCAAGTAGCGAGGACCACAACACTCGACTACTTCTTTTCCGAACTCAGTACCATATTTAATGGCTTTTTTGGATTTTGCCATTAATGTAAATTTTTATTTTCATTCCCCGGTGCTCCCCACCCACCACGGAGTCCAACAAGGGGTCATCGCACTGGGATGACAGGGCTACACAGGGGATATAGCAGGCTCGCCGTCCCACTCACCCTGGAGTTCGGTATAATACCTAGTCCTGGCCGATTGACTAGGGGTGGGCTAGTCCCTAGCCTCCCGTTTAGGTGAAGCAGAAACCAAAGTGGTGTATTATGTTGCGTACCCTCCCTAGTCACTGAAAAGACACAAGGCCCAGGCTCAGATATTCAACCCTCAACCAACCAGGATATTCCTTTCCACTGACACGGGTCTCCACGCACGGCCTACACGTGGGTGGGCATTTTGACCTAGTGACTCTCTCACCACTCAGAGGTTGCCCACTGAGGAAGTCAAGGTTGGCTCGGGACCCCGGGTGCGCCAAACCCGTACCTCGTAGTAGGCCCCTGGGGGGAAATCTTCTTAAACCTGTCGCTATGCGCTTGACATTGAAATTAGGTTATCTTTGTATAACCAGGAGTAAAACAAAAGGGTTGTGAAACAGATGAGGACTTCCCGTTTGACAAAGTTTTACTATTTTATAATTGAATTCAAAAACAGGGATTATCTGTGAAATGATTAGCTGTACAAAAATTATATATGAATAAATTGTGTACCTAGCAATATTTTGTACATCTCTTACAGTTTTCAGGTTGTGCACAAGCATTCAAGACGAAGAGCCTTCAGGGGCTATTTTCAAGAAACGCAGGCTATGCATTTCATTTGTCATTTAAATATTTTTAGTATACTAAATGGCTATAACCACCTAGAGTCAAACAATTTGAAAAGTGATCATGTAAAGGATAGTTTGGGTTGGATAATTATCCTAGAAATCCTCGTGAGCCATTCTTGGAAGGCACTAAGTTTGGTATTTAACTGAATTATCGGCTTTCGGTTACCTACGTTGTCGGCACACACTCAAACGCGCACGGACCTTTTTCTAAACAGTCTTTGTACATACATACAAGAGAGTGCAATGTATGTAGTAGGTAGAAAAGGTATTGTATTCCACCGAAAACTTTGATACCGAGATTCATCGGAAATACATGGTTTGGGAGCTCCTGAATACATAAAAAAAACTATTTTAGAAATATGTCCGTGCGTGTGTGTCTATGGGCAGAACAGCTCAAAATCGAAAAGTCAGTTAAATGCCGAACTTGGTATTTAAGTACATCTTTCAAAGATGCGAAATAAAGGTTTTTCAATTATAACCTCACCCCAACTACCGTTTATGTAGATCAATTTTAGAAATTTTTGAATTTCTCTAACATGGCTCTAACGATTTTGATTAAAATATGTAAGATGACAAACGAAATGTATATTTTTGCATTTTCTGGGAATAGCCTCTGAAGACCTCTTTATTCTGAATGAAATTTATACAACTAGTAAACCGTGAGAGATAGACAAACACTTACTACACAACAAAATGTGGATCTTATTAAAACACGCAATTTGTTACTTTTTTCTGTAGGGTTAACATTTCCAAGATATTCCTTGAGTTGACTATAATGTTGTAGTACTTAAAAGTTTCTCAAGAGAGAAGTCAAATTTTGTTTCATCTCTTTTGTTTTACTCCCAGCAATGAAAAAGAGAACCGAACTTCAATTGCTTCACCAGCAATAGCTTTTAAAAGAATTGCCTATCACTTTAACCTAGTAAGTTCCTTTATTTCCCTTCTAGTTGCAGGGAAGCAAGTAATAAGCCCATTTCTGCTAATGTTTATCTCGATTAGCATGAAGTAGATAGAAGTACAAGCTTTTCAACAGAGTACAGAGATGGAACACATCCGATGTTTTAACGATAGAAAGTTGCACTTCATACATTCAGACTGATAGCCAAACCTGTTCTTTGTTTCGTTTTTCTTTGACATCCTTTAATTTGGTAGGTCATATCGGGTGATGATGACACAGGTGAAATGATGTTCAAATGAGTCCGGGGTCCATATAGGTTAAAGTTATCCGATGGTCGTCTTCAATAACTTCGGAAAATCCTTATCCGGGTAATTTGACGTACCCGAGATTTGAACTCGGGTTCTCTTCAATGAGACACGCAGATTCTGTGTGTTTTGTTTATTTCACTGCACATATGTTCATGAAATATATGAAATCCTCTTGACATATTATATATTTATTGTTGTAGATATGGAATATAATTATATAATTATATCAGTTTAAGCATTGCCTAGATCTTATTTTTCTCTAGCCCGCATGCACAATGTACATAGTGGATAGAGAAGGTAAAAGTCCGATGTCGAGATTTCATCGGAAATATATGTTTTGGAGTCCCCTGAGTCTTAAAAAAAACAGTTTTATAAAAGGTCCTTGTGTGTATCTGTGGAGAGCATAGCTCAAAACGAAAACCAAACTTAGTATTTGGATTTAGTTTTATACAAGGATGCGGCAGGAAGATTTTCAAGAAAATTCTTCCATCATAAACTACCTTTTACATGGAGAAAGTTTCGTAAAATTTTGATTTCCTCAAAAATAGCTGTAACGATTTTGATTAAAGTGTCGTATATTAAATATATTTATATGTAAAATAAAATTGAATTTTCTGGTAATAGCCTCTAAAGACCTGTTTATTCTGAATGAATTTCGCTGAATTTTGTGTAACTGGTAAACCGCAAGAGACAGACAAAAACTTACTGCACAGAAATCACATTAAAACACACAATTTGTCATATATTTTTGTCGTAGAGCAGACCGTTTTTGAGATATTCTTTGTTATTGGTTTCAGTTTCAAAATACTTGACCCTTTTCTCACACTGAAACTTGCCAACTCCTGGTCACGCAACAAAACGGATTTCAATCGCATAGTAACCACATTTTAAAACATTTGACTGTCAGTTTAACCTAGTGTATTCTCTTATTTTCCTTTTACTTATGAGTTACTAAGTAATAAGAACGTTTCTATTAAGTTTTATCTCAATTAGCATGAAGTGAATAGAAGAATAAGTTTATTAACAATAATTTGTTAGTGAGTTGTTGAGAAAGTCATGTGAAAGGTCATATCAAATTTTTATAGGTGTAAACTATGGCGAATAGAAAAACCCAACTGAGCATTCCTTTATAGTTTGATGCATTCAATTAGATATTGCATTAATGCAAATGTGCTGCAGCTATATTTGATTGATTATCCAACGATTGTCAGAATAATGTGAACTCGCTGTATTACGATAACGTTTGAATGACATAGGAGGTTTTGTGAGGTTTTTTTTTGTCATTAACATAAAATTAAATAAATAATCTTGTGAATGGATCGCAACTTCGGATTCTAAGCCAAACAATAACTTTTTCCGTGAGCCAAAAGTAACCATGCCAAGTTTGGCTGAAATCAGAACAAAGTGTAGAAGTCTGTAAGAAATATACATACATGAAAATACCTATATTTTTATTCATTAAGATTTGTTGCCACTATTTATATCATCACACCATTATACGTAGGCAGAGTTTCTTGGCTTAAAGCAATGTAATACTATATAAATTATGTTGTTCAGTTAACCACACTGTCTCTCAGATTAATGTATGTCTACTTGCCTTGAAATACAACCTCAGTGTAATCCAGTAATTAAAGCAGACAGAGTTACATGCGAAAGCATAGCTAAGTAGTTCCCGTCCTCTGAATTATTTATTGCTACTTGTCTTGCCGGGCATTGTGCGGGTTGTACTTACACCTCGAATTACCATTTAATTTACCTGGTACAAGCGTGTAGAGAAAGCTATTATTTGTTTATACCGCCTTTGTAATCCAATTCAAAATCTTGTAAAGTCCGAAGGGTTTTAAGAAAGATAGAAGTAATCTAGAAGGAGGAATCAAAGAAGGGGATGTCAAGGTTGCAACATCTGGATTTTCTCTGATAGTCAGATACCCTTAAAAGCAGCAGCAAGTTTTCAGATGCTTTGGCACTACCTAATAAATCTTGTACAACTGAAAAATCATTAAAAGGTTACTCTTGGCTGGGTGTCAGGATACAAGAGAATTTTAAGCAATGAAAAGCAATTGGCTTAACAAGAAGACACAATCATTTACTGGTCCTGCAGCAGTTTTGGCAATACTATTAATTCTGTTCGAAAAACCATTGATGGTGAATTAAATATTACCACCACCAAAAATGGGTGCAAACAATGTTGAGCAAGAAGGAACCCTGTATATAATCTTCAAATGTCAAGCTCTGGGTAGGAAATCGTATGAATTACAGGGCTTAACAAATCCAGATGATGATGATATTAAAGAAAATTTAATTAATAACCTTGTCTCGCATTAGAGCTACATGCTATTTAACTAAAACTATAGCGCAAGGTGATAATATAATAAACCTATAAATTTCGGTGTTAAGGACAAATACCCTTTCCTCCTTTATGAAAATTTCAAGTCAAGTTTGAATAGATTTTATAAACCAATCACAGGAACCAAATAGCTTTTTATAAAGCGAAATAGCTCCGCATTAACATATGAGGTTCGCATTTGGCTTGGTTACCATTCATATTGTGACTACACCCTGCAGCCGTAATCGCCGAAGTTATGTGTACGACTTGTTTTGTAAGTCATGGCTGATTGTTGGCATCCATTGTTGACTCGTGCGTTAGTGAACACCTGTGCTGCGGTAAGTTCTTTTGAGATCGCAGTTATGAGTATACATCCATGCGAATGGACTCATGCTCTTTCGGAAGGTTCTTTTACGTCGAAACCGCCGTCAAGCTGAGTGATTTTTGTGAATATCTGCAGTTTATTGCACGTGCGTTAGCTTCTGAAATTTCCAATCATGTGACCAACAGATATAAAAAGGGGAAACATTTGTCCTGATGCTATAAGCCTGCGAGCTGTGGGCTCCAGGCCTCTCTGTTTACAGCGAATACAGAATAGAGAGCTCCGGTCCATCCACTATGTATGTCGTTGCTTTCTACTATATGAAGCTTCGGCTCTCGCATATGTGGAGTATATGATTAGGTGCCGGGCTCAAAATTTATACACTAGATTGGCCTACATGAAAACGTCCTTATCAGATCTCTGGGGTACTACTTGCCAACTGAACGCAGATGTAGTCAGTTCCGTTTTCCCCGCAGAGTGGGCAACCCCGGTAACATAAGCTTCAAACCAGCCAACAGCAATAAGCTAAACTAACTACTTCCCCTCCCACCTATGGGAGTAGGCATCAACATCTAAAACCAACTGAAATAAACCAAATAAGACACGAGAAGAGGACAAGGATACTACTCCTGAAAAAGCAAACGTTGAAGAGCATATCTGTAGCGCTACGTCCTTAACACCTTCAATCTAAGCTGCACCAGAACAAACCTCAATCCATTCACTACATTCCCATGGTTAAGTCCTTACAAGGCAGTAAACATACCAGCCGCACCGTGGCCGAGTGGTTAGACCACTCATCTCTCACCTAGACGGCCTGGTTTCCCGCGCCATCACATTCCACCGGTGCTTCATTTTCATTCCATGTATCACCAGTGTCATTGCCTGCGGTGCCATAAGTAGCAAAAGCGGGCGTTAAACACTATAAAAACAAAACAACCATACCTAGGCTCACCACGGGCCTACCAGATCTCTTCAGGCCCCGTGTGCAGATTTCGCCGGGGATGCATCGCAGGCGGCAGTTGAGGGAATTTCGTAGCGAACTATATTGTCGCCACAGAAAACGTCAAAAAAAAATTCGCCAGAATTGCTACGAATAGCTTATTTGTGAGCAGACTTTATTCATTTTATGGAAAAATAAAAAGTTGTTGGTAAGATAAAAGTTTTGTTCAATGGTGTCAGGAGCGGGAATTAAACCCACAGTAGGAGGAGATATTGAGGAATAACTCGCCGGCGTGAAAGAGGACGTAGAAAAACTGGACAGAAGGATGAGCCTTGACCAACGTGATAATGCCCTGGAGGACCTCGGTGAATGACTAAATGTTCTGGAGGGTAGAGTTGACGGAAGAGCAAAAGAATTTTCCACGGTACAGGTGTTCACATCCCTAGAGTGTAACAATAGATGCCAACAATCTCTTTTTTTGCTTGAGGGAATGCTGCTTTGGATTATACAGGGTTTTCTGTACAGAATGTGGCCGCTCACACGGCGTTTTGAATTGGGTAGCACGACGTGCCAGCACTCTTTTTTCGCTTCTTAAATATGTATCCGTGTAAACCTGTAAATAAAATAGTAACGTTAACTTTTGAATTAATTGTTTCTTCCACATTACCGTGTATACGAAAGGACAAATTAAATACCATTGGTTTATTAATAACTATTGCATGAGTATTAAATTTTGGAAGATGAAATTGTTTTTTATTTAGATGCATTTCAACCACGGATCTCAGGTCTCAGCTAAGTTGCTCTAACCACTAAGCTACCATGGCAACGTATCGATCAATCTGACTCTTCCTTTCCAGCTCCTGTCCTACACAGGCTAATGTGGAAGAAACAATTCACAATGAGTGACCTAATAAAGAAGATAAGTCGTGGAACAAATCTTGCTCATAGAGGAATTTGTTTTCGTTCTCTCCCTCTCTGCAACAGCTGAGAGGAATAATAGAGATGCCAAGCACCTTGGCGCGAATGACTAAACACAACCACTACAGCGTGCAGCGTTAAACTATTACGGTTCACATTAAAGTAACTGTTGGCAAATATCCATAATTATAGTCAAATCTCTTTGTTCGCTAAGTTTGTTATACATATATATATATATATATATATATATATATATATATACATAATTAGCTAGCGGTGGTTTTAGTGCGGCATTATTTAGTGTTTATGGAATATTGTTATGCAGATTGTTAACTTGGAAGAAATTAACATCGATGCGATTATGAAGACGAAGATGATGGTGCAATGAGTTGGACTGAGGAGCTGCAGAAACATGTGGCGAGTACAGTAATATTGGCTTTGTTCATGGTTGCCAACTCATTGAGTGATAAGTTGGATCGCAACGAAAAATAAACATATCTATATTCCTTCAAGCAAAAACTCCGTCTCACGCTCTACATATTGTTAATTACACACACATATGTATATATTCATATATATAAAAGCTATTCCCATAAAATGCAAAATATGCATTCTATTTGTGATAGAAATGGCATCGATATGTGGTATTTTAATTAAAGTCATTAGTCATTTTTAAGAACAAAATTTTTGAAAAATTATCCATGCAAAGAGTAATTAGGGGTGGGGTAATTAGGGGTGGGATAATTAGGGGTGGGGTATTTTCTTGAAAATCTTCGTGTCGCATCCTTGGAAGATACCAAACTTAAATACCAAATTTGGTATTTAACCGTCTTTTCGTTTTTGAACTATGCTGTCCACACACACACACACACACACACACACATACACACATGCATACATACACGGACCTGTTTCTGAAAATGCTTTTTTTTTTTTTTTTAATTTTTTGGATTCAAGAGATCTTAAAACATGTATTCCCGGTGAAATCTCAACAGTGAATTTTTTGGTGGAATACAATATTTCTCTATCCCTATGTACATTGTACATACGGGGCTCAAGAAGGTAAAAAGGAAAATATGCTAATAAAGCATGAAAGAATAATCACGTAGCAGGTGGCCCAATTGACGTTTGTAGATATCCTTTCTCGTGTTAATAGTCGCAGAACTCAACGGGGCAATTTCAAGTTTAAGTCGGTCGATAAAAAATGGCAAGTTTGACCTTTGTTTTACCCCTATTAATTAACGCGACCACTCACGCCTCCACTGATAATCAGAGGGGCAAAACGAAGGTCCCTTAGCCTGTTACCCATTTATCGGTTTTAAATTCAAATAACCCCGTTGATATTTGCGACTCTCTTATTTTACGAAGGGACATCTATTCACGTCAAATAAGACGCAGATGGGTCATCTAGTACCTAAAAGTAAAATCTGCAATAAAGGTTCAGTGCATCTACAACATAGTATTTTAAAATGCAGGATAAGAAATTGATATATTTAAGAAGCACATTAATTTTGTATTCGGTGTAAGCTCTACCAGAAATGTTTTTTTAAATGACCTCTGAGTATTTAATAATACAATTTGTTCTTGCACATCCTTTTATGTCTTATACTTATTTCTCCACTGAACAAAAAAATTAGAAATGGTTCCGCTACACTCGAAAAAATCTGATAATTTCTATTCTAATTTGCTCTGCAAACAAACTTCTTTTAAACGTTTATGCTTTTTTCTACTTCATTCTAATCCAGGTAAACATAAAAGAACGGTATTATTACTTACTTTCTTATAAGTCGAAGGGAACTAAAGGAATATAGTAGTCTAAAGATATAGTCAAATGTCTTAAAAGCTGTCGCTATGCGATTTAAATTGAAATTCACTTCCTTGCATGACAAAGAGTAAACTAAAATAAGCACGAACGATTTCATATTTGAGAGAAATATAAGTACTTTAAGATTAAACCAATAGTAAGGAAATTTATCGGAAATGGTTAGCTAGAAAAATGTATGTGTAACATAAATTGTGCTTTAACAAGATCTGCATTTTTTGTGTTGTAAGTTTTTGTCCATCTTTTAGGGTTTACCAGTTAGATAAAAAGCATCCAGAATACATACGAGTATGTTTTCAGAGGTTATTTCCAGAAAATTAAAAATATACATTTCATTTGCTAAGAAAATATCTTGAACATATGGTATTTTAATCAAAATCATTAAAGCCATTTTTGAGAATCAAAATTTTCGAGAAAAAAAATGTTCCATGTAAAGTGCAAATCTTCGTATCGCATGCTTGGAAGATGCTTAAATTAATTTTATATTTTAATTTTTTCGCTATGCTGCCCCCTCCCCCTCCAGATACACACACACACAGAAACAAACAAACTGGTACAGAAAAATACATAGCTTTTTCTAAAAATGCTTTTTTTTTTATTCAGGGAGTCTCAAAACATACATTTCCGGTGAAATCTCGGTATCGAATTTTTTGGGTGGAATAAAACACTTTCTCTGTCTACTATGTCGCCTAGCTGGCCCGGGTTCACTCCCAAACGACCGCATATGGGATTTGTGGTGGACAAAGGGCGGAGCGGGGTTGCTCAGGGTGCTCCGGTTTCCCCCGCCATCGCATTTCACCGGTGCTCCATCTTGATTCCATGCATCATCAGTGTCTAAGCATGCGGTGCCATTTATAGCAAAAGCGGGCGTTAAACACTATCGAAAAAATGTACATGTGTGCTAGAGAAGGCAAAAAAGAGCTTCACTGAGGCTTTTATTACTATTGTACATAATATTTAAAATCTATTATAAGTTCATACAGTATTTCCTTCTCTTTATCCAATTTTTGAGATTGAGCATTACCATGTGGTTGGAAAAAATCAGATATTTACCTTCTCAAAATACGCCACAGTTTTCACAGAAACTCCAACATTAATATTCATGAAACAGAGAGAAGAGACTGGTGAAAATGAAGTACCCCTCCCCTCAAGCTACCAATAAATCTTTTCAAAATGCCACACAGACTACAATGGTCGAAAAAATAATCTTTTCAATGCATTCATTATAAATATCGATTGAGCAGCGCGAGGTTGCACTGGACGCAATTTTTTCTTTGTATATGACTAGTTGGCTTATCCAAAGTTGCACATTCGGCTTTTTAAACTCCACTGGTGAACTATTTTCGCATATCTCCTCCTACCTTTTGATGGAATTATTGTACCATGATTTAAAGTGTTTTATGGTGAATCTTCCTATTACGTCTTATAATATTATTTTTGTGCGGTCACGACTGTTCCTAACAACGGATGGAAAATCTGATATTGACGCAAACATCGGCAGAAATTTCGACATCTTAAACCAGGCATGGGATAAATAGCTCCAAAGTGCCTCTTCACGGAATATCCTGGCCTATCGTTAAAAGAGACCACTCAGGGTAAATTTCACTTTAAGGAATTTACGTTCAGAAAATATAGGAACAATTATAAACTTGGACAGTGTCTTAATTTACTTGACTTCAACTCGTGGCTGTAATAATAATTATATGAAACATATGCTTAAATATAAATAACATACTTTAAATCCAGTGAAGTAGTTGACTCCAGAACAGACAACAAACTCACCACTGCTCTTGACTTGTAGCAAAAGTAGTACGTTTGTCCTCTCTAGACAAGAGTATGGAGTGAGTAACACACCTTCCCTCACTACTCGGCTAGTTGTCCTCATGCCCCCCCCCTCCTTAAAGTCTACCAAGTTATGGGTGTGCAGAATAACTTGCGAGTATCCTTTAGTGGTGGAAAAGTTCTTGGTCGGAATGGTCGAGTTATTATTTAGATAATTAAATAGGTAAATCTTTAAACATGTGTACTTTTTTCCCTACATAGTTATTTAATAAAATCTACATAATTTTCGCATAATGCAGAAAGCCTTAACAAATATGCATTAGTTAATTAGTTAATTTCCTGTATCTTATAACTGGAGCATAGGGCATCGCTGCGAATTTTCCTTGATCGAATTTACATTTCTAGTTATTGAATTTGTCGCTATGCGCCATGGTGGCTCGTCACTGACACTGTAGGACGAATCACGACTTCCGGACGCGAAATTGAGGAATTTTGCCCAGAAACCTGCTTTCAAGATCTGAGGCCTTTTAGTGAAAATAAACACGTAACCACTGGCTTTACTTCCCTTCTGAAGGAACCATTCTAAGGGTTTGTGCGTCCGAAAAAATTAATCATCCTCCACCAGGTTTGAACCTGGAATTTTAGATTTTAGAGGCTAGTATGGTAATCATTACGCCACGGAGGGTAACAACTTATATGAATGCTGTCTCATAACTGATGTTGGATATTATGCGAAACTTTATTTCAAATACTATCTTCAAAATAAGTACCATTTAATTCTATAGTTCTGAGCCACATTTCAGCGAGATTTATTATCCTGCAACGGTACCAATTTCTGGTTTTGATGCGAAGAATTTTTTGATCCATTTCAATTGCTTCAATGTTTTGAAACTTTTTTCCATGAAAGAGATGGGCCATAGTTCAAAACCGATCATCATTACATGCTGGATGTGGTAGCAATTCGGTTTCTTCAAAATTCTGAATTTCGTCCATTGTTCTTTGAGCTGCTGAGGTCTTGCAAGAGGGCTCTATTTGTATTAACCATTGCCGGCCACCTCTACCTCAAAACTGATGAACTCGTTCCAGCACGTCATTTGTAACAAATTCCCAGTAATCACATCTTCAAAGTTATTTTGGGGTCGAACCGATTGCTTTGGAGGCTGACGAATGTAGACCCACTGTTTAGAGGTATCAGGGTTGCGTTAATACACCCACTTTTCATCTGGTGTGACAATTCTCTCAATAAAGCGAGCATCCTAAGCAATAAACTGATGATAAAACCTGATAAGGTGTAAATTGATGTCAAATTTACAACTTATGAACGATTTTAAGTATCTTAATAGGATGATTTATGATATCGTTATAGGCACAAAGTTCTGCTCACATCTTCTAGCAACGTTCCAAAACTGTTTCTATTGTAATACTCCGTAATTTGGGTCTTCCAGAAACTTGTAAATATTTGTTTTCATCTCCATTATTGAAACACTGTTGTGTTGCTTGCGATGTAACACCTTTACCATCAACTTCACACTTTCTTCGAGCTGCGGCAATAGCAGTTTTGTAATGTTGCTTCCAGTAGTGCTTCAGAAGCGCTCTAACCTCAAACTTTGCTGCCTCTGTTTTAAATCTATTAAATCTGGCTGCCAAAATGTTGACAATACACAATAGCAATATCACCCTAAAATATTATTAGCAGATATAAAATCATACATATATTCCTTAAAATATAAACCCAGTTAAAACTGACGTTACTTATGAGACAACTTAACACAACGAAGATTTCACTCTCTTAGGCCACGAAACATAATCTGCGATAATGGAGAAAAGCAATCTGAGTTAATTTAAATATCGGTTCACTGATTTCCAATTTAAACAGCATTATCTCTTTATATAATAATTTTGAGTGTTAACGAACCTGATTACAGCATCAATACGAAGGAGAAAAAAATTCTTACATGAGGATTATCAAAAGGGCATCCTTATGCTTTAGTGTATACATCTACCGGCTTGGAATAAAGGTGATATATGGATTTGGTGACTTTCATAACACACACACAACTGAAGCATGTAATAAATCGTAATAAAGAACAAAAATAACAAGATAGTTTGTCGCTTTTTACTTTATGTACCTCGTACTTACTAGGAAGAGAAATATTACATTTCACATAATTCTGTACCGAAATTTCACTAAAGGTTTGGGGAGTCTCCCCTCCGCCCAAATTACTTTCTCAAGAGATAATTACAATAGTTCTATGCTTACAGTGTTCTAGATTAAGCAAACTATTATTTTCGGTCACTTCTGTGACAATAGAGGATGGTGCGATATATTGCAGACCAATAAACGCCTGTCTAGAAATATTTTACTTACGTGATAGGTCTGGAGGAGGGCGTGCGTTTCACAAAAGACAGGGAATAAATAATTAAAAGTGAAGTAGGTATTATAAGAAAATTAATATAATTGTAATCAACTGCTAAAGGTTCGCAAAATGGTTGCCGCCAACTTCGATACTTTGTTAATTGCCTGATCACGTGATATGGAGCCCTTGGAAGCGTTCAACCTCTGCCGTACAAGTTGTCCGCGGCCACCCATAAGTTGTTAGAAAATAAGTTACCTTTTACTTAAACGCCTATTCAATTTTACAAGGTTTGGGCTGGGTGATGCCTGTTGGGGTAATGTTTAACAAAGTCTTCAAGCCTCTCTTCCAGTATGTCGAGCTTTCCCGCAATAAAGAAGCGTCTGTATTCTGTGCATTTGTGTACAAGACGTAGTTGTTTTTTCACATTAACAATATCGACAGAAATTATTGCTGTAAAACAAAGAACTATTAAACACAATGATACTGCAAAAATAAACATTATGTAACAACTTATACAACACAATTGTTAAGCAATTTGTAATTAATGTATGCGAAGTTTGCTGCCTGTCAAAGTATCCATGGTTTGTTTATGGTCTCACCCTTCTCATTCCGGAGGCTCCAGGGTGCAGACATGCTTTTTGGACTTGGTTTTTAAGTAAAGAACGTATGATATTATACATTCAGGCTGTTGGTAACTGAGATCAGTGCAATGAGCAACATTATACCAATATTTGCTTCATTTGCGAAATTATAATTTTACTTTTGTACCATTTCACCCAACTAAAAGCAAACCTCCACTTAAGTTTCGTAAAACCCTTCATTGAGAGCTCTGATTGCTGGAATCTGGTGCTAACAACATGCGTGAAACTGAATGCGCAAAAGGAGGCCACTTGCGGTAGCTGAAGCTGAAGGTTTTTTGAGGAAAACCAGCTAAGTCTCCTACACTGTCTTGGAAAGAAGAGATCACCTAGAAAAGTTTCAGTTCCATAAAGAAGGATCCCCGTTTGCTAAGCACCTTTTGGTATATTCTAAATTTATTCATCATCCTTTTTGGTAAATCAATTTTCTAAATGTCATTACTGTTGTGCTCAGGGGATTTAGTGCATTTTGTTCGGTGTGGCAAAGACGGTCACTCGCAGTTTTGTGCAATGAAGTGAAGAAAAAGAGAGTCATAATCTTGAAATTCAAGTTAAGTTCCGTTTTAAAAAAAACATAAAACAACAACCCTACTTTGTGTAAAGGAAAAAAAAACATTTAAAATGCAGCAAATGTGTTATTAATACTCACGTTATGATAGAAAGTTAAATATGTTGGAAAGTATACCTTATAATTATTTATTTTTATGTGAAATAAGAGAGCATAATGTACTATTGCATTCTCATGGTAGGAGAGGTTGGAGATATATATATATATATATATATATATATATATATATATATATATAGTGTTTTATAGTAAATTAACCCGACGGAGAAACAAAGAGAGCTCGACCTTGTCCAAGCTTTATGCTCATTGCCATAAAATTTAACAACTTATTAAGAGTGATATGTAAGTAAGTAGGCCAGGCACACAAGTCATCGCGTGGTTTATTTTCTCCAACAGCACGAAGCAGAAGATGTAACAGTACAGTGGGCATGCCTGCCTCTAACGAATGTTGTATCGGATTTGGGTTCGAATGCTTTCCTCAGAGGCTATTCTCCAACACTCCCACACTTGTATTGAGGAATTAACATGAGGGGGGAAAACGGATAGTCTATATTGACAGGCGTGGTTCATTTCCCGGTTCTCTTACTACTGTCCAAAAAACATCAGGGTATTATTGTACGATAGACTTGAGGAATACTAAGACGAATGAAAAGGGGGGGGGGAAACTAAAACCTCGAAATGGATGCATATTAAGGTAGCACTTATCAAAATGTCTGTATCTGTACACAGAGCACAAATAGTATTAGACATAGAATTTCTGATTATCTGTAGGGAATTTATAATTGGGGAAGGAGGAGCGGTTGTAGCTTGCCTGTTGTAGTCCACGTTGCCTAATCTCGCTTGAGTAAGGTGACTATACCTATTAGCGAATGAGTTGACAAACTCAGCAAAGGTATGCTCTATTGGTTCGATATAGAAGACTCGCTTGCAAGGTGACAGTGTTAGCCAGTAAATAAAAACATGACAAACGGTAAGGAATGCGGTGTACGGAACAACACAGTGCCGGTTTCTTTCTGTGCCTTGTGTACCCATATTACACTATATATCTACCTTAGCTTTGTAGCACTCAGATTTTTCATCCTGTATAACCGTTACAAAGCAAGTGTTACTTGCCTTTTAGCCGTCCTCTACTGTAGTTTATTATGTAGATGAAGTCTATTCTCAATGCACTTGCATGCTCTTGAGAATAAAGACTCAAACGGTGACATTGATAGGCACTGAAAATTTGCACCGTCTCCTACATGCAAACGATTTTCGTTTTAATAAACAGATGTTTCATTCTGTTACTGAGAAGCGATGTTTGATTTTCAATATCATACATAACATGAAACAGCTTTCACTGCTCTTTGAAATCTTGTTTTCGAAACAAAGGGAACCATTCATAAAATGCCACCTCCAATATACTATGTCTCTGCATTATGAATTTAATTTTATATTTGCTTGTCAAAATGACAGAACTTTCAGAATAGTAGACATCCTCTTTTAAATATAAGAGCTGTCTGTGTATATATTTCCTCAGAAATTCTCCGAGGGAAAACTAATGAAGACGAAATGGAAAAAATCCCTGCATTGCATACATACATTCATTGTAAAGCCGTTCTAAAACGCTCACAAAAGGTTATATCCACAAAATGTATAAAGAGCGGTGTCAACGTGAAAATTTTAATGTTATAAATCATGATTCACAATGAAAAGTCTGTTTATTAGCACAGTTGGTGTACAACATATTCTTAAAACAGTTGAGGACATGACTTTTACAGAACCGAGAAAAATATTTTTAAAAAACCTGATGTGGTCCATTCACATGACTTTTTCTAGCTGTTCCGCAAACAAACGTTTCTTACAAAAGATTATTCTTTTACCTACATCATGGTAATCGAGATAAACGTTATCAATACTGATCATATTAAATACTTCTTTGTAAGTAGAAAAGAACTGAGGGAATATATTAGGGTAAACGTATAATCAAATCTTTTAAAAACTGGTTTCTATAAGGAACAAGTTCAGTTCTCTTTGCTTGCTAGCAGTACAAGATCACTTTCCCTTTGAGAAAAGATCAAGTAACTTAAAACAGAAACTAATAATACAGAATATCCAGAAACGTTTATCTCTAAACTAAAAATGTATGATATAAATTGTGTGTTTCAGGTCTACATTTCTATGCAGCAAGTTTGGCTACCTCTTACGGTTTACCAGTTAAACACAATTGATAGAAAAGTCATCCAGAAAGAATAGTTCTTGAAGGTCTATTCCCAGAAAATTCAAGACATACATTTTGTATGTCATTAAGATATATTAAGCTTATGGTATTTTGATCAAAATCGTTAGAGGAATCTTATACAAAATCAAAATTTTCGAAAAATATTTTGTGTAAAGGCTAATTTGGGTTAGAGGGATTTTCCTGAAAATCTTCGTGTTTCATCCTTGGAACTGATCTTAAATACCAAAGTTTGGTACTTAACACACATTTTGTATTTTATTTATGGTGTCCAGTCTATCTCTCTATCTCTCTCTCACTCACACACACACACGGATATTTTTCTAAAATTAATTTTTTGGTTTTGTTTTTTGGATTCAGAGGAACTAAAACATATTTCTGGTGAAATCTCGTTATCAAATTTTTGGATAGAATACAATACTTTCTCTATCACTATGTAAATTGTACATACGTGCTACAGAAAGTTAAAGCCGGATGTATAATGATATTCTCTATTATGCAACAAGTTATTCTTAAAACATTTTGCTCTGTCTACTACGTGCTAATTGAGAAAATTATATTTATTAGGTAATGCTCTTTTAGGTACAAAAGGAATAAGGAAATCGCTAGCCCAAAGCCATAGTCAAATATTTTAATACCTGGTCCCTAAATGGTAACATGCAATTCCCATTCTATTTACATTGTCAGGAGTAAAGGAGCAAAACAAAAAGGAGTGACGACTTCCCTTCTAAGAGAGATATAAGTGTTGGAAAATTTAAACTAATATAAAGGAATTGTTTGGAAATGATTAACTCAAAAGGCATTGGCATAATTTGTGTTTAAACGAAATCTACAGTGTCGTGCAATATCATTTTGTTATTTCTTACCGTTTACAAGTTATGCAAAAGGCATCCAAATTTAGATGGGTTCAGAGAATATTTCCTGAGAATTTATGACACATTTATTTGTAATATAAATATCTTTAGTATATTGTACCTTAATCAAAATTGTTGGAAGTATTTCAGAAGTTGGAAGTATTATTGAAAAAAGTTACATGTAAGGGCTAGTATGGGATATAAGTACTTCCCTGGAAAACTTCATGTAGCATCCTTGAAAGCTCATAACATAAATATTAAGTTTGCATTTAACGATCTTTGCATTTCTGACCATCCTGTTCAGGTACACATCCTGATCTAAATAAATACGGATGAGAAATTCCATGCGCTAACTTGACTTCTACCACAAAAAAGTTTATTACTTTCTCTACATGTACTATGTATATAGTGTATAGAGAAGGTATTGCCCCCACCCAAAAATTCGATACCGAGATTTCACCGGAAATATATGATCCAAAAAAAATCTCGGTATCGATTTTTGGGTGCATACAATACCTTCTCTATACACTATGTATACAGTACGTGTAGAGAAAGTAAACATTCTAGTGTGTCCATTCATGACTTTCATCCACCTCTGTAATTGATTATTGTTAGAAACCTTGTTCTTTTGCATACTTAATGTTAATCGAGATAAACTTTAGCAGAAATGGTCTTGTTACTTGCTTCCTTGTAAGTAGAAGGGAAATAATGGAATGCACTAGGCTAAATCGACAGTCAAATGTTTTAAATGTCGGTTGCCATGTGATTGAAATTCGTTTCTTTGCATGACCAGGTGTTGAAAATTTTTCATATGAAAAAAGTTTTAAGTATTTTTTTTTTATTTTTTTTTTTAAATTACAACTAAGCGAAAGCTTATCTGGTAATATTTCCTTCATATATAAGTTCGCAATGTATAGGCGAGTCTTCCACTGAAGGCCCCCAAAGCTTACACTAATTCTTGCGGTCACACATTAAGTCATTTGGCTTGATTCTTTTCAATCTTCTAACTTCACACTTACTAAGCACATTCAACATCTCTTTATTTCCATGGTGCTGCACTCTTATATGATGTTTCCTTGCTGTATTTTTTATTTCTTCTGTAACTGTGTCGATCTTGAGATCTCTGTGTATCTGATCATTGCGCACATACCAAGGTGCATTAACTATTGTTCTTAGAGCTTTATTTTGAAATGTCTGTATATGTTTTATATTAGTCAATTTAGAACAGCCCCAAAGCTGTATCCCATAGGTCCAGACTGGCTTTAACACCTCTTGTATATTAATAGCTTATTATATATGTCAAGCTCAGAATTTCTCCCAATAAGCCAGTAAAGTTTCTTATATTTGATATTTAACTCTTTTTTTTTAGTTTCTATATGCTTTCTCCAATTTAGTTTTGCATCTAGTATCATTCCTAGGTACTTCACTGATTGAACTTGAGGAATAGTTTGATTATTTATTTTTATCGGTAGTATCTTAGTTTTCTTATTCGTAAAGTTGATGTGTACGGATTTAGATTCATTTAATTTTACGCGCCATTTCTTGGTCCACTCATTGACCCTATTGCCGGCTTTCTGTAATTTCTGTGTAGATTCCTCTACTGTATGGCCTATTGCCATAGTAGTATCATCTTGATATGGAATATTCCTAGTAAATATAAGGAACAGTATTGGTCCCAAGACGCTTCCTTGAGGTACTCCAGCAGCTATATTCTTCAATTCAGAGTATTGATTACCATATTTAACTCGGAAATATCTCCCTTCAATATGGGATAACAATATTTGATAAAAGTGCTCAGGTAGATCTCGTTGAAGCTTAAAAATTAGACCTTTGTGCCATACTTTATCGAAGGCTTTGGCCACGTCTAAAAATACTCCAGAACAAATTTTGTTGTTCTCTAATGTTCTTTCTATGATATCGACTATACGATGTACTTGATCAATAGTTGAATGTTTGTTTCTAAATCCTAACTGGTGATCTGGTATTAACTTACTTTCCTCTATTATAGGTTTTAATTGCTTTAACAATAGTTTTTCAAATAGCTTAGATAATTGAGATAAGAGTGAAATCGGTCTGTATGATTCCTTTTCATTAGGGTTTTTTCCAGGTTTAAGGATCATGAGCACTTCTGCTACCTTCCATTGACTTGGGATATATTTAAGTCTTAATGCAGTATTTATCATGTGTAATAACTGGATAAGACCTTTTTGTGGTAATTCTTTGAGAATGTGTCCTGTGATTAAATCATATCCTGGTGCTTTTTTTGCATTTATATTCTGCTGTATTTCACGTTTTAATTCTTTGAGCGTTACACACCTAAGTTCTATACCCTGCTTTTTCTTGCCATGTTTTATGTTCTCTTCGGATGTTTGCCTAGGTAAAGGTTGAAAAATCTCTTCTAGATAGTTGGCAAATAGGTCTGCTTTATCCTTATCGCTCCTTGCCCATGCTCCATCTCCTTTTTTTATTAGCGGAATTTGATTAATAGGTCTTTTAATACTCCTGGTTGCCTTCCATAAAGAGTAATCGGTATCTTTATCTGCTGTTAGTCCTTTCATATAGATAGTAAATGATTTATTTTTTATACTACTGATCAAATTCTTTAACTTATTACAGGTTTGATTTAATCGCTTTTTATCTTCTGGTGCCCGTGTTCTCTGCCACTTTTTACGCAGTTTTCTTTTTTCACTAATTAACTCCCTCACTTCCATTGGATAGGAGATATCATTAATGTTATTCCTACTTTTTTCCGGAGTATGGTTCCATGCTGCTTGTTGAATATTACTAACAAAGAGATCTATCTCTGCTTCCAACTGTTGCGGTGTTTTTAAAGGAACATTAAGTTCGATAGTGCTCTCTAATTCATTTTTGAACCCTTCCCAATTTGTTTTATTAATTAGACTTGGGGGCTATCCTTTATTATTATATTATCACTTACTGTTAATATGATAGGGGAATGATCTGATGAAATATCATAATCCTCATTTACGTGCACATAATTGTTAGAGATACCCTTCGTTATGAAAAAATCAATTAAATCTGGTGTTTTGTTTTCATCTGTCGGCCAATATGTAGGTTTTCCAGTTGAATGGAATTGGCACTTTGTTTTAATAGCTGCCCTATACAGCTCCCTTCCTTTAGTAGTAATTATTCTTGATCCCCAATGAGAATGTTTGGCGATTTAATCACCTCCAATAATAAAGTTATTTCCTAAAGTCTTAAAGAGGTTGATATAATCCTCTTCTTTTAGATTATACCTTGGAGGACAATATATTGCAGAAACGTTAAAAGACTTAGTTTTAACTTGGATAGTGATAGTTATCACTTGCATTTCTTCGGTTTCTATTTTACTTTCTTCGTAGTGTTTAATGCAATGTTTAATTATTACTGCGGAGCCCCCTCTTGCTTTATCAGATGGATGGTCTGAACGGTAGATGTCATAACCTCTTATTCTAACATATGATTGTTTAGCCAAATGCGTTTCGGATATTAAGCATATATCTAGTTTCTTACTTTTCAGGAACAGTTCCAACTCCTGAATACGCTGTTGCAAACCGTTTGCATTCCATGATAATATTCTATGTGTGTGTGCCATTTTATTTAATTTTGTTAAGTCTAGCTTCAAGCTCTCTTAATCTATCATAAATCAGTTTGTTGGCATATTTCTGCTCGTCCAGTATTTCTAGGATGCTTTATCAACAGTTGGAAATTCAGCTTTATTATTATGTGTTGCTGCTGCATAATTGTTCTGTTCTCTATTAGGTTCATCCACTATTACTTCACTTTCTTCTAGAACCATATCTAAGTTACAATTCCCTCGAGTCCTATGAATCTGTCTTTGATTTTTCATTGTTTCGTTCCTCCATTTTTGCAGCTCCTTAGCTACTTCGCATCCACGATAATTTGCAGGATGTTTTTCTCCGCAATTAACACATTTTGGATGTGCAGTTTTGCTTATTTTACAATCTTTAGTAAAGTGCTTTCCTGCACATTTCACACAGCGTGGTTCTTTTTGGCAATAGGCCTGTGTATGGTTAAAGCCTTGGCATTTCTTGCATTGTGGTATCAAATTAGTATTCTTTCTCAGAGGCTCCATTTTGACAACCACATTCAAAATTGTCTTAATATTATATATATCTGTAATATTCTCCTTATTATCAAAGGTAAGCATAAATAGTGGCAATCCTTGTCTAATTACTTCCTGCTCCCCATTCCTATTTTTATACCTTTCTTTCTTAAGAATATTTACAACATCTTTAATTTTAAAACCTCTTTCCTTTAGTTCTTCTATTATATCTTCTTTTGGGCATGAAGCATGCAATCCTCTTGCCATAACTCTGATTGGTCTATCATTTTTGTTTTCATAAGTCTGCCAATTGATTTTTTCTGTGTTTAATTTCTTGGCTAGAGCCCTATAGCTATCAGAGTTCATAGTATTGATCTTCCATACATTATTATTTAATGATGTAACTTTATATTCTTTTCCTAGCACTGGCTTTAATAATGCCTTAATTTTTGAATAATCTGCTATATCATATATGTTAATAGGTGGAGGATGGTGTTCCTTATAGGGAATTTTTTTCCCCTCCAAGTTATTTGTTTTGCTTTCAGTGCTTCTGGTTTCTGTCTTTTTCCCATTTTTTCCTGGTTTTCCCGTTTCTATTACTGGGGATGTTTCAGCTTTTCGTTTTTGTTTTTCCTCTTTAATATCCACCCTGTTTCTCTGGCCAAATCTTCCTCATCTGTATAGTAATCTATTATATTGCTAGAACCTGCTTTTTCTATAAGATCTTTCTCACTAGTTGTTTTCATTCTCTTTTGCTCTACTCTTATAGGTTCCATATTGGCATCCGCAGAATTCTGCTTTGCTTTGTCCATATTTTTTCTAAGTTCTTGATTTTCGAGTCTAAGAGCTTTTATTTCATTTTTTAATTCTTCGTTTTGGCGCTAATCTCATTCAGTATCTTCTTTAGTTCCTCTTCTGCTGTGTGTAAGTGCACTACTTGTTTTGCTATAGGCGAGCGTTGAATCAATGCACTCTTTCTAAACACATCTCCTTCAAGCAGTTGATGACTCCCCCCAGAATCCATGGAGTCTACCTCCGAAGAGGGTGGATTGTCCAGTTTACCTGGAGTACCACCTGGGGTAGTAAATCCAAAATTTGTTTTATCCATTGCTTGGGTTAATGTTGTGGAATGTTCTTAGCTTCCCCTCGTCTCTTGATAGTAGCTAACGCTCACATAACTACCCGTCTGACTCACCGGGTACTGGGCCCCCCCGCCACGACAATGCGACATTCCCTGGGGGGGTTAAGTATTTTAAAACTAAAACCTATAACAAGGAAAATATAAAAAAAAACGGTAAACTCCTCAAAAAATTTATATACGTAACATAAATTTGGTATTTTAACGAGCTCTACTTTTAACAAATAATTTTTGTCTATATCTTATGGTTTTCCAGTTATACAAAACTCCGAAAAATTCATCCAGAATAAAGATTTCACAGGTTATCCTCAGAAAGTTCAAGATATACATTTTATTTTTCATGTAAAAATCTTTAATATAGGATATTTTAATTAAAATCTTTAGAGCTATTTTTGAGAAAATCAGAGTTTTCAAGAATTTTTCCGTGTAAAGCGTAGTTGGGGGCTGGGGATTATCTTGAAAATCTTCATGTCGCATCCTTGAAAGATCGGACTTTTCGTTTTTCAGCTAAGCTGCCCTGACACATACACACACACACTCACTCACACACACACACACACACACACATTTTTCTAAAAATTCTTTTCTTTGATTCAGGGGTCTCAAAATATATATAATTCTGTTGAAATATCGATATCGAATTTTTGGGTACAATGCAATACCTTGACTATCGAATATGTACATAGTACGTGGAGAGAAAGTAAAAATGGTCAGATAAGGTACCAAATCAATTGCTGTTCAACGGTATTATTTCCTTTGGGCCATTAAAGGTCCATCCCACATACATGGACGAAGATAAATATATAAATCGCTGGCATTGCATCCCCAGGCGACAACAAAGCGAACGGAATGCCTTGAACACTGACCTCAAATTATCTGTAAACAATTAGTAAGGTCTTCTACCATAGCAATGGATCTCATCAGGATATGCCACCGAAATCAAATATTGTTGCAGTGTCATTTCTGTTGCTCAAGACCTTTTCAGAAGTTGTCTATAAGCCCGTCTTATAGTTAAACCTATATCTGTATTTTTAGAAATCATATGTTTAGTTGTTTTATTAGCACAGTTTTGTAAGTTTAGTTGTGTTTCATAGTTAGTAGCGTTAGTTCTTGTATAGTTATTAAAATATGCAGGCCTTGCGAGTATTCCAGTATTGCCAGGGACATGGAGAAAAGAAGCTGTTAAAACTTTGATTAAACAAAACCGCATTTTCGATTGCCTCTGTGGTCGAGTAGTCAGTGAGCGGAGTTCTCATCCGAAGGTCTCGGGTTCGATCCCGTCTGAGGAATTATTCCCCAGCCCCCACAGTCTGGAAGTATGTTTGTGTGAGTGTGTGTATTTAGTGATATCAAAGTGATTAATCTAAACTTCTAAACTTACAGTAATAGGAGTTGTTTCACAATTCAAAGCCCTCGATATGACCATTGATGTTAAAGGGGGCTATGCAAATGAAACAATTAGAAAAAAATCAGATATTCGTGTGCAAAGCTCAGGAATAATATGTAGAGAACAATCGTTGAGAAAACGGTTCAATATAGAGACCACAAGACTCTAAAGCTAGACTGAAAACCGATAGGAAATATTGATCTTTTAACTCCATATCTTTTCTCTCAATTTTTTACAACTAGCTTGTAGTGTGAAAACAAGCCATTTTTACTGTCTCTAAACGAACTATCTACTAGAATAGTGTATAGTTAAAGTAAAATAATTTGATTCTGAGGATTCACCGGAAGTTTTAAGATCCCCGAATCCAGGAAAAGCATTTTTAGAAAAATGTTTGTTTGTGTGTGTGTCTGTGCGTGCGCGTGTATGTGCGTGTCTATGGGCAGCATAGCTCAAAAAGAAAAGTGCATTTAAATACCATTTAAGTTCAGTATCTTCCAAGGATGCGAGACGAGGATTTTCAAGAAAATCCCCCCCCCCACCTCAACTACCCTTTACATGGAAAAATTGTCAAAATTCTGATTTCTCAACAATGACTAACGATTTTGATTAAAATATCGTTATTAAAGATATTTATATCACAAATAAAAGGTACTATATCTTGAATTTTCTGCAAATAGTCTCTGAAGACACTTTTATTCTGGATGCATTTTTAGGAATGTTATATAACTGGTAAACCGTAAAAAGACGAAAATGTGCTTCACAAAAAGGTAGAGCTTGTTAAAACACAATTTATGTTACTTACTTCCTTGTAAGTAGTAGGTAAATAAGGGAATACATTAGGCTAAAACGATAGTCAAATCTTTTAAAAGCTGGTTGCCCTGCGGTTGAAATCCGTTTCTATGCAGGGCCAGGAGCTAACAACTTTCCGTATGAGAACATTTTTTAAATTTGAAAGAAATAAAAAGGAGTATATCAGAAGTGGTGAATTCCATGAAAAAACGTATATGACGTAAACTGTGTGTTTTAACGTGAACTACATATTTTTGTAGAGGCTATTCCCAGAAAATTCAAGATATGCCCTTTAATTTCCATATACATATCTTTAATATACGGCATTTTAATAAAAATCGTTAACCATTTTTGAGAAAGTCAACATTTTGACATTTTTTCCATATAAAGGGTAGTTTGGGATGAGTGAATTCTTCTCAAAATATTCGTGTCGTATCCTTGGAAGATACTAGTTTTGGTATTTTTGAGTTATCGTGTTGACACACACACACTTCCACACACACGGATTTTTTTTGAAAATATTTTTGAGACAGGGGACCCTCAAACGTGTATTTCCGGTGAAGTCTCGGTATAGAATTTTTGAATGGGATGCAATACCTTCTCTAGAAACTAGGTGCATAGTACGTGCAGAGAAAGTAAAATCATTCATCAGCTGCTACGCGCGAGGCAGGAGTAAAAATTAGAATTAGTTTATAGAAAGTGCGTAGGTTTAGATGGTATGAAATGTTTTGTAGGGTATTAAACGTTTTAGGTAAATATTTTTAGCCATGGGGAGAGAAGTTGGGAAGAAACGTTGGTAAACTAAGAAGAAATGCAAAATAATAATGGAAGTATTAAATTATTAAAAAAAAAAAAATGTATTAGTAAGTTGGTAATAGATCGAGTTAAGGCTAACGGATATATGTTCAAAAACAGTAGCGCAAGGACTAAAAAGGAAAGAATGGAAGGATCTCTAAGTACTCCATCAAAAAAGAAATAAAAAACACGCTAGGTAAACGCAATATGATGGAATAAAACAAAATGGAGAGAGGCGCGTCGTTCTTCTTTACGTTATTGCATCCACACAGAATGTAATTTTCTCTAGGGTAAACATTATGTTCCCTGCCTACTTAAATCTTTATCATTTTATATATTATTTGTTTGATAATATATGTTTCTATGCCTGTAAAATCGTATATCGTGGCAGTGGCGGCTCGGAGATCATTTTCAGGGTAGCAAATACGCAATACGCAAATTACAGATCTAACAGAAACTTTTTGCTTAGGTTCCTTGAAGAAGTAGCTCGATCCTTCATGCTGGTATATCGATTGATGACATCATCGTACTATGTCTCCTGTTTTTCCAGCGAATGAAGAAGTTCGCGTTCTATAGGACCTGTAACCCTGTAATGTCCCATTGTGCTCCTTAAGTAAGACTTCACTCCATTCAAGCAACAGAAGCTTCTCTCGACACTGCAACTTGTGGAAGGAATTGTTGCAGCTAAGATGTGCAAGCTTCCGGCAACACACTTTAAATGTCACTTTCCACAAACTATTTTATAACGTCAGTTACACTACGAGACAACTCGAGCTCCTTTCTCAGTCTTGAAATGCCAAAATACATGGTGTGATAATTTTGTAATGAAACTAGCTGCTTGGCAGGAAAACATTTAAAAAAAGCAGTTGGAATATTATCTCTCAATGTAATATAGTAACTATTAGCACCTAAAAATGTGCATTCCTATTAAATAAGTACTTACCAAAGGAATTTCACTTCTAATTCTCTGTTTTTTCTAAACTTACAATTATAGTAACTACAGTAAATGTAAGTTTGTCTCTTTCATACATTTAACCAGTTAGTGCAAAATTCAGCAAAATTATTACAGAATGAACATATTTTCAGAAGGTATTTCCAGAAAATTCAGCATACCATTATTTGTGGTATAAATATATTGAATATATTTTAATAAAAATTGTTAAGAGCTATTTTTGAAACAAATTCCGTGTAAAGGAAGTTTGGGATGGGGAAATGTTCTTGAAAAATCCTCCTGTCGCATCCTTGGAAGCTGCCAAACATACATACCAAATTTAGTATTTAACGGTCTTTTAGTTTTTGAGCTATGCTGTGCACTGACACACACGAACCTTTTTCTAATTTGTTTTACTCGGGGAAACTCAAAACGTGCAGATAATGTAAAAAAATAATTTAAAAAAGTTCAAAGTGTGATCAGCAAAGAAAAGAAAAGAAAAGCCGATAAATCCAAACTCTCTGTTTTAAGTTCACTATTTTTCAAAGATGAGACATGAAGATTTTCAAGAAACTCCTATTCCCCATACTACCCTTATATTTTAAATTTTTCTAAAACTTTGGCTTTCTCAAAATGGCTTTAACGTCTTTATTAAAACACGTTTGAAAATTTATTTACATGACAAATAAAATGTGTACCCTTAAACTTTTGAGAATAGCCTGTGAAGTTGTCTTCATTGAAATGGGTTTTTGTATAATATTGCATTACTAGTATATGTAAGGAATAGTCGGAAAACTAATACACAAAATCTGCTTACCTCAACTTTTTACTTTCCCTATACGTACTATGTACATAGTGTATAGAGATGGTATTGCACTCCATCCAAAAATTCGACATCGAGGTTTCACCGGAAATATATGTTTTAGGGCCCCCTTTATCTAAAAAAAAAGCATTTTGGGAAAAGGTCCGCACCTGTGTGTGTGTATGTGTCCGTGTGTGTCTGCGAACACGATAACTCAGAAACGAAAAGTAGGCAAAATACCAAACTTGGTGGATGCGTAGGTTTCCACGACCTGTGTCTTGATGTGTCTTCTTAGCTTCCGGAGAAGGCCGCGTTATCTTGCATGAGAATGCCGACGTTTCGCTCATCTTGCCGTGAGCTGCTTCTGGGCTTCTTCAGACTGCTACGAGAAAGGATTGCCTACACTAGGAAAGCCCTTCACAACGTCGAAACTGTCTTGTACAAACTCCACACAAAGCTACCAATGGATCTACAGCCACCAGACTCGGAAACTCTTGACCGCATCTCAGCCACCACCGCAGACCACGTCCACAAAATAACTGCAGAACGTCAACAAAAGAAGTTCCAGCGATTGTATGACCGGCAGCATCCTCCGACACCACAACTAGACAATGACACTCTTGTAGTGAACTTATCGAGCATTGTCATCGACGAGCCCACCAAGACCATACTAGCAAAGGGTCTTAAATTTGCACCTTCACCAAAACGGATTCCCAATGAAGAAATAAATAGCAGCAGTAGAACCAGTCGCAGCGAGTCTTCCTAAACAGGCGGCTAACGAGCTGATGGGATCCTCAGCAGGGCTAAACCACCACAACCCAACATAACTAATGCAGAACGCGAGGCACTAAGAGCCATCTCTTCAAATTCACACATCATAATTCTACCTGCGGACAAGGGCAATGCCACAGTCATCATGAACACCTGCAACTATCATGATGCTCTGCCTGCTAAACGACCCCGCCTACAACAGAATACAGACAAATCCCACCTCTGCCGTGGAAAGACGCACAATGCTCATAATACGGACTTCCTCAATTCCAAAAGAAAAGCACAGGCACAAGAGCCCAGAAGAAGCTCGCGGCGAGAGAGCGAAACGTCGGCATTCCCATGCAAGATAACGCGGCCTTCTTCGGAACCTAAGAAGACATACCAAACTTGGTATTTAAGTTTAGTATCTTCCAGAGATGCGACACGAAGATTTTGAGAAAAATCCCTCCACCCCCAACTACCATTTACATATAACTTTTATTCGAAAATTTTGACTTTCTCAAAAATGGCTCTAATGATTTTGATTAAAATTTCGAATTTTGGTCAACTCCTGTCCATACAAAAAAGGAACTTCAATCACATAGCAACCAGCTTTTGACTATCATTTTAACCTATGGTACTCCATAATTTTGTTTCTACTTAAAGGTAGCAAATAATAAAATTATTTCTGCTAATTTTTTCTCGATTAGCATGAAGTAAATGTAAGCATAAGCTTTTTAATAATACTTTAATGATGAGATGTAGAGAATGTAATGTGAATGGAACACATAAGCTTTTTTAAAATAACTGATTTGTGGCATTAGTTATTTCCAAGATATTCGTTAATATCAAATTGTTCTATACTTTGCATTCGTTTAGGTTCTGTCAATTTTCATTTGTTTCTCGCGATTTAATGAATATATACGGAGTTTAGGGCAGCACGCAGCTTCTTTGTTCTTAAACATTTGACTAGCGCTGTCCCTTTTTGTCTACAACGAAATATATAATGAGATTGTTTCTGCAAATATTTATCTGGATTAATATGAAGTAGATAGAAAAATATTCTAAATAGCTTATATATTCACTAATAAACATGGGGGAAGAGAAAGTCGTGTGAATGTAGTACATCTCACTTTTTTTTCTGTGTATCTTAAATGGTTTTACTACGACTAAGTAATATTTGATGGCACTTTTTGCATGTTAAGTGCCACTAAGAATTGTTTAAATTGAATTATTCCTACACAAAACTATACAAAGTAGGGCAATATAAATAGAAGGATAAATTTACTTAATGTGGAGGTATAAACATTTGTTAATTTCCCTTGAAAATGTATAACACTGTTTTATTAGTTGCAACATATTTTTACTTTCTCTACACGTACTAAGCATATATTAGGCAGGGAAAGTATTGTATTCACCCAAAAATTCGAGGTCAAGATTTCACTGATAATATGCTTTTGGTCCCCTGAAACCAAAAAAGTATTTTCTAGAAAAGGGTCTTCGTGTGTATGTGTGAAGCATAGCTCAAAAACGAAAAGATCGAAATATACCAACTTTCGGTATATCAGTTTGCCATCCTCCAATGATACGATACAAAGAATTCCAACAAAGTTCGTCCAACCCCAAACTACTTTTTACATGGGACATTTTTCCAAATTTAGAATTGCTCAAAAATGATTTAAATATTTTGATTAATATACCATACGTTTAAGACATTTTTATGACAAACGTAATGTATATTTTGAAATTCCTGGGAATAGCCTTTAAACACCTCTTCATTCTTCATTTTGGATTACTTTTGTATAATATAGAAACCGTAAGACATAGACAGAAACTTACATTTTTGTATAATCAACCATTTCCGAGATATTCTTTGCTACTTAAACTTTTCTCAAGCGGGAAGTTTCATCTCTTCTTTTTTTACTTCTGACGTGCAAAGAAAACGTAATTTTAATTGTTTCACTAGCGATCTGCTTTTTAAAAGTCTTAACCGTCATTTTAGTTTAGTGTATTTCCTTATTTCGGTGCTACTTAAAAGGTAGACGATTTATAATAACGTTTATGAGGATTAGAATGATGTAGATAGGACAATAATCTTTCGTAAGAATATTTTGTTTGTGCAAGCAAAGAAAGTCACGTGAAAAGGACATATCACTTTTGTCATTTTAACACATATTTTTACTTTCTGTAAACGTACTAAGTACATAGTGCATAGAGAAGGTATTGCTGCACCCAAATTCGGTACCGAGATTTCACCGGAAATAATGCTTTGAGACCCCTTGAGTAAAAAAAAAATTTTTTTTTAGAAAAACGTCACGTGTGTGTGTCTTTGTGCAGCATAGTTCAAAAACAAAAATACCGCTAAATACCAAACTTGGAATTTAGGTTTGGTATTTTCCAAGGATGCGAAACGAAGATGTTCAAAAAAAAATCCTACACCCCTATCTTTTACAAGATACATTTTTCGAAAATTTTGATTTTCTCAAAAATGGCTCTAACGATTTTGATTAAACTACCTTATATATATAATGAATCGCTGAAATGTATGTACGCGCATCACTTCCCAACGACTGCATCAAATTGAACAATTCTTTTTTTGTTGTGTTCGTTATTGTCAAGGTTTGTGAAGATGAAAATGTTCAAAAATAGTACGGGAAAGTATTTAAAATCTCATAGTATGGATAAAAACCGTGCTAAGTGAATGGCCGCCAGATGGTAGTGATACAAGTTATTTGTTAAATAAGAACTATAGCTTTCCTGGCGACGTGTTAATTCAAAATCTTCTCGGGCTTCTAGCCAGGTAATAACTTGGCTTGACACCAACGTTTCGAAGAAGTGCATCTTCCTCGTCTTCAGGGTGAACTGATGGTTTGAGCTTGCGGAGACTGGTATTTATAAGAGCTGGGATGTTAGCTTCATCCCAGCTCTTATAAATACCAGTCTCCGCAAGCTCAAACCATCAGTTCACCCTGAAGACGAGGAAGATGCACTTCTTCGAAACGTTGGTGTCAAGCCAAGTTATTACCTGGCTAGAAGCCCGAGAAGATTTTGAATTAAGTTATTTGTTGCTAAATGGTCGTGGTACTGCTATAAATTTCCCTTCCCATTCAATGTTAAGGCAACGCACCAGTTTATGAAGACATTGACGCAACGGTGCAGTGAAATTCAAATACATTTTTATGTATTAACTGACCTTTCCTTACTCCTATCGTTTAAAATAAAGAATCAAAGAAGTTTTCCTAACGATTACCACCTAGAGTAAGTAGTTATTTATTTTCCGATAGATGGCTATACTAATATTTTTCCTCCCTATCCAATGTTAAAGTAACGCAACAGTTTATCGAGATGGGATAATACAGCAGCGAAATTCAAATATATTTTTATTAATTAACTGCCCTTTCCTTACTCCTATCGTTTAAAGTAAAGAAGCTTTCCAAGCGACAAATACCTAAAATACTTACTTATTATTTGCCACCAGATGTCCGTAGTTCCTGCTGCTCTATTTTTCGTCTTCAATGCTAAGGGAACGCACCCGGTTATGGGTACAATGACACAAGATAGCTGTGTAAATAAAATATATCCATACATATACATAAATAAATGAATCACTGAAATGTATGCACGCGTATCACTTCCGAACTACTGCATCAAATTGAACAATTCTTTTTTTGTTGTGTTCGTTATTGTCACGACAAAGTTTGTGGGAAAGACAATGATTAAAAATAGTAGGCAAAATATTTAAAATCTCATAAAATGAATAAAAACCGTGCCAAGCAATCGCATTTCGGTTAATAGCCACCAGATGGCAGGGGTATCACAGTAATTTGTTGCTAAATGGTCGTAATACTGCTATATTTTTCCCTCCCCATTCAATGTAAGGTAACGCACCAGTTTATTGACACAATGACGCAACGCAGCAGTGACATTCAAATACAATTTGATGTAATATTAACTGTCCTTTCCTTACTCCTGTTGTTTAAAATAAAGCAGCAAAGTAACTTTCTTGGTGACTTACAGCTAGAGTAAGTACTTATTTATTTGCCACTAGATGGACATAGTGGTATTTTCCCTCCCCATCCAATGTTAAGGTAACAAAACAGTTTATCGAGATGACACAACGCAGCAGTGAAATTGAAATACAATTTTTAGGTATTTACTGTCCTTTCCGTACTCCTGTCGCTTAAAATAAAGGAGTTTTCCTGGTGACGAACACGTACTTTGCCGTCAGATGGCCGTAATACTTTCTGCTCATTTTTCTTCCTCAATGCTAAGGGAATGCACCTGGTTATGGAGACAATGACGCAAGATAACTGTGAAAATCAAATATATTTCTTATGAATTAACTATCTTTCCCTTGGTCATATCCTATACATAAAGGAATAAGTATATTTTTGTTGTAATTCTTTAAAACGAACAAGTTATAAACAACGCACAGAGCCATTAACTCTTCTTGGAATCTGAAAATGGCGGAGAAATGACGGGACCCGTTTTAGGTTTAACGTCCTATTGCAAATGTTGGTTATTTGACGTTATGTGGTACATGAGCCAGCTAAAGAACATGAAGATACCCGCGTAACCATCACATTGCAATTGTGGTGCTCTTAATACATTTGATCAAGTAATATTTTGGATTAAATGGAGAAATTACACAAATCCGTCTAATAAAAGCTTATCAATTGCCCTACCAGATCTACTTTCTCATTAGTTATGTCATTGTTAGCCTTAAAAATGGGTATTCTGACATAGGTGAACACAGAGAAAGAGGAGTAAAGGAAAGAAATAGATTCGGAAGAGGCATGAATGTTATTGTGACTGTCTCCTTAATGTAATTCATTACCTATGCCAGCGTTTACCCGCCACACTATGAAATGCCAATGACGTCCTTGCTTACCCACGCTGTTAACCGTATGTCATCATTTCCACAATACCTTATGGGCGCGCTGGGTTCGTCCTTTTCGCAATACCAAATATATATGCTACATTGCGCAGATTATAGCGCTTCATTGCACTTTTCAGATGCTTTAAAGGCATTATTAGACATTTGCAATGGTAAATTCCTGTTGACACTTCTACTGGCCTGATTTCGTTTCCATCACATTTCTGTCACTTCACGACGTCAAAGGAAGAATTAATATGGAAAGTGTTTCCAAATATTTGTGCAAATTACAAAAATTATGCTTGGTTGAGCGAACGAGCCATTTTAGCAGCCACTAATAAGAATGTAGATTATTTGAATATAAAAATTCAGGTTAAAATTGATGGACAAATGCATTCATTTAAGTCGATCGATTCCATTACCAATCCGAACGAAGTCGTCAGTTATCTTACTGAATTCCTAAATTCATTGGATTTACCAGGAATACCGCCACACAATTTACAGCTCAAGGTCGACTCGGTGATAATTATGCTACGAAATTTCAATCAGCCAAAATTATGCAACGGAACAAAACTCACTGTTAAAAAAAGTATGAACAATTTGATTTAAGCTACTATAACATAGGAAGGCTCAAAGGCGAGGATATACTTATTCCAAGAATAACACTAATGTCAACCGACTTTCCTTTGGAATTTAAGTGTGTTGCTTCCGGCGCGCCTTGCATTAGCAATGACAATAATTCCCAAGGTCAATCGTTAGAAGTGTGTGGAATATACCTTCAATTGTCGTGTTTTTCGCATGGATAGTTGTACTTTGCGTGCTCGAGAGTCGGCAAAACATCTCCTCTATTTGTTTTCTCTCCGGAAGCAAAATTGTACATTACAAGGCAATACAATAAAGTATTGTCAAATTATGTAATTGCAATTTTACTCCATTGCAGATTCGTACTGTAAACGGAAGATTTTGACTGAGTTTTTTTAATTGGTTACACCACCCGTGTGAAGTCGGGGCGGGCAGCTAGTTTAAGATATTTTTTATGACATCCGAAATGTATATCTTAAATTTTATGGGAATAGCCTCTGAAGACCTCTTCATTCTGGATGACCTTTGTATAACTGGAAAACTGTAAGAGATATAAAACAACTTACTACACAAGAAATGTATATCACATTGAAAAACACAATTTATCTCATATACATTTTTAGAGATGTTTCGGATTACTGATTTCAATTTTAAGCCACATAAGTTTTTCTGAAACGGGAAGACATCTTCTCGTTTCTTGTTTGTTTACTCCTGGCAAGCTGAGAAATTGAATTTTCAGTTGTTTCACATAACGACCAGCTTTAAAGGAGACACTATCGCTTTAGCCCGTGCAATTTCTTATTTTCCATCTACTTACAAGGAAGCTAGTAATAAGACTAATTCTGCTAAAGTTTATCTTGATTATCATGACGTAGATAAAAGAATAATCTTTTGAATAAAAGGTTTTTTTTTTTTTGCCGAAAAGTTAGAGAACATCATGTGAATGGAACACATTAAATTTTTCCCTTCTACTTACAAGGAAGCAAGTAATAAGGACAATTTCTGCTAAAGTTTATCTCGATTATGGTGTAGATGGAAGAATAAGAGTCTTGAGTCAAGTTACAGAGAGTCATGTGAATGGAATTCATCAGATTTTTCCATTATAGATAGATCTTTTTTGAAGCCTGGAAGCAGTCAGTGCAATCTCTAGTGCTTCTACTGGCACTAAAGTTGAGGAGGGAAATTTCTAGGTGGTCTGAAACTCCTTGTGAACCTCCCATGTGTAAGCGCGAGTACTAGCTCTACCCTGAACCTACTACCCCGTAAAGTTGCACAGTAGCAGGGGTAATTTCTACCCACACTGGATATGTTGCAATACCTTGTGGGAGACATGTGATATTTCTGGAGTATATACGATCTGCAGAGACTGCTGAGGATGTCGTTGCAAGAATCCAAGCAGTCAACGATACCGCTCATTTCTATCGGATGCGACCGAGCCTCTTGCCACGTTGTTAAACTTGTACAAGAGGCACTATTTATACTTTGAGCCTAAAATAAAAAAACGATGATTCTTCATTGAGAATTCCTTTATTATTTCTCAAAATATTCTCCTTTATGATCAATACACGTTTGTATGCTTTCGAACCATTTGTCTTAGCATTTTTTCCAGTACGTCTTATACTCGTCTTTTGAAACCCCACCTTGTATTTCCTGAGCAGTTGTGTACACCAATCGACATGAGCATCCTTTTGAAATTGTCTAATTATGTGATATCTAACGAGCGCAAACCCTCTTCAGGGCTATAATGATCATGCAATGTTTTATATATGCTAGTAGAGCAATGCTTAGGGTTGCTTCTATCTCATAGTATGTGGAATGAAGAGTTTCCACAGTCAGTTTGTTGTCAATGTTGACTGGAACAACTGAGTTTGGTCAATCTTCACGAATTTCGTCAGTGAACGAACGGTGACCACAATTAAACTCGTTATGCCAGCATTTCACATAAGTAAAGGATGGAGGTTCATAGCCAATGGTAGTAGCAAGTTTTTCAACACATTCTTGTCTTGACAATCCTCGTCAAAAACCATAATACATCATCGCACGAACATTTGCACAAGATAATTCCATCGTTTTGCTAAAGCCGCTAAATAACACACAATATTTGAAGTAGGTTAAAGTCAACACCGGTGTGGAACACCAGATAGCACCTACAGCAATCGGTGTTGCCAAGGGTGAAAATATAATGTCCCTCGTATTCGTGCAGAGAGACGTAATTTTTAATACCTTTTATAAAACACGTAGATTTACGAACACTGTATTGATTTATTGTTATTCCCCGTCAATAAATGCTCCCCAAATTGGATTTGTTGTGTTACCTTGTAACGGACACTGCACCGAACTTTCCATATCAAATCGATCTGTTCACTATACTAAATCATTTGAAAGTTTGTAAGACGGATCACCGAAAAATCCTGCTCATCTTGAGAGATTTCGAGGTTAAGTTCCTACGACTTTTATGAAGCAGCATTTTTACTGAGAAAAAGTACCTCAACATCACCTTCTAAAACTTCAATTAGTTTGATGCACAGCAGCAAAAAAAGAAAAGCAAGAGCAGTAGTGAAGTTACGTAGCTTCATAGCCAGGGATGGACAGGGAGTCTATCAACCCCACCTCTGTGTTTGATGTTTTCAATTCCAGCGCGCTGTTTACTTGCAATCCCTCAAACGATATCCCGTCCACGCTCTCTATAATTACCATTTGAGTAATTCTAATTCATATGGCTCAATTTAATTTTTGTATTTTGGTTTATCTTGAACACCGCAAGTACAAAACTCTGATGTATTCCATTCACATGACTTCCTCTATCTGTCCCACAAACAAACTTTTCTTACAAAAGATTATTCTTTTATTTTTATCATGCTAAAAAAGATAAATATTACCATAATTGATCCTATTACTTGCTTCTGTAGAAGTAGAAGGGAAATAAGGGAACACATTAAGCTAAAGCGATGGTCAAATCTTTTAAAAGCCGGTCGCTAATTGAAATACTTGAAATTCGGTTCTCTTTGCTTGTTAGGAGTAAACAAAAGATACGAAATGAAAGGTATCTCTCTATTGGAGAAAAGTTTAGCTTAAAATGAAAACCAATCAATTGGAATATTTGGAAAACGGTTAACTCAAAAAAAAAAGTATTACATAAATTGTGCGTTTTAATATCTACATTTTCTGTGTAGTAAATTGTTGTCTATCTCTTAAGGTTTACCAGTTATGCAAAAAGTTATACAAATGTCATCCAGAATGAAGAGGTCTTTAGAGGCTATTCCCGGAAAACTCGAGACATACATTTCGTTTATCATGAAAATATCTTAAGGATAATGCATTTCAATCAAATCGCTAGAAGTTAACCGGTTTTCGGTTTTGAGCTATGCTGCCCACAGACACACTCAGAGACATGTTTCCAAAAATGTATTTTTTGGGGGGGTTCGACAGGTCTCAAGACATGAATTTCCGATAAAATCTCGGTATCGAATATTTGGGCGAAATACCTTCTCTGTCCACTATGTATATTATACATACGTGCTAGAGAAAATAACAAGTTACACTTTCCAGATATGTAGGGTACTTCAAAAGCCGCCTCAAAATTATTGTATTAGGATGAAAATAAAAGGAGTCGCATACTGGGCAAACAATGAGGTTTGTCTTCTGTTGTTTTTCAGTTCACCGCTACTATGGATACGGTTTTGTTGAATAAGTTACAAATCATAGCTCTATTACTAAAATACATCTGATTCAGTGCTATTATTTAAGCAAGAAGAGTTTTTTTCAAGGTCTGCGAACATTTAGTACTTAATTTAAGGGTAGGCCAGTTTTTTGTTCGAAGTTCCAAAAAAGTTGCCGCCGCGATTTCCAGATCTCAATCCGATGAACGTAAGGTTGTGTCTCAAATGTGTCTCAGCAGTGAGATGAATGCGCCACCACTCATCACATTTCGGTTGGTTACGCTATGAAGCTGAACTGCAACTGATGTTACTTATTTATTTCTGTCACAGATGATATTGGAAATACTGTCCTCATTCCTGTAGACAGATTTTGATTGTTTTACCTTTATTTCGTACACTTTGTGTAGGTTGTGTAAGTTTGCAATTTCCTTTGGTATATTTTTATTTAAGGACAATTACACTTACAGGGATGCACTTACTAACAGTTCTACGTTGAGGCTCCACAGAAACTGAATTTCTGCTATAATTTAGCGGGGCTCCCTAATATTACATCCGAAATTTCGTCCAGTCTAGACCTACCGCTTTACGGAGCTTCATTCTCTTTCAGGGAATTTGGAATTGATAATTGGATCTGACACAGAATCATGATGAAGACATGAAACAAACAATTTATGTTTTACATTTTATGAAATCTTATCACCATTAAGGAATATATCCTTAACTTAAACGCTGTCTTTTCGATGCTAACCATTTTGGCTTCTCTTCACCAGCACAGCCAGACGTATTGACTTGAAGCAAACAATTCTCAGTGTTATTCAAACACAAATAATACTCCTCCATAGCTCCGTTCCCAACTTAACCACATCCACAGTCGTCCTTTTGTACTGCGGAAACTCTCGTTAATTACCTTAAAGAACGAGTTTGCTTACACATCCAACATCTGAACGATTTTCTCACAAGAAATTGCTAATATTCTAAAAGAAAATCTGCAGAATGTAGTGCATGGAATCGCTGAAAGAATGGTGTACGTCAAACAAAAGAACGAGGGACATCTTCCCAATATTTTATAAAATCTCTTTGTTTGCCCAGACGACTTCTTTTGTTTTGTTTCTTTCTCTACACTTACTATGTACGTAGTGTATAGAGAAGGTATTACAACCAAAAATTCGATACCGAGATTTACCGGAAATATACGTTTTAGGGTTCCCTGTATCCAAAAAAAGAAGCATTTTTAGAAAAAGGTTCGTGTGTCCGCGAGTCTGTGAACACGATAACTCGAAAACTTGTTATTTAAGTTTGGTATCTTCCAGGGATACGATGCAAAGCTTTTGAGAAAAATCCCCCTAAACCAAACTACCCTTTATATGGAAAACATTTCGAAAAATTTGATTTTCTCAAATGGCTAATGATTTTGATAAAACGTATATTAATGATATTTATATGATATATGACAATAAAATGTATATCTATAATTTTCTGGGAATACCCTCTAAAGACCTCTTTATTCTGGATGAATTTTGCATAACTGGTAAACCATAACAGATTTACAAAAACTTACATAAATAATGTAGATCTGCTTAAAACACACACTTTATGTCAAATACGTTTTTTTTTTTTTTTTTTTTTCGTGGGATTGACCATTTCTGAGATATTTCAAGTTATTTGTTTCAGATTTAAATACTTCTTTCACACTTTTCATCTGGCCATGCTTAGAAACGGATTTCAACCACATGGCAAACAGCTTTTTAAGTATTTGAATATCACTTTATCCTGTGTATTCCCTTATTTTCTTTCTACTTACAAGGAAACAAGTAATTAAGTCAATTTCTGATAATATTAATCTCTAGTATCATAGAGTATATGAAAGAATATGATTTTTAACAATGTGTTATAGTGATGTAGAGAAAGTCGTACGAATGGAACACTTCAGATCTTTTTTCCTTTTTTATTTTCATTATGTCTATAACGATTTAAAGTTAGAAATGATTTTTAAAATGTCCTATTTATTTCCTTAATTATTAGTAAATATCTAATTTTAATGCACTGCAAAATCACTTGTGTCACTGCTATCCCTCTTTAAAACACTTGGGAAAAAGTGTTCTAGAAAATAGGGAGAGGGTGAGACTCAGCAGAGAAAATACAGGGATCTCCAAGATTCAAATAAACCTGTTTACAGGAGTTAACGAGCGAGCTCTTCATTAAGATTGAATTAATTAAAGATTACGTAATTTCTGAAAGCAGGTGGACATGTTTTTGTCACAAACCTTAACATCAAGGGAATAAGTGAAATTCGTCTTCGAAAGAGAGAAAGCAGAGTAGAAGAGTTGACACGGACAGCCTTCCTATGAGAACTGCTGTTAAAACAATGGATTACCTGAAGTTCTCCGAATTCCTTTTTTTTTCTCCTGTTTATAAAGCTTGTTGACGTTTCTGGTGAGAAATTAGGTGATGGCAACTTCTCTTTCTGGCCGCACAAATTCTTGGAATGGAAAAGTCCCAGAAATACAGTTTTCTCAAATAAGCCCAGAGGATGTTTCATGCGAACTGTGGACGCGTTTGCTCCCTTTGCGCCATAGCCAAGTTAAATAAATACTCAGTTTGACGCAAATAATTATTTTCGTAGTCAGCTTACCCTTCCCGTATTTAGCTGACACCCTCCTAGGACTTACAAGCGGGTGCCTAGGGGTCAGAAGTCTGTCGAAGAGCCAACGCCACGAAACTACAGGATGGAGAACCTGGAGAGAGGTCCATAGCCAGGCATGAGTATGAAGAAGTGGAAGATATGAAATACAAGCAAAATGGATGATAGGAAAGGTGATGATGGAGCAATTGGTTGAATGAGTGACGGGAAAACCGGAGGACCCAGAGAAAACTCGCCCCTGCGCCGCTTTGTTCACCACAAATCTCACATCGAACCCGGGCCGTCTCACTGAGAGGCGAGTGGTCTAACTATTGCTGTTCCAAATACAAACTACTCTTCCAAAAGATTATTTTTTTATCTACATCATGCCATTGGAGAAAAACATTAGTAGAAGTTGCCGTTATTATTGCTTCGTTGTAAGTAGTAAGGAAATAGAGGAATACACCATGTTAAAGCGATAGTTAAATCTTTTAAAAGTTGGTAGCTATGTGAAGCAATGTTTTGCATAATCCCATTTGAGAAAAGTTAGGTAGTTTAAAATTGAAACCAATGTCGAGGAATATCTCAAAACTGCCAGCTCTACAAGAAAAACGAATATGACATACATTATGTTTTAATGAGAGAGACAGGTTCTGTGTATTGAGCTTTTGTCTATTTAATATTTAACCTTATGTAGAATAAGGAGCTCTTCAGAGGCTATTCCTAGAAAATTCAAATATTAATTTTATTTTGATGTAAATATCTTTAATGTATGTTATTTTAATGAAAATCGTTATTACGAGTTTGGAGAAAATTCAAATTTTCATAAACCTTTCCATGTAAAGGGTAGCTGGTGGTGAAGTCTTCGTATCGCATTCTTGGATGAAACTAAACCTAAATACTAAGTTTGGTTTTTAACGGTCTTTTCGTTTTTGAGCTATGTTGTCCACAGGCACACACTCATTAACACACGGACCTTTTATTAAAAATGTTTTTTTTGGACTCAGGTGACCTCTAAACATGTATTTCCAGGGGATCTTGGCATGGAAATTTTGGACGGAATATGACACTTTCTCTAGCTATGTATATACGTGCTAGAGAAAGTAAAATGCTGTTTGGATGCAGGGGACCCTAAAATGTACATTTCCGGTGGAATGTCGGTATCGAATTTTTCGGTGGACTGTATTATTCTTCCTCTACCTACGTAACATATATTATGTAGAGAAAGTAATAAATAAAAAGATAAACAAATTAGCCCCCCTCTGTAGAGTGGCGGTAGCGGGTCTGCCTCACACTCGAGAGATACCCGGTGGTTATGTGCAGCTAAGGTTTTTCCTGGGGATTTTCTCTTATCCAGGGAAGACGAATGTTGAGTAACACTAAGCTCCTTGGACTCCGGGCTCATTTAAGTATCACTTCACTTACTTTATTTAACGTCCATTAACCTCGTAGGTCATATTGGGCGTTGAACTACCATAAAATAAACCAATAAACAACTTTTAACC
Source organism: Hymenopus coronatus (assembly GCA_030762935.1). Taxonomy (NCBI): domain Eukaryota; kingdom Metazoa; phylum Arthropoda; class Insecta; order Mantodea; family Hymenopodidae; genus Hymenopus; species Hymenopus coronatus. The sequence goes on along the minus strand of CM060898.1, from coordinate 98,322,550 downwards.
CGTATTGAATAGAATATAACGCCATGAACCAAATTAAAAAGGTAGTATATTATTTTTTTTTTTCCTTCTGAAATGTAGTTGTTTTATTTAATTAGAACAATTTTTGTTTGCTTCATACAAATATTTGGTTGCTATGGGAACATTTTAATTGTTTACTTCTTTAATATTTTTGTGCACAAATTGCAACTACTACAACAAATAACATTTTAATTATCTAATATGGTATTCAAAATACTTGCCATTAACAATCTCGCAGTCCGAGCAAGCTGACGTCACAACATATTCGACTCCTATTCGCGTAGCGACCGCCCATTCTGACCATGGGCTTTTCCTGGTTTCTCCGAATTCGGCTGGCGAATGCTGGGGTGGTTTCTCATCTACTACGATTTGCTTTCCATCTTTTCCCCTTCATTCATTTTCCCTATCATCTCTCAAGAGACTTTCTGCAGTTGCTGGTGAATGCCAGTATAGACAGATGGCGCGTGTAGCTCCGCCGTGGCTGACAGGTTAGACCACACGCCTCCCACCCAGGCCGGGTTCGATTCCCCTGCTCCATCTTTATTCTAAATATCATCAGTATCACTGTCTGTGGTACCAAAAATAGTAAAAGTAGACGTTAACACTATAAAAAAAAAAAACAACAACAACAAAACGCCACGCGTTGACGTGCAATAATTCTCAGAAACCAAATTCTGTTTGTTTCTAGCTGAAACTGAGATTAATTTGCTTCCCGCCTGTTAAAAAGTTTCAGTTTTCCACTTTTCTATTTTAAATGCTTGCATAAATGATTAAACGAAATTTTAAATAACACTTTTTGTGCACATTGTTTAAAAGCTGTATTTTACGGACTGTGTTGCCGTGGTCATATGTTAAAAACTAAACCAGTCATTTCGCCGAATTCTACGGTCAGCATCTTCAATGGCAGTCAGTGTAAGAAGTAGATGCAGGGATGGAAAAGAAAGCAGAATATTTATTCCCTCCATTTAGGAGAGATGTCAGGAAACGCATACCCAAATGGCTTAACAGGAAAAAAGGCACAAAACATAAGTAACGCGTTTTAAAGGGATCTACATTTCTTGTGTAGCAAGTTTTTGTCTATCTCATATGGTTTATGCAAAATTCATTCAGAATAAAGACTTATTCAGAGTCTATTCCCAGAAAATTCAAGATATACATTTTATTTGTCGTGTAAATATCTTTAATATACGTATTTAAGTTAAACTCGTTGGAGCCATTTTTGAGAAAATAAAATTTTCGATTTTTTTTTTCATGTGAAGGATAGTCTGGGGAGGACAATTTTTCTGAAAATCTTCGTGTCACATTCTTGGAAATTACTAAACTCCAGTTGCCCAGTTTGGTATTTTACCGAGTTTTCGTTTTAGAGTTATCGTGTTCACAGATTCGCAGACATCCACACAGAGACGGAACTTTTTCTAAAAGTGCTTTTTTTTTGGATACAGGGAATCCTAAAACGTGTATTTTTGGTAAAATCTCAACATTTAATTTTAGTGTGGAATACAATACCTTCTCTATACACTATGTACGTAGTATGTGTAGAGAAAGTAAAAGTTTTTTTGGATACAGGGGACTAAAAACGTGTATTTCCAGTGAAATCTCAGTATCGAATATTTGGGTGGAATGCAATACTTTCTCTATACATCATGTAAATAGTACGTTAGAAAAAGTAAAAATACAATTCTCAAATATACTGTTTATTTTATGGTGCACTCAGTATGAAATATGATACATAATTGCCCTCATATAACAGGAGACCATCAAAATTTTGGAAAATCATTATTACTTTCTCTGCACGTACTATGGAGATAGTATATAGAAAAGAGATTGTATTGCACCCAAAAATTCGATACCGATATTTCACCGGAAATGCATGATTTGAGACTCCCGGAATCCAAAAAAAAAAAAAAAAAACATTTTTAGAAAAATATCCGAAGAGACCGTTAAATACCAAACTTGGTATTTAAGTTCGATATCTTCCAAGGATGCGACACGATTTTGAAGAAAATCCCCCCCACCACTAACTATCCATTATATGGAAAAACATTAGAAAATTTTGATTTCCTCAAAAATGGCTCTATCGATTTTTATTAAAATCTCTTATATTTTAGATATTTACATGACAATAAAAATGTATATCTTCAATGTTCTGGGAAACATATCTGAAGACATGTTTATTCTGAATGAATTTTGCGGAATTTTGCATAACTGGTAAACGTTAAGAGATTAGGCAAGGACTTGCTACGCAAACATGTAGAATTCGTTAAAACACACATTTTATGTCATAAACAGTTTCTTCGTGTTCACAGACATGGAACAATTTTCGAAAAGTTTGATTATTTCATATATGTTAACCGAGATTGGTTAAAATATCGTATATTAAAGATATTTAGATGCCAAATAAAATATACATCTTGAATCATCTGAGAATATCCTCTGAAGACCTTTTTATTCGGAATGAATTTTGCCAAATGTTGCATAGCTGGTAAAATGAAAGAGAAAAAAAAAAAAACTTTATAAAGAAAGAAATGTGGATCTCGTTAACACACTCAATTTCGCATTTACATTTTTTCCGTGAAGTTGACCGTTTTTGACACACTCCATTTTATTAGTTTCAGTTCTAAAATACGGGAATCTGTAAACTTCAGGCAATATTAGAAACGGATTTCAACCACATGGCAACCAGCTTTTAAAATTATCTTGGTCCAGAGTTTCCGGTGTAGACCGCGTCTTAAGGCTAAAATCTGCCGACGTTTCGCCCATCTTATGATAAGGCTTCCTCAGGGCTAACTGCGTCTGGTCCGGCTGGCGTACCTTCTTTTATACTGTAGTTGGGACATGCCAAGTACCGCCCTCCTGTGTTGCCATTGGTTATCGTTTGGCCAATGGCTGGGGTCGCTGCTTTCTGTATTCCTATTGGCTCGCTGGCCGCAAGGTGGGATGCTTTTCTTAGCAGAGGTCTCCAGATGGTGTTCAAACTTTTTCCATTGTCTCTGTTAACTTTATGTTCTTCTTTAATTATTTCTATGCTTTCGCGTATAATGCGATGTTTGTAGTCTTCACATCGCATTATACGCGAAAGCATAGAAATAATTAAAGAAGAACATAAAGTTAACAGAGACAATGGAAAAAGTTTGAACACCATCTGGAGACCTCTGCTAAGAAAAGCATCCCACCTTGCGGCCAGCGAGCCAATAGGAATACAGAAAGCAGCGACCCCAGCCATTGGCCAAACGATAACCAATGGCAACACAGGAGGGCGGTACTTGGCATGTCCCAACTACAGTATAAAAGAAGGTACGCCAGCCGGACCAGACGCAGTTAGCCCTGAGGAAGCCTTATCATAAGATGGGCGAAACGTCGGCAGATTTTAGCCTTAAGACGCGGTCTACACCGGAAACTCTGGACCAAGATAATTTTAATATTGGCCGTGGAAGTTTACGAAAGCTTTTAAAATATTTGACTATCGCTTTAGCTTAGTGTTCTCCTTTATTTTCATTTTGTTTACAATAATAAATACTTCCCGTTAACGCTTATTTCGATTAGCATGAAGTAAGTAGATACAAGAATAAGCTTTTTAACAATACTTTCTCACAAATGTATGAAAGTTATGTGAATGGAACACATCAGATTTTTTTTTTTGTGGTACGTTTGTCTATCTCCTACGGTTTACCAGTTATGCAAAATTCATCTAGAATGAAGAGATCTTTAGAGATTGTTCTAGAAAGCTCATACATTTGCCATATGAATATCTTAAATATACGGTATTTTAATCAAAATCGTTAGAGCTATTTTCAGAAAATAAAACATTTCGAAATGCTTTCTATGTAACACATCTTCTGTCGCGTCCTTGGAAGATACTAAACTTAAATACCAAGTTTGGTATTTTACAGAGTTTTCGTTTTCTAATTATCGTGTTCACAGACACCCACACGAACTTCTATCTAAACAAATGTTATATACAGAGGACCCGGTGACATCTCGTTATGGAATTTTAGGTTGGAATGCAATACCTTCTCTACCGATGTGAAGAAGTAGAAATTGTAAGAATTGTTACGGTCTTAAATGAATGCACCCAGACATTCTATAGTCTTACTGTGAGAAATGATAATGATGTGGAGCGATAGCATCCTGAATGAAAAGTGGAGAAAGCTGGAAGAAAATGAAGTAATAATTATCAGAAGTGGAGGATAGAAGCAATGAATAAAGCAGCAAATGTTTAAAAGCAGAACGGGTTTTTTGCCATACATACAGTCTGGGGATTAAGATATGAGAGAGCTTAAGTTTTAGTGGTTCTGGATTTTTTTTAATGCTTTTGTGTTTTACAAATTTTGAATCGATAAATAAATGAATTTAGTTGTACAAGGGCAGGTGGCGAATTTGTAGTTGGTTAGAGATTTAGAATTCATGTAGGAATTCGAGATTAAGGCAAACTCGGCGTAAATTAAAATCCAGCTTCGGTAATGAAAAATGTTGTATGATATGAAGGGAGAAGTCGGCGAGCTAAAAAGTTCTTAAGAGAGCACAAAGGAGGATATACGGATTTGCTTTATGCTTATGGCGGAAGTGCTTCACTTTCAGCAGAAAAGAGGATTTTGGTTTTGGGGACGTCATTAAGGGTTGCGCTGGATTTGTAACTCTAGTCCATGGGGTCATGGGCCATTTTATAGAAAGGTGCGCATTAAAATAGGTTCGCTCGTAGTCGGCTTATACTCCCCGTATTCTTAGGACGTGCAGGTAGGTGCCTAGGAGTCAGAAGCCTGTCGGGGAGCCAACGGCACTTTGCCACAGAATGAAGAACGAGTGGTCGAACGTAGCTAGGTATGAGCGTGGGGAAGTGGAGGATATGAAATGAAAGCGAAATGGGAAAGGTGATGGAGTAATTGGTAGAATGAGTGGCGGGGGAAATTAGAGGACCTGGAGAAAATCCATTTCATCCACCACAAATGCCACATCCCTGCGCTTGAGATCGAACCCGGGCCGCTTAGGTGGGAGGCGAGCGCGGTCTTACCACTCTGCCACGGCTCAGTCTAAACCTATTTCTATCGATAAGTAGTTTTCCCTAGCTTAACTAAACTATATGTGAGATGAAGCATTGACCACATAAGTGTGACACAAATTAAATGGATAGCAGTTACCTAGCACATACAGTTGGGTAAACAGCTATTGATGTATGATATTGCTATGTCAATAAATACACTTATTCATTCATTCATACTTACATCAGTAGCAGTTTGTTAAACCACTTTGCTTAATCGACAAGTTTACTAATCAAAGTCCTAAATTTAACTGGACAAAATCAGATTTGAGTGAGATTTATTCAATTTTACGAGAAAATTGCATAAATTATTAAAGTAATGTCGGTGTAAAGTTATGCAATATTTCTGAGTGAGCTTCTGTCTAAATTCAGTTACTACGAACAGCGGAACTGAGAACATGTTTTAATATAAACCTGAGAGAGGCTAACTTACTTCTGAGATAGCTAATTTAGGTACATAGGCACCATTTGATGGCTCATAGACAAGGGATTTGTAGAGAAGGAAAAACCTAGTGTCTTACAGCAGGTTATTCTCTCTGTATTCGTCCGAGTGAGAGTACTTCGCGTACTCGATGACAGACCAAAGTCCAGCTGAATGGGAGCATGGTAGTTAATCTCTTAATGGACGAAGGTATGCATTTGGTGCCATTTCATTCAGCCCTGAATACAGCTTGCCCTAAAAGCTGAGGCGAAAAAAAAAAAAAAAAAAAAACTGAGGTGTATATGAATACGGCAGGCATACCCCTGAAAGTAGGTAACTCGCTACTCTTTAACGCGCAGCCAAGCTGAAACAGCCTAACTTACAGCCACGCAAATACAAAGTGCAACATCTCTCCGTTAGTCCTTTGCTAATAGTAAGTTCCTCTTTACTTCCCTCCTCTGCCCGACACTTCTTAAAAGTTCCACGTAGAAAACCAAAAGCAATAAGAGACATACTCACTGACGTGGCTGAAACTTATGCAATGACTAAATTAATGTAACAATGCATAGTGAAGAATCACTGAAGTTGGCTTTTCTTCAGTTTTGCTGTTCGAAAATAGTAAAACGTAGCATAAGTGAAAACTTCCATTAAATTTGTTAAACTATGATTTTAATTTCTTTCTTTCATCTATTCTGGTACTGTATGCTCGCTGCAACCTCCACCTCCGTCCAGATAGGATAATTATCATGGACATTTTGCAATAATGTGGTAGCTGAGGTCAACATAGTGTCTCCTTTGTCTGAAGTGCGGCTGCAAGATCCAAATTTATTTCTTTAAAGAAATGCAATAAGAAAATATGATGACTGATGCTCTAACGCAATTTCTTCTATAGAGTAACTGAAGTAAGTGTTCTACAGGGTGTCAATTGTATCAGAACGTAACAGATATGGTGTGATGATTATATTTTGGAATTTATATTTTACCCATAGTAGTTAATTTTCTGGTAGTAGCTTTTCACTGCATATAAATCTGAGACACGGAAGTACGATTTTCGTTGTCTGCCAGAAACTAAATCTGATGTCTGCTATTGGCCTGCTGAGCCTATATCGTAGCGCTTTGGCTGCCGTCTGCTAACATGAACTATGCTCCATTAGGGTAATGCAAACCTATGGCCGATGTCAGTTGTAGAAAACATTTAAATTAAGGTTTTTGTACCCCCATGTCCTCTAGCCATCACTTCTACCCAAACCTATGTCGCTTTGCTCCAAGAAGAAGACTTTTGAAAGACCCTGTACATAATTCCGGCGAAATCTTTACGTCAAATTTTTGAAAGGAATAAAATATTAGCCCTATTTAGCATAGAATTTATGTAATAATATGTAACTTATAAAAATACATATGTAACCCAAATATTTTATACCGAAATTGCTCCGAAAGTACACATTTCAAAGCCTCCTGTAAGAAAAAAGAAGCTTTTTAGAGAAAGGTCCGTAAACACGGATGTTCAAACACGAAGAGTCTATAAAATACAAATTACTTAGATTTAGTATCTTCCAAGGCTGCGACACGAAGATTTTTTGAAAAATCGCCGCATCCCGAAGATTTTGGTTTTGTCAAAACTGACTGACAATTTTGATTAAAATACTGTACATATCTTGAATACTTTGGGAAGAGCCTCTGGCAACATCTTTATTCTGGATGACTTTTGCTGAACTTTACATAACTGTTTAGCTCAAGAGATGAACGAAAACTTGCTATATAAAAAATATGGATCTCGTTAAAACATTTAATTTGCCATACACATTTCTACGTGGAGTTTTAACTTTTTTCTGTGCTCATTGCTGTGAGCCGTTCACTGTGAAGCATGTTTTAATCGAGTGTCAGTTTTTAGCTCCATCACTTTTGTCTGTCAGTATACCAGCTGATATTTCGCCGGTTATTGGCGGATGAACAACTCGTTGCTGTGGAACGAGTTTTAGATATTATGCGTCACGTCGGCATGATCCACCTTGTGTGATTTTTACGTTTTGCCCTTTGCGTCCTCTATCTGTCTGCCTCTCACTTAGACAGCCCGGGTTCGATCCCAAGTGACCGCATGTAGATTTGTGGTGGACAAGGCTTTGCAGGGGCGGGTTTTCTCCGGTTTCCCTCGCCATCGCATTTCACCGGGGCTCCATCTTCATTTCATGTATCGTCAGTGTCATCGCCTCCGGTGCTACAAGTAGTAAAATCGGGCGTTAAACACTACACATACAAAAACAAAAAAAACAAAAAACAAAAAAAAAAAAAAAAAAACGTGTGGCATTGTCTATCGGTGCTTCGGTCGGAAACCCTTCACTCATCTTTTCATTTTTACGTTCCACAGTTGCTGACACTGCTTTAACCAAATTTTTATTGTAGTTTTAGGTTTTAGTTTTCGGGCCTTGTGCCTAAATTTTTATTTCCTTCTTGTTATCCAGGTGTTAATAAGAGTTATATTTGAGCGCCCTAAAAACATAAAACTACTGCTTCTGCTCATCATTTTTGAGACATTATTTATTATTGGTTTTAGCTTTAAAATACTTAAACTTTTCACGTACGGGAATTCGTAAACTCGTGGCAATAAAATAAAAAATAAATCGGATTTCAACCAGCTTTTAAAACATTTGACTATCGCTTTAGCCTAGTGCATTCCCTTATTTCCCTTCTACTTACAATGAATCAAGTAATAAGACCATTTCTGGTAATGTTCATCTCGATTAGCATGAAGTAGATAGAAGAACAAGATTTTTAACAATAATTTGTTATCGAGAAGTAGAGAAAGCCATCTGAATAGAATATATAAAATGTTTTATATTTTTTCCTAAGCGTATGTGAGTTGAAGATGCAATTTTAAAATGTTGAAACCCTTCTTTGTTATTTTTTTTTCACAAGTTTCCATTTTTAGGTCATTCGTGCTTTGGATGTAAACATTTTAATGTTTCTGTATGCTGTATGTAATTAAAAACTTACTGGAGAGGTAGAGTGAGATTGAGAAATTCATTCCCATAGCCGAGATTTGAGTCCAGATCTGCTGGTATTCAACCAGTGCTCTTAACAAGCCGGTCCCCATGGCCACGCTCGCTAAGGCGTCTCGCTTTGGTGCTTCATGGGCAGGGGATCGTGGGTTCGAGTCCCGCCTTGGGCATGGGTGTTATATATTTGTGCAATGTGTATATGTTTGTGTAAAGGAAGAGCAAAACCAGTAATCATACAGGGGGGGGGATGTAAATAGGCGATACAGCGCCGGAGTCCTGACCAGACTCCGGTACTGTTTAAAAAAAAAAAAACTACGGTGCCATGGCAACACATCGGCACAGCACTTGATTCTCCAATTTACTTGCGTTTTTTCCAGAAAACTTCAAGGAAATCTCATTGTTTTGAGGTGACATTACTCAGTGACGATTTATAAGCTTTATAAGTACTCAAGTCCCGGGCTTTATAGCTTAACCAACTATTAGTTAAATATTACATAATTTGTAAGTCGCCATTTAGATATGCGATCTCAAAACAATTTGAGATATTCTTGCGGTTTGCCGGGAAATCGTGAATGAGTTATATAACATTTAGTGCAGTGCCGGCATATGGCAGCTCAGAGGTTAGAGAAACTGGAGGGACACCAGGAGATCGGTGGTTCAAATCCCGACTATGGCATTGCATTTTTTAGTCTGTCTCTATCCAAGTCCTGTCGTACTCACGACTGGTGTGCAAGAAACAATTCACATAAGCGCTTATTATTTAATTTGAAATTGCAAAATGCATTATGAGGAACGTAAGATTAAGAGTACATTTTTACATTCTCTACCACGTATGTACATACAATGCATTCCACCCAAAAATTTTATACCGACATTTCACCAATTTAGACAACTCTCCCTGTGAGTCTGTGTAGCTGGGAATGGCATAACTGAAACACGAAAACTGTATTTAAGTTGAACATCCTCCTAGGATACGATACGATATTCAGGAAAATCCGCTCATTACATACTGCCCTTTCCCTGAAGTGCTTTTCATTCAAATGCCATATGTTAGAGATATTTAACTAACTAACTCCATGGCACGACAGCTCACGGGGAACCTTGGCCTACCGCCCGGCCGCTGCGTCCCCCATCTCGGTCCACTACAGACGTCATGGATGGGGTGCAGTATTGGAGGGTGAGACGTGGTCAGCGCCTCGAGCCCCTCCCGGCCGGTTAATGCGGTCCTCACGACCTGGAGCCGCTACTTCTCCATCAAGTAGCTCCTCAATTGGCCCCCCAGGGACCTCACGAGGCTGAGTGCACCCCGGTCCAGGTCTCCCAGCGGGGGAAAAATCCCCTCGCCGGTACTGGGGATCGAACCCAGGTCTCCCGCTTGGTAGGCAGCTGCGCTACCACCGCGCTAAGGAGACGACCTTAGAGATATTTACGTGTCAAATAAAATGTATACATTAAATTTTCTTAGAATAACTGAAGCTCTCTTAGTTCTGGATGACTTTTACATATCTGGTAATCCGCGAGGGATAAACAAAACCTAGTAACAGAAAATGAAATCTTCTAAAACAATTTTTTGTGATACACATATTTTGAACAGTTAATCACTTCCAAGATATGTTTTTTTATTGGCTTAAAATTCCAATATTTATACTTTTCTTAAATGGGAAGTCATTATTCATGGCCATGCAAAGACAAGGGAATTCCTATTGTGTTACATAATGTCCAGCTTCTAAAAGATATGAGTCTCTTCATCTAATGTTTTCCTTTATTTCACTTCTACTTAGAGAGGATCAAGTAACAAAGCCATTACTGCTAATGATTAACATTATCTCGATTAGCATGAAGTAGAGAGTAGAATAAACTTTTGTAAGAATATGTTACTGCAGAATAAAGTATTGTAAATTGGAACACAACAGATTATTTATACCTTGATCTTCAAAACGAAGGCAATTTAATTGTATCACAATGCAACCATCTTTAAAAAAATGGCTCTCGCTTTATCCTGGTGTAACCCATATTTACCTTCTAATTATAAGGAACAAAATAACAAAATCATCCTCTGTGGAGCGGAGGTAGCGTATCTGGATCACATTCAAGAGGTCTTGAATTTGAATCTCGTTTATAGTTGCTCAGATAATGTTTTCACTTATCCGGAAAGATGAATATCGAGTAACTATAAGCTCTACTGACCACGGGGGCTTTAAGCACAATTTTAAACATTTCATTCCCCGTCTGATATTACCTATTGTAATTTTACTAACTTGATTGGAGCTCGTCCTGTTGATATTTATATTTTAACAGGAAAAATCTTAACTATCTTATTCTTCCTTTAATATATTTTAAACCCCCTAATTATGTTAAAAAACATAAATTCTAATGTTTATCTAGACTAGCATGAAGCAGAGAGAAGAGTAAGCTTTGTAAGAATAGAAAAATAATTGAATAGGTTTAGAAAGTAAATATGTTTTCATTCAATACTATATAACATAAGGAATATGGATAAATTTTCAAGGGATTAAGATATTCGTGAGGTTGAATTTGTCTCTTTAGGCTGCGAATATAAATGAAGAAGTCGTGAAGCATCTATAAAATGAAAGTGGATATACAAGTGACAGTTACACTTCAGATTTCTTTAGCTTCCTGTATCGCTTGGAAAGAGGGATGTGAACCTACGAGGTGAGTGGATATAAGAATGCTTTTTCTCAGAGAAAGCGAATACCTCTCTTGAAAACAAAATTGTGTTTCTCGAGAAAGAATTCTCGTGTACAGATATCTGAGGCATACCAGACTCCTACCTTTGCCCTTTACACTAAATCTATACGTATCTCAAATACAGTGCACTGACAAGGTGGGCTGAACGTAAGATTGTCTCGAAAGTTAAGCCAAACAAGATACCAGAATCTTGCGGTTTAGGGAGAGAAGTCTTAAAATCCTTAACTGAGGTTCTTTAAACGAATTTACGGTGAAAGTTAGAAAACGGGTGACTCGATATTGCTTAATGTATGGTTTCTGATATAATTTGTATTCATCATAGCACGCTTATTGAAGGCTATGCACGTAGTAAATGTACAGAAAGCAAAAATGAGCCGTGTGATGCATTTTAAAGTATTTTCATAAATAATTCAGTTTTTCAGGAAACTAGTTTACAAATAGATATGTAATATTAAATTTTTATATTAGCCCTAATTATTATAGAAACCGTTTAAGTTTGCATCTTAAGTACTACACGCCAAAGGCTACCGCTTGATAGCTAAGGCGTGAAACTCCGGATGAATATTTCAGGTTTGTGAATAAGAATCAGGTGTAATACACTTACTGTGATGTATCCGTGAAATTTGGCCAAAAATTGTGAAAAATTAAACAACTACTTCTCGTCATAAAATTATATGAATTCTAAATTTTAAGAATATATATATTTTTTCCACTTGGCACACTTTAGGCGAGGCTATAAATGGGCAAGTGCATGCTTATTAATAGACACTCCCAAATTAAAACCTTATTTTCTTGCAAACACTCATTCAAAATCTTTTCCATACTAAAAATGCTACACACGGTGACATTGTTTACTAATTTGTGTAAAAATTCTTATACTACCTCTCAAAGTACATTTAAAACATTGGTCTCAACAGGTTTTACTTTCCCTAATTAATGCATAGTACATAGATAAAGAAGATATTACATTTCACCGAAAATTTCACCAGAAATACACGATTTGGGGTCCCTGTATCAAAAAAAAACAACATTTTTTAGAAGAAGGTCGCTCACGCGCGCGCGCGTTTGTTCGTCAACGCGATAGTTAAAAAAACAAGAGTCGGTGAAATACCAACCTTAGTAAGTATTTATGTTTAGTATCTTCCAAAGATGCTACACGAAGATTTTGAGGAAAATCCGACACTCAAAGTGGCTCTAAGGATTTTTACTAAAATACCGTAGGTATATTAAAATATTTACCTGACAAATATTATATATATATGTATAATATATCTGGAATACTCTGGGAATAGCCGCTGAAGATCTCTTTATTTTGAATGAGTTTTGCAAAGCTGGTAAACACCAAGATAGTCTAAACCTTCGTACACAAAAAATCTGATGTGCTCCTTCACATGACTTCCTCTACATCTCTGCAACAAATTATTGTTAAAAAGCAAATGCTTCTATTTATTTCATGCCAATCGACAAAAAATTAGTGGAAATAGTCTTATAACTTGCTTCCTTGTAAGTAGAAGAGAAATACGGGAGTACCATAGGCTAAAGTGATAATCAAAAGCTGGTTGCTATGTGACTGAAGTTATTGGTATTTTACCGACTTTTCGTTTTTGAGTTATCGTGTTTACGGACACACACACACAGACGGATCCTTTTATGAAAATACTTTTTTGGGATACAGGGGAACATAAAACATACATTTTCTGTAAAATCACGGTATCGATTTTTTTGGTGGAGTGCAATACCTCCTGTATACACTATGTACATAGTACGTGTAGAGAAAGTAAAAAAGTATCTCTTAAAACACACAATTTGTGTTATATATTTTTTGTAGAGTTAACAGAAACTTCTTCTATATTTAGATAAAATAATTATTTTAAAATTTAAAATTTTCGGGCTGTTTTGCCGTGGTCTGTAGGTTAAAATATGTTCAGTTAAAATATTTCTCCCTAACGTTTCGTCCCTGTCTGTGGGGGACATCTTCAGAGGCACTGCACTCACGTCGCTAACTCCGAGAAATATTTTAACTGAACATATTTTAACCTACAGACCACGGCAAAACAGCCCGAAAATTTTAAATTTTAAAACCATGGACACCGGCCGTGAAAGCTTACGAAAATAATTATTTGTTACAGAGATGTGCGGAAAGTCATGTGAATGGAACACTCAACTTTTTCGAAATAACTTCCAATTTTGATAAATAACCTATTAAATTTTGAAATGTATGATAAGTAAAAGATTTTCTACAATAATTAGAGTTAATATAAACAAATCAGATCTGTACCATTCATATAACTTTCTCTAGCTGTGCCACACACAGATTATTCTTATAAAATATTATTCTTTTATCTCCATCAAGCTAACCGAGGTAAACATTATAAAATTGGAATTATACTTGGTTCTTTAGAAATGGTAGCCAAATAAGGGAATACACTAGGCTAAAGTGGTAGTCAAATCTATTAAAAGCTAGCCCTATGTGAAACAATAAGAGTTCGCTTTACATGGCCTGCAGTAAAACGAGAGATGTCCTCCCGTTTCAGAAAAGTTACTACTTTGAAATTGAAACAAATAACAAAAATACGATCTCAGGCTCGGTCAAATTTATATAAAAAACATGTATGACATAAATTAGTGTTGAGATTTACATCTTTTGTGTAGTAGATACGTTTTTATCTATATCTTATAGTTTACTTATTCTGCAAAATTCATCTAGAACAGAGGTCTTCAAAGAATATTTCCAGAAAATTCAAGATATACATTTTGTCATGTAAATATTTTAATAAAAATTGGAGAAAAATGTTTGATAAAAATGCAATTTTCAAACATTTTCCATGTAAAGTGTAATTGGAGTGTGGGATTATCTTAAAATTCTTCGTGTCACATCCTTGGAAGACACTAAACATAAATACCAAGTTCAGTATTAAACGGTCTTCGTTTATGAGTAATGCTACACACACACACACTTACACACACGGGCTTTTATTTTTATTATTATCATTATTATCTTTTTTTAACTCAGCGAACCTCAAACATATTTCCGGTGAAATCTCACACGGTAATCTTTATTATGTGTATATTTATGATTCACGTGACTCATTTTATTAGCATAATGACTTTTAGACAATAAACAAAAGAACTATGCTGGCTAAAATTTTGATATACTGCAAAACTATCCTATTATTGTGTATAATAACAGAAATACATTTCAATAATATATCTTATATACAGTAAATTGTCCAAGTTTTACATATGTCATCCTAATAATTCATATTCACAGCATAGTATAACAACACAAATATTAGGAGACAGCTAAGTTGGAAAATTGTCCAGAAACCAGCAAGAATATAGGTGAGCAATACAAAATAGGAATGCGGAATTTTGAGGTAATATTTTAATATTCTCGTCATAGTGCTTTGCTATGCTCTTTGTGAACCTGCTAATATTTGTCGATTTGAAGTGGATATGACACCAAGTGTCGATTCCTGTTTAGTTTTGTTTTAACAAATTTGGAAGGGATAGAGATGCACAAGCTCGACTGTAGTTAAAGCAAATTTTGGGTTAAAACAGTGCTTTTGGAAATGGCTGCTAATCAATGAAGATAACGTAGCTCGTTACAACTAAAATGTTTAACGTAGAGTTTTACGTGAGAGTGCAGAAGGGACGTTTTATTTAGTTAATATTTGCATTATAAGAAGCTTCAATAAATTGGTGTTAGTATATTCGGAACGTTCTCGTAACAATAAATTCTAATATTGCATTCACATGACTTTTTCTCCCCAATGTACATCAAGTTAATTTTACTTTCTCTAGCCCATATGTACAGAAAAAATTTGATGTCAAGATTTCACTGGAAATAATGTTTTGGGTTCCAAAAACGCATAGAAGTGGACAGCATTGCTCAGAAACGAAAATTTTTCGAAACATTTGTTTTCCTCAAAAATAAAAAACGATTTCGATTAAATTTCCCTATGTTAAAGCTATTTACATCCCAAATAAAATGTATATCTTGAATTTTCTGCGAATAGCCTCTGAAGGCTCTTTATTCTGCATGGATTTTGTAGAATTTAGCCTAACTGCTAAACCGTAAGAGATAAACTAAAACTTACTACACAAACAAGGTAGATCTCGTTAAAACATATCATTTATGTCATACTTTTTTCGCGGAGTTGGCCATTTTCGAGATATTCATTGTTATTCATTTCAGCTTTGAAAAACTTGTACTTTCATACAGGAATTTACCAACTCGTGTCTATACAAACATAGGAACTTCAGTCACATAGCAACCAGCTTTTGGCTTTCACTTTAACCTATGTTACTCCCTTATTTCGTTTCTACTTACAAGGAAGCAAGTAATAAGACTATTACTGCTAATCTGTTCTCGAATAGCATTAAGAAAATAGAACAGTAATTTATTGTAGAGATGTGGAGAAAGTTATGTGCATGGAACACAATTTTTTTTTTGTATTGTGGTTTTATATATATTATTTGTATAAACTTCTCTTAAATGTATTTGTTTCTTGGTTGTTTTTGTTTTAATACTGCTTACTGTTTTGTGTATTGAAAAAGCACGTACGGTCTGTGGACCCGGGCGATTGATGATGCTCAAAGTATGATACTGTTATGTCAATAAGCTAACTTATTCATTCATATAATGAATTAAGTAATAAGACTGTTTGTGCTAATGTTTATATCGAGTAGCATTGTGTAGAAATAATAATATTTTGTAAGCAGCTAGAGAAAGTCAAGTGAGTGTAACACATCATATTTTATGAAAGCTGCGGGAGGAATGGAGGAGGATGGAATCATGGTTCGGTATGGTTCTGCTCCCGTTTCCTCGTCCTTCTCAGCACAATGAACTAAAGCGTGAGACACTCTTGGTGTTCTTCTGGCCTCAGGTTATGGGCATGCCAGCGATATTTTGGTAAGCAAGAGTACATTGTCGTGTTTTTTTTTTTTTTTTTTTTTTGCTTTATTGTTGCGTTTCACAATCACTACGCAATTGAATGTGCGTCTCCCACCATTCCGCCGTTGATCCGTATATAAAAAAAATGGCGTGTTATTTATGGACGCTCTTTAACTACTGTGGTTCTCAGAGTCCCATTCTAAAGATCGCTTGATTTTGCTCAGAAGCCTCTCTATCAGGCTTGAGGTTCTTTTACGTGCCGTAAATCTACGACATGGGACCAACGGCTTTATTTCCCTTCCTTAGCCATGCTAAGGATTTTTACACCCGTCCTCCGCGGGTTTGAACACACGCTACTTGTCTTATGATATTATTAAGTATCTTCCTGACCGCTAGCACTAAGGTTGCAGAAAACAGAAATATTGCTATATTCGCAGTTTTTCAGATGCGTTCACAACTTCATCAGTGGAAGACTTTGACTGCCTGATGTTAACAAACGTTCAGCTAACACCAGGCAGGCTATGATCACACTCTTCACCCTCCCGAGCAGGTGTGTTACACCCACACGTGTTTGTTTTCGACCTACAAATGCCAACATTTGGTGGGGTGACTGCAGAATCTCTCTGGGGTGTATGTTTCTAGGAAAAGCTTCAGGTAGAATGTATCTCGTCTGAAGTAGTATTATAAAGCCTACATTTATCTGATTTACACCAGGTGGCCCACGCAAGCCGTTCTTAGCTGAAGTTAGTTACTCCCGGATAATGCGGACGCCGAAAGGTTTGCCTAAACATGTCAGTAAAGGGGACGCGATACTAACAGAGAGGAAACTTTGCTAAACGTAAATCAGATCTTGAAAACCAGCACTTAACTGCTTTAACTGGTCCTATAGACCGTCGCTAGAGCACGTGCTCACTGTAGTGTGGTCCAGAGTTCGATCCCTGAGCAAACCAATACTCTTATGGACCAAAGCATATTAATAATCTGTTTCAAGGCTTATCAAAATCTGCCAGCTATAAATAACACATATGGAACAATTTGTGCTTCGTAATTAGTAATATTAAATAATTGTCATTAGATCATTGATTGCAATAAAGAATAATAAATATAAATAACTTATGTGCCTTTAAATCTATGTTATAGATTGACATATACTTATTATTGCATTATTCATAATAAAATGTTTAAATGGATCCATTGATGTAAGCACCTCGCAGTATTAGCATGGGCACCTCTTAACAGGCACTGAAGCGTAATCATGACGTATTGTTTCTTTTAACATTTTTGGATTTTCCGGTTCCCCATAAGAAACAAATCAAAGGGAGTTAAAATTAACCGATCTCGCTGACCAACGAAAGCAACTGCCACAACCTATCCAGTGTTCAGGGTACACATTATCGAGATAATCTCTAACCCCGTACAATAATGAGGTGGTGCACTGTCGTGCTGAAAGCAGTGCCTCACAGCTAACTGAAGAGGTTGCAAATACAGCTGTCCTGTAAGTCTGGGAGCTAAAGAAAGATGTGGTCTCCTAGGATGCCGCACCAAACGTTAACACCCCAGTGCGCTTGCATGTGATGTGAGGGTTTTCATGAGCTCAGTAATGTGGATTATACCTATTTACGGTGCAATGATTGGCGAAATAGCATTCGTCTCCCCATAAAATCTGTTCGACGAAATCTTTACTTTATCTAAGACACATCTACAGAGCGATACCCCATTTTGGTTCTTTCAGAATCTTTTGTATCGAAGACCTCGATTCCTCCCCAGGCCTGCTGCAGCTATTCTTTGTCCTAATTGCGATGAGCAGTAGGTATTAATGTCTAAGAAATAAGGGCTTTCATAATAATAATAATAATAATAATAATAATAATAATAATAATAATAATGATAATAATAATGGAAACTAAAATTAAATAAGATAACATTATTTTTATACATTGTACGTACGCATTATTTTAATTTAAGCTATGTCTACCTTAGATGAGATTTGCTCCAAAATACCCAATAGCATTCAGGTGTGACGTGTGATCTTTCCACGACACTTTGTACCTGGAAAGATCCCTTGGTTCTTAAACGCATCTTGTACGTCTAAACACACGTGCAGAAGGTAGACGTGTCATTGGAAAACGTGGAGAATACAATCTTTGGGCCTCAGGTGCATTGCGGTGCGTCTCCCTTCAGCTTATCATATCCGTTAGTCTTCGCTGGAGTACACTGCCGTTGTTATCTGTTTGACTGAAAGACCAGACTCGAACTACAAACAGACGTCACGCGACCTTATGAGAGCGAAGTCAGAAGGAAAACACACGCAAATAGCAGCACTACTCAGTGAAGGTTCGCTGATACATGCATTTCCCCATTGGCAAGTAATGACGAGGCAACCCTTCTTACACTAACGTATGCAGGAAACATAAAACTACAGAGGACGGTTTACTTGGGCCACCTGGTATATATTTACTGAATGTACTGAATGATTTATTGCCCTTAACGTTCATTTTATATGGGGCAGTAGGATCGGCAGCAGTTAATCGTGATAAACATCAGCAGGATTTATTTGACATTTCCTTAAGTGGGCTAAAGTGATGGTCAAATTTTTAAAAGACGGTCTCATGTGTGCATTCGTTTAATAACTTCCTAATTAATGATATTCAAACCTATTTTCGTATGAACCTGCTCCAACGTTTTGTTTTTAGGCATACACCTGCGAAATATTTGACACTATTTTAGGCACAAACTATATAATTTTAATTAGCTATCGGTTCTTCGTTGAATCTGTATGCCGAGAATTTCGTTCATTATATGGTGATATGGTGTTCTTTTGTTTTTGGAAAATAAAGTGTGAATCACTTCACTAAATGATATTAAAAAGTTGTTTGCAAAGATTTTAGAAACATAGAATATAAGGTAGGTTGTAGTATGAAACAAACATTACTCTATACTTTGTATAACCAGAAGCCGGTCCCCATGGCCACGCTCGCTAAAGCGTCTCACTTTGGTGCTTCGTGGGCAGGGGATCGTGGGTTCGAGTCCCGCCTTGGGCATGGATGTTATATGTTTGTGCAATGTGTATATGTTTGTAAAAGAGACAGTAAAACCAGTAAACCAGTAATCAGTAAAACCTACGGGGGGAAATGTAAATAGGGATACAGTACCGGAGTCCTGATCAGACTCCGTTACTGTTTTATAAAAAAAAAAAAAAAAAAAAAATCAGGTCAAGGTGAGTGAAGTCCTGCAGTGAGAGTAGAAAGTTTGTGAACTACGGCGGTGACGCAATACAGACGTCAGAAAATGCTCTACAGTCTGATATACTCTTCAGCGTGTCGCCTTATATCCACTTTGTTAGTGATGGAACGTAAAGAAAATATGAACATCAAACAAATGGCAAACATCATTTGTTCACTCGCAAGCTGGAGGTATTATGTATAATGTTAGTATGTTTTGTGGAGAAAAGGAGGTCGGAAAATACCTTTACCAATACCACTGAACTTGGCTGTTACTTCTACTGCCTTTAATAAAACAATGAACGGTATTTAAGATAAAGAAGAAATATCAGTTGATAAAAAAACTAAATCACCTCGCAAATTTGTATAATATGCACAAGTGCATTATTAGAAGAAATTTCAGGAGTATTATGAGATTAAAAATCTTATGGATATATTCATGTTTTCATGTATTGTATAGTTTTGGGTGGGGAACTTTTTCTAGAAAATCTCCGTGTTGCATCCTCGGAAAATGCTAAACATAAATATCAAGCTTGATATGTAACGGACTTTCCGTTTATTAGTTATATTATTCCAGATACATAATCCCACATGTGCCAGTTTCTGAAAATGTTTTTCTATTTACTCAGTGGTCCAAAAAACTTGAATTTTCCGTAAAATCTCGGTATCTATCTTTAGTGTATATGTAGTAGAGAAAGCAAAAAATCGCTGCATTGCGCAAATTATTAAAATGTGTCAGGAAATGTATATTTCACAGAGTTAGAAAATAATGAAATCTATTAGATTTCGATTTAAAAAGTGTAGACATTAAAGAATATTTCCGACAAAATGTTCTGATGTGGTTCAAAGAGCATCAGTTCATAGAACTATTAGAAGAAATGAGCGCGATGAAAATAAACCAATACTCTACATAATGCAACCTGGATTCACAACGACTACAGGTTTCCAAGTGTTGCTGGAATTAGATGGATAGGTAGAGTCAGACTGAAAAATTCAATGCTATATGCGGGATTTGAAGCATGGATCTCCCGGTTGCTCTGCCACTGAGCTACCATGGCAACATGCCGGCATAGTGTCACAACTAGGGTTGGACACAGGGAGGAAGAGCTGGGGATCAAATGATATAGAGCTCAAAGCTTGGCTTAGCGTAACTAATATATTCTGAAATATGAAAAGGGCTAGTATTCGGTTTACAAAGATTGGAGCTCCCTAAATTAGATAGCTGACTGAATTACAATATTGGGATTAGCTAAGAGTTAGAAAGTTAGATGCTTACCAGAAAGTGATGTACTGCACCGTGGCAAGGTAGCGGTCGTGGTCCAATTGGATCCTGCGGAGGCCTGCAGAGTCTGGGTGCAACGCAGCCCGAGCGTCGAGCAGACAAAAGACTAACGGACTAAACGACTAACAAGAACCCTGGGGCGGGCTCACCTACTTGCTTATATAGCCCCTTGAGATCCTATCGGGGTATCAGTATTGACAAGCCGGATATTTACCAAATATGATGTGGACCCATCTTATCCTTGCACAAGTCAAAGTGACCTTTCTGCAGAAGCTTCTATGAGGAAGCTGAGGTGGCGGAAAAGTCCACAGGAACTTTGCTGGCAACTGCACTCCTATAGAACATCCTGTTGGTTGCACAACTTGGTGAAACTGCTGCATTTTAAAGAATAAAGAGAGTTCTAAGCTTAATTCAAGTCGCTATAAAATGATTAGTAAAATCATCCTGACAATAAAATAAGTTAAATAAACATCTTGCCATTGTGCAGATGACAATAGCATTGAATTTCTCAACTGAATAGTTTGTTTTCCCGGTAAACCACAAGGTGATTTCAAATTCTTTCTGACATGACAACCCAATGGCGACTTACAATGTTGCAAGTACTTTAGACCCAGGATTCATAGTATGGCCAACTATTATGGTCAGTTTGTATGGAATAATTGTTTTTTCACCTTGTGACATACTAGTCAGTTGAGAAATTCAATGCTATGCCGGCATGTTGCCATGGTAGCTCAGTGGCGAAGCAAACCGGTTAGAGATCGGGAGATCCGTGGTTCAAATCCCGGCTATGGCAATGAATTTTTCAGTCTGGCTTTACCAACCAACTCCTTTCCTATACACGGCTTGTGAAAAACAATTACTTCATACAAATTATAATTAAGAGTTCGGTCCGGGGTAATGAAATTGCGCGACTGAATTTCGGTGCACACAGAGTATAACCAAGACGTGATGGAGTAGTTATGGTCTCCACAGCCTGTTTAGAAACGTGTTGTACTATCTAGTATTGCTCGCTGGCTGGCCTCGTTCAGTTCTTATTAGTAGATAAACCAGTGAAAGAGAGCGCAGATCGAAAAATGTCGAAAATACAAAATGGTATCGTTCGACACTGAAAAAACTTGTGGATGATTCAAAAACATATTTTGAGTGACCGGAAGAGAGCCTTTCTTTCGATACAGTAAAATTGTTATCTTGTAATTCGCTGCAATGAATTCTGAGTCAGTTTGGTTAATTTCTGTTCATTGTCCTTTAAAAGCTCTGCATATCATTATCCTGAAGTTTTTGTATCAAGTTTTTGTTTTGTATCAAGTAAAAATACACACATCATAAAATAATTCCTTGATTGTGTCGCTTTATAAATTAAAATGGTTAATATATAGGATGAGCTACTTTTGGAACAGATTATACCTCAACGTGTGTATATTTGCGTTACAAATCCATCCTCACTATCTTTATGCCGCTGACTGCTCTGTGTGTTCGTAACTGTGTAGACTTCGGAACACGTAACCGAACTCTAATGAGTAAGTAATTCCACAAGTAAGGTAAGGACAAAAGACAGTGCTGAACAGCTCATTATGATTCATGCTGGTTGGGAGATGTGATTTATTCCAAATTTTTGCCTCTTTTAAGATTTCACGTCCAGAGCATTAAACTACGAGAGGGGGAGAGAGTTTCAAATTTATTATTCAATACATATATATATATACATTGAATATATTGAATAATAATAAATAATAATATATAAGTGGCATACAAGTAGATAGCGTTCAAGCTGGGTATGTATACAACATTCTAATCGTTCGCGTTTTTCAAATTGGACTGTGGAGGGGAGAAGACCGTTAGGCACACAAGTGGTGCTCTCTGATGCAGGACCACGCTCCGTTAGGTCGTATTGTACTTATATATTACTGCCAAGTTTTATCTCTCTTTTCTATTTAGTTATTCTACCTGTATCAGCCATTTAGACAAGGAGTGATTTAGATATAATAATAATGTAACAATACTAAAGATAATATAATGTACCAGAACAGTGATTAGATAGGTATATATTCTTTTGTCTATTTCATGTAAATCAACATAAACATTAGTAGAAATGAGTTTATTAGTTAGTTCCTTATAAGTAAGAGGAATAAGGGAATACACTAGACTAAAGCCATAGTCAAACCCTCTTTACAGTTATTGCTATGTGAAAAAATTGAAATTCGGTTTTCTTTGCAAAGTTCAGGAGTAAAATAAAAGACCTATAACAAAGGATGATTTCCATTTAAGAGTTTTAAGTAATTTAATATTGAAACAAGTAGAATAGAATATCTTGGAAATGGTTAACTCTATAGAAATTGTTTTTTAACGAGACACACAATTTTGGTTAAATAAGTTTTCGTCTATCTGTTACGGGTTTCCAGTTGTACAAAAGTCGTCTTGAATGAAGGGGTCTTCAGAGGCTATGATATGAAATTTTAAGATATCATTTTGTTTGTTATGGAAACACCTTTAATATTCGTATTTTAATCAAAATCATCAGAACTAATTTGAAAAAAAAACAAAATTGTCGAAATTTTTCCATACAAAGTGTAGTTAGGGGTGGGATAATTTTTTTAAAATCGTGTAGCATCCTTGGAAGATACTATATCAGCTGTCTTTTTTTCTGAGTTGTGTTGCCCACACATGCTCTTGACATTTTGTTAAGAATGCTTTTTTATTCAGGGTGTCTCTAAACATGTATTTTAGGTGGCATCTTGGTATCGAATTTTTGGGTGGAAAAAAGAAATGGGGGGGGGGAAAGTAAGTATCACTTAAGATTTACCAGTTATGCAAAATCTCGTAAAATTCATGCAGAATAAACATGTCTTCAGAGGCTATTCCCAGAAAATTGAATGTATACATTTTATTTGCCTTGTAAATATCTTAAATATAAGATATTTTCATCAAAATATTTTTGAGAAAATGAAAATTTTCGACAAATATTCCATTTAAAGGTTAGTTGGAGGTGGGGGGATTTTATTGAAAATATTCGTGTCGCATCCTCGGAAGATACTCAACTTAAATACCAAGTTTGGTATTTAGCGGTCTCTTCGTTTTTGAGCTATGCTGTCCACACACAAACACATACACACATACGGACATTTTTGTAAAAATGCTTTTTTGTTCTCAGGGGGACTGAAAACACGTATTTCCGGTGAAATCTCGGTATTGAATTTTTGGGTGTAATATAATACTTCTCTATACACTGTACATAATACGTGTAGAGAAAGTAACTAGGGAATCGTTCCGCCGACACCGATCATCGATGATATGAAGCTGGTATTTTTCTTTGAAAATCAGGTGCCATCATATATTAGCTTCTTCTCGACGTTTACCTCTTCGGGTTGGTTCTCATGCGATTCGAATCTAATAGTAGGATCAATTATATGCCCCTGGGAGGAGTTAGGTTTGAAGATGATATCGATACGCCGGTTATTTCCTTCCCTAGAGGGACCTTAACTTCGTATGCCTCGTACCCACGCTTCATCAGGGCTTTATAGAGTGGTTGATCTTGCAGCAATGACGTCAGTTGCATAATGATTAGACTGAGGATTCATATATGCACATATGGAAATGTGCACTTAGATGTGCACCAATACATTGAAAATGAGCATTTAATATGCACTAAATCATTGAAAACGTATGGGTTTAAATATGCAATAACAAACTAAAATAACCCTTAAACTTAGTTCGTTAAAATTCAGTTGCAGAACTTCTAGGATTTCTCTAAAGACTGTTTAGATTGACTTTGAAAGACCCAAGTTTAGTCATAGTATATTGCGTAATAAACACATGGAACGTATTTCAAACACATGTCAACCAGTTCTTAAAGGACTTGATTATCGTTTTAGCCTTATTTTCTTTCTAATTACAAGAAATCAAGTAATTTGATAATTTTCTCTAATGTTTATCGAAGTTACATAAAGTAGAAAAATAAACTTTTTAGCAATACGTTGTTACAGTAGTTTTAGAATGGGAGGTCCAGCGTTTCTTTGCATTGCAAAGAGTTGTCAAATTCCAGTATGAGAAAAGTTTAAGTATTTTTAAAGCTAAAGCCAATAAAAAGGAATATGTCGAAAATTGTCAACTCCAGGCGAAAAAAAAAATGAATATGACATAAATTGTGTGTTTAAATGAATTGTACATCTTTGTGCAATAAGCTTTTTTCTATCAGTTTAACAGTTACGCAAAATTATACAAAAGTCATTCAGAATGAACAGGACTTCAGAGAGTTCAGAATATAAATTTTGTGTCGTGAAAATATCTTAAACATATTGCATCTTAATAAAAATTGAGAAAATTAATGCTTTAGAAAAATGTTCCAAGTTTGGAATTTAACCGAATTTTCGTTTTTGAGCTGCGCTTTTCCAAACAGACATACAAACACACACAGACATATTTCTAAAAATGCATTTTTTTTTGGATTCAGGGTGTTTCAAAACTTGTATTTCTAGTGAAAACTTGGTATAAAATTTTTGGGTGGAATGCGATACCTTCTCGATCCACTATGTACATATACATGTGCTAGAGAAAGTAAAAATTAATGCATCAATATTATTACAATCATCAAATCTTTTGTATTCTAAACTTACTGCTTTTCATTTGTATATTTGTTATACGTGTCGTTTTTGTGTTTCTTTATAACTCTCCATTTTATTCTTTTTGTAATCTTCTATAAGTGCCTTATTGCTCTAATTATGTTCTATTTTTATTATACTTTGTCGTTTTCTGTCAACACACATTAGTGAGAACTTTAATGATGTTATTTAATAGTTGAAAAAACTTTTAGATTTTGCTATAGTTCAGGTTATTACAACTTTCTGGTTTATAAGAGCGCCGTTTATTCGTCAGTACAAACTGGTATGCTGAAATCGAAAGTTAAACATCATAGTGAATTGCATCAATAGCGGGGGGGGGGGGGGATAACGTGTTTGCATGTCTGCATTCAAGAGGTTGCGAGTTTGTGTCTCGCTGGGTTACCCGGAGAAGGCTTTTTTCGGGGTTTTCCCTTATCCTGAGATGATGAATATCGAGTAACTTGAAGCTGCTCCATGGACCCCGAGATTAGCTGATCATCATTTCACCAGTTTTATTCATCGTGCGACATGAGCAACCAGATTAAATCAGTTAATCTACTAACCCCTAAAGGTCACAGTTGTTATCGGGACAAATGTACAAATTAGATATGTTCCATTCGCATGACTTTCTCTACATATCTGTAATAAACTATTATTAAAACGCTTATTCTTCTATCTACTACATTATAATAGAGATAGATATAAGCAGTAATGGTCTTATTACCTGCTTCCTTGTGATTAGGAGGAGCACAAGGGAATACATAGGCTAAAGCGATAGTCAAATCCTTTAAAACCCGATTGCCATGTGCTTGAAGTGCATTTCTATGAATTGCTAGTTCACAAATTCCCGTATAAAATGTTTTAAGTGCCTTAAAACTGAAACCAATCACAAGGAATATCTAAAAAAAAAAACTATCAACTGCCCAAAAATATATGACATAAATTGTCTGTTTTAAAAATATCTACATTTTCTTCTGTAGTAAGTTTTTGTCTCACGGTTTACCAGTAATGTAAAATTCAGAAAAATTCATCTAATATAAAGAGGCCTTTAGAGGATATTCCCATAAAATGAAACACATACATTTTATTTTCCATGTAAATGTCCTTAATAACCTAGAGTATTTTAATCAAATTTGTTAGCTATTTTTTAGAAATTCCGAAATGTCTAAATTTTGTCCAGATAAAGAGTGGTTTGGGGTGGCATTATTTTCCACAAAACCTTCGTGTCACATTCTTGGAATATAGTAAACTTAAATACCATTGGTACTTTACGAAGGCTTCGGTTTTTAGTTATCGTGTTCACGAAAGCTCGGTCACACACACACACATATGGAAATGTTTCTCTAAATGCTTTTATTTTAATACAGAGGACCCTAAAACGTGTATTTCCGATGAAATCTCGCTATCAAATTTTTGGGCAGAATGCAGTACCTTCTCTATTTAGTGTGTACATAGTACTTGCATATAACAAATAGTGTGTTTTAACGAGCTTTAGACTTTTTACTAAGCAAGTTGTCTATCTATTACGGTTTACCAGCTATATATAATTCCATAAAATTCATCTAAAATAAAGATTTCTTCAGTGACTAATCCCAAAAATTCAAAATATACATTTTGTCATGTCAATATCTTTAATATACGATATTTTAATCTAAATCGTTTGCCAAGTTTGAGAAAGTTCAACGTTTTGTATTTTTTCCATGTATAGGTAGTTGGAAGTGGGGTGATTTTCTTGAAAATCTTCGTGTCACATTCTTGGAAAACACTGAACTTAAATGCCAAGTTTTATGTATAACGGACTTTTTGTTTTTGAGCTATAATGCCCACAGACACGCACTGACAGACAGACACACACGCATACACGGACATTTTTCTAAAACATCCACATGACTTTCCCTGCATCTCTGACACAAATTATTCTTCTTTTTACTTCACGCTAATCGAGAAAAGTTAGCAGAAATACTCTTACTAGCTTCCTTGTAACTAGAAGCGAATTATGGCAGTACCATATGTTAAAGTGATAGTCAAAAGCTGGTTGCTATATGACTGAAGTTCGTTTATTTGTATGGACAGGAGTTGACAAATTCCTGAATAAGAAAAGTATAAGCTTGTTTTAAAGCTGAAACCAATAACAAGGAATATGTGAAAAACGATCAACTCCACGAAAAAAATGTATATGACATAAATTGTGTGTTTTATCGTTATCTACAATTTTATTTTTGTATAGTAAGATTTTGTCTCTTATGGTTTACCAGTAATGCAAAGTACAATAAAACTCATCCAGAATAAAGAGGTGTTTTGAGGCTATTCCCAGAAAATTCTGGATATACATTTTATTTGGCGTGTAAATGTCTTATGTATAAGAGATTTTAATCAAAATCGTTAGAGCAATTTTTGAGAAAATCAAAATTTTCGATTTTTTTTCCACGTAAAGTATAGTTTGGAATGGAAGGATTTTCTTGGAAATCTTCGTGTCATATCCTTAGAAGATAAGAAACTTAAATATCAAGGTTGGTTTTTAATGGTCTTTTCGTTTTTGAGCTATGCTGTGTGACCTTTTCAAATGTTTTTTACTTTCTCTATACGTACTATGTACATAGTGTATAGAGAATGTATTGCACTCCACCAAAAGATTCGATACCGAGATTTCACTGGAAATATACGTTTTAGGGTCCCTTATATCCAAAGAAAAAAGCATTTTCAGAAAAAGTTCCGTATGTGTGTGTCCGTGTGTTTGTGAACACGATAACTCAAAAACGAAAGGTCGGTAAAATACTAAACTTGGTATTTAAGTTTAGTATCTTCCAGGGATGCGACACGAAGATTTTGAGAATAATCCCACACCCCAAACTACCCTTTACATGGAACTTTTTTTCGAAAATTTTGATTTTCTCAAAAATGGCTCTAACGATTTTGATTAAAATGTTGTATAGAAAAGATATTTACCTGAAAAATAAAATGTATATCTTGAATTTTCTGGGAATAGCCTCTGAAGAGTAGTTTATTCTGGATGCATTTTACTGAACTTTGAATAACTGCTAAACCGTAAGAGATGGACAAAAACTTAATACACAAGAAATGTAGAGCACGTTAAAGTACACAATTTTTATGATATATATATTTTTTCGTGGAGTTCGTCGTTTTTGAGACATTCCTTATTTTTGGTTTCTGCTATGAAAAACTTTAATTTTCACATACAGGAACTTGTCAACTCCTATCCATATAAACAAAGGAACTTCATTGACATAGCAACCAGCTTTTGACTATCACTTTAACCTATGGTGGTCCCTTATTTCGCTTCTACTTAAAAGGAAGCAAGTAATAAAACTATTTCTGCTAATTTTTTTCTGATTAGCATAAAGTAAATAGAAGTATAAGCTTTTTAAGAATAATTTGTTGCTGGGATATAGAGAAAGTCATGTGAATGGTACACATCACATTTTTTTTATTCAGGGGGACCACAATACGTTCTCTATACACTGTGTATATTGTACGTGTACAGCAAATAATCAATTTCAGGGTACTATGGAACAAACAGTTTAATTATGATGTATATATTTTCCTGGAGTACCAATGTAGTAAAATACGTTTACTGTTTGCATTCAACTTACATTACAGAATTACTGATACATTCCCGGGGGGTATTAATTTTAAAACATTAGCGCCATTTCTTGGTATAATCACATTCATCAGGCCGTTAACGCATATTTACTGTAATTAGAGCTTAAACATAAACTCCAATGATTAAACCAACTGTGATGGTGCTTTGCTGTATTAAATCTTGCGTAGTGTACGTTGACAGAACATCTCTTTATATAATTACTACAGGGGATGTAAAAGGAACTTAGACTAATATTTATAATGTGCCTTTCAATCCAGAAATAAATGAACATGAATTAATTAATCAAACCATAAAGAATAACAGGCATAATCAGTAAAGCGATAGTTAATCGAAATGGTATATAATTACCCATTTAATGCCAACATTATTGTAAAACTAATAAAGAGTACATCGTTAGCAAATTAACAAATTATAGATAATACTGCATATACGAAAGATTGTCTCACCTGAGCTCGGATATTTTTACTTTCTCTATACTCACTATGTACATAGTGAATAGAGAATGCATTGCACTCCACCAAAAAATTCGATACCGAGATTTCACCGAAAATATATATTTTAGGGTCCCCTGTATCCAAAAAAAGTATTTTGAGAAAAAGGTCTGTGTGTCCGTGTGTCTCTGAACACGATAACTCAAAAACGAAAAGTCGGTAAAATACCAAACTCGGTATTTAAGTTTAGTATCTTCCAGGGATGCGACACGAAAATTTTGAGAAAAATCCCCCCATCCCAAACTACCCTTTACATGGAACTTTTTTCGAAAATGTAGATTTTCTCAAAAATGGCTCTAACGATTTTGATTAAAATATCGTATATTAAAGTTATTTTATCTGACAAATAAAACGTATATTTTGAATTTTCTGGGAATAGCCTCTGAAGACTACTTTATTCTGGATGAATTTTTCATAACTACTAAACGGTAAGAGATGGACAAAAACTTAACCCACAAAAAATGTAGATCACATTAAAACACACAATTTATGTTATATACATTTTTTTTCGTAGAGTTGATCGTTTTTGAGATATTTCTTTTTCTTGGTTTCAGCTTTGAAAAAGTGACACTTTTCTCATACAGGAATTTGTAAACTCCTGTCCATACAAACAAAGGAACATCAGTCACATAGCAACCAGCTTTTGGCTTTCCCTTTTACCTATGGTACTCCCTTATTTCCCTTGTACTTACAATAAAGCTAGAAATAAGACTATTTCTGCTAATTTTTCTCTATTAGCATGATATAAATAAAAGATAAGCTTATTAACAATAATAATTTACAGAGATATAGAGAAAGTCATGTGAATGGAGCACATCAGATTATTACTTATTACCTTCTCTAGCCCGCATGTACTATGTACTGCATAGAGAGGTATTGTATTCCACCCAAAATTCGATGTCAATATTTCACCGGAAATACACTTTTTAGGGTCCCCTGTATCCAAAAAAATCATTTTTGAAAAAAGGTAGTGTGTGTGTCCGTGTATCTGTGAACATGATAACTCAAATATGAAAAGTCGCTAAAATACAAAACTTGGTATTTAAATATCTTCCAAGGATGCGACACGAAGATTTTCAAGAAAATCCCCCCATCAAAAATAACCCTTTACATGGAAAAATTTTCGAAAATTTTTATTTTCTTAACAATGGCTCTAACGATGTTAATTAAAATGCTGTGCATTAAAGATATTTATATCTCAAATAAAATGTATATCTTGAAATTTCTGGGAATGGCCTCTAAATAGCTCTTTATTCTAGATGAATTTTGCCGAATTTTTCTTAACTGCTAAACCGTAAGAGATAGACAAAAACTTACTGCACAAAGAATTTAGATCTCGACAAAACACACAATTAATGTCCCTTACGTTTTTGTTGTAGAGGTAACCGTTTCCGAAATATTCCTTGTTAATGGTTTCAATTGTAAAGTACTTATACTTTTCTCAGGCAGGAAGTGTCCGTCTTTCTTTTGTTATACGCCTGGGCAAGCAAAGAAACGATTTGCAATGATAATCGCATAACGATAGCCTTTAAAACATTTGACTATCACTTTAGCATAGCGCATTCCTTTAGTTCATTTCTACTTATAAGGAACTAGGTAATAAGAGCATTCTGCTAATGTTTATCTCGATTAGCAGGTGTAGAAGATAGTAAAATATATTGTAAGAAGTTTATGTGTAGAGCACCTAGAGACAGCATGTAAGTGTAACACATCAGATATTTTTTTCATTGCGATATCCCTTTCGTCACTGCCTACTGTGTTCACTGTGACGTTCATGGGCTTTAACTATGGCTCTGCAACACAATTTGTGTTAGAAAACTGCGACTAAGCGCAGGAAGGAGGATGGCAGACTTTTCAAAGACCTAGAATTGTGGTGGAACGTCAAGAAGGCGGTGTTTCAGTAGACCAAATTGACAAAAAGCATTTGTGAAGCATCTGATGTCTTCACAGGGATATTTTTAAATGATATTACGCCGACACCAGTTTCCGCAGCTTTCTGATGGTAGTACTGCTTGAAAGTCAAGAAATGTGGCTGGATGCTTTATCCATGTGGATCCAAACATTTGACGTCATATAACCTTCAATAAAATTGAGTCAATAATATTCCTTTGTTAGTTGAACACATACTACTTTACACTGTTGGCAACTCTGTGAATACAAAGTTTACCCCGAGAGCTGTAAACTGCAATCACCATGAATTCCTTGGAAAACTTTTCCTTGTTCTCTCGAATGAAGCTGGAGCGGCCCTTTTACGCCACTTGATAATATGTTTCCCGTGGTGTGTTTGTATCATAGATAAGCTCACGTTTCATCTAAAGAAACCACTTTTACCCACCAGTTGTTGTTCATAGAATTTCTTTGTGTTGCTGGAACGTTATCTAATGTTCCGCTCTTTCGAGGCATGTTCAATTGTTTTATGGCGCCGTTCCAGACCCAAATTGTATTATTTAGATGTTCCAATACGGCTGGAATGCTTATTTCTGTTGGTGGGTTTTGTTGAGTCACAACTGCCCTCATCTTGGCTGATTGTGCCTTTTTACTTTTTTTTTTTTTCTCTTTGAACTTCAGATGGGGCTTTATTTTTGTCATACACGGCCCGCACACAGCCCCTTACTTATAGTAAGGTCTGTTTGTTTGCAGCTTTTCATTCTCACTGAAAGGTGGTAACCGTATTGGAAAGTCCTGTTACAAATTAGCGAATTTTGAAGCCATTAAGGAGTAATCCTTGCCTCAGACTAACCCAGCAGACTGCAGGCACTGAGCTGATGCCACAATAAACATAAGCGTGACAGCAGTGGGAGGGCAATCCTAAATCGTCTGAGGTTAAGTAGGGAACACTTCGTATTCGAGACAACGCAGAGAAGAATGTGCATTGAAAGCTGTCGCCTCCCTATCAAAAGAAACATTTTATGACGCACGACATATTTCTGAAGAAAGACAAAGGTGCCCTAAGGCCACTAGCAGGAACTTTGGTCAAGAACATTGGGATTAAAATTGGGCGCCCAAGGACACAAGCCTTTGTAGTCCTCCGAAAAACCAAATGATCCCAGGGAGAGCACCCGAAGGGAAACAGATCTGGATGGCGAGGAAGAAAGCATGGTGGATGAGGTCTCTTTCGTTTACAGTTGGACCACTTCGACGTCGTCCTAGGTCCGCTCACGAGCCTCTGATGGCCCTCCCCTCCCGGCGGCTCCCCACAAGAAGCTCTGAAACTGAAAGGCAGGTCGGACCATCTCTTTCTCACACACCAACTCTCTCTCTCTCACACACTCATTTTATTCAAATCGTTGTTTGCGACTGATATTTGCAGGAATTGATAACAATTCCCATCTATGTATATCCTTCGTCCTCTCGTTATAAAGTTCGCTTATTAATTTTGCTCAAGTTGCTAGCATGCCCTTTCCTGTAAAAGGGTTTTTATAACATGTACATGAAGTTCTATTATTATATATTATTTACAATATTTGCCAACTTCCTAATATTTATGACCCTTCTATTTAAGTGTTATTTATACCTTATTTTCCTTCTCAATTTTTTTGTTAGCGCATAGGTATGTATTAAAAATATCCCTCCTTTTCTTTGGCCCCCCCCACAATCGCAGAAGTATCGAAAAACAGTAATTGACGATACATCAGTCGTATAGAAGAATTATTTTGCTGAAGGAAAAAGTCATGTGATTAAAAAAATCGTATGTGTACCGTTCACATAACATTTCCTAACTGTCCGTTCACAAACTATTCTACAAAATATTTTTTTTTTTATTGTTTCATTTATGTAGCCCCCCCCCCTTTAAATCTTAAGGTCATATCGCGGGCTTTGCACTTGAAGCAGCTCGTTGTCTATAGATTGTTTTTACATTTAGTTTAAATAATTTTATTTTCCTCAAACACACAAAAAAACACATTCACTCTCAGATACATACTTCCAGACTCTGTGGAGGATAGGGACTAATTGTGGCTAAAGAAAACTTCCCCGCCCCAGCCGGGAATCGAACCGGGACCTCCGGATGAGAAGTCAGCTCGCTGACCACTCGACCACGGAGGCAGTCAAAAAACGATTATTTTATTTATCTGCATCTTGCTAAACAAAATAAACGTTGGCAGAATTAGTCTTATTACTTGCTTCTTGTAAGTAGAAGGAAAATAAGGGAATACATTTGGCTAAAA
This sequence comes from Hymenopus coronatus, assembly GCA_030762935.1. Lineage (NCBI taxonomy): Eukaryota > Metazoa > Arthropoda > Insecta > Mantodea > Hymenopodidae > Hymenopus > Hymenopus coronatus. Next base: position 98,289,097 of record CM060898.1, on the reverse strand, counting down.
GCGATAGTTTTATCTTTTAAAATATGGTCGCTATGTGAAACAATTGAGGTTCGACTCGCTTTGCAGAGTTTGAGAAAATTTAAGTAGTATAAATTTGAAACCAATAATAAGGAATATGACGACAAATGTTATGGTCTTTGTTCTGTAAATGCTTTTTTGGGACTCAGAGAGGATCTCAAAACTATATTTAAGGTGAAATCTCGGTATCAAGTTTTTCGGTGGAAAACAATTTCTTTTCTATCCACTAAGTACGTTGTACATACGGGCTAGAGAAAGCAAAAATAAGATATAAGTGCTATTCCTTTCAGCAACATTCCAGTGGTCATCTTATGCAGCACCTTGGGTTATTGTGCATTTGGACTCCTGAAAGACCGTAATCCACTTCCTATAAGTGGCTTATGGAAAACTTGTAAAGATGAGTTGTAAAAGAATCACATCATTTTACTCCTGAAAGCTTTCTTTTTTACTTTACATGTACATAGTGTAAAGATAAGGTATTGTTTTGCACCCAAAAACTGGATACCGTGATTTCACCGGAAATATATTTTAGAGACCCTCTGAACCCAAAAAATGAATATTTAGAAAACAATCTGATGTCTTCCATTCACATGACCTTCTCTACATGTCTGCAACAAATTGTCAAGAAGCTTATGCTTCTATTTATTTCATGCTCCTCGAGAAACAATTAGCAGAAATGGTCTTATTACTGGCTTTATTGTAAGTAGAAGGGAAAAAATCTGATGTGTTACACTCACATGACTTTCTCTATATCTCTGTAAATTATTATTGTTAATAAGCTTATCTTTTATTTATTTCATGCTAATCGAGAAAAATTAGCAGAAATAATCTTATTTCTTGCTTTATAATAAGTAGAACCGAAATAAGGGAGTACCTTAGGTTAAAGAGAAAGCCAAAAGCTGGTTGCTATGTGACTGATGTTCCTTTGTTTGTATTGACAGGAGTTGACAAATTCCTGTATGAGAAAAGTATGTTTTTCAAAGCTGAAACCAATAAAAAGGAATATCTCAAAAACGATCAACTCCACGAAAAAAAGTATATAACATAAATTGTGTGTTTTAACGTGCTCTACATGTTTTATGGGTTAAGCTTTTGTCCATCTCTTACGGTTTAGTAGTTATGAAAAATTCATCCAGAATAAAGTAGTCTTCAGAGGCTATTCCCAGAAATTTCAGAATATACATTTTATTTGTCAGGTAAATAGCTTTAATATACGATATTTTAATCAAAATCGTTAGAGCCATTTTTGAGAAAATCAAAATTTTCGAAAAAAGTTCCATGTAAAGGGTAGTTTGGGGTGGGGGGATTTTTCTCAAAATCTTCCTGTCGCATCCCTGGAAGATACTAAACTTAAATACCAAGTTTGATATTTTACCGACTTTTCGTTTTTGAGTTATCGTGTTCACGGTCACACGGACACACACACACAGACCTTTTTTGGATACAGGGGACCCTAAAACATATATTTCCGGTGAAATATCGGTATCGAATTTTTTGGTGGAGTGTAATACATTCTCTATTCACTATGTACATAGTGAGTATAGAGAAAGTAAAAAGGGAGTACCATAGGTTAAAGATATAGTCAAAAGCTGGTTATTATGTGATTGAAGTCCCTTTGTTTGTATGGATACGAGTTGACAAATTCCTGTATGAGAAAAAGTTTTAAGCTTTTCAAGATTGAAACCAATAACCAGAAATATCTAAATAACGATCAACTCCACGAAAAAAATGCATATAACATAAATTGTGTGTTTTAATGTGCTATACAATTTTTGTGCTAAGTTTTTGTTTATCTCTTACGGTTTATCAGTTATACATAATTCCGTAAAATTCATCCAGAGTAAAGTAATCTTCATAGGCTATTACCAGAAAATTCAAGACATATATATTATTTGTCGGGTATATATCTTTAATATACGATACATTAATCAAAATCGTTAGAGCCATTTTTTAGAAAATAAAAATTTTCGAAAATTTTTCCATGTTTTAGTTTGGGGTGAGGGGATTTTCTTGAAAACCTTCGTGTCGCATCCTTGGAAGATGCTGAACTTAAATACCAAGTTTGGTATTTAATTATCTTCTCTTTTTTGAGCTATGCTGCCCATAGACACAGACACACACATGGACATTTTTCTAAAAATGCTTTTTTTGTATTCAGGGTGTCTTAAAAATGTATTTCCGATGAAATCTCGGTATCGAATTTTTGGGTACATTACAATACCTTCTCTATACACTATGTACATTTTTTTTTCTTTTATTTATTTATTTACTTATTTATTTATTTTTTTTAAACAGTAACGGAGTCTGATCAGGACTCCGGTATTGTATCCCTTTTTACATTTCCCCCCTTAGGTTTTACTGATTACTGGTTTATTGGTTTTAATGTTTGTTGCACAAACATATAACACCCATGCCCAAGGCGGGACTCGAACCCACGATCCCCAGCCCACGAAGCACCAAAGCGAGACGCTTTAGCGAGCGTGGCCATGGGGACCGGCACATAGTACGTATAAAGAAAAAAATATCAGTGTGTGCGTGTCTTTGGATAGCATGGCTCAAAAACTAAAAGTCCATTAAATATCTATCAAATCTGGTACACAAAGATTTTTAAGAAAATCCCCCCCACTCCAACTACTCTTTACATGTACTTTTTTTTTTCGTGGGGTTAACCGTTTTTAAGATATTCCTTGGTATTGATTTCAGTTTTCAAATACTTGTACTTTTCTTATACAAGAATTTGGCAACTCCTGGCCATACAAACAAAGGAACTTCAGTCACATAGCAACCAGCTTTTAAAAGATTTGACTGTTCCCTTATCCTAGTATATCCCTTATTTCCCTTCTAATTACAAGGAAGCAGGTATTAAGTACCATTTCTGTAATTTTTTTTCTCAGTTAGCATGAAGTAAATAGATGAATGAGCATTTTAACACAAATTTTAGAGATGTAGAGAAAGTCATGTAAATTGAACACATCAGTTTTTTATTAATTTATTGCTAACCGATCAGCATTGCTTTACAGACTATTGATAAGATAATAAATATGAGCAGGCTGAGGCTGACCTTTGGCTCCTCTAACGTAAGTTAGGGAGACTTGCATATCTAACAAAGAGTATACAATTATTTTCACTGATAATAGTTAAGGTACTGAATTAATGGGTGAGAAACATTTTATGTAGGATGTTAAAGGTTATGCAAAATCACTGTCTTCGCAGATCTTAATGGGATTTTCTTTTCAGTCTGTTTACTTGATGGCTTTTGGTTCCAAAGTTGTAAGTGCGAGCTCCAGCTAGTTTGTTGAAGAAGGCTTTTGAGAGGGATTTGATGTATTCCTGTAGAGGGAGAATTCTAGGTTCCTGATGAAGTAGAAAAAACCCTTCTGAAATGGAAATTAAAGTGCAAAGCTGTGTTATATTGAAGGGTCATTCAATTGAGCGTGTTAAGTGGTGGAAAGAAATCTCAAAAGTAAATTCCTTACCACAGATCGGAAAGAAATCTCCGTATTCTTTATCTTACTCATCGATCTACCCGGATTAACTAGGATGAGCTTTGTAACATTGTAATTTATTAGGAAGGTCCTCTATGGATCTCTTAGTTTCGCAGTACGTGTGGCATAGTGGTTTCCGATTTAGATGTTCTGGCAAGCATAAGGGTCATTACAAAGCTTAACTCCAAATTCTCCTCGTGCCAAGTGCGTTCAAATAGTACAGAAAAGGGAGCATTGATGCAACTTACAGTAGATAGCAGCACACTTTGCTGTTGTTACTCGTAGGGATTACTTTTGCTAGAGTGATCTTCATGCAAACAAACCAGCCCAACAGATTTGTTACTACCTGTCTGAAGAATGAATGCAGACGGCCACGAGTGGAAGCTTGCGTAAAAACAAACAAATAAGCGGTATTACCTCTTCACTCTCGGTGCGTGCCCTGTACAGTTTGACAATACTGGAAAGCAGCAGTTAAGTCTCTTACAGTAGACGAGTTAGAATCAACTCAAAATACAATCGCCGCCGCTCATATTCATACGCTCACAAAGTAGAAAATTAATATACATTATGATAAAGAAAACAGCAAGTTTAACCCGATTCCTGTTTATGTACACTGTGCTAATGTTTTGATGATCAAGCTGTACTGCACTATATTCCAGTCTTCTCAGATCGCTCTAAACCGTGCCATGGTACATTAGAGACCTCCCCAAACAACTGCGTTCTTTCGTCAGACAGGTAGTACGTAGCACAGGTTACACCCTTCAGAGGTTTCGTTTACTGGAAATGCTCCTAAAGTTACTTAAAATCCTTTTGTGGAGCTAGAGAAAATCGTCAAAATGTTGCTTAGTCAACGCTAATAGAATTTTGCGTAATAGTTGAACTTGGAACTCTGCTTGCGTTATTAACATTATGCGGAAGCAACATATTTTGTATTTCCTCCTCCTAATGTCTGTCACTTTACTCTCTTTTTCCTCTTTCCATCTCTTTCTTTCCACTTTATCCCTTACTTACCTTATCTCGAGACTTACATGCGAGACCTACCTACTTACTCCGTACAACTTGTATATTGTATTTATGTAATTAAGCAATTTTTATTTTCTTGACAACGTATATACAATGCACATAGTAGGAAGAAGAGACATTGTATTCAACTTAAAAATTCGATACCAAGATTTCACTGGAAATGTTTTGAAACCCCAGAATAAAAAACCTGATGTATTACACTCACATGATTTTCTCTAGCTGTTCTATAAACTTCTTACAAAAGATTATTCTTCTTTCTGCATCTTGCTAATTGAGGTACTCATTAGCACAATGTTCTTATTACTTAGTTCCTTATAAGTAGGAAAAAATAAGGGAATACACTAGGCTAAAGCCATAGTCTAGGTTTTAAAAACTGTCATTATGCAATTGTCATTACAAATCCCTTCTTTTCTTGGCCAGGAGTAGAACAAAAGAAAACCGTACACTCCCGTCTGAGAAAAGTGTAAGTACTTCACAACTGAAACTAATAACACGGAATACCTCGAAAACTGTAAGCTCCACGAGAAAAATGTATACGACATAACTTGTGTATTTTAGCAAGACCTACATTTTTTGTATAGTAAGTTTTTGTCTATCTCCTACGGTTTGCTAGTTATGCCAAATTAAGCAAAATGCATCCAGAATAAACAGGTCTTTAGAAGCTATTCCCAGAAAATTCAAGATATACATGTTATTTGTCAGCTAAATATCTTTAATATACGATGTTTCAATCAAAATCGTTGAGTAATTTTTAAGAAAATCAAAATATTCGAAAAAAGTTCGATGCAAAGGGTAGTTTGGGGTGGGGGGGATTTTTCTCAAAATCTTCGTGTCGCATCCCTGGAAGATACTAAACTTAAATACCAAGTTTGGTGCTTTACCAACTTTTCGTTTTTGAGTTATTGTGTTCACAGACACACGGACACACACACACACACACACAGACACACACACACGGACCTTTTTGTGAAAATGCTTTTTTTGGGTACAGGGGACCCTAAAACATATATTTCCGGTGAAATCTCGGTATCGAATTTTTGGGTGGAATACAATACTTCTCAATCCCTATGTACATTGCACATACGGGGCTAGAGAAAGTAAAAAGAAGCATTTCAACAAAAATAGTCCGTGTGTGTGTGTGTGTGTGTGTGTGTGTGTTTGTGTGTGTCTGTGTCTGTGAAAAGCATAACAACGAAATAATACCATACTTGGTATTTAAGTTCAGCATCTCCAAGATGTGAGACGACTATTTTTAAAGAAATCCCTCCACCTCAAGTGCCCTTTATGCAAAATATTTTTCGAATCTTTTGATTTTCTCAAAAAATGGCTTTAACATTTTGATTAAAATATCATGTGTTTAAATATAAAGATATCTAAAGACATCTTCATTCTGGATGAACTTTGTAAAGCTGGTAAACCATAAGAAATAGAAATAGACATACCACAAAAAAATGTAAACCTCATTAAAACAATCTACTTGTCATATATGTATATTTTTTGTAGAGTTAATCATCTCCGAGATATTCCTCGTTGTTGATTTCAGTTTTAAAATACTTAGTTTTCTCAAACGCGGTGTCGTCATTCATTTCATATCTGTTTTGTTTTACTCCCCATGCAAGAAAACTGAATTTCAATTGTTTCACACAGCGACTATTGCTTAGCCTAGTGTATTCCCTACCTACAAGGAAGTAATAAAAATATTTCTGCTAAAGTTTATCTCAAAAGAATAATCTTTTGTAAGAATTGGTTTGTAGAACAGATAGAGAAAGCCAAGTCAGATTTCTTTGGATTTTAAATAAGCATTTGAACAATAACAGAAGTCTTGTGTAACTTCTAAAAATTAAATAAATTTGATCCAAATGTTCCAACAAAAATATATTGGCTATTTAACTTAATTACAAAAACGTTAGCTCTGTGCTCTTTTAAAGCTCCTACACGTGACCTTTTAAATGCTCAATAGCACACGGTCTACTGGCCTGTACGATATTCAATTTATTGCTTTTTGCCGAATCGTTCGTAAAATTCAGGAAATACATCCAAAAGCGGTCTTAATCATAATGAGAAATTTTAATGCCAGAATTGAAAACGAAAATATTACTATAGGTTGCAGACTGTAGGAGAGATATATGGCGAAGGATACACTGCTAAACACAGCCGGAAAGGAATTATTAGCTTTTTGTGTTGCATTTAGATTAGAAACGGCAAATATGGTTCAGATACTGAGGAAGAATTTGAACTTTATTAATCGTAATGGAGGAAGCGTTATAGATTACGTAATATTTCACAGGAGATGCTTCCTTTTACAGAGGAGTTCTCAAATTGTAAATAGTCGAATTAAAACCATTCATCCATCTTGCTCACTTTGAATGTAGTCTCATTCACTGTGGGGAAAATAATAATATTGTTTTATCACCTATGTTAAGATATCGCTGGAAACAAGAGCGATGCGAAGAATTTCGTGATCAAACACGTAAAACTGAAGTGGGGGAAATAAGTGGGAAATATTTCATTAAAACAATACAATTTATAAACAGCTGATAGAAACACGAGAATTCAAAATAACAAAAAAGACTCGAACACATAATGCTGGTAAAATGGGAAATGTAAAGAAAGAAAAGAAAAAAGCTGACGTAGCACTTAAGGTTCTGATAAGAGAGAAAAGCGTATTTCATATAGCCAAATTAGAAAACAGTACTGGATTCCATTTTAAAATATACTTTTCTTATGCAGCAAGGCATCATTCAGTTTCTATATCTTTTCTTTTACTCCTGACCATGAAAAGAGAAACATATAGTGATAGCTTTAAAAGATTTGATTATTCCGTTAAGCTAGGATATCCCTTTTTACTTTATCTAGCACGTATGTTCAATATAGCAGTACAATATAACAGATACACAAGGTATTAATTCTACCAAAATTATATTTTTGTAGACATATGGGTATTTAGAGATATTCCTTATTATTCGTTACAGTTTTAACAAACTTAAAACGACTTTCAAACGGGAAGGCATCATCCGTTTCATAGCTCTTCTGTTTTACTCCTGTCCGTGAAAACGGAACCTAGTATGGCAATCGCATAGCGATAGCCTTTAAAAGATTATACTATCACTTTAAACCTAGTATTATGTCTTATTTCTCTTCTACTTATTAGGAGCTAAGTAATAAAACCTTTTCTGGTAATATTTTTCTTGATTAGCATTGTTTAGATAAAAGAATACTCTTTTGTAAGAATACTTTATTTACTGAACAGATACTCATTTGAGATGATCACATATTCTTCTTTTTATCCAATTCTATCATCTTGTAAAATCACAATTATCTCTCACTACTTCTTATTTCAGCTGGTACCAAACAATACCTTTCTCAGACAATTTTCAGAATCTTTGTATCATTTGTACCTATGCTCTTTATATCCTCTAGATCAACTCTCGTCGAGTTCTTTTAGTTTGCTCAACAAAAATTCACATTTTTTATTGGTAAAATAAAATCTTTTTACTTTCTCTACACGTACTATGTACATAGTGTATAGAGAAGGTATTGCACTCCACCCAAAAATTTGATACTGAGGTTTCACCGGAAATATATGTTTTAGGGTCCCCTGTATCCAAAAAAGTATTATCAGAAAAAGAACCGTGTGTCAGTGTGTCTTTGAACACGATAACTCAAAAACGAAAAGTTGGTAAAATACCAAACTTGGTATTTAAGTTTAATATCTTCCAGGGATGCGACACTAAGATTTTGAGAAAAATCCCCGCTCCCCAAACTACCCTTTACATGGAACTTTTTCGAAAATTTTGATTTTCTAAAAAATGACATGATTTTGATTAAAATATCGTATATTTAGGATATATACCTGAAAAATAAAATGTATATTTTGAATTTTCTGGGAATAGCCTCTGAAGACTACTTCATTCTGAGTGAATTTTACGGAATTTTGCATAACTGCTAAACCGTAAGGGATGGACAAAAACTTACAACACAAAAAATGTAGAGCTCACTAAAAGACACAATTTATGTTGTACACATTTTCCCCCTGGAGTTTATCGTTTTTGAGATATTCCTATTTTTTGTCTTCAGGTTCGATAAACTTAACTTTTCTCATACAGAAATTTGTCAACTGCTGTCCATCAAACAAAGGAATTTCAGTCACATAGCAACCGGCTTTTGATTATCGCTTTAACCTATGCTATACTCCCTTAGTTTCCTTTTACTTACAAGGAAGCAAGTAATAAGACTATTTCTGCTAATTTTTTGTCGATTAGTATGAAGTAAATAGAAGTATAAGGATTTTAACAATAATTTGTTGCAGAAATGTAGAGAAAGTCATGTGAATGAAACACATCAGATTTTTAAAATATTGTCTCCTGACAACTGCTACCTATTCTAATACCTGAGCATTCCTTTCACATTTATTTCCCATTTGTAGCAATAACCCTACATTAACGTGTTCTGGGGCTCTCCCAGCTTACAAAATCCTCTTAAGGTAACATCCATTTTCTCCCAACCTTCTTCTACTGCGCGCATTTCCATTCCGTACATCCATCCTGATTCGCTTAAAACACTCCACCTTCACCAAGTGGAGAATATACAAACACTTCCCACTAAACTCAAAGCTGATTTTACTCTCGCTAATTTTACTTTCTCAACTTAGTACTTAACTAGGGAAGGTGTTGCATTGCACCCAAAAATTCGAAACCGGAATTTCACTGGAAATACATATTTTTGGGTCCCCTGTATCCTAAAAAAAAAGTATTTTTAGGATTGTGCGGACAACATAAATTAAAACGAAAGGTAGTTTATGTACCAAATTTAAGTTCAGCATTTTCCAAAAATACGACATCAAGGTTTTCAAGAAAATCCCTCATTCCAGCTACCCTTTACATTTTCTAAGATTTCTATTTATTCTGAATAAAATATTGTATAAAATAATTACAAGAGAAAAAAAAACTACATATCAATATCTTTAATTTTCTGGGAATATTCTCTACTGAATCTCATTGACCTTTGAATGCCTGGTAAACCGTAAGAGATGGACAAAATCTTACTGCACAGAAAATAGAGATCTCGTTAAAAAACCAGTCTATGTCATACTTTTTGTAAAGTTAATTATTTCTGAGATTGTCGTATTTGGTTTTAATTTTAAAATGCTTGTTTTTTTCTCAAACAGAAGTCGTCCCGAGTTTCTTCTGTTTTACTCCTTCCCAATCAAAGTAATGAATTTCAAAGAAAATCGAATACCAGGTTGTAAAACATTTTAATATCGTTTTATCTAATATATACCTTTAGTTCCTTTCTGTTTATAAGGAGCTAAGTAATAAGAATATTCGGCTAATGTTTATCTTATTACAATATTGTTTCTTAGTTAACGTCAAATATCAAATGTGTCAGACCGTCGGTATGTCGGAATTTTGTCCCGCAAGAACTCTTTCACATGCCAGCAAGTATACTGACTGGAACTGTAGCTTTTAAGCACTCTTTAAACACCTCTGGCCAGATTTGAACTCACGACCTTGAGTTCAGAAGGCCAACATCTAACTAAGGCTACTCAGGCCAACTATATCTTGATTAGCATAAAGTAGAACGAAGAATACTCCTTTGTAAGAAGCTTGTTTGCAGAGCATGTGAACGGAACACATCAGCTTTGTAGAAAAAGGTCTGTGTGTGTCCGTGTGTCAATGAACACGGTAAGTAAAAAAAAATCTGATGTGTTGCATTCACATTACTTTCTCTACGCTTCTGCAACAAATTATTGTTAAAAAGCTTATGCTTCTATTTACTTCATGCTGATCGAGAAAAATTTAGCAGAAATAGTCTTATTACTTGCTTCCTTGTAAGTGGAAGCGAATTAGAGGAGTACCATAGGTTAAAGTGATAGTCAAATGCTGGTTGCTATGTGACTGAAGTTCGTTTGTTTGTATGGACGGAAGTTGACAAATTCCTGTAAGAGAAAAGTATGTTTTTCAAGGCTGAAACCGAAAATGAGAATAATCTCAAAAACGAGCAACTCCACAAGAAATGTATATGACATAAATTGTTTGTTTTAATGTGCTTTACATTTTTATGTGGTAAGTATTTGTCTATCTCTTACGGTTTAGCAGTTATGCAAAATTTCGCAAAATGTATCCAGAATAAAGTAGAGGCTATTATCAGAAAATTCAAGATATACACTTTGTCAGTTAAATATCTTTAATATACGATATTTTAATCAAAATCGTTAGAGCCATTTTTGAGATTTATCAACGTTTTCGAAAAAAAGTCCATGTAAAAGGTAATTGGGGTTGGGGACGATTTTTTTGAAAATCTTCGTGTCGCATCCTTGGAAGATACCAAACTTAAATACCAAGTTTGGTGTTTAACGGACTTGTCGTTTTTGAGGTATGCTGTCCACAGACATACACAGACACACATACACGCACACACGGACCTTTTTCCAAAAATGCTTTTTTTTTGGACTCAGGGGGACCCAAAACATATATTTCCGGTGAAATCTCGGTATCGAATCTTTGGGTGGAATGCAATACGTTTTGTATGCACTATGTATATAGTACGTGTAGAGAAAGTAAAAACGAAATGTATCTAAAGTGCCTTAGTATATTCCAAGGATGCGACAAGAGTTTGAGAAAAATGCTCCACCCTAAACTACTCTCAACAAGGGAAAAATTTCCAAAATTTTGATTTTCTTAAAAATGTCTAACAATTTTTATTAAAATATCTTATGCCAAAGATATTTACATGGCAAAAAATTATATCTTGAAATTTATAGAAGTAGCCTCTGAAGACCTCTTCATTCTGGATGACTTAAGCATAAGTGGTAAATCGTAAGATTTAAAAACATACTGCACAAAAATGTAGATTTCATTAAAACACATAATTCATATAATATATATATATATATATATATATATATATTTTTTTTTGTGGAGTTGATAATTTTCTAGATATCCCTTTCTATTGGTTTCAGGTTTAAAATACTTGAAACTTTTCTCGTACGGAAATTTGTCAACCCCTGGCCATGCAAAAAATGAATTTCAATCACCTAGCAACAGCTTTTAAAAGATTTGAATATAGTTTTAGCCCAGCATGTTCCCTTATTTTGCTCATACTTATGAGAAAGCAAGTAATACGACCATTTCTTCTATCTTTTGCTTATGTTGATTAGCACGAAGGACCGAGAAGAATCTGCTTTTGTAAGAATAACTTGTCATATAGGAAGAGAAGATATTGTGAATTGAGAACATCATGCATGCCGAGAAATTTACCTTACTTTAGAACTCGTAGTATTTAAACCTTATTGATCGTGGGTGCTCCTTAATTAATTCAGCAATATAACCTCACTGTTAAGACAGCAGTTAATGGGCTAATACTTAGAGAAACAGCGGGGTGTAAATGGGAAGGCAGAGCAATAAGAGAGTTTAAACTGGAAACAATACCGCGGCTCTTTCTCCTTAATGCATTCAACAAGCACTGCAGAACTACTTCAGGCACTCTACAAATATTAAACAGCTGCTGAGAGTAAAGGGGAAAACCAGAAGTGTTTAGTAAATTTTATATTTAATAGTGCTTATACTTTCCCTAGCCCCGTATGCACAATCTACATAGTGGATAGAGAAAGTATTGTATTCCACCAAAAATTCAACATCGAAATTTCACCGAAAATACATATTTTAGGACACGCGCGTGTAGGTGTCTGTTGACAGCATAGCTCAAAAACGAAAGGACGTTAAATATCAAACACAACCAAAACATACCTTCATAAAAATGTTAGAAATGGTGTCCTTTCTTTTACTGCACCTCTCAAATGTCTTTTAAGATGATTTAATTAACACTTATTAATTATTCATTAGCATGTAAAGCCATGGCTCATCCTAAAAGAATGTGTTCAATTCACATGGGTTTCTCTACATATCTATAATAAATTACTGTTAAGCTGAATTCTTCTATCTACTTCGTGATACTTCAGATAGGTAAACATTAGCAGAAATTGTCTTATTACTTACTTCATTGTAAACAGAAGCAAAATAAGGGAACGCACTAGACTAAACCAATAGTCAAATCTTTTAAAAGTTGCTGCTATGTGATAGAAATTCGTTTCTTTGCATGACCAGGATTTGGCATTTTCCGTATGAGAAAACAATAAGTATGTTAAAACTGAAACCAATAATGAATATCTCAGAAATGACCAACTCCACGACAAAATGTATGTGTGATAAATTGTGCGTTTCATTTATTGTGCATAATTTTTTATCTGTCTGTTACGATTTACCAGTTATGCAAATTTCAGCTAAATTCATCTAGAATAAATAGGTAATCCAAGGATATTCTCAGAAAGTTCAAGATATTTTATTTGTCATGTAAATATTTTTAACATACGGTATTTAAATTAAAATATTTAGAGCTATTTTTCAGAAAGTCAATATTTCAGGAACCTATTTTATGTAAGGGTAGTTTTTGGGTTATGGGGACTTTTTTTAAAAATATTCGTGTCACATCCTTGGAAGACTCTAAAGATATATATCAAGTTTGGTAGTTTACATACTTTTCGTTTTTGAGTTATGTTCCAGAGACACGGACTCGCATGCGGACCTTTTACTGAAATGCATTTTTTTTGGTTACAGGATACCTTTAGGCGTGTATTTCCGGTGAAATCTCGGTATCGAGGGGTGGAAAACACCTCTATAGTACGTGCAGAGAAAGTAAACATTAAACGCCGGTCAACGAAGCTGCCACCCATTTATTATCCAACACCCATTTGCAGAAATGAAATCTGCTCACATTATCGGATGGTTGGAATTCCTAAACTACAGTTATCTTATGGCGTTTTAATTTTAAATGTTTAACGTTGAAGCAAGGATTGCAAAATTCCTAGTTCCTGAGCAAGATTTATCAGATTGCTTTGGGCTTCTTTCTAACTTTTCTCCGATGTCGCAGAGATTTTCTTCTGTAAGAAGTCTGGGATTTAATTTCGGTTTCTTATCAAGGTTAGATCCCGTTTCTTTAAATCTAAAGAATACGATCCGTTTTTTTGCGAGGCGTACGAACACAAGGGAATCTATCTGTAAGTTACCGTCTCTGCTAGATTTAGTTCTGTACCACATGAACATTATTTTTTCGTAGCCGGCTTACTCTCCCCGTATGTAGGACTGACGCCCTCCTAGGACTTACAAGGTTGCCAAGGGATCATAAGCCTGTCAATGAACCAACGGCACGAACCAGAGAATGAAGAACCTGAAACGAGTGGTCGTAACCAGGGATGACACATGAAATATAAGCGAAATGGCTGATAGTAAAGGTGATGATGGAGCAATTGATGGGATGAGTGGCGGGGAAACCGGAGCACCCAGAGGCCGTTTCGCCCACCACAAATCCCACATGCGGGCTCTTGGGATTGAACCCGGGCCGCCTAGGTAGGAGACGAACGGTCTAACCACTCAGACACTGCGCCGTCCACATGAACATTCTACGAGCTAAAATTCTACTAACTGTTTACTTTCTCTACTGTATATATTATACATAGTAGAAAGAGAAGTATTGCATCCCACTAAAAAAAATTCGATGTCGAGAATTTACCAGAAACAGGCATGTTCCATTCAAATAACTTGATAACAGTTCTGCAACAAATTATTGTTGCAAACGCTCATTCTTATATCTGATTCATGCTAATCACAATAAACATTAAAATAAATAAGTATTACTACTTATCTACTGTGGATACAAGAGAAATAAGAGAGTACGCTAGGCTAAAATGAAACTGAGAGATTTTGAAAACTGGTCTCTAAGTATTAACTTCGAAATTGATTTCGTACTTTTCGCATGACCAGGGGTTTAAAAAAAACAAATGATGACCTCCTATTTAAAAAAAAATTAAGTATTGCTAAATTTAAACTAATAGCAAGGTTAACCCTGCAATAAACTACATTGGATATAAGTTGTGTATTTTAGTGAAATCTAGGATTCTGTGTAGTAACTTTTTGCCTATATATGACTGTTTACCGCTTAAGAAAAAGTATTTGGAATAAAGCGAGCGCGTCAGATACTATTCCTAGAAAATTCAAGACATAGAATTTTTCATGTAAATATAATGTAAATATATATGATAATTTAATCGAAATCGTTACAGGAATTTTTGATAAAATCCAATATTTCGAAATTTTTTCTATGTAAAGGACGGTTTGGCGTGGAGGATTGTCTGAAAATCTGGTGTCATTATTGGAAGATATTGAACTTAAGTATCAAGTTTGGTAGTCAACCGACTTTTCGGTTTTGAGCTATCGAGTTCACACACACACCACACACACACACACAGACACACACACACACACACACATGTACCTCTTTCTAAAAATGCTTTTTGGACTCGGAGGATCTCTAAGCATACTGCACACACGGTACGTGAAGAGGAAGAATGAGCCTAGGTAAGAACAGTTTCTTGCAGAATAGATATAGAAGGTCATATGAAGTCACACGTAAGATGTTTTGTATTATAACAGCACTAACGTACTATCGTTGAAACACGCACTCTCACAATATAATAGCCAGTATGAGGCACAGACGTTGTATCAACTGATTAGCCGGCCCACGGAGGACAGGGAATTGGAGAGAAAACAGAACCGTTAGAAACAATGCAGTGTAAGTAGAGCAATTCTCGTAATATTGTCACGAAACGATGGTTCCAAATTTAAGATACCTAAACAAACAAACAAAAAAGGCGCTATAATATATAGACTATTCTATTAATAAACTGTGAGATTCTCCACATGCTGAATGTATATTGTGTAACTGGTAAAGCAAAAGAAATAAGGATCACTGTATCACGAAAGATAGAGAGATCATTCAAATATCAACCTTATTTCAAATTACTTTTTGTTGTATTAAAAGTTTTCGAAAACAGTTTTCATTAGTGGGAGTAATGTTTTCTCAATCAATATTTCAGCCGTACATTTATCCACGAATAAATACAGGTGGTTTAATGTCCTAACATAGTTATTTACAGAGTCTTCAGATTTATACGGCCTTTGCCGCTAGTCGTTTGACCGCACATGACGTACTTACTAGGTAGCGAATTTATCACGCATTGCCTCTGTGAGGACTGGCGATCAATGAGTAGAAGGGGATGGATGTCGGCAATTTTGAGGTCACTTAGTGAAATGGGGCTTGTATCTTAACTTTCCAAGAGTTACAATTGAAACGTTTGCTTTCGTTAGGTAAATTAGCAATCGCAGCATTTATGCTGATAGGTAACATATTCTTCCAGTTTGCTAATAGCACTCAACCATGCAAATTCTGTCACTTCCTTGTCGCGTGAAAAGACAACACAAAATGCCCTGGTAGAAAAACAATTCTGCAACGCCTAGTTTATCAATCTGTTTACTATTTCCGTGAAGCGTGCAGTCTAAGGTTCACTTCTTCACTTACCCTCTTAGACAAAGAACTTACTGAACTAATACTGAAGTCATGCATTTTGGGCATTTAGGGGAAAAGGCGACACATTTTAACTCTCTGCCGCTCTCCCTTGTTCGAAATGATTTCCATTTTTTTATAAATATACTACGTTTCGTAGGTTAGTACAATTTCGTAAGTAGTTTACCTCCACAGTATTTTTACTTCCCCTAGCCCCGTATGTACAATGTCATAGTGCTTAAAGAAGGTATTGTATTCCAACAAAACTTTGATACCGAGGTTTTACCGAAAATATGTATTTTGAGACCCCCTGAATCCAAAAAATGCATTTCTAAAAAATCTGATGTGTTCCATTCACATGACTTTCTCTACATCTCTGCAACAAGTTATTGTTAAAAAGCTTATGCCTCTATTTACTTCATGTTAATCGAGAAAAAATAAGCAGAAATAGTCCTATTACTTGCTTCCTTGTAAGTAGAAGTGATTTGAGGGAGTACCATAGGTTAAAGTGATAATCAAAAGCTGGTTGCCATCTGACTGAAGTTCCTTTGTTTGTATGGACGGGAGTTGAAAAATTCCTGTATGAGAAAATTATGTTTTTCAAAGCTGAAACAAAAAAACAAGGAATATCTAAAAAAAGAAAAAAAAAAATCAACTCCACGAAAAAATGTATATAACAAATTGTGTGTTTTAATGTGCTCTTCATTTTTTGTGTGATAAGCTTTTGTCCATCTGTTACAGTTTAGTAGTTATGCAAAATTCCGTAAAATTCATCCAGAATACAGTAGTCTTCAGAGGCTATTCCCACAAAATTCAAGATATAAATTTTATTTGGAATGTAGATAGCTTTATTTAATCGTCCTGGAGTATTTTATGGACAATGCTCGGAAATCTGTGGATCTGCATTAGTTAATTCTTCAACTTTGGTTACAGCAGGAGTTTATTTGTTAATTCGGTTTAATATAATCTATTTTATCAAATGGGAATTAATTAGCTTAAGATCTTCTTATATTGTTATCTTAATTACAAGAGATTTTCATGAAAATCGTTAGATTTTCGGAAAAAGTTCCATGTAAAGTGTAGTTGCGGGTGGGGGGATTTTCTTGAAAATCAACGTGTCTCATCCTTGGAAGATACCAAACTTAAATACCAAGCTTGGTATTTTACTGAAGTTTCGTTTTTAAGTTATCGTGTTCGCAGGCACACGGACCTTTTTCTGAAAATGTTTTTTTTTTTTTGGATATAGAAGACCCTAAAACATATTTCCAGTGAATTCTCGGTATTGAATTTTGGGTGGAATGCAATACCTTCTCTATACACTATGTACATAAGACGTGAAGAGAAAGTAAAAAGGTGCAACAAGCATACCGAAATGAAAAAAAAAACTATAAAAACACAATTATTTTAAGTAAAATATTCATGTAGGTTGAAATAAATATTTTTCATACTTATGGTTGAAGTGCAGATTATTTTCCAGTTCTTTAAATATTAGTAACAATGAATAAAATTAACGTATTTATTATATTAATAAAGCAGCAGATTAGTCAGTTTTCAGCAAAAGAACATGTTTTAGATGTGGGCACTAATCCACCCCAAAACACTTTTTTACTCTCTCTAGTAGTTGCCTATAACGAAGATTAATAACATATCAGCTAAGTAAATTAATGCGTTTGTAGAATTAAACCTTATCCAAGTCAAACAATTGAAATTTATTTTGAGCTAAAGTTATATGTACTTAGAAAAGAAAGATGAGGAAAGATGACATGGTACAGATTAGAGGCAGGAGGACACAAATATAACTGACGATACTAAATGCAGAAGCTATCTATTATAGTTTGGGTGAATATTGGGTAGATATTTTGGTGAAATGCGCACATTGAAACAGCTAGCGAACAATTAAACTCGAAGAAAAATTCTTAAGACTACTAGAAGGAAGTTTGAAAGGCCGAGAATGAAAAACGAAATGTCATGGCGAGGATTTCAACCACGGATCTCTCGTTCTCAGTCCGGTTGCTCTGGTCACTGAAATAGTATGTCTACATACCGACAGGACATTAAATTCCCTAACCAACTCATTTTTCCCGTTATGCCGGCTCTAAAACTGAATTTTTCAGTTTGACTTTACCTTACCGAAACCTATCCTACACACAGCTTGTATGATAAAAACAATTAATTAATTAATTAATTAATAGGAGAAGATTGATATATTGGAATCTATTGGCCGACTAACGGAATTGGCCATTTCCTGGCTCATGTTTAACTTCTCTGTTGGTAGCATGTAATTCTCCAACTACAACACTAATGCAGAATAAGGCTCCTTTCTGTTTCTGGAAAGTCCGTAAATAAACATGCACGTACGATTAATGACACATGCACTAAGTATTAACTTTAATATGGCACAAATAAAGATAAATCATACATTAGAGAAAATGTTGACATTGAAATTTCTACAAAAATGCATGGGGCTTCCTTCATAAAAGATCAGAAACCTGTAACCAAAAAAAAGCAGTTTCAGAAAAAGGTCCGTGTGTCTGTGAACACGATAAATCAAAAATGAAAAGTTGGTAAAATACCACATTTGGTATTTGTTTAGTATCTTCCAGGGATGCGACATGAAATTTTTGAGAAAAATCCCCCCCACACCAAACTACCCTTTAAATGGAACTTTTTTTGAAATTGTTGATATTCTTAAAAATGGCTCTATCGATTTTGATTAAAATATGTATATTAAATATATTTACCTGACAAATAAAATGTATATCTTGAATTTTCTGGGAATAGCCTCTGAAGACCACTTTATTCTGTATGAATTTTACGAAATTTTGCATAACTGGTAAACAGTAAGAGATGGACAAAAACGTGGCACACAAAAAATGTAGAGCACGTCAAAACACACAACTTATGCTATGTACCTTTTTTCGTAAATTGGGCGTTTTTTGAGATATTCCTTGTTTTTTCTTTCGCATTTAAAAACTTATACTTTTCCCATATAGGAAATTATCAACTCTCGTTCATACATAGAAAGGGACTTAAGTCACATAGCAGCCAGCCTTTGACCAATACTTTAACCTAAGGTACTCCCTTATTTCGCTCCTACTTGCAAGGAAACCAGTAATAAGACTATTTCTGCTAATGTTTTCTTGATTAGCATGAAGTAAATAGAAGCATAAGGTTTTTAACAATAATTTGTTTCAGAGATGTAGAGAAAATCATGTGAGTGGAACACATTAGATGGTTATATTTCTTGATTAAGTTGTTTAGAATTGTATTTTTGTTCATTATTCATAGTATCACCGCTGTATTCAATTTAACGTACTGCCTGACAGAGTGGAAGAAAAGACCCTATGGTCTTAACTCCAGGATAAATAAATAAATATAGAAGTTCTGATTAGAGCACGTTACTCTCGGTACCTTCTGTAGGTAAGTGTTAGGAAAATGTTAAAATCGAAATAGCTAACCATAGAAAGAAGAACCTTTAATTCTTTTGTCAGGTTTCATTAATGGACAGCAGTTTAAGAAGAAAATGGTGCAAAATGTTGCATTAGACAGGGTCTCATCTGCAAGCTTCTGCTCTAGCAAGCAATTGAATCCGTTAACAAGCTTTGAAGTCTATTTCAAAGACATTTTGAATTATAAAGTTTCTCTACCAGTGCAGGAGAATAGATTTTCCATACAGTAAGAAAAGCAAATTCTTAGCTTGTTATTTTGTTTCAAGTTTGCAGAATACGTCCGAAACTCAACACTGCAATGTTAACAAGCGAAATGCTAGTGATTATTTTGGAAAGGTTTCTGAAAAAAGAAAATGTGATGGATTCAAGTTTTGCGTTGAGTTAAGCAGACTTTAACTTTCCAACTCTGCACTAGAAAAGTAAAGATTTTAAAATTACGTGCAATGCTTGCTTAAAACTTGTCTGTTGTTAACTGCGACAGTAAAAGTTATTTGAGGGAAAAGAAATAAGATGGGATGGACTTGTTTTATAAGTTTATGCTAAAATACATGTGCTGGTGGATGCAAGATACAAAAATTGATTTTCTCTGAAATTGTCGCTACTCTTGTCTTCTTTTTTACTTTCTCTATACTTACTATGTACATAGTGTATAGAGAAGGTATTCCACTCTACCCAAAAATTCGATACCGAGATTTCACCGGATATACATGTTTTGAGACCTCCTGAATCAAAAAAAAAAATTTTAGAAAAATATCCGTGTGTCTGTGTGTCTTTGGGGTGCATAGTTCAAAAACGAAAAGACCGTTAAATACCAAACTTGGTATTTAAGTTCAGTATCTTCTAAGTATGCGACACGAAGATTTTCAAGAAAATTCCCTCACCCCCAACTACCCTTCACATGGAACATTTTTCGAAAATTTTGATTTTCTAAAAAATGGCTAACGATTTTGATTATATTGTGAAAAAGTTCGCTCCACATATCAAGATGTGATTGGAGCAAACGAAAATAGGACACATTAGGTAAGATACTCTATCAGCAATTATTTCCGAAATGCATTTCGTATTTCAAGCAATATCCGACATTTGAAAATCCAAAATTTCTTTCCAAACACTGTCTTCACTTTCTTTTTCACATGATCTAAAACAGATGTCACGGTCTCTGATTAATTGCTTGCACAAGTTCGACAGCTTTCAAGGCTCGAGACATTTCAATGTTCGATGTTTAGAAATGTGTGTATTATTGTCGTAGATGTGTCTGCAAAGTTCTTCTGTATGAATTGCAAATCTTCATGCAATCCATTTGAAGCAGGAGATTTTACAATCTTGATTGACGAGCATGAACTATCATCAAATGAATTAGTTAACTGTAAAATAGTACTGTAATATACAGCATAGCATACTGCTGCGTCGAGCCACGTTCCCGAACGCGTAACTACAGGATGCAGGTTGGTCTCTACTCGGTACGTATGCAACTGGTATCCGCAAGTGTCCCACTATCGGTCCCCAAGATGCTATCCTCAGTTATCATACACATTTGCATTCATAAATTAACCACCAAATACTCACGTAGCTTAAGTTTGACACACTTTCTGCATTTATTGAAGTTAATCGGACACGTTAAACTTTGACTTTGACACTCAGTTTAACACTTTAATTCATAGCGCGTGGTTTCTTAATATAACTAGTGTGGATTTATTTGGCAAGACGCCCCGACTAAGAGTACCTTTGATGGAATCTTCATCTTCCTTTACACCGTTTTGGTATGAGTTTATTGATCTAACGCGATTGGTTAACTCTTGGTGTCTTAAGTTACAGAATCACGTGAACAAGTCCTGAACTTTCATTGTTACTCACCCACGTGACGCAGTATTACAAAGAACAATATCCTCATTTCTTGTTATTAAGGAAATTCTCTCGAAAGTATACTTAGATCCCTATTGCAAATACCAAGTGGCATATTACAAAGGACTGCGAACTGGGTCAGCATTTCCCTTTTACAATAGATAAGGGAGTATAACATATTTTTGTTATATAGCAAGCAAAATACAGAAGTTTTAGCCTTTAACATCTCAAGTATAAGATAAATGTTAACGTATAAACAGACATTAAATAACTCTTATACACATGTAGATGAGAGTTACACCCTCAAATTCTTATTTCCTATTGGGGTTTATAATAAAATAAAACCTGTGTTTGGAAATCATACTGGATGCATTAAAATAAAAATTATGAAGTATAACGAATTACTATCCTCATAAAATAATTCAAAATTGGGGAAATCTGGATTTTTAAGATTATAGAGTTGACGGTATTGAAATGTCCTAATCTTAAACTTAGAGCCATAATTAAAAATTAAAAATTTCACATCGGCTAAAATATAAAATAAAATAGAAATATATGTATACATTTATGAAACAATATTTTCCAAAGTTAGGTCACATTAACCCACCAAGATCCAAATTAGATCCAGTTTGTGGTAGCCTTCTGCTTATAATTTATCAGATAAGAATGATCCAGAAAGAAAGAAATGCGAATTTGAAATTAATTTAATACACGTGTTCAGAATTAATAGCACTACTGTAGTTCTTGTAGAATAGGTACAAAAAGTAAATAAATGTAACACATTGGAAGTGAAGTAGCAATGCGATTTGTCTGCCCACATAAGACCAATTTAAGAACCAAACCAAATAACCAGAAAATCTTTAAAATCATGCATTTTATATTGCTACTTATTTTCTTAGCCCAAAATCAAGAATAAATTGGAATAGTTATAATGGTCTTTGTGTTCTTTATTTTGGCCATTGTAACACAAATAGTCGCATTACATTACATTGCAATCTACGGATCCAACTCTGGGATCCAACTCTGGAATATAGATTAAGTAAGAAATTAATGCATTGATTAATCTGGATAATTATTAGTAAATTCATTTAAAAATATTAACTCTGATACTGAATTTTTCAGAGATGTCAGCTTTGCATAATCTATAATTGCTTGTCTGTTTGCAAAACCCATTCGTACAGTATGCATTTTTAGAATATTCGTGTCTATTAGGTATATTTACAGCACTACATTGATTATTATTAATATTTTTTTTAATTTAATGAAATCCTCCTCTGTATAGAAGATGTAATTAATGTATTTTGTAACTTCTGACCTAAATACCTTTTTGTTCATATGCAGTTCCTTTATAGGAGGTGGTAGTGAATTAAATAAAACTATATTTTAGGAATGTCTGCAAATTATTTGTTGGTCTATGCAAGTATGGTCTATGTCTTGTCACTTATGTGTATCTGAGATTTTTGTAAACTTTTCTGGGTTATTTATTACAAGCATTAAGGCTAGAGTATATTAGTTGGCTAATAGAAACATTCCAAAACAATTGAATACTGGTTTGCAGTGAGTTGAGAGTCTTGCACCTGCCATTATTCTTATCACCTTTTCATAAAAAACACTTTTTGATATCTATCGAATTTCCCTAGAATATTATTCCATAGAGCATTAATAAACGAAAATAAGCATAATAAGCAGTTTTAGAATGCTGTTATTTATAAGATAAATTAATGATCTGATTGCCAAACATCAGAGCTCAATTTGAGTAAGATATAATCAATACGGTGTTTTCAGTTCATATTACGATCTGTAAAAAGACCCCAGAAAATTGTTTCACATACGCCTGCTAAATTAAAATGCTTGTTTACAACGATACCAACCATAGGACTTGCATCTGTTTATTATGACGTCTAGAAGTTTGAAGGAAGTTTGGTAACCTCACAGATGTGGCTTCCCCTCGCTAGACGGCGACGGCTGTTGAGTAAACAACTGATGTCTCATCATCCAACATTTGATCAAAACATCAGAGAGAAAACAGGAGTAACTAAACAAACCCGCAAAGTTGAATTTCTAGAAATGTTGTAATGCTACTCTGTACTCTGATATGTTAACCAAAAAAGTACACCAAAACGAAACTTAAGACACAACTTTGACGTGTTTCATTCACGTGACTTTCTCTATCTCTCCTGCAGAAAAACTATTTGTACAAAAGATTATTCTTTTATCACTTCATTCTAATTGAGATAAACATTAGTAGAAGTGGTATTATTACTTAAGTGATAGCCAAATCTTTTAAACGCTGTTGCTTGTCATTGAAATTCAGTTCGCTTTCATTGGTTAGGAGTAGTAAAATAAAGGAGATATGAAACGGACGAGGATTTTCCGTTTGAGAAAAGTTTAAATATTTTAAAACAGAAACCAATAAAGGGAATATCTCGGAAATAGCTAGCTGTGCAAACAAAATTAAGGAAAGGGGGGAAAAAACGTAAATTTTTGTTTCGGAATATCAGAGACTATTCCCAGAAAACTCGAGATGTACATTTGTTAAACGTATGGATATGTTAATATCGTTAGAGCCATTTTTTAGAAAATCAAAATTAAAGAAACATTTTTGATGTAAAGGGTAGTTTGGTCTGAGGATTTCTAAAAATCCTTTGAAGATGCTGAACATTAATACCTAGTTAGGTATTTAAAGGAATTTTCGTTTTTGACTTATGCATACGCTCGCGCGCGGACTTTTTTCTAAATTTCCTTTTTTTGGAGGTGGGGATTCAAGGGACCCTAAAACATGTACTTTCAGTGAAATCTCGGTATGAAATTTTTGGGTCAAATACAATGTGGTTTCTATTTACTGTGTACATTGTATATGCGTGTTGAGAAAATAAAAGTAGAGTAGGTTTCGTGGGAAATGAAATCGGCTGTTTCGTCGCCGGCCAGCTGAGAGCCTTGGAACCTGTTCTGCTCTATTTGTATGTACAATGCATATATTAAGTAGAGGATCTATTGCATTCTATCCAAAGTTCGATACCTAGATTTTATTGTGAATACATGTTTTCAGGATCCCTGAATCCAGAAAAAGCAATTGTTCTAAAAAGGTGCTGTGCATAAGCGAGTGTGTGTGTATATGTATCCATGGAGAACACAACTTAAAAAGGAAATGACGCTTAGATACCTAACTTGGTATTTAAGTTTAGTATCGTTCATGGATGGGACACGAAGATTTTCAGGAAAATTTTCCACCCCAAACCACCCTTACATGGAGCATCTTTAGAAATGTTCGATTTTCTCTAAAATTGCTCTAACAATTTTGATAGAGCACCGTATAGAAATATATTTGCTTGAGAAATATTTCATAATTATGAGTAACAGTCTCATGCACTATAATGAGAAGTAATCTTATTATAAATTGTATAGAAACTAGTGTCCAACTACATTGACACACCTCTGCATTCTCGGTGTTATTAGGCTGTATAATTCATGAAAAGTAGTTCCTTCTTACTTTCTCTAGCAAGCATGTACAATGCAAAAAGTGGATGGAGAATGAGGGGTAGACTGGCCTCCCTGTTCACCAGAGTTGAACCCTATTGAGAATGCGTGGGTTAAGGTAAAAAGGGAGCTGCACTGCAATTTATCTGTAGCTAGGCGAAGGTCAAAAGACGGCTTCTGGGCACAAATTCAAGAACCTTGGTACTTTGTACCTTATCTTTCACATTGCTGCAGGCATTTAATTTCGTCTATGTCCGAAGTTTGAGGGCACTTATGCGAGCCGGGGGTTCATTCACCGATATTATGGTTATTTTTGTTTTAAGTTTTAGAATATAATAGTATAGGTTTTTAGTTACTTAACACAATGTTTGTAGAATTTTTTGTGTAAATAGATAGGCCTATAACTTCAAATGCCAAAGTTATATAAATGCAATGTTATGTTCTTACATATCCAGCCATAAAATTAACAAAGATAAAACATGACAAACAGCGCGAGATTTGAACCTAGGAACTTACGAGTGGGAGCATTGTTTTCTTAACCTCTCGGCCACCGTAACGTTTTTCCGTGGTCTACTGTCAATACTCATAAGTTAACCAGTGCGCTGTCAGTCATATGCACTTGTACAGTTCTTTTTGGACATTGTGAACCCGGCTTTTACGAAGATACAGGAAACTCTTCGATCGACACTGGAATCTGGGGATGACTCTTTTTGTATCCACGCTGTACATGTTTTGGCTTTTATGGTAAATAAAAATTCTTTGTTCAAGAGAAGGCATTTTCCGTGGACTAATAAAACAAAATAATTAACCGAAAAACACAAACGTGTTGAATGAAGTTTCACATTTGAGATTCATAAAGAGCAAACTCTAGTGTTTACAGCTTGAGTACAAAGTGATGCCGTGCTACTGAAAAGGTAAACATGCACTTTCTCTTTGTTAATATAAACCTCTCAGATAACACAGCTTTGTAGTGCACCAATGAGGATGTCACTTCAGCCAATTAATGCGTAAACATCACAAATGTCGGAAACGCGTGGAGTGAAAGCAGCTTTGCAACGTCTTCGCTGTTTTATCTTTCATTTTTGAGAAAAAAAAAATAAAAGAAATTCCATGTACAGGGTCAAGAATCGTGCCGCATCCTTCGAAAGATATTAAACTGAAATACCAAATTTAGTATTTAATGGACTTTTCGTTTTTGAATTATGCTGTCCACAGACAGAAAGACAGACAGACACGCTGACACATACACACCCACGGACGTATTGCCCTTCGCTTTGTTGTTTGTTAATATAAAATACTATTCCAAATGTATCTACATATTTGTTGTTGTAAATACAAGAAGGATACAGAAGGGTAAAGCGATAGTCTTCGTAACTCACATGTATCGCAAACGAAGCATTGTCGAGTAAAACATCCCGCAATTTAAATTTTCACTCTTGTTGCATCGTGTGCTGAGCATATGTTTCCCACACAATGGAATCTGTATACAGTACATTTGCCCTAAACACTTTGCACACATGGTGGGAATTTTAATCTTTAACTGAGAATAATAACTAGCATTATCTAACATAATGACACTCTTAGGAAGAATGTTTTTCAAAAGTATGAAATATTTCCGCTATTTAAACATCTGACTATCGCCTCAAAACATGTATTTCCGGTGAAATGTTTGTTTCGAATTTTTGGATGGACTACAACACCTTCTTTACCTACTTTATACTTTGTATAGAAACTAAAAAAACAAAACAAAAACAAATTACAACTAGAAACATTTTCCGGGCTGAGAACCGTGCTAGAGTTTTCAGGTCCAGATGTTTCGTTCACGACTGCGGTGGTCTAAGTATTGTCAGTGAAGGTTTGGTCGCAACTGACTCGTTGACCCAGACCCAGAGCAGATGGCAGGCTGAGGGAAGCCCGAGGTGAGTTAGACGTGACTCTGTCCTCGGAGAGAACTTAACCACGTTCTGACGGGATTGTGGGGTTTGGAGGATGGCGGGTGAGAGTTAGGGTTGTCGTTGACTGAAATAGCGGCAGTATTTATACTCAGGCTGCTCTCACGCAATTGGTCCGACTGGAGCTGTATGTGCGTGGATGGTGATTGGTGAGGGTTAGCCACTCCGGTGCTTTTGATTCCTAATTGGTTCGGATGATCCCTTTGGGTTTGTGCCTGTTTGGTATTCTCAAGTGGCGGATACCAGTTTTTGCGTCTCTTCTTTCCTACTAAAGTTATTGGTATGTTTATAAATTTCTATTGCTTCACGTTGTAATCTAGCGTCTGCACCTGAAAACTCCAGCAGAACACGGCTTCTCAGCCCGAAAAATTCTCCTAGCTATAATTTGGACTCCGGCCGTGAAAGCTTGCGACTACTGAAAACAATAACAGCAAAAACTGTATGGCATTCACATGACTCTACTCATTCTTCTAGGATAGTTATATTTTTATAGCATAAAGCAAGTATAAAACATGGTTAGATATTTATTATTAGTACTGTGTAGTGCTCTCCTTCACTTAATAAGAACCTTGTTAATGTTATTATTCACTTGGTATTCTTAGAAATCAATGTACATGCGAGTTTTCTTGGAGAAAATGTGACAACGTTGCTTTCTATGTCACAGAATGCCCACAGACTTTGAAGCCGACGATGTTAACCTTTACAGTAGCACGATAATATCAGCTTAAAATTGATCAGACTAACGGTCGGCAAGTATTGGATTTGAGGTCTGAGCAGGAACATTGCTTGAGGAGCAGTTGCAAGAAGCGCACCTCAAGCAGAGGGAAGAATATGTAGTACTTATATAAAGGCTGCTATAATAAATTCAGCGTGTTAACGGATTTACTAACTGCTTGTAAGCTTTATTTATGGCACTGTACTTAACGTAAAACGTATTTGTTAATATTGCATTAGCGGTACTCAGCTGTCAGTTACCATTCAAGGGATATATGCTGACAAAATTCTGCTTTTGTTATGAGTACTGTATTACAGTGAATTAAACTTTATTGTGGAATTCTTGATTATTCCAATTCCAGTATGAAACACTAGTGTTTGATGACTTAAAATGTATATTAGAAGGATAGAATTGGACTGATAAATTCAATGCCATAGCCGGGATTTGAACCATATACCTTTTAGTATTCGGTTGTTGTGACCACTCAGCTATTAAGACAACATGCCGGCATGGCATTAAATTCCCCAACTGAATCGGAGTGTGTATCTTGAATTTTCCGGAATGGCCTATAAAGTCCTCTTCATTCTGAATAAGTTTCGCGTTATGTTAAATCGTAATGGTTAAGACAATATCTTACTACTACAATAAATATAATTCTCGTGCAAGCACACAATGTGTGTAAAATACCTTTTTTGGCCTTGATTTCCGAGATATTACGTGTTATTTGTTTAAAAGTTCAATTCTACGACGCTAGCACTTTTCTGAAATGGAAAGTCCTTTTTCTTTCTTTCTTTCTTTCTTTCTTGCGTTTTTCGTATAAGGAAAACTGAATTTCCTTGCCATACATTGCGACGAGCTTTTGAAAGATTGGTGGTGGAGGACTAGGATCAGTTGCGTCCTTCAATTGAAAATATTACCTAACTCTATTTTTACTTCCTCTATACGTACTATGTACATAGTATATAGAGAAGGTATTGTATTCCACACAAAATTCGATACCGAGATTTTACCGGAAATATATGTTTTGGATTTCCCTGAATCCAAGAAAAAAACATTTTTGGAAAAAGTTCATGAATGTGTGTGTGTCTGGTGTGCTTTGGACAGCATAGCTCAAAAACGAAAAGTCCATTGAAAACCAAACTTGGTATTTAAGTTTGGTATCTTCCAAGGATGCGACACGAACAATTTCAAGAAAATTCCCCCACCCTCAAATACTCTTTACATTGAACTTTTTTTTGAAAATTTTGATTTTCTCAAAAATGGCTAACGATTTTGATTAAAATATCTTATATTTAAGATATTTACATGCCAAATAAAATATATATCTTGAATTTTCTAGGAATAGTCGCTAAAGATTATTCCGGATGAATTTTACGAAATTTGCTTAACTGCTAAACCGTAAGACATGGACAAAAACTTACCACAACAAACTTGATATTTAAGTTCAGTAACTTCCAAGAATACGACACGAAGATTTTCAAGAAAATCCCCCAACCCAAATTACCCTCATGGATAAATTTTTGAAAATTTTTATTTTCTCAAAAATAGCTCTAACGATTTTGATTAAAATATCGAAAATTAAAGATATTTACCTGACAAATAAAATGTATATCTTTAATTTTCTGGGAATAGCCTCTGAAGACATGTTTATTCTGGATGAATTTTACGAAATTTTGCATAACTGCTAAACTGTAAGAGATGGGCAAAAACTTTCCACACAAAAAATGTAGAGCAAGTTAAAACACACAATTTGTTATGTACATTTTTTTTCATGAAGTTGATCGTTTTTGACATTCCTTGTATTTGGTGTCTCCTTTTAAAAACTTACACTTTTTTCATACAGGAATTTGTCAACTCCTGTCCATAGAAACAATGGAACTTCAGTCACATAGCAATCAGCTTTTGATTATCACTTTAAGCTATGGTACTCCCTTATTTGCTTCTACTTATAAGGAAGCAAGTAACAAGACTAAATAGAAGCATAAGCTTTTTAACAAGCTGAGATGTAGAGAAAGTAATGTGAATGGAACACAGCAGGTTTGCACTTTGTTCATTTTCACTTTTAAAACTCTCTATTGCAAGTTCGTCTTAGGTTTTCGTGCATTCC
This sequence comes from Hymenopus coronatus, assembly GCA_030762935.1. Lineage (NCBI taxonomy): Eukaryota > Metazoa > Arthropoda > Insecta > Mantodea > Hymenopodidae > Hymenopus > Hymenopus coronatus. Next base: position 98,259,632 of record CM060898.1, on the reverse strand, counting down.
CGCCTAATATTTCTTTTGCTTATTCTTGCACTTCTCTTTTTTAACCTTAACTTCCGCAGGGTCCTGCTTTACTAACATCTGCGGTTCCCTTAGTAGCAGTTCTCAAATTTCCGTTAGGGGCGTGAATGTCTTTTCTCGGGTCAGGGCTTGAGTCTGTAGAGCGGGTCAGTAGTGTTGACTTTGGGGATTACGTGTGTTTGCCGTCCCAATTTGGGCCGTGCTTTGGTAAGTTCTGGCTTTGGCTGAATGAAGTATCTATTTAACGTTCGCGTGGGCTTTGCAAACGTTTATTTTTCTTTCCTTCTTTGAGCTGCTAACTTGGCATTAAATATTGATATTTGTGTGCAATACTAACGGGACCAGTCATTCATTTCAGGGTAATATTGTATATGCAATTAAGGCCGTGTTGATTTTAAGGGAAGGGTTGTTGAATTTGGTGTTTTTAAATCTTTATTAATATTGGAGAGGGGGTTCATTCATTCATTCAGGCGTTGTTTACACTTTTGAAATATTGGTTTACCACCAATGATGTTTCCTTTTTACTTTCTCTACACCTACTATGTATATAATGTATAGAGAAAATACTATATTGCACCCAAAAATTCAACATCGAGATTTCAACGAAAATAATGTTTTGGGTTCTCCCGAATAAAAAAACAACTTTAAAACAAGGTCTATGTGCGTGTGTGTGTTTTTTCTGTGGACAGCATAGTTCAAAAAACGAAAATACCGTTAAATATCAAACTTGTGTTTAAGTTTGGTATGCTCCAAAGATGCGACAGTAAGATTTTCAAGAAAATCCCCCCACCCACTACTCTTTAAAGGGAAATTTTTAAAAATGTTGGATTTTCTCAAAAATAGCTCTAACTTGATTAAAATATCGTATTTTAAAAATATTTCTGGCAATAGCTTCTGAAGACATCTTTATTCTGGATGAATTTTAAGGAATCTTGCAGTGGTAAACCGTAAGAGAGACAAAAACTTACTACACAATACTTGTAGAGCTCGTTAAAACACACAGTTTATGGCATACACTTTTTTTTTTTTTTTCGTGAAGTTGACCGTTTTCTATATATTCCTTGTTATGGAACTTCCTTTTCTCGTACGGGACTTTGTCAACTCCTGGGCATACAAACAAAGGCACTTCATTTACATGGTAACCAGAGTTTAAAATATTTGACTATCACTTTAGCCTATTGTATTCCCTTATTCCCCTTCTGCTTACAAGAAAGCTAGTAAAAAAACCATTTCTGCTAGTTTTTTCGCGATTAGCATGAAAGAAACGGAAGAATAAGTTTAACAATAATTTGTTGTAGAGATGTAGAGAAGGTCATGTGAATGGAACATATCAGATTTTTAAAAGTATTTGCGTTATCTCGTTTCTCATATTAGGACCTGTATGATTTGTTGTTAGTTGTGCATCGTCTAATGGTCCCACTTGCTACAACTGCTGGCTCGTAATATGAAATTGTATCTACCACTGGTAAATGATCTATATACTCCTTCTGAGTTTTATAAAAACACACACACTCACACAGGCTGTTTCAAAACGGCACGCAGTCGATTAGCTTACACTTTGTCTTGTCCGAAACTTGATGTCGCATTCGTCAAACTCTTCTATTTAAAGTGTTGTGTGTGTTTAAAAATAGCACACATTTGCGATTAGGCAGCAAAGGAACAACGGTTGTCTTTCGCCAGACCCACATGCTACGTTTTCCATTACTAAGGTGACATGTCCCGCGCCGGCGTGTCTATCAAGCCACGCCTACACCACGCGACTGGGACCTTCGCTACCAACCGTCAACTCTCTTGGGATGGGCCAAGCACGTGCCATCAGGTTATGTACAACTGCCTAATCCACGGCGATTTTATGACAGTTTTTGTATGTGCCGAATTTAGAGCTGAAAGTTATATTCACGTGTCACGTACGGTATGACCTAGAAGGTTCACATCTTCGTTTGGTGTCGTTTTGAAACGCAGTGTGTATGCTATATTTACATGTTTTCTTTGCAATGCGTTGAAATAATTTATATAATCACATCTGATATAATAAAACTGAACAATCGACACTCGGGTTTTTGTAGGCATGTTCGATTCATGACCTTGTTTCTCTGGCACTAAACTTTATTTGCATTTTAAGTTATTTTTTACTTTCTCTACACGTACTATGTACATTGTGTATAGAGAAGGTATTGTATTCCACCCAAGAATTCAATACCGATATTTCACCAGAAATAGGCGTTTTGGGGTTCTTAACATCCAAAAAAAGTATTTTCAGATAAAGGTGCGTGCGTTTGTCCGTGTATCTGTGAACACGCTAACTCAAAAACGAAAAGTCGGTAAAATACCAAATTTGGATGCGATACTAATATTTGAAGAAAATCCTCTCGCTCCAAATTAACCTTTATATGAAAACAATTTCAAATTTTGATTTTCTCAAAAATGGCTAACGCTTTTGATTAAAATACCGTATATTAAAGATATTTATATGACAAATATTACGTATATATTGAATTTTCTGGGAATAGCCTCAGAAGACCTCTTTATTCTGGATGAATTTTGCTGTATTATACATAACTAGTAAACCCTAAGAGGTGGACTAAAACATAAAATATGCAGATCACGTTGTAACACACAATTTATATCATATACATTTTTTTCGTGAAGTTGACCATTTTTAGATACCTATTTCTTTTTATTGGTTTTAGTTTTAAAATACTTAAACATTTTTGACAACTTCTGGCAATGTAAAGAAATGAATTTCATTCACATGGCAAACAGCTCTTAAAAGATTTGACTATCGTTTTAGCCTTGTGTATTCCAGATTTCCCTTCTACTTACAAGAAAGTATTTCTGCTAATGTCCATATCGATTAACATGAAGTAGACAGAAGAATAAACTTTTAACAATAATATGTTCCAGAAATGTAGTGAAAGTCATTGAACGGCACATATCAGATTATTTTCTTTCGTAATTTAAATGTTGCTAGTTTAGTCAGTGCAGACCTTAACTAATATACCTCGTGATTCATAATCAGCTTTAAAACTGTCATTATGTTAAACACTAAACATTTGATGCATACTATACTCCAATTTTGCAAGGATCAGATGAAAAGAAAAAATCTTATGTGTTCCATTCCCTACATCTCTGCAACAAATTATTGCTAAGAAGCTTATGCTTCTACCTACTTCATGCTAATCGAGATAAATATTAACAGAAACTCTCTTATTATTTAGTTCCTAGTAAGTAGAATGGAAATAAGGGAGTACACTATATTAAAAGACAGTCACATGTTTTAAAATATGGTTGCTATGGGACTGAGATCAATTTCTTTGCCTGGGCAGAAGTTGACTAGTTCCCGCATGAGAAAAGTTTAAGTATTTAAAAGCTGAAACTAATAACAAGGAATATCTCGAAAACGATCAACTCCACGAAAAAAATGTACATGACATAAATTGTGTGTTTTAACGAGATTACATTTTTTGCTTAGTAAGCTTTTGTCTATCTCTTACGTTTTACCAGTAACGCAAAATTCATCCAGAATGAACGGGTCTTCAGAAGCTATTCCCATAAAATTCAAAATTTACATGTAATTTGTGATGGAAATGGTTTTAATATGCGCTACTTTAATCGAAAACAACATTTTCAAAAATGTTCCCATGTAAAGGGTGTTTTGGGGTGGTGGGATTTTCTTAAAAATCTTCTTTGTCGCATCCTTGGAAGATAAACTTAAATACCAAGTTTGGTATTTAAAGGACTTTTCGTTTTTGAGATACGCTGTCCCACAGACCACACACACGCACGCACGCGCATACACACACACATACACACGGACCTTTTCCCAAAAATGTGTTTTTGGATTCAGGGGGACCAAAAGCATGTATTTCCGATGAAATTTCGCTACCAAATTTTGGATGCATTACAATACTTTCTCTTTACACTATGTATGTGCAGAGAAAGTAAAAATTCACTACAGAAAGAATATGCTGGATGAGACACGTAACAGGCATTGGGAAGGGTGGTATGTGGTACTTCTTGTCCTCTTTTCTGCCGAGGAATCGCGCACAATTACTTTCTAGGAATGTACTTTATGTACTTCAGTGTTAATTATCTCTAACAATAGCCAAGAAATGCAGCGAAAGATAAGGACCAGTGGAAAGATAAGAATAGGTGCGCAGGTATTGAAATTCATTATACAAAACCTGGAAGTAAAACCAAACGGGGTCAGAAAATACTGCGCACCATCTTTCGAGGGGTAAGCTTAGTGTACTTCCCTATTCCCATTATACCTACAAGGAAGCATGTAATAAAACCGTTTCTGCAAATGTTTATCTGGATTAACATGAAGTAGAAGAATAAGCGTTAGTTATACAGGAGAATGCAATATAGAAGCTTTTTCCCAACGTTTAGTGTCATAATTCCTGCTCAGCAAGCTGGAGCTATGTCTAAAGTTTTAAATTAATTTGAAGTCGTATAAAGAAGACAAGAGAATCCGGATAACATGCAAATGAGTTTAGTTTCTACCGCCTATGTTGTCTAATCAGATGCTGAGAGCACATGCTGGGACACAAGTCAAAGCAACAACCTTAATTTTACTTGTTCTTTGTTTTTGTTTTCTTTTAGGAGCTGAGTTTAGACAAAGAATTCAACACTACTTGCTGTTTTAAACACAAAGTGTTAAATATATCTTTTTACCTTCTACTACACACAGTAACTTGAACTGTTGTATTCTACCCAAAAATTCGATGTCGAGTTTTTACCCCTGAAAAATCTGATGTGTTAAACTCGCATAACTTTCTCTAGCTGCTCTGCCAACAAACTTTTTACAAAAGATTATTCTTCTTTCTACTCGAAACTAATCGAATAAACATTAGCAGAATGTTCTTATTACTTCCTTATCAGTAGAAGGGGAACTAAAGGAATGCGCTATGCCGAAGCGATAGTTAAATGCTCTCATTATGCAATTATCAATGCAAATCGCTTCTTTACTCGGCTAGAAGTAGAACAAAAGAGAAACGGACGCTTCCTGCCTGAGAAAAGTATAAAATACTTTACAATTGAAACCAATAACAAGGAATATCTCGGAAACGGTTACCTCCGCAACAAAAACGTAAAGGACATAAATTGTGTGCTTTGGCGAGATGTGTAGCAAGTTTTTGTCCATCTCTTACAGTTTAGCAGTTAAGCAAAATTCGGCGAAATTCATCCAGAATAAAGAGGTCTTCAGAGGCTATTCCCAGAAAATTCAAAATATATATTTTATTTGGGATGAAGATATCTTTAATATACGGGATTTTAATCAAAATCGTTTGAACCATTTTTCAAAAAACAAAATTTTCGAAAATTTTCCCATGTAAGGGTAGTATGTGGTGGGGCGATTTTCTTGAAAATCTTCGTGTCGCATCCTTGGAAGATACCAAACCTACATAACAAGTTTTGGTTTTTAACGGTCTTTTCGTTTTTGAACTATGCTGAACACACAACACACACACACACACACACACACACACATACACACATAGAGCCCCTTTTCCAAATATATTTTTTTTTCAGAGTCAAAGGACTCAAAAGCATACATTTCCGGTGAAAATCGACATTGAATTTTTAAGTGGAATACAATACCTTCTCTATCCACTATGTACATTGTACATGCGTACTAGAGAAAGTAATAAAAACATTTTTATAAAAATGTTCGTGTGTATGTGTGTGCTCTTTGATGGATGAACAGTATAACTCAAAAACACTAATTTACCTGAAATATTTTTCGAAAAATTTGATGCTTTTAAAAAGGCTTTAACGATTTTTTAAAAATATGTTAAATATATTTTCATGAAAAATTTATAACTTGAATTTTCTGGAAATAACCTCTGAAGTCGTCTTCATTCTGGGTGACTTTTGCAGAACTGGTAAACTGTAAGAGCTAGACATGACCTACCACAAAAAAAAAAAAAAAAAAAAAAAATGTGAGCCCGCCTCGGTAGTGTGGTGGCAGCGTGTCTGCTTCACATTCAAAAGGTCGTGAGTTCGAATCTCGCTTAGGGGGAGTTGCCCGGATAAGGTTTGTTTCGGGGTTTTCCCTTATCCTGAGAAGATGAATGTCAAGTAACTTTAAGCTCCTTGGACCCCAAGTTCATTTGAGCACCATTTCACCAATGTCATTCATCGTCCGATATGACCAACCAGGTTAAAGGACGTAAAACTTAAAAAAAAAAACAAAAAAACAATTGAATCTCGTTAAAATTCACAATTTTGTAAATTTTTCGTGAATTGGACAATTTCTATGATATTCCTTATTTGTTTCATTTTTAAAACACCTACAACTTCTCTCACATGGTAGCTTTTCAACTCCTGGTGATATATATGTATATTAACATATATACATATAACGAGAGAGAGAGAGAGAGAGAGAGAGAGAGAGAGAGAGTGTGTCAGTGCTTTTATTTTGTTTGTTTTGTTTTTTCCTGTACTAGAGGTAGCCTTTCCGAAATGTTTCTCGTTATTGGTTTAAATTTCATAATCCTTATATTTTTCTCAAATGGGAAGTCATCTTTCGTGTTTTTAATTCCTCGCTATGCAAATATAGACGCATTCTAATATAGCAACCAGGTGTTAAGATATTTTACTATCGCTTATAATTACTTCTAATATATCTCGAGTGCCATGAAATATATAGAAGAATAGGGTTTAATTAGAATAGTTTGTTGCAAAATAGGTAGCGAAAGTCAATGGATGTAACGCATAACTTCTAATTGAAGGTATGTGCATAAAAACGGGTCAATACTACTTTTTTTAAAAAGTCAGAAAAAGAGTTTTCTACACACCACAGAAAAAAAAAAGATAAAGTATTAGATTTAAGCAGAATTTGAAGTATTTCAATTTATTTTTATTGTTGTACTTATGAAAGGAAAGCAAAATAATAACATTAATATGACCTATTCTGAAAGGAGCTTAACTTAAACCACATATCTTTTAATTATCATTAACAAAAACATCGTTGCATATTAAATTTAGAATAAATCACATTAATGCTTACTGAGCCAGGTACCTCGGCCACCGTTTGAGACTGGCATTCGGGAGGTCGTGTGATCGATTCACGTGGCTATACCCTCTGATCCATGTTTTTTTTTTTGTGGGGGGGGGATTATCCCGAGGCATTGGGTAAATACTTGTAAGGTTTCTTCCTTTCCCCGAACTTCCCGTCCCTTAATTTCATCTCTAACTCATCCAACCGGTGTCTTTTAGGGTTGTAAGTGTCGACGAGGACTACGGTTGTGGCGATTTTCCGTGGTGGTGGCTGCGCTCTGGGAATGAAGCTTTCAGTACCGGGTGACGCTGGAAGTCATCTATAGACTTAGGAAATTTGATCAGAACTGGAGTGGGGGGGGGGGCAGGCTCCTAGCCTCCCAGCGTCGGAATGAATTGGAATCTGTTAGGGACATTTCACGATGGCTCTTACCTCGCCGTCCAGTTTCGGCCACCCTTTGAAGTTGCTCATCACATTCTATTCTCCTGGGGACTGAGTACAATATGCCAATGGCTGCAGTGCGGAATTACATCCGACATTATACACACCACAATTAGTGCTAATTAGAAATGAATTATAAAATGACCCTTGAAAACTAAGGGTCATTATCTTAGAGCAGATAATAAAGATTAGGCAAGGCAAACAATGGTTCCTCTTCACTTACTACTTGCTTCATTGTTAACAGAAGGGAAATAAGGGAATGCACTATGCTAAAGTGATTGTCATACTTTCCAGACACACGAATACACATACATACACGCATCTTTTTTCAGGGGACCAAAAACATACTTTTCCGGTGAAATTTCTACATCGAATTTTTGGGATGAACAAAATACCTTCTCTTCCCACTGTATGCATACTACGTGTAGAGAAAGTAAAAATTGTGCAATTACAATGCCACTGTTTACCTCATGGCTTCCGGCATCCTCCCGACCGCTTTCTCTATCAAGTTAGACTCTGGTACTTTTGAGTGATAAACTGTATGATTTGAATTTGTTTTGGACACTTTAACACTATAGGACAAAATTGATATACTGACAGCAACTTTCTCTATATTTATACTTATTTGCCATGTTATTGAATTTAATGTGAAGAGTCCATTCAAATATAAAGTATTTCATTGCCTGACTTCTGTTCGTTGAGGTATTGCTTACGGTAGATTGCCTGTCTCCAGTCCACCCTAGATATGGTGGCAATATTATTTCTTTGCTAACCACCATATATGATTTCATTGCAGTGGATTTGGAGTGGAGATGCGTAGTGTGGATGCGCAATTGCAGAATGCTTTCGGAAATAAGTGAACAAGCAACGAACTCGAAGAAGAATCACCGTAGAGAAAACCAACCCAGAGAATTCGAGTCGGCATGGCCGTTGGTGAGCAAGACACTTTTCGGAGTGTCGAAATATAAATAGTTGTAGTTTGGCAGTTAACTTGAGAAGATTCTTAACCTTTGTGCATATATTTCTCTCTCATTTAAGATTCTGGAAAAGGCTTTAATTTAGTATACTTTCCAATACTTTGTTGAATGGGGAAAATTTCAGAACAAAGCCATGTTGAAAGACATACTATGTTTAAAGAGATATTCTGTTACTAAAAATAGTGTTCTATTTTTCAAGCTTTAAGTTGTTTGTACTTAAGTGTATAAAACATTTACGTGAGTTGAAATTTTTGTATATATAACGGAAACACCTTTCACCGTCAATGGAAAATAATTTCTGGAATTTTACATACATTTGTTTAACAACATTATTAAATAAAACCTTGTTAAATGGATTGATTACTTCGTGAACTTCATGGTAAAATATGTGCTTATTACCACAGTAATTCCTTACAATCCATAGATTTAGGAGAATTGCAACCATAGTATAAAATAACACTTCCTGTCGCAAAATGGTAGCAGATATGTAGCCATCTGCAAAGAACAAGGACCACCTGATAGCTTCAGTAAATATAAGCAACAAATACATCAAAAGTAGCAATCCAACAAAGTCGCTATTCACCCATTTATAATGCAAATTAGATGCTGACTTGAAGTAAGTACCATATTAATGATTCGTCTAGCATCGAGAAAGAATGTTTCGAGACTAAAATACCAGCATGTCCATCAAGAAAATACGTGACATTTTCGTCTGAAAAAAGTTCAATTTTCATTTAAAAATCATTTCTTTTTAATTTAAAGGCAACAAAGAGGGTTTAAATTCAGAAAGTCACTATATTTTTTTAAAAAATAATATAATTGTATTTACTAGTATAGAACAAATTTGATGTTTTCCATTCACATGCTATTCTACAACAGATTATTCTTACAAAAGCTTATTCTTCTGTCTGCTTCTGAATATCAAGATAAAACTTAGTTCATTACAGGTAAAAGATAAATAAGGGGATGCACTAGAGTAAAGCACTGACGTTATGCGATTTTCATTGAAATTCGGCTCTCATGGCCAGGATCAAAACAAAATAGATATAACACGACCGAGGACTTCCTGTTCGAAATGGTTAGCTCTGCAAAAAAAAAAAAAAAAAAAGAAAGCTGTACATGACAAATTGTGTGTTTTAAAGAAATCTAAGTTTTTGTGTAGTAGGTGTGTATATTTCTTAGAGTTTACCAGTATGCAAAAATCATTTAGTATGAAGAAGACTTAAGAGGGTATTCCCAAAAGAATTTAAGGTATAAATTTCACTAGTCTTAATCATGATATTTTAATACAAATCGTTAGACATTTTTGATAAAATCAAACTTTTCGAAAAATGCTCCTTATAAAGAGTAGTAGTAGGAGGGGTATTTTCATAAAAGTCTCCCTGTCGCATTCTTGGAACTTACTGAACATAAATACCATTAATCGGACTCTTCGTGTTTGAATTATGATGTCCACACACACATAGTTTTATCTAAAATATTTATTTTCAGGTTGAAAGGTCTTTAAAGCATATATTTCAGGAGAAATATCAGTATCAAATTTTTGAATGGAATATAAAACCTCCTCTATCCACTATGCACATTGTACAAACGAGTTAGAGAGGTTAAGGTTGGCTTAAAACATAACTGCAATAATATGGAGAATTTCCTTTCTCCCTTAGATATGGAAGTACATATGCATGTGAAAGTGATTGTGTGTTTAATAGTGTAGATATAAATGAAAAGACTAACACCAATAAAACCTACACTTCTGTGTGAGAAAAATAGCAGTTGGTTCTAAACCAAAGCCCTATAGCCCTATAGAAGTTAAAGGGGACTTATATACACACAACGATTTTATATACACCCATACCAGCCCGCTGGTTAGTGCTACGGTGGTGCTCGTTGTTAATGGTTAATATGCTGATGAAGTTCGGAAGTTCAAATCACGCTTGCGAATAAATGAGCTTTTATTTTCTCTAATGTACTACGTACATAGTGCATAGAGAAGGTATTACATTGCACCCAAAAATTCGATACCGAGATTTCACCGGAAATGCATGTTTTGGGTTACCATGAATAAAAAAATCATTTTTAGAAAAAGATCCGTGATTGTGTCTTGTGGACAGCTTAGCTCAAAAACGAAAATACCGTCAAATACCAAACTTGGTATTTAGGTTCGGTATCTTACAAGGATGCGACACGGGTCCACCCACCACAAACTACCCTTTACATAGAAACATTTTTGAACATTTTGATTTTCTAAAAATGGCTCTAAGATCTTGATTAAAAACCCCTATATTAAAGATATTTACGTCTCAAATAAAATGTATATCTTGAGTTTTCTGAGAATATTATCAGAAGAACTCTTTATTCTGGGTGAATTTGCTTAACAGCTAAACCGTAAGAGATAGACAAAAACTTACTACACAAAAAATGTAGATCTCGTAAAAACACACAATGTATGTGTTTTACATTTCTGTTGTGAAAGTAACCTTGTTACTGGTTTCAATTGTAAAGTATTTATGTTTTTCTCAGACAGGAAGTGTCCATTTTTCTTTCGTTCTACTGCTGGCAAAGCAAAGAAGCGTTTTGCAATGACAATCGCATAACCAAGCTTTTAAAACATTTGACTATCACTTTAGCATGGAGAATTTCTTTAGTTCCCTCCTACTTATAAGGAACTAAGAAATAAGAGCATTCTGCTGATGTTTATCTCGATTAGCATGTGTAGTACGAAGAATAATCTTTTGTTAGAAGTTTGTAGAGCAGCTAGAGAAAGTCATGCGAGTGTAACACATCAGATTTTTGTTTATTAATTTCTTTTCATGTTTCGAGAACATTTCAGTAAATCAAGATTTATTTCCGAATACATTAGACAGCGGATTTGCTTATAAATACTAAATTCGTGCCCACTGGAACAATATTTTGGAATTGAGAATATCTGGACATGCTATTATTAAATGGGGAGGCGCATGAGAAGACAGAGTACTCTTACCATAGATCACACGTTTTTGCGAGCTGCCTTCTGGAATCAGGAACGGTACACAAGACATACATCCTCGAAGAAATCGCTATGTCTGTGACCGTGTGACTGCCATTCAGCATCAGCCTTGTATGATTTATATTAGCCAAACTTCCGCATGGAGAATATTACATCATACATATTTTCATCTTCTGCTACACGAGAAGGTACTTCAACCGGACTATGCACGGAGAGTGGTGGTAGATCCTACGGCAAACTGAAAAAGTTATACATTTTACAAGTGTTATATACAGACGAATCAGGGTTCCAAAACACAGATGTAAATCGCCAGAACTGTACTGCATCACTGTCAATCAATATGAGAGGTGACGTTACAAGTCAAAGGGGTTTTCAACGAATCTAATAGAACCGTACTTTTTTGATGGACAACTCGCTGGGAATCGCTATATTCACTTCCTACAACACCGTTCCGTTGCAGAACAGACTAACATGATGGAGCGCCACCTCATTGGGTCCGTCGTGTAACGGCTTTTCTCGATGGCACATACTGAATGATGGATGGACGACATGGACAATAGGGTGGCCAGCACTTTCTCTACATGCACTATCTACATAGTGTATAGAGCAGATATTGAACTCCACCTAAAAATTTGATGCCGCGATTTCACCGGAAATACATGTTTTGGGTCCCCCTAAATAAAAAAAATTTGGAAAAAGGTCCGTGTGTGTGTTTAAGTTTGGTATCTTCCAAGGATGCGACACGAAGATTTTCAAGAAAACTCCCACACCCCAAACTATCCTTTAGATGGAAAAAATTTCTAAAATTTTGATTTTTTCAAAAATAGCTCTAACGACTTTTTTTTTAAAAATCTCTTATATTTAAGATATTTAGTTGCCAAATATAATGTATATCTTGAATTTTCTGGGAATAGCCTCTAAAGACCTCTTTATTCTAGATAGCTTTTATTGAATTTTACATAGCTGGTAAACCGTAAGAGATAGACAAAAACTTAGTACACAAAAAATGAAGATTACGATAAATCTCAATTTATGTCATGTACATGTTTTCGTGGAGTTGATGGCTTTTTAGAGATATTCCTTGTTATTAGTTTCAGCTTTAAAACATGTTTTTTTCATACAGGAATTTGTCAATTCCTGTCCATACAAACAAAGGCACTTCAGTCACATAGCAACCAGCTTTTGAATATCACTTTAACCTATGGTATTCCTTTATTTTGCTTCTACTTACAAGGAAGTAAGTAATAAGACTATTTCAGCTATTTTTTTTCTCTATGAGCATGAGGTAAATAGAAGTATAAGCTTTTTAACAATAATTTGTTGCAGGGATGTAGAGAAAGTCATGTTAATGGAAGCAATCAGAGTTTTTCTTATGGGGTTACCTTAAATATATCGTGTACTAGGAGTGGCCAATGATCCCTCAATAGCTCAGGAAACGCATCATCTTAGCTTGCCCAGACATCACACCGACCATGTTTACGCTAGTGGTGATGGATCTTGTAGCCGCCCGCAAGATTTCCAGTTCGATCACCTATTAATGGCGGAAACGGGTTTATATGCGTGATGATCTGGCATAGTCACTGTAAATGCACTGCAAACCAGAGATGTTCATAATATTGCAAAAATTATCTACATCCGGAGGTCTCCGGTTTGACTACCGCTGGGGAATTTTTCTTTTGCCAGAATTATTCCCTATCCCCCACAGAGTCTGGAAGTATGAATTTGAGAGTGAACATGTGTGTGTTTAGTGATATAAAAATTATTAACCTAATGTTCTAAACCTACAGTAATACGAGTTGTTTCACACGTCAAAGTTGTCGATATAAGTATTGAAGTTAAAAGGGGCTACATAAATGGAAAAAAATATCTGATGTGTTCCATTCACATGACTGTCTCTACATCTCTGCAACAAATTATTGTTAAAAAGCTTATGCTTCTAGTTACTTCATGCTAATCAGAAAAGATTAACAGAAATAGCTTTATTACTTGCTTTCTTGTAAGTAGCAGCGAAATAAGAGAGTACCATAGGTTAGTGATAGTCAAAAGCTGGTTGCAATGTCACTGAAGTTCTTTTGTTTGTATGGACAGCAGTTGACAAATTCCTGTATGAGGAAAGTATATGTTTTTCAAAGCAGAAACTAAAAACAAGGAATGTGTCAAAAACGATGAACTCCACGATAAAAACTGTATAATACATAAATTATGTGTTTTAACGTATTCTACATTTTTCGTATAGTACGTTTTTGTCCATTTCTTACGGTTTAGCAATTATTCAAAATTCCGTAAAATCATCCAGAATAAAGTACTCTTCTGAGGATATTCCCAGAATATTCAAGATATACATTTTATTTGTCAGGTAAATATCTTTAATATACGAAATTTCCATAAAAATCGTTAGAGCCATTTTTGAGAAAATCAAAATTTTCGAAAAAAGTTCCATAAAAAATGTAAATGGCGTGTTATTTATGGACGCTCTTTAACTGCTGTGGTTTTCAGCGTTCCATTCTAAATTGGGAGTGAAAGACCGCTTAATTTTGCTCAGAGGCCTCTCAATCAGGATTGAGGTTCTTTTACGTGCCGTAAAACTAAGGATTTTTACAGCCGAAAGAATCCATCGTCCTCCGCCGGGTTTGAACCCGCGACCTTGGGTATATGAAGCTAGCATGGTAACCATTACCACGGAGGGCGACAAAAAGTTCCATCTAAAGGGTAGTTGGGTGTCCCCCAACTCTCAAAATCTTCGTGTCGCATCCCTGGAAGATAGTAAACTTAAATACCAAGTTTGGTATTTTACTGACTTTTCGTTTTTGAGTTATCGTGTTCACAGACACACGGACAAACACACAAACCTTTTTCCGAAAATGCTTTTTATATTTCCGGTGAAATCTCGGTATCGAATTTTTAGGTGGGGTGCAGTACATGTTGCGTATAGAGAAAATAAAAACATATATGTAATATTCATGCAAATGCTGCATTTTGTAAAATCTCTGAATAATTTATTGGGTTTCTTTGATATGAAAAACTATATTTTGATGTTAAAATATCACTTATTAATGTTTCATGTTTGTAGGTTTTAATTACAACGTTACATGCCTTTCTTTATGATGCTCATTAAAACATATACTTTAAAGTAACAATTTGTGTTTTAATGAAATTGAAGTAATTAAACTAATTAAGTGAAACGAGCTTCCATGCCAAACTATCAGCTCTCTTTAAATCTACTAAACTTATAAAGTATCTTCAAGTGGCAGTATTTTAATCAGTGAAGGCCAATTCACACTGTTGTGCCACGAGATTAAGTCACTTTCCGCACTGCGGTGCCACGCAGTCATTTCGGCCGAAATAGATGCAGTGGACAGTGCAGGCTAACAGACGTTGTTCTGTCCGAAAATTATAAACTAGTTTAAATATATTGTAATTATTTGGACCGTTTCGGTGAAAATACATTTCCTGCCCCATCAAGCGTACGGTCTTTACCTATCAATTATGTGTGAGTATATCTGTATAGTATAAGCTTAAATGTGTTACATATAAACTTAAATTTAATTAATAGCAAGAAAGGAAAAAAAAACCTCAGGTGCCTCCGTGGTCGAGTGATAGATGAGCTGATTTCTCACCTGGATGTTCCGGGTTCGATTCCCTCCACAAAGTCTGGAAGTGTGTATGTGATAGTGAATGTGCGTGTGTGTGTGTTTAAGGAGAAAAAAAAAGATATAAACCCAACGTAAAGAACGTACAGACAAGTTGTTTGTAATACAAAGCTCCCAATATGATTTTAGATGTTCAAGGGGGCTATATATATGAAACAATAAAAAAACTCAAATCAATATATCCTCAAATATTTCAATACCGCAATCGCAGCGCTGTCTGCCGGTTCCAATGTAAATCATAGAAAAATTAATATGCCGAATGAATAATTTTAGTCACACTGCAAAACGCTTCACACATTAATTCCGCGCAGAATTTATTTCAATGTAATAACAAAACGAAGTTACGACGCAAAAAGGTGTGAAAAAGTAACCACTTATAGGAAATCTTCTTGAATCCGATTCAGCACCAACTACCGGGTCTAACTAAATTAATAGAAAAATCTTCAAATATTTCGATACCTCATTCGCAGCGCTGCTGTCGGATCTAATGTAAATCATTCAAACATTAACAAAAAAGGAAAATAAATACCTACATACATTTAAAAACATTATATATTGGACGAATAATGAATCTAAACTATTCTCGAATCCACTTGAACAAACAAAAAATTCAGTCCAACCGTTTAGGAGTTCAGTGACACACACGAACAGAAGAATTTATATATATATATATAAAAGGGTGTGTGTGTAACTTTCTGAGTTACCATCTACTTCACCCGCTCGAGAAGCGCACTATGCACTTCATTTTTACTTTCTCCAACACATACGTACAATACAATGTACCTAGTAGCTAGAGAAGGTTTTGTATTACAAACCAAAAATTCAATGTGGAGATTTCACCGAAAATATAAGTTTTGAAATCCCATGAGACCGAAAAAACATTTCCACAAGAAGGTCCGTGTGTGTGTGAGTAGGGGGGGGGCAGAATAGCTCAAAAATACCGTTGAATATCAAACTTGGGATTTATAAAGTACCCTTTACATGGAAAGGAAACATTTTTTAATTTTTTTTCCCAAGATGATCGTAAAGATTTTGATTAAAATATGGTATATTTAAGATATTTACATCACAAACATTTATATTTCGAATTTTCTGGGAATAGCCTCTAAAGACTTCTTTATTTTGGATGAGTTTTGCAGACTTTTGCGTAACGGTTAAACCGTAGGTGATGAACATTCTTACTACACAAAAAACGTAAATCTGATTACAACATATTTATGTACCATACGTTTTTCTTGTAGAGTTGACCATTTTCGAGATATTCCTGTTTTCCGTTTTAAACTACTTACCTTTTCTCAAACAGGACCATGCAAAGTAAACCGAAACTCAATTGTTGCATATAGTGATCAGCTTTTAAAAATTTTGACTATCGCCTTAGCCTTAAACCCCTTCTACTTACAAGGAAG
Organism: Hymenopus coronatus; assembly: GCA_030762935.1. NCBI lineage: Eukaryota > Metazoa > Arthropoda > Insecta > Mantodea > Hymenopodidae > Hymenopus > Hymenopus coronatus. The sequence continues at coordinate 98,243,151 of CM060898.1, read as the reverse complement.
CAAGTAATAAGGCTAATTCTGCTAATGTTTATCTCGATTAACATGACATAGATAAAAGAATAATCACTTGCAAGAATAGTTTGAATACGTAACATCTAGAGAAAGTCATGTGAATGGAACGCATCAGATATTTTATTTCCACAACCGGTGTAAATAAAATATGCATCTGTATATTGTTGTACTTTCTCCTAAACAAATAAGGCAGTTTATTTTTGAGCTCCGAATTGTTTCTCTTGAAGGATACTGCAAACTAGCAAGAAACGTGGAACTATTGGTCACCACTTTTCGCAAATCAAATAGAGACCGACCGGCAGTTGTTTCTGTCAATGTCATATGCAAATAGCTTTATTATATTTTCATTTTTATTGGCAGGGCTTTGCATCACTTCTGTCGCGTTCCGTAAACAATAATTCAGTTTGCGTAGCTGATTAAGAAATTGATTGCTTTGTAGAGGGCTCTTCTGGGAAACAATCGGTGAAGGGCATATCTTGGCTATTGAATTTTTTGTCGTTGGCTGAATGGAGTCTGTTGATGATTTCTCATATTTTTCTAAAACTTCTTTTTTTCTTTCTCTATACGCATAGTAAGCAACGAAAGTATTGTATTCCACTAGAACAATAGATACGCAGATTTCAATGCAATACACACATTAAAGTCTCCCGAATAATAAGATCGAAAATGGTCGTGTGTGTGCATATGTATGTATGTACGTATGCAGTATGTGAATGTGTCCATGTTCGCTTGTGCATCTGTGAACAGTAAAACTTAAATTTTAAAAGTTGTTTTAGTTAATAATCATACAAGGATGCGACACAAAGATTTTAATGAAAATTATCCATCCCAAACTATCCTTACATTTAGCACAGATGGAAAATTATGATTTTCTCAAAAATTCTCTAAATGCTTGGATTAAGTACATACATTTTAGGATATTTTCATAAATTTAATGTGCATATTCAGTTTTCTGATAATAGCCTAAGTAGTTCTCTTCATTCTGAATGACTTTTGCATAACTATGAACCATAAGCAATGGACAAACCTTCCGTAAAAGCATACAGCTTGTCAAATATATATTTTTTACAGTTAAAAATTTCCGAGTTATTCCTTGAATTTTCTAAACTGCAAACTCATTGTTTGTTTCCCCTTCTCTTGGGAATGCACAGAGAACTGAATTTGAACGTCACCATATATCTCGTGATCCGCTAGATTTTATTTGACAATCCCTTAAATACTTATTGAAATTCTGTAATGCTTGCACCTATACGGAAATATGCATCAAGACAAATATTTATATCCTTTAACATGAAATAAAGAAGAAGAAGCTTCTGTAGAAACAGTTTGTACAAGAGAAGTAGATCAAATACTATGAGAACAACACATCATATATTTATTTCTTCAGAGAATTTAATGAAAGCGCGTATTATTCCTCAAAATAACATAGTTGAAATAAAAACCGATTGTATTTATGTACTCCATTCCTAATGTAAACATAAATAAATTGAGTACTCCTTAGAAACGTAAACCTAATCGTTTTAAATTATACTTGATATTTAAGAATGACTTTTTAATTTTAAAAATCTGATGTGTTCAATTCACATGACTTTCTCTATATCTCTGCAACAAATTATTGTTAAAAATCTTATGCTTCCATTTACTTCATACTAATCGAGAAAAAATCAGCAGAAATAGTCCAATTACTTGCTTCCTTGTAAGTAGAAGCGAAATAAGGGAATACCATAGGTAAAAATGATAGTCAAAAGTTGGTTGCTATCTGACTGAAAATTCTTTGTTTGTATGGACAGGAATTGTTAAATTCCTGTATGAGAAAATTATGGTTTTTAAAGCTGAAACCAAGACCAAGGAGTATCTAAAACGATCAAATCCACGAAAAGAATGTATATAAGATAAATTGTGTGTTTTAAGGTGATACATTTTTTGTGTTTTAAGTTTTTGTCCATCTCTTACGGTTTAACAGTTATGCAAATTATTCATCCAGAATAAAGTAGTCTTCAGAGGCTTTTACCGGAAAATTCAAGATATACATTTTATTTGTCAGGTCTTTAATATGGAAATTTTAATCAAAATAGTTGTTTTTGGGAAAATCAACATTTTCGAAAAAAAGCTCCTTGTAAAGGGTAGTTTGCGATGGGGGGATTTTTCTCAAAATCTTAGTGTCGCATCTCTGGAAGATACTAAACTTAAATATCCACTTTGGTATTTTACTGACTTTTCGTTTTTGAGCTATCGTGTTCACAGACATACACACAGACCTTTTTCTAAAAATTCTTTTTTTGGATACAGGAGACCCTTAAACATGTATTTCCGATGAAATCTCGGTATCGAATTTTTAGGTGGAGTGCAACACCTTCTCTGTACACTATGTACATTGTACATATAGAGAAAGTAAACATTTGATGTGCTTCATTCACGTGGCTCTTTCTATACTTTCTGCAACAAACTATTCTTACAGAATCTTTTTCTTTTATCTACTTCATGCTCATCAAGATTAACATGAAAATAAATGATCCTATTACCTTCCTAGCACGCCTGTACAACGTACATAGTAAATAGAGAAGGTATTGTATTGCATCCAAAAATTCGGATCCGAAATTTCACTGGAAATGCGTGTTTTGAGGTCCCCAAATCCATAAAAGCCCTTTAACAAATATGTCCGTGAGTGTTGTTTTGTAGCTCAAAAACAAGAAGTCTGTTAAATACGAAACCTCGTATTTAAGTCAGCATCTTCCAAGGATACGACATCAAGATTTTCAAAAAATCTCCACCACCTCTAATTGCCCTTTACATGGAATATTTTTGGAAAAGTTTGAAAAAAATGGAAATGGAAATGGCGTGTTATTTATGGACGCTCTTTAACTGCTGTGGTTCTCAGCGTCCCATTCTATATTGGGCGTGAAAGACCGCTTAATTTTGCTCAGAGGCCTCTCTATCAGGCTTGAGGTTCTTTTACGTGCCGTAAATCTACGACACGGGACCAACGGCTTTATTTTCCTTCCGAAGGAAGCCATGCTAAGGATTTTTACGCCCGAAAAAATCCATCGTCCTCCGACGGGTTTGAACCCGCGACCTTGGAAAAGTTTGATTTTCTCAATATTGTCTCTAACAATTATCCATATGTTTAAGATATTTCCATGACAAATGAAACACATACCTTGAAATCTGTATATGTTTTGAGCAGTAAGTTTCTCATTGTTTGGACATTACTAATTACTTAAAAGAGAGATTCAGAGCATTCTTTATGATCTGCTTCATTATTTTGACCACATTTTATGTATTTATTTGTACTGGCATTTCAGTCATTTTTAATAAGGTTATTAACACACCTTCTAAAATGCGCCTCTTTTTGACAGAGTTTAAACGAATGGCCATACAAAAAGTAATTTCTGCTTAAACGTTTTTCATACGGGAAGTCGTCTTCCGTTTCCTACAGGTTGTTATTTAGAAATGTGTATAGGATCTTTCAAAAGTTACTTCAAACTTTCGCTGGCTAACATTGGGGTTTAATATTGGAGATAGGTTAAAAAACAAAAACAACGAAGTTGCATAATGGGCAAACATTTATAAAACATCGGGAAGATGTCTTCCGTTCCATTATTCAATGTACTCCGTATAGAATATTTGGTACATGATATTTAGGAGTATTACCAATTTCTTGCGAGATAGCATCTTTCAGTTGCTGTCGAGTTGTTGAATAAAGAACTGGTTTTTTAAGGTAACCTCACAAGCAAAAGTCGGTCGGATTGAAATCTGAATATTGCGGCGGCCACTTTGTTGGAAGTATCTACCGATGACACTGGGTAATTAATTATTTTGCAGGGGTGTAGATATGGAACGGTGAATGGCTCATTAAGACAACGTTTTCTATATCGTGATTCCTCAATCTAGGGATGATGAAGTTTTAGTAGCGCTCACTATTTAGAGTAACAGTCTTCTTATTCCATTGTTATAATCTTCGAAGAAATAAGAGTAATTGAATTGAAGCCACGCTATAGAGCAGCTTTTAAGTCACGAGGACAACCTTGAATTAAAATCGACGATCATTTTCTGAGCAAGTTCTGCAATTGTATGTGTTAAATTCAGATTAAGTTAGAAGCGTTCTATATCCAAAAATGTTGTCTATCCAATTATTATTAATTTGAGTCTCTGCTAGCACAAATAAAGCAAAATCATGTCTGTCCCGCTTACCGCTTTGTTTGAGTGCAAACGTTTGTTTCACTTCACACTGATACAGACCAAGATATTTTCTTAGAATTCTCCACACTGTGGTATTACTCATTTGAAGTTGCCTCGATACCTGTGCAACACTACCAATTCCATAATTTTATACCCATTTCCTTCATTTTCCGCATGAAGCACCTCAGTAACAGTGACATCGTTTATTTTAATTAAAATCAAGGTAATTACGTTTGAACTTTCAAATTTCTTCTTATGAGATACAGATCTAGCTTCCTCAAACTTCCTTCTCTATAATTACTCTCTATAATTACGTATGGAACGTGGGCAAGTTTTTAAATCTTTAAGAGTTATAAATGTTTTCAGACCTTAAGAAAAACTTTGCTTTCGTAATATCACTGAATCAGCTGTATTATATCATTTAGTGATATGGCCATGATTTGTAACTTACAAATTCTTATATCAGTATTAATGAAATTATTAATGTTTTATTAAACAAAGCTGTATCAGTGGTAATGGTGAACTGTGAGAAACAAAAGAAAAACATCTAAAGCTTAACGCTTTCCCTGTATGCTTTTGGTTTTACTCAATCTCAAATATTATAACATTTATAGGTTTAAAGTTTGAGGTGACTTTTAAGAGAACCCATATATCTGTAATTTTACGTTTTAAAATTATATTTCACACCTGCTCAAAATTTCTGAACAGCAGAACAGGAAATAAAGTTTAACAAGTCTGTAAACTAAGTTTTCTCGATTCCACATTTCTGGACATTTTTCAAAATCTGCCACATGATGTAATTTTTGCACACCCTGTCTAAATGCTTAATCTTGGTTTTAGGAATAACCATGAAGTATTAGTATCTATTTAGATGTATTTAATTTTGCATCATCATACGAAGAAAGACGTTTGTTTTATAATTATGAAGAAAGCAATTTTAAGCATTATTATTTTCACCACTTTTATAAGATACACAAAAACTGCACATGGGTCTAAGTAATTACTGAACTAAAATTAACATAAAAATTCAAATCTCGCATTGATTTCTACAGTCTCTACCAGTTACAATGTCTATCGTAGGTAGAGAAGGTGATGCATTCCATCAAAATTCAATATCGAATTTTCACCAGAAATACAGTTCTGTACACCCCTGAATACAAAAACAGCATATTTAGAAAACGGTGAGTGCGTGGGTGTATATGTGTGAATGTGTGAGTACGACATAACTTTAAAACGAAAAGTTGGCCAGATACCAGCGTTTAAGTTCAGTATCTTCTAAGAATGAGAGACGAAGATTTTCGGGAGAATCCCTCCAGCCCAAACAGCTGTTTACATGGAGAATATTCATGGAATATAGGATTTTCTCAACATCTTGATTAATTAAATATATTTACATTAAAAATATTATTTTTGAGAGTAGCCTCTGTAGCCCTCTTCATTTTGCAGAACTTTTACGTAATCTGTAAACCATAAGAGACAGGCAAAATGTTACTATGCAAAAAAAAAAAAAAAAATGAACATCTCGTTATAACACTCAATTTATGTCACATGCACTTTTTGTGAGGATAACCGTTTCCAGGTATTCCTTATTATTGGTTTAAATTTAAAAATCATACATTTCTCAAACGAGGTCTTCATTCGTTTTTCTTTTGTTTTATTCCTGGTTATTTAAAGAGAATCAAATCTCATTTACCGAGAGCTTTTAAAATATTTTACTATCGCTTTAGCCTAGTGTATACCCTTATTTCCCTTCTACTTACTAGAAAGCAAGTAATAAGACTATTTCTACTAATGTTTATACCGAACCTAATTTGCTGCTGTATTAATATGATAAATAAATCACTACTTTCATTTATTGTTATTAATATTTTATGTGCTGGCAAATAATACACATTTGAATTGTAAATGTGACTAATATGCGTTTCAACCTTCATGAATATTTCATTTAAATTAATTTTGTTTACAGTTTCTTTTTCTTTTCATTTCAGTAAGCTTGTTGCACCTTTTTATGTTTGTTTTTATTAACTTCTATAGACTTTTTTTTTATTCCTCTATTCACTGTATCATTGCTGTATTGAATTTAATGTATTACCTAGTATAGTAAAAGAGAAGGCCTTGTGTTTTAACTCCAACCAGGATAAATAAATAAACATTCATGAAACAGAGAGAAGAATCATCTTTTGTTTGTTTGTTTGTTTGCAGAATAATTGGGAAGGCACTGCGAATGTAACATTTTCGAATTTTTTCTTAAATTGTTTTTTTTTTTATTTTTTACTTTCTCTATACATTCTATGTACACAATGTATAGAGAATGTATTCTATTTCACCCAAAATTTCGATACCCAGATTTCACCAGAAATATATGTTTTGAGACTGCCTGAATACAAAAAAGCATTTTTAGGTAATCTCCGCGCGCGCGTGAGTATGTATGTGTGTGTCTGTGGGCAGCATAGCTCAAAAATGAAAAGACCGTTATAAACCAAACTTGGTATTTAGGTTTGGTATCTTCCAAAGATGTAACACGAAGTTTTTCAAGAAAATCTCCACACCCCAAACTACCCTTTACATGGAAAAAAATCGAAAATATAGATATTCTTAAAACTAGCTCTAACGATTTTGATGAAAATATCGTGTGTTTAAGATATTTGCTTGACAAATAAAATGTATAACTTGAATTTTGTAGAAATAGCCACGAAGGCTACTTTATTCTAGATGAATTTTACGGATTTTTGAATAACTGCTAAACCGTAAGAGATGGAAAAATACTCACCATAAAGAAAATCTAGAGCACTTTAAAACAAACACTTTACGTTGCATATTTTTTTTCGTGGAGTTGATCGTTTTTAAAATATTCCTAGTTTTCAATTTCAGCTTTGAAAAACTTCCATACAAACAAAAGAACTTCAGTCACAACCAGCTTTTGACAATCATTTTAACCTATGGTGCTCCCTTACTTCCCTTCTACTTACAAAAACAAGTAATGAGACTATTTCTGCTAAATTTGTCTCAATTAGCATTAAATAAATAGAAGCCTAAGCTCTTGAACAATCCTTTGCAGATGTAGAGAAAGTCATGTGAATGGAACACATCAGATTTTTTGTTTCTTATAATTAAACACAATTAATCTTCTTTTTTTTTTTCTCTCTCCCACTGTCTGGGGCTCCCCAGGAAGTCACCCGCCGCCCTAGCAAGACTGCAGAGCACAGGTTGGAGACCGCTGACGTAAAGGAATGCAAATTTCTGTTCAGCTAGGAAGAAACCTATCGATATTTATTCGATACATTCACCAAGCGAGTTATTTTACAATTCAGTTCATGAACCAGGATACCTCGTGTATACTTGTGGTGCGGTTATTTTGTATGCACCTGGTAGTGTTCCCCTTCACTGATTTATTCAGTAGAGCATGACTTTCGTGTGTTAATGACATTGCGTCACTCGATACAAACCATGAACTATTATGAAAGTTAATGGATACCTGCCACGTATAATGATATGCAAAGGACTTACGATAGCGCTAATATAATATTAGATTCAGGATTATAATCCATGGAAAATAAAAGGCAATACATAATTTCAAGATACCGCCTGTTGCCCCAAATACATAAATGAAACAAGAAAACTAGAGATAAAAGGCATCAAAGATAGTATAAAATCAATAAGGCATACTTTATTACTTTTCCTAGAACGTATGTACAATGTAAGTAGCAGGCACAGATAGGTATTGTATTCCACCCAAAAATTCAATACCTATTATTAACAGAAATGACATGTTTTGAGGACCTCCTTAATAAAGCATTTTTAGAAAAAAAAAATCTTGTATGGACAGCATAACTTGAAAACAAAAAGTTCGTTAACTACCAAAGTACTTAGTTTAGTATTTTCCAAGGATGTGATAGAAGGATTTTTAGAAGTTTTAAATTTTCTAAAAGACTGCTTTAACGATATTGATAAAAATGTCATATATTGAATTTATTTACATGACCAATAAAGTGTATATACTGAATTTCTTGGGAATAGCGCTTATAGTCCTCTTCATTCTGAATGAATTTTTCATAGCTTGTAAACCGTAAAAGATAGAGGAAAACTTACTGCACAAATAATGTAGATCTCATATAGGTTTCTTTTTCTTTGTGGCTAAACCATTTTCGAGATATTCCCTGTTGTTGGCTCGCAATTTTAAATTATTTATACTTTTCTCAAGCGGAAGTCATCTCTTTTTGTATTTTCTCCTGGTCAAAGAAAGAGAACCGCATTCCATGACAATCGCTTAGCCACAGCTATAAAAAGATTTTGATATCGCCTTAGCTTGGCGGTTTACTTTTGCCTTCTACTTATAAGGAACTAAGTAATAGGACTATTTATGATAAAGTTTATATTGATTAACATGATGTAGATAAGATAATTTTATAAGGATAGTTTGTAGAACAAATAGAGAAAGTCATGTGAATGGAACACATCATATTATTTTCATATAAGTTGGTCATAATCTCATTATTTCAAGCCGAGAAATATTTTCGAAGAGCAATTTGGACAATAATAATAATAATAATAATAATAATAATAATAATAATAATAATAATAATAATAATAATAATAATAATAATAATAATAATAATAATAATAATAATAATAATAATAATAATAAGTCTTAGTAGTAGTAGTGGTGGTGGTGGCGGTATTCTTTTTTATAAAGATGGGGAAAAAACCCTCATGGGCATCAGGGAAGATAGCCTTGATGTGCCGGACTCTTACCGACTAAAAAAAAACCCTCTTTTCCATTGGAATCCTACTTGGAACTACCTAAAAATAGGTAACACATCAATTAGGAAACCTAAGACCTTATAGTGTATTATATCTTTGTCTTTCATTTCTCTCTGCAGTAGTAGTAATATAAATAATCGTAACAATAATACTGTATAATTGATATCTCATTTAATCTACTTGAACTTTATATATCACTAGGTGCAGTTTTCGATTTGAACCTTGTATTCTCGCAAACATTTTTCCAACACCTTTTTATACTTTAAGTGCTCCACATGGTGCAAATTTTCACTAATTTGCTTCAGAATTGTTTGGCTTCTTAAAAGTACATTAAAGAAAATCTTTGTGTATACTTTTTAACAAATCTCGAATTTAATAATGTATATATATATATATATATATATATAAATGAATCGTCGAAATATATTACGCGCATCACTTAAGAAAGACTGCACCAAATTGATCAATTCTTTTTTTATGTTTATTATTGTCACGACAAAGTTCGTGGAAAAGGAAATCTTTAAAAATAGTACGGGGAAGTATTTAATGTCTGATAATAATAACAGTGCCAAGGGAACGCATTTCAGTTAATAGCCGGCAGATGGCAGTGGTAATACGGTTATTTGTTGCCAAATGGACATAATGCTGCTGCTATATTTTCTCTACCCATTCAATGTTAAGGTAACGCAACAGTTTATCGAGACAATGACGCAACGCAGCAGTGAAATTCAAATACATTTGTATATATTAACTGTCCTTTTCTTACTCCTATCGTTTAAAATAAAGAAGCAAAGAAGCTTTCCTGGCAAAGAACACCTCGAGTAAGTATTTATTTGCCGCTAGATGGCCGTAGTAGTATTTTCCCTACCCATTCAATGTTGAGGTAACGCACCAGTTTATCGAGACAATGACGCAACGCAGCAGTGACAAATACATTTGTGTATAGTAATTGTCCTTTCCTTACTCCTATCATTTAATATAAAGAAACAAAGAAACTTTTCCTGGCGACGAGCACCTAGAGTAAGTACTTATTTATTTTCCACTAGATGGCCGTAGTCCTGCTCAATTTTTCGTCCCCATTCAATGCTAAGGGAATCCACACGTTTATGGTGTCAATGACGCAAGATAACAGTGAAAGTCAAATATATTTCTTATGTACTAACAATCGTTTACTTGGTCACATTTAAATAAAGAAATAAGAAATACTTGAGTATTTTTGTTGTAATTCTTTAAGATGAAAAAGTTATAAACTATGCACATAACCGATAGTCCTTCTTGGAATCTGCAAATGGCGAAGAAATGACGGGACCCGGATAGTAAACCTTTTTAAGTTAACTTCCCATTGCAGATGTTTGTAATTTTAGGTTATGTGGTACTTGAGCTAGCTATCACCATCACACTGCAATTGCGGTGCTCTTAATACATTTGATCAAGTAATATTTTGGATTAAATGGATAAATTTAATACACAAAGCAATCGTCAAATAAAAACTTAGCACTTGCCCAACCAGATCTGCTTGCTCTTTATTCATGGCATTGTCAGCCTTAAAAATGGCTGTGGGGCAGAAAGAGATTCGGAAGAAGCATGAATGTTACTTTGCGACTTTCTCCTGAATATAATTCATTACCTATTTCAGCGTTTACCCGCCACACTGTGAAAGCGCTGCATCCTTGCTTACCCCAATGTTAACTGCATATGTCATCCCTTCCATACTACCTTAAGGGTGCGCTGACTTCGTCCTTTTCGCAATACCAAAAATATATGCTACATTGCGTAGATCATTGCGCTTTGCAGATGCAACGGCTCTATTAGACATTGACAATGGGAAAATTCCTGTTGATATTTCTACTGGCCTCATTTCGTTTCCACCAATTTCTGTCACTTCACAACGTCAAAGGAAGAATTAATATCGAAAGTGTTCCCAAATATTGGTGTAAATTACAAAAACTATGCTTGGTTGAGCGAACGAGACATTTTAGCAGCAACTAATAAGAATGTAGATGATTTGAATATAAAAACATCAGAGTAAAATTGTGTACAAATGCATTCATTTAAGAAGATCGATTCTATTATCAATCCAAATGAAATCTTAAATTATCTAACTGAATCCTAAATTTATTGGATTTGCCAGGATTCCGCCACACAATTTACAGCTCAAGGTTGACTTGGGAATAATTATACTACACAATCTCAATCGGGCGAAATTGTGCAACGTAACAAAACTCGCTGTTAAAAAACCTATGACAAATTTGAATTAAGCTACTATAATCATAGGAAAGTTCAAAGGCGAAGATGTGCTTATTCCAAGAATACCACTAATGCCAACCGACCTTCCTTTTGAGTTTAGGCGTGTTCAGTTTCCCGTGCGCCTTACATTCGCAAGGTCAGTTATTAGAAATGTGTGAAATATGCCTTGAATTGCCATGTTTTTCGCATGGGTAGTTGTAGATACGTTGCGGCTTGAGAGTCCGCAAACCATCGGCGCTATTTATTTTCTCTCCAGTAGGAAAATTGTACATTACTAGGCATTACAATAAAGTATTGTCAAAGTATGTAATTTTAATTTTATTTCATTGCATGGTCGTATTGTAAACGGGCAATTTTTTCTCAATGTACATAGCATATAGAGAAGGTATTGTAATGCACCCAAAAATCGATACCGAGATTTCACCGGAAATACATGTTTTGGGTCCCCCTGAATCCAAAAGAAGCATTTTTAGAAAAATGTCCGTGTGTGTTTTTGACTGCCTGTGTGTATGTGTGTGTCTGTCTGTGGGCAGCATAGCTCAAAAACGAAAAGACCGTTAAATACCAAACTTGGTATTTAAGTTTGATATCTTCCAAGGATGCGAAACGAAGATTTATAAGAAAATCTCCCCACACCAAACTACCCTTTACATGGAGCTTATTTCGAAAATTTTGATTTTTTAAAAAATAGCCCTTATGGTTTTGATAATATCGTACATTAAAGATATTTACCTGACAAATAAAATGTATATCTTGAATTTTCTGGGAAAAATCTCTGAAGACTACTTTATCCTGGGTGAATTTTACGGAATTTTGCATAACTGGTAAACCGTAAGAGATGGAAAAAACTTAGTACACAAAAAGTGTAGAGCACATTAAAACTCACAATTTATGCTATATAGATTTTTTTTCGTGGAGTTGATAGCTTTTGAGGTATTCCTTGTTTTTGGTTTCAGCTTTAAAAAACATACTTTCCTCATACAGGAATTGGTCAACTCCTGTCCACACTAACAAAGGAACTTCTGTCACATAGCAACCAGCTTTTGACTATTACTTTAAGCTGTGCTACTCCCTTATTTCGCTTCTGCTTACAATAAAGCAAGTAATAAGAGTATTTGTGTTAATTTTTTCTGGATTAGCATGAAGTAAATAGAAGCATCAGCCTTTTAACAATAATTTATTGCAGAGAGGTAGAGAAAGTCATATGAATGGAACACACAAGATTTTTTCACTAGGCATTCACCTCCCGTGTGAAGCCGGGGCGGCCAGCTAGTATAAAATAATTAATATGACAGACTTATTTGTAAACTCATTGTAAAGTATATTTTAATGTGAAACATTTTAAATATGTATCATGCGGCTAACTTCTTAGAACAATGCATTTAAAACATCAAAATTATTTTTTAAATAACCATGGAATAATTGCTGGTAAGAATTTCAATAATGTATCTAATATAGGTGTATTTTCCAAATTTCAGCAATGTATCGCCTTTGTTAACATTTGCAACTATGGTTTCTATCAGCCTATGACTGTCTTCTTCGGAAACTATTAGCAAGTACTCCCAGAAAATGGTAGTAAGTGGAGCGCTATTGTGAATAGTTTGCGAGGGAATACAAAAGTTTCTGTCTTCGTAGTAAAGGACCATTTGTAGCAAGACAAAGCCAATATACTAAGTATATTATTTTACAATAATTTAATCAAATATGAATGACTTCATAATTTGCGTAGTTTCAATCTACAGAACAGCTACAAGCAGACTGTATCGTAACAATGATAGCTAAGAAAAACGAAAATCTCCGAACATTTGCGAAGCAAATAGCACGGTTTACGGAAGACAGTTTTTGGAATCTCTTTAATAACGTCGTTGCTCCGGGTAAAATAATTTTAACGTTACGGGTATGAAAACCTCCTATGCTTATTTTGGAGCAATCCTAATTTTACAGAATGTATGTGTATTTGTGTCATATGTTGATGATGTCCTACCAACTTCAAAACAGTAAAAAAAAGTTCATATGAATATGGGCCTCAAAATCGTTTGCTAGAGAGCTGTTAAAGTTATTTTAACCTTTAACACGAATACTAATTTATTGAATTAAGTGTTTGTTGCTTATTTTTTATTGTTTTCTATTTATTTGTTTGCTGCATACCACAGATGGCAGAATAAAATGTATTCTGTGAGTGAACAGACCGTTATGCATCAGAAGTATGAACTTATAGATAAGAATACATCACGAGAATTCTCACACATTCAATATCTCTTCAGAGTGACTCACTTGAGACACGAGGCCTTGACCCTGGAGTTCTTCTCATTACAGTAAAGGATGGCACATTACAATCTGGAGGGTTTTGCAGAAAATTTTTTGTACCCATACCAGCTTCAGAGGGAACAAGGGTTAAATATGGCGGAAGTTTATTTGAGGATTATCTGCCATTACAATTTAAAGAATTTCCTTATGTCCTTGTTCATTGATGAGGCTGTGTTTACTCCTAAAGGTATCCTCTATTATCATAATACTCGCAACTTTGGCTCTGAAAATCCACATGAAGAATGATAGGAAGACAGTCGTTCTGCCTCAATGTCTGTGGTGGGCTCATTCCAATATTGGTCCCTATTTTCTTCTTTCGTGCCTAAATGCAAAGAGGTATCAGTTTTATACAAACAGGTTGCTTCATTTAATTGATGTTGTGTCTCTAGACTTATCCAAAGAGTGTGGTGTTTACACGACGGTGCGACCACTCATTTCGGTTGGATCGCTTAAATGGATTGGTCGGTGGTGATTTATTGCATGACCTGCTCAATTTCCTGATTTAAAACCGATTGATTTCTTCGTATGGGGGCATTGAAAATATCTGGTTTATGGCCTGTTTATATCAGATATTTTCACGCTTAACAGAGGAATCCACACTTGATTTGATTAAATATAAACACTCCAGAATTGTTGAACTCTTCTGATTTGGGAGGATGCCATCGAAAAATGTGACTGCAATAGCGATGCAATACACAGATATGTTCATCTTGGTTTCAAAAAGTAGATTCTCTTTTTGGGAGTACTCTTTTTTATTGTTCCATTTCTGCCTCGCCTTAAATTGATGAAAACTCAAGTGCTGATGTGGTTAGGTTTCCATTTACCTTTAGGTTTAACCATTAGATGGCACCACATTCATACTTCTTGTCTGGGGAGAATAGGCAATAATCTGTGCTAGAGAACGTTTCCCACCCCCAGGCGGGAGTCGAACCCGTGACCCCTCGTACAGCGGGCAGGTGCTCTATCAACTGGAAATACGGGACCAGCAGAAGTGCTCTTTATCATATATCAATGTTTTAGGACCCCCTGAGTCCCAAAAAAAAAAAAAAAAAATAAAATTCAGATCAGGTCCGTGTGTGTGGGTCTGTCTGTCTGTGTGTGTGGGCCTGTGGACAGCAGAGCTCAAAAACGAAAAGACGGTTAAATACCAAACTTAGTATTTAAATTTGGTATCTTCCAGAGATGCGACTTGAGGATTTTCAAGAAAATACCCCCACCCCTAACTATACTTTGCACGCAAACATTTTCGAATATTCTGTTTATCTTCAAAAATAGCTCTAACAAATTTGATTAAATAACCACATATTAAAGCTATTTCTATCACAAATAAAATGTATATCTTGAATTTTCTAGGAATAGCTTCTAAAGCACTATTTATTCTGGATGAATTTTGCTTAATTTGGCATAACTGGTAAACCGTAAGAGATATACAAAAACTTACCATACAAAAACTGTAGGTCTTGTTAAAATACACAAGTTATGTCACATATTTTTTTCGTGGAGCTTACCGTTTTCGAGGTATTCCTTGTTATTCGCATTTTCTCAGACGGGAGTGACCGTTTTTCTTTTGTTCTACTCCTGGTCAAGCAAAGAAGCGACTTGCAATGAAAATCGCATAACGACAGCTTTTAAAACATTTGACTATCACTTTAGCATTCCCTTAGTTCCAGTCTACGTGTAAGGAACTAAGTAATAAAATTCTGCTAATGTTTATCTCGATTAGCGTGGTGTTGAAAGAAGAATTATCTTTTGTAAGAAGCTTGTTTGTAGAGCAGCTAGAGAAAGTCATGTGAGTGTACTACATCAGATTTTTAATCTATGCTCCTACGTCAAGTGTTATGGCACTATTTTATTGACCTAACCAGCAATGAGGAAACTTTACTATCTAACCCGCAGGCGAACTCACGTGCCAGGACAAGCAATGAACATCGCAGAAATATACACCTCCATATACTACTGTATGATACAAATAATAAAACAAATCACATTTAGACTGCCGCCGTGGTCGAGTCTTCAGCGAGCTGACTTCTCGCCCGGAGGACCCAGGTTCGATTCTCGGTTGGGTGTGGAATTTGTCTTCAGCCAGATTTATTCCCTATCCCCCACAGAGTCTGGATGTATGTATGTGAGAGTGAATGTGCGTGTGTTTGAGGAAAATAAAATTATTTAAACCAAACGTAAAAGAACCTACAGACAAGGAATTGTTTCAAGTGCAACGTCCCCGATATGACCTTAGATGTTAAAGGGGGCTATATCAACGAAACAATAAAAAAAATCAAAATTGTTCAATCGTATAACTCTGTTTACTATTCTGCAATCTATACTTACAAAAGCTACTTACTTCTTGTTAATTAAATGACACATATCCATATTTCATTAACGATATAAGAATGCTACATTAGGCTAAAGGAGAGTCACATTTTTACGTTCTCTACACGTACTATGTACATAGTGTATAGAGAAGGTATTGTATTGTACCCAAAATATTCTATACCGAGATTTCACCGGAAATAGACGTTTTAGGGTCCCCAGTATCCAAAAAAGCATTTTTAGAAAAAGGTCTATGTGTGTCTGTGATCACAGTAACTCCAAAGCGAAAATTCGGTAAAATACCGAAGTTGGTACGTAAGTTTAGTATCTTCCAAGGATGCTACACGAAGTTTTTGAGGAAAATCGCCCACCCCAAACTATCTTTGCATAGAACAATTTTCGAAAATTTTGATTTTCTCAAAAATGGTTCTAATAATTTTGATTAAATATCACATATTAAAGATATTTGCACGCCAAATAACATGTAGATCTTTAATTTTCTGAGAATAGCCTCTGAAAGCGTCTTTGTTCAGGATGAATTTTGCTGGATTTTGCGTAACTGATAAACCGAAACAGATACACAAAAACTTACTTCACAAAAAATGTAGAATACGTTAAAACATACAATTTATGTAATACACGTTTTTTTCCTGGAATTGACCATTTCTGGGATATTCCTTGTTATTTGTTTTATGTGAAAAATACTTAAAATTTCCTGCACGGAATGTTGTAAGCTCCTGGTTTTGCTTAAAAACGGATTTCATCCACATGACAATCGGTTTTTAAAAGATTTGACTATTGATTTAGCCTAGTGTATTCCTTTATTTCTCTTATAATTACAAAAAAAATCTGCTCATGTATATATCGATTAGTATGAAGTAAATCGAAGAATAAGCTTCTTAACAATAGTTTGTTACAGAGATGTAGAGAAAGTCATGTGAATCACATTTTTAAAAATGAATCGCTGTGTGGTGATTCTCTTACGGTTTAACAATCGTACGGTATTTTATTCAAAATTGTTAGCCACTGAAATAAAGGTGTTGGGAAGTTTGTTTATACAAAAGTAATTTGAGATAGAGGTGAGGGGTCAACGTTACCTTAGAATGCCCAGAGAAGTCGTGTGCGAAACGTTGGGTGAATTTTAATCTATTGGACTACGGTCTACAAGTTCAATACACATATTCTACGGTATAAACGCCTCTCATGAAATCCTTAGTGTTTTTATTATTTTGCTGTTTTATTAGAATACGTGCCTACCATAACACGATCGCCAAACATCTGCGTAATTGTTTTGCAGGTGTGTAGAATGGGATGGAGCGCAATCTTGCTAGAAGATTATGTTTTCCATATTATGATGGCCTACTTGGTCTGATAGTTGTTTAACAATAAGTACTTACGAGATTGTAAGTCCCAATTAGAAAATGTTCTTCTCAAAATAATTTGAGACATTCTTGTGGTTTGCCGGGGACAATGCAAGTCATTTGGACGAATTTAATATTCCTCTCGATAAATAACAAGGAAGCAAAGAAAAACTTTCTTACAAGAGGGTTAGTAGGAGATTTTGTCATCCAGAGCACTCGAATGTATACATCTGTCTGTAGCATTGAATAACAAATATTCAAGAATTTTTCTAGCGTTTCACTACTTACATATCTTCAGTACTTATTAAATATAAATTAAAAATATAAATACAATACAGGACCGATTAGCACCTTTTCAAACTCTGGTTATTTTTGTTAAAGTGTTTCACCATGGCCACCAATATTCCTTGCAAAAATGTAGCTAGCATTTGTTTTTATACTCTGAGGACTACAAGGAATATTTATATTCTATGGAATAATAACTATTTCCGTACTCATTATATTCCCTACTAAAATCGAGGCATTCCTGCAAGCCGTTCTTTCATAACTCCAATGTGTGTATTCAAGTACAAGAGCTTTGCAAATCCTTTTAATATTTTGGTAATTTATGAAATGAAATTGGTCGTCTCCTTAGCGCGGTGGTAGCGTTGCTGCTTACCAAGCGGGAGACCTGGGTTCGATCCCCAGTTCCGGCGTGGGGATTTTTCCCCCGCTGAGAGACCTGGCCCGGGGTGCACTCAGCCTCGTAAGGTCCCTGGGGGGCCAATTGAGGAGCTACTTGATGGAGAAATAGTGGCTCCAGGTCATGAGGACCGCATTAACCGGCCGGGGGGACTCGAGGCGCTGACCATGTCTCACCCTCCAATACTGCACCCCATCCATGACGTCTGTAGTGGACCGAGATGAGGGACGCAGCGGCCGGGCGGTAGGCCAAGGTTCCCCGTGAGCTGACGTGCCATTGAGTTATTATAATGAAATTAGAAGGTATTTTATGTCCTATATCCGCCAGACTTAGTGGGCTTTTCAGTTGTGAAAGAATTACCAAAATTCTTATTGGTAATTCAAAGATTTCTCAAAATTGAGAAAGAAATTTGCTCTTTATAATACTAGTTTGTATACTCTATATAAGCAACGTCCGGTGACTGTAGAAAAAATCGTTATCTTGTACCACATTAACATTTTAATTTCTACCTCGTACATAGAGGAGGTATTTAAAAATTTCCAAAAATTGGATATGAAAATTTCACCGGAAATACATGTTCTGAGGACCTCTGATAAATTTACAAAAATTCTCTCTGTTATGTCTTTCTGTGGTTGTGAAAAAAATAACACAAAAACGAAAAGTTTGTTAAATATCTACTTAAATTCCCAAATTACCCTTTACAAGGAACATTTTTCAGAATTTTCGATTTTATGAACGATTTGTATTAAAATGATATATATTAAAGATATTTATATCACAAACAAAATGCATATATTGAATTTTGTGTCAATATCATCTCGGGTCCTTTTCATTCTGAATGATTTTTACATAATTTGTAAACCTTAAGAGATAGTCAAAATTGTATTACGCAAAAATATGGGTCTCATTAAAATACGTTTATATTAAATACAGGTTCCTTTGAAGTTAACCTCTTCCGAGGTATTTCTTACTTTTGGCATAACTATTCAAATGCTTATACTGTTCTCAATTTCCATTCTATTCAAGCAAGGAGAATGGAATTTCAAAGCCTTCACATCGCTACCTGTTCTGAAAATATTTTTCCATTTGTCCATGGTTTAACATATCGTATTCTCTTCCTATATAAAATATGTAATAAAACAATTTCGGTTAATTATTTTCCCAATATTCGTTAAGTATATATATAAGTATGTTTTCCTAAGAATAGAGTAGGTGAAGAAAGTCATGTGAATGTAGCACTTTTCAAGAATGGTTCCAAAGTTCCAATTGGGATTTGAATAACATTCTTGATTACAGACGTTATTTTTGTGGAGTTATGAATATTAGTTATTTAAGAGTTAAAATATCTGATTCAGTAAACCTCCTCCTAACTTATGATGGCTTATCTGTGAAATTTGACCAAAAGCTGTAAAAATTAAGAATTATTTTTTTCATAATAAGGTTACGTAAAATATAAACTTTAAGAAAATATATCGTTTTACGCACTTGGCACACTTTAAGTACGTACTAATTAATATAGGCTATAAATGGGTAGGAGCATCCTTATTAATTGACACTCCCAAATTTAAACCTTATTTTATTGCAAGCCCTTTCACTTTCTCTACACTTACTGTACATAGAATATAGAGAAATTATTGTATGCCACTCAAAAATTGTTGCCGGGATTTCATAAAAAAATACAGGTTTTGAGACTCTCTGAATACAAAAAAAGGACTTTTAGAAAGATGTGATGTCTGTAGGCAGCATAGCTCATTAAGAAACCTGTGTGTTCCATTCACATGACTTTCTCTGTATCTCTGTAACATATTATTATTAATAAGCTTATTCATCTATTTACTTTATGATAACAGAACAAACATTAGCATAAATAGTCTTATTACACACTTCCTTGTAACTAGAAGCGAAATAAGGGAGTACCATAGTTAAAGTGACGGTCAAAAACTGGTTGCTATGTGTCTGAAGTTCCATTGTTTTTATGAACAGGAGTTGATAAATTAATGTATGAGAAAAGTATAAGTTTTTAAAGCTAAAACCAATTACAAGGAATATCTAAAACACATAATGTACATAACATAAATTGTATGTTTTAATGTAATCTATATTTTTTGTATGACAAGTCTTTGTCCATCTCTTACGTTTAGCAGACAGATAAAATGTATATTTTGAACTTTCTGGGAATATCCTCTGAAGACTACTTTATTCCGGATGAACTTACTACAAAAAATGTAGATCAGGATAAAATACACGATTTATGTCTTATACATTTTTTTCGTGGTGTTGATCGCTTTTGAGATATTCATTGTTTTTGCTTTCAGCATTGAAAAACTTATACTTTTCTCATACAGGAATTTGTCAACTCCTGTCCATACTAACAAAGGAACTTAAGTCACATAGCAACCTGCTTTTGACTGTCAATTTAACCTCTGGTACTCCCTCATTTCGCTTCTACATACAAGGAAATAAGTAATAAGACTATTTCTCGATTAGAGTGAAGTAAATAGAAGCATAAGCTTTTTAACAATAGTTTGTTGAGGAGATGTAGAGAAAGTCATGTGAATGGAACACATTAGACTTTTTAACAAAAACCCCCTCCTCATCTACCATTTACATGGACAAATTTTCTAAAATTTTGATATTGTCAAAAATGTTTCAGGATTTAAATAAAATGTCGTATATTATATATGAAAAACTGTAAGAGATAGACAAAACCTTACTTCACAAAAAACGTATAACATTAAAACACACAGTATACATTTTTTGTGGTATTGACCATTTGCGAGATATTTCTTGTTATTGGTTTTAGTTTTTAAATACTGCAACTTGTGAACTCCTGGCAATGCAAGAAACGGATTTCAACCCCATAGGGACCAGCTTTTAAAATATTTTACTATTACTTTAGCCTAGTGTATTTCCTAATTCCCTTAGGAAGTAATAAGATCATTTCTGCTAATGTTTATATCTATTATCATAATGTAGATAGAAAAATAATAGTTTTAACAATAATCAGATTTTCTAACAGTTTTCCATAGTCAAAATGTTTCACACAATGTAATTTTTCATTAGTTTGGATCAACAGTTTTAGTCTGCCTCTCAAAAACACGTTAAAGAAAATGTTTATATACTTTTTTGAAATAGTTCTCCAATTTTGAGGAATAAATCATTATATTTTGAAAAATCAAGAGTTTTGGGGAGTATTAAAAGTAATAATTTTTCCTCAGTAATTAGGGATAGTGTGGAATAACATATAGTTGTGGTATTGTCGCAACTCTTCTATGAAATATTACTTAAACTATTTATTTTTGGACAAACAGGCATAGGATCAATACGGAGAGGTTTCAAGCTTGGCAGCGAGGAATTGATACTGGTATGAAGAAACGGCCCTAACTTTATGCATAAATAAACACTAATATTAATTCGAAAAAAATGGTTTTATAATATATTCAAAGACAACTTATGACATTGCAAACGTTTCCTACGTCGTTCTGGAGAAATGGAGCGCGCTGGCCGCCATCTTACTTCACGGTTCGCTGTTACCTAACACGCTTGTGACTTTTTCTAGACGTACTATGTACATAGTGTGTAGAGAAGGTATTGCACTCCACCCAAAAATTCGAAAAAAATGTATAAAAAAAAGAATTTTCAGAAAAAGGTCCGTGTATGTGTGTGTGTGTGTCCGTGTGTCTGTGAATACAATAACTCAAAAAGAAAAGTCGGCAAAATACCAAACCTGATATTTAAGTTCAGTATCTTCCAGGGATGTGACACAAATATTTTGAGAAGAATTCCCCACACCAAACCACCCTTTACATGGAACTTTTCTCGAAATTTTTGATTTTCTCAAAAATGACTCTAACGATTTTTATTAAAGTGTCGTGGGTTAAAGATATTTAAGTGACAAATAAAATGTATGTCTTGAATTTTCTTGGAATAGCTTCTGAAGACTACTTTATTCTGGATGAATTTTACGGAATTTTGCAAATCTGCTAAACCCTAGGAGATAGACAACATCTTACCAAACAAAAATGTAGAGCACATTAAAATACACAATTTATGAGTTATTCGTTGTTTTTGGTTTCAGCTTTGAAAAACTTATACTTTTCTCATACAGAAATTTGTCAAATTCTGTCCATACAAAAACAAAGGAACCTCAGTCACATCGCAACCAGATTTTGGCTATCACAAATAATCACTGGGACTAATATTTCAAGTTACTATTCTGAATGACTTTGCGTAACTAGTAAAGGTAGATTGAAAACATCTTACTACACTCGCATTACTTTCTCTGCCCATCTTACAACAAAATGTTCTTACTGAAGCTTATTCTCCTATGTACTTCATGCTAAATTGGGATAAACAATAGCAGAAATTATGTTTCTTAGTTGGAAGGTACAAGGGAAATATCGGAATAAATAGGGTAAAGCGAATAATGAGATAGGTATTTTAAGAACCGATTGTATTAAAGTTACATTCCCTTTGCATGATTAGAATGAAAAATGCGAAAACGATATTCCTGTTAATAAGAAAAAAGAATTGATAAATTTAAACTAAGAACGAGGAATATCTGGAAGTGTCTAACTATATAGAAAAAAAATTGACGTTTGAGTATTTGAGAACTACATATTTGTAACATTCGTCTTATCCCTTATGGTTTACCAATTATGCAAAGGCATCTGGAATAAAGTCGGCTTCATAGGCTGCTCCTAGAACATTCAAGATAAACCTTTTATATGAAATGTAAATGTATTTAATATATGCTAATGCTTTAGAGTAATTTCTTAAATCAAATATTCCAAAAAATGTTCTAAGAAAATAGTAGTTTGGATTGGGAGGGTTTCCCTGAAAATCTTCGTGCAGCATCCTTGGAAGATTCTGAAGTCAAATAACAAGTTAGGTATTTAACATACTTTTTGTTTTTAGTAATGCTTTCAGACAGGGACACACTCACTCACTCTCTCTCTCTCTCTCTCTCTCTCTCTCTCACACACACACACACACACACACACACTCACTCATGTGCACACGCCCATACATACTGACATACTAGAGCATTTTCTAGAATTATTTTTCTAAATTCAGGCGTCCTCAATACATTCATTTCCGCTGAAATCTCAGTATGAAATTTTTTGGTTCAAGGTAATACCTTCTCTTCCTACTAGGTATATTGTGGTAGAAAAGTAAAACTCTGACATTTTCAATTCAAATAACCTCTCTCGTTTGAGTACTAGCGTCTACAGAAAGACCAATGCTACCTAGTGATGGATGAATAAATTACACTCAGCTGCTAAGCGGCCGCGCCGTGGCCTCATGGTTAGACTATTCGCCTCTCGCCTAGATGTCCCCGATTTGATCCCAAGCGACCGCATGTGAAATTTGTGGTGGACAAAGCGGCGCAGGGGTACTCCGGTTTCCCCCGCCGTCGCATTCCACTGGTGCTCCATCTTCATTTCATGAATCACCACTGTCATCGCCTGCGGTGCCATGGTAGTAAAAGCGTGCGTTAGCCATTATTAAAAAAAAAAAAAAAAAAAAAGCTGCTAAGCATCATGAGCAAACCGTTGTTAATTACATGTTTGTGTCAATTAAAAAGTAACCGAGGAAGTATAGCTTAATCAAACGCGCCCCATCAGCACACCGCGTGCCATCACACCGATTATTTTATGTAGCCCCTTCCCATCCATTACCGTAGGACTGAGACTGCAGTTGCCGGCATTCGGAATCACGGCATTCGGCTTCGAATGGATGGCTATACGAACCACTTCCGCACCAGTAGAATGAAAGGAATGTGAAATCGATTTACGAAATAGAGTAATAATGACATGTACTTAATCAATTTCTGCATTGAAGGTTTAAATAGAAAAAGTCATATGAATGCATCTGATTTATTTCTTCTGCACATCATTAAATACTATTATGACTTTTCTATCTATTATTTGGTAAATTATTCTTTAAAAATATCTTATTCTTCTATTTCCTTCAAGTTAATCAAGATAAACTTTTTTTATAAATGCTTTTATTCCATATTTCCTTAAAGGTAATGAGTAAAAGTGAATACACTAAGTTTAAGGGATTGTTAAATCTATAAAGAGCTTGTCACTATGTGATGACTTTTAAATTCTGTTCTGTTTGATTTACATGGAAAAATAAAAACGAATGTGTTTGCCTATCTCTTACGAGCTCTGCAAAAGTTGCCCAAATTGAAGACGATTTCAGAGGTCATTTCAGAAAACCCATGACATACGTTTTATTTACTATGAACATGTAAACCTTTCCATGCAAAGAGTATTTTGGGGGCTGTCTTAAAAAACTTAGTGATGCATCCTTGGAAGATGTTAAGCTTAAATATCAAGTTTAGTAGTTCCACTTATCATTCCTTTAGTTTCTTTCTACTTATAAGGAAATAAATAATAAGAATATTCTGATAATATTTATCTCGATTAGTATGGTAGAAGAATAAAGAAGAATACTCTTTTGTAAAAAGTTTGTTTCTACAGCAGCTAGAGAAAATCATGTGAGTATAAGACTTCATACTTTTTTTTTTATAAAAATCTTGTGAAATTCTGATATCAAATTTTTGCTGGAATGCAATATTTTTCCTACTTACTTCACTATGGCAGGGAAAGTAAAAGAAATTGAATGTTATTAATCTGCATCTTCCAACACCAACTTTTTATTTATGCAAAGTTGTATTTGCTTTTATTTTAAGATAAGCTGCAAGCTAAAAATTAAAATTATATTGTGTTATATGCATTTTTTGAATATTTTACTGAGATTGAATTTCTGTTATGGAATTTGAATGATTTTTTGTATTAGTATTAACATAACTATTCTGGAATATATAAATTATTTCACTAGTTAGAAATGTTCTATGCTTCTCAAAATTAAAGAAAATGGTTAGAATTTTTCAGTTGCAGCTTTGAACCATACACAAAAACTGTAGATGTATTTCAATATTTGATTTCAGAATTTGATGACCTTTCGCAAAATTTGGAAATTTTAATCTCTTAAATTAGTAATTTTTTCATAAACCTTTTTTTCTAAAATTAATATTGGTGCAAGGATAATTTGGTCTCTGTAATATTACAATAAATATTTATACACATTGTGAGAAATTTTAGTTACATTTAAACAAACATTGAGGCAAATGGAACATTTTGAAAGTGTAGTTTTGATAAAATGTTGCTTTACATTACATACTTACATTACATATATACATTACATACCATACCATACCTACATACGCAGGCACGCACGCACACGCGCATGGATACACGCATGCATGCATTACATAACATTGCAATATATAGATCCTATTATGAGATTAGACTCGTAGCCCATCTCTAGGATATAGATCATGTCAAAAATTACATTTATTCGTACTTATTAATGCATTTATTTACAAATGATAACTCTGACAATGAATTTTCAGAGGTGTCTGTTTGTTAATTTTCAATTACATGTCTGTTTCCAAAATCCTACTCATGCACTTGCATTCTTAGATTATTCTTGTTTATTATATTTACAATGTTACATTATTAGCAGTGTTTTTTGATTGATGAAATCCTCCTCTGTATAGAAGGTGCGCGTAATGAGGTATCTTTTTAATTCTGGTCTAAACTTGTTTTTGTTCATTTTCAATTCACTAATAGAAGAAGGAAGTGAAGTAATCAAAACTATTCCTTGCAGTAAACCCCTTTTTGGAATAATTGCAACTGCTATGAAAACAATATTTTCGGATTTTAGTCAAAATTTACTCCCAGTAGACCGCAATGCTGTTAAGAATGCAATTCAATGGAAGCATAATATAGAAGGACTTTAATCTTACAAAACAAGTAAGCTTTATTGGAAGATTTTAGAAATAAATTCTACTTGGTATTTTCCCACTGGGAGGTTAATAACAGGTCAAGCGTACAATTCCACAACAAGAAAACAAAAGAATGGTGTATGAAGAGAAACGCAGTGGAAATAAAGCAAATGGATATATGTGTACAAGTGAGAGAACTGCAGTAATATCCACACTCAGTAAAACATTCCTGCAAACAAATAAACACAAACATTTTATTGAAGTTTGCTCACACGACGTAATGGAAAAGCGATTGTTTGAATGCTGACTGCAATGCAACACTTTCCTTTTTATCAGCTTTAGAGTGAAATATATCTATGAACTAGATATATACTGCAAAAGAGCAAAGATTTGTTTTTATTACTAGCACGTATGTATAATGTACATAGTAGATAGAGAAGACTTACTGCAACCCAGATGACCTAATGGTGGAAGCGTTCGCGGCAATAGTGATTCAGAAGGCAATTAACAAAGTTTAGAAATTCTGCGCAGAATGGGAGATAAAAAACGCATTAAAAATCTAAGAAAAACGATTTATATTGAAGAAAGAAACTAAATGGTATTTGGAAGGAAACTAAACTGAAATAGTGAAACAATTTATCATGTTAGCTCGTGTTAGAAAGATAAAATCAAATGGTTAAGCGGCAATGACAAGGATCAGAATAGATATGTAAATATAAATTACCAGAGAGGGTCAATGAATGCTTAAAGAGAATTTACGAGGTATCAGTAGAGGCAAAAATATTGTACAGAGCGAAACATATCACAATAGAAAGCTTCTGATGTGTTCTATTCACATGATTTTCTTTACAGTTCTGTAAGAAATTATTGTTAAAATCATATTCTTCTATATACTTCATACCAATCGAAATAAACATTAGCAGAAATGGTGTTATTACTTGCTGCATTGTAAGTAGAAGGGAACTAAAGGAATACACTAGTCTAAAGCCATAATTCAATATTTTAAAAATTGTTGCTATGTGGTTGAAATCCGTTTCTTTGCATGGCAAGGGGTATACAAATTCCCGGATTAGGAAAAACTTTTGTTTTAAAACTGAAACCAATAACAAGGGACGTATCAAAAATTTTGTGACAAATCTTGTGTTTTAACAAGAATTACATGTTTTGTGTAGTAAGCTTTGTCTATCTTTTACGTTTACCATTTATCAAAAAATGTCATCCGGAATGAAGAGATCTTCAGAGGTTCTTCCTAAAACATTTTATTTACCACGTTAATATCTTTAATATATGGTATTTTAATCAAAATCGTTAGAAATCTTTTCGAGAAATTCAAACTTTTCAAACTTTTTCCATGTAAAGGATAGTTTTTGGGGTGGGATATTTTCCTTAAAATCTTCCTTTTTGTTGGAAGATACTAAACTTAAATACCAAGTTTGATATAATACTGACTTTTCGCTTTTGAGTTACCATGTTCAAAGTCACACAAGCAACGGACATTTATTTTGGATACAGGGACCCTAAAACATGTATTTCTGGTGAAATCTCGGTATCGAATTTTTGGATGGAGTGCAAAATATTCACCATAATGCCCGAGATACTCAAAGAAAGAAATTTCCTTAGGTTGACAACACTGCGGAAAGATAGGCAGGCAAAATATTACTTCTTTTCTCCCGGCCCTTACTCTCTCGTAAAAGCAGCGCCCTAGAAAAAGTGCGCGCATTATTTGTAGTTTAGCATCTGCAGATGATGAGGCCCCGGTCCATGTCCGGACCTGCCACTGCAGATTTGGTATTCTCTGTCCTTCAAACGTTCTTTCTCGTACAGCTATGAATGCTTCGAACTTGTTTTATGTTGAATTATAATCAATTTCGTCTTTATTTGTCCTTTTGTACCACAAATAAAAAGAAATCCGATATATTAAATTCACATGACTTTTTCTACATATTCTGTAACAAACTCTTCTAGCGAAAGATTATTCTTTTAACTCTACTTCATGCTAATCGATTAGCAGAAATTGCTTTATTACTTGGCTATAAATTAGGATAAAGCGATAGTCAAACCCTTCAAAAGCTGGTCGCTATGTGATACATTGAAAAGCAGTTCTTTGCATGGGAAGAAATAAAAAACATCAAACATGAAATGAATGGTGACTTAGCTTTTAAGAAAAGTATAAATATTTTAAAATATAAACCTAAGCTCGCCTGAGTTTTCTGGTGGTAGCGTGTCTGCCTCACGTTCAGAAGGTTGTGAGTTCGAATCTCACTTAGGGTGAGTTACCCGGATAAAGTTCTTTTCGGGGTTTTCCCTTATCCTGAAAAGATGAATGTCGAGTAACTTTAAGCTCCATGGACCCCGACATCACTTGAGCATCATTTCACCAATTTCATTCATCGTCCGATATGACCAACCAATAATCTAGAATATCTGAAAAAAGATTTGTATCTGACATAAACGCTATATCTTAATGGGATCTACATGTATTGTGTGGTAAGTTTTTGTCTTTCTCTTACGGTTTAACAGTTATGTAAATTCATCTGCAGTGAAGAGGATTTCAGAACTTTTCCCAGATAATTCAAAATGTAAATTTAATATCTCATGAAAATGTCATAAACGTAAGGCATTATAATCAAAATTGTTACAGAATTTTTGAGAAAATCAAAGTTTTCGAAAAATGTTCCATGTAAAGCGTAGCTTAGTGGGGGGTTGTGGAATTTTCTTTAAAACCTTCGTGTCACATCCTTGAAAGCAACTGAATGACATTTAAGTTTGGTATTTAACATCTAGTTTTTATTGGTTTCAATTTTAAAATCCACTTTTCTCAGACAGGAAGTGTCCGTTATTCTTTCTTTGTACTCCTGGCCAAAAAAGAAGCCAATTTCAATGACAATCGCATAACGATATATTTTAAAACTTTTGACTATCGCTTTAGCATAGCGCTATTCTTTAGTTCCCCTTTCCTTGTAAGGTTCCAACTAATAGGTACATTTTAGTAATTGCTATCTCGATTAGCATGGTATAGAAAGATGCATAGTCCTTTGTAAGACGTTTGTTTGTATAACAGAGAAATTCATGTGAGTGTTCATCGGATGTTTGAGTCATGCGAGACTCGTACACACACTCAGCAGAGAATGTCCCAGAATTCAACCGTATTATTTAGCAGGATTACAGAGGAGTCCAAGATAAGTGGTTTCAGATAGAAAACCTATGTTCTATGTACGGTTTCTAAATTGTTTGCTACAGCATAAAATGTATCAAGAGTTAGCACGCCACTGATCAAACCGCCGTGGACCGTGGCCTGAACACTCACATTTCGGAGCATAGTTAAAGTGGCATTATTTAGCGCTATAGTAAGCGTCTGGGCATCAGGTGACGATGTTGAGTGAGTCGGAAGTTCAATGTCCTTAGGCACCTTTAATTTTGTATTGTTTCCTTTGTTTCAATTTTATATTAAACCGTTAACATCTTGCTGTGTCACTTAATATGAGTTATTAGTATTGACAAATAAAATAAATGTTATGTACGATAAGCATCTAAGTGTAACGGAGAAGGTTTCAGCAATTGCATTAAATACCTGAAGGGGTACATTTCTCTGTACCTCTTGAAGGAGTTTCTAAAATACACAGTGTCAGACATTGACGTATTATGTAAGTACACGTTAAAATGATAGGCAAAGTTCAAAATTTACGAAATAATGTCATCACTGTGCCAAATGAACTTCAAATGAAATAAAATATGAACAAAAATCTCCATAGTAAGGATAAGTACCTACATGAAACTATTTATGAATCATTTGCAAAAAGGAAAGTGCAATTTACCTTTTCATCTCTGCATGAAAATCAAACTAAGAGACTTTATCCGAAGTAAAAATACAACAGGTTACCAGCGAAACTGTTGGATGTGACGACCTGTAACTCCTTGCAGAGATTGCACCTATAAAGCACAAGGCCGTGGAACCACAGTTGCTCAAGTGGTTAAAACGATATAATGCCTATAAAACCAAAGTACCACTATTCCAATTCTAGGCAATAGCAGAGTATTTTTTTTATACCACCGCTAAAACATCGCTCTAAGTTTCAAAGCACACATGGCATTACTGTTTTCAACAAACCTAATTGTCAAAGAACCTGCGTAGATTTATTTGATAAAACAAACAATTACAGCATTAAATATTGAACACCATGTAGATTTTATTCACATCTTTTGAAAGTAATTTGTCCTGGAGGGTTTATCATCTTGACCTAAGAGTATTAGAAAAACAACAAAATTAAAAAATTTGATGTGTTACATTCCAACGACTTTCTCTACATCTCTGTAACAAATTGTTAAAAAGTGTATTCTTCTCTCTATATCGTGGTAATCGAGATAAACTTTAGCATAAATTGTTCTTATTACTTGGTATGTTGTAAGTAGAAGGGAAATAAGGGAGTACCATAAGCAAAATCGATAGTTAAATCTTTTAAAATCTGGTTGCTATGTCATTGAAGTAGCTTTGTTTGTATGGACAGGAGCTGACAAATTCCCGTGTGAGAAAAGTACAAGTATTTTAAAGCTTAAACTAACAACAAGGAATATTCCTTAAAACGGCCAACTCCACGAAAAAATGTATATAATATAAATTGTGTATTTTAACGAGCTCTACATTTTTGTGTGTTAAGTTTTTGTATTTCTTTTCGGTTTAACAGTTATGGAAAAATAACAATATCTTGAGAGACTATACCCAGAAAATTGAAGATATACATTTTATTTGGCATCTGAATATCTTGAATGTAAGAGATTTTAATCAAAATCGTTAGAGCCATTTATGAGAAAATCAAACTTTTCTAAAAATATTCCATGTAAAGCGTAGTTGGAGGTTGGGGGATTTTCTTGAAAATCTTCGTGTCGCATGCTTGAAGATACCAAACTTAAACACCAAGTTTTGAGCTATGCTGCCCACAGACATACACACACGCGAAGAGTTTTATAAAATTGCTTTTTTGAATTCAGTGTATCCCAAAACATGTTTTTCCTGTGAAATCTCAGTATCGAATTTTTGAGTGCAATACAATACCTTCTTTATACACTATATACATAGTACGTATAGAGAAATTAAAAACTAAACAATGGAAACTTCAGAGACCAGTGCGATCATACCTTGAGAGATTTCGATGACCAGTGCAATACCGATTAACACTCCAGCAATTTATAGCGGAGCGCTCTAGCTAACTATGTACGATCTGAAATCAACTGAATGGCTATCAGTACACACCATCAAAGAACAGGCAATTTTGCAGAATATCGTATTGGCATTTAAATAGTTTTTAATATCGTATTGATTTTGCGCTAATACTGCATCCCTTCGATTATTGGCATATGCATGAGGTATTCTGATGGCCATTGATTTGCATTCCAGGAAATGTGTCATTACTTTGACATTTGGCAGAAGGGACAATACGCTCCCTATCTCAAAGTGTGTATCTAGGATATCTCTACAATCGTCCCAATTTTTAGGTTGAATTCTGGGACATTCTGTATACATGAATTTTTCTAAAAATATTGTGTACGTTTTGCAAATCACGCTAATAAAGATAAACATAAACAGAAATTGTTTAATTATGTGCTTTCTTGTAAGTAGAAGGGAAATAAAGGATTACACTAGGCTAAAACGGCAGTCAAATATTTTATTGGCTCTATGCGATTGTCATTTAAATTGGTTTTCTTCCCATGATTAGGAGAGAGAAAACTGATGACTTCCTGTTTCATTAAAGAAGGTGTTTTAAAATTGAAACCAATAACGGAATGAATATCTATGAAATGATCAGCTCTACGAAAAAAGGTAACATAAATTATGTTTTAATGAGATATAGGTTTTTGTATAGTAACTTTCTGTGTATCTCTTGCAGTTTACCAGCTATAAAAAGTCTTCATAATGAAGAGGACTTCTGAGGCTAATCCCACAAAAAGCAAGAATAACATTTTATTTGTCTTATAATTATCTAAAAATACGTATTTAATAAAAATTTTAGAGCCTACTATTATAAAATTAAACTTTTAGAAAATGTTTACATGTAAAGTGTAGTTTATGGTGGGGGTATTTTCTTGAAAGTGTTGGAAGATGCTGAACTTAAATACCAAGTGTGATATTTGAGCTATCGTGCTCACAAACACATAGTCACACACAAGTATGGGACATTTTTAAAATCCAATTTTTTGGACTCCGGGGTCCTAAACACTTGTATTTCCGGTGAAGTTTTGCTATGGAACTTTTGGATGGAATAAAATAGCTGCTCTACTTACTATGCGCCTAATAGTACTTTGCAGAAGCATTTTCACTTTTCGTCATTTTCAAATGTATAGTTCGAGATTAACCGTAAGTTGCCTGCTCTAGTATACTAAATATGCCGTTTTTCCTTTAATTCAAGTTTAAAACTGGAGTTCTAGTAAAAATATTTGGGAACAAACCTATAACATTATTATATAAAATAATAGAGAAAATAGAAATGAAAATAAATGTAGATCCTTTATTAATATTTTTCTTCACAATTAAAGGTTTAAATTCTTATAAACCAGTTTTCATAATGCTGCCAAAGGTACAACCAAATGGCCATGAGTGCAAAGTGATAATTAATGAACTGCCCATCCATTCAAAGTCAAATGTTGCAAGTTCAAATCCCAGTGATTGTGGTAAATGACGGGGAGAGCCCAGGTAAAATAATCGCTGTGATGTTTGGAAGTTAATGGGGTTACTTTTAGCTGTACTTATGTCGGTTTTCTCTTTTATTTATTCAAAAAACTCACTGCAATTTTACGGCAACAATTGTATATTTTTTACAATATAAGCAGTCTGGATTACTTGTCGTTTATGGTTGAAGGTTAGTATAACATGAAATCAATCCTAGAGTACAACCTTATTTATACAGTTACGCTGCGGAACTTAAAGGTACCGATAGGCAACAAAGGGTTAAAACCTCTAAATAAGAACATCTGTGTCACAAAGTAATTACATAATAACAAGAAGTAGATTCAAATTTCCAGCTTTGCAATGGACATTTCAGTTTTGTCAAATTCTATTGTTCACGTGGAGATGAGGATGGACAGTGTTGACCGCAGTAGGGATGTAATTTCAACAGTTTAGTATAACATCAAAGAGTCACAACAGAACTCTGCCTTATGGTGACTGTGGTGGTGATTGCAGAGTTGAGGATGCATTCAAATTGCTCTGTAGGTAGACCACGAACCTAGACACGTTCTTGCTGAGAGAGAGGACGAATATTCAGTATAGGAGAACAGAATTCACTGTGCGATTCCAGCTTATTCCTTTTACTCTTATTACGTAAGTCTAATAAAGTGATAAGGTACAGAATGCAAACTGACAACACAGTCATATAACTTTCTGAACACGCTACAAATTTACGTAATGCTTTGCATTTAACAGCAGGACCAGAGTGCACCAATTTCAATTAAATTGATTCAGAAGTACCGTTAGTAAATAAATCCATACTACGGAAGTTGCTGAGAGGGATGTCTGAGTCGATTTCGTTTGTAGCCAGCATTCGGGAAACGGGTTCTATCCCCGTGGCTCACCTATCTGACCCATGGACTTCTTAGGGGATTTCCCTGACTCATCAGCCGAATGCTGGGTAGGCTTCTTTCATCCCCTAAATTTCTTGTCCTTCCATGTCGTTTTCATTTTAATTTAATTCATTCTTTATCCCTTTGGTTTCTTTCCGGACTGCAAGTGTCTGAAATAGTACCTGGTTCGGCGTGGTAGGGAAAAAGCAAACTCATTATGTGTCTCTCCATCCCCGGCTGCTTTACCCAAGGTCGCGGGTTCAAACTCGGCGGAGGACGATGGATTTTTTCGGACGTAGAAATCCTTAGCATCGCTTCCTTCGGAAGGGAAGTAAAACCGTTGGTCCCGTGTCGTAGATTTGCAGAAAGTAAAATAACCTGAAGCCTGATTAAGAGGCCTCTGAGCAAAATTAAGCGGTCTTTCCCGCCTAAAATAGAATGGGACACTGAGAACTGCAGTAGATAAAGAGCGTCCATAAATAAAACTCCATTTCCATTTTATCCCCGACTTCGGCTGGTAATCGGTATGAGGATGACCCCTAGAGGGTACGTTGGCACGGGGTCCCCAATGTGCCTGTGCAACTGTTAGGCTGGTTTAATCGGGAAACTGTAGGGACTCTGTAAAATTAAGGTCTAGGTTTATTTATGTACTCTTTTTAACTAATGCGCTTTTTAGCGACCCACTCTATATTGGGCGTAAAAGACCGCTTAATTTTGCTCAGGCTTGAGGTGCATCTACAACACGGGATCAACGGCTTTATATCCCTTCCGAAGGTAGCCATGCTGCGGATTGATTTTTACACCCGAAAAAGTCCATCGTCTTCCGCCAAGTTTGAGCACACGAACCAGAGGCTAGCACGTTACTCTTAGATCACGCAGGACGACGTAGGGACCCTATCATTATTGTGCCGTCACTCCTAGTTCTGGCCGCCCGGTGCATTCTGTCGTCTCATCCCTCCCTCCTGGGGCGTAGGCTCCATAACCACCTCCATCAGTAGATATCCTATTCCTAATTCTAATCGGAAGAGGCTACGCCACGCATGATGGCTTAGACGGTAATTTCGTGGCATGCATTTGGGAGGTCTCAAGTTCTATAACCATGTGCTTTTCTTGGTTTCCCGGATCGGTATGAAAATAGTGGGAGGGGGGATCATCTTCTCCCATGGCATTTCTTGTGATCCGTTTCAGGGTTGATGGAACAGGCGAAGGTGGTCGGCTGAGCGGTGTCTTAGCCTCTTTAAAGGTTTCTTCTTGGAGTCATTACAGGACAGGATATGCCTTAGAAATATTTCGGTGAGGTGCTCTTTCGCAATTACACCAGGGATTAAGGAGTTTGCGGGAGTGAGCTACGACGTTGAATAAGTTCTATCTGGAAACGTTGGGGACCCCATACTTGCTTGCACCGTCGTCATCCGCATCTGATCGCCCTTCGGTTCTCTCCCTTCATCCTTCCCTATGTTCATAGAGGAAATAAAATGTGCCGGAAGCAATCGGCTATGCGAAGGCCCAGTTGCTAGCCTTTCCGTCATTAGCATCTTTACTTATTACGGATGTAGGTTACTCTAGGAGTAATTTACACTGACAGTAACGATGAGCCCAACTATAATTCAATTGAGCTAAGTATGTTCTACTGTGTGTGCGCGCTCGCGTACAGCATAACTCAAAAACAAAAGGATTGGTATTTCAGTTCATAATCTTCCAAAGATGCGACACGAAGCGTATTAACAAACTCCCCAATTTCCTACTACTCTTTAAATTGGAATAGTTTTCCTAATGTTCGTTTATCTCAATAAAGGCTCTAACTATTTTGATTTAAATGTCACCTATTGAAGGTATTTGCATTACAATTTTTATGTTTTCCATGCATATGATTTCCTCTACCAGTTCTACAAATATATTTTTTAGAAAACATTTTCTTTCTATTCTATGCTAATCAAGATAAGGTCTTATTACTTAGTTCCTTATGAATAGTAGGAAAATCAGAATTCATGATGCAAAACGATAGTCAAATGTTTTAACTGCTGACAGTATGCGATTATCATTGAAATTCGCTTCTTTGCAAACAGAGAGTAAAACAAAAGAATCACGGACACATTCCTGTTTGAGAAAAGTATAAGAATTCTAAGATTGAAACCAATAACAAGGAATATCTCGGAAACGGTAACTCTACAACAAAAATGTTGTGTTTTGACGAGATCTGCAATTTTTTGTGTAATAAGTTTTGATTTATCTCTTACGGTTTACCAGTTATGCAAAAATCATCCAGAATGAACAAAATTCCAGAAGTGATTCCCAGGAAATTCAAAATAGGTATACATTTTGCCTGCGGTACCATAAGTAGTTAAAGCGGGCGTTAAACACTACCAAAAAAAAAAAAAAAGGTATACATTTTGTCATGTAGATATCTTTATTATACGTCATTTTAATAAAAATTGTTAAATCCATTTTTGAGAAAATTAAAATTATCGAATATTTTTCCATGTAAAGTGTAGTTTGGGGTCGAGGAATTTCCTCGAAGATCTTCGTGTAGTATTTTTGGGAAATACTAAACGTGAATACCAAGTTTGGTATTCTATGGACTTTTCGCTTTTAAGTTATGTTGCTCACAGATACCACACGACTGAAATACCTACAAAAAGTGCTTTGTTAGTGTAGGGGTAGCGTATCTGCCTTATATTTAGGAGGCGGAGATTTCGAATCTCGCTTAGAATGAGTTATTCTGAATAGTTTTTTTCGGGGTTTTCCGTTATGTGAGAATGAATGTTGAGTTCCTAATTTTAAGTTCCATGGACCCGAGATCATTTTCAAATAATTTTATTATTGCCCGATATGACCAACCAGGTTAATGTGCATTACGATAAAAAAAAAAGAAAAATCTTTCCTGTTCCATTTATTTCTCTATCTGTTCTAGAAACTTCTTACAAAATATCTTTCTTGTTTATACATCATGCTAATCGATACAGGCATTAGCAAATGTTCTTATTACTTACTTCCTTAAGTAGAAGAAAATTAAAGGAATTCATCATGCTAAAGCGATAGTCAAATGTTTTATAAGCTCCCGCTATGCAGTTATGATTGAAATTTGTTTCTATGCATGGTCAGAAATAAAATAAAAACAAAAGATGAGTTTCTACTGAGAAAAGTAAAATTTAAACCAAAAAGAAGGAATATCTTCGATACGTTAGCTTACAACAAAAATGCAAAAAATACAAACATAGCATATAGAGAAGGTAGATATTATGTTCTACCCAAAAATTCGATACTGAGATTTCACAGGAAATACAAGTTTTGAGACCCCCTGAATCCAAAAAAAGCACTTTTAGAAAAATGTCCGTGACAGGGTCTTTCAGTGTGTGTGTGTGTGGGGGGGGGCAGCATAGCTCAAAAACGAAAAGACAGCTAAATACCAAACCTGGTATTTAAGTTCGGTATCTTCCAAGGATGCGACACGGAAGATTTTCAAGAAAATTCCGCCACCCCAACTACCCTTTGCATGGAAAAATTTTGACAATTTTGATTTTATCAAAAATGGCTCTAACGATTTTGATTAAAGTCTTTCATATTTAAGATACTTTCATGAGAACTAAAATGTATATCTTCAATATTTTGGGAATGGACTCTGATGTCTTGAATTTTCGGAATTTTGCATAACTGGTAAACCATAAGGGATAGGTGAAAACTTAGCTAACAAAAAAGCAGATCTTTTCAAAACACACAATTTATGTTATATGCATTATTTTTGTGAAGTTGACCGATTTTGAGAAATACCTCGTTATTATCTTCAGCTTCAAAATGTAAATGGCGTGTTATTTATGGACGCTCTTTAACTGCTGTGGTTCTCAGCGTCCCATTCTAAATTGGGCGTGAAAGACCGCTTAATTTTGCTCAGAGGCCTCTCTATCAGGCTTAAGGTTCTTTTACGTGCCGTAAATCTACGATACGGGACCAACGGCTTTATTTTCCTTCCGAAGGAAACTAAGCTAAGGATTTTTACGCCCAAAAAATCCATCGTCCTCCGCCGGGTTATTTTCAGCTTTAAAATAATTATACTTTCTGATACGGAAATTTGTCAACTCTTGTCCATACATCAAAGGAACTTCAATCATATAGCAACTAGGTTTTAAAATATCTGCCTATCGCTTTAGCCTATGGTATCTTCTTATTCACCTTATACTTGCAAGGAGGCAAGTAATAAGACGATTTTTGTTATTTTTTTTCTCGATTAGCATTAAGTAAATAGGATAAGCTTTTTAACTAAAATTTATTGTAGAGATGTAGTGAGAGTCATGTGATTGGAACACATCATATTTTTCTAGTGAGCTTATATATCTCATATGATTTAGCACTTGTGCAAAATTCATTCAGAATGAAGAGGACTTCAGAAGTTTTCCCAGGAATTTCAAGATATACATTTTATTTGTAATGTAAACATCTCATACGCGCGCGCGGATGCACATACACTGATCTTTCCCTAAAACTTACTTTTTTGGATACAGGGGGTCTCAATATCACACATTTTCGCTGAAATATAAGTTTCGAATTTTTGGGTGAAATACAATACCTTCTCTACCTACCATGTACATTGTACTTACGTTGTAAAATAAGGTAAAAGGAAAAAAGACCATCAATAGATATATAAAACAAGAATTGCCTGGAGTAATTACACATCTCGAAATGGGTCCAATTTGACACAACACTCGGAAAATTGGAAACGAAAAAATGCAGGTTTTAATATCAGCTCTTGGAATTACTGCTGTGATTTAGGCGTTTGGTTATGTATTTGAAATAGAATCAGTTTTAACTTCCCAAATGGTTCACTTTAGATTTAGCGCAGCCTACCTATCTGTTTTCTGGTTATATGTTCATTTGAAATATTGAATTTACAGCCGATATTGTTTTGGTGTCAGATTCCGCTTTGGCCACATAGCCTGCAGGTACCATTTTGTTGTTAAACATCGATTCATTTGGTATACTGCATTGCGTGTTTGCATTCCTAATAACCTTCGAGGTATAAGCCATGATACGAGTATAAATGATGAAAGCCAATTCGCCCTATCACCACAAAGTAATACTTTGTTCTCAGCTTAATTTCCCACAGTAACACAGTGTGTAAGTAAATGCTGGAATTATTACATCATAACATTTATATAGACTGACCCCGTGGTTGAATTGGTGAAATAAGGGGAGGGGACACTAGTTCATTTCCCAGCTGGGGGCACGATTTATCAGTAATTAAGAATATTCCACAGAACCTAGAGGTCAAGGGTGTGATTGTATGTGTGATCCAATGTAAAAATTCTCATGTACTACATTCACATGACTCTCTCCACCAAATCTGTAAAAGCTTATTCTTCGGCTCTTCTTTCAAACTTGTAACGCGCGATTTTTTCTAAGTCCAACGTAGGCGGAATAATTTTTCGACAGTTTTGTAATTTTTACTTTCTCTACACGTACTATATACATAGCATATAGAGAAGGTATTACACTCCACCCAAAAATTCGATAACGACATTTCACCAAAAATATATGTTTTAGGGCCACCTGTATTAAAAAAAGAAAAAGTTTAAGAAAAAGGTCCATGTGTGTGTCCATGTGTCTGAGAACACGATAACTCAAAAACGAAAAGTCGATAAAATACAAACTTGGTATTTAGGTTCAGTATCTTCCAGATATACGATACGAAGATTTTGAGAAAAATCCCCCTCTCCAACTACTCTTTGCATGGAACTTTTTTCGAACATTTTTATTTTCTCAAAAATGGCTCAAACGATTTTGATTAAAATACCATATATTAAGGATATTTACCTGACAAATAAAATGTATATCTTGAATTTTCTGGGAATAACCTCTAAAGACTACTTTATTCTGGACGAATTTTTGCGGAATTTGGCATAACTGCTAAACCATAAGAGATAGAAAAAAAACTTAACAAAAAAAGTGTAGAGCACTCTAAAACACATAATTTATGTTATATGCATTTTTTCATGGAGTTGATCGTTTTTGAGATATTTCTTGTTTTTGGTTTCAGCTTTAAAAACTTATACTCTTCTCCCACAGGACTTAGTCAACTACTGTTCATAAATACAAAGGAACTTCAGTCACATAGCAACCTGCTTTTGACTACTACTTTAACCTATGGTACTCCCTTATTTCGCTTCTACTTACAAGGAAGCAAGTAATAAGACTGTTTCTGCATTTTTTTATTAGCCTTAAGTAAATAGAATAATAAGCTTTTTAACAATAATTTGTTGCAGAGATGTAGAGAATGTCATGTGAATGTAACATCAGATTTTTTCGTATTGTACTCCTTTATATGCCTTGTACTTACAAGAAAATAAAATCATTTCTGCTGTTTATCTCGATTAGCTTGAATTAGACAGAAGAATAACTTCTTGCAGAATAATTAGAGTTTGTCATGTGAATGTATTGTAGTCGAGTTTTAAATTTTTATATAAGATCTACTAAATGACAATTCCGATGAAACCTCCATACGAATTTTTTGAACTGAAATACCTCTTTACCTGCCATGTAGGTACATAGTAATATATGCTATTTACTTTCGCTACATGTACTATGTACATAGTGCATAGAGAAGGTATTGCATTGCACTTATATATCCGATACCGGGATTTCACCGGAAATACTCGTTTTGGGATCCTCTGAAATAAAAAAGCTTGATATTTAAGTTCAGTGTCTTCCATGGATGTGAAATGAAGACTTTCAAAAAAAATCCCACGACATTTGAAAAATGTTCGAAAATTTTGACTTTCTCAAAAATGGTTCTAACGAATTTGGTCACAATTTCGCATGTTAAATATATTTACATACATTGCAAATAAAGGGTATATCTTGAATTTTCGGTGAATAGCCTCTGAAGACATCTTTAATCTGGATGAATTTTGCGGAATTTTGCATAACTGGTAAACCATAACAGATAGACAAAGCTTTACTTAGCAATAAATGTGAAGTTTGTTAAAGTATACGAATTATGTTACATACATTCTTCTCGTGGAGTTGACCGCTCTTGAGATATTCGTTTATAATGGTATCAGTTTTAAAATACTTATACGTTTCTCATGCGGGAATTTATCAACTCCTGGCCATACAAAAAAGGAACTTCAACCACACAGAAAACCAGCTTTTTAAAAGATTTGACTGTCACTTTAGCCTATGGTATTTCTTTATTTTCCTTCTACTTGCAAGGAAGCAAGTAAAACACCATTTATACTAATTTTTTTCTTGATTAGTATGTAGTAAATGAAAAATAAAATTTTTAACAATAATTAGATGCAGAGACGTAGAGTGGTATGTGAAGTAATACCTCATATTTTTACTTTCTCTAACCCCGTTTGTACAATGTACATAGGGATAGAGAAGTATTGTATTCCACCCAAAAAATTCGATGTCGAGATTTCACCGGAAATACATGTTTTAGGACACCCTGAATAAAAAAAAAAGCATTTCCAGAAAAACGTCCGTGTGTGTGTGTGTGTGTGTGTGTGTGTCTGAACACGATAACTCAAAATCGAAAAGTAGCTAAAATACCAAACTTGGTATTTAAGTTCAGTATCTTCCAGGGATGCAACACGAAGATTTTGAGAAAAATCTCCCCACCCCAAACTACCCTTTACTTGGAACTTTTTTCGAAAATTTTGATTTTCTTAAAAATGGCTCAACGATTTTGATCAAAATATCGTATATAAAAGATATTTACCTGACAAATATAATGTATATCTTGAATTTTCTGGGATTAGCTTCTAAAGACCTGTTTATTCTGGATGACTTTTGCATAATTTGGCATAACTAGTAAACCATAAGAGATAGACAAAAACTTACTATACAAAAACCGTAGGCCCTGTTAAAATACACAAATTACGTCATATACATTTTTTTCGTGGAGCTTACCGTTTTCGAGGTATCCATTGTTATTAGTTTCAGTTGTGAAGTACTTATACTTTTCTCAGACGGTAGTGTCCATTTTGCTTTTGTTCTACTCCTGGCCAAGAAAAGTGATTTATAATGACAATCGCATAACGACAGCTTTTAAAACATTTTACTATCGATTTAGCCTAGTGTATTCCCCTATTTTCTTCCTAATTATAAGGAACTAAGTAATAAGAACCTCGATTAAGAAGGTGCAGAAAGAAGAATAATCTTATGTAAGAAGTTTGTAGAACGGCTAGAGAAAGTCACGTGAGTAACACGTCATATTTTTAAATGATAGAACAAATTAAGAGAGATTAATTGAATATTGTGTCAGATCCTTTGAGCTGTGAACATTTACTTAAGACGACATTAAATAA
Source organism: Hymenopus coronatus (assembly GCA_030762935.1). Taxonomy (NCBI): domain Eukaryota; kingdom Metazoa; phylum Arthropoda; class Insecta; order Mantodea; family Hymenopodidae; genus Hymenopus; species Hymenopus coronatus. The sequence continues at coordinate 98,201,637 of CM060898.1, read as the reverse complement.
ACGGGTGGTTCAGCTTGAACAAAAAAGGAGTTAGGGCAGTAGGATTTCTACTTTAAACAAAATTAAATATCCAAGTTGAGAAGACCAAGAAAAGTGGGTTAGCCACACCCTGGTTACGTTGCTTTGATGTCGAAATATTTCCTCTTTCTCTTTGTACTCATATTACTTCACATCTTTTCAGGGAAAATATTGTTTTTGTACTCTGATAACATTTTACACTTCCTGTAAATATCTTTCGGTTCGTGTTTGGAAAACCTGTTAATGCTAGAAATGATATAGCTGTATTGCGTTTTTACTTTCTCTCCATAGATACAAAAATCGTCGAATTCTATCCAGAAAATCTGTTACATACATTGCTTTTCTGTACATTCTGCAGTAAAATATTCTTAAACAAATCTGATGTGTTCTATTTACATGAATTTCTCTACAGCTCTGCAAAAACAATATCAAAAAGCTTATGCTTCTATTTACTTCACTCTAATCGAGAAAAAATTAGCAGAATAGCTCTTATTACTAGCTTCCTTGTAAGTAGAAGGGAAATAAGGGAATACTATAGGTTAAAGTGAAGTCAAAATCTGGTTTCTATGTGACTGAAGCACCTTTGTTTATTTGGACAGTAGTTCACAAATTTCTGTGCGAGAAAACTGTGAGTATTTTAAAGGTGAAATCAAAAGCAAGGAATAACTCAAAAACGCTCAATTCCACGCGGAAAATGCAAATAATTCTGTGTGCTCTACATTTTTTTGTGTGGTAAGCTTTTGTCCATTTCTTACGGTTTAACGGTTTTAAATGCCGTATAATTCGTCCCAAATAAAGTTGTCTTCAGAGCCTATTCCCAGAAAATTCAAGATGTATATTTTAATTGTCAGGTAAATAAATATCTTCAATATACGATATTTTAATCAAAATGTTTAGAGCCATTTTTGAGAAAATCAAACTTTTCGAAAAAGTTTCATGTAAAGGGTAGTTTGGGGTTGGGGAAGATACCCAACCTAAATACAAAGTTTGGTTTTTAACAGAATTTTCGTTTTTGAGCTATGCTGCCCTCAGACACACATACACACACGACATTTTTTATAAACATGTTTTTTTTTTATTCAGGGGGTCTCAAAACATATATCTCGGTATCGAATTTTTGGGTGCATTACAATTGCTTATCTATACACTATGCGCATAAGTACGTGTAGAGAAAGTAAAAAAAAATATTCCTCTATATATCCTCTGTCCTCTCATGCTAATTGAAATGAAACATTAGCAGAAATGATTTTATCTAGCTAGAAACGAAACAAGGAAATAACCAGGAAGAAAGTGATACAATTAAATTTTGGTCTCTTCACGTGACCAGGTATGAATCAAATGAAAAATGAATGACGACTTTCCATCTCTGAAATTTATGAATATCTATTGGAAAATTCAAGCCATGATAAAGTACATCTCGAAAATTGTCAACTCAAAAAATGATTCCATCATAAATTGAGCTTTTTAAAGAGATATACACCTTTGTTTGTAATAAGATTTTGTCTATTTCTTATAGTTTACTATTTATGCAAAAGTAATTCCATTTGGTATTGCAGATTCTGTGTTTGGTTTAACCTTCTTTGTACCTACGGGATTTCGAACAACCTTTTTCATTACGTATGTATCGAATATTCGATCATTTTGTTTCGAAGCAGCCATCTGGCACATGAAGAGGAGTTCAGAGGGAATTCTCCTTAAATTCAAGATATGCATTTTATTTTTCATAAAAATATGTGAAACAAATGGTGTTTTAATGAAGATCGTTAGCCAATCTGAAAATAATTCAAAAGTTAGAAAAAATTCTTACTTATAAAGAGTAGTTTAGGTTTGAAGAATTTTCTTGCAAATCTTCCTCTCACATCTTTGAAAGGTGTTGGATTAAAATGTCAAGTTTGGTATTTAATGTTTGTTGTTGATCTACTTAGCTGTTTACACACACAGATATTTTTTTAAAAAAATGACCTTTTTAGATCCAAGGGACGTCAAAACATATTTCCAATGAACTTTTGGGTGGGATATACTTCCACTACTAACTATAATTCGTAGGGAAAGTAAACATTCGATAAAGAAATTTCACCTGAAATATGTTTTGATTTGAGGCAGGGGTTTCGTATACCTGTTTCTACAATGTCCCTTGAAACGTAAAATGGACATCGCGCATTTCGACCGTTGTATTATGGCTATCACCCTCAAGGGCTTGGATTCAAGGTGTCTTCAAACATCTCGGTATCGAATTTTTGTGTGTGTTTTTTTAACAATACCTTTTTTCTATCTACTGCGCATACTGTGTTATAGAGAAAGCAAAACTTTTGCCGTGCAACTGGATCATGCTTCTTTTTTAGATCTGACTTTTTGTGTTTTTCATTGAGTGGCAGACGATTTTATAACCAGGAATGATCTTACGAGCGCTCTTGGTACAATTGGCACCACAAACGGGAACATGAACGCTGATGATACATGGAATCAATGACAAAGAATATTTTGTACTTTCCAGGCATCATTTTCGAGTATATCCCTGACACGACAGCTCACAAGGAACCTTGGACTACCGCCCGGCCGCTGCGTCCCCTGTCTCGATCCATGACATGACGTGGTAAGCGCCTCGAACCCCCGCCCCCGGCCGGTTAATGCGGTCCTCATGATCTGGAGCCGCTCCTTCTCCATCAAATAGTTCCTCAATTATCCCTCCAGGGACCTCACGAGGCTGAGTGCACCCCGGTCCAGGTCTCCCAGCGGGGGAAAAATCCTCACACGGTACTGGGAATCACTTGGAGAGCAGCAACGCTACCACCGCGCTAAGGAGACGACAATTTTCTTGTAATTCAAAACTTAGGGAGGATTTAAATCGCAAACCTGCTCACAAAAAATGGCGCACTGTGGGCAATTAAAATTCATGAAGAAGAGAAACTATCCCAGTGCTGCCAATATGGTTACCCATCCAAGCAGTGACCAATCCCGATGCTGCTGAACTTGGGCAGTCGCTTGCGGGGAAACGAAAGGATTCAGTGTGGGAGATGTAGCCAAGTGTGCAGCGGGTAGTAGGCGGACAGCCGACTGTCACACATCCAAGCCGTGACCAAGCGGATGAGTTCAGCGGAAGAAGCTACCAGTCCAATGAATCCTTTGCTGCCAGTAGCCGATGCGTCTTCAAGGGTAACCTGGGGTTATGTTGACCAAGTGTCTTAACCAACCGATTAAGACGCATACCAGATTAAGTATGTGGGATGGGAATCTACGTTGTGTGCCGTAGATCATCCTTAATGTCTCCTACATGCACCTGTCTACCCCGATAGATAGATTTCCGACGATCCATTCTCTTCAAAACTGCCGGTCCCCATGGCCGCGCTCGCCAAAGCGTCTCGCTTTGGTGTTTCGCAGCGCAGGGGATCGTGGGTTCAATCAGACTCCGGAACTGTATTAAAAAAAAAGTTGGGTCGGTCAAGGAATACCTGGCTTGTACTAACTACCGGAAGCAGCAGACGTTTTAGAGCGTTGCAGCTGGAACACTTGCGTTTTGCAATATTGACACAGACTAAGAATTAAAAATTGGATGTCTTCCAATCAGGTGCCTTTCTCTACATCTATAACAAGGTATTGTTAAAAATAGATACTTCTATATACGTGATGCTAATCGACATAAGCAGTACTTTATTTGGTATTATACCAACCTTTCGTTTTATTGTGTTCAGACACACGGACATACTAAGATTTTCAAATGATTCCCCGAACAAAAATGCCCTTTACATGGACAATTTTTTTAAAATTGTGTTTTTCTCAAAAATGACTAACGATAAACGGATAAAGTTTGCTGAATTTCGCATAACTGGCAAACCATAAAAGGTACACAAAAACTTACTGCTCAAAAAATATACAGATCTCGTTAAAGTACATAATTTATACGTTTTCTTGTGGAATTGGCCACTTCCGAGATATTCCTTATTGTTGGTTTCAATTTTAAACTCGTAGGTTTTCTCAAACAAGAAGCCGCCTTTCGATTCGTCTCTCTTGTTTACTGCTGGCCATGCAAAGTAGATTAAAGAATAAGATTTTCATGAATAACTTGTTTCCACAAAAGGATAGTTTGGTGTAAGGGGAGTTTTCTCAAAGCCTTAGTGCTGCATTCCCGGGAGATCCTAAACTTAAATATCAAGGTTCTTATTTTACCGATTTTTCGTTTTTTAGTTAATCGTGTTCACACACAGGGACACGCATACACATGCGCGCGGACCGTTTTCTTAAAATGCTTTTTTTTTGGATAAGGGGACCATTTTCAGTGAAACTCTGCCTAATTTGTAATATTGTAACACGTACTAAGTAGAGAGAGTAAAATGTTCCACACGCTTCAAAATTTAAGAAAATGTATTGGAATTCTTTGAATTGGAGATTTGAACACCAAACTTTACACGTTGATATGTCAATAGTTTTGGTTATTATTGAACTGCAATAATTGGTTTAAAAGATTAGAGATTTTAATGTCTAAAATTAATCACTATTCTTGTTAGGATAATTTTGTCCCATGTAGATACTTCTGCACGTTCTGCAAAATTGTAATTGTTTTTAAACAAAAGCTGTGCGAAACGTTTTGAAAGCGTGAAAATGCTTTTGTGAAAAACGCTGTTTTATAAAATTAAATGTCTGCAGAGCCCGTAGGGGGCAGATAAATGTAGTTTCTTTGAGGATATCCAAAGCTCTTAAATATATAAATAAATAACAAAGAGGCATTTTCCATCTTTTTACAGATTGGAGTGAAAATTTCATTTCCAATGTCTCTGATGTCCAGCCAAGTCAACATGCCTAGTTGTGTTAGACAACTAGGCACGTTATAATGTCAGAATGTGCTGCAAGCAACGCATAACATTTAAGCGTTTATTTTCGAGTTGAGATAACTATTAATAATTCTGTTTTTGCATGTCACTTGTAATAGTTAACATAATTTATACACATTTTAGGGGCAGAAACTTCGTAAACCTGCTGAAATGGGTCCGAAGATCAGCACAATAAACGCTGAAAAGTAAATAAATGCAAGTGTCTTGCGTGCCTAAGGAAATTTAGGAGGCTAAAAAAAATCTTAGTAATAAAAATTTATCATCTGGAAAGAAATGTCGTCGTGAAATGTTCCAGAAAGAAGAGTTTCATTATTATCCGGACAATTTAATTTTCCTACTAAAAGACTTATGTCCATAAATAAATCTTTAAACTACGTAGAAATGTTATTAAAATAAAAAAAAAACTACTAAGCTCGTTATACTCATAACTTTGGTTTTACGACCAACTTAGTTGCCCCTATTCGGAAAGTTTCGGGTCTTGAAACTAATATACCACCAACTTGTTACTTTCTCTAGTGCGTATGTACAAAGAAGTTATTATATTCCACCCCAGAAAATCTATACCCAGATTTGACCGGAAGTATATGCTTTGAGACACCACGTATAAAAAAAATGTTTTTAAATGTCTGTGTCTGTGTGCGTGTCTATGGACAGCATAATTAAAAAACTAACAGTTCATTAAATACCAAACATGATATTTAAGTTCAGTAACTGCCAACGATGAAATTTTTCAGGAAAATCTCGCATTCCAAGTTACATGGAGCATTTTTTAATTTTTTTAATTTCTCAAAAATGGCTAATGATTTTCTCTAAAATTTCGTATGTTCAATATATTTACATCAGAAATAAAATGTACATCTTGAATTTCCTGAGAATAGCCTCTGAAGGCCCCTTTACTCCTGATGACTTTTGTATAACTCGTAAGCCTTAGAGATAGATACAAATTGTTGCATAAAGTTATAGATTTCATTACAACATACAATTTATCTCGTATACTTTTTTATAGAGTGAACAGTTTCCGATATATTGCTTGTTACTGGTTTCAATTTTAAACTAATTTAACTTTTCTCAAGCGGGAAGTCAACTTTCGTTTCATCCCTTTGTATTACTTCCAGAAATCCAAAAATAATCTCTTTTAAAAGATTTGTCTATCGCCTTATCCTAAAGAGTTACTTATACCGCTTCTACTTACAAGTAATAATATTGATATAATTATTTTTTCACACAAGCCGTGTGTAAGACAGGAGTTGTATACGTAGAGTTAGAGTGAAAAAATGCAATGTCATAGCCGGGATTTGAACCAATGATCTCCCGGGCTGTAACCGGTCGCTCTAACCACTGAGCTACCATGGCAATATACCGGCATAAAATTAAATTTCTCAATGTTTCCCGGTAAACCAGAAGGTGATCTCAAATTATTTTGAGATGCCAAACCTAATGGCGACTTACAGTGTTATACGTATTTTAAATGGAAGTATGTGCACTAAGAGATAAAATATTTGTGTAAATATTGTATAGTCCAATTTAGTGTACTCTATATATATATATATATATATATATATATATATATATATATATATGAATACGTGGTGCAGTTGAGTGCAAGTGTGTGTGTGTTTCCAAAATTAAGATATATAAAATATATATGTAGGTAATATTTTAGATTCAAGTATTTTTAGACAGCATATACGGTCACCCGACCCATGTGACTGTGTGACGCAAACGTTGTATTATTGTAAAAACTATAATAAAATACTACTACTTTAAGTCCCAGACTCATAGTATAGCCAACTATTATCGTCGAATAGCATTGATTTAATTGTTTCTTTACACAAGCCGTATGTAAGACAGGAGTTGGATAAGTAGAGTCAAACTGAAAAATTCAATTCCATAGCGGGGATTTGAACCACGGATCTCCCGGTCTCTAGCCGGTCGCTTTAACTACTGAGCTACCATGACAACATGCCGGCATGGCGTTGAATTTATCTAGTGACTTCTCTCTGTGGGAAAAGCTTCTGAAGATGGTTTCACGTCTTTTGTATAACTGGTAAACCGTAAGTGTAAATCTCGATATAAAACACACACACACACACACACACACACACACACAAAAACAACAGTTTAACCATATAGTTTTTTATGGTAGAGTTAATAATTTCTAAAATATTCCTTGTTACTGGTTTCAATGTTAAACTACTTGAACATTTCTCACTTGGCTTTTCGTTTCATGTTTTTCATAGGTTTAACGCCTGCTTTTACTACATATTGCATCATAGCTGATAACACTGATGTATGGAATGGAGATAGAGCATCAATGTTTTGCGATGGCGGGGGAAACCGGAGAATCCGGAGAAAACACGCCCCTGCACGGCTTTGACCACCACACATCCCATATGCGGTCGCCTAGGATCGAACCCGGATGGTTTTCATTTCAATGTATCTCCTTTCTTTACTGCAGATATGCACAGAGAATCAAATTTAAATTTTTTCACATAACGATCTGCTTTACAAGGTATGACGATCGCCTTAGCTAATACACTTCCTTATTTCCGTTCTATGTACCTGCAAGGAAGCAAATAATAAGACCAATAGTTGCTAATGTTTGTCTTGATTAGAATGATTTAGATAAAATAATAACATTTTTCATTCTCTGCAGGTGCTATTACATAGTGTATAGGGAAGGTATTGTATTGCACCCAAAAATTCGATACCGAGGTTTTAACGGAAATACATTTTTTGAAGCATTTTTAGAAAAATGTCCGTGTGTGTATCCGTCTGTCTGTGGGCAGCATTGCTCAAAAACGAAAACTCCGTTAAATACCAAACTTGATATTTAAGTTCGGTATCTTCCAAGAATGTGACACCAAGATTTCCAAGAAAATCTCCCCACCTCAAACACCACTTTATATGGAAAACATTTCGAACATTTTGATTTTCTCAAAAATGGCTCTAACGATTTTGATTAAAACTTCTTTTATTCAAGATATTTACATGACAAAATGTATATCTTGAATGTTCTGGGAATAGCCTCTGAAGACCTTCATTCTGGATGACTTTTGTATAACTGGCAAACCGTTAGAGATATACAAAAGCTTAGTACACAAAAATGTAGATCTCTTTAAAACACACGATTTATGTTATATACATCTTTTTTTGTAGAGTTAACCGTATTTGAGATATTCCAGATGATTGCTTTCAGTTTTAGTTGCTTAAACTTTTTCCAACGCGATGACAATCTTTCTTCTCGTTTGTTTAATCCCGGCAAGCAAAGAGATCAAAATTTCAATTGTTTCACATAGCGAATGTCTTTTCACGGACCATGTTATTTCTTTAGCATGTGCCGTTTGCAAGGAGCTAGTAATAAGACTAATTCTGCTTCTATTTGACTTAATTAGCATGATGTAGATAACAGACTAATCTTTTAAATAAAAGGTTTGATTGAGGACATCATGTGAATGGAACACATTAGAATTTTTGCTTCTACTTACAAGGGACCAAGTAATAAGGACAATTTCTGCTAATGTTTATCCCGATTAGCATGCTGTAGATAGAAGGGTATGTTTTTTAACAATAATAATTTGTTACAGAGAAGTAAAGAAAGTCAAGTGAATGGAATTGTCTTAAACTTTAACCTGGTTGGCCATTTTGGACGGTGAATAAATGAGACCAATGAAATGGTGCTGAAGTCTGGAGGTCATCGAACTTATATGTAGGTAGCCAATATTCGTCTTTGTGGGATAAACCGCATCCGGGTAATTCATCCTAATCGAGATTCAACCTGTTGTAAGTGAGGCAGACTTTTTATCCGCATGCCACATACAGTGCTCCAAATTTGTTACGTTTACCAAACAATGCTACTCATTCAGTGAAGGATGTTGCAGTGAAAATACTCTGCGACAGGTGAGCTCTTAGTGCATAAGAGCACTCGGCTTCCTCTAACGCTATTGTGGTGCAGTCGGATGCAATGCGACCACTTCTGAGCTCCTCAGAGACCTGTCATATTGTTCTCTACGGGGTCATGTAATTAACACTTCACCCATCACTTAGACTTGCTTATATTTATACAAGATACAGATTCATGCTCCTAAAATAATATATTCATTTTATAAAGCGATATTATAATGTGTGTGTGTCTGCCCATGAACATCATAGCTCAAAAATCTGATGTGTCCATTCACATACCTTTCTCTATATCCCTGTAGGAAATAATTGTTGTGTAAAATCTTATTCTTATGTCTATTTCATGATAATCGGGATAAATATTAGCAGAAATTGTCCTTATTACTTGAATCCTTGTAAGTATAAGGGAAGTAAAGGAATACATTAGGCTAAAGTGGTAGTCAAATCTTTTAAAATCTGGTAGATAAATTCCTCTAATAAAAAAGGTTTAGGTATTTCAAAACTGAAACCAATAACAAGAAAGGTCTCAGAAATGGTTAATTCCAGAAAAAACAATATAAATGACATAAATTATATTGCACAATGAGATTTGTGTAGCAAGTTTTTGTCTATCTGGACGGTTTACCAGTTATACAAAATCATCAAAATTCATCCAGAATGAAGAGCTCTTCAAATGCTTTTCCCAGAAACTTCAACATACACATTTTATTTTTCATGTAAATATCTTTAGTAGGATGGTTTGAATCAAAATCATCAAAGCATTTTTGAGAAAAAAGAATTCAAACATTTTTTATGTAAAGGATTGTTTGGAATGAGGGAGATTTTCCTCAAAATCTTCACATTCTTGGAAGATGCTAAACCTAAGCACTAAGTTTGGTATTTTGCCGACTTTTCGTTTCTGAGCTATTATGTACACACATACACAGAGGCCTTTTTCTAAATAGATTTTATCTTTTTGAGTTCAGGGAATCCAAAATGTATATTTCTCGGTATCGAAATTTTGGATGGAGTGCCTTACCTTCTCTACCTATGTGCTATCTAGAGAAAACAAAAACGAACGGTAATCCTGAGTTCCGTGCGAGATCCCTAAAACCGTCTGAATTCCGTGCTGACTACCTGAAATGTATGCCTGAATTCCGTCCTGACTACCTGAAGGGTACACCTGAATTCCGTGCAGCTACCTGCTACCTGTCCGTTTTTCTTTACAGTGTATTAGTGATACCCAGGAGGCTGACTGCTTAACATCTCATTATTTATATATAGTATTTAATTTCTTATTCATATTATTATTTTTTTGCTTTTATTTTATATATTTAATTTTTTTTCTTTAATGTTTAATATTAAAATGTTTATAGCAATTGAAGCGGCCTTTAACCCTGGCACAACGTTATTTACCAACAGTTTTTGGGTTTTGTCAGCTTGGCATTAGTATTTACAGTTTTGGAAAAACTTAAATGACACTGGCCCTTTGTTCCTTTGATGATTCAGACTGGATGTCCTTCAAAACATCTGCAAACATAAATATATTTGGTTGGGCTGTGGAAAACATCCTGTTCAGTTTTGAATGGAACGTTTCGCATCCGTTTGTTATTCTATTAATTGAAGCTTGACCAAATCTTGGGGGGTGGGGAAACGCTTTCTTCGGTGATGAAAGTTTCCAGTATGTAGTCTGTGAAACCGTGAACATTTGCTTCTTGCCACATTGCCATAAGATCCTCACGAAACTCTCGTCATTTCTTCTGGACTTAAAACAGTAGACCAAAAAGCATTTAAAAATGTGCTAACTTCCTTGTCATCATTGAATTTTCTAGTGAGGCCAATTGTACTTTTTGCTTGTATGTTTCGCCACCAACTCTGACCAAGACGAAAGCGGCATCCACGAATTTCATACATGGACAACATTTCTTGCACAGCATTGTGAATTGCCATTTCGAAATCTACAAACACTTTCTTTGGTTTGAAGCTTAGGCCAAAAGAAGCACATTTGTTAATTATGTTTGTCAACATTTGTTTCTAAGACTCCTTACTTTTATTTGGTAATAAGCAGAACACCAGTGGCACTGTTAAATTATTTATAATTGCGTGCAGGGTGAACAGCTGGTGGACAGCATTTAAATGTTTCATTTCCATAAATTTGTGAGGCTGCACAAAGTTTTGTAATATTTGTTGCAGTTGAAAATCCCACAATTTTGCTCTCAGTGCGATTAAATAACAAGAATGTCTCACCTATGCTTGTCTTTATTTGCAACTTTCGACTGCTGTTTGGGTTTCATCGACAGTTGTGAGTTGCTTAGGGTACTGTCGAAGTCTCTCTGCAGAGATTAATTTCTAATCAATTTTAAATCCTGTTTAAAATGCTCTCAGGAATTAACAGAGAAACAAGTTTCCACTCATATAGCAACGGCACGGAATTCAGGACATTATAAGGATCATCCAGGTAGTTTGCACGGAATTCATGAGCCAAAAATCCATTGAATACCAAAGTTGGTATTGAAGTTCAGCATCTTTCTGGTATGCGACATGAAGATTTTCAATTAAATTCCCCCATCCCAAATATTATTTACTTTGAAACTTTGAAAATGTTGATTTTCTCAAAAATGGTTGCAACAATTTTAATTAAAATACAGTATATTAAATATAATTACATTGCAAATAAAATGTTTAGCTTGAATTTGTTGAGATTCTAAATAACATTTGCATAACTTGTAAGCCGTAGAAGATGGACAAAAACTTGGTGCACAGAAATTGTCATGTATATTTAATTTGTAAAGCTAACCACTTTCAAAATACTCCTGCTATTAATCTTTTAAAACCTAGTCACTATGTGATATAATTGAAATTCAATTGTTTTTGTATGCTCAGGAGTAAAAAAAAAAAAAAAAAAAAAGCAGTGGTACATCGAAAGAAGATACCAGTTTGAGAAAAGTTTTAAGTATTTTAAAATTAAAACGGATAAAAGCTATATTTCGGAAATAAGACATACTGTGTATTTCAACGATATCTATATTTTTGTATAGTAACTTTTTGTCCATATCTTACGGTTTACCAGTAATGCAAAAGTCATCCAGAATAGATTGCACTTCATAGGCTGTTCCATCAACGTTCAAGATATGAATTTCATTTAGTATAAAAATATTTTGAACATGAATATTTTAAATTTTTAATCATTTTGAAAAAATAAAACTTTTTGGAAAAAGAACTCTACATAAAGGGTTGTTTGGTATAGGAGATATTCTTTAAATTCTTCGTATTGCATCCTTGAAATGTGCTGTACTTAAATATTGAATTTGGTATTAACGAACTGTTCGTTTTTGAGCTATGCTATTCACATACACACACACACACACACACACACACACACAGCTTACTCTAAAAATACTTTTCTTTTTTGGATTTAGGAGACCTCAAACTATATTTTCGGTGAAATCTCGACATTGAACTTTTGGGTGAAATGCAGTACGTGTATCTAATGCTTGCAGATAAAGTAAAAACGAAAAGTCGATGATGCGACATCAAGAATTTCAAGAAAACATCCTATTCAAAACTAATCTTTATATGTAAAAATGTATAGTTATTTTTGTCTTTGTCAAAAAGTTTTTGATTTTGAGTAAAAATGTATTTTTTTTTAATTTCCTGCGGATAGCTTCTGAAGGCCTCTTCATTGTGAATGACACTGTTAAACCGTAAGATAGAGCCAAAACCTTACGATTTAAAAGATGCACACAACAGGTCAAATGCTTTATGAAATTTATGGCTTGAATTTTCAAATACGTATACTTTTCTCAAATAGACCATCGTTTCAATGTATATCTTCTGATCATTCAAAGAGAAGGAAGTTTCAAATTCATCACACAGCAATCAGCTCTAAAGGTTTTAACTATTGCTGAAGTCAACTGTATTAGAAGGAAATTTGAAACAAAATCATTTTAAAATGTTTATTTTGGTTAACATGAAATAGATGGAAGAATGAACTGTTGTAAGAATACGTTGTTGAAGAAGCCATCATTTAGGTTAGAATGATTGGTATAGGGCCAATTTATTCCCAAGTGCCTATGTTTCACAACATAACTAGAAATAGGAGTGTAGGAAATTTCTGAGTAGAGCAAAAGAGAAAAGGATCAGTAAGGTAAAAGAAAACGAGACGTTAAGAAGATTACAGGGGAGGTATGGAAGAGGGAAGTAGAATCTAAGGTAGCTGCTAAAAGGTCAGGGGGCTAAGCAAACTGAGGTAACAATACTGTGACTCCTGGCCGTAATCGCCGAACGTGTGTGTATAGTTTTCTTCGAAAGTCGTAGCTGATTGTTGGCATCCATAGTTATAAATGCGTTAGTGGATACCTGTGCCGGGGCAAATTCTTTTGACATCACAGTTGTGATTGTTACATCTGTGTCAGTGGACACGTATTTGTCGGAAGGTTAAATCCCGGCATTCTTACACCTGAATGAGTTTGTAATACCTCCAGTGGTTGGCACGTGCGACTGCTTCTAGAAGTTTCCAGCCACGTCGCTGAGAGGTTAAAAGGGGGGAACGAAGTGTGTCCAGAGGTCAGTTCTCCCTGGAAATGCATCGTGTGTAATCGTTGAGTGAATTTCGACGGGAAATTCGTCGCTGCAGAAGGTCGAAAAGAAACTATATGACAGAATTATTACATAAGAATTGAAAAAACTAACTTGTGAGCAGATTCTTACGTTAATCAGTTTATAGAAGAAATAAAGAGTGTTTATTGGAGGAAAAAAAAAGCGTTTCTGTTACAATACCATTAGGGTGGGCAATTAAATGTGGTAATATGTATAAAATTCATTCATACATGTTTTTCGTATATAGGTAACTTAAAAATTAGCCCAATGGATCCGCATAAAAAAAAATCTGATGGTTCTATTCACATTACTTTCTCTACATCTCGATAGAAAATTATTATTAAAAAGCTTTTCTTCTGTACACTTCATGTTAATAGAGATAAACATTATCAGAAATGATCTTATTACTTGCTTCTTTGTAAGTAGAAGGGAAATAAAGGAATACACTAGGCTAAAGCGACAGTCAAAATTTTTAAACCCTGGTTGCTGTGTGGTTGAAATCCGTTTCTTGCATTGCCAGGAGTGACAAAATTCTCGTAAGAGAAAATTTTAAGTATTTTAAAATTGAAACCAATAACAAGGAATATCCGAAAAAAATGTATACAACATAATGTATGTTTTAACATTATCTACATTTTTGTGAAATAAATTTTTGTGTCTTACGGTTTACCACTTATAGAAAATTTAACAACATTCATACAAAATAAACAGGTCTTCAGAGGTTATTACCAGTATATTCAAGTTATAGATTTTGTGTCTGTAAATGCTTTTAATATACGGTATTTTAACCCAAATTGTTAGAGCCATTTTTGAGAAAATAAAAATGGTCTAAATTTTTCTATGTAAAGGATATTTGGCTGGGGAGATTTTCCTCAAAATCTTCGTAGAAGATCTTGGAAGATTCTAAACTGAAGTACCACTTTTGATATTTTACATAATTTTCGGAATAAGGAACTTTTTCTAAAACTGGGTTTTTGGATGCGGTGGACCGTTAAACGTGTATTTCCGGTGAAATCTCGGTATAGAATCTTAATTGGAGTGCAATACCTTCTCTATGCGCCATGTGCTATGTAGAGAATGTAAGAGAGCCGCAATGAAATATTTTTGAGGCACTTTCTGTTTCCAATTCGAACTGATGTGACTGAATTAAAATTTGTTATATTCTGAAGCAATATATCCTTCACTTTCTGTGATGTTGCTTTAACTAAGCTACTATGGGAATCAGGCGGGCATGCTCTAAATTCTCCAACAGATTCCTACTCTTTCCAGTAAACCGCATAATATTCACAAATTCATTTTGAGATGGCACACCTCAATTGCAACTCATAATCTCAAAAATACTTTTAGTTCCCCAGCTCCCTAACTTCACAAAGTAGGATTCTTATCAATTTTGTGATACTTTTTACTTTCTCTATACTCACTATGTACATAGTGTATAGAGAATTTATTGCACTCCACAAAGAATTCGATACCGAGATTTTACCGGAAATATATGTTTTAGGCTCCCCTGCATCCAAAAAAGTATTTTCAGAAAATGGTCCGTGTGTGTCCGTGTGTCTGTGAACACGATAACTCAAAAACGAAAAGTCGGTAAAATACCAAACTTGATATTTAAGTTTGGTATCTTGCAGGGATGCGACACGAAGATTTTGAGAAAAATCCCACCACCCCAAACTACCCTTTACATGGAACTGTTTCGAAAATTTTGATTTTTTAAAAAATGGCTCTAACAATTTTGATTAAAATATCGCATATTCAATTTATTTACCTGACAAATAAAATGTATATTTTGAATTTTCTGGGAATAGCCTCTGAAGACTACTTTATCCTGGATGCATTTTTCATAACTACTAAACCGTAAGAGATGGACAAAAATTTAAGCCAAAAAAATGTAGAGCGCGTTAAAACACACAAGTTATGTTATATCTTTTTTTCGTAGAGTTTATCGTTTTTGAGATATTCCTTTTTCTTGGTTTCAGCTTTGAAAAACTTACTTTTCTCACACAGGAATTTGTCAACTCCTGTCAATACAAACAAAGGAACATCAGTCACATAGCAACCAGCTTTTGGCTTTCACTTTAACCTATGGTACTCCCTTATTTCACTTCTACTTACAATAAAGCAAGAAATAAGGTTATTTCTGCTAATTTTTTGTCGATTAGCATGACATAAATAAAACATAAGCTTATTAACAATAATTTATAGAGATATAGAGAAAGTCATGTGAATGGAACATATCAGATTTTTTAAAATATGTTCGTTAGAATGAGCATTGACATTACACCCCATACACATTTTATTTGTTCACTTGCTAGCAGTTATTAAATTTATTATAAAGAAAACTATGTTCCATCACCGCCTCTGAATGTCATAATCTGATTCTTCCAATAAAGTAAATATTTTGACTACGTGCCGAATGCACCCGTCTGTACCTTGTCGACCCGTAATTGCTCACGATTATGAGAACTCTCTTTCGATTCTATAGCCAATTGTTGCACGTGCTTCCTCTACTTAGATGCACTCATTGTTGGAGGGGCCCTAAATTTAAACGTGAACAGTAGTCCCACTACCTGAAAGCATTGCAAAGTCACACCTGGGTGTAGCGGACACGTGCTAGAATGATCTATAGCAGGGAAACAGCTAGAGACAGATTTAGCTAATTTCTATCGGGCTAATAATAAATTTCTAGGAATTAATATTGGTTGTCAACTAACCTGGGCTTATCATATTAAATACATAAAACAAGAAAGAAAGAAAGAAAGAATACTCTCTTGTGTTGTATTTTAATACGAAGTCTGAGAGACTTTATACCTCCCGAATGTCAGAACGTTTTTTTTTTCTTCTTTTTTCTGTAAATTAAAAGAAACTGTTTAATCCTATGGGGAGGCGCTAATAAGATGTATGAAATCTTCCTTTTACAAAACAAAATTATGAGGAGCTTTAAAACTTTTTTCTATACAATTCTCTGTACCCAGTCTTTATTAAGGTACATACAATTCTTATAGTTTATATATTTTAGTTTATGTACACACTTCTTCTGAAAACCTAACATTAAGAAGTGATACGTATAATTATAATATAAGGACATAGTTAAGTGTAAATAACCCAAAATGGTTATATGTATTTAAGATCCAAACTGTACAATAAACTGCCAGAACATATTAAATGCCTTGGTAAGAAAAATGTTAAGCCCAGATTATATGCATGGTTGGTTGCAAATTCTTTAGATGAATTTTTAGATTTTAAAACTTTAAAATTAAATATGTAATCATACAATTTTATACCAAACTTTCACAGTGGTTTAAGGTAGAAGGAAATAAATACTAAATACTACGTCTGGAAATTTTTACCACGTTATCGACAGGTATAAAAGGGGACATCTTGGCCCAGAGCAGTCAGTTTCGACTTAGAGTTGTGAACGTGCAGTTACATGAGAGAGAGTGAGAGAGAGAGAGAGAGAGAGAGAGAGAGAGAGAGGGCAGTAAACATCTATGAACGTCGAAGCGATGACGGAGAAACTATATTACAAAATTGTAATTAAAAACTTTGCAATCCTTTTTCAGTAATAAAAGAGGCTTTGGCTACAATATAAAATAGCAAAAAAGTGTATAGAAAGTGAAAACTAAAATCAATAATCAATACAGGAGAAGGTGGCAATTCATGACAATTGCAAAATTGAACACAACTATTTTTAATTTGTAAAACTATTTGCTTTACAAATTCTGAAACAGACAAGTTCAGAGAATAATTATAGCATACTAACTATAAACAGAATGTGCAAAAATAATAATTGTGTTTTAATATAAAACTGTTACAGTTGAATTCAAATGCACAGTTTCTTTATATTACTATATATTTTTTCTAATTTCTTCTAAATACTTCTCGTTGCTAACTTTTGACGTTAAACAATATGCTATTGAGGAACAATTACTGCACTATTTATGGATCTCGTATGTGGATTCTATGAATTTATTGATTTGTGATCCAAAAAGGAAGTTCCGTTGTGGTTTATTTCTGGACGGTTAGTAATTTACTGATTCTATACGCCCTCAAGGGAAATCCGGAGGAAGAGATCTCCTGAGAGGATATAATGGGCGTAGCAGCCCTGTGCTGCCTGCTGCGTAATACCCTTCCTTCTTTGTAGATGCCATCAAACAAACTTTTTATCGAACGAAACGTTGAGCTGTTGTGATCCACCCTCTGCTTCGGTAAAGGTACACAGGGTGGTAATGCAGAGCACGTATTATAAGCATTTTTACAACTAAACATTATGTACCATTTTATAACTTTGTCCCTCTTACTATTTTATGACAAAATTTCTATATAGGGTTTAGGTAAATATGCCACGCGTTTCATTTATGTGCGTATATGCAATTACCTCAGTATTTTTCCGCGGCGCACTAGCAGTGAATGATCCGGTCAAGGCTACGCTCATTAAAACTAAGAATTCATGAATTTTGTATCTCAAAATGAAAGTTTATTCAGCACATCTATGTTATGTACAAATTGCATTAGGTTATTCTTATTAGTCCCTAAAATACCAACCAACAAATTCAAACAATTATGAACGATAAATCTCGGGGTGTTCCTGAATTCGACCGAACAAATTGACAGGAAAGTAAAGGGACTACAATAACATGTATTAAGGGTTAGGACGCCACTGATCAAACTGCAGTGGGCCGTGACGTGAACACCCGGAATTCGGAAGCTATAGACATAGTGGTATTGGATAGGTAGAGTCAGACTGAAAAATTCAATGCCATAGCCGGGATTTGAACCACGGATCTCCCGACCTCTAGCCGATTGTTCTGCCACTGAGCTACCATGGCAACATGCCGGCAGAGCATTGAATTTCTCAAGACTCGCATGTTTCCCGGTAAACCACAAGGTGATCTCAAATTATTTTGAGATGACAACTCCAATGGCGACTTAAAATGCTGTAAGTACTTAAGTCCCAGGATTCACAGTATAGCCAACTATTATTGTATTGCATTAATCTATGCACATTCTTTGACAATTACTACACTTAATATTGAACGCTACGTAAATATATTCACAGGCTTTTGAAAGTAATTTATACTGGAGGGTTTATCGTATTGGCTTCAGAAATGTAAACTAAGCGTATTAGTGCTGGTCAAATTCTATACCTCTTTGAGAAACACAAGAAAATTAAAAAAACTAAAAAATGGAAACTTTAGAGAGCTGTGCGAACTTTGTATCTTGGGATTTGGGATTCGATGTCCAGCAATATACCGACTCGCCCACCAGTATGTTAAAGCAAAGCACTCTCGCCGATATATGATCCTAAATTAACCGAAGGATATCAGCGGCGTACACACCCTATTTTGCCAAACTTGCGAGTCTAATCATTTTAAATATTGTATTGATTGTGCACCAATACTGCATTCCTTCAACTACTGGTATACAAATGAGACATTCTGAATGAAAATAAGACACATACCAGCCATTTTTTAATTTTTTTAATTATCCCTGTCTTAAGCTTATCTAAGAGAATCCTGATAATTTGTGCGGTTGAATTCTGACACTCTGTATACGTAAAAGCCATTTCATGTTGACAAATCTATACGGTTTCGGAGAAAATTTCTTGCTATTCAGTTTCAGCTAGAGAAACTGTCAATGTCTGATAATAATTTTAGGACAACGGAACGTTAAGCGCTAAACTTAAGAAGCAAAAAATAAGATTCTAACAACGTCAAAATCTTAGGTGTTCCACTCACACTTCCTCTAGCTCTTCCATTAACATCCTTTCGTAAAATATTATTCTTTAATCTACATCATGCTGATCGCGTTAAGCATTAGCAAAATGGTTGTATTTCTTGTTTCATTGTAAGTAGAACGGAAATAAGGGAATACACTAGACTAAAGCGATAGTCATATTTTTGTATGAAACAATTGACATTGAAATAGCATCTAGTTTTTAACCATTTGACTATCGTTATTAATTTTTTACTGTAGCTTAACGTCCCTTTAACGTGGTTAGCTATGTCAGACGATGAATGAAATCAGTGAAATGATGCTCATGGGGTACATGGAGTTTAAAGTCAATCGACATGCGTCTTCTCAGGTCAAGGGAAAATCTCGAAAAACCTGGGTAACTCACCCTAAGCGAGATTATAACTCATGACCTGTTGAATGTAAGGCAGAACGCTAGTGGGGCTAATTACCTAGCGGGCTTGCTATCCTTTTTGAATCTAACATGCAATATGTACTGTAGCTATTTCTGCAAAGTTTTATTTCCATTAAAGTGAAGTACATAGAAATAAAGTCTGTGGTAAGAATTACCTTTTTACTGGAAGATAATTAAACAACGTAGTAATGAGGATGAGGAGTCAGCTCTTAAAAAATCATGTCGATAAATACTATCCTTGACACTACATGCCCTTTTTATGATCTCTTGAAAACAAAAGAATGCCATTTGATATTTCATAGTTTTGAGGAATTCAAAGGAATGTTCTCAAATGTAACTGCTAATTGCATAAACAAGTGCTTGACTTTCATTGCATATTTTAATGAGCTTTAAATGTTCGTAATGTGTTCCATTAATGTCTACCTCTCTGTAACAAAGTATTATTGATAAGCTTATTATTCCATTTCAAGCTAATCGAGATCATTAGCAGAAATGATCTTGTTACTTAGTTCTATATAAAAAGAAGGGGGGAAAAAAAGAGAATACACTAGGTTAAACCGTCTGTCAAAGGGACCCCTCGTGTGAACTGATGGCTAACGAAACCTAACGGCTGACTGAAGAACTACCAGCACCGTGTAGGGCCTACCTCGACCGCGTACTTGCTTGGCACACCTAATGTCTCTCTTCATCTCGTGCTTCCATCCTGGGGTCTGACATGCAATAGTACTCAGTGTGGAATCCCCTCCGCTCCAGTCCAGTCCAGTAAAAGCTTTTGCGGATCATTTATGACTTCCATGTCATAAAACTATTGCCGCATTCTTCAACAACCTATTCTTAAGAAAACTTATATGACTATTTCACGTTAATTCAGATGCATTTTCGTATTACTGTTTTTATCACACATTATAGTATTCTCCAACACATCATCATGTGATGATCCACAAACGGAACCGCTCTTCTCTGCCACCACGAAATATCCATTAGCAACAAAAGACGAGTCTGTACTGGGCGTGAGAGACAACATAGTAAAATCTCTGTTTCCTGGAGACATGAAGACTCTGCTTTCAAGTCGAAATTCCCGCCCCATTTAAGGGACCAGCAAATGGAAGACTTGGTAATTGCGAGGATAGATTTCCAACCACAAACTACCTAAACTCAAACTTCTAAGTCGCGCCGAGGATCATCATGTACTGAAAAATACCGTACATTTTAGATACAATGGGAATGGAGGAATACACTAGGCTTAAGTGATAGTCAACTGCTTAAAGAGCTGTTCGCACTAAAATGTTGTTCTCTTTAAAATAAATGGAGTTTTATTTATGGACGCTCTTTAACTGCTGTGGTTCTCAGTGTTCCAATCTATACTGGGCGTGAAAGACCGCTTAATTTTGCTCAGAGGTCTCTCTACCAGGCTTGAGATTCTTTTATGTGCCGTAAATCTACGATACGGGACCAACGGCTTTACTTCCCTTCCGAAGGAAGCCATGCTAAGGATTTTACGCCCGAAAAAGTCTATCGCCCATCGCCGGGTTTGAACCCGTGACCTTGGGTATATGATGCTAGGGCAGGATGAGAGCTAGTGGTAGTGAATACACAACATTTTATACAGAGCTATGAAATTTTATTCCATTTAATTAATCATGCTGGGGCTCCCTGGTGCAGATACTCACACGGACTTAACTGAAGAGAATTCTGACAGATTTCAAAGTACTAAACACATGAAAATTGTATGCAAAATTCGAGGTAGGTGGCCTAAGTTTACGTAGATGCATTTCTTCTGGCAGCATGACGATTGACAATCGACAATAGAGTCACGAACGTAAAAAGATGGTCAATAAGTACGCTTGCTAACTCAGCAACGTGTTGTCTCCGTTGCTTGACTTATTCCAACTACACCACTTTACGAAATCTGATGCGGCTCCCCTTATGGGCGTCGTGCCCCAGGAAGGGGTATATAAGTTGAGATTTGCCAGCAACAAGAATTCATTAAGAGCTTGAAACTTACCCAACAGGACATCAGCCACGTAAGTGTTGGCTTAATTTCCAAGCTTCCAACGACGTACTCTGTCTCCATCATCAGGGAACTGGAGGGCATTTTTGGGGGGGGGGGGTAAAATAGGAAATGGATATGAGGGGGTAACAGGACGATTAGGGTGATGGTTGGGGATGTGAAGGGATGTTGTTCTGTTTTGACTCTTTTTAATATTCTTAACATTCTTATTTTGGTGGATCGTCATGCCCGGTACTGCTTGTTCGCACCCGGGGGCTTGTGGGTGATTGTAGTTGGGAAGCCCGAAGGCTACATCTGCGGGGCTAGGCTGGCGCTTTGGTGCAATACCCAGACACCTAAACTAGCGACATTGTGGGTGCATGTTGTTGTTTTTTTTTTGGGGGGGGGGGTGACGAGTAGCAGTATTGGTGTGGGGTCGCTTATCTATAAGCTGAGGAACTTCTGTTAGGAGGTTTAATGTAATTCACTGTGTTTTTTTTTTTTTT
Source organism: Hymenopus coronatus (assembly GCA_030762935.1). Classification (NCBI taxonomy): domain Eukaryota; kingdom Metazoa; phylum Arthropoda; class Insecta; order Mantodea; family Hymenopodidae; genus Hymenopus; species Hymenopus coronatus. Next base: position 98,179,671 of record CM060898.1, on the reverse strand, counting down.
CTTTCTTGGATAACGCTTAGCCTTTGTTCCATTGTGAGAATCCGGCAGGTTAACTCGTCTGAGAGAACATTTAGGCGTGCAGTTAAAGAATACGTGTGTTGCTGAACGATTTCATCTAGTTGCTTGTGGACCTTGTAGATGTCGTTGCTGTTTATATAGTGCACCACCAGGCTCTTGTTGAAGGTACCTCTTTCCGATTTGCGTTCCGATTTGCGTTCTGGAACGCGTGTGGCCTGAACGGTCAGGGGAGTGAGCTCCAACATTTTGTCGGCTCATTTGCCCTAGACCTTGTGCTGGTCAGCGAGACACATCTCCGTCCAGACACCTCATTCCGACTTCCGGGCTACAACTGCCTCAGAGTGGATCGTGTGGGCCGCCGAGGAGGAGGCACAGCGATCTTCGTGAGAAACAGAGTAGTCCATAAACCCATCCAGCTCCCGCCTTTTCAAACCATGGAAGCCACGGCTGTCTGTGTTGACCTTGGCGGTACGGAAGTTTTACTAGTGTCTGTTTACCACCCACCCCATAGGCAGTTCGATTACCTCTCCATCCTAGCGGACGCCCGAGGCAATGACATCATACGCATGATAGATGCGGACCCTCAACTCAGAGTAGAGGGCCCCTGGCAACCCACACACCATCCATGAGGTCACGGACGGGCATCCGTTATTGACTTCGCGATTATCAAACAATTCCCTTTTCATACATCTCCTCACTTCGATCAACGCACTTCATTCCGATCATAATCCCGTGTTAGCTGAGGTTAACACACGGGTTGCCAGTCATGACGTCTCGGTTTAAAACCGCGACGTCGACTGGGAATGCCTCAGGGTTTGCCTCAATGACTCCATCCCGCCAAACCCTAGGATCACAGACATCCCATCCTAGAGGCTGCGGTCCAATCCTTTACCTCCATCGTGGTGCGAACTGCTCATAACTTAACTGTTCACACCCCAGCACCTCTACACCCGGATGTCCTTCCCCTTGAACTGCATCTGCTCATACGCCGCTCCTGGGCTGCCCGCAGACTTTACCAGCGTCACCGCACGCCACATAACCGAGCACTCCTGAGGCCGAGAGGTCCGGTCCCGACTGCGTGAGCACAGAGTGCGAGCGTGGGAGGAGACGATGACCCGCTTGAGGCTCGAGAATGGCGACGTGTGGAGAATTGCCAAAGCTCTCCGACACCGCGGAGGTCAAATCACCTCCCCAATCCAAGGCACCCAAGGCCTGGCTTATGAACCCCGAGGCAAAGCCGATGTGTTCGCTGACTACCTCGAAAGGTCTATGAGGCCACGAGACGACCCCCAGGACGAAGACTTCTCGGACCGTGCTCGGCGGGAGGTGCGTCGTTACCTTCGACGTCCCCTCGACGAGGCGGACCGACTTCCTGTCATCCGACCCAGTGAACTCCAGGGCGCTCTCCGGCGTCTCAACCCCAAAAAGGCAGCAGGTCCTGACGGTCTAACCCCCGCCATGCTCCAATGCCTTCCCATCAAGGCGGTGCTCTTTCTAACCAAGGTCTTCAACATGTGCCTCACCTTGTGCAACTTTCCACGCGAGTGGAGGGAGGCCCGGGTGATATGCATCTTGAAGCCGGGGAAAGACCCGATACACCCATCCAACTACCGATCCATCAGTCTCCTATCAGTTCTCTCGAAGATTTTCGAGAGGCTAATACTAGTCCGCTTGTCCCCTCTTTTGGGCGACATTCAAGCCATCCCAGATTACCAGTTTGGTTTCCGTCCTGGGCATTCTACACCCCAGCAACTATTGAGAGTGGCGGAGGCCGCTGCCCTGGGTTTCCAGGACAGAGCCTACACTGCGGCGGTGTTGCTGGACGTGGAGAAGGTCTGCTCCTCAAATTCATCCGACTGGAGCTCCCGACACACATCATACACCTACTACACTCATACTCAAACACAGATATTTTGTAGTTTCAGTTGCGGGACACAAATCAACACCTAGGCCAATAAGAGGCGGAGTCCCCGAAGGCTATGTACTTTCCCCCACGCTCTTTAGCGTCTACATGGCCGACCTACCAACAGTGCAGCAAGTCAACATAGCCCAGTATGCTGATGACGTGCTGTTATACTGTACAAACAAACACCCACGCAGAGCCTTCAACTCCATTCAGAGACACCTCTGCCTCATCCAAGAGTGGTGCGAGCGTTGGCGATTGTCCATCAATCCGGAGAAAAGCCACGCTATTCTTTTCACCAAGCGCCGCTTTCCCGCAAATTTCCCCACATTCACGAACCTCAGACGAAGGATAGAATGTACCAACACCATCACCTACTTGGGGGTGAAACTTGACAGGGACGTCACTTTCAGGGAGCACATCAGGGGGCTATGGTGCCGGGGCAATGGGGCTGCGGCCTCACTATACCCGATGCTGAGGTCCTCGATGACGGTTCCCCTTAAGTTGCGCCTCTTGAGGGCTCTCATAGTCCCCTTGTTAATCTACGCCTGTGAGATCTGGGGCATGGCGGCAGACTCCAGTCTGCTGTTGCTTCAGCGGGTACAGAATAGGTGCCTTCGGGCTATCTATTCTGTGCCTCGAGGCTTTCCAACGAGACTCCTGCACGAAGCCTCTGGTCTACCATACCTGGAGGACGAGATTAGGGCAACAAAATTCAACGAAGGTTTACCATTCCATCGGAGCGCCCTCGTTAGGTCTCTTGGGGATTACGATCCCACAAACCGCCGCTTCAGGCGATACCGGCTTCCCCGCATGGCTTGCGGGCATCCCCGGTAACGAAGGAGCACCTCCAACAGCTGCTACGGCTAAAGCTCCTTATAATCCTTCAAGAGTTGCTTGGATTCAAAATTAAAACCTCAAAACAAACACTTTGATAAACACACACCAGCATAAGTAACAGTCGAGGGGCAACACTTGCTTCCTCCCGTCACTCCACAACCCCAACACTCACCCGCCATCCTGCAAAACCCAACAATCCCGTCAGAACGTGGTTAAGTTCTCTCCGAGAGCAGGGACACATCTATCACACCTCAGCCTGCCAATTGCTTTGGTCTGGTCTGGTCTTGTTGAAGTGTCCTTGGAGGGTGGTAGGGAAGTTGCTCTGGCTGCGGTATTTACACCTGGAGGGGAATACTGAAGGACCGCCTAGTACGCTGTCCGCAATGGCCAATGGGGGTTGACGATGATGCGACAGAGTACTCCAACACTTACCTGGCTGACGTCCCGAGAAGAAATCTTTAAGACTTTATTACTCTCGGAAGCGACGTTAAAAATCTTATGTGACTTTCTCTTCTTGCTCTGCAAATATACTATTCTTACAAAATATTCTTTTAGCTACATGCTAATTGAGATAAACATTAGCAGAAGCGTCTTATTACTTGCTTTTTTTATAGCTAAAAGGGAAATAACAGAATATACTAGGCTAAAGAGATACTCAATTTTTTCAAAAGCTGGTCGCTATGTGGACATTTGAAGTTAGGTTCGCTTTGCAGGACCAGCAGTAAAACAAATGAGAGAGGAAACGAAAGGGGACTTCCCGTCTGAGAAAAGCTACTTAGTTTAAATTTGAAACCAATAACAAAGAATATTTCGGAAACGGTCAACTCTAAAAAAAAAAAAATCAGAGGATGTTTACAGAAAATTTAAGTTATACATTTTAGATACACGGTATTTTAGTCCAAATCCTTAGCACCGTCTTTGTGTAAAACGAACTTTTAAAAATGTATTCCCTGTAATGGGTAGTTAGGGGCGGGAGATTATCTTGAAATCTTCGTGCTGCATCCTTGGAACATACTAAAATTAAATATCAAGTTAGGTATTTAATAATCTTTTCTTTTTGGAGAAATGCTGTTCAGAGACTCCACACACATGCATGGAGCTTGTTTTGTCTCGGGAATCTCAACACTCGGTGAACACTCGGTCGAATTTTAAGTGGAATGCAATACCTTCTCTATATACTATTTATATAGTACATGAAGAGAAAGTAAAAACTTTCTTAAAAAACTACATTATAATATTGCTACATTATAATATTGGAATGCAATAAACTGGATATAATAATGTCACATAAAATGCGTGTTATTTTCATTTTATTAATATTGTTTATTAAAGGTTTCATTCCGCAAATAGTCTTAGCATATATTACTAGTGTGTTTGATATTAGATGCTGCAGGAGCACTGCGCTATCTGTGCTATTGACAGCTATCGACAATATTGAACTCACGAATGATATTACATGCATAACACATTCACAATTCTATACATTGTGCAACAATAAAGACCCTATTAGAAAGTAGATACAGCAACAGTTATGTTTGTTTTTCTGATCTTTGAAGGCTTCATTTAATCGAGATAGTAGACCATTTAGTAAAATCAACGTTCAATTATAACTCCATGGCACGACAGCTCACGGGGAACCTTGGCCTACGCCCGGCCGCTGCGTCCCTAATCTCGGTCATGGATGGGGTGCAGTATTGGAGGGTGAGACGTGGTCAGCGCCTCGAATCCCTCCCGGCCGGTTAATGCGGTCCTCAAGACCTGGAGCCGCTACTTCTCAATCAAGTAGCTCCTCAATTGGCCCCCCCAGGGACCTTTCGAGGCTGAATACACCCCGGGCCAGGTCTCCCAGCGGGGGAAAAATCCCTACGCCAGTACTGGGGATCGAACCCAGGTCTCCCGCTTGGTAAGCAGCTGCGCTACCGCCGCGCTAAGGAGACCAAGTTTTATATTTTACCGAGTTTTCGTTTTTGAGTTATTGTGTTCACAGACACACGGTCACACACGGACATTTTTTCTGAAAAATAACTTTTTTTGGATAGGGGGACCCTAAAACATATATTTTCGGTGAAATCTCGGTGTCGAATTTTTTGGTGGAGTTCAATACCTTCTCTATGCACTATGTACATAGTACGAGTTGAGAAAGTAAAAAGAAAAGTTATTCAGATAAAGCATCTTAAATTGATTACACAGAATAAACCGTATTCCAATGCATTAATGTATCATATTATACAGTACGTGTGTTACAAAACTTGGCCGCCAGGAAACGGCCCTGTGACCTTCACTGCATTTCCCTGCGCGCGCGTCCTACACATGTGCGTCAGTCTCACTTCTGTTCTATAACGTGTCATATGACCTTTAGAGGCTGCAGGGCTGTAGCGAATCACAGGCCAGCGACGTTGCCAAGTCAGAACTAGTCACGTCACGCTTAGTAATTACTAGATTAACGCTCGGATACTAATAGTTTATTACAATCTTAAAACTTATATCGGATATAAGCAGCAAGCATGTATGAAAAATCTGATGTGTTACACTCACATAACTTTCTCTAGCTGTTCTATAAACTTCATACATAAGATTCTTCTTTCTGCTCCTTCTAATCGAGGTACTCATTAGCACAATGTTCTTATTATTTAGTTCCGTATAAGTAAGAAGAAAATAAGGGAATACACTGGGCTAAACCAATAGTCAAATGTTTTAAAAGCTGTCATTATGCGATTGTCATTACAAATCGCTTCTTTTCTTGGCCAGGAGTAGAACAAAAGAAAAACGGACACTCCCGTCTGAGAAAAGTATAAGTACCTCACAACTGAAACTAATAACAATGAATACCTCGAAAACGTAAGTTGCACGAGAAAAATGAATATGACATAACTTGTGTATTTTAACAAGACCTACATTTTTTTATAGCAAGTATTTGTCTATCTCTTACGGTTTACAAGTTATGCCAAATTAAGCAGAATTCATTCAGAATAAACAGGTCTTCAGAGGCTATTCCCAGAAAATTCAAAATATTCATTTTATTTGTCAGGCAAATAACTTTAATATACGATATTTTAATCAAAATCGTTAGAGCCATTTTTTATAAAATCAAAATTTTCGAGAAAAGTTCCATGTAAAGGGCAGTTTGGGGTGGGGGGATTTTTATCAAAATCTTCGTGTCACATTCCCGGAAGATACTAAACTTAAATACCAAGTTTGGTATTTTACCGATTTTTCGTTTTTGAGTTATGTTCACGGACACACGGACACACACGGACCTTTTTCTGAAAATACCTTTTTTGGATACAGGGGACCCTAAAACATATATTTCCGGTGAAATCTCGGTATCGAATTTTTTGGTGGAGTGCAATGCATTCTCCATACACTATGTACATAGTGCGTATAGAGAAAGTAAAAAAGAGCGAAATTTTAGCTTCAGCCGTTCGATATATGTATACATATATATGTACATATATTTTACGCGTATTTTGTCAGAAATGAAGCAGACCTTGAACTGTTAACAGAGATGTGATTAACTTGTACATGTGCCATTACCCTTCTCTTTACTCCTATTACACCCCTAAACACTCTGAAGAGGGGGTGGGGGTAAACCAGATAATTAATGAGCAGTTCTACGAAGTTGAAGCCTCCAACATATCGCTAAGTAAAGCAAGTGATTTTGTCAGAGAAAGAAGGGAACCAAACTATAGTGTTTTACGTAGTCAAACACAAGTTATTTATAGGGTGTATGAGTTTTTAAAAACGAACTCAAACGACCAAGAAAGCTGCGAACTATATTTTAAAAATCTGATGTGTACCATTCACATCACTTTCTCTACATCTCTGCAACAAATTTTTCTTAAAGAGCTTATATTTCTATTTACGTCGCGATAGAAAACATTAGCAGAAATAATCTTATTACTTGCTTCCTTGTAACTAGAAGCGAAATAAGGGAGTACCACAGGTTAAAGTGATAGTCAAAAGCTGGTTGCTATGTCATTAAAGTTTCTCTGTTTGTATGGACAGCAGTTGACAAATTCCTGTATGAGAAAAGTATTAGTTTTCAAAGCAGAAACCAAACACAAGGAATGTCTCAAAAACGATGAACTCCACGAAAAAGCTTTATATAACATAAATTATTGTGTGTTTTAACGTGCTTTACATTTTCGCGTAGTAAGTGTTTGTCCATCTCTTACGGATTAGCAGTTATTCAAAATTCCGTAAAATTCTTCCAGAATAAAGTACTCTTCAGAGGCTATTCCCAGAAAAATCAAGATATACATTTTATTTGTCAGGTAAATATCTTTAATATACGAAATTTTAATCAAAATCGTTGCAGCCATTTTTGAGAAAATCAAAATTTTCGAAAAAAGTTCCATGTAAAGGGTAGTTGGGTGTGGGGGATTTTTCTCAAATCTTCGTGTCGCATCCCTGGAAGAAACTAAACTTAAAAATGAATCAGGTTCTACTAACAGTTTTTGTTTCACATACAACGACACACTTGACAATTTTGAGAAACAGATAGTTCGTAGAATAGTCTTGGAGTTTTATGACCGTGGCATATTTCCTACTGCAAAAAGATGACGGCTTCTTTACAGCAAAAAATATCTTCCAAAGTTTCTAATTCTTCCACCTTAAGAACGTGTGACGATGAGCCTCTGGCCATCCCTCTGGAGTAACAAATACTTTTATTTCTAACGCTATTTTTATAGTTTTTCTAAATAGCAAAATTTTACTTAGGTTTTAATCTACAGTTCCACTAAATAGCCCTCGTCAACACCCCGCGCTGCATGCCTGCCTCTCTCTCTCTCTCTCTCTCTCTCTCTCTCTCTCTCTCTCTCTCTCTCACACACACACACACACACACACACACACAAGCAGACGATATGGCTACGTTATAGCGCTCTCCTATTGGCTGCTGCATATGCAAGATATTTGACGTGAACTCTAGTCCAGTTCACACGTAAATAACATGAGGAATGATTTAATTGTTTTTTCACACAAGCCCTGAGTGGACAGGAGTTTCCGGTCCCTAGTTGGTTGCTGTACCACTGAGGTACCATTACAACATGCCGGCATAGCATTGAATTTCACAGCATAAGGTTAAAGCAACGATTGAGACAGCTCAAGCTATAAACGTATCCTCGATAAGTTCTGCGCCGCTGCTGTGCAGTGGTATTGTACCGAGGTGCTGGCCAATACACATGTGCCAGTTGTGGTCTTGGTATAAAACGAAGTCTCGGTATAAACAGCTATTATCCCGGAAATAACTACAATATCTTCTATGTTCAAATACAAAGATGTAGGATATTTTTCGAGCGCTAGAGCGTGGGTTGAATCTGGGCCTCAGCAGTTTTTAGGACCAACAGAACTTGGGTGCCGATGTAAGCAACCAGTTCAGTCCAAATGTTTCTTCTCGCGTGGTTTGTTTTACAAAATTTTTTCATTACTGTCAGTTGATTATTTTTGTATAATTTCGTTTTCTACTCGTACATGAATTGAGTAATTAAAATGGCTATTCCATTAAAATGTTGGCCGAAAAATTAGCATAACAAAGAACTTTCATTACAGCACAGCGAATATATATTCGTATCAAAAGGTTTCATGACAGTTTTCGTAGACATTTTCTGATGTTTGAAAATGTTAGGTGATTTTATTCTTAGACCATTTATACTAGCGAGCTTGGCTCGGCAGGTTTTGTGATACAAGGAAGGGTGCCGGTGAATACTAGAATACTAGGGGTAGTTAGAGGTATCTATAATTTAGGTAAATTATTGGAAAAGTAGTTAATAAAATCATTTGAAAAGTATCATTATCTACTCCATTCCGTATGAATAAAACATTCATCGTCAAAATCTTTAATACCAAAATAGATACTAGAAACTTCTCAGAAAGATATAAATATGTCAAGAAAATGCCAAAGTTTTTCCCTAAAGTACAGATGACTTTGAAGTTGTAATTTAAGGACAATGCTTTGTTGTTAAGACTGTAGTGAATAACCCTGGAGAATCAGAAAGAGACTTTGAAACTAAAACCACGAGGAACACCGAAGGAGAAAGCGGTAATTTAAAATGCACAAATGTCTTATATGTTAGAAGGAAGCGAGATTCATTTTTATTTTTGAGCCCTCTCTTGGGTAGGCAATAAAACAATGAAACTATGACGTCATAATAGAGCTCATGGTTAGCATTGCAACTATTATGTACTTAAGTGTACGTTAGTTTTGTTTATATTCCTCCAATAAATGCCAATATTGAGATTTTGTAATAAATATAGGGCTTTTTAAACAATTTTAGAGAAAATCGTATACCTAAAATTCAATTTAAATTTCGGTATCCTTTCTCTTTTATTAGTCGGTATACGAACTGTTTTCACTGTTTTCTTATTTTGCCTTCTACGTCGTTGAAATCAAGATAAAGCTTTGCAGACATTTTCTGAAGATACAAAGGGAAGAACTGGACGCTATATACTGTGATTACTACCGTAATCGCCGATCGTGTATGTACGCCTTGGTTTGCACAGCTGACTGTTGGCATCCATTGTTACACGCGCGTTAGCGGACACCGGTGCCGGCGGCCAGCTTTTTGGCGGGTGCGTTAGTTACAGCTATACGAGTGGAGATGTGTTCTTTCGGAAGGTTCTTTGACGTCGAAATAAAATGTAAATTTAGTTTTATTTATGAACACTCTTTAACTGCTGTTGTTCTTAGCGTTCCATTTAATGTTGCTCAGAGGCCTCTATCAGGTTTGAGGTTATTTTACGTGCCGTAAATCTTCGACATGGGACCAACGGCTTTACTTCCTTTCCGAAGGAAGCCATGCTAAGGATTTTTATGCCTGAAAAAGATGTATCATCTTCCGCCGGATTTCAACCTGCGACCTTGGGTATATGAAGTTAGCATGGTAACCATTACACCACGGAGGGCGACTTTTGACGTCGATGCCGGGCACTGTCAAGTTTGAGTGAGTTTGTGAACACTGCGGAGGCTTCTGGAAATTTCCAGCATGTGATCAGCAGAAATAAAAAGGGCAATGAATCCCTGCCCAGCACTCGGCATTCACCAAGAATACATTGCATGCAACTTTTGAGTGAGTTCGGCGGAAATTCCGTAGCGAGCTATATTGTCGCCGCAGCGAACGTCGAAAAGTAACTATATGGCCCGATGGTTAGAAAGACAATTCTCGTTTTGCAGATTATGATTGTAATCAGTTTGTAGAAAAATAAAGATTTGGAAAAAGAGTTATTGTTACAATATTGTTTTGGAGTTGCTAAGCTAGCAGTGGAAGCGGAGAGGAAGAGGGTGGAAGTAGCATGGCAACAGGGGATAATGCGGCAGTGACAATGAAGGAGCCAAAAGATTTGGAGGAAAGTGTTGGTAGGAGAAAATATAGTAAAGATAAGGAAGTAAGCAGATACTGGAAAGAAATCGTGGAAGAGATGCAGAATATCAGAAGAAGAGTTGGAAAAAATGGAAAATATCAGCAAGTAGGTTTAACTTGACAGTTTAGCTCAACTCAAATTAAAGCGCCAATGCAATGGCCGAAATTGGGCAATTTCAACCAATCGCGGTCATCCGATTGAACGATATTGTCGAAACATCTTATTGCAGCTGATGTTCATTTCTTTGAAATCTTGTCGCACCTGACGTTCATTTATTTAATCTCCTATCATGATTGTTGGTAGCAAGCTGACAATCTAGACAGCCGTGACATTGCGTAATGGCGGAAAGTTTGAAACGCTTTGGTCAGGTGACCGTACAGGAAATGAAACAAAATAATTGTTCACTATTTCTATTGTTGCTATCGATATTCGTACATGGGTGAAGGGACGGTCAGGAGTCAGTAAAGAAAGAAAAACAATTGGTAAATGAATGTGCTCGAATGCGTCATCTATCATTTGAGAACTAATGTATTACAGTCATAACCTGATAAAATCTCCCTTTCTATATATTATAAATTATTAATAGTCTATTCTCTGAATTGTTCTATCAAATACAAGTCGTGTTTTCATCTCTTAGCACAATTTACTCCCGTCACTTCGCTCCAGTCGTGAATTATCAACAAGATGAAACCCTCGTGGTATTACTTATGATAATATCGGAACAGCGGAAAAAAAAAAACTCGCAAGAAATGTAAGCCCGGAGGTGAGAGGACTATTTGGAAGAGGGATAGGAAAAGAAGTGAATTGCTATGGAATATGCGATGCTTTTAGAATTGGAAAGAAAGAGCGAAGAGAAACATACACAAATGATGAGGGACATTATAAGTCGAGCAAGAAAATTAAAAGGAGCCGACGTCTGCATTAATAAAAACATATTTTACGATCAAAGGGAACTACTAGGAGAATTAAATGAACAAGGAAGAGCGGCTCACAGACAAGGAAAAGTCGCATGCATTAGGAACTTCAAATTAAGGATGGGAAAGAAAGCGCCAGAAGAAATATACGAACAAACAGAAGCAGGAAACAGAAAAATGTATTATGCTCCATTTACACGACTTTCCTTACATGTTTGTAAAAAATATTTTAAAAGGCTTATTCTTCCATCTACTTCATGCTAATCGAGATAAACATAAGCAGAAATGGTCTTAATACTTGCTTCTTTACTAGTAGAAGAGAAATAACAGAGTACTTAAGCGATAATCAAATCTTTTAAACCGGTTGAAATTTGTATATGATTGAAATTAGTTTCCTTGTATGGTGAGGAGCTGGCAGATTTCCGTACGAGAAAAGTGAAAGTATTTTAAAACTAAAAATCAGTAATGAGGAATATTTCGTAAATGGTCAACTCAACAAAAATAAATAAATAAATAAATAAATAAAATGATAATTGTGTATTTTAAAAGGATTTTTTTAATGTAAGTTTTGTCTACCTCGTACGGTTTACTAGTTATGCAAAAGTCATCCAGAATGAAGAAGTTTTAAGAGACTATTCCCAGAAAATTCAAGATATGCATTTTATTTTTTATGTTAATATCTTTAATATTATGCGGTGTTTTAATCAAATTCGTTGGGGCCATTTTTGAGAAAATAACCAATTTGGATTTTTTTTCATGTAATAAAGGATAGTTTGGGGTGGGGGTGTTTTTCTCAAAATCTTCGAGTTGCATCTTTGAAAGATAATAAACTTAAATACAAAGTTTGATATTCTAATACCTTTTGAGTTATCGTGTTCATACACACACATGCCTTTTTTGGATAAAGAGGACCCTTAAATGTGTATTTCCGGTGAATCACGGTATCGAATTTCGGGTGGATTGCAAAAGCTTCTCTGCCTATGTATTATGTAGTACTAAGTAGAGGAAGTAATAAACGAAATGTTAATAAAACCTCAGGTTAGAGACAGCAAATGTTGCGGTGAATGATAAAATAGACAATAGGAAGCAGAAAGAAAGGGAGTAGAAGAAGTGTAGCACGTCATGTTTAGAAGCCGTGGAGGATGGGGAGAAAGAAATTCGGAAGGAATCCGAAGAATGGAGAAAATAGGTCAACATATTGGCGAGCGATCAATGCAAAGGAGCAATGTTGAAGACCGGAGGAAACGGCAGAAGCACATGGGAATTTGAACTATTAACAAAACGTAGAGAGGGGCAGCTCTTGTAATGTACAAATGGAGGGATAAGATCAAAGGGGAAGATTTGGCCTATTACAGGGAAGGAACGAAAGAAGAACAATGGATAGAAAAGTTAAAAGTGTGGAAAGATGAGACAGGCCAATGACATGAGATTGGATGAAAGGAGCCAGATTGTATAATTACAGGAAGAGTAAAGAGAAAACAGATAGTTCATGCCGGATAGCTAGGCAAAAGAAAAGGTAGGAACGTAGAGATAGTAGGAAGAGAGGGGTGGCAAGACAAATGGTTTAGGTCAGGAAAAATAACGGTGTAATTAGTGTTATCCGAGAAAAGTGCAGTTAGCGCTACAAGAGCAAAGTGAAGAGCAAGTCTATTAAAAACAGAAGCAGAAATAGACAGATAAGGGGATAAGGTTCGCTTCCACTTAGCGTAATCGAATCAATTAAAATTGAGCCCTGCCTCTCCTCGCGCTCTTGCATATTTATTTATAGCAAGCACCTGATCGTTTTCCCAAATGTACATCCTCCTGCATCTTCAGACCTGAGGCCACCTGTGTCTCTCTTGTAGGCGCAAGCACCAGCTTTTATCCCTGCAACTTGTACCCACTAAAATGCGCAGTGTAGGGGTGACCCTTACCCTTACTACACACTTGGCTAGTTAGTTTTCCACGCTTTTCAACTTCCTTCTGCGAGACGAAATAAAATGGGGTTTTATTTAACCTAACATGGTTACAATTAATTTAATTTCGCTTCAAGCACTATTGTGTGCATTAGTATTGGAATAATATTTATTAGTTTTGTCAAACCGCTATGAAGAGTTTTCAACTAAATGTATTGGCTTTAAATTTCTAAAACTTCAAAATTAATGCAACGTAATATTCTAAACTATTCTCAAATAAGTAAACAATCTTAGTTTTTTAAAACAATGCACATTCTTATTTTTCCGATAAAGAGCGATTGTAAAACAGATATTCCTACCAGCAAATTATTTTTGGTACGATTCGACGCGTCTTGTTTAACTTGTTTCTATTTAAAGCCTTTGTAAACGGACATTTTTATATATTCGAGTCCACCAAAACCCTTAACCCTTTGTTGCCTGTCGGTACCTATAAGTTCCGCTTGTTTTAAGCGTATCTATCTAAATAGGGTTGTACTCTAGGATTAATTTCTTGTTATACTAACTTGCAACCATAAACGACAAGTAATCAAAGCTGTTTTATATTGTAAAAATATATACAATTTTTGCCCTAAAGTTGCAGTGATTTGTTTTAAATAAATAAAAGAGAAAACCGACATAACTACTGCAAAAAGTAACCCCATTAACTTCCAAGCATCACACCGATTATTTTACTTGGGCTGTCCCTGTCATTTACCACAATCATTGGGATTTGAACTTGAACATTTGGCTTTGAATGGATGGTCAGTCCATTACCGATCACCTAACACTCATGGCTATTTGAACGTCTTATTTTGGTAGTGCCTTTGGCAGCATTATGAAAACTGGTTTAAAAGAATTTAAAGTTTTAACTGGGAACAAAAATATTAATAAAGATTCTACATTTATTTTCATTTCTATTTTCTCTATTATTTTATATAATAATTCTATAGGTTTATGTGCAAATATTTTTACTAGAACTCCAGTTTTAACTTGAATTAAGGGAAAAACGGCATATTCAGTATACTAGTGTAGGCAACTAAGGGTTAAAATGAACATAAGTTGAACTATTAAATGCGAAGGAATCCATTTAGTACAAGACGGTACACCGAAAGTTAAATTTATACAAAATATGTTTACTATCCAATGAAGAAGGGGTGGTACCAGGCTAACAAAGCAGCCCAAATATGTGCTATAATTTGCACTAAATAAATTCAAATCCATTCAGTCATATACTGGTCTTAAAGTTCCATTGTGTTCCCATACAATTTAAATAAACAACTGAATATTGAAAGGACTTTCTAAGAAATGCAAAGTATTGGAAAAGTCGGACCATTAATAATAGACATCTCAGAAATAGGTTTGAAACAAAGAAACATCTTCAGAATACATTTTGGTTTAAAGAGGTCTACAATTTTGTTTAGAGTGGTGCCGTAGCAGAGTGATTATATCACTTGCCGGCACGGGTCGATCCCAGGGGACCTCATGCGGGACTTGTGGTGGACGAAGCGGCTCCTTGACAGATCTCCACCTGGTACTCCGGTTTCCCCCACTCTTCATTCCACCAATTGCTCCATAATCATCTTTCACCGCAATTGTATACCATCTACCTCCTCACTTTTATCGAACAGATACCCATTCTGGCTACTTTCTCTTATCCAGTCTCTCTTCATCAAAGGCGTCTGGTTCCTAGCGCTGGATTGTAAGTCCTGAGACAGGGTTCCAATTGTTGAAAATTGCTCTTAAATGAAGAATGGGACTTTACAATTAAGTTCCAGAAAATTCAAGACGCGCATATGTATTTTAAATGCAAATATCTTTAATATAGATTTTTAAACAAAATCGTTAGAATCTTAGAACATCGAAAATTTTAATAACATTTCCTTGTAAAGTGTAGTTTTTAATGGGGGAAACTTCCTGAAAATGGTTGTCTTATCTTTAGAAGATGCTGAACGTATATACCAAGTTTGGTATTTAACCGACTTTTAGTAAGTAACTAACAGCTATATTTGAGCCATTCTTTGTAAGCTACTAATTTAGAATTTGGAGGTTATATATAAGTTTAACAGCAAAGACTTGGCTCAGCAGATTTTGAATTGTAGGAAGGGTGCATGTGATTACTGGCTTTCATTTTGTAATCGGCTTAACCGCCCCGTATTTGCAGGACTGACACCCAAGCCATTACCTAGGGGAGCCTACGGCACGAAACCGCAGAATGGAGATCTGTTACGACCCGTAGTCAGGCATGAAAATGAGGAAGTGGATGATATGAAATGTAAGAGAAATTGATGACTGGAAAGGTGATGATGGAGCAATTGGTGGAATGAGTGACGGGGAAAACCGGAGAGCCCAGAGAAAAAACACCCAGTCGCCGCTTCGTCCACCACGAATCCCACATGCGGGCGCTTGGGATCAAACCCAGCCGCCTAGATGGCAGGCGAGCGGTCTAACCATTCACCCACGGCGCCGCCTTATTATTGGTTTACTCGGACTATTTATAATGTGAATTACTTGAGAAAGTTTTCAAGAATGTGACACAAAGATTTTTCAAGAAAATTAACGCAACATGAACTACTTTTTCATGAAAAATTTTTGGATAGTTTTGATCTCCAAAATGGTCTAATGGCTTATATCTTGAATTTTCTGGGAATAGCCTCTCAAGTCCTCTTCATTTGGATAGCTTTTGCTAGCCGTAACAGATAGATAAAGTCTTATATAAGGTAGATCTCATTATAGCACACAAGTTATGCCAAATAATTCTTTATGGAGTTAAATATAAATTTGTTGTTCATAGAAATTTTAAAATGCTTATAAATTCTCAAAAGGAAAGCAATTATTCGTTTCTTTCCTTTCTTTTTATGGTTAAGCAAAGAAAATTAATTCTCAAACCATCACATGGAGACCAACTCTTAGGGGATTCGAATAATGCTTATGCATGTTATATTCCCTATTTCCAATGTATCTACAATGTGTGTAATAATGTTTATCTAGTGTAACGAGAAATAGATGTAAGAATTCCTACGCTTCTTTAAGTATAGTTGTCTGAATAATGGGTAAAGAACCTTACGTGTGTATAACGCATTACATGTTTACTACTATTTCAGACCTAATATGGAACTTTTGTGTCATTAAAATATCCGTTTCGATATTTGCTTAGGACTGAGGGGAAACCACGAAAAATCCCACTGAATTGGTCAGCCCGAGGGACTTGAACCCGGGACCCCCCAAATGCAGACCACATACGTTATTGTCTAAGCTATCTCACTCGATAAAAACTGCTTCGTTTTCATACCATTTATGAATGCAACCAAGCCCATGTTGCTTAATTTTAGGTTATTTCTGATAAAGAAGTTATCATTAATGTAATGTGAACAGAAGAATATGTTTTGCTTTTTCTGGCACGTATCTGTAAAGTACATAGTGGATAGCGAAGGTATGGTGTTCCATCCAAACTTCGATACCAGTATTTCACCGGAAATACATGTTTTCAGACCCCTTGAATCCAATAAAAGCAATTTTAGAAGCATGTCCATGATTGTGTGTGTGTGTTTGTGTTCGTGTTTGTGTTCGTGTTTGACTTGGGGCGGCATTGCTCAAAAATAAAAAAAAAACCTTTAAATACCAAACTAGGATGTGAGGATGCGACGCGAAGATTATAAAGAAAATCCCTCCATCCGCAATTCACTTTACATGAAAAAAATGTCGATTGTGATTAAAATTCCAGCTATTTAAGATATTTTTATGACAAACGAAATGTATAAATTAAATTGGACTTCTGTGCAACTTTTGTATATCTGGTAAACCGTAAGACATGGAGAAAAACTTACTCCACAGAAAATATAGAGGTCGTTCAAACAAACAATTTAAGTCATACATTTTTTTTTTTTTTTTAGATTTAACTGTTTTCAAGATATTCCGAGTTAATAGTTTAAGTTTTAAGGTACTTCACATTTACTTTCTCTACAGTACTATTTATATATTGTAAAGAAAAGGTATACTATTGCACCCAAAAATTCGATACCGAGAGAAATCTCTAGAAATATATGAAAGAATCCCAGAATCAAAAAAAAATTATAATAATAAAAAAAGCATTTTTAGTAAAATGTCCGTCGACTGTGTGTATATGTCTGTGTGTGTGTCTGTATGTCTGTCTGTCTGTCTGTCAATGTGTAAGGGGAGGGCATAGCTCAAAAACGAAAATTCGATTAAATAACACTTGGGTATTTAAGTTCAATGTCTTCAAAGAATGTAAAACGAAGATTTTCAAGAAAATCCCCACACCATAAACTACCCTTTAAATGGAAAAATGTTTGAAAATTTAAATTTTCTCAAAAATGCCTCTTAACAATTTTCATGAAAATAAAATACTTATCTTGTATTTTCTGGGTATACCTCTAGAGCCATCTTTATTCTGGATGAGTTTTTCTGAATTCTGCAACGCTGGTAAACCGTAAGAGGTTGGCAAAACCTTACTTACAATAAATGAAATGTAAATTCGTAGTCTTCACGGCCGTTTTCTAATATACTGGAAGCAGCCACCAGTATAAAAAAATGTAGAGCTCGTTAAAACACACAATTTATGTTACACACATTTTTTTCGTGAAGTTTGCGGTTTTTGAGACATTCCTTGTTATTGGTTTCGGTTTTCAAATACTTAGAATTGTGGAATTTATCCACTCCTGGGCATACAAACAAATAAAAATCAATCGTATAGCAACCAGCTTTTAAAGGATTTTAGTATCGCTTTAGCATATGGCACTTCACTTCCTGTTTATTTACGAGGAAGCAAGTAATAAGACCATTTCTGATAACTTTTTGTCTAATAGCATGAAGTAAATAGAAGAATGAGATCTATAACAGTAATTTGTTGCAGAGATGCAGCTGGGTTTGTTGTTCCATATGAATGCAACACATAAGATTTTTTCAAACTGTAAGCTAAAATATCTGCATTTCAGTTGTTTCACATAACAACCGGCTTTTAAATGAATTCAACATGTGCATTCCCATAATTCTCTTCTATTTACAAAGAAGTAAGCAATAAGATAATTCTGCTAATGTTCATCATTATGTTCACAAAAGAATAAGCTTTTATAAGAACATTTTGTTTGCGGAACAGTCGGAGAAAATCATGTGAGTGGAGGACATCAGATTTTTACATCAATATCGTTATGCATAAGGGTTATGTGTAAATGTAATAAGCAGAGAAAGTCCTGTGAATGTCACGTTTAGCTTATTTTCTTCTTTGCTTACGTTACTGAAATTATAATGTTTGGAACACTTGCATGTTGCTGATTCATGCACATGAACTATTGATATTTTGTAGTTGTTATTGTTAAAAGGAAAGGCTAGAGTTAATATTTAGTGTTAGAAATGAACTAAATCCATAAAGCGTCCCTGCTGTTATATCATGCTATTGCGTGTTAACTGGCATCAGAAAGCTTCCATTTCATCATAAGTTACCTCCAACACGAAGCAGAAAATACCGTCTTGGAGACAAAGATTGATCAGAGACTGCTACAGCAGTTGATTTAGCAAATGGCACGATGAATCAAACCACGCTGTAAATATTACCACCTCGCGTCCTCTCTCAAGGGAGCACACGGAAATGTATCAGCGGAAAGATGTGGCAACACCGTAAACTCAAAAGAAACTTTTCTCCATTTATATAGTGAGTTGCAGTTTGTAGTATTTGGGGATTTATATACACTAGTGTCCAAAAGTTAGGCATAATTCGAAAACAGAGAAATGAAAGCTAAAAAGGTGAGCGAACGCCAATAGAATTTATAAAGTGTGCCTCCTTTTATTTGTGGTCCGAGATAAGTAAAGGGGTATATGTTTCATCGGAACTCGGTCACTCATAAAATGCCACAAATTGTCGTTCTGGCAACAGTTCCAAGCAAAAGGAGGCTCGCTGGATGTCTGTATACGGTCGACCACAGGCAACAACGTCGCAGTAGGATCGATATTAGACCATAATAGCACGACGCATCGGAAGATGCCTGAGAGACATGTCTTCCGATGTCCAGCAGTGTGCTCCACTCACTCGAGTACACATACAGTCCCATTTGCAATAGTGTTAGAAACGTCAACATTGGTCCTTGAATGAATGTAGGAAGGTGCTGATTACAGACAGATTCAGTTTGAAGATTGATTCCCATCGCAGTTAATCTGGAGAGAACGTGGAGCGCCGTGGAACCCACAAACTTCGTGGAAGCATATCTATTTGGTGGTGGTGACGTATCCTTGTGTACAGACATAATGTTCAATCTGCACGTCTTCGACGTTCTTTTATTTTTTTGGTAGTGTTTACCACCCGCTTTTATTACTTGTAGCACCACAGGCGATGACACTCGTAATGCATGAAATGAAGATGGAGCACCGGTTGATTACGATGGAGGCGGAAATTGGAAAACTCGAAGGAAACCCGCCCCTGAGCGGCTTTGTCCACCATAAATTTCACAGACGAACCTGGGATCTCATCACTCGGCCGCGGAGCGGCCACGTCTTCGACGGTAGGTAGTGTGAATACCCAGAGACAAAGAGCCGAGGCACTGGAACACATGTGCTGTCGGTTGACACTTCATTGACGATAATGTACGATCGCATAAGGCCCTCTGGTGGACGACTATATTGAGAGGGAAGGTATCCAGCACATTGACTGGAATGTTTCGAATAAAAACCATATAGAAGACCCTGGGATATATTAGGAATACGACTTGCAGCCTGCCAGCCTCCATCAAAATCCTCTTCGTGAGAATGTGAGTAGTTGTCTGCATAGCTCTTGAACTACTTAGAGCATGCCAAGGCGTTGCGAGGCCTGTGTAACCATAAGGGGTCACCACACATTGTTATTGTGCAGGTAATCGAAAGCTTTTCTTGTACAAAATTGTGTCCCGAGGCCAAACTTGTCTGTCATATCTTACTCTATTGCGCTCCAGAAATTGTGTGATGCTTTGATAACATATTGCATTATGTTTAACTTTTGTAAAATTATGACAGTTTGATAATAAAACATTGAATTGTTTTTATCCTTTGGATACTAGTGTAGTACTGGGTAATTACATATACCATAAGAAACCTAATGCGCAACATTCACAACACTTTCTCCAATTTAACCAACATGGTTTTGTAATATGTCTACTACTCCTGTATTCTCAATCTCCAAGCTTCTCTACTCTCCCTTAGGTTATCGGGAAGGTTCTTACACTCCGTAAAACCAGCCAGCCTCTTTGGGTTTGCCTCTTCTTTCTGCCCGAAGAATTCTATTGACCAAGCATCATCTCAGGCAGTTTCTTCTTCCTCATCTTTCTCATATGACCATACCACACAACCTGTTCGTTTAAAGTTCAATCATGAATGCTTCGCTAAACACCTGTATAGAATTAATATTAAGAATGCTCCTTTCTGCGTTTATTGTGACGCACAGGTAAAAGATTGCGATCACATTTTCTTTGCATGCAAGAAACTATGGACAACAACACAACATTTCCAGGATCTGATAGTGAAATTAGGCATTCATCTTCCATGCAATGTTGTTCAATCACTTGCGACACAAAATTTTCATGTACATACTGCTATGATAGCGTTTTTAAACCCTGTAAATTTTAACATTTAAATGTAAAATCCCTGTGTAATGCACTGAAATATGTTTGAAGACTACATGTAGGTGTTGTTTATTAATTTATATTCAATTGTAATTGTTATTGTCTTTGGTTGTATGTATAATATCTAAATGCCAATAAATTATTTTAAAAAAGCGGTTTTCGTTAATTTCGTCTATTAGAGCGTGTTGCAATTCCAATGTTTCCCATATTAATTAATTTTAATTCTTTCCATCCTAGAAGTTCTCTCCAAAAACTATTGTTATTGTAATAATTTTCTTCCTTTTTATTAACAAAACTGCCAAAGCATATTGAGTTATTTTCTTAAGTAACATATTCCAGTTAGTAGGGATGCGACTCTTTAGCCCTGAGTGTTTCTACTCTGGATTTCAATTTCTCTATCCACTATAGCTTATTAGTTTCTCTACCATGTGCATTATAGATAGAAAAGGTATTGCATTCTATCCAAAAATGAAGTGCTGAGAATCTCCGGGAAGTGTAGCTTTTAGAGACTATTTATATGTCTTACTCTGTGTGTGAACAGATGAAAAGTGAAAATTCTATTAAATACCAATCTTGAGCATTCAGCATCTTCCAAGGATGTGACAGCAAGATTTTTAAGAAAATCCTCCTGTTCCGAACGAACAGGAGGAATATTTTTAAAAAATTGTGATGTTCTCAAAAATGATACTAATGGTTTTTTTTATTAAAATACCATATGGTTAAACAATGTTTATTTCATGTAGATCTTGAATAAGCCTCTGGAGTCCTCTTAACTTTGGAAGAAATTTGTATAACTGTTAAACTAAATTTAACAAACAAAATCTAGTTTATACAAAACATTTATTTTTTGGACAAGTAAACACTTCCAAGATATTCCTTGCTTTTGGTTTACATTTTCCAGTACAACCATTTCAGCAAAAGGAAGGTAGTTATATTTATCCTGGTCATGATAAGACAACGAAATTTCAAAGTTATATATTAGTGACCAGCTCTCAATAGATTTAACTATTACTTTAGCATTGTGGATTTCTTATACCGCTTGTACCTAAACGTAAAAGTTCAATAAATCTATTTTTACTTTCTCTATACGCACTATATATGTACATAGTGTATAGAGAAGGTATTGCATTCCACCCAAAAATTCGATACCGAGATTTCACCAGAAATATGTTTTAGGGTCCCCTGAATAAAAAAAAAAAAAAGCATTTTCAGGAAAAGGTTCGTGTGTGTGTGTGTGTGTATGTGAACACGATAACTCAAAAACGAAAAGTTGGTAAAATACCAAACCTAGTATTGAAGATTTTCGGAAAAATCTCCCCCCCCCAAACTACCCTTTAATGGAACTTGTTTGGAAATTTTGATTTTCTTAAAAATGGCTCTGATGACTTTGATAAAAATTTCCTATATTAAAGATATTTAACTGGCAAATAATATGTGTATCTTGAATTTTCTGGGAATAGCCTCTGAAGACTACTTTATTCTGGATGAATTTTACGGAATTTTGCCTAACTGCTAAACCGTAAGAGATGGACAAAAACTTACCACGCAAAAAATGTAGAGCACGTTAAAAAACACAATTTATGCTACATACATTTGTTGGTGGAATTGATCGCTTTTTAAATATCCCTTGCTATATGGTTTCACCTTTAAAAAAACTTGTTTTTCTCAAACACGAATTTGTCAACCCCTGTCCATATAAACAAGGGGACTTCAGTCACATAGCAACCAGCTTTTGGCTATCACTTTAATCTATGGTACTCTCTTATGTCACTTCTACTTACAAGGAAGCAATTAATAAGACTATTTCTGTTAATTTTTTCTCAATTAGCATGAAGTAATTAGAACCATAAACTTTTTAAGAATAATTTGTTGCAGAGATGTAGAGAAAGTCATGTGAATGGAACACATCAGATTTATTGTAATGTTTATATCAATTAACTGGAGATATATAGAAGAATCAGCTCTTCAAAGAACAGCTTGTTGCAGAAGAGGTTAAATCATACAAGAAGTCAAGTTAATCAAATCCGAAATACTCCTTGTTTCAGTTTTAAAACATATTTTCCTCAAATGGGATTTTGTTATTTGTCTTTTTTGCTCCTAATAAAGCAAAGAGAGCGGAATTTCAAAGCTTCACATAGCAACTAGCTCTTAAAAAGATTTGGCTATGGCTAAGCCTTGTGCATTTCCCTTTTCCGTTGTATCTACAAGGGGTTATGTAATAAACCATTTATGTAAATATTTATCTGGATTAACGTCAAAAATACAGAAGAACAATGGATATATGCTGTTTTGGAATCGGTTAGTCTGAAAACATTATTTCCAGTGAAATCTCAATATGAAATTTTTGGGTGAAATATAATACTACTTCTACCTCCTGCAAGTTAGCAGTGGAGAAAGCAAAAAAATTGGAAAAACTCACTTTGCGGTAATAATAAAAATATATTTTCTATGATCCAGATCATGGTCGGTATTTTTTAAATCCGTTTAATACTTAGAACTATAAAAAATTACATTCCTAAAACAACTTTTAAAGAATTCATGACAACTGTTAAAAACGCCAGCTTATGGTATGAAATTAAAATATTTATGGGTGTTTCATAAATAGTATAACAACATACGCTTTGTTATAATCATATGATGCACGCAACTCCCATGTTGTTCAGTTTAAAACCAGTGATTTCGTGTTGATCCCTAGAGAAACATTCACATTACTTTCTCCACACCTATAATACAAATTATTGTTAAAGTGCTTATTCTTCCATCTACTTCGTGATAATCAACATCAATATTAGAAAACATTGTCTTATTACATAGTTCCTTATAATTAGAAGGTAATACACCAGGCTAAACTGATAGTCAAATCTTTTAAAAGCTGGTTGCTATGTGACTGAAATCCGTTTCTTTGCATTACCAGTAGTTGATAAGTTACCGTATGAGAAAAGTTAAACGTATTTTAAACCTAAAACCAATAACAAAGAATATCTTGGAAACGGTCAACTTATCGAAAAAATGTATATGACATAATTTGCGTGATTTACATTTTCTGTGTAGTAAGTTTTTGTTTATCTCTTCCGATTACCAGTTATACAAAATTCATTCAGAATAATAAGGTCTACAGAAGTTGTTCCCAGAAAAGTTAAGATATACAGTTTATTTGTCATGTAAATATGTTTAATATACGGTATTTTAATCAATAGAGCCATTTTTGAAACATAATTATTTTCGAAATTTTATCCATATAAAGGGTAGTTGAGGGTGGGGAAAGTTTCTTGAAAATCTTCGTATAGCATCCTACTGAACTTAAATACCAAGTTTGGTTTTTAACGGACTTTTCCTTTTTGAGCTGTGCTATCCACAGGCGCGCGCACACAACACACATACACACACACACACTTACGCATAGGACATATTCCTAATGCTTTTTTGGGTTCAGGAGGTCCCAAAACATGTATTTCTGGTGAAATCTCGGTATCGAATTTTTGGGTGGAATACAATACCTTCTCTGATCACGTGTAGAGAAAGTAATATGTTAAACTGAAAAATATATGATTAAAATATACGCTTAAAATACACTAAACTAGAAAATATGGTAAATTCAAAATATACATCAATATATATAAATTAACTCAAAAGGTGAGGGTAGTCTGGGTTAAAGAAAAGAATAAACATTTGACTAATATTCTCTGTCTAATCATTAACTTCTCATATGCATCGTGTTAAGATATAGTCTAAAGTTCACGAAGTTTCAGGTTTTATCCAAGACAGTTCCCATATTTCATCATCTCCTGCATACATTTTCGGAATTCAGTGTGCATTTAGCGTGATAAAATTGATGCGATATTTTTGCAATCGGGTATAAATGGATAATGTTACCAACGAGGATTCTGGTTCCATATCGGCTGATGGAATCTGGGTAATTTTCACAAGATTCATCCACTATTCATACAGCAAAGTCCTTCATGATTAAAGATAAGGAAATATTTGAAATGCAGTTCTGATCCTCTCAGTCCCAATATCTAACGGTCTCTAACTTTTAACCTCAAAAACAAAAATACATCCCGACAATTGGAGTAGCTTAGGAAAACATTTGAAATGGAATGGAAACTTCATAGTTTCTGAAATATGTGCAAGTTTAGTTGATAGAGAAAAACACTTTTAGCATTTACTAATCATATTTACAGTTTTATGTTTTGGAAACGCTTAGCCCTTAGCGTCAATTTTATTGTTTTTTGTTGTATTTTTTAGCGGCGTGTAACACAGCAGTTGGATAGGTAGAGTCAACTGAAAATTTCAATGCTATTGCCGGGATTTGAACAACGGATATTTCGTCTTGTGTGAAAAAACAATTAACATTAATTGACATAATTGGTTAAACTATAAAGCCCCGAACTTAAAAGTACTTACGGCATTGTAAGTCGCCATTAGGGTATGTACCTAATCTCAAAATAATTTGAGATTACCTAAAAAATATGCGAGTCAGTTGAAATATTTAACGCCATACCGGCATGTTACCATGGTAAATCAGTGGTAGAACAAGCGGTTAGAAACCGAGAGATCCGTGGTTCAATTCTCGGCTAGGGCACTGAATTTTTCAGCCTGCGTAGACCTATCCAATTTAGCCCTTAGTTGCCAATATTCGTCTCTTAGGCGAATGTAAAGCTCTCCATCGTTTAGTTGACATACGAGCATTGTCTGTTTTAGTCAGAATTACCAGACTTGCTGATTTGCCGCATTCTTGCTATCCTTTTCCTTTGAAGGTAACTATTTAAAAGATTTGGTGACTGGCGATTACACTTGGTTAATAAGAATATCGGTTGCAAGTATATGACTTTTTTGTTATTTTTCAAAATATTTTAGTATACTTACTAAAGAATTATCTATTTAAACGTTTATATAATAATGTGTAATGTTGGAGAGCTGATTCGCTATAAAATATTCAACAATGGTAATGATTATGTTGATTGCGTGCAACGGAATTGCATTCATATCTGTATAACCCTGCATTACTTAATCCAAAATTGCAAAAAATAAATGAAATACCAACATACCCTTCAAAATAAAGTGAAATTATTAATTTAACTAGTTAGTACAACCTAAAATGTTAATGATGATTGAATGTTTTAAATATCGTATTAATTTCTACTAAATTATAAAATATTTGTGAATTTTCAATTTAAATCCAGATTGTTAATGTGATGATTAGATGAAAGTACTGAACACGGAAGTACATATTTTTTACTGTTTGCCATTAATAAACTGGTATAACCATTAACCAAATGTTTCAGAGTGATAACTTATGTCGTGGAAGAAGTTTTCTGAGTATTGAGACTGGAATATGTGATATTTGCTTTAGTGGAGTCGGTCCTTGCAGTAATATAAACGGTAACCATTAGAAATTGCCAATAAGATTGACGATATTTTGTTCTGATAGACTATAACGGAATGGAAAAACCTGGCAACCCCAATTTTGTCAATGCTTCAGTTGAGAGCACAGAACAGATATATAGGGTGTTTCAAAAATACGGGGCATAATTTCAGGTATGTATTTCCCACATGAAGACAATCAAATTAGTTCATCATAACATGTGTCCGGAAATGCTTCATTTCCGAGTTATGGCATTCACAACATTGGAATTGACTGGAACGTTTTTCTTTCCGCAGGTCTTTGCATTCAAAGGAGACATTAGGAGGGTGCTTTGATAGTTCATTCTGAGGAAGGTTACATTCAGTGTTCTTTAGGCGTTAAGACTGTGCGACATGTATTCAAATCAAGAGCTGGCAGAGATACACTTCATGTACGGTAAGGCGGACGGCAATGCTGGTCGTTTGTACCAGGAGAGGTACCCACAGCGACAATGTCCAGATCGGAAGACATTTGTACGTCTCCATTCCCGTCTGTGCGAGTAAGGAACATTCACCTCTCCTGGTTTGGGAAGGGGACGACCAAGATCTACAACTCCAGAAGTGCAAGAGGAGATTCTGGAGGCTGTGGACAGGACTCCTTCTATCAGCACACGACGGTTAGCGTTGCAAGTCAATGTTCCTCATACGACTGTCTGGAGACTGTTGAACGAGTATCAATTGTATCCTTATCATTTGCAACGTGTACAGGCCCTGTCACCAGCAGATTACCCTGCACGAGTTAGGTTCTGTCAGTGGTTCTTGCAGCAGTGTGGTGTAAATCCGAACTTTTCTGCCGTCGTATTTATTTACAGATGAAGCACAGTTCACAAGAGATGTCATAACAAATTTCCACAATCAGCATGTATGGTCGCATGAAAACTCACGTGCAACTGTTGTATCTCAACACCAGGTGCGGTTCTCCCTCAACATGTGGGCCGGTATCATTGGTGATCGATTAGTTGGACCCCATGTACTTGTAAACAGACTTACGGGGCAGGCGTACACAAACTTCCTGGAAAACACCATACCTGACGTTTTCGAAGACACTCCACTGATCAATCATCAACACATTCACTTCTTGCATGATGGCGCTCCTGCACACTTCAGTCTTACGGCTCGCCGGTACTTGGATCGAAGGTTTCCTGATCCATGGATAGGTAGAGAAGGCCCAATTGCTTGGCCTCCACGCTCACCTGATCTGAACCCTCTCGATTTATACTTGTGGGGTCATTTAAAATCATTGGTTTATTCGTCTCCGGTGCCGGATTTGGAATCCCTTCGGAATCGAATTGTGGCAAGTTGTGAGGACATACGCAATACTCCTGGAGTTTGGGATCGTGTTCACAGGTCAATGAGACATCGATGTGAGGTCTGTATTCAAGCAGGAGGTGGACATTTTGAACATCTTCTGTAATGACAACAACCTGCGGAAAGAAAAACGTTCCAGTGAACTTCAATGTTGTGAAGGCCATAACTCGGAAATGAAGCATTTCCGGACACATGTTATACTGAACTAATTCGATTGTCTACATGTGGGAAATACATACCTGAAATTATGCCCCGTATATTTGAAACACCCTATATATGTAATAGGAATGCAAGCGCAGTGTTAAACGGCGGCAACACGAGAAGATCGCAGCGGAGAGTAGTGATCGGGGATGGAACTACACAAAAAGAAATCTGATTTGTTAAATCCACATGACGTTCTCCACTTCTCTGAAACAAATTATTTATTGTTAAAAAACTCATTCTTCTATCTACTTCATGCTAATTGAGATAAACTTTAGCAGAAATGCTGTCTTGTAAGTAGAAGGGAGATAATGAACTATACTAGACTAAAACGACAGTCAAATCTTTTAAAAGCTGGTTGCTATGTGGCTGAAATCCGTTTCTTTGCATTGCTAGAGTTGACTAAGTTCCCTGTGTAAAAAGTTTGAAGTATTTTAAAACTGAAACCAATAACAAGGAATATCTAAAAAAAAAAAAAAAAAAATGATAAGTTATACAAAAAACTGTACATGAAAAACTGTGTGTTTCAACAAATTCTACATTTTTGTGTAGTAGGTTTTTGTCTATCTCTTACGGTTTACTAGTTATGCAAAATTCAGCAAAGTTCATTAAAATTCATTCCGAATAAGGAGGAATTTAGAGGCTATACCAAGAAAATTCAATATATACTTATATTTGCCGTGTAAATATCTTTAATATACGGTATTATAATCAAAATCGTTAGTCATTTTTGAGAACTTCAAAATTTTCGAAAATGTTTCCATGTAAAGGGTAGTTTGGAGTGGGGGGGATTTTCCTCAAAATTTTTGCGTCGCAATCTTTGAATATACTAGATGTATATACCAAGTTTGGTATTTTCCCGACTTTTCGTTTTTGAGTTGTGTTCACAGACACACGGACACACACGAACCTTTTTCCAAAAATGTTTTTTAAAACGTGAATTTCCGATGAATGCTCGGTATCGAACTTTTGGGAGGAATACAATATCTTCTCTGTACACCTTGTACATAGTACGTGTAGAGAAAGTAAAAATGGCGCACTCGAATGCGTACAACCATATTTTTCATACCTGTCTCATTCAGTTGATCATATGTTCTAATACTGTATTGCTACTGATGACACAAAAGTTAATTAAATGTGCTTCGGTAGTCGTGATTGTAATTGAGTTATTCAAATTGCATCTCAGGGTTGATTGACTTGGCATTGTCATCTGTAGCAATGCAGTATTATCAGCTGAACACTTGACAGGTAACCTGGTATGAAAAGCACGAGGTTTGTAGAGGCTGCTGGTTCAGATCACTAATTCTGCTATTAAAAATATTTTATGCCATTATACGTAACCATATCACATTTAATCTCAAGTTGAGGTTAAATAAATTAGATTTTAAAAGTTTAAGAACCTTGAAAAAACTTTTCTGTATTTTTTATAGGAAAAACTTTTGCACTTAAATTGCCTCAAAAATTTTGTAAACTCGTAAACAAGTAACACTGGGATATGGCATTTCACAAAAGATGTGAAAAAACACATGTTTTGACACTTGTTATTTATTTTACTTCAGGATAGTTGTAAAACACGAATAAATATATAAATTTCTTACATGGCAGTTTCTGTATACATTATAATTGTAATAAATATCTATAATTAGCAACGATTACATATTACTTATCACTATCAATATTTGTTTTCTGACGTGAAGCCTATCGCTGACACAAATATGCGATTGTAATTTAAGTTCTATACCCATTATCTTTACAATTACAGGAGTACTTGGTACTCCACCTTTCATTGTATATCCTAGAAGTAACCCACTCTGCCTAGATGTATCTGAAAAGTAATTCATTAAAATATAAAACGTCGTAAATACTAACCATAACCTATTAAAAGCGCATAAAGTATTTTACCTAAATACTATGAATTTCAGTGTGATTAATAGAAAATGGTATTATTATTCACAAATTTATTAAAGTAGAATTATCGAGTTATAATAAATAACAACATTTCTGCTCTGTTCCTCGAAAGCGAAAATATTCTACATAGATACTAAAACGGTTCATCTTGCCAGCCGTTGACTGTTTCCCACTTCCTCACTTTCTAGTGTTACGTGCGTCATAACTACAAACACCCAATCACAAATGTCTGCTGTCCCGTCTAACTGAACTTCTTTTTTTTTTTATTATTAAAATGCAGTACCGGAGTCTGATTGGGACTCCGGCACTGTATACCCTACTTTTATTTACCTGTTTTCTTTTACCTTGTTTTGCCGTATTATTACTGTTTTATTACTTTTACAACACACACATATACACAAACATATAACACCCATGCCCAAGGCGGGATTCGAACCCACGATCCCCAGCACTAAGAAGCGCCAAAGCCTTGGCGAGCGCGGCCATGGGGACCGGCACACTAGAGACCTACAGTGCCGATGTGGGGAGTTAGGTCTCGTGTTTGATTTTCCCCAATCGCCTTCATCCGTGTGGTTGAAAGTTGAACTCTATATTGTCATGATGCCATTCTTTCCCTTCCGTAATAGTATTGTTCTACTTTTATACCCACGCAGGTGGATATTACCGTAGCGGTATTTTTCTCCGTATGAAAGAGGGACATTATCTTAAACAAATAACGTTTTTGGTATTATACTCCTAAATTTTCAAATAGTATCTATGGTCAGCAGGAGAAGATATACTATGTGGATAGGTACACTTGAGCATTGGAGAAGTTGCTTTCCTTGCCTCTTGCTCTGCAACGAATGAGAGAGGAAATAAAGGAATGACTAAACACAACCACAACAGCGTGCAGCGTTCAACAACTGCAGTTCTCAGGAAATTAATTGTTGACACATAGCCATAGTTAGAGCGAAATCACTTTGTTCCTTATAGAGCTACTTTTATTCTTATATAGGACGTCATGAGCAACATACGGGGCATAGGGCGGAGTATTTTGCCGGAGGGAGTGTCGATGTGATTATTTTTGTTTGTGATCCAGCTTATCACACCATGAGTTGACAAAAACGAACATAGCCAAACAATAAGCAATATTACTGTACTCATTACATGTTTCTACAGCTCCTGAACCCCGCTCACTGCACCATCTTTGTCCTCATAACTAGTATCACTTTCTTCTTCCAATTTAGCAATAATCTGTTAGTGTTTACTTGCATAAACACTAAGCAATGCCGTGCTAGTATACTTCATTCCTTCGTGTACAGAAACAGTATGATTTCTGTACATACATGTTGGCGCAACTTTTCCCACCACCAGCCCTTTAAGTGCAACTTAATGTTTTACTCTTGTTTCACCGCTCTCCTTCAGTACCTTGAGAAAGATTTTGATACAATCTTGGAGCTGGGTACTCATTATAATATGCAATCTATCAATGTAAGAATATTAATATATACCATTGTTTCCACTGCTTTGTCGTTATTTCTCCGGTTCTGACGTTTCGTAAAGGAGAGAGAGAGAGAGAGAGAGAGAGAGAGAGAGAGAGAGAGTAGTTATGGGCAATTCAAAACTATAATCTGAATATCACTTTTAAATTCTGCAACTATTTAAGGTACTCTCAACATTTCAACCGATAAAAACTAGAGTTTAGCACCTCTGTCGATTTGTAGCAAGTCTTTTAATAAGAATGAAGCTGTCACAGATTCGAGCTGTGTGAAACGCAGAAAATTCAATCAGAAATCGGAATTGCAATGTTAAGAAGAACGCATGTGCTTAGCGTGAAAACTATTAGCTAGAATTTCTTGTAACTATCCGCTTTCTCCTTCAAACCGCCAATTTATTTATTTATTTATTTTTTGGTGCAAACTACGTGACCGTTTCAAGGATTGGGTATTATGCTCCATTACGCATCAAAGTTTATCACAGTTGCTCTCTCCATTTCGTGCTTGGCCGTCATATTTATCCCTTCTACCTCTTCGGTGATATAAAGTTTGTTTTGGTAGTATACCAGATAACCCAACAACGCCGTATATTCATTCGTGCAGACTATGATATTAAATTATAATTATAATAATAATTTACTAATTAAATTATTATTACTATTATTATTATTATTATTATTATTATTATTATTATTATTTAGCTCTACTGTGAATCTGGTCTCTAATTTTAAATAAGGATAGTTTATTACACAAATACAAAACTAGCGAATATTGATAGGCGAAATAAAGATATTTTAATTACTTGTCAGTCTCTAAGCTGATTCTATGCTCTCAAAAATAAAGACTGTGTAACCGAAGTCAAAATATGTTAAGAGCGTTTACTCTGTATTTACACTGTGCTTGTATATCATCACGGATCCTAGTATGTCTGGGAATTGCGTTTCAATGACCATGATCCCTGCACTGTTCGTGCTGATATGCAAGCGGAGAAAAACGGTTGCTCTCGCCAATAATGCCACTGACTGAGTTTACTTTGAATTACCCCGTGGAGTTTTGAAACTCTAAAAACGCACAAAGGGTTATCTGCACACGCAAAATATGGTTGTTGGACCACCTGTATCAACAATCACTTTAGCGCCGATAGCTCCGTGAATGTACGTTGTCGGGTTGAACACTTTTTTCTTCCCTAAATGGGGCCGTGTCTCCTTTGGCTCCTTGTCGAATCGGGCCAAAAACTCACTGTAGTACTGTCCTGTAATCTGTTCTTTTGCTAAGAGGCAAATGAGTAAGACACCCTTCGCATCCCAAAATATCGTCCCATCACTTTTCTGGCTGATAGAACCATCTTTGACCGAAAGCAAACCACTGTTTTGAGCTTTTTTTGGTTTCTAAGTATTATAATGAATCCCAGTCTCATTGACGGTGACAACTAAACGTAAAAAGTCCTTTCCTTAAATATCTCCAAACAACCACTTGTTGTGAGATGTGAGTCAACGCACCCATCGGATCGACATTTTATCTCCAACTTACCACGCAAAAGATAAAGTGCCTTTCCTATCGACCTGCCTGTGGTCTGTGCCACTTAGCGAACTTTCGTTTATCAGCGAGAATCATACTGCAGACTTTATCAATGATTCTCTTGGTAACCACATCTACCAGGCCTATTGGGCGTTCATCAAAAACAGATGTTTGATCACGTTTAAAGTCGTTGAGCCAACTGTTGTCATAAGCCCAAACGCTCTTTTATCTCCTCGCAAGTTTTCTCATCCAAAAGTAAAAAGCTGATCACTAAGCCATACTGCACTTTTTGTATTTTAGTGGAAACACGTTGAATGACTAACTGAAATGCCTGAAAATAAAAAAAACTAACCTATGAATCAGTAGCACATTTTTAATGCATCAACACACATTCCCTGCAGCAGTACACACAGACAACACTGTCAAATCTGGAGTTATAAGAAGTGAATTTCTATTTCGAAAGATCCCTCCCTGTACGAGTAATACATAAGGGCACTTTGGCATAGCAATACAAAGAGTAAGTTACCTACCTTGTAGGTAGTAGGTGATCTTGCACATGAACTCGCCGTATAACCAGACCTTGGTGACGGCCTGTCCTATTGCCATGGGCATACAGATGAGAGTTACAAGCAAATCCGCCACAGAGAGGTTGACCAGGAAATAGTTGGTGACACTGTAACAAAAGACAAGTTGGCTGTCAGTATGACACAAATATTATATATGATGATGATGATAATAATAATAATAACCGGTGTCACACACTACGATAACAGGAACGATAATGAAATTTTGTCCTATCTAGAACCTCTCCAATGCATTATTGTAAAGAGTAATTTAGATTCAAGTAGAAAGGAACGTAATGAGTTGTCAGGAATGGCATACGATTGGCCTGGAACTAATGGATGAGGTCCCTAAAGAATATTGCGCACAGACCCTGAAGGCCCATTGAGACTGATATGGCCCCAGGATGGAAGGGAAGAGAGGAGAGACCTGAAAGGTGACCAGATTCGGATGACGACCGTGTCCATAACGGAAGATTCGAGATTAAACTACTCGGACGTCCTTCGGGTCCAACCCACAAAACCCCGAGGCACCGGAGGTTTCCCGAAATTATCGGTGTATATAGAACCCTATGAAATACTAATGCATTTCTTTCAGCTTGATATATTTTTATTAAATTATACTCATCATCAAGAGTTGATAACATATAATGAGGGTGCTTTGATTTGTCATTAAGGCTGCACAAAACTTATTGTCACGAATTTTTACACGGAGTAATGTATTTACCGTTGTATAAACAAACGTTAAGATATATCGTAACGTTACTAAGCTGTAGATTTTGTGACCTTGTGAACTTCTTCCCAGTGCCTTTTACTTCAGATGAGTGCTCATTGGGCACATTTCGTAAGACTGTTTCCTTTAAACTTTAATTTATATTTTATTTTCTATAGTAGATACAGTTTTCAAATGTTTCTTCTTTTGATTTCCGTTCTTTACTTCTTGTTACAAACTGTGTAACTTCCATGATCCGTAGTAAGAAAACACCCAACTTTAGTTTTAATGTTCAGAAATCTGTTTTCGTTAAACGACTATAGTAATTGTTGGTTCACTTAACCAAAGTAATGATAACTTTGGTGATATTAAAAACACGCTTTTGTAAAAACAGTTTGTTACAGAATAAGTAAAAAAATCATGTTATGAAAAATGTCAGAGTTTTATGAATATGGTCTTCACTTTTTCTATAGTTCTGAGCTTTGTGAATGTGCTGTGTTCCCACATCAGATGCTAACCATGTACAATTACTGGTATGATATTGGTGTGCAAAACCTAAGGACCGAAATAACATTCGTATGCTGTGCCACTGCCACCTAACATAGCTAGATGAAACTTGAATCGTACATAGACAGAACTGCTACAGTAGCTAATTAAACGAAATATGCAATAATATCAACGGAAATGACACTTTTGTTCATAGAAAATAAGCTACACTACAGCCACTAAGTCATATGGTGACCGTCTAGATTTACAAAAATATAGACCTGGCGCTTAAAAGGGTGTATGATCACTAAGGACAGTAATGCATGCTCTGCATCGTGCTCCGATTGGTAAGCAAGTTCTTATGGCAGGGTGTTGACAGCTTTTAGATGATCATTGGTACATGTGGATGTGCTGCAATGCGTCAATCCAAAGCGTACCACTCGTGATCAATGTGATTTAAATCGGGGGAACGAGCAGGCCAGTCCATTCGCCGAATATCCATTCGTTCCAAGAGATCCTCCACTTGCACTTTTGGATGCGATCGTGCATTGTAATTAAAGTGAGGGCCGACTATACCTCTGAAAATAGGCTTATGGGAAAGCAGTACAGTATCACACAAATGTTGACGAATAAGCGTACATGTTCAAAGATTTGGAGGTCGCTTCGCCCATACAATATGCCTCCTCACAAAATAAGATCCGGACCACGTGCATTACGTGCTCCCACCTCTCGCCAGATGAAGGCATGTCGAGAATCATCACTCAAACTGAATCTGCTCTTATCCGGGAAGAGCATGTTACCCCATTCCTTGTTGATCCAATTCTTGTGCGCCACACTTCGATTTCCAGTCTCGCGATGATTCTTACCCGTGTGAATTCATCCTAATGATGTCTCCGAGCCATGTTGTAAAGAAGAACAAAACTACAGTAGTGCACCGTAACAGCTCGCTGATTGTCACACAGTCTTGTTCGGTTTCTGCAAATGCTTCATGTTGCGGGACCAGAACCCATTTGGCGCTATAGTCTTGGTATCTTCACGCCATGAAATGTGCAGCTTTCTGTGTACTTGTGAGAGACCTCCGGCAATATTCTCCGTCATTCATTTCCACCAAGTAGTTCATGTGTGATTTTAAATTATCCATCTCGACCTTAGGTTTTGCACAGCTGTGTACCTTTTATCTCTACAGAGATAATTTAGACAATATTGTATATCATGCATGAAAGCCATTGCTACGACTACCCTTTGTTTTACATGGAGGTTATCGGTGGTACCTTGCGGTTGCATTGTTGTTCCGAGATACCATTCTGTCCACTCCCATTAGCGGTACTCCTAATGGGTGATTGTCTCAGCAGCTCTCTATTTCGTACCTTTCTTATAGGTCATACTTACAGCGTTTTGTTTGTTTAATTCCAGATCATTCTCTTGGTCTCATATCATTAATTTATCAAAAGCCGTTTGCAGCGTATCCCTTGAAGATGAAGCATTGACCAAGTCTCGGTATAAATCTATAAGTTTACTCCTTCTGTTATTATTGTTATATCATGTGCGGATACATTGAAAAGTAATAGGCTTAAGAGATCTCCTTTAAAACTCTATTTGTCTATAATATTGGGACCTATGTGCATGATGCATCGTCTGTTAATTGAGAGGAGGTTTCGTATCAGTTGTTGTGGTGCTTGTCTTCCTACTAAATTTTACGTTTTCTGTATCAGCTTTGAATTGTTGGTTGTTTCGTTTGAAGTAATCACTGAACAGCTTCAGGAGCTTACTTTCTGGGTCATCCTAAGCTTCACTTATATCCTTTTGGTGGTATTCAATAGCAGGAAGTTTTGATCAATGTGCTACAAAACCAAATTGTTCTTCCAGTATATATCTATTAGGACGGTTAATCTCATGGTTAGTAGCTTAGTTAATACTTTCAGAAGAGTGCATTTCAGTGCGATTCCTCAGTAGGCGTACGGGTCACTGGAGATATCTTTTCTTTATATAGGGCCGTGATTCCGGAGATCCACCATCTGACCAAGTTGCAGACATGGTCCTGGTGTCAGTATGAGCAGGGTTTGTAATCCCTCAATCTTCATTGAATATGTGCTCTATGCCACAGGATTTCTTTCTTCTTAGTACATTGATCTGTCCCACTACTTTTACACTGAAAGGGTTGTCGTTATTCAAATTTTCTCTTGTACCAGGGATCTCTTCTTGGTCAGTCTCCGTCAGTCTGATTACTTTGCCGAAGTGGTTGGTCCATGCTTCCAACGGGATGTCTCTTCGGAACTTTTGGAGTTCTTGGTTTGACTGGATTAATGAATTTATCTTCGACTCTTCTGTCATTTTTTCACATTTTCATAGAACTGTGATTTCTTCTGTTTCGTCAAATTTGTATATTCTTTTCGCTTCTCGTTATGTTCTCTGTAAGCCATTTCCCATGTTACTGTCATAGCTTTATGAAAGTGCAGCTAGAATATTTTTTCTTGCGTCGTAGAATGATATGTCAAACCGCTGTTGGATCTTTCTTTTATTTGTTTTGATCATCGTTGTAGTTTTGGATTATGGTTTCAGTTTCTTGTACGGCGGTGTCAATGTGCCTTTATGTTATCAGATTATTAATGTTGTTCACTTGTTGTTCTGACTTGCACCGTCCAAAGTTTAGGTTTTTCCGATGGCACTATGTGATACCTTTTAAGGTGAAGGATGTCACTACAGATAGTCCCAGCTTACTTATGTTCTTCTTAGCGTATTTTAACATCATCCATTTATTTTAATTGGCTACAAATGGTCTCTACTTCCATTCTAATGTTGTAGAATAATTTTATTTCTCGTCGTTCATTCGATTAGTTCGGTTGTCTCTATAATCTAGTGTACTCTCCGCAGTTGCTGTCTAAACTAAACTCTTCGGATGTACCTACTTCCTTTTTGTACCTGCTGATAACGTAGTCAGAAAATTCTGGAACCAAAAGTAATTTTTGAATGTGATTTTTACACGCAGGTATGGAAATGGAGTGAAGCTATGGAAATGAAGCTGCTGGTGCACATGCAACATTTCAGGGTGGCATCACCAATGTAAAATAGTGAGTATTATAGCCACATTTTATTCCGAAGTACAAAGCCTTGGGTTTCTATTTTATGTTTTGTCTTATTACAGCAAAAGTTATGAATTACAGTATGAATCTCGATTCTGTTATACTGGTAAACGGTATTAAACTATTAAGCAACCTTAATCAGTTCAATGGAGCTTAAGGTTACTCGATACTCAGCATTCGTTTTCCCAGGATAAGGCATCTAGTACTATGTACATTTTATGTGTATACGGGCCAGAGAAAATAAAAAGATCACTGGAAAATGCTACAGTAAGTTAGGGGCCCCATTTTGCAAAGAAGAAATTGTTATCTCACCACGACAACACGCCAGCACATTCATCCGGAGGTGTCGTCATACTATATGAATTGCTGTGCTGTCACGACCCGCATATTCGCCGGTGTGGTTCTCTGCGATTTCTTTTTGTTCCCAAACATGAAACAACGACTCGAGGAAACAAAAGTCGGACCAATAAGGTCAGGGTTTAAAAATTGGCAAGAAATTTGCGAGACATATACATTCCTAAAAGGGAAAATGTATTGATAAATAATTTATGTTAAAAATCAATCCTGAAGCACCAGTAAAATATCTGCTAGACACAAAACTGACCTAGAACGACATATCTTCTTCTTCTTCTTCTTCTTCTTCTTCTCGAATCACCAAGTTATATCCGTTGGTCAACAGACATTCCAAACTTGGGCTGGAATGCTCAACGTTGTTATATAAATCACTGATACGTCCACTTGTCACATATGCAGCTCCTGTGTGGGGTGCAGCCAGTGAAACACATATTCATCGACTATAAAATAAATTCATTCGAATTGCCATGGTTCGTAAGAAACAATCAACTGCATTAAGAACTAGGAATCCTTCCGTTACAGCAATACATCAGGGAACTAGCAAAGTCTTTCTGCAATAAAATTCCTCAAAGTCTCTGCAGCTCAGACATATCACATAGGACCAAAAACCCGAAAGAGAACAAGATAAAAAGGAAGTTATCCCAGGACAGTTCATTCATCCAATCTGATAACAGCGACTTTTGTCACCTTGAATAAATTATATCGCAGCAAATGTTTTATATATTTTGTGTGTATAGCTTTATTTTCATTACATTAAATTGTTACCACGCATATCTTTCATTGTTGTATTTCATTCTTTACTTAATGTTCACTATTCATTTTAACCTATAAGTAGATATTTAACATCAGTGAATATGTTATGTAAAATACACATTTGGTTTTTTACGATGAAGGAGCCTTATAAGTCAACCTCAACGTGTAATTTGCTATTGCCATATTGTTAACTGTTCTCAATGGCCTGTAAAGCTGATCAGTCAAAAATAAATTGCTAAAAAAAATCAATACATGACTTTGGCTACCTGTTCAACAAAATTCTTACGTCGGCCTCCACGGTGCAATGGATACTATGCTAACATCATGTTCCCAAGGTCGCGGATTGAAACCCGGCCGAGGACGATGGATTTTTTTCGGGTGTAAAAGGGAAATAAAGCCGTTGGTCCCATGTCATAGATTTAAGGCACGTAAAACAACCTCAAGCCTGATAGAGAGGCCTCTGAACAAAATTACGTGGTCTTTCTCGCCGAATTTAGAATGGGAACCTGAGAACCACATTAGTTAAAGAGCGTCCATAAATAAAAAAGAAAATCTTACAAAATAATAATATTCTTTGTACTCCATGTAAATGAGCTAAACTTTAGTAGAACTGCTAATAAGTAAAAGAGAACTAAGGGAATAACCATGATAATGCGATAGTCAAATGCTTTAATGACAGTCTCTATGCGATTGTTATTAAAATTCACTCCCTAACCGAGAAATGCAAAATAAACACGGACGACTTTCTGTTTGAGAAAAGTACAAGATTTTTAAAATTGAAACAAATAACAAGGAATATCTTGGTATCGGTTAGCTGCACAGAACAATATAAAACAAATAAATTGTATTTTGACAAGCTCCACTTTTTTTTGTTGAGTAAGATTTTCTATATCTCTTACGGTTTAACAGTTATGCAAAAGTCATTCTGAACTTCAGAGGCTATTACCAAAAAATTCAAAATATATGTTTTATTTGTGATTTAAATATCTTTAATATACGGTATTTGAATCAAAATCATTAGCCATTTTTAGAAAAACAAAATTTCATAAATGTTTCCATATAAGGAAGTTTGCGGTCTGGAGATTGTCTTGAAAATCTTCGTGTCGCATCCTTGAGACATAGTAAAGACAAATATAAAGACAAATATCAACTTTGATATTTAAAAGTCTTTTCGTTTTTGAGCTATGCTATCCACAGAAACACACGCGTACATTTTTCTGAAAATGCATTTTTGAACTCTAAGAATATTTCCGGTGAAATCTCGACATCGAATTTTTGGGTGTATTGCAATAACTTTTCTATCCCTTTGTACATTGTAAATCGGGCTGGAGAAAGTAACACTATTTTGCAAGAGTAATTTTATACCTATTAATAAAGGATATGTAAGGCCATATAAATTTAACACATTGGATTTTAAAAACATATACGCCGTTGTTTTTTTAACAAATTTTGGGTTTGGGCATAAAAGTAAAAATTATGTGTGAAACATTACTTTATTAAAGTGCTAATAATTTTATAATATATTGAAAAATTTCAAAAGCTTTGTCATCGTCTTTTCGTTGTTGTTGTTATAGTTAAATTTTATAAAAATATATGCACACAAACAGCATAATTAATGAATCTCAAGCCTCTGAGCAAAATAAAACGGTATTGCATGCCCAGTATAGAATAGGACGCTGAGAGCCATAGTAGTTAAAGAGCGTCCATAAACAAAACTCCATTTTCACTTAAAACGAAATTACATACAAGCACCACACTTGCTATTTAAGCTCAGCATCTTCCAAGGATGTAAAATAGAGATTTTCAAAAAAGTAAATATATTATATGTTTTATATTACTTTCTCTATACGTACTATGTAATTAGTGTATAGAGAAGGTATTGCATTGTACCCACAAATTTTATACCGAGATTTCACAGGAAATACATGTTTTGAGACCACCTGACTAAAAAAAAAAGGCATTTTTAGAAAAATGTCCGTGTGTGTCTGTGGGCAGCATAGCTCAAAAACGAAAAGACCGTTAAATACCAACCTTGGTATTTAAGTTCAGTACCATCCAAGGATGCGACACGAAGATTTTAAAAAAATCCCCCAACCTCAGCTACCCTTCACATGGAAGAATTTTTGGAAATTTTGATTTTCTAAAAAATGGCTCTAACGATTTTGATAAAAATATCATATATTAAATATATATATATATATATATATACTTAACAAATAATATGTATATCTTGAATTATCTGGGAATAGCCTCTGAAGACTATTATATTCTGAATGAATTTTACGGAATTTTGTGTAACTGGTAAACCGTAAGAGATAGACAAAAACTTACCACACAAAAGATATAGAGCACATTAAAACACACAAAATATATATATATATATATATATATTCCGTGGAATCGATCGTTTTTTAGATATTCCTTGTTTTTTGTTTCAGCCTTAAAAAAACTTTTACTTTTCTAATACAGGAATTTGTCAACTCCTGTCCATACAAACAAAGGAACTTCAGTCACATAGCAACCATCTTTTGCTATCACTTTAACCTATGTTACTCCTTTATTTCGCTTCTACTTACAGGGAAGCAAGTAATAAGAAGTAAATAGAAGCATAAACTTTTTAACAAAAATTTGTTGCAGAGATATAGAAAAAGGCATGTGAATGGATTACATCAGATTTTTGTTCATTAAAATGTCATATGGTTAAAATAACTGCATAAAAAAGGAAAATAATGATCCATCTTGAGCTTTTTGCCAAGTAATTTTGCTGCATTTTGTATAAATAGTAAACCGAAAGTATGGAGAAAGAGTTACAACAGAAATTATGCAGATGAGAACACACAATTTCTGTTGCATAGTTTTTTTAGGGGGAAGGTGGCTCATTAAACTTTTCCAAGTTGACGTTGTTGTTGTTTTTTTTGGTTAAGGTTTAACGTCCTTTAACCTGGTTCGTCATATCGGACGATTAATGCATTTGGTGAAATGATGCTCAAATGAACTCGGGTTCATGGAGTTTAAAGTTACTTGACATTCGTCTTCTCAGGATAAGGGAAAACCCCGAAAAAACCTTATCCGGGTAACCCACCCGAAGCGAGATTCGAACTCACGAGCTTTTGAAGGTGAGGTAGACACGCTACCACCGCACTACCCAGGCGGGCTTGATGTTTGTTATTGGTTTGCAAGTTGTTCAAATTGTTTGGAAAAATTAAGTCCCCATTCGTTTGTTACTCATTTTGCTTTTCAAGGCCAACATATACCGTGCCGCTTTTTCAAAGACTTCACTGTTGCTTAACCTTCTTTATAATCGTTATGAGTTCAATTAAGTGTGAAGCAGAAGCACCTCGACAAACGCTTGTCTCAACTTGAAGTACATAAAAAAGCCTGATTTTTTATAAACATTCTGTGGAAGATAAAACATTTTAGTAAATGTATATTATGACTGTGAGTGCCTAAATACTCAACCGTACGAACATTTACAGTACAGTTTAAATTACTTTAGGATTCTGACAGTTAACTTGAAGGGTTAAAGAAGGGCGTCTTAATACACATCAATCGGTTCAAAATAAGAAGTTAAGGGGGATGGCTCGCACTAAGTGATTGGAGTTGTGTGGTGAAGTGCAAAAACCACCGTTGCCATGGAATCACCCCTCCCTTAGCCTTCAAAGTGAACTGTCAGTATGAACTGTTTTAAATTCCACTGTACCTAGTCACCTGAATTGTCGCAGGTGTGGACGACGCGCCGAAAAAGACTCATCTAGTCGCCAGTATTGTTGCTGATTTGAACACGCGCGCGAGAAATAGAAGCAATTAAAACAGGCGTTTTATTAGAATACGTTAGTAATACATCTGATTTCGAATTTTCACTTATCCAAGTTACGTTCGTACTGCCCTCTAGAGGCACCAAGAGGAGTTTTAGGACACCGTGTATAACTGCGTCCTTGTCTTGACCATTTGACGCATGGGTTTGATGAGAGTGCACGCATTTCATAACAAACGTTAGTCCAAGTGATACGGTCA
The DNA here is from genome assembly GCA_030762935.1 of Hymenopus coronatus. Classification (NCBI taxonomy): domain Eukaryota; kingdom Metazoa; phylum Arthropoda; class Insecta; order Mantodea; family Hymenopodidae; genus Hymenopus; species Hymenopus coronatus. The sequence goes on along the minus strand of CM060898.1, from coordinate 98,137,330 downwards.
TGAAAACGTCGTAAATCTCTTTTTTCCCACATGACAAGGATACTAAGAATAAAAGGCTGTTGCATAACGAATATATCAGCATGCTAACTCCACCTTTTCTAGGGCATGTGCGTCATAATTTACTAACCTACATTACTTTAGACACAATGCGATACACGCCTGTCTTGCAGTTTCGTCTATCCTATTAGGCGCACACGTTACAGCATAGTCCCGAGATACGAGCAGTAATAAATACTCCACTTGCATATTAAACCAGCTCCACAAAAGTGAAGAGGAATATTTTCTGCAACTATACAGCACCCACTGAAAGGTTTTGTTGCTATGTCATTGTTTCTACTACCAGCTTATAATGAAAATATTTGTAAAACGTATTTATCATAGGCAAGGAAAATATTAATTGGTCTATAAAAAAAAAAAGATATGTCTTCCATTCACATAGCTTTCTCAGTCTCTCTCTCTGTAACAAATTATTTTTGAAAAGCATATTCTTCTACCTATCTCTAAATTAGTAGAAATGCTTGTGTACTTGCTTCCTTGTAAAAAAGTACAAGAAAAGTACCTATATGTACATTATATGTTCAAGAGTTCATGAGGAAAGTATGAGGAAAGTTTAGGTATTTTAAAACTCAAAGCGATTACAAGAAATATCTCGGAAATAGTCAGCTCTATGAAAGAAATGTATACGACACAAATTGTGTATTTTAACGAGATCTACTTTTGTCTGTTTCTTACGGTTTACCAGTTATGCAAAATACATTCATAATGAAGCGGTCTTCAAACCGTATTTCCAGAAAATTCAAGATTTACGTTATATTTGTCATGTAAATATGATTAGTGTACGGTATTTGAATCAAAATCCTTAGAGCCATTTTTGAGAAAATCAATATTTTCGAAACTTTCTCCATGTAAATGTTAGTTTGGGGTGGGGGATTTTCCTCAAAATCTTCTCGTCGCATCCTTGAAAGATTAATAAAGGTAAATACCAAAGTTGGTGGTTTACAGACGTTTCCTTTTTGAATAGTCGTGTTCATACACACACGTACCTTTTTCTAAAAATTGTTTTTTTTCGTTTGTTTTTTACACACCACCCTAATCTCAGTATCAAATTTTTGGGCGGAGTGGAATTACTTATCCACATACACCATCTACTATGTAGAGAAAGCAAAAATCGTTTCAAAAATTGTACGCCAATATTTATATATTTTTATATTAGCTATTACAAATTTACATCCTTTACCCGAAATATTACTTCTTTATCCACATTAAGTTATTTATACCTTTTTCCCAAAAATAATTAAAAACTAAGCAACCAGCAACTATTAAAAAAAACGAAAACGGTATTGAAATAAAAATCTAATATATTACATTCACATGACTGATCAACATCTTTTATTTATATACAGCTGCTACAGACAATGTTTTAAACACTTGTTTTACTTTGTCTAGCATTTATGTACAATAGAAGCGTATTTGAAATGTTTATTTTTATCTTTTGGATAAAACGTATATATCCGTTGAAATCTTGGCTTCTCTGTTTTTGGGTGGAGTGCAATATTTTCTCTACTGACGTATTATGTACTAAGTAGAGAAAATAAAAACAGCCGGCTTCTGAGTTGATTTCAATTATCGAAACGATAAGGCAATACTCGAGTGTCGCAGCCAATCAAACGCTAGCAGTGAATTAATTCTCCATTATATTTCATCTCCCTAATTGGACCGATTGAAGCTTAAAGCCTTAATTATATCAAGGCATATTAGCTATAAGGTAAAATTAAATTAAACTGGCGTCTTCGACATCAATAAATTACGTCGTGTTATTTTAACATAATAACAGATTATAGGCGGCGCCGTAGGTGAGTGGATAGACCACTCGCCTCCCATCTAGGCGGCCCGTGGTGGACGAAGCGGTGTCTGGGAGGGTTTTCTCCCAATCCTCCGGCTTCCCCCGCCACTCATTCCACCAATTGCTCCATTATAACCTTTCTAAACACCAATTTCATTTATATTTCATATCATTTCTCCTTCTGTGGTTTCGTGCCGTAGGCTCCCCGACAGGCTTCTGACACTAGGCATTGGCTTTTAAGTCCTAGTGGGGTGTCAGTCCTATAGTTACGGGGAGGGTAAGCCGATTACGAAACGAAACAGATTATAATGGATTTGTGCTTTAGCCTTAAGTACATTTGTCACGTCAATTTTACCTGATTTTTTAGCTGGTTCATAATTCACTCACACATAGCTTTGATTTATTGTACAGCTTGAGTATAAGAATTAATACATACCAGTAAAAAAAGCTTATATCCAAAATAAACGACTTTAGGATTCAAAATATTAAACATTAATTAATGTATTCTATTCAATTGACTTGCAAACAAAATACTCTTAAAAATATTATTCTTTTGTCTACATCATCCTATCGAGATAAACATTAGTTGAAATGGTCTTATTTCTTTCTTCCCTGGAATCAGAAGGGAAATAAGAGAATACACTAGACTAAAGCAAGAATCAAATATTTTAAAAGCTAGTTGCTACGAAATACAATAACATTCTGTTCTCTTTGTATTTCCAGGAGTAAAACAAATGAGTTATGAAAGGAATGACGATTTCCGCTATGACAAAAGTAGTAGTGTAAAATTGCAACTAATATTCCTTGTTAACACCACAAAAAATTGCCTATGACATAAATGGTATGTGTTAGTATACCTGCATTTGTGTAGGTAGGTAGTTCATGTCACTCTCTTATGGTCTCCATATGGTTTACTAGTTGTGAAGAGGTTATATAGAATGAAGAAAGCTTCAGAGGCTAGAAAACTCGGGATATACATTTTGTGAGTGATTCAAGGTCGCGCCGTGGCTGAGTGGTTAGACCTTAGACCACTCGCCTCTCACCTAGACGGCCCGGGTTCGATCCCAAACGACCGCATGTGAGATTTGTGGTGGACAAAGCGGCACTGGGGCTGTTTTTTTCCGGGTTCTCCGGTTTCCCCCACCATCGCGTTCCACCGGTGCTCCATCTTCATCAATGTATCATCAGTGTCACCGCCTGCAATGCAATAAGTAGTTAAAGCGGGCGTTACCCACTACAAAAAAAAAAAAAAAATTGTGAGTGATGAAGGAAACTTAAACATGGCATTTTAATCAAAATTATTAGAGTCATTTTGAAAAGTAAAATATTTTCGAAATATATGAAGGGTAATTAATAAATGGGTTAAATTTGCACACACTTCGCAATGTTTCGCGGAGCCTTTGCCCGCATTCTCAGCTGTGGTTCAAAGGCTCCGTAAAACATTGTAACATAACTCACGGGGAACCTTGGCCTACCACCCGTCCGCTGAGTCTCCATCTCGGTCCACTATAGACGTCATGGAGGGTGATACGTGGTCAGCGCCCCGAGCCCCCCAGCCGGTTAATGCGGTGCCCATGACCTGTTGCCGCTACTTCTCCATCAAGTAGCTCCTCAATTGGCCCCCCAGGGACCTTACGAGGCTGAGTGCACCCCGGGCCAGGTCTCCCAGCGGGTAAAAATCCCCACGCCGGTACTGGGAATCGAACCCACGTCTCCCGCTTGGTAAGCAGCTGCGCTACCACCGCGCTAAGGAGACGACCCGTAAAACATTGTCCTACCCAATAAATAAGTGAAGTGTGTGTAATTTTTAATCCTTTTATTATATATGCCATCACTGTAAGTAGCTTAATAATTTACATTACTTGTAAATGAGGTGGAGACATTTTAATGAAAATATATTATTTAAATATTCGTGTCGTATCTTTAGAATGTGCTGAACTTAAATCCTAACTTCCGTATTTAACAACTTTTCGTTTTTGAGTTACACGTACACACACACACTCACACGGACCTTTTTCTAAAAATCTTAATGGTTTCCACTCGCATGACTTTTTCTCCATACTCTGTAACAAACTTTTGTATTTACTTCATGCTAATCAATTAAACATAAGCATAAATGGTCTTTTAATTAGTTTCTTATAACTAGAAGAGAAATAAAGGAATGCACTAAGCTTAAACGATAGTCATATCTTATGGAGGCTGGTTTGTTATGTAAATGGCATTTGGTTACGTTTCTATGATCAAGAATAAAAGAAAACAAAAAAGGAATCACAAATTCTCTTTTGAGAAAAGTTTGAAGTCTTTTAAAATTGAAACCATTAGTAAAGAATATCTCGGAAATTGTTAATTCTAGAAAAGCATGTATACGACCTAAATTTAGGTTTAACGGGATCTATATTTTTCTGTCGTAAGTTTTCGTCTACCTCTTACGATTTACTAGTTATGCAAAACTCATTCAGGATGAAGAGGACTTCATAGGCTATACCCAGAAAATTAAATATGTTAATTTTATTTGACATGTACGGTAGTTAAATTCATAGCCGTTATCCGTTTTTGAGAAAATTAAAATTTCCCCAAAATGTTTCCAAGTAAAGGTTGATTGAGAGGGGGATTTTCTTAAAAATCTTTATATTGCATCCTTGGAAGATGTTGAACTTCAGGTTCACGGTTTCGAGCCTACCTGACCAGTGTGTTTCTTGGGGGCTTCCCGGGTCACCAGGAGAGTGCTGGAAAGTTCATCCCGTTAATTTTCCAGTCCACCATTTCTGTTGCTTTCATCTCTCTTTCAGGGTTACAGGACCAGGCGAGTGTGGTCTACTGGTTGAAGCTGGTTGGTGGCTTGCACCTCATAAAAGATTATCCTGGAGTCATCATCGGGACCACTCGATCGGGATCAGCAGCTTTTGGGTTTGGGACCACCTCTGAGGATCCGTTAGGTTCCCTTATCGGCGTCTAGAATCCGACCCTGCTTACGCCCGTCGTCGTCCGGATCTGGTCGCCCTTTAGGAGTCTCTCTCATTCGTTTCTCCTTTCAGTGTCCTGGGGACACCTTTATGCCTAATCATATACCTAACCCGACACGCAACCTATAAAGTTGGTTAACAATGCGCAGTTTGAAAAGAAGATGGAGAAATAAACAATGAGTGCAGTGGCGACTGCTATTATTAGGTAAATGGTAGCGATTAATTTTATATACCAGATGGCTCAACTGCCCCGGTTTTGGCGTTTGCAGTTATCTTTTCACGTTAAATGAGTTGCAGAGCTCAACGAAACTATTTCAAGAAAAAAGCGGCAAGTGGGGGACTGACGACTGGAACCTTCGGTTTATCCTCTCAGTGAACTCGCCGTATCCGCTGATAAGCAAGATGGGTTAAACGAAGGTCACTTAGCTGGTTCCTCATTTGTCAGTTTCAACTTGAATTATCACCGTTGAGTTCGGCATCCCCTCTAACGCATGAAGGGATATCTACACTCAAGTACGGGGCCATTGGGCCACCTGAAATAACATTGTATTTGTAATTGCATACTTTTATATTTGCATTTATTTCGTTGTATCAACGTCACTCAAATGAAAATTGATATTTTACTTGACATAATTTATTTGTGAAAATAATTGCTCACACAGGTATATAGGAGCAAACGTGGCGAATATTTTGAATTTTAATTACTAGTAACTATTTAAATATGAGAGGCGTTCAGATATGGTACTGGTACCATCGAAAGAAGTTTGCATTTAGAAGTGTCATCTCTTACCAGATGACAGTTAAAGTTTCAGTTATATTTATCATATGGTTACGTAATCATAGCCGATTGAATCAATCACTTCTGTTCATTTTGATAAGTGAAAAAACTTTCGGACGGTGATTAAACACTTTTATTTAAATGACTTAACACCGAAGGAGATCAAAGCCGAGTTAGATAAAATTCATGGCAATCTGCCCCTATGTCTACTAAAGTTTACAATTGTCTAAATGAGTTTATATTTTGCCGTGTGTCCACATCGTTCAGAAGGTCCAGTGAAAATGACTTCTTGCGAAATGATTGACAAAATTTACGATACTGTTTCGACTAATCGACGAATCAAAGTTCATGAAACAGTTGAGTGTTTGCTCTCAACGGAGAATAAATGGAACCATTCGATCGATCGGAGTCTGTTTGGCAATTTTCTTTCGTAATCCTGACGAGTTTCTCCTTCGATAAGCCGTGGACGAAACTTAGATACAGCACTAAGATCCAGAGACAAAAGTGCAGTCGAAGAAGCTGATTTTTAAATTAAACTGGTTCCGAAAAACGCAAAGATGGTGAAATCGGCCAATAAGGTGCTGTATTATGCATCGTATTTGCACCGGTTGATTGAAGAATTCAAGGGAATAACGCTCTCATCTGACAAAGAAGCAGATTCTCTACTATCAAGACAATCCACGGGTGCACACTTAAAATTGTGGAACCAAGGTTTAAATTATTCAATATTCACCGTATTCATAGATTTGGTTCTCAATTACTTTTCTAATTTTCAAACTTGAAAAAGTGGCTCGGTGGAAAACGATTCATGTCGAACGATGAGGTTAGCTCTCAAATAGATGCTTATTTTGAGGAATTTCCTATATTGGAGGCCCAAAACAGAGTGAAGAACTCTAGTAAAATGCATCGAGCTGAAAGGATATGTGGAAAATAAAAAGAAATATATAAAAATAATTCGATTTTATATATGTTTCTAAGGACTTTTAGAACGCCTCTCGTAGATGTAGACCATGTTTACCGTGGCAATATTTAAAACAACGTATAGCTTTTCACGGGTATTAAACAACTGAAAATCTACTTTTATCCTTGCAGTTCGATTTATAAAAAAAGTGAACAATAATTTCCTAGAAAATCCTTTACTGTATTTATTTTCTAGTAAGAGAATATACTTATTAAGTTTCTCGTCTCATGTGTATTACAAAGATGCAGTAATGCTGCGGCCCTTTTTGTAACTATCGCTTCCATAGTTCCAACTGTTCAGCAAAGGTTTAACTGTATCGTACATTTTACTAGAAGTTGATTTTCCTTACTCGTTAAGCTTATTTAAATACCTTAACTGATATTTTTATCATCTATTCAATGATTATGAATGTTATTTGACGATATTAATGACATCTGTGTTGTTTATTGGATGTTGGATTTACATTTAAACCGTTTCACCAGCATAAAATACCGATGCAATCTGTATATTTTTTTCGTGGAATCCTCTTAATATCAAAATACTTAACCTTTAAAACGGACGACGATATGACACTAGAAGAGTTAATATATTAGCACTGAAACCTCGTAGGCATAATATAAAATATCTAATTTGCTCCATTCACATGACTTTCTCTACATCTCTACAATAAATTATTGTTAAACAGCTTATTCTTCTATTTACTTCATGCTAATCGAGAAAAAATTAACAGAAATGGTTTTATTGCTTGCTTCCTTGTAAGTAGAAGGGGAATAAGCCAGTACAATAGGCTAAATCGATAGCCAAATGTTCTAAAGCTGGTTCTGGTTGCTATGTGATATGAGTTTCGTTGTTTGTATGGACAAGAGTTGATACATTCCCGTATGAGAAAGTATAAGTATTTTAAAGCTGAAACCAATAACGGTCAACCTCACGAAAAAAATGTATCTGAGATAAATTGTGTATTTTAATAAGACTGAGGTAAGTTTTTGTCTATCTTACCGTTTACCAGTTGTGTAAAATTCCGCAAAATTCATCCAGAACTTGCCTACTCCTGGCCACGCAAAGAAATTGATTTCATTTCAGTCTCATAGCAACCACATTTTAAGACATATGACTGTCGGTTTGGCGTAGTGTATTACCTCATTCACCTCCTACTTACAAGAAAGCAAGTAATAAAACTGTTTATACTAATATTTATTTCGATGAGCATTAAGTAGATAGATGAATAAACTTAACAATAATGTGTTACAGAGATGTAGAGAAGGTCATGTGAATGGAACACATCAGACTTTTCTATATATCTCGACGCCCGAGATTCTATAAGAATCACATACTAACATCAAACGAGAACTAATTAATTTTCGTTGTGAATACTTTTAAATTAATACACACGGTGACAATGTACGCTCAAAGAATTTAGTGATTATTGGGTAATACTGCCTAACCGTTGAATGCAAATTCTCATCCATTAACGACAGGCGATCGAAACGTACGTCGCTCTTATAAGAATTCGTAAAACATACAAAAAACCTATCCTAATATACCACAGCGTATAGGGCCGTAATAAATCCATATTCCAAATTGGCGTTCAACGTGAACCTATAACAAATACTATGTCATCTCAGCGTTCAAGCGTGCTATTTAAAATTATCACTCCAACGAGCAATGTTAAAGCTGTAACTCATTCTATTACAAATTGGTGATCCAACGTCAAGCCGTAATACAACTTCTACTTCAGTACTTATTTATTTACTCCCTTTTATCAGGACATGTTACAACTTCAGGTAGTAATTTCCTACAAAGAAGGACAAATCTTAACATAAAGGCTTGGTTTCTGCTGTGGTGACTTTCCAATTGGAACTCTGTACCGACACGACACTGTTTATTGATAGGCTACCTCATTCATGGGCAAAACCTGTCACTTACACCGGGGTTCCACAGCATCTCATGTGGTAAACGGGTAGGTCGAGATTCACCAGTGGTTCCCGAAACAGAAAACGCCCATACCCAGGCTAAACTTTACCTCTCTACACCAAAGTGTGTAGGTGCTATGCTGTTTTTCCGAGAGGTGATGCAGAAATCACACTATAAAATGCTAAATGCAGTACATTTTTACTTTGTCTCCCATGCACAATGTATGTAGTAGTACAGAAGGTATTAAATTCCACTCAAAAACTCGATACTCAGATTTCATTGGAAATACATTTTGAGAAAACATGAATAAAAAAATAATATATGTTCCATTTTGCAAACAAACTATACTTATAAAAGATAACTTCTTTATCTACATATGATAATCATGATAAACAATGCTGGAAGTGGTTTTGGCATTTAGTTCCTTATAAGTGGAAGGGAAATAAGAAAATACTCTAGGCTAAAGCCACAGTCAAGCCATTTAAAAGCTGTCTTTATGTGGTTGTCATGACAAGGAGTAGTACAAAAGAGATGCAAAACGTATGAAAACTTCCCGTTTGGGCCCGTTTTAAAATTGGAACCAATAAGAGGGAATATCTCTGAAACGGCTAACTCTACAAAAAATATACCGTATAAATTTTAAGAGATATATATCTTTACGGTTTATTAGTTACACAAAAGTCATTCAGAATGAAGAGAGCTTCAGGGGATATTCCCAAGAAAATCAGAATATATTTTTTAATTGCTACGAAAACATCTTTAAAATACGGCATTTTAATCAAAATCGTTTGAGCCAAGTTTTAGAACATTTCGAAAAGTGTTCAATGTAAAGTGTAGTTGGGGTGGGGGATTTTCCTCAAAATTTTTGGGTCGTATAATTGGAAGATACTAAACTTAATACTAATTTTGGGATATAAAAAATTTGAGTAATACTGTCCATAGTTCTTGGTTGCTGAAAAACGCGTATTTCCGGTGAAATCTCAGTATCGAAATTTTTGATGGATTACAATACACTTCTCTACCTATTATGTACATTGTACATAGCATACCTATATACCTGTGTATATAATATGTTTGTGTGTGTCTTTTAACAGCATAACTTATTCAAAACTGAAAAGTGCGTTACGTAAGTTCAGCATTTTCCAAGGACGTGACACGATGTTTTTTAACATCTACGTTTTATTGTACTGCCAACAATTAATTTTCTGTATACCTATATAATTCTGTAATACGAGTTAATTCTTGGCTGTAACTATTATGGTACATAACAGCACACCGTTAGCAAACAATAAATGGGGAATGCGATCCCTCTGTACTGCGCATAAAGCGTTTTGTTCCTTAAATACCCAGCAGCAATTTCCAATATTAAGCAAGTGTGCATGTTGTATTGTTGGAAGAAATACAAGCCTTGCTAACGCGTGATTATGTTGCTAGACTATTACGACACGAAGGTTGTTATGTTTACACTCAGCCAGGCTCCCCATACACTGCACAGAGACTCGAGTTTAGACCCTGAGGGCCCCTTGCCTTTTACATATCCCAAGGATAAAGGGAGAGCACCGAAAGGTGGCCAGATCCTGATGACGAAGGGTGTAAGCATGGATGGGGTCCCTAACGTTACAGATGGAACGCCTTCGACGCTGCAGAGTCCTTGCTCACGAGCCCAGAGTCTCCATGGTTCCTTCGGAGGGAGACCAGATCCCAATGGAACGGTACCGACTAGGTCAGGAAAAACCTATACAGGAAGCAATTCCAGCATACAACCACAACCCGCTTGGTCCATGAACTGTAAAACATTTTTACTTTCTCTACACGTAATATGTACATAGTGTACAGAAAAGGTATTGCATTCCACCCAAAATTTTCATACCAAGATTTCACCGGAAATACATGTTTTCTGAATCCAAAATAAGCATTTTAGAAAAAGGTCCGTGTCTATGGACATCATAGCTCAAAAACCTAAACTCCGTTGAATACCAAACTTAATATTTATGTTAAATATCTTCCAAGAATGCGACACAAACATTTTCAGAAAATCCTCCAACCCCAACTACCCTTTACACGGAACTTTGTTGTAAAACTTTGATTTTCTCGAAAATAGCTGTAACGATTTTGATTAAAGTATGTATATTAAACATATTTATTTGCCTGACAAATAAAATGTATATATTAAATTTTCCGGGAATAGCCTCTGAAGACTACTTTATTCTGGATGAATTTTACGGAATTTTGCATAACTGACAAACCGTAAGAAAACCTACCACACACAAAATCTATAGCACGTTAAAACACACACTTTATATTATATACATTTTTTTTTTCGTGGACTTCATCGTTTTTGAGATATTCCTTGCTTTTGGTTTCAACTTTGAAAAACATATTTTTCTGAAACAGGAATTTGTCAACTCTTATCCAAACAAACAAAGGAACTTCAGTCACATTGTAACCAGATGTTACTATCACTTTTACTAACCTATGTTACTCCCTTATTTCGCTTCTACTTACAAGGAAGCAAGTAATACGACTATTTCTCCTAATTTTTTCTCGATTAGCATGAAAAAAATAGAAGCATAAGCTTTTTAATAATAATTTGTTACAGAGACGTAGAGAAAGTCATGTGAATGGAACACGCCAGATTTTTTACAGTGTATAACACCCGCATTTACTACATCGGCACCGTGGGCGGTGACACTGAAGATGCATGGCATGATGCTGGAGCACCGGTGGAATGCGAAGGCGAGGGCAACCGCAGAATCTGGAGAAAACCCGTCCATGTGCCACAAATCCCACATGCGCATGCTTGGGAGCGAATCCAGTGAGAGTCAAGTGGTCTAACCTCTCGGCCACGGCGCGGTCGAGTAGTCTCTGAAACAGATGGCAAGGAAATAATGGGAACAGAAAATGGTGGGTCTGAAAATTTGTATTGACCCTACACAGTATTCCTTTGGTGAACTGGGGAAACCTCCTAAAAGTCTGGTGTAGTCCAGCTTTCTCTGACTGTTCCAAATATATGCTATTCTTGCAACAGATTATTCTGTTATCTACATCATACTAACCCAGATAAATTTTAGCATAATTGTGTTATTACTTGGTTCCTTTGAAGTAGAAGAATAAGGAAATACATTAGCCTAAAGCCATAAGTGAAACAATTGAGGTTCCGTTCGTTTTACATGAATCCGATTGAGAAAAGTATTGTATTTTAAAGCTGAAACCAATAACAAGTAATATCTCGGAAACAATCAGTAGTACAAAACAGCGTATATGGCAAGCTGTGTGTTTTAACGTGATATAAAATAGAGGTTTTTAGAGCCTTTTCCCAGAAAATTCAGGATACATATTTTATTTGTGATGTAAATAGCTTTAATATATGGTGGTTTAATCAAAATCGTTAGAGCCATTTTTGAGAAAAACAAAAATAAAAAAAAATCCATATAAAGGATAGTTAAAAATCTTCTTAAAATTCTTCCATATCACATCCTCGGAAGATACCAAACTTAAATACTAAGTTTGGTATTTAAAGGTATTTTAGTTTTAGAGCTATGTTGTCTACAATTGCACCTTTTTCTAAAAATGTTTTTCTTTGAACTCCAACCTCCTTTCCGATGAAATCTCGGTATTACATGTTATACCTTCTCTATACACTATATGCATAGTACGTGTACAGAAAATAAAGATTTATATGACATAAATTTTGTGTTTTAACGAAATCTACATATTTTGTGAACTAAGTTTTTGTCTATCTCTTGCTGTTTACAAGTTACACAAAATTCAGCAACATTTATCTGCAATAAAGAGGTCTTCGGGGGCTATTTCCAGAAAATTCAAGATATTCATTTTGTCATGTAAATATCTTTAATATCCAGCATTTAATCAAAATCGTTAGAACCATTTTTAAGAAACTAAAGTTTTTTCGAAAAAGTGTACATATAAACGATAGTTTAGTGGGAGGGGGGATATTCCGCAATCTTCGTGTCGCACCCTTGAAAGATTCTTAAATATGAAGTTTGATATATAACCGACTTCTCATTTTTTAGCTATGTTCGCAGACGCACGCGCACACAAACACACACGTATTTTTTCTAATTTTCACTTTCTCTACACGTACTGTGTACATTGTGTATAGAGAAGGTATTGTAATGCACCCAAAATTCGCTACCGAGTTTTCATCAGAAATACATGTTTTGGGACACCCTAAATCCCAAAAAAAAGTATTTTTAGAAAAATGTCCGTTTGTTTGTCTGTGTGTATGTGGACAGCATAGCTCAAAAACGAAAAGTCTGTTAAAAACCAACTTTGATATTTAGGTTTGGTATCTTTCAAGGCCACGACATGAAGATTTTCAGGTAAATCCCTCCACCCTCCAACTACTCTTTACATGGAACTTTTTTCCAAAATTTTTATTTTCTCATAAATGGCTCTAACGATTTGGATTAAAATATCGTATATTAAAGATATTTACTTTACAAATAAATTGTATTTCTTGTATTTTTGGAAATAGTCTCTGAAGGCTACTTTATTTTGAATGAATTTTGCGGAATTTTGCATAAGTGATGGACAGAGACTTACCACACAAAAAATATAGATCACGTTAAAACACACAATTTATGTAATATACATTTTTTTCGTGTAGTTGTTGTTTTTTATATATTCCTTGTTATTTGTTTCAGCTTTGAAAAACTTAATACTTTTCTTTTATAGGAATTTGTCAACTCCTGTTCATACATACAAACAAACAAACTTCAGTCACATAGCAACCAGCTTTTGACTATCTCTTTATCCTATGATACTCCCTTATTTCTCTTTTACTTACAAGGAAGCGAGTAAAACGCTATTTTTGCTAATTTTTTCTCGATTAGCATGAAGTAAATAGAAGCATAAGCTTTTAATAATATTTTTGTAGATGTGTAGAGAGAGTCATGTTAATTAAACACATAATATATTTTTATATAGAGGGCCGTAAAAGTGAATTTCCAATGAAATTTAGTTATCGAATTTTTGGGTGGAATGCAATACCTTTTATTCCTGCGTCCTATGTATGAAGTTGAGAAAGTAAAAAAATATGACCTTGTGATTTCATTCACATGGGTTTCTCATTGTTTTGAAAACTAACCGACTATTATAAAAGATTATTGTTGTATGTATATAATTTTAATCAAGATAAACATAACCAGAAATGTTCCTATTATTTAGCTCCTTATATGTACAATTGAAATACGGACTCCACTGCGCTAAAACCATATTGAAATCTTTTAAAATGTTTCGCTCTGCGATTGTTATTGAAATTTGGTACTCCTTCCTTGGTCAGGAGCAAAACAAATTGGAAACGAAACACATGACTTCCTACATTTTAAAAGTTTTAAACACTTCAAAATTGAATACAAATTGGGAAATATCTCGAAAATATTTAGCTCTGCAACAAAAATGTACACGACATAAATTGTGGGATTAAACGAGATTTGGATTTTTATATAGTAAGTTTATGTCTACCTCCTATAGTGTACTGATTGTTCAAAACTTATTCAGGATGGAGAGAATTTCACGGACCATTCCCAAGAAATTCAGGAAATATTTTTAATATACAGTACTTTAATAGAAGTTGATAGAGCTACTTTGAGAAAATAAAAGTTTTCGAAAAGTTTTCCACGTAAAGGATAATTTGAGGAGGGGGTATCTTTCTGAAAATCTTCGTGTCGCATCCTTGAAAGATAGTACACCTAATAAGAAAATTTGGTATTTAACGGACGATTCGGTTTTGATTTATGCTGTCTTCGGGCGCATGAGCGCGTGCGTGTATACGCACACATAGACTTTCTCTACAATTTTTTTTTGGGGGGGGAATTCAGTTGTTCTTAAAACATATACAATATCGGTGAAATATTGGTAACGAAATTTTGGATGGAATGCATTATTTTGTCTAACTACGTACTATGTATGAAGTTGAGAAAGTAAAAATGCAAGAGGTTACTTTGTTTTGCCAGATTATAAATGAAATCGCTTCTTTTTAGAAACCTTTTACAGAGAAGCTGCGTGAAACATTGTTAAATTGTTACTATGGTCCTGACGGTGACGGTGTAAGCGTCAATGGAGTGGAAACACCTCTCGTTTCCGAAGCTGGCGGCATTTACCTGGAAGGTGATGGCCACATTGTTTTGGGACAGCGCGGGTGTCATATTCGTGGAGTTTTTGGAAAGAGGGAACACAGTGACCACTGACCGATACTCCGAGACCATGACACAATTGCGCGAAGCAATCAGGAAGAAACAGCTAGGACTCCTCACTGAGGATGTCATCTCCCTTCACGATAACGTGCGACCTCATACAGCCCAGAAGAACACCACGCTGTTGAGGGAGTTTCTCTGGGATATCCTCGACCACTTTCCCTACAGCCCGGATCTCGCTCCAAGCAACTTTTAATCTTTTTCCTCACTTGAGACCGACGATTCGCTTCAGATGAGGAGGTGCAACACTTCACAATAACGTTCAGTCACGCATGGACAGAAGGTCTATCAGGAGGGAATATTAAAACTCATCCCACGAAGCCAGAGGTGTCTCAACCGATAGGGAGACTATGTGGAAAACGAACCTAATGTTTTTATTATTAATTGGCTATATTGGATGTACGAAATAAAATATTCTCGTTTCACTGAGGGCTTTGCAACCTCAGTTTCTGATCATTCCTCGTAATTTGTAATTCTTTTAAGGATAAACAGCTATGAAAATAAAAGTATCCACTGGAAATGTTAGTACAGCAATATGGAATTAGTCTTAAAATATCTTATCAATAGGTTCAATAATTTACTTTGTTGCTGTATTTACAATTTATATGATGTGTAGACGCATTTCTGTATTAGACATATTAAGCTTTTATGATGTATTAGCGCTTTGAAGAACTGTTCCACACAATGCAATTATTTTCTGAACTAATTAATATTTTGAGTTTGAACTTTTTAATAGGGCATACAGAATTTCAGAGATAAACTTTTAATTATTCTATTGTTTGGGAAAAAATAAACGTCAAGATATGAGTATTCATTTTTAATTCTCTAGCACCTACATAACAGATATGTATAGAAAGTATTGCATTCCCCCAAAATTCTAATGGAGAATTCAATGGAAATACACGATTTAGGACAAAAATTATAACAAGATCCGTATGTGTATCTGTGTGTTGATATGTATGGTAGGGGAAAGGTGCCTAAAATGACATACTTTTATTAGGACCCTCAGTTTTTAGTACATTAATTAATTAAAAATTAGAGAAATCTGTTGAATGATTACAATAGTTTATGGGTGAACTATGCACATTCAAAATAGTCCCTAGCATAATACGGAAATTCAGAAATTTTGATTTTTGTAAATGTGGTTAGTATGTCATTTTAGGCTGCTTGGGAGGGCAAATTGACATAATATATTTTTTACTTGGAATTAGTATATGCAATTAAAAAGTATACACATATTGGGCAAAACCAAAATAATGTGAGACATTACTTAACAAACGGATTCTTATTTCAAATACTATGTATTTGAAAAATTAATGGAAATGATATTTATTTTTAAACAGAAGTATTTCTAGACGTGATTGTATCTTAAATTCAGTAATAGAGTAAAATGACATATTAGGAGGGCAAAATGACATACTATATGTCGTTTTACCCTTCATCACATTGCTTCATATTAGTCATTATAGCCTCAAATGTTACAACCATATCAATAAAGTACTAGTGCAGAAGTAAGAACATACCTTTGTTATATTAACCTTATGTATTCCAGAAGTTACAAATATAGGAGTTATTACATAAAATTCAGGACTTATTTCTTGAATCGCCTGACTGCACAAACACGTTTTCCGCTCTGAACGCGCCAAAACTAACCGAAGCACTATCGAGCGACAATGGAAATAGTGTAATGGTGGCACTAACTATGGGAAGCAAAATTTAGCTTCCATCTTTTGTATCTATCGAAAATAATAGTGATGTGTCGTTTTACTCACCTATGCCATTTTGGCACCTTTTCCCTATATGTCCACGTGTTTGTGAACAACATAGCTCAAATACGTGTAGGTCATTAAATACCAAACTTGGTATTTAAGTTGCTAATGTTCCAAGGACGCGACATGAAGATTTTCAAGAAAATGCTACCAACCCAAACTACTCTTTAATGGAACATTTGTTTTAAAATTTTGATTTACACAAAAATGACTATTATGATGAAAATACCATTTTGACATTTTTGTGACAAATGAAAGATATTTCTTGAAATCTCTGAAGGGCTTTTGCATAACTGATAAGCCTAAGAGATAGACAGAACCTTATTACACAAAGCATGTGGAAACACTCAATTTTTCAGATAACATGTTTTCAGATATTCCTGGTAATTTATATCAGTTTTAAAAAAACCTATAGTTTCCTCATGATTTGCTTCATATCACTTTTGCTTTAGTCCTGGCCGTGCAAACATAACCGAATTGCAATTGTCCCACATAGTGACCAGCTTTCAAAATATCTGACTATAGCACGGAAGCACCTGCTATTTTTCTTTCTCCATTAGCATTATTTAATTAAAAGAATAATCTATTATAAGAATAGTTTGTTTGTGCAACAGATAGAGAAAGTTGTGTGAATGGAACACATCACATTTTTATCCTAACACTTATAAGGAGGTATATCAAATGTCATCGATTTATATCCAAAACTAACTCTTGTTGAACTCTTTTATATTTATGAGAATGTGTCGAAAATTTAAAGCCCAAGAAAAGAGACTTTAAGAAGTGAAATTAAATTGAGTTTTATGGATGCCCTTCTAACTGCTGCAGTTCTCTGGGTCTCATTCTATGTTGGAGTAAAAGACTGCTTAATTTTACTCAGATGCCTCTTTATCAGGCTTGAGGTTCATCTATGTGTCGTAAATCTACGACACGGGATCAACGGCTTAGCATGGTTTCTTTTGGAAGGGAAGTAAAGAATGCTTTATACCTGGAAATATCCATCGCCCTCCACCGGGTTTCATCCTGCAACCTTGGGAAGCAGAGACTACGCAGGATGACGACTTAAGAATTATAACACTAAAATAACACTGTTTTTGACTTAATTTTTCTTCAAAAGTCTTTGCTATGTATACATCCACTTTTTTATTACCTCCTCTACTTCTCTGGAACCAATGTTAATTATCTAAATTATCATAGCCAATAACATATTTTATGAAAAATTATTAATATTATATATTAAAATGTTCGATCTTTTAACAATTTATCGAATGTAGTAGTCAAAGTTATTGAAACAGCAACACGTAAAGTTGTTATGAGTGGTTCAAAATCTTCAGTTCAATAAGTGTTAACAAGTGTTCTTTATTTACATAATAAAATTTATGAAATAATAAATATCTTCCGAAGTACATATTTATCAAATTTGAACAAAATTTAGCGTTCATAACAGGAATGGAATCTGAGTAAAAGTTTCATAAAAATATATACAAGAATATATAAATCAGAATTTCACTCTGTGTGCTTTAATACCTTGAAGTTGTCTTCCGAGAGAACCAGAACGGAAGTGACGCGGAGATTTGAGTCCTGCGTAGTATACGCGGCAAACACTTCAGTTCGATTGTTTTAGTGCATGGTTTGCTTCACAATGAGTCGAATTAGTCATTATTTTGTTCTGTTTGTTACTGTAATTCCGAGCGATTGTAAATAGAGAGTATTTACACCACTGGAATGCCGGGCAAAAGGGTGACATTGGAACAATGAATTTTCATGCACGTCACGTATATGAAAAGTTACTCACGATGGTAGCACTCTGGGCAATATTCATACATTTCTTGACGCTGAAATTCCATACAGAGGTACAGTTAAGACGACTTGTTATTTACAGAAACTATTAGTGCGGTGCAATGTTCGAATTTGAGACGCCAAACCTGGCAGGCGTCTTGCTGCATATCCGAACATCAAAACGTATTAGTGCAGCGTCCAGTTTAAAATGCTCGAGTGCGATCAATTATTGTTCGCAGGAGCATATTCATGATACAAATAAAACTTCAATGTTTACGTTACTTTATCTAGCACGTATTACAATGTACAAGGAGATAGAGAAGGTATTGTATTCCACCCAATAATTCGATATCAAGATTTCACCGCAAATACATGTTTTGTGATTACACAAATACAAAAAAAAAAAAAATGTTTAGAAAATGTCAGTGTGTGTGTCTGTCTCGTGTATGTCTGTGTGTGTCTTCGGACAACATAAATTAAAACGAACAATCCGTTAATTATCTAAATTTGGTGTTAAAGTTCAGTATCTCCCAAATATGCGACACGAGGATTTTCAAGAAAATCCCCACACACAAAACTACTCTTTACATGGAAAAGTTTTAGAAAATGTTGGTTTTCTCAAAAATGGCTCAAACATTTTTGATCAAAATGTCGTATATTAAAGACAAATGAAATGCTTAATTCGAATTTTCTGGAATTGCCCCCGAAGAGCTATCATTCTGGATGACACATATAAGTATGTATTTTTATAAGTTAACTGTTTCCAAGATATTCCTTGTTATTGGATTCAGTTTTAAACTACTTAAGCTATTCTCAAACGAGATATCATCTTTCGTTTCATAGCTCTTTTATTTTACTTCTAGTCACTCAAAGAAGTCCGAATTTCAATTTATTTACCAAGCGACTGTTTTCAAAATATTTTTCTATCGCATTAGCTTAAAGTATTCCTTATTAACCTTCTGCTTACAAGGAAGTAGGAATAAGTAAATTTCTGCTAAGGTTTTATGTCGATTAGCATGAGGTAGATAAATGAATAAAGTTTTCTAATAATAGTTTCTTTGCAGAGCAGGTGGAGAAAGGCATGTGAATGGAAACATCAGATTTTCGAAAAATGTTCCATGTAAAGGGTAGTTTGGGATGGGGGGATTTTCTTGATAATTTTGTGGCGCATATTTGGAATATACTGAACTTCAATATCAGCATAAATACACAGACGGACATTATTCTAAAAATGGTTTTCTTTTTTGGACTCAGAGAGTACTTTTGGGTGGAAATAAATGCCTTCTCTACATTGTAAATGGAAGAACAGGTAAAAATGTTCTTTTTTATTCAGGCTACCTTAAACATATATTTCCGGTGAAATCACGACAATATCTTATCTACCTACTCTGTAGGTACATTGTGGCAAATATAAAAAAGCCTAAATATGAGTCAAATAAAATTGTAAACTAACGGATTTGTAACGGAAACGGTCACCAACTCAAAAAAAGTTCATTTGACATATTTAAGGGGATATATTTTTGTGGGTTGTAAGCTGTAAAAGATAGACAAATAGTTACAGAAAACTTATTTTTCCTTGTAAACGGTAGTTGGAGTTAAAATTTTCTTGGAGGACAAATTTTGAGTAGAAATATTGGTATTTTGAGCTATGCTGTTTACAATTATATTCACGCGCGATTATTTTTCTAAAAATATATGTCCTCAGGGATCTCAAAATATATTTTAACAGTGAATTCTCGGGAGGTGCGAAAGTCAAAATTGTTAAGAGCTGGTCGTTAAGGATACAGTTGAGATTCGGTTCTTTTTGCATGGCCAAAAGTAAAACAAGCGTGATATGAAACGAATGATGACATCCCGTTCGAGAAAGGTTGTGTTTTAAAATTGAAACCAATAACGAGGAATGTCGAAAATAGTTAACTCTGCAAGTAACAAATTGTATGACATAAGTTGTGTTTTTAATAAGATCTACAATTTTTGTGTAATAAGCTTTTGTTCTATATTTTACTGTTTACCTGTTACACAAAACTCATCCAGGATGAAAACGCTTTCAGAGGCTATTCCCAGAAAATTCAAGATTATATTACTTTTTTAGTTAATGTCTTTAAAATATGTATTATAATAAAAATTGTTAGCCAAACTTCGTGTTAGCCAATTGCTGTATTTTTATTTTTGAGAAAATCAAAATTTTCGGAAGATGTACTATGTAAAGGGCGTGAGGGAGGATTCCTAAAAATCTTGGTGTCGTACCCTTGGAAGTTGCTGAGCATAAATCAAATTAACAGAATTTAGTGCGTTTTTGTATTCACGAGGTCTATAAACATTTATTTTCGTTGAAATCTCAATATCGAATTTTTCGGTGGAATACAGTACCTACTATGTACGTGGTTGAGAAAGTAAAAATACAAAATTAAAATGTTCATATTACCTACCCAAACAAATATCTTAAATATTGCGTACTCAAATACTTTCTGAGAAAGTGAAAAACACCTACGATTTTTCACTACAATGGAGCTTTGTGGTGAAAAGCTTTTAAAAGCTCTTCATTTTAATGGATCAAAATAAAATGTTGTGTTGAAGTCAACGTTTTGTTTCTGAATTACGCTATTTACATGAGCTCAGATAACATTTTTGGGAGAGATGAGGGTTTAGCGTACCTAGAAATGCATATTCCCGATGAAACAATTTACGAATATTTGGAGAAAATGGAGTATTCAGAATGCAGTATAAGAATCAGTCTTTAAATTGTAGAAAACGGCTGCTACGCTGTACTTTGATCAAGTACCTCGGCTGCGAATCTAGAAAGTTTACTGCCATGCAAATGCACCCTATCCCCCCTTACATGGCTTGTTATTCATTATACAAGCTTCAGCTATGTTGTTATATCGCTTTCCGTATTGCATTTATTTTTATCATGAGAAAATTAAAATTTGAAATTCATTCTTTTCTCATGAATATGTTGATAACGTACAGTTTTTTATGCTATAAGAAGTTACTTTCTTGGCAGATGCACTGTCTATACTAAGCATGAAGAGGTACTAGAGAGCGTTCGGCTGCTTGGAAGTAATTGGAAGAATAATAAACTGGATATACCAAGCAAATATTATTTATACATGTCCAAGTTTCCATCACAGACGATATCATTAAAAAGTTATAATTTGGTTTTGAATGCATCGTTCCCATTCAACACTAAAAAATTACATTTACTTACACTTTTTGCATTCATTGTACTTAATTCATCTTACTATTAGGAATTTTGTGTAATTTATTCATGAGATCCAGAATTGAATATGCTACAGTTGTAAGGGGTCTTTATAGTGCTAAATATATTAAATTAATTGAAGTTGTTCAATGCAAGTTTTTGAAGTATTTATTTATAATTCTTAAAATCTGATTATTCTATTCGCATGATTTCTTCTACATCTCTCTAACAAATCATTGTTAAAAAGCTTATTATTTTATCTACTTCATGCTAATCCATAAAAACATTTACAGAAATAGTCTTATTACTGGCTTCCTTGTAAGTAGAAGAAGAAATAGGTTAAAGTGATAATCAAATCTTTTAAAAACTGTGTTATGTGATTTAAATTCGTTTCTTTACTGGCGTGTTGGCAAATTCCCGTCCTAGGAAACTTAAAGTATTTTAAAACTGAAACCACTAACAAGGAATATCTCGGAAATAAGTCAACTGACGAAAAAAAGGTAGATGACACAAAATGTGTGTTTTAACGAGTTCTACATTTTTATGTGTAGTCAGTTTTTGTCTATTTCTTACGGCTTTTCAAAAGTCGTCCAGAATGAAGAGATCTTCAGAAGCTATTCCCTGAAATTTCAAGATGTCCATTTTGTTTGTTATGTAAACATCTTCAATATACAATATCTTTATGAAAACCATTAGAGCCATTTTAGAGTAAAACAAAATTTTCAAAACTTTTTCCATGCAAAAGGTGGTTTCCCATTCAGGTTTTGTATTTAACGATCTTTTACACACACGGATCTTTTTCTAAAAATACATTTTTTGGACTCGGAGAACTCAAAACATACATTTTCGTGAAGATTTGGTATTAAATTTTTGGGTTGGAACACAATAATTCCTCTATACACAATGCACATAGAACAGTGGAGAAAATATTTTTGTTTCTTGATGCAGGGAACTCTAAAACGTCTATTTCTTCTGAAATCTCGATATCGAAGTTTTGGTTGGAGTGCAAAACCTTCTCTATCTACGCACCATGTTTCAGGTAGAGAAAGTAAAAATGTCAGTATTTTATTAGGTTAATTTCTTTTTATTCTCTGCTTCTTTTATTTGTGCTTAGAAGTTTATCACATAGAAGAAATTGCTATTCGTTTTCTTAACAAGTAACCACATAATAAAATTGACAGCCCTAAATTAAAGACTTGTATGTTTTTATACTCCAAATATCACAGATTTTTTAATATAATTTTCATTCCAGTGCTGAATACTGATTCACAGGGTATTCAGTCGCTTTTACTAAAAACTTATATATATATATATATATATATATATATATATAAAATTACATAATTTGCAATTTTGATGCATTTAGCATGAATAACCACATATTTGGTTTATCCTGTGATAGCTTATTGACAATAGTAGATTCATATATCATTAAATTTTTATGACGTTATTTGTTTAGTATTTTAGTGCAGTTTATAATTATTTTCTCTAGCATGTGTGTATATATTAGCTAGAGAAGGTATTATATTCCACACAAACGTTTGATACCGAGATTTTACCGGGAATGTGTGTGTTCAGCTCTCCCAAGTCCGACAAAAACATTTTTAGAAAAAGGTCCGGTGTGTGTCTGTTGGCAGCATTACTCAAAAACAAACAGACGGTTAAATACCAAACTTGATTTTTATGCTTAGTATCTTCCAAGAATACGACGAAAAGGTTTAGAGGAAAATTCTCCCTTTACATGAAAAAGCGTTTGAAAGTTTGGTTTTTCTCAAAAATGGCTCTAACGATTAAAATATGAATTTTCTGAAAAGCGCCTCTGAAGACCTCTTTATTCTGGATGACTTTTGCAGAGTTTTGCATAACGGTTAAACCGTAAGAGATAGTCCAAATATTACTAAACAAGGAATCTAGATCTCTAATAACACATAGCTTATGTCATATGTTTTTCTTTTAGAATTGACCGTTTTCAAGATATCCCTTGTTATTGGTTTCAATTTTAAGCTACCTAACTTTTCTGAAAGGGGACCATGGAAAGCGAACCAAACCTCAATTGTTTCACACAGAAACAGCTTTTGAGAGATTTTACAATCGCTTTAGAAAATGTATTTCCTTAATTCCTTCTACTTATAGGGAAGTAAGTATTACGATCAATTCTGCTAATGTTTATCTCAATTAGCATGATGAAGATAGAAAAATAATCTTTTGTACGAATAGTTTGTGTACGGAACAGCTTGAAAAACTTGAACAGAACGCGTAAGATATTTTTACTGATTTTGTAACTACAATAATTTTGTATTTTCTTTTTACTTTCTTCTACATAGTACACGGTATGTAGGTAGGGGAGGTATTGCACATGAAATACACGATATTGGCCCCCTGTATAAAAAACATTTAGAAAAACGTCCACGTGTGTACACAAACACACACACACACACACACACACACACACACACACACACACACACACACACACACACGCTAGCTCAAAATAGAAAATATGGTAAAATACGAAACAGAGTATTTAAGTTCAATATCTTCCAAAAACGAAAACTTTGAGAAAAATCCTCCCACCTTAAACTACCCCTTATATGGAAACATTTTCGAAAATTTTTATTTTTTTAAAAATGACCAACAATTATGATAAAAATAACGTATATGAACGATTCTTACATGTGGAATAAAATGTAAATTTTGAATTTTCTAGCAATAGACTCTGCAGAAATTTCCTGAATTATGGATTACTGGTACACCATAAATGTGGATCTCCTTAAAACACACAATTTATATCGTATACATTTTTGTCGTGAAGTTGGCCATTTTTAAGATATTTTTTGTTATCAGTTTCAGATTTAAAATACTTAAAACATTTTCTCATACGGGAATTTGTCAACTCCTGGTAATGCATAGAAACAGGTTTCAATCATATAGCAACCAGTTGTAAAAGATTTGACAATCGCTTTGGCCTAATGAGTTCTCTTATTTCCTATCTGCTTATAAGGATGCAAATAATTAGACAATTTCTTCTAATTTTAACCTGATTAACATGAAGTAAATAAAAGAATAAACTTTTTAACAATAATTTGATGTAAAGATTTAGAGAAAGTCATATGAATGACGTTTTTTTAAATGAACATTGTAATTCGGGGAAACTGTAGTGTTCACACAGCAAATAAATAAACAAATAATTTTGCTGTGGACGTAAAGTTTGTTCACTAAGAATAGTGTGTAAATGAATTTAAGAGATTTATCTAAACATACGTCATGAGCGTATACGAGAGCTTGTAGCGACCTTTTACAGATTAATACTAAAGTCAGGATAATTACGTCAAGTGTAAGGCTATGGTGAAATCGAAGCCCAATGTTATCGATGGCAGCTGTCACCACTAGGGTGACAGTCAATATTCATTTTTACTTTCTCTAGCCGGAATGTACATACTATTTACATAGTAGCTAGAGTAGCCAAAACTTCGAAGTCGAGATTTGGCCGGAAATGTATGTTTTAAAGTCCCTTGTGTCCAAAAAAGCATTTTTAGAAACATGTCCGTATGAAAAAATGAAAAGTCAATTAACTACTTGATATTTAAGTTCATTATCTTTCAAGGATGTGACACGAAGATTTTCAAAAAAATTCACCCACATGGAACATTTTTAGGATATTCTGATATTCTCAAAAATGGCTCTAACGAATTTGGTTATCATGTCATATGTTTAAGATATTTTAATGATAAACGATATGATATGTCTAATTTTCTGAGAATAGCCTCTGAAGACCTTTCATTCTGGAAGTTTTTGTATAACTTTTGTTTAACTGGTAAACCATAAGAGATATACAAAAACTTACTGCACAGAAAACGAAGATCTCATTAAAGCATACAGTTTATGCTATATACATTTTTGTTGTAGAATTAACCGTTTTCGAACTATTGTCTCAGCTTTAAGGTACTTAAAATTATTTCAAACGGGAGACAACTTTCTTTTCGTCTCTCGTTTGTTTACTCATAGCAAGCTAAGAGAACTGAATTTCAATGGTTTCACTTAGCGAACGGTTTTTAAAATATCCTATCCCTTTAGCCTAGTGTATTCCCTTATTTCTCTCCTACTTACAAAGAAGTAAGTAATAAGACTAGTTTTGGCAATGTTTATCTTGATTAGCATGCTCTTATAAAAATAATCTTTTATTAGGACATTTTTATAGAACAGCTAAAGAAAGCTATGTGAATGGAATGCATCAGAGTTTTCCTTTATTTATTTGGTACGTAGAGAAGGTTTTGCATTCCATCAAAAGACCTCGTTACAAAGATTTCACTGGAAATACACGTTTTAGGGTTCCCAGAATCCAAAAAACAGCCATTTTAAGAAAATAGCTCGTATGTTAGTGTCTATGAACACCATATCTCAAAAAAAGAAAAATCGATTATATAACACATTTGACATTAAGTTCAGCATCTTCCAAGAATGGGTAACGAAGGTTTTCAAG
Source organism: Hymenopus coronatus (assembly GCA_030762935.1). Classification (NCBI taxonomy): domain Eukaryota; kingdom Metazoa; phylum Arthropoda; class Insecta; order Mantodea; family Hymenopodidae; genus Hymenopus; species Hymenopus coronatus. Next base: position 98,111,429 of record CM060898.1, on the reverse strand, counting down.
AAAATTTTCCTAACAAAACTACCCTTGATTTGGACAAATTGGAAAAGTTTCCGAACATTTTTAATTCTATTAAAACGCTGTATGTTAAGGATGCTTATATGACAAATGCAATTTATATCTTGGATTTCCTTGTAAGACCTCTTCATTCTGAATTACTTTTGCATAACTTGTAAACCTGAATTATAGACAAAAACTTACTACATACTAATTTTATCATCAAAATATAAGTTTATGTCGAATAATTTTGTTTGTAAATTTTGTTTACTTATGCTTTCCTAAAATGTGAATTCGTTATTCATATCTTAATACTGCTCAAGCAAAGGGAACGGAGTTTCAATACTAGCACCTAGCAAGAGGACTTTAAAAGATTTGACAGTCGTTTTCGCTAAATGAATTTTCTTATTCCCTTTGTACAAGAAAACAGTATCGTAATAAAACAATTTTTAGTAATGTTTATAGGAAAAAGTATGCTTTGCTGAGGCCTAGGTAGAGAAAGTTATGTGAATGTAACACATCAAATTTTTCGGCGTTGCGTTGATCACCAGACGTCACACCCCGCCCTCCTACAGCATAATTTTAACAGTACCTCAGGACCAGCCAGAACTAATCCAAGCTAACGTGTATTACTTGAGCTCCGGCTTAGTGGGGTCACAAGAGCCCTCACACTCTCCTTGGATACCAAACAAGACGACCTAGTTTTGGGTATCTTATAGAATGAAGCAGTATTTATTTATTTCTATTCTCCCTTTCCATCCAGATACACCCCCACCGTTCCGGTATCCAACCAGTTCCTCCATTGAAATATGCCCCTCTCTTATAAGCATCCCCTTCAATTGTATTACGTTTTCTCGATGAAGAAAATTTAGAATTGCAATACATGAATTAGCTTCTAAAAACAAACTTATAGCACTAACGCTGTGGATGTAAAGGAGAAAATAAAATACTCGAAATGTACCATGGTTCTTCAACCCTCTGTCTTTAAACTCCATTTCTTCGATTTCAAAATGTTTTTCAAATATTGAATCTTTATTATCCATAATATCTCTCGACAACTCACTCTTAATCACAGTATCTATCATTCAGTTGATCCAAAGTTTTCTAGATTATAGTACCTTATTAAGCAGCATATTAAACCTAGCAGTTGAATTGGCAGCATTAGGTTATCGGAAGTGCTAGGTGGCGCTGGTGACCTGAATTCGTTTCGTCTTTTCAAACTATGAATTACAGCAATGAGTTTCAAAATGTTGATGCATAGACTGGTGAAGGGAACGTCCACGTTAAAATCATGCTACAATTATCTTCCTTAAAAGATTTTTTCTCAGGTTTCTCTGAAGCCTCATAGCTGCCTGGAGGTCTGGAACGTTTCTTTTCCATACTTCATTTATCAAATATTGTATTCTGTTCATGTATTATAGTGTCCACCATTGTGGTGCTGTATATAACAGGAAATTTAAGAGATTTAAAAGGTGAAGAAAAAACAAAAAGCTGCCGGACGCGAGGAATCACAAACGATATTTTGGTTAACTTGGAGGAGAAAACAACCTTTTCTGTATAATTATTCAAAGACCGTATATGAAAAGGCCACTTTCCAAATTGTTAGAAAAAAGCAAAGGTAATTATTTTAAAGAATAATACTGATAAAGTCCAATATTTCTATCGATCTTTTTGTTTGCTAAATACAATCGGAACATTTTTTGAAGAGTTGCTTTGCAAAACAATGAAAGAACTTTTATTCATGATTGGAGCGAAAAACAATTTGGACCTAGAAAGGGTCTATCAACCGAAGTAGCAATAAATGTAGGATTAAAAATCGTTAAAAATTGGATGATAAATATGTTGCAGGACTTTTAGTTGATATTTCCGGTGCATTCAACAATCTGTGGGGGCTATACTTTCTTGAGATATTATGTTTAAAAGGTGTACCCAAAATGTCTTTATGAGATATTAAGAGATTATTGTAAAGACAGAAAGGTTTTCAGGCAAGATGTTAATGATGCAGTATAGAAACTAAGAAGGTCCACAGGGTTCGGTTTTTGGACCATTATTTTGGGACATTGTATTGGGGAGCAAATATTACATACTCTATTGCATAATTCGATGATCTTTTATTCATTATTAATGGTAAAAGTAGGCATAGCTTGGAAAGCAAATCAATCATAACACATAAAGTAACTGGTGCACAAATTCAAAACTTCAAATAGCACCGAGTTAGACAAATTATATGATGTTGAAGGATAGTTTAAAAAGTAATCTAAGCATAACGCTTAATAATGAAATTATAAGACGACAAAAGCAAGCCGCATCCTTGGAATATATTTGGATGAGAAATTAAATTTTAGGAAACACAATGATTACATAAGAAACAAATCCGAAACCGTGATGATATTGCCCCAAATTATGCAGTCTAACTTTAAACACCATTAAGGGAGTAGTATCAGCTTAAATTTGTAAAAAAAATCTATTTTTTTATAATGTATGCCATGTATATAATAAGCATTTATGGTATTTTAAAGAAAGAACTTCAAATACTTGCGGAGTGATGATTTAAAAAACAAGATTAATATGGCCATAATGTACATGGTGTCAATGAGAGCCTTGTTCTCTTTCGCGTATTCTTTGCATCACTCTTTGTTTCAATTTGGAGCAATATTTTTCATACAAGCTATGCGCATTACTTTGGAGGTTAAGTTTCTCATATTTTGCCATCTTGTGTTCGCTAATATTTTGTTTGCTGTGTATAAACAGCACATGAAATTGTGCTTTTAGTAATTTTGGTGAAATAAACATACATTTGTAGCTTAAAATGGGGAGCAAAAGGAATGAATATAAACAGCGGTTTTTGTTACATTGTAATATTCCTTTAACTTCAATGGCCATGTCAGGAGCCTTTGACTTGTGAAACAGCTCATTATATTCAGGTTAAAGACATTAAATTAACCTTTTTACATCGTTAAACACACACACGTTCATTAACACATTCATATTTTCAAACTCTGTGGGACATGGAGAATAGTTCGGGTTAAAGCAAAATTCCCCACCCCAGCCGGAAATCGAACCCGAGACCTCGAAGTCAGCCACACAAAATTGATAAACAATAAACATGAACTGAAAAGTATGAAGAGCAATCCTTCAAAGAGGAAAACAACATCCAAATTGAATACAGCAGAACCAGGGGCAAGTAGTGCATGTACAGACAATGTTGTTATTGATTTAGAAACAATGAGACAGTGTACACTTAGAAGCATAAAAATACAGAACTAATAAGTAGTTATATTGGAGGACTTGCACACAATTCCAATCAGTCACCGAGCTCCAAAATTTGCAAAGTTTGCCCTAAAACAGGACTTTGTGGGAAGATAATTAAAAGTGGTACTAAGGATTCTGTCATTGATTTCATGAAAGGTAGATTAAAAGTGCTAAGGGAAGTGGGGATTGTTCTTGGGATATCAAGCTCCTGAAATATGAGTATTCAGTGAATATAAAGACTTGTGTCAAATTAAGTCGGCCAAAAAAAGGGCGCAAGCATGCTCTAAAGAAGCAAGACAATGTAGTAAAGGGCTGTTGCACAGCCAAGAAATCAGAAAAGGAAGGAACATCATATGTTCCTAGAGGAAATCATTGAAATAAATGATTGAATATCACTAATTTTTACACCCTTGTAGCTATACCTGTCTTTCCTACAATCTCGACATATCATAATTGTATATTTTCATCCATGATAACACACAGTGCTAGTGTATGAGTCAGTCGGATGCAGGATGTCCAAAATGGAGTCTATTAAGGAGAACCCAAGAAAATGTGTTGCGATATACTGATTTGAGTTAAAATTAAGTAAGAAGTAAAATAATTGTAATCAGTTTCGATCTGATGGTAAGATAATAATATCCTTATTTTGTTGAAACCATATTAGAGGTATACCACTGTTAATGATAGAATGGAATACATTATTCCAGTTAAGACGATGTGTTGATCGAATAAAAGCTGCTAACTTGTTATTCAAGCGATAGAAATTTTAATTAAACTTAACTTAAACTACCTATCAGAATGTAGTTGTTAGGGGAGGTTGCTTGTGTAACATGGCACGGTTTAGAGCGACCAGAGAAGGCCGAGTATAGTCTGAACATCAAAACATCAGCACAGCGTACGTAAACAGGAATAAACTAAACGATCCACAACAGGTTAAACTTGCTGTTTTCTTTATCATGGTGAATATTAATTTTATACTTTGTGAGCATATGACTTATCGGCGGTGTTTGCATTCTGACTTAATTCGAAATCGTCTACTTTAAGAGACTCAACTTCAATTTTGTTGTGCTGTACAGTGTATGTACCGGGAGTGAAGACGTAATACCGCATATATGTTTGTGTTTACGCAAGCTTCCATCGTGGTCATCTGCATGCATTCTGTAGACTGAGAAGTTCGTTTGCTGTCATAACGTCTTGAAAATACAATAGGGACAAACAGCTCAACTTTGTATGTACTTAAAGGAGGATTCACACTTTCGGCTGTCAACTTGCGTGGTCTGCATGTTAGCGTCTGGTTCCCAAGATTGCGAATTCAAACCCGGTAGAGGCGATGGATTTTTTTGGGCGTAAAGCGATAGTCAAATCTTTTAAAAGCTTGTGGCTATGTAATTGAAATTTGGTTCTCTTTGCATGGCAAGAAGCAAAAGCAAAGAAACAGGAACTCAAACTCCCGATTGAGAAAAGCTTATTTTAAAACTGAAACCGATAACAGAGAATATCTCGGAGATGGTCAACTCCACATAAAATTCTAAATTGCATAAATTGTGTTTCTTGTGTAGTAAGTTTTTGTTTTTCTCTTACGGTTTACTAGTTATGCAAAACTCATCCAGAATGAAAAGCTCTTCACAGGCTATTCCCAGAAAATTTAAGTTATACATTTTATTTTTCGTGTACATATTCTTAATATACGGCATTTTAATCAAAATTATGAGAGCCATATTTGAGAAAATAAAAATGTTCGAAATCTTTCCATGTTAAAGGTGGTTTGGGGTGGAGAATATTTCCTTGAAAATCTTCGTGTGGAATCCTTGAAAGATGCTGAACTTAAATATGAAGTTTGATATTCGATTTCTCATTTTTGAGTTAGGTTGATCACACTCATAGCAGCCCAAACAAACAAGGATCTCTTTCTTAAAATGGTAAGGCGACCTGAAAACATATATTTCTGATAAAATCTCAACTTAGAATCTTTGGGTGAAATATAATATCTATTCTACCTACTATACATATAGTACGCGTAGAGAAAGTACAAACATCAACTTCTTGGACAGGCGAGTGGAAATCGATGTACAATAAAAGGAAGGGAGACCTACGTACTGGAAAGAAAACCACGAAACGTTTCTATATACTTCACTTAGTACTACAGAAGTCTATTCGCAGCAAAAGAAATAATAATAATAATAATAATAATAATAATAATAATAATGATAAAGTATTACTGCTAAATAATAATTGTTCGCTGGTTACTGACCTGTATTATTTTTTACTTTCTCTACAAGTACTATGTACATAGTATATAGAGAAGTTATTGCAATCTACCAAAAAATTCGATACTGGGATTTCAGAAAAAGGTCCGTATGTCTGTGAACACGATAACTCAAAAACGAAAAGTCGGTAAAATACCAAACTTGGTATTTAAGTTTAGTATCTTTCAGAGATGCTACACGAATATTTTGAGTAACATCCCTCGCACCCCAAACTACTCTTTAAATGGAACTCTTTTTCGATAACTTTGATTTTCTCAAAAATGGCTTTAAGATTTTGATTAAAATATCGTCTATTAAAGATATTTACCTGACACATAAAATGTATATTTTGAAATTTCTGAGAGTAGCCTCTGAAGACTACTTTATTCTGGATAAAATTTACGGAATGTTGCATGACTGCTAAACCGTAAGAGATGGACAAAAACGCATCACACAAAAAAGTAGAGCACGTTAAAACACACAATTCATGTTATATACATCTTTTTCGTGGAGTTATCTTTTTTGAGATATTCCCTTTTTTTGGTTTTAGCTTAAAAAACATACTTTTCTCATACAGGAATTTGTCAACTCCTGTCCATACAAACAAAAGAACTTCTTTCACATAGCAAGCAGTTTTTGACTATAACTTTAACACATGGTACTCCCTTATTTCGCTTCTACTTACAAGGAAGCAAGTAATAACTATTCCTGCTAATTATTTTCTCGATTAGCCTGAAGTAAATAGAAGCATAAGCTTTTTAACAATCATTTTTTTGCGCGGCCTTCATGAAAGTAAAGCTCATATGAAGTGTAGACGAAATGGATGAAAGCAAGGTGATAATAGAGGAACTAGTGGAATGAAAAAAGCAGAATTCAGAGAAAACACGCTGACGCAGGTGAATAATATGAATACATAAAACTCGCGTGTGTGCGTACCAATTCCGATCAAACTTGGCGTAGATACCTTTTGACACAAGTTAAAAAACATCTTATAACTTAAAATTCGAAAACAATTCGCAGGATTAATTATTTAATTTCGTGTTATGGCTACTATAGCTGACAAGACTATCTATAGCTTTCTCAACAAATTTGAGGTTAGTTCAAATAACAGTTTGTATATTTGTTTTGTCTTATTTTATTTTGCTTTCCGTACGCTTTGTTAGTATTTCTATGTATATATTCAGTCAGAATAAACAAGGTTCTATTGACTTTGCTTAAACTTTTGTTATTTCTTTCCAACTGGCTTGTTCTCTATAAACAATTGTGAGGTAGAAGTATTCTGACAACCTGGAGGCCACTCAATTGCATTCATGAGAAATCATCATTACAAACTGTGATATTTGTGGATTTTAAAGTGCCTTTACATATACATTAAGCAACAGTTTACAATAGTTGCACAAATAATATAACGCATTTCAAAAGTGAAAGGGGTCTTATTATCCACTGTTGTATTATCTTATTATCCTTTAAAAATTAGGAACATTAAGGATCTTAGCAATAAAATATTAAATAACTCAGCTGTGTATTATAAGCTATGATGTTATTAAATGTTTTATAATGTATTAATTATAAAGGTGCAAGGAAATAATAGTTTTGCACTGAAAAGAACTATTGGTACTTATATTGATGGAAAATCAGTTGCTTCACAGTTGCCCTGGAGATATCAGCGCCTTACCAAATAGTAGAGGATTGTTTCTGGAGCTATGAGGGCTTCACCAAACAATAGAGGATTGAAGGCCAATTTTGAAATTATTATGTTCTAACCAAATGCCACAGAATTTGATACTTACACAAACACTCAAGAAAAGCAAACACGGTTAAAAATTTAGATAAGTTTCATTCACAAGACTTTCTCTATATCCCTGTAACAAATTATTGCTTAAAAGCTTAAGCTCCTATTTACTTCATGCTAATCGAGAAAAAAATCAGCAGAAAAAGTCTTATTACTTGCTTCTTTGTAAGTAGAAGCGAAATAAGGGAGTACCATACGTTAAAGTGATAGTCAAAAGCTGGTTGCTATGTCACTCAAGTTCCTTTGTTTGTATGGACAGGAGTTGACAAATTTCTGTATGAGAAAGGTATGTTTTTTAAAGGTGAAATCAAAAACAAAGAATAAATCGTAAACGATTAAGTCCACGAAACAAATGTAAATAACATAGACTGTGTGTTTTAACGTGCTCTACTTTTTTGTGTGGAATGTTTTTGTACATCTCTTACAGTTTAGCAGTTAGGCAAAATTTCGTAAAATTCATCCACAATAAAGTAGCCTTCAGAGGCTATTCCCAGAAAATTCAAGATGTATATTTTATTTGTTAGGTAAATATTTTAATATATGAAATTTTAATCAAAATGGTTAGCCATTTTTGAGAAAATAAAATTTTTTGAAAAAAGTTTCATGTAAAGAGTAGTTTGGGGTGGGGGATTTCTCTCAAAATCTTCGTGTCGCATCCCTGCTAGATACTGAATTTAAATACCAAGTTTGGTATTTTACCGACTTTTCCTTTTTGAGCTATTATGTTCACACACACACACACACATACACACACAAGGGCAGCGTCGTGGCCGAGTGGTTAGACCGCTCGCCTCTTACCGGGACGGCCAGGGTTCGATCCCAAGCGACCGCATGTGAGATTTGTAGGTGACAAAGCGGCGATGGGTCGGGTTTTATCCGGGTTTTCCAGTTTCCCCCGCCATCGCATTCCACCGGTGCTCCATCTTCATTTATGTATTATCAGTGTCACCGCCTACGGTACCATAAGTGGTTAAAGCGGCCGTTAAACACTACAAAAACACACACACACTTTTACTGAAAATGCTTTTTTTTAATATAGGGGGCCCTATATAAAAATACCGGTGAAATCTCGGTATCGAATTTTTGGGTGGAGAGCAATACCTTCTTTATACACTATGTACGTAGCAGGTACTAAGGTTCCCATGGTAACTGTAATGAAAGTCTTTCTCATCTCATGGCATGGCAGAGACTATAGGCAGAGAATGTAGATGCAGACATTTGAATTACAGTAGTATTACCACAGAATATATTTTAATTCATTTATCTTAATGGATTGGTGCAAGGAAGGGATAAATGCTTTTACAGCGCATTTAAGAAGTGCTATTATCCACTGCGAAGTCGCCCTCCGTGGTGTGATGGTTACCATGCTAACTTCATATACCCAAGTTCGCGGGTTCAAACCTGGCGGAGGACGATGGGTTTCTTCGGGTGTAAAATTCCTTAGTATGGCTTCCTTCTGTAGGGAAGTAAAGCCGTTGGTCCCGTGTCGCATATTTAAGTCACGTAAAGGAACCTCAAGACTGATAAGAGAGCCCTCTGACGTGGATTATCGATTACATAACAGATTCCTCTAAATAGACTATAATACCGTCAAATTCTTTAAGTTTAAAGACCATAGCAAAATTAAGTGGTCTTTCACGCCCAATTTAGAGTGGGACGCTGAGAACCACAGTAGTTACATAAATAACACGTCATTTATATTTTTTTTTCCACTGCGAAGCGTCCAGAGACGCTTTGTAATGCATTAAGTTGCAAGGCAAAGATATTTTCTCACCTGAAAAATTGAATTATTTACTGTTTTGCATCTTGTTTTGCATTTATTTAGTATTCCACACTTTTGGTTCACCGTAGCATATAGTATTTTTGCAATTCTACAAATTCTTCTTTGGCCACTTAAATTGCTATGCCTAACAGGTGGTAGCTGACATTGATGATTAAAAGCGTTCGCCTTGACCAACGTAAACTATATATTAGTTTGGAAATGGTCAAGGTCGTCTGCAGCAGAATCTTTGTTGTCCTCGGTGTTTAGCTATGTCACTGTTTAAGTGGATTGTGCGGTAATTCTGTTACCACGAAATATCCCAGGGTAAAAAGGGCCTTCAATAATATCTTCCACTATTCTTTATATTAACTAAATTGTGGGGAATGTAAAAAATTACACGCAAAAAATTCTGTTGAATAATTGAATAGCTAAATGCATAAAGATGACAGTTTGAAATATACGAGCCTGTTAGACCGAGCGAGATGGTGCCGCGGTAACGTATGCGACTAGCATAACATTTTTTTTTTATAACAACTGTTGCCAAATGACTAAATGTGAAAAGGAAGGAAGAAACCATATTTTTTTTTTTTTTTTGTCCTTAGGGACCAATTATATTAAGCTAAGTTCTTTTTTTTTACTTATTATTTTGCAATTGGTCAATCAAGCATACTTCCTAATGTATATAACAATAAGGCTTCTAAGTTTTTTTTTGTTTTTTTTTATTATTATAAGTGTTTATGTAATCGGTAAGGAAGGATTTGATGCAGGAAAATTTCAAGTGTGTATTATTTTTAGGAGCCATGGTTGGAAAGGCGCGGTCTGGCATTTCTGGATCAGTTTCCATCTCTCAGTGTAGAAAAATTGCCTAAGTTTGGTCAGGGTACAATCAGCGGGGTTGTCCATCGTCTGTAACCATGTAAAGGTGCCCATTAACAACCAAATAAGAGAATTGTGCAATGGGGGATGCAGCTTCGGCATATTCAGATGTAACATGTCGATTGGTGTAGGGTTCCAACGACCAGGTATCCAATTGCGACATTTTCCCAAAACCCAAGTCCATATGGCTGCTTTACCGGAACATTCGAGCAAGCGATGTGGAAGGGAATCCGCTGCATGGCAAATTGGGCAATTGCTGGAAATGGTCATCCGGTGACGATATAATTTGTCTGCCGTAGGAAGAACTTCATTGACCACTTCATATGTTACCGCTATCCATTCCACATTAATGTGCGGAATGCTAAAACAGCTCCAATGCATTTCCAAGGCAAATGAGGATATTTCTCTTGGACATGTGGGGTAACAGCAACAGGTCGCCGAAGAGAAGCATAAACATTTTTCACAGAACTAAAATCACCACGAGCGACCTTCTCCGGTGGTAACGCACTGAGTGCATGGTATGTTGCATGAAACAGCTGGGGAACCTTGTCACGTTCTCCCTGAGTCCAAAACGATGCATACTGTTGTTGTAATACGACATCCACAGGGTCACCTTTATCATCCAAGGCAAACAGAAGTAGTTTAAGGATCAAGCCTGGGACTGTAGAGCCACATCCAGTAATCCCCAGCCGCCCTGGCCCTTAGAGAGACGCAATTGGGTACGCGCAATGCGGTAGAGCTTCCCAGTCCAAATAAAATAACCCATTAGCTGTTCAAATCTTTGACAATGACGTTTCGTCGGAGGTAAAACATGAGCAAGGAACCAAATTCTGCTCAACGCAAAGCAGTTACAGAACCATATCCGCTGCACCAAATTCAACAACCGGGTTTTCTGGTTATACATGACAGCACGTAAGACATTAATGCGAGAGGTCCAATTGTACTCCCTCATATCTGCCACGTTGTCACTGAAGTAGATCCCCAAAATCTTTGTTCGCTGCACAACAGGATTACCTAAAGCTGAGGTATCGGGACCTTTAAGAACATACTTTATTGTCCATTGCGGAGCGTCGGGAAGTCATGATGTTATCCTTCACGCTCTGAATCAGCACGCCGCACCCGCCGTGTTAAGACACTTGCTTAAATACTAAACATTACGAAAATATGTGCAGTGAGAGGCAGAAACCCTCGCCATTTTGTCGCTATTGCAAGTAGTGAAAGAAATGCGCAAGATGGATTGTAGGAAAATCAGTGTAGTCACACACAGACTTAGACCTAAAATAGCGCACGCAAACGATTTTGGTGAAACATATTAACAACTCCGCAGTTGTTTTTCACATAGCAAAATAAAGCCGAAAATGAAGTGCTTTTGGTGTATTTCAATATAAATCGTGTGTTGTATTGAACCTTAATGGTCAAAAATAGACTTTAGGAATTTCTAAAACTTTGTAGTACCAGTCTCATACAAGACTCGGGCCTCGCACAGATATGGCGCCACAAGGCCAGTTAGACGGTAGCAAAATATAATTTAATTATAGGCCAGCTTTCATCCATAATTACAGGCCAATAGCTTGTTTAGTTTTTGAATGACAGCATTTTTTTTATTGCTTCATTTGTATAGCCCCCTTTAACATCAATGGTCATATCGGGGGCTTTCACTTGTGAAACTGTAGGTTCAGAACATTAGGTTAAACTTTATATTACTAAACATACACACATTCACTCTCACATTCATACTTCCAGACTCTATGGGGGATAGGGAATAATTCCGGTTAAAGAAAAATTCCCCGCAGTCAGCTCGCTGACCACTCGACCACGGAGACAGTCAACAGCATTTTAAACAAGACAACTTTAGAGTTTTCACGAAAATGGAGGACTTGGAAAAACGAGCAATGATTAAATACTTCCATTTGAAAGGCTTAACGCTTAAATAAATCAAGAAGGAAATGGACAGTACATTGAGAGACTCTGCCCTTTCATATTCAATGATTAAAAGGTGAATTGCAGAATTTAAAAAGGGACGTACGAGCACTAGTGATGAGCCTATCTCTGGACGCCCTGTAGAGGTGACATCTCCTAGGATCATTGAAAAATGTAATCGTTTTGTACTGGAAGACCGCAGATTAAAACTGTTTGAGATGGCAGAGGCTCTAAACATATCAAAATAACGTGTAAGTAGTATTTTAAGTAATGTTTTTGGCTTTCACAAGGTCTGTGCAAGATGGGTGCCGCGTTTGTTGACACTTATCTAAAGTTGCAAAGAAAAACAGTTTTGTTAAGAATGTGGAGCCCTACCGTATAAATGCCAGTAAATTTTTGAGACGGCTTATTACCATGGATGAAACATGGATACATCAATACACTTCCAGAAAGTAAATCACAGTCAAAACAGTAGATTTCCCCAAGTAAACCAACTCCAAAAAAGGCAAAGTCAATTTTGTCAGCTAATAAGGTTATGATGAGTGTTTTCTGGGGTGCACAGGGAATTATTTTATTGATTACTTGGAAAAGGGCAAAAGTATCGCTGGTGACCACTACGCAAGCTTACTGCAACGTTTGAGTGATGGGGTGAAAAGAAACAGACCTCTTTTGGCAAAACAACAACAAAAAAAAAACAACTACTTTCATCACGACAATGCTCCGGCCTATGGTTAGTTATTGCAATGGGAAAAATGTGCGAATTAAGGTTATAATTACTTGAACATCCACCCTATTCGCCAGATGTAGCACCCAATGACTACCACCTTTTCCCTAACGTCAAAAAATTTCTTGGAGGACGAAGATTTCACAGCAACGAGGTCATTGATGCGGTAAACAACTATTTTGAGAACCTTGATAAATCACACTACAGAAATAGTTTAATTAAATTATAACACCGATTTGACAAATGTAATTAGCCTTTCTCGAGATTATGTTAAGAAATAAAGCAAAAAAAAATGCTGTTTTTATTGAGAGGTCCGGGACTAATCAGGCGACCCTAGTAATACATTAAGAGATTTACAGCTTCAAACTTTTAATTGTAAAAAAAATTAATAAAGCGTCCACATTTATTTTTATTTATATTTTTTCTACTATTCTATGTAATATTTTTATATCCTATTTCCATATATTTTCTCTGAGATGGCTGTGGAGTAGTGCTATACTTAATACCTATAAAGAAACGCAACTACTGAGCAAGTGGAACCACCAAATCACGATTAACGCCAGATGTTTCAGCTAGTAATTATAAAATGCAGCTTATTTCTAATGTTCATATTCTCCCCCAGTTGCCGTAATAAAATATGCGAAAAGTCCATCTTAAGAAAGCTGCGAGACACATTTCTCTGAAATAGCTCGGAATAAATTCTTCAGCTTCCTGTGGTTTTTAGGGAAACGTACGAAATGCATAATAGCGTAAAAACTGCTCAGCAGAAATTCCGCTTCCTCCTGGATACCTCATTTGCTGCAATCACAGTATGTTCGAGAAGTAGAGCTCCGCAGAAGTAATAAACATAAGGATGTTTTTGTGTTCTACCGTCGTAAATAGTGTATAATACTTTTATATAAAAGCATGCTCCTCTTGTACATAAACATTATATTATCTTACATAACAGCCCATCCTGTATTCAAAATCTATTCTTAAAAACATCTCCTTTATATATATATGTTACCTTTTCCTTAAGAGTGGCATATATATATATATATATATATATATATATATATATATATATATATATATTAAACTTGGCATAGGGAGCCAAGACTCACTTAGTGAAGAGACTACATAGTTTTCTAATTAGTTTTCTTTCTAGCCGGTAAGGTTTCCAAAAGACCAGAACAAAAAATCTGATGTGTTCCATAATTTTGTCTACATCTTTTCAACAAATTATTGTTAAAAAGCTAATGCTTCTATTTACTTCATGCTAATCGAAAAAAAAAAATAGCAGAAATAGTCGTACTACTCGCTTCCTTGTAAGTAGAAGCAAAATAAGGAAGTAGCATCAGTTAAAGTGATAGTCAAAAGCTGGTATCTATGTGACTGAATTTCCTTTGTATGGAACGCGAGTTGACAAATTCCTGTATGAATTTAAAGCTGAAACCAAAAGTAAGGATTATCTAAAAAACAATCAACTCCACGAAAAAAAAATGTATATAACATAAATAGTGAGTTTTAATGTGCTCTATATTATTTGTGTGGCAGGTTTCTGTCTATCTCTTACGGATTAGCAACTATGCAAAATTCCGAAAAATGCTTCCAGAGTAATGTAATCTTCAGACGCTATTCCCAGAAAAGTCAAGATATACATATTATTTGTCAGGTAAATATCCTTAATACACGATACTTCAAGTTAGTCATTTTTGAGAAAATCGAAATTTTCGAAAATATGAAGGCTAGTTGGGGGTGGGGGAATTTTCTTGCAAATCTTCGTGTCGCATCTTTGCCAGATACCAAACTTAAATACCAAGTTTGGTATTTAACGGTCTTTTCGTTTTTGAGCTATGCAGTCCACAGACACACGGAGCTTTTTATCGAATTTTTGGGTGTAATACAATACCTTCTCTATACACTATGTACATAGTACGTGTAGAGAAAGTAATTATCTGTCATACTTAAGTGACCTGTACTAACAATTCTTCAACAAACTATGCATGCAACGCATATTCTTCTATCTACTTTATGTTAATTGAAATAAACCCTTATGAAATGGTTTTATTACACCTCTCCTTGTCGGTATAGTGGAAATAAGATAATACAATAGACTTAAGCAACAATTAAATGTTTTAAAAGCTGATCGCTATGTGTTAGCTTTAAACGTCCATTCTCTTTGCGTGACGGGAGCGAACCCGGACCTCCCGAGTACCAGTACTAAACGAAACGTCTGAGCCTTGGCTCAATATATTTTCCTGTATACAAGAAAAAGGATAATACAATAAGCTAAAGCTGTGCTATATGGTGTTCTGACGCTCCGTCTCGGATCACCAGGATTGAACGCAGAACAGATTCGTCTGCCGAAAGTGATAAACCACACAGAAGAGGTCCGACAACTGAGGTATGACAGGTGCTTCAGGGATTACCGTGAGGTTTTTGCATTAGGCCGCTAACTATTTTATACACTGGCCGCCTTGCTCCTGCAAGGACGGGAGTTGATATGCCGTTTACGCGCGTCAACCCTTTAGAACGATGACCACCGAATAGGTTAGTGGTCGGAGGACATTGAGGCATCTCACAAACCCGCCTAAGTCTCACCACCCAGAAGTACCCAATGTCCCATGGGTTTCAAAAACCACTTCCCCGTCGAGTCCAACCCAATCACAGGCTCAGATGTTCGGCCCAACGTGCTTCTGTGTATCCTCCGTATCTTCTATAAGAGACTCCAGAGAACTAAATGCCCAATCGTTTATCGGACTGCCAATGGCGTTTTAGTTTTTATCATAGAGGTTTAGGATGAGAATAAATATGCCAGAAGAGGATTGCGTTGGTGCAAACAGAACCGATGATTCCTGCTGGATGGTACCGCAACTATATGTTACATTGCTGTTCTGTGGCTGTTATACTTAAAGATGGTATACTAAATTGTGCAGGAGAGTTTTCTTACAAAAAAAAAAACAAAAAAAAAACTGGTGGGTTCCATTCACATTACTTTCTCTAATTCTCTAAATCCCTGTAACAATTTATTGTTTAAAAAGCTTATACTGCTATCTACATCATGCTCATCGAGATAAATATTAGCAGAAATTGTCCTTGTTACTTGGTTCCTTGTAAATACAAGGGGGAAAAAAATAGTGTTTCATTCACATGATGTTATCTAAATTTTGGGCAAACAAAATTTTTATTTAAAAGATTATTTTTTTATCTAAATTATGTTAATCAAAATACTAATTAGCGATATTAGTCTTACTACTAGCTTCCTTGTAAGTAGAAGGGAAATAAAATTTACAGGCTAAAGCGATAGTCAAGTTCTTTAAAAGCTCGTCGCTATGTGAAGCAATTGAAATTCCATTCTCTTTGCTTGCCAGGAGTAAACAAAACAAGAAACCTTAAGAAATATGTCTTCCCTTCTGATCCAATGATCCGGAATATCTCGAAAAGAAATAAATCTATAAAAAATTGTATATGACATAAGTTGTGTTTTTTTTTTTTTTTTGTGTAGTAAATTTTTTATATCTCTTACGGTTTGCCAGTTATACAAAAGTCGTCCAGAATGAAGAGGTCGTCAGAGGCTATTCCCAGAAAATTCAAGATATACATTTCGTTTGTCACAAAAACATCTTAAACATAAGGTGCTTTAATCAAAATCGTTTAATAAAAAGTTCCATGTTAAGCGTAGTTGGGGTGGGGTGGGGATTTTCTTGAAAATTTTCGTGTCGCATCCTTGCAAAATACTCAATTTAAATACCAATCTAGATATTTAACCACCTTTTCGGTTTTGGGCTATGCTGTCCTCGGACATACAGGATCTTTTTCTAAAAGTGCTTGTTTTGGACTCAGAGGATCGCAAAACATATATTTCGATGAAATCTCGATATAACTTTTTGGGTGTAATACAACTTGAGAACGTAAACATGTGATGAGTTTTAAATTCCGTTCTTTTTGCTAGACCAAGAGAAATAAATAAATAAATAAATAAATAACGGCTTCAACCTTCTTGTTTCAAGGACAGGTATTTTATCATCTGGTCTGGTTTATAACATCCATCCACCTTCTCCTAGGTCATTTAAAAGTTTAATTATGCAGTAAGTTTTTATCTTATCTCTTACACTTTACCAGTTATGCAAAAATCATCCAGAATGGAGGGAATTTCATAGTCTATTCCCAGAAAATTCAACATTTTATTTATGATGAAAATATTTTAAAACAAATCTTCAGAGCAATTTTTGGGAAAATCAAAAACATAGAAAAGATTTCCATGTAAAAGATAGTTTGGTGTCGGCCGCGCCGTGGCCGAGTGGTTAGACGCCTCTGTGAGATTTGTGGTGCACAAAGCGGCGCTGCGGCGGGTTTTATCTGGGTTCTCCAGTTTCACCGGTTTCAAGAGAATTTTCGGTGCTCAAAATTTATATGATATTTTGATAAAAATGGGAAGATTGAATCAGTGATTTCAGGTTAATCATTTAAAATCTTATTTAATTATTTTTTGATTATATTAATTATAATAATATTTATAATTTATTCAAATATCTTACCATTACACCGGTACTCCATCTTCATTCATGTATCATCAGCGTCACCGCCAGCGGTGTCATGTGTAGTTAACGCGGGCGTTAAACATTACAAACAAAATAGTTTGGTGTGTGAGGTTTTGTAGTAAACCTCGTGATGCATCCCTGCAAGATGCAGTTTGGTATTTAACGAACTTTTCGTTTTTGAATTCTGTTGTTCAATCCTACACGCAGTTACACTGACACATACACACACAGAATTCTTTAATTTTATTTTCTGGATTCAGGGGGCCTTAAAACACACACTTTTGTTAAAATCTCGAAGTAGAATTTTTGAGCGGAATATCTACAGGTACTTCTCTACTTACTATGTACGCAGAACAAGACAGAGAAAGTAAAAACCGGACTACACCCTTCATACAGCTATTAGCTAGTGTGAGTATAGCACTTTGACTCTTGTGATTCTAAAAATCCTTGAAACTTGTCCGCTTAAAAAGTGGTTGATTAGTTATTCGTTTGTTTTTGCAGCGTTTACCAATATAAGGGTAATCAAAAGTAGTGTTTACAAACTTTATAACTGGTTGCTATGAAGTTTTGAAATAATGGCAGCAACTTTTCAGTATGTGGATAATTTGCACTTAAAAATAAAATATTCCTCAGCAACAGCATTAAAATGATGCTACTGTATGGAAGAACAAAACAGGCTTGTGTTTGTAAAATACTATTATTCAAAAATTATAAATAGATATAGACTGCCTCTGTGGTGGAGTGTTCAGATTCAGGTTTTTACTCAAGAGGTCCCGGGCTCGATTCCTGGCTGGGGTGGAGAAAGTTTCTTTAACTTAGGTAGGATGCATGTGAGACTGAATGTGTACGTATTTAATAAAAAAATTACTGTAAAAGCTAACGTTAATAAACCTTACAATTCAGCTCGAAAAACATCAGAAGTTGTTTCTAAAGCAGAGCCCCCAATATCACCTTAGAAGTTTAAGGGACCAGTCTGTGAAAATTGGCCAAACTTCTTGAAGTTGTTGATTTTTGGATTTTAGCTCATTAATGTACCGTGGTCTCTATATATTAATATGCCGAAGTTACTTTCAAGCACTTGCAGTTTAAAGACTTATCACGTGACCTTTTCAATGGAACTTTTAATGGAAACAAGTGACACTTCAAATATTAAAAAAGCGTTTTTCACTAAATGCCTTTTCCAACACATGTAAATATTCAAAATGCTCCTTTTGGTAGGCATTTCAGCCAATCATTTGATTTTTCTATTGAAGAAGCTTATTAGCACAATAAATAAAATGTAGTAATTATATATTTATACAGAAACATTGATTAATCTTCAAAAATAATGAAAAAAATAGGAACGAATAATTTATCATACTTTTTCCTGCAGTAATATTTAATTAATGACACTCATTCGATATTTTTTAAAGTGATCTTTTCGGAATATAAATAAGAAGTTTGGTTACAAAATTTAAAAAACTGATGCGCAAAGAGCTTTTTTATAGAGTAGTTTAAATTTTTTTTCTCTCAAGAACTACTTGATGAATTTGTCTCAAAATTTCAGAATCAGTTGCTAACAACAATAGAGATATGTAGTTAAATTGGGCGTAATTGCTTAAGAAACACTGAGATTGAAATTTTTACAGGCTGGTCCGCTTGAGGGGCTATAATATTAAATGAAAGAATAGATATTGTATTATGAAGTTGCATTACGTTAAAAACTAAATTGAGGTAAACAGAAAATGTTAGTAATTCTAAGAATGTAAGCTGTAATGAAAGGCCGGCCCCTATGGCAGCGCTCGCCACAGTGCCTGGCTTTGGTGTTTCGTGGCGCTGGGGATCGTGGTTCAAGTCCCGCCTTGGGCATGGTGTTTGTATGTGTGTATTAGAAGCAAAAAGCAAACATTAATCAAAAATAAAAACAAAGGAAATCTGAGGAAACTGGAGAGAAAGGGGAAAAGAGAACAAAAAGAAAAATCAATACAGTGCCGGAGTCCCGACAAGACTCCGGAATCTAAAAGATTAATTGTCGGTAGCTCGGGAAACCATTTACGCTATTATTCAGTGGTTAAGCTGGCTAAGCATTCCACTGAAATCAAGGGAAAGCAACAGGAGGAATAGGCGTGAAAACGCTATCTCATTCCGTAACGTATTTTCGTAATAGAAGACCAAATTAATTTTTCATTAATATAACTCCCTCTCCATTAATTAATAAATTCAAATTATAATTACTTAAAGTGGCTATTTTTGTATTTATGTGGTCATGATTGTAAATCCTACATAAGCACGCTGTAAATATTTGTTTTATCTTTATAAGTTATACAGGTGCAGTTTTTACTTTATCTGCATGTACTATGTGCAAAACTGGATCCCAAGATTCTACGGGAAATATCATTTTTGGGGTCTCCTGTGTCTAAAAGCCATTTTTAGAAAATGGTTCGTGTGTGTGTCAGGACAAACAAAACTCATAAACCGTTAAATACCAATCTTGGTATTTAAGCCTGGTATCTTCCAAAAAAAAAAAAAAAAAGTGTAAATGGCGTGTTATTTATGGACTCCCTTTAACTACTGTGGTTCTCAGCGTCCCATTCTGAATTGGGCGTGAAAGATCGCTTAATTTTGCTCATAGGCCTCTCTATCAGGCTTGAGGTTCTTTTACCTGTCGCAGATCTACGACACGGGACCAACGGCTTTACTTCCCTTCCGAAGGAAGCCATGCTGAGGATTTTTACACCCGAAAAATCTATCGTCCTCCACCGGGTTTGAACCCGCAACCTTGGATATATGAAGTTAGCCTAAACCATTACACTACGAAGGGTGACGGTATCTTCCAAAGATGCGACACGAAGATTTTCAAGATAATTCTCCCATCCCAAACTACCCTTTACAAGGAAACACTTTTGAAAATATTATCTCAAAAAAAGACTTTAATGATTGTGATTAAATTACCGTATATTAAAGCTAATTGTATCAAAAATAAAATGTATATCCTGAAAGTTTTGGAAACAGCTTCTTAAGAAACAGCTTCTGGCTGAATTTTGCTGAATTTTGCATATCTGGTAAACCGTAAGAAATGAACAAAAACTTACTATACACATATGTAGATTTCGCAAAAACAAAAAAATTATGTCATATTCATTTTTGTTGCAGAGATGATCGTTTCCGAGATATTCCTTGTTATTGATTTCAATTTTAAACTACGCATCTTCTCAAACGGGGACAGCTTCCATTTCATTTCATCCCTTTTGTTTTTCTGAAAATGCAAAGCGAACTGCACTTCAATTGCTTACATATCGTCCGGCGTTTTAAATATTTGACTACCGTTTTAGCCTGGTGTATTCCCATGTTTCCCTTCTGCTTATAAGTAGGAAGACCACTTCTGTCAATGTTTATCTCGTTTAGCATGATGTAGGTAAAACAATATTCTTTTTCTTTCAGAACAGGTAGAGAAAGTCATGTGAATGCAACTCATCAGATTTCCACTTTCTCTACACGTACTATATACGTAGTGTATAGTGAAAGCACTGTATTGCACCCAAAATATATACCGAGATCGTACCGAAAATACACGTTTTGGGACCCCTGAATGCAATAAAGGCATGTTTAGAAAAATAGTGTGTGTGTGTGTGTGTGTGGTGTGTGTCTGTAGACGGCATAGCTCAAAAACGAAGACTCCATTAAATACCAAACTTAGTATTTAAGTTTAGCATCATCTAAGGATGGGACGCGATATTTTTAAGGAAATTCTCTCACCCCCAACTGCCCTTTACACGAAACAGATTTCGAAACTTTTGATTTTCTCAAAAATTGCTCGAACTATTTTGATTAAAATAGCATGTATTAAAGGTAAGTTACATGACAAATAAGATGTATATCTTGAATTTTCTGGGAATAGCCTCTGAAGACCCCTTTTTTTATTATGAATTTTGCTGAATTTTGCATAACTGGTAAACCGTAAGAGATAGACAATAACATACTTCTGAACAAATGTAGATCTCGTTAAAACACACAATGTTTTGGTAGAGCTGACTATTTCTGAGATATTCCTTTTATTGGTTTCAGCTATAAAATATGTACTTATACTTTTCTCATATGGGCCATACAAACAAAAGAATTTCAATCACTCAGCAACCATGTTATTTTAGCAAGTAATAAGACAATTGCTGCTCATTTTATTTCGATTAGCATGAAGGAGATAGAAGAATAAGCTTACTAACAATAATTTGCTAGAGAGATGTAGAACAAAGTAATGTGCATGGAAACATATCAGACTTTTTACTCTTGGCATTGTTTTGCCCATCCGCCTTATTCAGAATGATTTCTTATATTGTCGCAACCCTTTTGTAAATTATTACTTAAACTTACATCCTTCGCAAATACTAGGGATCATCGACGGGGACGACATGAACTCGACATCGAAATCGAAATCAAGCACCCGGGTCACAAAACAGATATAACTTTGTGGATGAGAGAAACAGTAGGTCCATAAATAAAAGTGTTATAAAAGAATAAAGTTTGACTTTATGGTTAGGATGTCTTAGGATTGGGTCCAGCGAGGGGTGATATGAGGACAGCGATCTGGATTCCTCAGTAGCAACACCAAATCTGAATGTGTGTACTCAAATACAAGTACGGCGGTCGTGCATATTTTCTATGCAATTCCCCTCAACAAAACAGCTTACATTAATCACCTTCCAACTATTACCAACCCTCAAATTATAAAATTTACACGCTGTAGAATACTACCAGTAGCCACAAGACACGTCAAAGAAGACACGTCATATTCTCAGTCAAATGGGGATTGAAAATAGTTTCGCGGAATAGAGAAAACTTGATACAGAGACTTTACCGAAAATACACGTTTTAAGATCCCTGTATTAAAGAAAAAGCCTTTTTGGAAAAAGGACCGTATATATGAATGTATGTCTCCGTGTGTCTGTGAATACGATAACTCAAAAACAAAAGTCGGTAAAATACCTAACTTGGTATTTAAGTTTAGTATGTTCCAGGGATGCGACACAAAGATTTTGAAAAAAAATCCCCCAACCAAATCTACCCTTTACATGGAAAAAGATCGAACATTTTGATTTTCTCAAATATGGCAAATAAAATATATATTCAATTTTCTGGGAATAGCCTCTAAAGACCTCTATATTCTGAATGAACTTTTCTGAATTTTGCGTAACTGATGAACCGTAAGAGATAAACAGAAACTTACTACTCAAAAAATGTTGATCACGTTAAAACATATAATTTATATCAAACTTTTTTTTTAGTTGAATTGGCCATGTTTGAGATATTCTTAGTTATTGTTTTCTGATTTAAAATACTTAAACTTTTTCACAAGGAAAGTATTAAACAGCTGGCCTGTATAGAAACGGATGGCAACCAGCTTTTAAAAAATGTGACTCTCCTTTTAGCTTAGTGTATTCCCTTATTTTCCTTCTACTTACAAGGAAGCAAGTAATTAAGAAAATATCTGCTAATGTTTGTCTCGATTATCATAAAGTAGATAAAATAATATGCTTTTAAATAATAATTTGTTACAGCGATGTATAAAAAGTCATGTGATTGGAACACACAACATTTTTCTTCTCCTTATATATTATTATTTATTTATTAATTTATTATTATATATTAATTATTATTTATTATATGTTAATTATTATTATTATTTATTATATGTTAATTATTATTTATATGTATATATTAATTATTATTTATATGTATATATTAATTATTATTTATATGTATATATTAATTATTATTTATATATTAATATTTGTTAGTTAATATTTTTATTATTATTATTTATTATTATTTATTTATTATTATTTATTAATTATTTAGGCTATTATTATTATTACTTTTATGAGTATTATTATTATGGCTATTATTACGGTTATTATTATTATTATTATTATTATTATTATTATTATTATTATTATGGCTATTATTATTATTGTTGTTGTTGTTGTTACTGCCATCGTTATTATTCTGGTTCCTCCTTTCATTTGCCGTTGTGGAATCCATAAAGTGTATACAGAGAACGCGCAAATGCAACATAATTTAGTGGCGATAAATAAGTACAATGAGTTGTGATGCACCTCTAATAGATATTTCCCTCGAATCTGTTTCTCTCCAGATACCTTGGCTACGAAATTACAGAATACAAATTTTAGGAGAATCGGTTTATTTACGCACGCACACACACACACACACACACACACACACACACACACACACCTAGGCTAAAAAAAACGTATGCAAGCGAAGTGAGTATGCTTTGGTGAAACCAGTGGAAATTGTTAATAACAAATTGCATGAAAATAATTTATTTAGACAGATACACACAAACACACACACACAAAGCACATGCTAAAATCCCCTTGAATCGCGGTATTTGTTGTTGACATGTTGGCAGCGCAATGCCTAATGGATTTGTTAAGTTATACTTAGGCAGCTGTACGTTAGAGGGGTCTTAACAAACGGATTTAGCGCCATATTTTTGTCTATGAGTTATGCTGTTTCACATGCACACCCATACACACACATACGCATACGCATACGGACGGAATACACCATGGATCTTTATCTAAAAATATATTTTTTGAATTTAGGGGATTTGAAACACATTTCCGTGAGATGCCAGCTTTAAATTTGTTTGCGAAATACATTACTTCCCCTACTTATTATAATGTAGCAGAGAAAGTAGAAATGACAATTAAGCACACCAAAATCATAGGTTACAATTTTCTCGGTGCAAAGCACAAGAAAAGTGTATTGGGAAAAGGTGTTTTTATCGAGATTTTTCAATTAAATTTAAACAAAAGGCTTCTTACAGCATTCATTGCAGTCACTAATATATTGCACCAAAAGTAAAGTACATGAGACTGCCTATTTTGAATATTAAAATATTTATATAACGTCCCACATTCATTTTTTTTAATTTATTTAGATTCGTTCAGCATTAATTATGCTACACAGAATTGAAATAAAATACATTATAACTAAAAGTAACAAAGAACATTATAATTTGTGAGGTCAGCCACATGGGGCCCCTCTGGCACTAAACTGTCAGAGATGATTTTACACATTCATTCAGTGAGAGTCTTCGTTCTCGGAATCACTTCCTGAAGAAAACAGCAAATCCTGTAGGAGACGAATCTTTATCCGAGGGACTGTATCAGAGTTTTGTCCCAACGAGAAGTGCACTGCAGCAAGTACTAAGTGAAGATGCTGAAAAAACGTGCGAGCCTGAGATCGAATATGTACAGAGATGGTACTGAGTCCAGGTTCATGATGTATCTGAGTGTTTCTGATACACCAAGGTGCATTCACTATGAGCCTTAACACTTTATTTTGAAATATCTGCAGACGATTAATTTTGTCCCCAAATCGGACAAGCATAAGTGAGTAAATGACGAAGAAAAGATTTGTATAAAAGAGAACCACTTGAAGTTTGCAAAGAAGATTTGCGGTTGAGAATGGGATACAATTTGCGTAATCTGGAGTAGGCGAAGTTTAATTTTGAATTAATGTGAGAGTTCCAGGTCAGTCGGCGATCAAAATGCAGGCCAAGATATTTGAGAGTGTCATCAGCACGTTTCCAAGGTATGGGAGTGTTTTGTCAAGTCTTATAAGAGGAAACAGAGAGGTGACGTAATGTAAAAATCATAGCTTTACATTTCCTGTGGTCCAATGAAATCATCCAGTTGTCAATCCAGGACGCTAGTATATAAAGAGAACTCTGGAGTCTGTGAACAGCGGTATTAAGCTCATAGTGGGCTACGTTCATCTTCGTACATCTGGTTTGGAAGGTCAGACCCCTCCGTTTTTTGGACACCAAAAGCAAATTAAACTTTTAACTTATCTGCATCGACCAGAAGTCAATATGTTATATTAACTCTGAATTTGTGTATATCTTGCAGCCATTTACTGTTTTCATAAATTAGAAAAACATAGTTTTAAATAAGTTATGAGAAAAACTTTCAAATGTTGCAAAATCAGGATCGTATTGCAGTACAATACATACAAGTATGTATTTCAAATAGGCTTAAGTAGGTATGCAAGCAATGCTGGGAATTTTGAAACATGATTTTATTGTTATCTTGTTCTTTTTTATTTTTAATTGTGTGAATATGCTTTCAAAATGAATTAACAGGTTCAAATGCCTTTTCTTTATATTAAGCCTACACTGAGATTTATTTATCATTACTTTTATTAAATAAAATTCGCTACATACTTCATTGTGTTTTTCATGAAACATTTTGTTGCATAACATTTAATCTTTGATTTTAAATAACTATATTTGAGAGATTTTGAAATTACCACCATTGGAAGCATTTTATTCATCTTTGTGAATTATTTACTTTTAAATTTAATTACATTGGACCAAGAACGCAAAATAATTTATACAATTATGTTAAAAATATATCTGCTTTAAATCCATAAGATTTTTTATATCCATTCTCCAATAAATTATATTTACAAAATGTTCTTGCTGTACTTTTTAATCACATTTACAGAAATTGTGTTGCAGTATATATTTTTGCACGTACACTGGAATTAGGGGATATAGTAGACTTTAGCAATAATCAAAATATTTTAAGAGCTAGTCACTACGTGATGTTTTTAAAATGCCTTTCTCTTTAATGACCAAGAGGCTCCCCCCCCCGAAAAAAAATTATTTAAGAAAAGTTTAAGTATTTGAAAAGTCCTATCTAAAAATGAATTACCGCGGAAGTTGTTAAGTTGTTTGGAATGAATTGTGCAATTTAATACGATCTACATTTCTTATTATTAAGATTTTGTTCACATCTTAAAGTACACCAGGTGACTCAACTGCCCCGTATTTGGCATCTGTAGGTATGCCTTTATGCATTGAAAGAGTTTCATAACTCAATGGGGTTATTTTACCTGCCGGTGGAGAACTGCCGAGAGTGACCTTCGTTTTATGCCTCTTGCATCAGCAGATTCCGTGAGCAGGTCCCGTTCATTGCGAGGGGTAAAACGAACGTCGCTCCCGCCAGGACTCCACTGGCGGGAGGAATATCTGCAGACTTCAAAGGGGCAATTGGATTACCTGGTACTACTTATGAAAAAGTCATTTAGAACGAAGATTTAGAGGTTTTTGTTTTTTTTTGTTTTTTGTTTTTTGTTTTTTTTTTTTTGTTTTTTTGTTTTTGAGAAATTAAATTTTTGAAAAATATTCTATGCAAAGCGTAGTTCAGGGTGGAGGATTTTCTTCAACATTAACGTTGCGTCAGTCACGTGTGGGTCACGTATGCGACGTTCCGCTCTGTGTGTGTGTGTGTGTGTGTGTGTGTGTGTGTATAATCCCCTACCTAATTACTTATAGCACGTCACTCCCCACGTACCTGTTTGTAGCGACGCATACTATAGTTGCCTCAGCTCCTCTCAAATCTCCGATGACGTCGGCCGGTGAATGTGAAATTGACTCACTCAGGTTGGAGTGACAATGGGGATAGTTAGGAGTTATGCTTATTAATGTCACAGCACACGTTTAACTTGTACATCTAAATTTATTTATAACTAGAACCTATAAATATCACGACAAGCACTAAAGTTACTCTGTTTCCTAGCATTTTGTGCAATTTTATATCTCCGACAACTGAACTTTACATTGTATATCTAGCAACTGAACATCTCGTTGTGCGCCAAGCGACTGAGCATTACGATGTGCCTCTAGTAATTGAGTATTACCGTCTGCCTCTAGCACCTGACCATTACGATGTGCTCAAACTGTCTTCAGGCTGCCACTTATATAGAAGCAGTTAAATATTGGCTGAGAATCGTTCACGGAAACCAATCTCTAATTAGGGCAGAGAATGGAAGGTAATTCCACGTGGGCATCAAAATTAAAGAAAGGGTTGGAAACCATTGGGATGGGAGATATTTGGATGGCGGGGCAGGAAAACAGGCGAAGTATTTGGAGAAAAATTAAGAACCGCCTCTGTGATATTGACAGACAGCAAATAATTGCGCAATGCACAGAGAAGATGTCATTAGAAGTACATTCTGGGCTGAAATCGGAGTGCGGTATGGAGCAATTCATCAAAACGGGTACCAAACTCATTAGAGAGGGGCTTGCGTGGATTAGACTAGGAGCATGGAGGAGCACGAAAATTTTTGACGAGAATGGTACGAGAAACTGTCCCATTTGCGAGGAGGAAGAGTCGTGGACTCACTTCTTGGCAAGATGTAGGGGTACGGAGGAATGGCGGGAAAAATATTTGCCGCGATTTTTTACCACTGCGAATGTAGGGCTATAAGCATGTTGGACGCTACTGGCAGGCACGGAAAACATGGACGGGCTAGGTAAATTTATACTTAAGGCAAGACAGCTGAGATCTGAGGAGGCTGCCAATAGAGAAGGGGGGGGGAATAAGATCAACTAAACAAAAGTGACTACATTGTTCTACATACATATATATTATGTCATACTTAGGTCACTGTTGTGCTATGGTTTTATATATGTTGTATATATTATGTGTATATATGTCTTTTAAGTGTAATTTTCTATTATAAGAGGGTGCATTTATGAAGGTGTACTCTGTGCTGTAAATTTAAATTGCTATATTTGAATATCTTTGTATTTTTATTTTCGGGTTCACTCTTAATTCTTTATTGTTGTTCAATAATGCTTTGGACTGTTTATTTTCTTTGTCTTTTTATTTTCGTGTTTACTCCTTTAATTCTTTGTTGTTGTTGTTGTTATTTTAATATTGCTTGTAATGTGTATTACAAAAGCACGTACGGGCTGTGGACCCGTGCGATTGTTGAAATTCTATGTATGATATTGCTATGTCAATAAATACCCTTATTCATTCATTCATTCATTCATTCACTTATATAGAACAATATGTCGTCATGCTTTATTTCTATTCGTTAAAAAGACCGTGAACTTGGCGTCTATGCATTCCATAATGCAGTTATTAACCATAATTCACTATAAATACCTCGTGACTGCATTTATACAATGCAGAAAAACTCATTTCTTGTGCGTTAGAGATTTCCTCCAGTTCACTTTCACTTGTTACTCTTTCGCACGCACATGCATAAAGGAGTACATGACTTTTACCAACTTTATGCCTCAACAAAGTATCTTCCCTTTATGCATCGACCTAGTTTCGTAAACGCCCTAATCTGCGCTTGCTTCAAGCTAGCTTTCTAGACATATTGAGAAACATTTTATTTGTACATTAAATAATAACCAATAATTAATAATAATGATAGTAATAAGATGCAGAACTCAAATATCAAGTTTGGTATTTAACAGACTCTTCGTTTTACTTATGGTGTTCACACACAAAATTATTTATTTTCTTTACACGTACAGTGTAATAGTGTATAGAGAAGGTATTGTATTCCACCCATAAATTCAATACTGAAATTTCACCGGAAATTTATTTTGGGGTCCCCTGAGTTCATTTTTAGAAAATGTCCCTGTGTGTGTGTGTGTGTGTCTGTGTGCATGTGGACAGCATAGCTCAAAAACGAAAAGACCGATAAATATCAAACTTAGTATTTAGATTTAGTATCTTCCAGGGATGCGATATGAAGATTTTCAAGAAAATCCTCCCACCACAAACTACCCTCTAGGTGAAAATATTTTCGACATTTTGATTTTGTCAAAACTGGGTCAAACGATTTTGATTATAATACAGTATATTAAAGATATTTACATCCCAAATAAAATGTATATCTTAAAATGTATATCTTGAATTCTCTGGGAATAGCCTCTGAAGACATCTTTATTCTGGATGAATTTTGCCGAATTTTGCTTTACTCCAAACCTTAAGGGGAAAAAACTTATAAAACCAAAAATGTAGATCTCGTCTAAATACACAACACTCACTTTATGTTCTTTACGTTTTTCTTGTGGAGGTAACCGTTTCCGAGATATTCCTTGTTATTGGTTTAATGTTGAAGTTCCTATACTTTTCTCATACAGGAAGTGTCCGTTTTTCTTTTGTTCTACTTCTGGCCAAGCAAAGAAGTGATTTACAATGACAATCGCATAACGACAGCTTTTAAAATATTTGACTATCAGTTTAGGATAGTGCATTTCCTTAGTTCCCTCTATTTGTAAGGAGCTAAGTAGTAAGAACATTCTGTTAATGTATAGAAACAAGAAGAATCTTTTGTAAGAAGTTTGTTTGTAGAATAGCTAGAGAAAGTCATTTGAGTATATCACATCAGACTTTTAGAATAAGGTCCATATCTGTGTGTGCATATATAGGTGTGGACAGCATGACTCAAAAACGGAAAGATCGTTAAACTTGATATTAAGTTTAGTGTGCTACGAGAAGAATGAGACATGGAGATTTTCAAGAAAGTCCTCCCACCTCAAACTACAGGTTACATGAAACAATTTTTGAAAATGTTGTTTTTCTCAAAAGTTGCTCTAATGATTTTGATAAAAATACCGTATATTAAATATATTTAAGTCACAAATAAAATGCATAACTTGAACTTTCTGGGAACAGCCTCTGAAGACCTCTTAATTCTGGATGAACTTTGCTGAATTTTGCATAACTGGTAAACAGTAAGAGATGGACAAAAAGTTACTATACAAAAAATAAAGATCTCTTAAAAAACGCAATTTATATTACTTGTGCAGTTGTCCATTTCCGAGATATTCCTTGTTATTGGTTTCAATTTTGAACTTTTGTCAAACGGGAAATCAACTGTCCTTCATCTTTTTTGTTTTACTGCTGGCCGTGGAAAGCGAAACGCACTTAAATTGTTGAATAGCGACTAGCTTTCAAAAGATTTGACTATTGCTTTAGCTTAGGGTTTTCCATTATTTCTCTATTGCTTTGAAGGAAACAAGCGATAAGAGAAGTGCTGCTAATGTTTAACTCGATTAGAATGATAAAAATAAAATGATATTTTGTGAGAAGAGTTTGTTTGCAGAACGAATAGAAAAGATCATCTGATTTGGAAAACAGCAAACTTTTTTAAATGTGTTGTTTTTATTCAGAAATCTCAATTCAATACAGGATGTAATATTATCTCTGCTTACAGACTGTAAGCAGTAGAGAAAATAATATACATACAATATAATAACTAAATAAATATAAAAATATATAAATATATAACTTAATCTTATATAAAATTCTCTTTAATTTTATGTAAGAAAGCAATTTGCATATCAAACACTCTCAAGAAAAATTCATTTGGTGCTATTGAGAAAGCACTTTCAGGATTTAATGCAACATGAAGCTGTTATGCAGAATAATGTTATCGGAAGTGCGATCTAACCAACCACATTTAATAAATTAAAAGTTTCCATCCAGTCGAGACATAAATCCAGTTGTGCTACCTTAATTGAAGGTATAATTCCTCGTAACCCAATCATTCCCTCAGTCAGTTCCATCAGAAGATTAAATTTATGCTCTGCCGATCGGTAAACGAACATGATCTTTACAAAGCGGCATGTTGACCGACATCTTCAATATGCTGATAGCAAAGGGTACACACAGAAGGGGGGGGGCACCTTTGCACACTGCGACTACGCAATTTTATTTTGGTACCCCTCTCCCCAGGAGGAAGGGATGAAGTGAGAGAACCATATGAAAATTGACCATAGAGATGCATGGAAGTCCTTAACATTTTCAAGCCCGATGACCCGTTCCACTGCTGGAGCCGCCAGAGAATGATCAAGTGACCGGTCGACCTGGGAGCACTCTAGCGTCATAGATTCACGATTTACAAA
The DNA here is from genome assembly GCA_030762935.1 of Hymenopus coronatus. Lineage (NCBI taxonomy): Eukaryota > Metazoa > Arthropoda > Insecta > Mantodea > Hymenopodidae > Hymenopus > Hymenopus coronatus. Next base: position 98,080,614 of record CM060898.1, on the reverse strand, counting down.
CGTACAACTTTAAACACGAAGCTAGATCTAATGCTGATGAAACTGAAGGAAATACACCAAAAGCTCTTTGGTTAGAGACTAGAGACAATTGTCACATTGGAAGGGGCCATAAGCAACCTGTTTTGTAACTTTGATCTTTGCACTGTCCCAAAAGACTCTAATCCAGGCCTGGCGAATTACTCCCAAAGCGTGAAGCCCATCTCCCACTTCTCCTGCCTTGGTGTCACCAAAACACAGCGACCGGTTTAGTCCAAAGTTGCCTAGCAGCTTAACTAAATACCGAGTCTGCTACTGCTTGAGAGAACCTGTTCCACCTGGCGCGTGTGTATGTATGTGTGTCCGTCGCCACGACAGGCAAGGAGGGGAGATCTATAAGATAATGGCAGAGAGTGTGGATCCTAGTAGTAGGGTAGAGAAACATAAAAGTGGTAAGTCTATAAGATAATGGCAGAGAGTGTGGATCCTAGTAGTAGCGTAGAGAAACATAAAAGCGGTAAGTCTATAAGATAATGGCAGAGAGTATGGATCCTAGTAGTAGCGTAGAGAAACATAAAAGTGGTAAGTCTATAAGATAATGGCAGAGAGTGTGGATCCTAGTAGTAGCGTAGAGAAACATAAAAGCGGTAAGTCTATAAGAAGAGATTTAAGTCAGCTATATATGTGTGTTTAACGTTTTACTTTCTATAGCCCCGCATGTACAATGTACATAGTGGATAGAGAAGGTATTGTATTCCATCTAAAAATTCGATACTCTCATTTCATCGGACCCGCTAAATACAAAAATAGCATTTTCAGAAAAAGGCCCGTGTGTGTGTGTGGGGGGGGGGGCATTGCTCAAAACCGAAATGACGGTTAAATACAAAACTTGGAAAAATTGTCGACACATTTTAAAGGCAGAGAAATACAAATGTATATTTTGAATTTTCTGGGAATATCCTCTGAAGCCCTGTTAATTCTGGCTGAATTTTGCATAACTAGTAAACCGTATGAGATAAACAAAAACTTACACTACACAAAAATTTACATCCCGTTAAAATACACAATTTGTAACAATATAAACATAAAGTACATGCAGCTCCAAGAAACGTAATTGGAGTTTAGAATTATGTGAATTTAGTATTTGTTATTAGTTTAAGTTTGTTAGAAATAAATTCCTGTTTTTTATTTTTTATTTTTATTTAGCTTTTTTATATTAAAATGTTGGACATAATTTTGAAATTTTGGAAAAGACGATTTAATTTCATATACATTTTTTTCGTGGAGTTTACCGTTTTTGAGGTATTCTTTGTCATTAGTTTCAATTGTACTTATACTTTTCTCAGATAGGAAGTGTCCGTTTTTCTTTTGTTCTACTCCTGGCCAAGCAAAGAAGCGATTTGCAGTCACAATCGGATAACATAAGCTTTTTAAACATTTGACTATCATTTTAGCATAGCGCACTCCTTTACTTTTCTTCTACTTATAAGGAACTAAGTGATAAGAACATTCTGCTAATTATTTCGATAGTATTGTGTAAAAATGAGAGTAATCCTGTGCAAGAAGCTTGTTTGTAGAGCAGCTAGAGAAAGTCATGTGAGTGTAACACTTCAGAATTTTTTTTAACTTTATGCCAACTTTGGTATGAAGGATGTAAACAAATTGAGTCAGATGCAACTGGCGTGTCTGTGAACGGATGATTTTTTTTTTTTTTTTTTTTTTTTTTAAGTGTTTAACGCCCGCTTTTACAACTTATGGCATCGCAGGCGATGACACTGGTGATAGATGGAACGAAGATGGAGCACTGGTGGAATGTGATGGTGGGGGAAACCGGAGAACCCGGAGAAAACCCGCCCCTACGCCACTTTGTCCACCTCAAATATCACATGCGGTCGCTTGGGATTGAACCCGGGCCGTCTAGGCGTGAATTGGGTCTCTATCTGACGATTCAAGTTAATGCAAATTTTCACTCACAAAATTGTTTCATAAATGTGTTTCATCCATTCAATGGATTAGTTTATTTAGTATGAGCGAGTACAATTCTAACATCCAGTACTGCTGCAGTTACAATAGCACGCTGTTATGATAGCCATGATAAACAGCTGAGCAAGATATCTTCATGCACCTGATAGCAGCGAACGGCAGTACCTGTTCATTGGCGGAGTAATACAACCAGCAAAGTTTGTAGGACCCACACTAAACCCGGAGGATCATATCTGTGTATATGACGAATAACAGCAGATAGTAAGTAGTCACATTTCATTGACTGACATCATCAGTATAGAAAAAAAATCTGATATGCTCCACTCACATGAATTTCTCTACTTCTGTGTAGCAAATTATTGTTAATGAGCTTATTCCTCTATTTACTTCATGCTAATCGAGAGAAAAAAAAAACAGCAGAAATAGTCTTAATACTTGCTTCCTTGTAAGTAGAAGCGAAATATGGGCGTATCATAGGTTAAAGTGAAGTCAAAAGCTGGTTACTAGGTGACGGAAGTTCCTTTGTTTGTATGGACACGAGTTGACAAACTCGTACAAGAAAGTACAAGTTTTTCAAAGCTAAAACCAAAAACAAGGAATATCTAAAAAACGATCAACTCCTCGAAAAAATGTATATAGCATAAATTGTGTGTTTTAATGTGCTCTACATTTTTTGTGCGGTAAGTTTTTGTCCATTTCTTACGGTTTAGCAATTATGCAAAATTTCGTAAAATTCATCCAAAATAAGGTAGTCTTCAAGATATACATATTATTTGTTAGGTAAATATCTTTAATATACAATATTTTAATCAAAATCGTTAGAGCCATTTTTAAGAAAATCAAAATTTTCGCAAAAGGTTCCATGTAAAGCTTAGTCGGGGGGAATTTTCTTGAAAATCTTTGTGTCGCATCCTTGTAAGATACCAAACTTAAATACCAAGCTTGGTATTTAACGGTATTTTCGTTTTTGAGCTATGTTGTCCATAGACACACACACACACGGACCTTTTTCCAAAAAGTTTTTTTTTGATTCAGGGTGTATTTCCGGTGAAATCTCGGAATCGAATTTTTGGGTGCATTACAATACCTTCTCTATACACTATGTACATAGTAGTACGTGTAGAGAAAGTAATATATGCAATATTTTGTAACTCATTTTTAATACAGTTACAATTAGAACTAATTACATGCCAGAGCAGTATTCCTCTAAAACAACCGGGAATAACAGCTTGCAATAGTACCCTGCCAATGCATGCCCAAAATTGGGAAAGTTTGCAGGCCATATTGTTGTGATGTTTGGTTCGGCATATATACGTGAGCAATTCTTTTCTAAATTGAATAATACTGAGAGGAACAAGCGCTAGGATAGAATTATGATTCAAGGGACATTATTTATGATTTGAGCCTAATAATAAAAACAGTAGTTTGTCATTGAAAATTGCTTCATTGTTTCTCAAAATATTTGTCTTTATGACCAATACACCTTAGCTTATCGAACCATTCTTCAGAGTATTTTTTCAATCTGCTTGAAAGACCTTCAAAACATTTTTTAATGTATAAACGGCTTCTTCTGCCGCCCCAAATCGTTGTCCATGTACTTTATTCTTGATGCTTGGGAACAAAAAGAAGTTATTGGGTGCCAAACCAGGACTCTACGGCGGATAAGTCATCAATTCGAGTTTTTTAGTGCTCAAATAGTCGGTTGAATTTGAACTATACAGAATTGACCGTTTTACCTTCCTTTAAAGGCACTGTTGTCACATGACCAGTTTTTGTTTCGAAGTGCGAACAACTTCTGTTGAATTTGTCTCATCTTGAAACACCCATACACTGGACTGCTGTTTACATTCCGGTTCATATGCATAGATCCATGATTCGTCACCTGTTACAATTTTATACACTCTTTTGTAGCCCCGCCATTGTATTTCTTGAGCATTTGTGTGCACCAATCGACACTAGCTTCCTTTAGAAATTGTGTCAACTTATGTGGGATCCAACAAGAAGAAACCCTTTTCATGGCTAAATGATCATGCAATATATACATATGCCGATGAAACTAATGCCTAGGGTCGTCTCTATCTCATAGTATGTGGCATAACGATATTGCGCTATCAGGTTTTGCGCAGCATTAATGTTTTCTGACACAACTGATTTTGGACGATCTTCATGAATGCTTTAAGTGAGTAAGCAATTAAATCGTTAGACCAGCGTTTCATAGTGCCAGAGGAAGGATTTTCATCGCCAAATGTAACAGTAAGTTGATCAATGCACACTTCTCTTGATCATTTACGCCGAAAATCATTATAAATCATCGCACGAACATTCTCGCTATTTATCTTTTTTCACTGAGATTCGGTTTTAAAATCACTGTAAACAACATAAATAACCTCTATTTACAAAATATCTGTAACAGGTTAAGGTCAACAATGTAAAATTTTGCAATGGAAACACCTGATGACACACACAGCAAGATACCAAGGCTCAGAATGTAAATAGTGCCCCCCCCCCATACCCTTTTATCAATACTGCGTGTCTCTGTGTGTCTACAATTAAGTCAGATTGATACGTTAGAGCCGAGACAAAGAAATCAGCGTTCTACTGTTTGCCCAAACATGGTTTGTAAAGGCTTCATTTAAGGAAGAAAGACTCTATCTTTATATTTTGGGTACTTGGCTACTCGCATTTAAATTGACAAGTTCATCCACTGTAGTAATTTACATGCAGAACGAGTCTTTATAACTTCCAGTGGAATGGACACACGGTACACTTCCGCTTCGTTTACAAACTTCCCAGTGCTGATCTAGTAGCAGGAAAAAGGCTCTCATCAATGGTTTGAACCCGCGATCTTGAGATACAGAGGCTAGCATGTTACCCTTAGACCACGGAGAATGACAAGTATTTGCTTCCTTGCAAGTAGAAGGTAAATAAGGAAAGAAACTAGGCTAAAGCGATAGTCAAATCCTTTAAAAGCAGGTCGCTATGTGAAACAATTTTTGCTTCTGTTTATACGGCCAGGAGTAAAACATGACAGAAAGAGAGAGAGAGAGAGATAGATGACGCAAAAGATTACATGGCATTTGAGAAAAGTTTAAGTTGTTTTAAATTGAACAAGGAATATCTCGGAAGCGGTTAACTCTACTAAAAAGTGAGTATGGTAGGTATAAACTGTGTTTAGACGAGATATACATTTTTTGTCTAGTCCCTTACAGTTTACAAGCTATACAAAAATGATCCAAAATGAAGAGGTCTTCAGAGAATTTAAGATATCCATCTTATTTGCCATGTAAATATATTTAATATTCGGTATTTTAATAAAAATCACTAGAGCCATTTTTAATATCAATATTTTTGGCCACGCCGTCGCGAGTGGTTGCAAAGTAGTAAAAGTGTGTGTTAAAGAAAATCTGATGTGTTCCATTAACATGACTTTTTTAACATCTCTACAATAAATTATTGTTAAAAAGCTTATACTTCCATTTACTTAATGCTAATTGCAAAAAAAAAAAAAAAAATAGCAGAAATGGTCTTGTTACTTGCTTCCTTGTAAGTAAAAGGAAAATCAGGGTCAACCGTAGGTTAAAGTGAAAGTCAAAAACTGATTGCTATGTGACTGAAGTTTCTTTGTTTGTATGGACAGGAGTGCACAAATTCCCGTATGAGAAAAGTATATAATGCTGAAACTAATAAAAAGGAATATCTAAAAAAACGGTGAACCTAACAAAAACAATGTAGGTATATAATGTTCTACCAGTTATGTAACATTCCCCAAAATTCATCCAGAATAAACATGTGTTCAGAGGTAGTTCCCAGAAAATTGAAGATACACGTACATTTTATTTGTCATGCAAATATCCTAAATATTAGAGATTTTAATCAAAATCATTAGAGCCATTTTTGAGAAAATCAACATTCTAGAATGTTTTTTTTTCCTGTAAATGGTGGTTATGGGTGAGGAGTATTTTTTAAAATCTTCGTGTCCTGGAAAGATAACAAACTTAAATACCAAGTTTGGTTTTAACGGTGTTTTCTTTTTGAGCTATACCGGCCTTGGACACACACACACACACACACGAACGTTTTTTTCTATTTTTTTTATTTGGGTGCAATGCAATACCATCTGTATACTCTATGCATATAGTACGTGTAGAGAAAGTAAAAATCAACATTTTCGAAAATTTTTCCATATATAAGGAGTGGTTTGAAATGAGAAACTTTTCTGAAAATCTATTTGGCTAATCTTACTTAAATAGTAAGTTTGGTATTTTACTGACTTTTCGTTTTGCTTCCCCCATACACACACGGTGAAATTTCGGTGTAGGATTTTAGGGTGGAATACAATAACTTCTCTATTTACTATATACAATGTGCTTGGTAGAAAAGGTAAGTGATTCTCTCTCTACCACTTTCTGCGCATTGTTTTCACCTCAATGTAAAAAGTAGTCTGGATTATATAGTCGTGCGAGTGTGACACATTGTCGTTTCTTTCTCTCTCTCTCTCTCTCTTTCGCTTTCATTTTGCTCACGGACATGAGCGTGAGTTCAAATGCACAAAGCCATGCATTTGAAAATCTCTTTCAGCAACGTTCGTTATTTGTACTTTGTTGCTTTTTTGTACACACGTTTTTCTCGTTAAACACTTCTGCTTTGTTATGTAATTAAAACTCACGTCTCAGCTTATGTTCTCAGAGTTGTGATGAATTCTTGTTTGTTGTTTTTGCAACAATGTACGTTACACGATAATTAATTTAAAGTACACCATTCTCAAACACAGCAAGCGGTCAAGCAGAATACTTTACTTTGTTTATACCAGTGATGCTTTTATGGTCCACTAGTGTCGTTTACAGTTCTCTTCACCAACCTCTACATCATGCAATGAGTACACCCTCTGCAGAGCAATATTATAAGGTTGGCACTTGACCTATTATGGGACTATTTATCGCTACCTGCCTGAGGCAACCTTTAGCGGGAAGAATAAAATTTGCTGACAATAAGAAATATGCGTCCTCATACGTGGACACTATTTATTTTGTGAACCTAAAAATAAAATTCTGATGTGTTCCATTCACATGATTTTCTCTACATCTCTGCAACAAATTATTATTAAAAAGCTTACTGTTCTATTTACTTCATGCTAATCCAGAAAAAAATTAGCAGAAATAGTCTTATTACTTGCTTCCTTGTAAGTATAAGCGAAATAAGGGAGTACCATAGGCTAAAGTTGTAATCAAAAGTTGGTTGCTTTAGGTCTGAAGTTCCTTTGTTTGTATGGACTGGTGGTGACAAATTCCTGTATGAGAAAAATATGTTAAGCTGAAACCAAAAACAAGGAATATCTCAAAAACGATCAACTCCACGATAAAAACGTATATAAGATAAATTGAGTGTTTTAACGTGCTCTACATTTTTTGTGCAATAAATTTTTGTCCACCTCTTGCGGTTTAGCAATTATGCAAAATTCAGTAAAATTCATTCAAATAAACTACTCTTCAGAGGCTATTTCCGGAAAATTCAAGTTGTACATTTATTTGTCGTGTAAATATCTCTAACATATGGTATTTTAATCAAAATCGTTAGAGCAATTTTGAAAAAATCAAAACTTTTGAAAAAGTTCCATGTAAGGGGTATTTGCGGGTGGGGGATTTTCTTGAAAATCTTCGTGTCGTATCCTTGGAAGGTACCAAACCAAAATACCATGTTTGGTTTTTAACGGTATTTTCGTTTTTGAGCTATGCTGCCCACAAACACACACGGACATTTCTCTAAAAATGCTTTTTTGCATTAAGGGGGTCTGAAAACATTTCTTTCCGGTGAAATATCGGTATCGAATTTTTGGGTGCATTACAGTACCTTCTCTATACATTAAGTACATAGTACGTGTAGGGAAAGTAAAAAACAGTAATTTTAATTTGTGACTGAAAATTGCTTTATTTTTTATGGGAATATTCTCCTTTATGATTAACTCAATTTTTGCTTGCGTTCGAACCATCTGTCATAGCATTTTTTCTAATCTCCTTGGAATGCTTTTTTAATACATCAGCGCTTCTTCTGCCGACGAAAATTGTTGTCCACGATGTTTTGATATTCTGCAATAAAGAGAAGAGAAGGGGTGCAAAATCAGTTTCACAGTGGATGACTCATTTATTTATTTATTTTTTGAGTGTTCAAATACTCGGATGTTACGCGAGATTTGTGAGCACACTCATTGTCTTGAAGAATGAACCGACAGCATTTGTTTCTTTTCCTTATTTCCCGAAAACGTCCGGCAAACAAATACATGTGTACTATTCAGGATTGGCCGTTTTATGTTCCTCTAAAGGCACTGTGGCCTCATGACCAGTTTTTCTGAAAAAAAAAAAAAAAACAGGCGGACATTTGTTTCAAAGTGCTTCGAGTATATTGTTTCGTTATACTAGGTTTTCACAGTGGCATTGGATGTAGCTTATTACCAAATACACTCTCGTCTTGATAATTCACGTCGAAAATCATAATAAATCATCATGCGAACATTTTCACGAGTTAACTCCGTGTTTTCGCTGAGACACAATTTTCAAGTCACTGTGAACAACACAAATAACACTATTGACAAAATATCTGAAGTAGTTTTAAGGTCAACAATGCCAAACTTTCTAGTGGAAACACCAGATGGCACCTATAGCAATCAGTGTTGCCAAGGATCAAATTATAAATTGAATGGTTCAAATGATATTTTCACTTTGTTTACTGCTTACCTGTGGTAAATAGATGAAGCATTGCATTCCACCCAAAATATGGTAGCGAGAGTTTACTACAAATACAGGTTTTGATGTCACGTAAATCCTGAAAATATTTTCTGAAAAAAAGCTCTTTCGCGTACCTGTGAACAGTGTAACTCACAGGTTAAATACATCACTCGGTATTTAAATTCATTGTTCTCCAAGATCTCGACAGAAAGATTAATAAAATCCCTCAAATCAAAGCATCCCTTTATACGAGAAAATTTCGTCGTTCTGTATTTTCTCAAAAAACATCTGTAGCGATTTTGTTTAAAACGCTTATGTCTTAAGATATCTGCAAGATGAATGAGATGCATATGTTGAATTTTCTGGAAATATATTGTGAAACCATCTTCATTTATTTTTATAGTTTTTAAACATTAAGAGGTGAACAAAAATTTATTACACAAAAGATATAGATATCTTTTAATCACACGGATTATATAAAATAAACCTTTTTGTGATATTAACCTTTTCCAAAATATTATTTTTTGTAAATTTAAGTTGTCAAGTATGTCATAGTTCATCTGAAAAATTGCTATTTTTCTTCTTTCTTTTATCCATCGTGGTCATGCAAAAAGAGCGCAACTTTAAATCATAACATATTGACTCGTTCTCAAAGGAATTGACTATTGCATCTATTATATTTATTTAATCTACTTGTATTTACAAGAAATTATATAATAAAACAATTTATGCAAATTCTTATCTGTATCACCATAAAGTAGTTTATAAGAATAGCTTGTTAAAGAATGGATAGAACATTTATTTAAAATAAGAACTGAAGCTTTTGAATTAACATTTATTTATTTACTAACCTGTTTACCCTGCTAAGGCTTGCTGCATGTTGACAGATAGCTAAAAAAAACCATTAGGGGATGTAATCCTAAGGAATACATTTAAACTTTGTCCTACACAGTACACAATTTTACATTAAAACTATTTAATTGCACATTTCGACCACAGATGTCCCACTTTGTGATTAAAGAAGCCCGTCCTTCTGGTTCACTGCCTAGTCACCTGTTTTATTTCTCTTCTGGGGTCGCACATGGTTGTTCTATAAATCCATCTATTGTTACACATCATTACAACGTATCCTCCCCATTTCCATTTGAGACGCTCGGCCATGAAAATTGCGTCTCCCATACCCGTTCTTTTCTTGATCTCCTCGTTGCGCATTCTGTCCTTGTATTTATTTCCTCTTCATGTTTTGTTGACATGTAAATCTTTCGTTTCATTTTCTCTTTTCCCAACCATGTTTGAATAACTTACAGTAGAAAGGTAATTATAATGATTGCGATATAGCTGTTTTTCCTGCATTAGGATTAAAATCTGGTGTGTTGCATTCATATGCCTTTCTCTACCTCCTATCGTTAATTAGTGGGAATACTAAATGTTCTTACGAAAGTATATATTTCAACTACTTTATTTTAATACAGATAAATCTTTACATGAAAAATATAATGTATTACATTTACATGACTTTCTCTACCTTTTCTCCAACAAACTGTTCTTAAAAAAGCTTATTTCCTTGTAAGTTGAAGAGAAATAAAGTACACTAAGCTAAAGCGATAGTGAAATCCTTAAAAACCGATCGCTATATACCACTGAAAATTGTTCTCTTATATAACCAGGAGGCAAAAGAAAAAGAAAAGAATGACCACTTCCCATTTGAGGAAACTTTCAAGTATTGGAAAATATAAATAAATAACAAGGAATATCTCGGAAGTGGTAAACTCAACAAAAAAGTGCAGTGGACATAATATATGTGCTTTAACGTTATCTATATCTCTCTCTTTCAACTTATCAGATATGAAAAACTATCCAAAATGAAGACAGCTCTATTGCTATTTATATTTGTATTTTAAAGCTATCCTTATTGTAAAGTTTCCGCATGGAAATAGTTTAACAAATACAAACATTAACAGGAACACACACAAAACCTTATTTGTGCTGTAAATATCTTTATTCCATTTTAATCAAAGTTACTAGAGCTATTTTTCACAAAAGTGGAAATTATGAAGAACTTTCTATGTAAAGTATAGTTAATGTGAGGGGATTTTCTTGAAAAAATAATTAAAGCTAATAATAATTAAATACCTAGTTTGATAATTAATGGATCTTTCGTTTTTACTTTCTCTACACGTACTATGTACATAGTGTATAGACAAGGTATTTTATTGCATCCAAAAATTCGATACCGAGACTTCACCGGAAATGCATGTTTTGGGTCCCCCTGAATCCAAAAACTGCATTTCTGGTATACGGTCCGTGTGTGTGTGTGTGTGGACAGCATTGCTCAAAAACGAAAAGACCATTGAATACCAAACTTGGTATTTAAGTTGGCTATCTTCCAAGGTTGCGACACGAAGATTTTCAAGAAAATCGCGCACCCGCAACTACCCTTTACATGGAACTTTTTTCGAAAATTTTGATTTTCTCAAAAATGGCTGTAATAATTTTGATTAAAATATCGTATATTTAAGATATTTACCTGACAAATAATATGTATGTTCTTGAATTTTCTGCGAATAGGCTGAGAAGACTACTTTATTCTGGATGAATTTTAAGAAATTTTGCATAACTGCTAAACCGTAAGAGACGGACAAAAACGTACCACACAAAAAATGTAGAGCAATTAAAGCATACTATTTATGTTACATACATTTTTTTGTGGAGTTGACCGTTTTTGAGATATCCCTTGTTATTGGTTTCAGCTTTAAAAACTTACCTTTCTCATACAGGAATTTGTCAACTCGTGTCTATACAAACAAACGAACTTCAGTCACATAGCAACCAGCTTTTGACTATCACTTTAACCTATGGTACTGCCTTATTTCTCTTCTACTTACAAGGATGCAAGTAATAAGACTATTTCTGCTAATTTCTTCTCGATTAGCATGAAGTAAGTAGAACTATTAGCTTTTAACAATAATTTGTACAGAGATGTAGAGAAAGTCATGTGGATGGGCATATCAGATTTTTTTAATTATGCTGTTCACAGATAAATTTTTTTGTTTAATCAGGGGTTCTCAAAGCATATAATGGCGGTAAAATCTCGGTATTGAATTTTTTGGTGGAATGGAATACCTTCTCTTCCTATGGACATTGTTGTAATAGGAAAATAAGAGATATATTACGCATTTCGTTATAGATAGGGAATAGCGATAATCAAATGTTTTAACAATTGGCCTTAAAATTGCATACCCATTGCTTGCGATAGCAAGAAAAGAACCGAAAATAGACATGATTTGTAAGGAATGACCATATAATTTGAAATTCTAACATTGATAACGGATATCTAGGAAAAGGCTTAGGCTATATTAAAGATTCTTTGGAATAAACTGCATGTGTTAAGGATGTATAGATTTTATGTGCATAACGTTTTCGATTGCAGCTTAACGTTCACTAGTTACACATGACTATACTAATTTTTTTCCGAATGAAGAGGATTTAAAAGTCTATTTTCTGAAAATTCAAATATGCATTATATTTATCATGTATATATATTTAATATATAGTGTTATAATCATAATTGTTAGATATTTTTGAGGAAATAAAATATTTCGATAATTGTTCGCTGCGAAGAGTAGTTGAAGTGGAGGCATTTTCCTGAAAATTCTAGTGTCGCATCTGGAACTTAAATAGCATTTTTCGTATCCATCCGACTTTTTGATTTTTGTATGCTGTTCAGAAGCTGTTCACTAATAATGCCTATTACTTTCTCTATAAGTAATATTCACATAGTAGGTAGAGAAAGTACAGGGTTACTACAAAAGAAATAGACAATTTCAACTGCCTGTAAAACAAAAACTATTAGAGATAGCAACCTAATTATTTAGGAGGTATGTTGAGAAACTGTCAAAGTTTTGTTTGTTACTATTGGTAACGAACGTTGTAGTTTTTGTTTGTTGTTGCAGAAGCTGAAATGGCGGAAAATCCTGTGGAAAAGGCATATTGCGTGTTGGAATTTGCTAGAACGCAATCAGCAACTGTTGTCCAACGACATTTTAGAACACGTTACCACAAAAATGAAATGATGTGCTCACAAAAACCAGCATCGTCTTCATCATGTCGCAACATGTTGATGCAAAAGTCACGCCGTATGACCTTATCTTCTTCACTCAGAAACTGCAACATCTTTAATCTGTAAGGTATCATGTGCAGTCGCTTCCGCAAGATTTTCCATACAGTTTGCTGTGGAATTTGTAATTGCATGCTTGCCCTAGATGTCGATTTCTGTGGGCAGAACGAACACATTCAACGTTTTCTTCCGAAACTCTTGGTGTTCCCCAGCTCTTCCCTTTGCACAAACATCTCGTTGTCTCGAATTTTCTATACCAGTCGTAGATTGACTGTCTAGTCGGTGGCGTTTTGTGGTAACGTGTTCTAAAATGTCGTTGGACAACAGTTGCTGATTGCGTTCTAGCAAATTCCAACACGCAATATGCCTTTTCCACAGGATTTTCCGCCATTTCAGCTTCTGCAACAACAAACAAAACACTACAGCGTTATCAATAGTAACAAACAAAACTTTGAGTGTTTCACAACATACCTCCAAAATAATTAGGTTGCTGTCTTTAATAGTTTTTGTTTTACAAGCAGTTGAAGTTGTCTATTTCTTTTGTAGTAACCCTGTATTGTATTCCGCTCAAAAATTTGATGTAGAGAATTCAATACTTATATTTTTTGAGGTCCGCGAATTAAAACGAGCGTTCTTAGAAAAACCTGCAAGTGTGTGTGTATGTGTGTGTGTGTCGATAACACAGCTCAAAAACGAAAAGACCGCTCAAAACCTAATTTAGTACTTAGATTTAGTGTCTTCCAAGAATGCGACACAAAGATTTTCAAGAAAATCTCCCTAAACCCAAATTACCTTAAAATGGAAATACTTTGAACATTCCAATTTTCTCAAAAATTGATCGCTTAATACACACACACACACACACACACACACACACACACACACGCTATTCTTATTTTACACGAGAGACTAGAAAAACTGAAGCGTAAATCAAAACGTTAGACCGGAACAAAAATTAAGCATGAGAATGCGTATTGTTTAATTGTATTGAAGTTGTTGTTGTTATTATTATTATTATTATTATTATTATTATTATTATTATTATTATTATTCAGATGCCATAAAATATTTTGGTGCAAAAATAATACTTCCCTAACTCCTGTATTAGAAAACACAATAAGCTAATTATTTCATAAATGTGCCTCATTTGTTTGATATGTAATATTGTTACGTATATTTTGATAATTGAAATTTTCTCTGTAATTACTCACACTTTGAGTATTAACAACATCGTTATAGCGTTTTCATTCTGCCAAAGGCTGCTTGCACAATTCGAATAGTCTCCTGTAATAGGGAGATTGGTGTACTTAATTAAACTAATGATGTTTGGGGTCGATAAAGGGAATGTAATATTTTTATGATCATTAACCATTTGATGCAGTGCAAACGTGCACATTAGGCAGGAGTATATCGATTAAAATACTTCAATGTATACAGTTTTTGTTATCGGTCTCAGGATTTAAATCTACATATAATGCTTCTGAACATTGTGTATTGCTTTATCTAACACGTAATATGTAGAGAAGGTAGGCATTGTATTCCAAAAATTCTGTATAGAGATATCACTCGAAGTACGTGTTTTGAGATCCAAGTGTGTATGTGTGTAAATAGAATAATTGAAAAAAATCTGATCTGTTCCATTCAAATGACTTTCTCTACACCTCTGATAAAAATTGTAGTCTTCTATTTCATGATAATGGAGATAAACATTAGCAGAAATTGTCCTTTTACTTTGTTCCTTGTAAGTAGAAGGGAAAAAATCTAATATATTCCATTCACATGATGTCCTCTAGCGGTTTGGTAAAAAAAACATTTTTTTTGTATCACATATTTAACTAGTTACAAACATATTACTATATTCTATTGCAGTTAATGAATTAAGATCAATAAAAATGTTTTTATACTTCTTGTAAGATTTTGCAGAATAAGTCTGTTTTTATATAAATTACATACTCCATTAAATTCGCGTATTCATAGTTTTGCAATATATAAATGTTATTCAAGACATTAATCTGTTACATCACCATGTTAATCAAGATAAACATAAGCAGAATTAGTCCTATTACTAGCTTCCTTGAAAGTGGAAAGGAAATAAGAAAATTATGCTAATGCGATAATCTCGTCTTATAAAGCTGGTCGCTGTGTGAAACAATTGAAATTCCAATCTGTTTTCTTCCCTGGAATAAAGATAACGTGAAACGAGAAGAAAGATATCATCCCGTTTGAGAAAAGTTTAGGTGGCTATAATTGAAACCAATAATCGGGAATATCTCGAAAACGTTTAACTCTATAAAAAAATGTATAGGACATAAATCGTGTGTTTTAATGAGATCTACATCTTTTGTGTAGTAAGTTTTTCTATATCTTTTATGGTTTGCCAGTAATATAAAAGTCATTCACAATAAATAGTTCTATAGAGGCTATTCCCTTCAAATTCAAGATATGCATTTCATTTGTCATAAAAATATAAACATGGAGTATTTTAATCAACATCAGCCAATTTTGAGAAAATCAAAATTAACGAAAAATGTTCCATGTAAAGAGTAAATTGAGATGGGGGAGATTTCTTGAAAACCTTGTCGGATTCTTGGAAGATATCAAACTTAAATACCACAGACACACACGCGCCTGTTTCTAAAACTGCTTTTTCTGGATTCTGCGGCTGTATTTCCGGTGAAATCTCGGTATCAAATGTTTGGATACATTACAATAGCTTCTCTATACACTATGTGCATATGTAGAGAGAGTAACAAAATGGGATCAGTACCAAATTGAGTATTTAAGCTCGGCCTCTTCAAAATATGCGATACGAAGGTTTTCAGTAAATTTCCTCACCCTCAAATATTCTTTAAGTGTTTCATTTTTCGAAATATTTTATTTACTTAAAAATGGAGCAGCAATTTTGTTAAAATAAGGAATATTTATATGGCAAATGAAATCTTATATCCAGAATTTTCAGAGTATACTCTGTGAACTTCTCTTTATTCCGAAGTCACTTTGTATAGTCCTGTATACGCAAGAAGTTTATGAAAACCATACTACGTAAAAAATCTTTCTACCTAATCTGCAACAAACTTCTTACGAAAGATTATTGTTTCGCCTGTTTCTCCCTAAATGAGACAAACGTCACCAAAAATAGTAATATTGCTTTCTTATAAGTAGAAATAAGGAAATGAACTAGGCTAAGTCAATGGTCAAATCTTTTAGAAGATTGTCGCTACATAAAATATTTTAAAGTCGATTCGCTTTGCATGGCAGCAGTAAAACAAAATATGTATGAAACTAATGGACACTTCTCGCTTGAGAAAAGTTTGAGAAGTGCAGAATAAAACCAATTAAAAGGAACATCTCGAAAATAGCTAACACAAAAAAAAAAAACAAATAGCACATACATTCTATTTATCATATAAAAGTCTTTAATATAGGGTATTTTAATCAAAATCGTTACATCCATTTTTAAGAAAGTCCAAAATATCTATAAAAAAGAAGCATCCATGTAAATTGTAGTTTGGAGTGCGGTAATATATCTGAAAATATTCGTGTAGCATCCCTGGAAGAACGCTAAACTTAAAAATCATGTTTGGTATTCATCCGACTTTACGCTTTTGAATTATTAAAATAAAAACTTCAAATGTTGTAATAAATGAATTTACAAAGGGATCTATCATATCATATCTCTTATCTTTATATTAACGTTATTGTAGTAGTTTTTCTTTTCGTACTAGTTCAAATCCTTGAATTTTCTAAATTTAATAATTCATTTCTCAAAGTAGAAGCATTATTTCGAAAATATTACGAACTTCTTTAATGTACTTTGTGAGGCAGTATAACAATTTTGAAACAAATTAGTAAAAATTTGCATTATGCGGTGTTTTTTGTATATAGAAAAGTGTTGTAAAAAATCTTTTCCATTCCCATGATTTTGTAACTCTACAATAAATTATTGTTAAACAGTTTTTCATCTATTTCTTTAATGTTAATCGAGAAAAAATTAGCAGAAAGGGTCTTATTACTTCTTCCTTGTAAGAACCATAGGGTAAATCGCTATTCAAATCTTTTAAAATCTGGTTGCCATGTGACTGAAGTACCTTTCTACTTTCTCTAGCCCCATATGTACAATGTACATAGGGATAGAGAAGGTATTGTAATGCACCCAAAAATTCGATACCAAGATTTCACCACAAATATATGTTTTGGGGTCCCCTGAGTCCGAAAAAAGCATTTTTAAAAAATGATCCGCGTGTGTGAGTCTGTCTGTGTGTCTGTGGACAGCATAGCCCTAAAACGAAAAGACCGTTAAATACCAAATAGTATTATCTTCCAGGGATGCGACACGAAGATTTTCAAAAAAATGCCCGAACCTCAAACTACCCTTTACATGAAACTTTTTTGGATAATTTTGATTTTCTTAAAAATGGCGCCAACGATTTTGATTAAACTCCTGTATATTAAAACTATTTATAACCGAAATAAAATGTACATCTCGAACTTTTTGGGAGTAGCCTCTGAAGACCTCTTTATTCTGGATGAATTTTTGCCGAGTTTTGCTTAACTGTTAAACCGTAAGAGATAGAAAAAAAAAACTCACTACACCAAAAAATGTACATCACGACAAAACACACAACGTATGTAATCTACGTTTCTGTTGTGGAGGTAACCGTTTCCGAGATATTCCTTGTTATTGGTTTCAATTGTCAAGTACCTAAACTTTTCTCAGACGGGAAGTGTCCGCTTTTCTTTTGTTCTGCTCCTCTCCGAGCAAAGAAATGATTTGCAATGACAATCGCTTAACGATAGCTTTTAAAACATTTGACAATCACTTTAGCATAACGCATTCCCTTTTACTTATAAGGAACTAAGTAATAAGAACATTCTGCTAATATTTATCTCGATTAGCATTGTCTACAAAGAAGAATTATCT
The DNA here is from genome assembly GCA_030762935.1 of Hymenopus coronatus. Classification (NCBI taxonomy): domain Eukaryota; kingdom Metazoa; phylum Arthropoda; class Insecta; order Mantodea; family Hymenopodidae; genus Hymenopus; species Hymenopus coronatus. The sequence goes on along the minus strand of CM060898.1, from coordinate 98,062,898 downwards.
TTTGTAGGAGGTTTGTAGAGCAGCTAGAGAAAGTCATGTGAGTGTAACACATCAGATTTTTTTGTATGGAAAGGAGTTGACAATTCCGTATGAGAAAAGTATAAGCACTTTAGAGCTGAAACATATCAAACACGGTCAACTCCACGAAAAAAAATTATATAACCTAAATTGCGTGTTTTAACGAGATCTACATTTTTTGTTGGGTTAATGTTTGCCTATCTCTTACGGTTTAGCAATTATGAAAATTTCCGCAAAATTCATCCAGAATAAATATTTCTTCAGAGGCTATTCTCAGAGTACTCAAGATATTTTATTTGTCATTTAAATATCTTAAATATAAGAGATTTTAATCAAAATCATTAGTCATTTTTAATAAAATCAAAGTTTGCGAATTTTTTCTACGTAAAGAATAGTTCAGGGAGGGGGGATTTTCTTGAAAATTCGTGTCGCATTCTAGGAAGATACCAAACTTAAATATAAAGTTTGGTATTTAACTGTCTTTACGTTTTTGAGTTATGCTGTCCACACACAAATACACACACTAGGACCTTTTTCTGAAAACCCTATTTTTTTGGATTCAGGGGAACCCAAAACGTGTATTTCCGGTGAAATCTCGGTTTGGAATTTTTGGGTGCATTATAATACCTTCTCTATACACTATGTGCATAGTACCTACGTGTAGAGAAAGTAAAAAGCAACCTCATCTGGGTAACTCATCTTGTCTAAGATTAAAATTCGGGATCTGTTGAATGTGAGGTACCACTTTCATTTGTTTCTTGTCTTCCATGAAAATTTCCCAACATTTTTTAATTCCGACTGATATTTAAAACATTTTACGTTCTCTAGCACATATGCACATAGTAGATAGAGAATGTGTGGTATTCCACTCAACATTTCAATGCCACGATTTCACTACAAATACATGTTTTGAGACTCCTTCAATCCAAAAACAGTTTTAGATTTATGTCCTTCTTTGTGTGGTAGGGGGGCAGCATAGCTAAAAACGAAACTTGGTATTTAATTTGAGTGTCTTCAAGACACTGAAGGAATTTTCAAGAAAATTCACCTACCCCTGACTACCCTTTACACGGAACATTTTCCTAAATTTTTTCTATAAAATGGTTCTAACGATTTTGAAAGACAAATGTAATGTAAATCTTAAATCTACTGGATGACTTTTATTTTATTCGTAAACCGTAAGAGATAGAACAGAAACTTGCTACGTGAAATGTAGATGTCACCTACATTATTTTGTAGAGTTAACTGTTTACGAGATGTTCCTTGTTATTAGTTTCAGTTTTGAACTACTTAAAATTTCTCAAGCGGAAAGTCAGCGTTCGTTTCAACTCCTTTATTTTACTCTCAGGAACGCAACATTGCAATTGTTTCACATGAAAGGATTTTTAAAGGATTTGACTATCACTTAAACCTAGAATGCTCTCTTGTTTCCCTTCTATTTACAAGGAAGCAGGTAATAGTTTCACTTCTGCTAATGTTTATCTCGACTAGCATAACATAGAAAAAAAAGGAAAGTTTGTTTGTGGAACAGCTAGAAAAAGTCATGTGATGGGAATACGGAAGAATCTATTTAATCATTTCCTGCAACTCAATTGTTTCCTCTAGTGGCCTGCACATGAACAGTCTAATAGTAAATGTGTCTCGTATTTCCTTTCGTTACTTATTCAGTATGTTTCTTTCAACTCATTCTTCCTTTTATTTCTGTTTCGATATTCTCAAATAAACCAAGCCATCCCTTCTCTTTTATTCTTTCCACAAATCTTAACTCTCTCTCTCTAGTTCAAATATCAATTCATTGTAAAAGCTAGCGACGCTTTTTCCTTTATTTGTGTATACAACCTTTGCACACCCTTAAAGTTCTACTCTCTCTCTCTCTCTCTCTCTCTCTCTCTCTCTCTCTCTCTCTCTCTCTCTCTGTCTCTCTCTCTCTGTCTCTCTCTCTGTCTCTCTCTCTCTCTCTTAATATGTGCTTCACTCTCATTAATTTGCATCATCGGGCCCACATATCCGTTTACCAATTTATATTTAAGTTATTTGATTTTTTCAAACCATGTAAAAATCTGAAAAGTTGGTAAACCTTAAGAGATACAAATAAAACATTGTGCAAAGAAGCGTAGATTACTTTAAAACTTGAATGGTCGTCTCCCTAGCGCGGTGGTAGCGCAGCTGCTTACTAAGCGCGAGACCTGGGTTCGATTCCCAGTACCGGCATGGAGATTTTTCCCCCACTGGGAGACCTGGCCCGGGGTGCACTCAGCCTCGTGAGGTCAATTGAGGAGCTACTTGATGGAGAAGTAGCGGCTCCAGGTCATGAGGACCGCATTAACCGGCCGGGGGGCTGGAGGCGCTGACCACATCCATGACGTCTGTATTGGACCGAGATGGAGGATGCAGAGGCCGGGCGGAAGGCCAAGATTCCTTGTGAGCTGTCGTGCCATGGAGTTATTAATGTATTTGAATTAAATTGTATTAGTGACATCAGCCATTTATGAGATATACATTACTATTAGTTTGAAATTTTCAGTACCTTTGTAACTTTGTTAAATGGCCGACGCTGTTTAGTTGTTTCGTGCCATATCACGGAGAAAGTACGGAATTTCAAGGCTAGAATATAATCATTCGCTTTTAAATATGTGATTTAGTTTGCATATGCTTACAGTGAAATCTGTTAAAACTATTTTTCTAAGCGTTTATCTCGACATAAAATAAGGCAACAAGCTTTCTTTAGGGCATTTGTAGAAGCTGCGTGCAAGTGCACGATAATGGTTAGGGAAAGTCTTGTGAATGTTAAATATTCTTACTTATTTTTTTTTTTTTTAATTTTTACTTTATCACGGATGTACAATGTGAAGGATTTGGTAAGTTTGAAGAAGTTGTGCGCAAGAATAAAATAGTGGATAGGAAAAGTCTTGTGAATGTTACAAATAAGGTGGATATTTTACAATGTTTACCTTTTGTATCAGGTAGTGTACATACAGAAGGTATTGTATTCCACCCAAAAATTCGATAAAGATGTTTCACCGGAAATGCAAATTTTTGACTTCCTGAATACAAAAAAAAAAAAAAAAAAAAAAAAAAAAATCTGACGTGTTCCACTCACATGTTTTTCACTACATCTCTGCAACAAATTATTATTACATTTTCTGGGAATAGCCCCTGAAGACTAGTTTATTCTGAAAGAATTTTAAGAATTTTGTATAACAGCTAAACCGTAAGACATGGACAAAAACTTATCACACAAAAAATGTAGAGCACGTTAAAACACACAATTTATGTCCCATACATTTTTTTTCGCGGAGTTGATCGTTTTTTAGATATTCCTTGTTTTTTGGTTTCAGCTTTAAAAAACTTATACTTTTTCTCATACAGGAATTTGTCAATTCCTGTCCATACAAACAAAGGAACTTCAGTCACATAGCAACCAGCTTTTGACTACCTCTTTAAGCTATGGTACTCCCTTATTGCGCTTCTACCTACAAGGAAGGAAGTAAGAAAACTATTTCTGTTAATGTTTCCTCAATTAGCATGTAGTAAATAGAAGCATAAGCGTTTTAACAATAATTTGTTACAGAGATGTACAGGAAGTCGTGTGAACGGAGCACATCAGATTTTATAGAACAAGTTTGATTGTGAAACAATTAGAGAAGGTCGTATGAATGGAAAATATATATTTTCATTAAATCAGTTGGCAGGGTTGACTTAGTAATCTCTGTTCTTGTGTGAACAACCGAAATACCTTTGACATTAAAGCTGGTAGTTACGGACATAAATCACATGGCTATAAAATGTCGTTTATACCAGCTAATTCTGTTATGCAACGTGCCACACCGAGCGTGTTATTGAACACCTTTGGGACAATTAATTAATTGATTCATTTACGTAAGTAACTTGTTTAACTGTAAAATACCCTTGACTCACAAGGGAGTATGCTAATCGAAATTTGACAGAAGCTTTTCTGACAAAACTGAGCTCGTAAATTATGTGTCAGCAGACGAAACTACAGTTGCCCAGTTGATAGTTAAATCGATAGCAAAATCTCTATCAAAAGATAAAAACAATTAGTAAAAGGTCATTGTGTGTCTGTGGACAGCATAGTTAAAAAACTTAAAAAGTCCTTTAAGTACCAAACTTGGCATTTAAGTTTGGTATCTTTCAGGGATGTGTCATGAGGATTTTCCAGAAAATTCCTCCACCTCAAACCACCCTTTACATGGATTTTTTTAAATGTTTTCTCAAAATTGGCTCTAAAGATTTTGATTAAAATACTGCATATTAAAGATATTTACATGACGTCTAATATATATCTTGAATTTTCTGTGGATAGCTTTTGAAGACCTATTCACTCTTGATTTAATTTTTCTGAATTTGGTGTAATTGGTAAACCATAAGAGATAGACAAAAACGTAGATCTCATTAAAATACACAATGTGTCATAAACAGTTTTGTTGAAGAGTTGACTGTTTCTGAGATATTCCTTCTTATTGGTTTAATTTTAAATTAGGTATCTTCTCAGATGGGGTCACCTTTGGTTTTATCTCTCTTGTTTCCGTAAATGCAAAGTGAACCGTACTACAATTGATCATATATGACCGGCTTTTAAAAGATTTGACTATCGCTTTAGCCAAATGTAAGGAATAAGACCGTTTTTGCTAATGTTTATCTTTATTAGCATGATGCAGATAAAGGAATATGCTTTTGTAAGAATAGAAGTTTGCAGAACAGGTAGTGAATGTAACACATCAGATTTTTTAATGCTTTTGGGTAGTCCGAATAGATATATTATTTGCTATTAGACTATATGCTGCAATGAACATAAAAATTAATATTTTGTGCACAGCTTACTTACAGTGCTCAAAAGAGTCCATCCAAAATACGATTACGAGATGTCGCTACAAGTGAATAGATGTCCTATGAACCAAAAGGAAAGCTTTGTTAGAGAAAGCTAAGCACAAGTTTCTGTGCTTTTGCTAGAGCTGTATTTAAGTCCAACAGCTTTCAATTATTGATAATAAAGTTACTGAATTGTGTTCTCTCTCCAGTCATTTATGGCTAATAATTTTTCTGGTATTTTACAGCTCTATTACTTTTGTTTTAAATAGGTGTGTATTTGGACACATTGAAGTGAAGAATAAAGTGCGTGACAGCTTGTTAAAGCATATACTTCATTCTTCTTCTTATTACTTTCTCAACTATTTATCTATAGTTAGTAGAGGACATATTACATTCCACCCAATAACTCAATACAGATTTCCACGGATACACATCTCCTCCTACTTACCCTTCTTATATGGAAGATTTGTACCCCTCAGGACTTTCTAGACAGTAATTAGAGGCCTGTTGAAGAGCAAAAAGAAATATACTACCCAGGGATGGGGGATCAGCCAATTCCAGCCTTGAAACTGGGGAAGTAAACTATAAAATTTAGGCAAAATTGATTATAATGCTTATACTTTTCTCAAACGAGAGTCGTCATTCATTTCTCTTTTATTACTGACAATGCAAAGAGAACCGCATATCAATTTCATCGAATAATGGCCATATTTTAAACGTTTTATCTACCGCTTTAGCTTAGTACATTATTTTATTTCCCATTTACAAGGAATTAAGTAATAAGACCATTTCTATTAATGTTTATTTCCTTTAAGAAGAAGTTTTTATAGGAACGAGTTGTGCTGTTCACATACGCACACATACAAACGCACACATACCAACACACATTACAGAACCCTTTTCTAAAAATGATTTTTTTTGGTTTCAGGGTGCCTTAAAACATATATACTAGTATTAACTGAAATCTTGATGTAAAATTTTTGGATGGAAAACAATACTTCCCCTACTGATATGTAGTAGAGAAACTAAAGAGGGACAATCGATCCTGTATTATATTTATTTCTTTAAATGCAATTTATCAAATACTGTAGTTGCGTTTGTATTGGTAAAGGTATGCACTTTTAATTTGGTATCTACTTTATCCCTTACAGTTATTTGAATGTATTCAAGCACAATTTACTATTGCAGATTCAGTTTTTGGTTCACTTTTTTTTTTTTGTGGCAACTGGGTTCCATGGTCTTCATGTAATTATCGGAACTACATTTCTTATTACATGCTTATACCGAATATTATCAATACACTTTACATCAAATCATGTATTTCCGGATGCCAATACCCTATTATAACCCTCCCAAAATAAAATTGTGATTTGCATTTATGTTTTAATCAAGTTGGTTACCAGTGGGTGCCAAATATCTATATAAAGAGAATAGTCGCAGACACTGTTCCTTTTAAAATAAGATTAACTTGGGGGCTAGGCAATGCAGAGTCTCATTTCATTGTACGTATGGATATGTTGAGAGTTTTTGCATCATGTAGCTTGTATACTATTAAGGAACTACGGGACATAAAAGAAGATTCATCGATTTAAAATGAACATACTATACTTATCTAAAAAATTACTCGACCACACCAGTCAGATATTCTGCCACTGCCTAAGGTTTCTTTACGCTATGAAGCATTTCTAAAACTTGGAAGATTAACGGGAAGTTAAACAAATGGAACGCTCTGTCGATGTTTCACCTCCTTTATTGAGAACATCACGGAATTTTTCATCCGTTGATTGGAGTAGTCTGGACTGTATGAAATTAAAATTAATAGGGGAAAAGGGGGGAGATAAAGCTAATTAATTTGTCATTGGAGTTCAAAAAATAACCGTAAAATGTCCAGTAAACCAGCTAATACATTGTATTGGGAATGCATTATTGTACTAATAAGAAGCTGAAAAACAAGTTTTGTCAATAATTGTGTAAAATAGTAATGAAAGTAAATTTAGATGGGTAAAAAATGTTGTGTGATTATAAAAAATATGTTTTTCAACATTTTAATATTTTTCTAAAGCCTCCATCCCCAAAAAGTAGTCTTACATTCACATGTCTTTATCTTTCTACAACAAACCACTTTAACAAAACTGTTTTGTAGAAATAGTTCTATTACATATGTCGCTGTAGATACAAGGGTAATAAGAGAACGCACTAGGCTAAAGTAATAATCAAATTTTGTCTGCTTAACTAGGAAGAAAAGAGAAAAAATACTGATTGTCCGTTTGAGAAAAATATGAAGTTTAGAAAATATATATCAAGGAATATATTAACTTCATAACAGAACTGATATACAATTTATGCTGCAACAGGATCTACGCTTTTGTAAGATTTTGTTTATCCATTAAGGTGTATTAGCTATGGAAATGTCATCCAGAATGAAGAGGACTTGAGAGGCTACTCCCAAAAAATTCAAGATATACAAGGGTCGATTTTTTTCAAACCTCCGATAGGCTATAAATAAAAGACACGTTCAAAGAAAACAATTATTTTATTAATAAAAGTTTTGTACACCTATGGTTAATTTTCAACATAATCACCGAAAAGATTGAGACATTTGTCGCACCTGTGCAGAAACTTTGCTATACCCGTTTCAAAAATTGTTGCCGCCAAAGATTTCAAATTAACATTGACGTTGTTTTGAAGATCTTCGTTGGCTAGAAAGTGCTGCCCTCCTAGCCACGTCTTCAGTTCAGGGAAAAGGTGAAAGTCGCTGGGCGGATGATTGAAAATGTCCTATTGAAATTGTTCAAGGAGCCGAGGGGTTGTGCCGGCAGTATCGAGCGTTGTCATGGATCAACACAATTCCTGAAGCCAGCATTCCTCTTCCTTGTTTTGAATGGCTCTCCGCAAACGTCGAAAAGTATGAAGATTTTTTGAAATGTTGCTATCTAAAAATGCATATTTTGATTAAAATGCTGCATGTTAAAGATATTTATTAGCAAATAAAATGTATACCTCAATTTCTTGGGAATAGCATCTGAAGTCCTCCTCATTATGAGTGACTTTTACATAAGTGGTAAACCGTTTATGATAAAATGTAGATCTCGTTAAAAACACAATTTATGTCATATATACCGTGTTTTGTGGAGATAACCATTTCACGATTTTCCCTGTTATATACCTTATTTTTAAATGCTTAAGCTTTTCTCAGACGAGAAGTCCTCGTCTCTTACTTATCTCTTTTGTTTTACTCGTAGAATTTGAAAGAGAACCGAATTTCAACTGTCGCGAAATATTTGATTGTCGCTTTAGCCTAGTGTCTTCCCTTATTTCTCTTCTACTTATAAGCAACTAAATAATGAGATAGTTTTGATAATGTTTATCTTGATTAATATTATGTATATAAAACAATAATCTTTTTTAAGAACTATTTGCAGAAACTGTAGAGGAAGTCGTGTGAATGGAACACGTTAGTTTTTCTTCTTTTTTATTCAGGGGACCTTAAAATGTATATTTCCAGTGCAGTCTCGACATCGAGTATTTTCTCTTTATTTAGTATACGTAGTAGAGAAAGTAAAACTCCAAAAAGCTACTACGGCGTTAATATATTCTCCTAACATGTGCCAGTATGACGTATTTGCAAGCGATTAACTCTTGTCTGCGCCCAGCTTGTGACGAACAGAAATAGAGTGCCTGCTGGCAAATGTGCTGTCATCGCTTATATTTTCCGGCGCTTCAAACGTCCTCCCACACGCTACTAGCGCTATCGAGTAACAGTTCCGCGATCCTTAGCCACCTATTTGCATTACTTTTGGTCCCAGTATCAAACTGTCCATTTGATCGCTGAGCTCACAATAACTACACCATATGCTTCTTTGTATACTTAAAATGTACACCTTCAACCTTAAACTGACTTTGGACAGTTTTCACTACTTTAAACCATAACATAAATATCTGGCGTGTTTCATCTATTTACTTATTTATTGAATATAAACCACAAGTTTAATAAATTATTAAAAAATTACAATTATTAATTTATTATCTAGCTGTGCCACAAGAACAATGAATCCCTTCCTTCCTGTTAAGTCATGTCAAGCGTGACCAGTATGTCACAAGTTGAAGATAGATAAAGCCTAGCATGCCATATTTGGTTATTGTCAACTCCTGTCCATACAAACAAAGGAACATCAGTCACATAGCAACCAGCTTTTGGCTTTCACTTTAACCTATGGTACTCCCTGATTCGCTTCTGCTTACAAGGAAGCAAGTAATAAAGCTATTTCTGCTATTTTTTCTGATTAGCATAAAGTAAATAGAAGTATAAGCTTTTTAAGAATAATTTGCTGCAGGGATATAGAGAAAGTCATGTGAATGGTACACATCAGATTTTTTATATCTGCTTCACAACATTTGCCTGAAAGCAATCTCTACTCTACCTACCAAAATATGTACTTAGTACGTGGTAGAGAAAGGTAAAATGATTATTGTATTAAGTGTATCCTGGTGAAATCTCTGTACCCAATGTTTGAGGAAATATTTATCCATTTACTCTTCGTAGCAGAGAAATAAGAAGTGTAGCATTAATTAAATACACGATAATAATATTTCCTATATTCTAGAAATATAGCTCATTGTTTTTTTATATGAACTCCTGCCTCGTATATAAAATGCTTTGAAAGCACTGACTAATGGTAGTCCGCATATTTCTATTTTACTTTCTCAACACGTACTATGTACATAGCGTATAGAGAAGGTATTACATTACATCAAAAAATTAGATAGCGAGATTTCATCGGAGATACAGTTTTGAGGCCCCCTGAATCCAAAAAGAAAATTTAGAAAAAATGTCGTGTGTATGTATCTGTGGGCAGCATAGCTCAAAGACGAAGAGCCTGCTAAATACCAAACTTGATACTTAAGTTCAATATCTTCCAAGGATGGGGCACGAAGATTTTCAGGAAAGTCCCCGCACCTTTATCCTTTGCATGATTTTCTCAAAATTAGCTATAACGATTTTGATTAAAATACCTTATATTTTATATATTTTTTGATAAACGAAATGTATATCTTGAATTTTCTGGGAATAGCCGCTGAAGACCTCTTCATTCTGGATGACTTTTGTATAACTGGCAAACTGTAAGAGATATGCTAAAACTTACCACACAAAAAATGTAGATCTCATTAAAACACACAATTTATGTCATTACTTTTTCGTAGAGTTAACCGTTTTCGAGATATTCCAAATTATTGGATTGTAGCCACTTAAACTTTTCCCAAACGGGAGGAGATCTTTCTTCTCGTTTTCATCTATTTACCCTGGCAAGTAAAAATATTGGAATTTCAATTGTTTCACATAGCGACCAGCTATTAAAGGATGAGACTATTGCTTTAGCATTTTCTTATACCTCTTCTACTTACAAGGAGATAGTAATAAGACTAATTCTGCTTATGTTTATCTTGATTAACAACCTTGATTAACAAGATGTACAGTCTAATGTTTTGAGTTTAAGGTTTTTTTGCCAAACAACTATGGGACATCATGTAAATGAAACACATTAGATTTTTTACCTTCTGCTTATAAGGCACCTTATGGATAAATCTGCTAATGTTTATCTTGATTACCATTATGTAGATAGAAGAATAAGCTTTTTAACAATAATTTGTTACAAAGATGTAGAGAATATTATGTGAGCGGTACACTTCAGATTTTCCGTTCCTTTTTTTTTTTTTTTTTTTCTTTTTTGTGTTTCCTTTTTAATGTCCGGGATATCTTGTTTTTCCTCCCATTTTCCCCAACAAAGTTTTGGATTTCCTTATATAGCTATTTCATTTTGTTTTCTTCTTCCTGTAGGCGAGTTTTTTTGCTTTACCTTACATTGCATTTCTCTTTCAGAAAGTTCTGACTAACACCTAAGAGTTTTATGTCGCTTTTCATCTGTTCGTGTTTTCTATAGAGGTTTAAAATAGCCTTCTTTTTCTTTACCTTCATTTTTACTCTTTTTCGATCCTTCAAACTCGTTTTATGGAACATGAAACTACGGCTTTCTTTCCCTGAAGTCCGGATAAAGTATACCCTACTACCTCGCAGTTATTTGCACGTTCAGTTGTTTAACCTTCTGTATAGACAGCAAAACAGACTGCAGGAAAACATAGAAATGCACACGTTGGCGACAAATCTAGAGAATATCACAAATGAAAAGTAAGGGAGTATTCTAAAACTCATATATAAGGGCCATCTTTTTCAACTTCCAATGGGCTATAAATAAAAGACAAGTTCAAAGAAAACAATTATTTTATTACTAAAAGTTTTGTACACTTATGATTACTTTTCAACATAATCACCGAAAATATTGAGACATTTATAGTACTTGTGCACAAGCTTTGCAATACCCGCTTCAAAAAATGTTGCCGCCAATATTTCAAATGAGCATTGGCGTTGTTTTGAAGATCTTCGTTGGTTTGAAAGTGCTGCCCTCCTAGCCACGTCTTCAGTTTAGGGAAAAGGTGAAAGTCGCTGGGTGCCAAGTCAGGACTGTACGGCGAATGATCGAAAAAGTCCCACTGAAAGTGTTCAAGGAGCCGATGGGTTGTGCTTGCAGCGTATGGACGAGCGTTGTCATGGATTAACACAATTCCTGAAGTCAGCATTCCTCTTCGTTCATTTTGAATGGCTCTTGGCAAGCGTAAGGTACGAAAATCTTCATAACAAAGCCAATGCTCATTTGAAATCATTGGCGCCAACATTTTTTGAAGCGGGTATTGCAAAGCTTGTGCGCAGGTGCGATAAATGTCTCAATCTTTTAGGGGCTTATGTTGAAAAGTAACCATAAGTGTACACAAATTTTAGTAATGAAATAATTGCTAGCTATGAACTTGTCTTTTATTTATAGCCTATCGGAAGTTTAAAAAAAAAACGACCCTCATATGTTTACAAAAACACGCTCTTTCTTTGCAACATTTGTTTGCTAATGTAAGTTGCGGCTGAGATACGGAATTATCGTCCTTTAAAGGCTAATGCCAATTAAACTGTAGGATATTACAAATAAAAACTTGATGTGCTTTATTCACATACTAAAAAAACTGGTTCTTACAAGAGATTATTCTTTTATGAACCTAATGTAATCTAAGTAAATATTAGCACAAATTGTCTTATTACTTAGTTACTTGTAATTAGAAGGGAAGTAAGGGAGTGCACTAGGCTAAAGTGACATTGAAATACGGGTTTCATTGCCTGGACAGGAGTAAAACAAATCAGATGTTACACAAATGAGTCGATATGGAGAAAAACAAAAGAGGGAAGTAAAGTATTTTTATATTGAAACCAATAACAAAGAATATTTCGGAAATGGTAAATGCTACAAAAATGTACATGACATAAATCGTGTGTTTTAACGAGATCTACAATTTTTGTGTAGTAAGATTTATGGTTTGTAGTCATTCAAAAAGAAGAGGTATCCAGAGTCTATTTACAAAAACTCAAAGTATACATTTTATAAGTCATGTAAACAACACCAAGTTTAGCCTGAACACCTCTGGATTAGTTTTGGAGAATTTTGCATAATGGTTAAACCGTGACAAATAAAAAAAAACACTTAACCCACAAAAAAATTATATCTCGTTAAACACAAGCTAGGTATATCAAATGCATTTTTCTTGTAGGGTTTGGTAAATTTCGAGATATTCCTTGTTATTAGATTTGAAAGTGTGATTTTAAAGTACCTTAACTTTTCTCATAGGTGACCATGCTAAGCGATCTGAATTGTTTCACATAGCGACCAGCTTTTAAAATATTTGACTGTCGCTTTAGCCTGTGCATTCCTTTATTTCGCTTCTACTTATAGGAAAGCTAGTAATAAAATCAGTTCTGCTAATGTTTATCTAAATTAACAAGAGGTATAGCTTTTGTGTGAATAATTTGTATATGGAACAGCTAGAGAAGGCCATATGAATGGAAATAAATCAGTTTCATCAGTTATGCCGTTCACACACACACACACACACACACTCTCTCTCTCTCTCCTCTCTTTCTCCTCTCTCTCCTCTCTCTCTCTCTCAGATAAAGAATGTTAGTATTCAGGCAAGCTGAAAACGCATGTGTCAGTTGAAACCTCGACATCGAAGTTTTGGGTGGAAACACCATGTTACCTATCATGTACTTAAATAGTACGTACAGAGAAAGTAAAAATGTTTGAAGGGCTATGATGTACCGGAAATACGGATGCCGTAAAGGCTAGTAATGGGGGGATATAATGTCCGTGTATGCGACTGTCTATCTGTGTGTGTGTGTGTGTCTGTGTCTGTGGGCAGCATAACTCAAAAACTAAAATTCCGTTAAATACTAAACTTGGTATTTAAGTTCAATATCTTCCAAGGATGCGCCACAAAGATTTTCAAGAACATCCCCCGACCCCCAACTACCCTTTACTTGGAACATTTTTCGAGAATTTTGATCTTCTCAAAAATGACTAACGATTTTGATTAAAATATCGCATATTAAAGATGTTTACCTGACAAACAAAATGTATAATTTGAATTTTCAAAATCTTTAATCAAAATCATCCCTGGAAGATACTAAATTTAAGTACCAAGTTTGGTATTTTACCGACTTTTCGTTTTTTAGTTATCGTGTTAACAGGCACACGGACCCACACACACACGGACCTTTTTGTGAAAATGCTTTTTTTAGATAAAGGGGACCCTAAAACATATGTTTCCGGTGAAATCTCGGTATCGAATTTTTCGGTGGAGTGCAACACTTTCTCTATTCACTATGTACATAGTGAGTATAGAGAAAGTAAAAAGGTAACGAAGAATGATATAATTGAAAGGATTAGTGAAGAGAGGGAAGTATAGGGTTTAATCTCCGAGATCATAGCAATATATTTTAATTCCGGAGAACGCAGTACATGATATAATAGAAAAGTGTGATTTTAAAGTTTGAACTCTTTAATTTTGAACAAAGGAATTGAAAATATTAATCATGGAAGTTGAGTAGTAAAACAAATGTTCAAGATTCCAGTTTAAAATAGTGTAAGTTTTAAATTTGAGAAACTTTAGTTTTGAACTTTATGAAACTTAATAAGAACCTATGTTGAGAAAAGTGTAAATTTAATTCAGTTTAATATACATACTATATAAACTTTGAAGATTAAGAAGTTGAAAATATTAGTTATAAATGTCATAGTTTATTAGTTTTTAATGAATAAATGTGATTTTAAAATTGTGAATAAATGAGTAGTTAGTGGTTATCAGTATTTCTAGAATGTATTTCAGAATTACTGTACGCCAGTAGTTTAGTTTAGCTAGCATTCATTTAGTTAATTATTTTTCTGGTGTTGTTTAGTTGTATTGCAAATGTATGTATAATTTGACAATTGTGTCCGAGAAACTAGATATTCGGATAAGGGTGTCAGATGTATGTATTTATGTAGTATATATAATGTATGTGTGTATTTATGTATGTCACAAATGGATCCCTTTTTACAACATAGTCTTATAATTTTTATTATGTAACTTTTACAGCTGCATATCAACTTTAAATACGATTCGAAATTATATTATATACCCAAGAGGCAGTTTGAGCCCTTAAGCATTTGCATACACCCAGTGTAAAATTTTAACCATGTATAATGCAGGAGGAGCAGAAATCTGTTAAAAAGGGCAAGGAAAATGTTCTGTATTGTACAATCAACTGCTATAGAGTTTAGAAACTGAATGTAGTTTCTGTTTAAAATCGTCTCCACTCTAACCAACGCTGTTAGAAACAATCCTTTAAGCTGATAAAAGCATAGTCTGATGAAGTTAGGTAGAGAGAGGTCTGGGTACGGAACTCCCCCCTCCCCCCTCCGCCATTGATGCAACACAGTTCGAAATTCGAGTTAGTGAAATATCTCATCACAACAAATGGCTAATTCTTCAGTTACAAAATACAATATTCTCAGGTTTTATACCTTGGACAAATATTTAATAATCACAGAGACCTTTAACATTCACAGTCGGTACAGAAGGTATTGCATTGCACTGAACAAATTCTCTACCTAGGTTTTACTGAAAATGCATGTTCTTAGGTCCTCTAAATAGCTCTTATATTTTGAGAGAAAGCTCTTGTGTAGGTGTTATGAATGGAAAAACTTAAAAACTGCCTAAATTCATACTTGGTATAGAAGCCAGTATTTTTAAAAAAGCGACACAAAAATGTTTAAAAATCCCCCCACCAGCTTCAAATACACTTTAAGTATAACTTTTTAACAAGACATGTTTAAAACTTGGTTTTAACAACTCTGATTAAAAGTCCATATGTTGTTATTTACATGAAAAATAAGATGTATTTCTTAACTTTCTGGCAAATGCTTCTCAAGCCTTGCTTATTCAAAGAAATTCTGATTATCTTGTATAGCAAGTAAACCTTAGGTGATAGACCAAAACTACTGTATCTAATGCTCTGGAGGTAACCATAGATTTATTTTCTTTGTTGTTTCTCAATATTTAGAAGTCAAATATTGAAAATCTTGAAGAGCTGCCCAATTTTCTAGATGATAAATATCCATATCCACACTTTTGCAGACAGTATACAATTTCGAGAGATAATGTATTCCAATTCACTGTAGATGTTTTCTAGGCTTCTATGCACTGTGTTAAGTCTCGTACTAGCAATCTTAGATTTCCGTGGTAGATCCAGATTTAGATAAATGTTTTCTAGTTCTATTTAGACATTTTTCTAGTTCTATTTAGACATATCTGTTTCCAAGTGTTGGTGTGTCCATGAGTCTGTAAACACGATAACACAAAAATCTGATGTGTACCATACACACGACTTTATCTATATCTCTGCAACAAATTATTGTTGAAAAGCTTATGCTTCTATTTACTTCATCCAATTCGAAAAAAAAAATAGCAGAAATAGTCCTATTACTTGCTTCCTTGTAAGTAGAAGCGAAATAAGAGAGTTCTATTGGTTAAAGTGACAGTCAAAAGTTGGTTGCTATGTGACTGAAGTTCCTTTGTTTGTATGGACAGGAGTTGAAATATTCCTGTATGAGAAAAGTACAAGTTTTTCAAAGCTGAAAACAAAAACAAGGGATTTCTAAAAAAAAACTACCAACTTCACGAAAAAAATGTATGTGACATAAATTGTGTGTTTTAATGTGCTGAACATTTTTGGGAGGTAAGTTTTTGTCCATCTCTTACGGTTTAGCAGTTATTCAAAATTCCGTAAAATTCATCGAAAATAAAGTAATCTTCAGAGGCTATTCCCAAAAAATTCAAAATATACATTTTATTTGTCAGGTATACGAAATTTTAATCAAAACCGTTAGAGCCATTTTTGAAAAAAATCAAAATTTTAGAAAAAAGCTCCATGTAAAGGGTAGTTAGGAGTGGGGGGGTTCTCAAAATCTTCGTGTCGCATCCCTAGATGGTATTTTACCGACTTTTCGTTTTTGAGTTATTGTGTTCACAGACTCGCGGACACACACGGACCTTTTTCCAAAAATGCTTTTTTAAGTTAAAGGAGTTCCTAAAACATGCATTCTGGTGAAATCTCGGTATCAAATTTTTGGGTGGAGTGCAATACCTTCTCTATATACTATGTATATAGTACGTATAGAGAAAGTAAAAACGAATAGTCGACTAAACCTAATAAGTTCAGCACCTTCAAAGAAACGACACAAAGATTTACAAGAACCTTCACCATACACAAAACTTTCCTTTATATTAAAAACATTTCGAAAATTTTGATTTATTCTAAAATTGCTCCAACGATTTAGATTAAAATTTTATCTATATAAATGATACATACTATACACGAAAGGTATTTCCATGGCAAATAAATATATACCTATCTTGATTTTTTGGGAAAAGGCTCTGAAGTCCTGTTCATTCTGAATGCCTTTTGCATAACTTTTAAACCGTAAGAGAGACAAACATTTATTACATAAGGATGTAGATCTGGTTAAAAATATACGTAGCTTAAGTCATATACATTGTCTTCTGGACCTAACAATTTCAGAGATATTTCCTGTTGTTGATTTTAATTACCAAATACTTTTCTCATATGGCAGAATTTGTCAACTCCTGACAGTGACAAGAGAACGAATTTCAATTTACGTAGCAACCGGCTTGTAAAAGAGTTGACTATCATTAAAGTTCGAAGGCTTTCACGGCTGGTGTTAGAATCACTTATAGAAAACAAAACCGGGCTTGTAGGCCGTGGTCCACTGGGCTTCTCCCTTCGTTCCCCAGACGTTTCGCCTGCGTCTGCGGCAGGCATCATCAGTGGCGTGTACATCTCCGTGGTCTCTCAGTAGCGACTACTGGTACGTTGTTTTTTTTTTTTTTTTTTTTTTTTTTTTTTTCGAGTGGAGGGGAAAAATCCACCTTATGGACTAACCCGGGCAAGCCCGGAGTGTCGGGGTCTCCCATGTGGGCCTACCGACTAAAAAACCCCTCCACCGGTATTAGAAGGAAGAAAGGAGAGGCGGTACCGCATGATTGCACCCGCGGATTCAAGGCGATAATGTAACTGACTGCAGGGTGCAGTCAGAGAGGCGAAATGAGGACCGGGAGACAGACTTGACCGAGGCCCAGACTGCCACCGCGGAGTATTCGGGGTGAGGAATGAAGGAATTCTAGGGTGAAGGATGGAGTTAGTGCTGGTTGACTCTGTTGAGCCAGTCGTTGTATCCTGGGACGTTTTCGAGCCTAAGCCCTAGGCGTCTACTTTGGATGTTGATCTTGGAGGTTTGAGGTGCCGACTTCTCCAGTAGAGCTCTCACCTCCTACCTGAAGATGAGTCGGATATCGGTGACTGCTGTTGCTATTGCTTGGTGAAGTTCTGTGTGTGAAGTGGTGCCGTCCTGTTCCTGAAGCCTGTCCTCCAAGGCCGTCAGCTTAGCCGTAAGGATCAGGACCTCCGCGTGGAGGTCCTGAATAGCCTCACTTAGGCCTTGGATTTCCTGCTGCAGGATGGTTGGTGTTCGTTGTTTAGTCTGCGGAGATGGTTGTGTGGTTGATGGTGTCCGGGCTGGTTTAGGTGATGAGTGCCTGCTCTTTGGGTAGCTGGGGCACTGGGCTTGCCCGGTGAAATGTCCCGTACCACCACAGGTGGCACAGAACCGGCGACGGCGGCGGAGGTCGTGCCCAGTGCACTCCGATGTGTATGCGTTGGTGCCACAGTAGTGGCACTTCGGCAGCGAAGAGCAGTTTTCTTGGCTGTGCCCGTAGGCACAGCAGCGACGGCAGGGCCGGTGTCTTTCCTGCCTGCTTTCCTCAACGTGCAGAATTCGCCCTAATAAGGGCAACCCCGACGCCAAGGCAGCCTCCAGGTCTGATCGGTCCTGTAGCTCCACCCTAACTAGTGGTGTCGGGCCCCGGTCACAGATAATTCTAGTGGCCCTCGAACATGAAGGCCATCTAGATTGAGCAGCGGCGAGGAGGTGCCGGGTGGAGAGATCCCGAGGGACACCCCTAACCACGGCACTGTACCGGGGCGGCGGCGGTGTGGAGCTCAGCGGTGGCGGCGATGAAGTGTTAGCTGCCGGTGAAGCAGCGGCGGTGGTCAGCGGCAGTGGTGATGGTGAGCGCGGCAATGGTGCAGCGCTCACTGCCGGCGTAACGGCAGGTGGCGGAGATGCCTGTGAGCGCTTCCTACCGGCGGTTGCCGGAGAAGCGGTGGCTGCTGTAGGAGCTGCTGGTCTGCGGTGTTGCTTCCTCTTCGGCTTATATAGTGTGGGAGGTACCGCCCTCGCATGACCTGATTGGTCCGGATTGCGGTCCCCTGTGTCCGTGCTGTTTCTGATTGGTGTACGTGCTTTCTTGGTTGGTCTGTTCTGTAGGGCTGGGTGCCAAGTTTTATTTAGTCTGAATGTTTCTTCTTTCCTATTGAAATTGTTGGCATGTTTATAGATCTCAATAGCTTCACGGTGCAAACGTGTGTAGTAATGAGTAGTGGAAGAGAGGATGTCAGTTTCGTCGTAACGGATCACATGTTCCCCTTCTGCTTCTAGAACATGAAGTGCTACCAGAAAAATCGGCGGTAGCACTGAGAGACCACGGAGATGTACACGCCACTGATGATGCCTGCCGCAGACGCAGGCGAAACGTCTGGGGAACGAAGGGAGAAGCCCAGTGGACCACGGCCTACAAGCCCGGTTTTGTTTTCTATGAGTTGACTATCGTTTCTACGTATAAAGAAGTAAGTAATAAGACCGTTTCTGCAAATGTTTATCTCAATTAGCTGAAGTAGGCGGAAGAATAAGATTATAAATAATTATTTCAAGATAGATGCTGAGAAAGTCATGTGCATGGAAAACATTAGATTTTTATTTTCTTGTTTTCGATAAACAATGCACATTTCCAGTAAAATCCAGTAACATTTCCAATAAAATTTTTAAGGGAATGCAATACATTCTCTATCTGCTATATGCGTTGCACACACGTGCAACACTTCATTTAACGTCATTATCTCTTGAAGATTTGATAAAAACGTTTTAAGGTAAATTCCGAATCCAACATTTCCAAATATTTCAGTTTCTCAAAAATAAATCATTATTTTTATTAAAATTCCATATGTTTAAGATAATTTTATAAAAAATAAAATGAATATCTTAGATTTTTTGGGCAAAATGTCTGCAGGCCTCTGGATGGCTTTTGCATAATCGGTAAACCGTATTAGATAGATAAAATTTTGCTGCTAAGAATGTAGATATTGTTAAAGCACAACATTTCTGGCAGACATTTTTTTTTTGTAGCTTATCATTTCCGCGATGTTTCTTGACATTTGTTTCAATTTTCTATTACTTATACTTTAGATATTCAATTGGGAAGTAGTTACTTACCTTTTTCATTCTGGCAGAGGAAATAGAACACGTTAAAGCCCTCATATTCCGACAGCTCCTAAAATATTTAACTATAACTTTAGGATTGTCTATTCTATTCCTTCCCTTGTACCTACAAAAAAGATATGCTAATTCTTATCTCGATTAGAATGAGATAGGCTGAAGAGTATGCTTACATAAAAACAAATTGTTTTATAATATGTAAAGAAAGTCGTAAGAACGTAACATATCAGAGATTTAAAGTGCCTTCGTTATTTAGATGTTTCCAGCCATTTAGATGTTTTCAAGAGTACGGAATTTCAAGACCAGCATATAGTGACCCTTTTGGAAACATCGAAATTTGATTGAGTTTAGGCTGTTCTATTTACACTTTATGTGAGCCTCTGTGAAATTTGAAAATCTTATCGAAATTTATACCAGTTATTTTGCAGAATAATAATTATTGTGATAGTTTTACAGTTATAAAAATACTGCTCTCGTTGTTATTTAAATAATAATTTGTATTGTCTAAATGTTCTGACAAAAATAAGCCATGTGATGTGTTTTTAAAAATATTCATATAAAAATTTCAGTTTTTCAGCAAATAAGTTCACTAATAGATGTCATATCATATGTTTAAATTAACCCTAATTAGGTAGAAACACTATTACTATTAATAATTTATTTTTAAACATTAGAGCATTACTTCGAAAAGCTATACGGTCATTTTCTTTAAGGTATCTTTGAAAAACAGTATAAAACTTTTGAAATTAGTAAAATTTGCATCCTATGAAGCTTTTTGAGTATGGAAAAGTTTTGATGCGAAAAAACAAGGTTTAAAATTGGGCGTGCCTATTAATAAATGCACCCGCCCATTTTAGCATCTATTAGTTTAAGTGCGCCAAATGGGTAAAATGATATTTTCTTAAAGTTTAGAATCCATATATTACTTCCTCTAGCCCACATGTACAAGTACGTAGT
Source organism: Hymenopus coronatus (assembly GCA_030762935.1). Lineage (NCBI taxonomy): Eukaryota > Metazoa > Arthropoda > Insecta > Mantodea > Hymenopodidae > Hymenopus > Hymenopus coronatus. The sequence continues at coordinate 98,042,271 of CM060898.1, read as the reverse complement.
AGATAGAGAAGATATTGTAATGCATCCAAAAATACAATGTCGGAATTTCATTGGAAATACATATTTTGGTGTCCCCTAGTACGAAAAAAATTAGAAAAAGGGTCCATGTGTGTCTAAAACGAAAAGGCAGTTAAATACCAAACTTAGTATTTAGGTTTGGTATTTACCCCCCTCCCCCCCCCCCCCACAAACTACCCTTTACATGGAAAAAAAAAAGAAATTTTGATTTTCCCAAAAATGGTTCTAACGATTTATATTAACATCCCGTAATTAAAGATATATATACATCCCAAATAAAATATATATCTTGAATTTTCTGGGAATAGCTCTGAAGACATCTTTATTCTGGATGAATTTTGCGGAATTTTCTGGTAAATCGTAAGACAGGCAAAAACTTACTTAATAGAAAATGTAGAACTCGTTAAAGCATACAATTTATGTTACTTGTATTTTTTTCGTAGAGTTGATAATTTTTTATATATTCCTTGTTAATAGTTTCAGCTATAAACTCCTATCCACACAAACAAAGGTTCTTCAATCACATAGCAACCAGCTTTTGACTATCACTTTAGCCTATAGTACTGCCTTATTCTTATGTGGAAACTTGTACTGAGACGATTTCGTTAATTTTTTCTCGACTAGCGTGAAGCAGGTCCAAGCTTTTTAACAATAATTTGTTGTAGAGATGTAGAGAAAGCCATATGAATGGAACACATAAGCTTTTTTAAAACGCAATTTCGATTAAGATAAATTATAAAGCAGATTAAAGTTTCATAAGATCAGTGTTTAGAATAAACGATTGTAGGTGAAGAAAGTCATGTGAACGTAATACACGAGTTTTATTTCGTAGCTACTTTCCTCTTTTGTAAACGCTTCAACATATAAAATGTATTTGATATTCTAAGAAACGTTTTCAGGTCGTGTGTATGTCACATCCCCTCTAGCTATTTCATTAAACCAATGCCTTTTCAGCGTGTTGACTGAGGCCTCCATTAGCGTAAATCTCCTATCTCTGTTTACGTATGGGCCTAAATGAAGGCCCGTGTAATAACCAGAGGGAAGGTGCAATTACCAAGAGGTTTCGTACACAAATAAATTCCCAAATGTCAAGTAAACCAGGCAGTTGCGACAATTCCGTAATCAAGGGACAAGATTCACCAACAGTCATGTATCATGGGAGTATGCTGTACTCAAGAAGCATTTGCTGAACCAGCTTAACATCATGCATGAAACAAGAGTTCATATGATCATTTCACATGACTTTCTCTACATGTACTGTAAACACACTTGTTACAAAAGATAATTTTACTTTCTACCTTATGCTAATTAGCAGAATGACCAAACTCTTGTTTCTTGTAAGTAGAAGGAAACTAAGGGAAAACACTATGATAAAGTGATAGTCAACTCTTAAAAGTTGGTCGGTATGCGGTTGTTATTGATATTCTCTTTGCATGGCGAGGAATAAAAAAAAAATATGGACCACTTCCCGTTTGGGAAAAGTAGATACAGTATTTTAAAATTTAATTTTATCTCGAAATTGGTTAGCTCCACAGCAAAAATGCATTGTGCGTTTTGACGAAAATACGTTTTTTGTGTAGTAAATTTTTGTTTAACTCAGGAGCTTTTCGTTTTTGAGCTATGCTGCTCACACACATACGGCCCACTTATAAAGATGCCTTTTGTGTATTCAGGGTACGTTAAAACACACGTTTTCGATATCTAATTTTTTTGTTTCATTCACTTAAATTTTGCTGCCATAATTTCAATAAGTAATTCTTAGAAACCTTACAGTAAAGTATAAATATTGGAAAAGTTAAACTAATAAAAATACTATCTCGGAAATGGTTAACTACACAAAAAAAATGAATTGGTCATTCACTGTTCGTTTTAATGGAATTTAAATTTTTGTGTAGTAAGATTTTGTCTATCTCTTACGGTTTGTCAATTATGCAAAGGGGACTCCAGTAGCTATGGTCTGAAAATTCAGGTTATGTTTTACCAAGAGAATAACTTTATGCTGTATTTCGATCAAGCTCGTTACAGCTATTTTTGAGGAAATCAAAAGGAATAGTGGGTTTAGTTTTGCCACTAACGCGCTTTTCAGCGTGAACGCGTGAGTTGGCGAACGCAATTGTTTAGTCAGACTTTTAATACACATTGTTAGCTGAAAGCCAACGCTGTTTCCACTATGTGTGATTTAGTTATAAAGGTTTTGCCGTTATTATTTCTAGTGAAGCACCAGAAAACGTGCCGGACGAATTTAGAGATTATTTTGAGAACTTTGTTATCTCAGACAAATGTTTTCAGGTAGGATATGAGGTGTACAATTTATATAAATAGGAATCAATTAAAAAAATTCTGATGTGTTCCATTCACATGACATTCTCTACAACTCTGCAATAAACTATTGTTAAAAAGCTCATGCTTCTATTTACTTCCCGCTAACCGAGAAAAAATTAGCAGAAATAGTCTTATTACTTGCTTCCTTGTAGGTAGAAGGGAAATAAGGGAGTACCATAGGTTAAAGTGATGGTCAAAAGATGGTATCTATGTGACTGAAGTTCCTTTGTTTGTATGGACACGAGTTCACAAAGTCCTGCAAAAGAAAAGTATGTTTTTATAGCTGAAACCAAAAACAAGGAATATCTCAAAAACAATCAACTCCACGAAAAAAAAATGTTTTCATATTGGATTTGAGGTGAAGAATTTATAGAAACAGCAATCGATTCAACAAATAATGTATCCGATTATTTAAGCGCGTTAAAGAACGGCGCTCTCTTCAGCGATGCGATTATGTTTCCTTTTTTAAAACTGGTTTAATTTTATAAAATAATTAAATTCAATTCTTTCGGTTATTTTGGGGGGGGGTAGTTTAACATCCTTTAACCTGGCTTGGTCATATCTGACGATGAATGAAATTGGTGAAATGATGCTCAAATGATCTCGGGGTTCATGGAGCTTAAAGTTACTCGACATTCGCTTCTCAGGATAAGGGAAAACCCCGAAAAAACCTTATCCGTGTAACTCTCCCTAAGCGAGATTTGAACTCACGACCTTTTGAATGTGAGGCAGACACGCTACCACCACACTATCCAGGCGGGCTTCTTTCGGCTATTAGTTGTATATTTTATTACAAGATAACATATAACTAAAGAAATTGATTATGCTCTGGTGTATTTCTTACGCCTCGTTCTTAAATGAGCTTTTAGATATCAGGAAACCTTTACAAAATCTTTCGTCGTATCAATAAGATCTTGTTGATTATCTTTCTAATCTATTGATTGCTGTAGACACCATAATATTTTAACAGAAATATTAACTTATAATTTAGCATATGATACAGAGTTTGCATAAATACCACGACTAAATAAAAAATACAGCATTTATGAATAGTATTTAGTGGTTTCAATTATTATAACATAACGGTTACTTGTGTTTTCATGAATTCTAATTTAAAATCTTGCGCACATCCTCAAATGTTTCTCCCTTCGTGTTAACTTCTTTTACGTACAGCGTACGTAAGCGACGCTTGCAGTGGCGTAAAGAGCGTCGCCACTGGACAGCAATTGACTGAAAATGAGTGTTTTGGAGTGATGAATCACGCTATAAACTGTGGTAATCCGATGGAGGTGTTTTGAGTGTGGCGAATACCTGGAGAACGATACCTTTCATCATGTTTAGTGCTAACAATGAACTGCGGGGGAGTTTATGTTATGGTATACGAGTATTTTCGTAGCTAGTATGTGGTCTACTTGTTGTGCCTAAGAAAAATCTAAATGCGGAATTATTGAGCACACTTTAAACAATTGTGGCTGTATGTGGTGCAGAACGAAACCTCAGAAGACGTTTGTATCAATGTGACAGTGAACATAGTCACAAAGCTACATCTGTGAGGCAATTTTTTGTGGACACTAGCATTCCTAAAATGGACGGCCTGCAAAAACTCCCGGCCTGAATCAAGTAGAACACACTCAAGATGAACAAAAATGCAATGCTCTAGCTCACGGATCTTTTAGTCTTCATCCAGGTGCTTCAACCACTGAGCTTTCTTGGCAATATGTCGATACAGCCCTAAATTTCCCAACTGACGCGCGTTTTTCCCAAACAAGGAACCCTCAAAATGTTTTGAGATCACAAACCTCAATGACAACTTAAATGTCATAAATACTTTAAGTCCAGGGTTTTGTAGTCTTCTTCTCTTTTTTTAACGTTAGGTCGATCGTTGTGAATTATTGTTTATTCCATACTATCCTTGTGTAGCACAGGCGTTGAAAAGGTAAAATTACATGACATAGCCGGGATTTGAACCACGGATTTCATGGTCTCCGTCCACTTGCTCTAACCACTGAGCTACCAAGCAACAAAATTAACTTCCCCATTTGATCTGCGTTTCCCCCCCCCCCGGAAAACCACACAAGGAGTTCTCAGGTTATTATGAAATGTCATACCCAAATAGCGACTTGCAATATCCTAAGTATTTCAAGTCCAGGGCTTCGTTTTTTTTTTTTCCTTTTTTTTTTAACCATTTGTTAGGTCACTTAATTTACCCCTGGGATCAGTAGAACCTAGCCTTCACTCAATACCTCGACGTCCAACATACTAACTGCTCTGGTTTCGGCTTTTCAGGAACAATGGCCTGTCATCCCTCCACAGACTTAATGACACCTCAGCAGAATTAAAGCTGTCATGAAGGCGAATGGTAGATCCACACTATGTTAATGACCAATAATAGGGAACGTGACACGAGTAAAGATTAGGTGTAATTTCAGATAGGTCTCTGGATATTTTTGATCAGATAGTGTATGATAGTCTACCTTGCAGTGGCGACTACTGGCTTGTGATCAAGGGATGTAAATGATTAAAATATATGAAATAAGTCAACCAATGTCAACCTATACTAAATTAGAAAGCGAATTAATAAATGTATTTATTTATTTTATTTATTGATCTGAACATAACAGGCAGAAGCCCAATTAACAATGTTCAACACAAAATATAGTCGCAATAATTTTATAAATCTACCTCATGCAGAAATAACAGCCAAAACTTGAAAATGGAAATAAAAGTTACAGAGATAGAGATAAATAAAAGACAATGGAGAACTAAAAGGAATAAAAACAGTTAGTTAATTATGCAACTGTTTATACTTTCAGTTCTTACATTACACTACAACAAATAATTATTAACTATGGCATTTTGAAACTGAGTTTCAGACATGTTCAGAATATCTTCATCGAAGTAATGACTATTGTTATATAAACATGTAATTATGTTTAATGGAGAATTTTTATGAATTTCTGTGTTTGCTCTAGAGGTAAAAAGAGCTTCTTGAGCCGACTTGATTTATTTGGTGCATATGCTTGCAGTAGTATTTATATTACCAATGTAATATTTTATACAGAAATAGTAATCCAGAATATCTCTTCTGAAATTAAAAGCTTTAAATTCAAATACTTCTAACAAGGTTTTGTAATTTGTGTACGTATGGTAACATCCAATTCTTTTAAATAATATATATTTTAAAATTTTTTATTGTACTTTTTTTCTAAGTTGACATACTTTGTGGTTTTGGGATTCTAAATAATGGATGAATATTTCAGATTACGCCTAGCAAAAGAGCTGTAAAGCCGAATTAACGTGTTTTCTTTAAATGTATAGAAATTAGGAATAATATAGCCCCAACGTTTTAGCGATTTGTTACAATTAATATAATTTGTCTGTTAAAAATGAGATTTGCTGTAAAAAGTACTCCTATATTTTTATTTTCTGCCACTTCATTAAGTGGTGTCTTATCGATGTTATAAACATATTTAAAAGTGTTATGTTTTTATATATCTATATTTCAATTTGAGAAAGTGTTCACTGAGAGAACATTTTAAACCTTGAGCTCGCTTCCAAGTGGAGTTCTTTTTCGCATTTAATGTGATTAGACTTTTCGCCATTTACTCGATCTCTAAATGTAGTATACCCACCTTCATTTCACACTCTTAATATTTCTACTTAAATGATTAAACAAGTAACTGTGAAGTTACTCTAAATGCTGTTTAAGTCAGTATATTCCACCTAATTTCACACTCTTAATATTTCTGCTTAAATGATGAAAACAAGTAACTGTGTATATACGTTCAGGCTACCATGGTTACTTATCACTATTTTCCAAGACAGAAACTGCACTAATATTGCACAATGGTCACACTTTACTTCGAAATTATAGGTAGAAACGCACGTCGTATTACTATGCTATAGTCTATGTAAAGTAATTTTAAAACCTATCACTTCTTCTAATATTTATTTATTATACAAGTGGTTAAACAGAAATTTTATCCATGAATAGAGCAATTTAAAACGTGGCCCGAAGGGGAGCGTTTTAAGTTCTACGAGAGGATAATAGAGGTTTGTCCACTTGTATAATACATTATTTTATCCTACACATACGATAAATTAATACTTGACAAATATTTAGTTAATGATTTTACAATAGATATCAATAAGTTAAGTATGGAGAAAGATATTGAATTGCCGCGTTTTTATAGTTACAAAATATGGTAGGCTATGTTTGAATACTAATTTTGTTTTATTGCTGCTAGTTTTAAATTGATTAAGTTTACGATGGAGAACGTTGAGAACGTTATTATATCGGTTCCAAATGATATATTAAATGAAGCAAAAGAAACAGTTGAGGCTTTATTACCGTCGACTTCACGGAAATTATATGAAAAAGAGTTAAAAGGTTATAGAACAGTTGTAGTTATCAACCGTTTATTTATTTACTTTATCCTACCCGTTGCGCTAATAACTATCACTTTGATTTAAAGTCCAAGTTTTCTTATGTCGCTTCTGCATAGCAACGGTGTCTTTTACGAGTATCGGTAGAATACTACTATAATGTACACGTAATACAGGTACTTGTAATAGACACGAAACTCTGTATCTTTAACAATTACGTTAACCTCTAGTCGTTTATCTTCTTTTACATTGTTTAAAAATTAATTTACAAACACGTACTTAATTATATCGTTAAATAATTATTAAATACTTAACAGATAAGAAGGGCCAACTTTACTCAAGTCATCCAGTGCTACCTTAACACACTGTGATAAACTGTTGCGCATTCCTAACGTACGAAAAAATTCAACAACAGATAAACTTCGTTAAGTAAGAGAAGGCAGTGGTTATAACGTCTTGCGCATACCTCATGCAGAAATGTTCTTGCTACTTATAAGTAGAAAGGAAAAAAAAAAATACACTAGGCTAAAGCGATAGTCACCTCTTTTAAAAGCTGGTTGCTATGCGATTGAAATTTCATTCTCTTTGTCTAACAAGGAGCAAAAAAAAAAAAAAAATAAAATAAAATAAAATAAAGGAATGCCAAAGTCCTGTTTGAGAACACGAAACAAATAACAAGGAATATCTCAGAATTTTTTTTTTGGTAATGTTTAACGCCCGCTTTTACTACTTGTTGTGACCCCGCAGGCGATGACACATGGGATGAAGATGGAACACACGCCCGGTGCCGCTTTGTCCACCCTAATCTCACATGCGGCCGCTTGGGATCGAACCCGGGTCGTCTAGGTGAGAGGTGAGTGGTCTAACCACTCGGCAACGGCGCAGTCCATCTCAGAAATGGTTAACTCAACAAAGAAAATGTATATGACATGAATTGTGTGTTCTAACGAGATCTACCTTTTTTGTAGTTAAGTTTTTGCCTATCTCTTATGGTTTCCAGTTTTTAAAAATATAGTTCTGGGCTATCTTGAAATACGACACACTTCTCGCTACCTCGCTCTGTAAGAATGAGGAGTGGTGAAGTCGTGCGCAACAGTCGCGCTGCTATCCGATACTGCCTAGACTGCAAAACGTGTTGTGGTCAGTTCTATGACGGCTGCTGTAGATACCGGACTTTTATTGATAGGGAAATCTGGATATTTTATTATGTGTATTTACTTAGTTGGTTTTTGTATTCTTCCAAGTTGGTGTTGGAAGACGATACGTTTCCCTGCGCTCTGATGTAGTATGTTTGATAGATACTATGCGCGCATCTTTTCTTGGGCGCTGTTTTACGGGGAAGCGGATGCCAGAAGGAAGAAGAGAGAGTCCGCCCATCTGTCTTTCCGCAGTGTTGTCAACCGAAGAAAATGTTTATCTTTGAGGTGCTCAGCCATTATGGTGTATAGTTTATCTAATTTTCTGAATTATTAAACGAAACACAGCGCATGTGCATGTGCGTGAACTCTGGGATCTACACACAGAATAAAACCTTAGTAGTGAAGAGATGGGAGTATGATAAGCGTACGTCAAGTTTCAACATGGTCTCCTTGCTCTTCTTCCGAAATTGCTACCGGTCCCCAAGGCCACACTCGCTTAAGTGCCTGCTTTGGTGCTTCGTGGCGCAGGGGATCGTAGGCTGAGTCCCGCCCTGGGCATGGATATTTCTGTATTTGTAAAAGTGCGTGTATTAGAAGCAAAAAGCAAAACGGTTATCAAATAGAAACACAAAGGAAATGGAGAAAAAAAAAATCTGATGTATTCCATTCACCTGACTTTCTCTATATCTCTGTAACAAATTATTGTTACTAAGGTTATTCTTTTATCTATTTCATGCTAATCGAGAAAAATTCGCAGAAATAGTCTTATTTCTTGCTTTATTGTAAGTAGAAGCGAAATAAGGGAGTAGCTTAGGTTAAAGTGAAAGTCAAAAGCTGGTTGCTATGTGACTGAAGTTCGTTTGTTTGTATGGACACGAGTTGGCAAATTCCTGTACGAGAAAAAAATAAGTTTTTCAAAGCTGAAACCAAAAAGAAGGAATATCTAAAAAACGATCAACTCCACGAAAAAAATGTATATAACATAAATTGTGTGTTTTAACGTGCTCTACAAGTTTTGTGTTTTAAGTTTATGTCCATCTCTTAGGGTTTAGTATTTATGCAAAATTCATCCAGAATAAAGCAGTCTTCAGACGATATTCCCAGAAAATTCAAGATATACATTTTATTTGTCAGATAAATATCTTTAATAAACGATATTTTAATCAAAATCATTAGTCATTTTTTAGAAAATCAAAATTTTCGAAATTTTTTCCATGTTAAGGGTAGTTGGGAGTGGGGGATTTTCTTGAAAATCGTCGTGTCACATACTTGGAAGATACCAAACCTAAATACCAAGTTTGGTTTTTAACGGTCTTTTCGTTTTTGAGCTATGCTGCCCAAAGACACAGACACACATACACACAGACAGACAGACACACACGAATATTTTTCTTAAAATGCTATTTTTAGATTCAGGAGGTCTCAATAGTACATATAGAGAAAGTAAAAAGAATTCAGCGCCGGAGTCCCGACAAACTCCGGATCTGTATATAAAATTAAATTGCTCGGAACCTACCGAATGAAGGCCAGGGTGCTCTCTGATGAATGGAAGCGCCGAAATCTGGAAAACCAACATCCAACCAACAACTGTTGCAACCACTGGTGTATTTCGAACTTCAAATTCTAAGAAATATCTAGTGATGGCATATCTATATTACAGTGTGTAAAGCACTGCGCTTGAAAGGTTCCAATATCGTTACGTCGAGTCCTTCAGTAAGTTATGTGGAAGTGTTTCACACTGAGATTAGGCATTGATGTACAACGGTGCGGACAGTAGTGCGCTCTCTCTCTCTAATTCCCAACTTCAACATAAGCCAGACGGTTTTAGTCACTCATCTCTGCAGCAGGCCGTTGCCTGGTATTTGTTTACATCATTACATTATAATTCTTGAATTGCGTTTAAGGTTGGAATTTGGTCTTGATGGTGAATATGGTCAAGTATTTATCTGACGACTGTGGGAGATTAAGGAACACTGTTGCACCCAAACGACTTTCTCTACTCTCTCCACTTATTATCCGTTATAAAATTTCGTGTAAATTTCGTTGTAGGTGTAAGGCAGATAAACTCAGTGGGCTTAAAATAAAGGATGACCACTATGTGATGGCTTTGGAATTCCATGCTTTTCATGCCCACAAGAAAATCCAACACAGAAAATACATGTCTTGAGGACCCCTGTATCCAAAACAGGCATTTTTATAAGCCTGTGTGGGTATGTAATATTTATATTCAGTATGTTCTAAGGAAGCGATACAAAGAATGTCAATATATTCCCTCACCAGAAACTACCTTTTACATGAAAAAGTTTTCAACGATTTCAGTTTGTAAAAAATGGATTAACATTTTGTTTAAATCCATAGTATAAAGATATTTACATGACAAATCAAATGTAAATTTTGAATTTTCTGAGAATAGCCTTTGAATATCTAACACTCTAGATAACTTTTACATAACTAGCAAAATGTGAGAGATGGGCAATTACTACAAAACGTATTAGATCTAGTTAAAATGCACAATTTATGTCATATACTTTTTTTTTTTCCTGTGAAGTTAACCGTTTTCTGAATATTGGTTCCAATTTTATAATGCTTAGCTTTTCTCTGGCGGGAATTTTATACCTTTTGGGTTTGTTTTACTCCATGGGTATGCAAAGAAAACATAATTTCTAACTCTAAGTGATAAAACGATTTCCGCTACTATTTATCTTGATTAGCATGAAGTAGACAGAAGAAGCATGTGTAAGAATAGTTCTTTGCAGAATAGGCACAGAAAGACATGTGAATGGAGCATATCTGACTTTTTAACCGGTGGCTCACTATGTGATGGCTTTAAAATTCTATTGTCTTTGCATGACCACAAGAAAAACCAACCTCCTACCTCCTTTTGGGAAAATAATAATAATTGGGAAATGGCTAACAAATGTTATATTATTTGATAAATTGTGTATTTTTCCGAAATATACATGTTTTGTGTAATAAGGTTCTATTTTATCCTGGCTTAGTGCAATGGGCTGGTGCGTGGAGCGCTGGTTCCCATGCACAGAATGCTCTCGGTTTCGGGGTCTGCACAGTATAATGTAACAAATGTGTTTATTGGCTCAAAGTTGTATACAAATAAGCAATGTTGTTCACTGCTGCAAATAGTTCCCTCGCCGTTTCGACACGTAGATAGCTTACGGCTGCACACCGTTCGTGGCTCGCACACAACTGCGCGATAACACTCCAGTCTCTCACGACTCAGTGCAAAACACACCACCACCTTGCACTCCTTCCTCCTTTTATACGAGGAAATGACGTCACAAACTTTCTGGAAACTCGCCGAAGCCAACCATTCGAGAAAGACTGGGAATCACTTTTCAGAAAGCACCAGTTACAGCCACAGTGCACTTCCTGGTCCTGTTTACGTAAGCTCTCCAACTGCGATGTCTCGCGGCATTATCACACTGCTCCCTCGCACCGACCAGCACCATCGTAGCAGTCTAGACGATCCAAATGTAACAGCCGCGGTCGACTGTTTCTTCATCCCCTCCATCACATGGCACGATCCTGCCCAAGGTTGTTGAAGACTGGGTTCATGTTCGGCGGGAGTCTTCCCTGTTGGCTTGGCGGTCGGAACAGGTTTCCAACTTCTTGCTTGCACCCTGGGTGTGTTGAAAAATAAGACGATTCACGAGGCCCTTCGAAGTCGGTCCACCAGACACGCTCCAGTGGCCAACACATCCTCCTTCAAGGTCATCCTGCGGACTCCAGGATGTCCATGGGAGCTCCGGGGCAACACCTTGTCTCCTCCGAGTCGTAGGATTCTCCTACCAATGTCGACCGTCGCATCATGTCTCCTGAGGCATCCGACATCAATATCACCCCTTCAACCGCCCTCGAATAACGACAGCTTTTAAAACATTTGACTATCACTTTAGCATAGCTGATTCCTTTAGTTCCATTCTACTTATAAGGAACTAAGTAATAAGAACATTCTGCTAATGTTTATCTCGATTAGCATTGTAGAAAGAAGAATAATCTTTTGTAAGAGGTTTGTTCATATAAACACATACGCGCGCGCGGACTTTTTTCTGGAAATGTTTTTCTCCTATTCAGGAGACCGCAAAGCATTTCCAGTGAAATATCGGTAGAGAATTTTGATGTGACGAAGATGATTTGTGTTTAAGGGCGCTCAACGACAAAGGTAATTAGCGCCCTCAGAAAATAAAATCTCGGCTAGAACCAGAAATAAAAAGCACCTTTAAAATAAATCAGTAAACACCCCGCAAGCAACCAGGAATAAAAAACACTATTAAAATAATTGGAAGAATAAAATACAGCTAAAGTAAAATATATATAACCTGTACAAATAAAACAAGGGAGAGAAAAGGGTGTCAATGTAATTAAAATGCGGGACGCAAAGTGTCAAAAGTGGTAAAAGATTTAAAAGCCTCACATAGCACTGCATTGTCTGCCGTAAAGATCTAGAAAATCAAATTAAAACTAGATTCTTAAGGCATTTGTCACTTTGGATAAAAATTTAAAAACCTTATTCACCGCTAGAGAATTTTGGGTGAAATACATCATCTGGTCTGTATACCACGTGTATTGCAGTGGTAAAGCAATTAAAAAAATCTGATATGTTCCATTCACATGACTTTCTCTACATCACTACAACAAATTATTCTATTTACTTCATCTAATTCAGCAAAAATTAGCAGAAATAGTCTTATTACTTGCTTCCTTGTTAGTTGAAGCGAAATAAGGGGGTACCATAGGTTAAAGTGATAGTCATAAGCTGGTTGCTATGTGACTGAAATTTCTTTGTTTGCATGGACACGAGTTCACAAAGTCCTGTATGAGAAAAATATAAGTTTTTTTTATAGCTGAAACCAAAAACAAAGAACATCTCAAAAACAATCAACTCCACGAAAAAAATGCATATAACATAAATTGTGTGTTTTAAGTGTTCTACATTTGTTGTGTGGTAAGTTTTTGTCCATCTCTTACGGTTTAGCAGATATGCAAAATTCCATAAAATTGACACAGAATAAAGTAGTCTTCAGAGCCTATTCCCAGAAAATTGAAAATATATGTTTTATTTTTCAGGTAAATATCATTAATATACGATATTTTAATCAAAATCGTTACAGCCATTTTTTATAAAATCAAAATTTTCGTAAAACGTTTTATGTAAAGGGTAGTTTGGGGTGGGGGGATTTTTCTCAAAATCTTCCTGTCGCATCCCTGGAAGATACTAAACTTAAATACCAAGTTTGGTATTTTACCGATTTTTGTTTTTGAGTTATCGTGTTCACAAACACACGCACACACTGACACACGGACATTTTTTTTTGGTAGTGTTTAACGCCCGCTTTAACTACTTATGGCACCACAGGCGGTGACACTGATGATACATGGATGAAGATGGAGCCCAGGTAGAATTCGATGGCGGGGGAAACCGGAGAACCCGGAGAAAAACCGCCCCAACGCCGCTTTGTCCACCACAAATCTCACATGCGGTCGCTTGGGATCGAACCCGGGCCATCTAGGTGAGAGGCGAGTGACACACGGACACACGGACACACACACACACACATACACACGGACCTTTTACTGAAAATACTTTTTTGGATACAGGGGACCGTAAAACATATATTTCCGGTAAAATCTCGGTGTCAAAATTTTGGTGGAGTACAATACCTTCTATATACACTATGTACATAGTACGTATAGAGAAAGTAAAAAATCAGTCACATTTGTTGATACACGAGATGTGAACTACGGACCTCCGGAATGCGAGTCAGCGACGATAAACCATCTCGCTAGATGCAAATGTTTGTAAAGCCGCCACTGAACATTTGCTCATCACTTTGTATGAAAGCTTGACCTCTCTGCTTTGAGGATTGAGTTTAGGCACGTAGTCGACGGATAACTGATTTCTGCAGCCTCTCTCCTATTCTCTTTAACATCAACGCGGCTCTTACGCAAATCAGTTTGATTTCCTACAACGAGAGAGAAATTTCCTCCACGTTTTGTGTTGAGCCTAGCTTTATTCACTCATCCTGCAATTCATTTCAGTACCAAATCGTTTTGGTTTATACAGATCTTCTGAGCGTATTATATGGTGAAAGGGCAAAGAGTTTTATGGCGATGTTCATTTAGGAAAAAGCTGCATATTTTACTGTATGCAAACATGCGTGTTCTTTTATCTTTCATTTCACCTTTTACTTTCTCCATCACGTCCACCACTCACAGTAGGTAGAGAATGTATCGCAATTTTTCGAAAAATCTTCCTTGTAACACGTGGATGTAAATCTTCCATTCTAGAGTGTGATATTTTTACTTTGTCTACACGTACTATGCACATAGTGTATACAGAAAATATTGCATTCCATCCTCCGTGGTGTAATGGTTACCATATACCCAAGGTCGCGGGTTCAAACCCGGCGGAGGACGATGGATTTCTTCGGGTGTAAAAATCCTTAGCATGGCTTCCTTCGGAAGGGAAGTAAAGCCGTTGGTCCCGTGTCGTAGATTTACGGCACGTAAAAGAACCTCAAGCCTGATAGAGAGGCCTCTGAGCAAAATTAAGCGGTCTTTCACGCCCAATTTAGAATGGGACGCTGAGAACTAGAGTAGTTAAAGAGCGTCCATAAATAATACGCCATTTATATTTTTTTTTTCCATCCTAAAATTCTATACTAAGATTACACCGGAAATAGATGTTTTAGGGTCCTCTGTATCCAAAAAAACATTTTGGAAAAAGGTCCGCGTCTGTGTGTGTCCGTGTGACTGTAAACACCATAACTCAAAAAAGGAAAATAGGTAAAATACCCAACTTGGTATTTGAGTTTAGTATCATCCAGGGATGTGACACACGAAGCTTTTGAGAAAAGTCGCTCCACCCCAAACTACCTTTTAACTTGGAAAGAATTTCAAGAATTTTGATTTTCTCAGAAATGACTCTTAACAATTTTGATGAAAGTACCGTATGTTGAGGATATTTATATGGGAAATATAATGTATATCTTGAATGTTCTGGGAATAGCTTCTAAAGACCTGTTTATTCTGAATGAATTTTGCTGAATTTTGTATAACTGATAAACCGTAAAAGATAGAAACTTACTGCTCAAAAATGTAGTACAGGTTAAAACACGCAATTTATGCAATATACTTTTTTTTTCGTGAAATTGACCATTTCTGAAATATTCGTTATTTGTTTCAGATTTAAAATACTTAAACGTACTTAACAGGGTAAGTTGTAAATTCCTCGTCCTGCATCAAAGCTGATTTCAACTACATGGCAAATAGCTTTTAAGAGATTTGACATTTCTTTTAGCCTTTTTTTCCTTCTACTTTGACAGAAGTAATTCTGCTAATAATTATCTTGGTTAGCATGTAGTAAATGGAAGAATAAGCTTTTTAACGATAATTTGTTACAGAAATATGGAGAAAGTCATGTGAATGGAAAACATTATATTTTTTTGAAAATCTTCCTGTCTCATTTTTGGAAGATATGGAGTGAAATATCAAGTTTGATATTTAACCAACTTCCTTTTTGCTTTCTCTACTCGTATATAGTAGGTAGAAAAGGTATTGTATTCCATCCAAAAAGTCAATACGGAATGTCACTGGAAATATGTTATAAGGACCCCTGGATTCAAAAAGTATTTTTAGAAAAAGATCGGTGAGGTTTTCTGAATGTCTGAGCAGCATAACTCAAAAACGAAAAGTGATTTAAGAACCAAACTTGATATTCAAGTTCAGCAACAATAAGAATGTGACCCAGATATTCAGGAAGATCCCCCATTCTAAACTTCTCTTTACATGGAAAGTTTATCAGAATTATTAATTATCTAAAAATAATTCTTAATTATTTTGATTAAAATGTAATATATTAAGTACGTTACATCATAAATAAAATTTGTAACTTGAACTTTTTTGAAATAGTCACTGCAGTTCTCCTCATTCTAATGTCTTGTTCATTATTAGTAAACTAGAAGAGAGAGTTAAAATCTTACCACAGTAAATCAGATCTGGTTAATTAATACAACTTGTTTTAAACACATCTTACTGTAGTTAAGCATTCCTGAGATATTCCTCTGTTTGTTTTAAACTTCCCACTCGTATTTTCTCAAATATTGAGTTTACATTTGTTTATGTTTTTCGTCCTGATTTATTATTCCGGAATTTATACTAGAGTAAAGGGTTATTGTCATGAATATCTGTAATTGCCCTAGTAATTGCAAGTATTTTCTTTTTAGCAACAGTTCTAGGTTTAATCTCG
Source organism: Hymenopus coronatus (assembly GCA_030762935.1). Lineage (NCBI taxonomy): Eukaryota > Metazoa > Arthropoda > Insecta > Mantodea > Hymenopodidae > Hymenopus > Hymenopus coronatus. The sequence continues at coordinate 98,026,140 of CM060898.1, read as the reverse complement.
ACAATATGAGATAGTTAAAAGAATATGTGAAATCTCAATATCGAATATTTGAATGGAATACAATACCTCTTCTATCTACTTTCATATTGTACATAAGTGATAGAGAAAGTAAAAATAATATACTCGCATTTGAGAAAAGCATAAGTAGTGCAACATTTAAACCAAAACAAGGAATGTTTTGGAAGTAAACGTGTTTTACATAAATTATATATTAACAGTCTACAGGTTCTGTAATAATTTGCAGAGCATGATGACGCAATATAAGGAACACCCTATGAAACTAAACTAGGTGCAGGTAGAAAAGAATAAGCTTTTTTGTTAACGACGCCAGAATCATATCACGGCCACTGTTGAGAGGAAAACTCGTTCCACAATGTTGTTTTACATGTCGGTATATCCAATCACAAGGGACAGTCCATTTTAAGCGCAATTAAAATCCATCAATCTGGACTGGGTTTGAACCGACAAATAGGAATTAGGACAGCACCTAAAAAACTGAGCCAACTGACAAACATCACACACACACACACACACACACACGTGCATACACACAGGCTGTTTCGAACGAATATAACTGTTCCATAGCTCATACTTGAACCGGTCAGAAGTATGTTTGATGTCGCAGCTTCGAAATATGTTCATTTGTGTGCTTATATAAGTTTGAAAAATTATATCATTTTGAGATTAGGCAGCACACGAAGAACTTCTTTGATGCCTACATACACCTCAGAGTTCTTTACAAACACATGTCATGAAAAAAAAAAAAAAAAAAAAAAAAAAAACAACATGTTTCTCCTTTTTCGTTATTAGCAAGCCTGGCCTAGCTTTAAGGTAAAGGGGCAAAGGGAAGTCTCCTACTTCAAGGAGTATTTGTGAGTCGGACAATTTCGAGGTTGCTAAATGAGAAGCATACGTATTCTGCCCTAACTGCAACTTGTACGTATCCTAATGGTAAACTTTTAACAACTTTGTTTAATTATCCTAAATACAACAATAACTGATGTTAAATGTACAGATGTTTCATAGTATTATGAGTTAAAAAAAGTAAAATCAGATTTTTGTCTCACTGCAAATGGGGTTTATATTAAACTTTATCTACAATCCTTTGGTAGTGTATAAAAGTATCCTTGATCAGCATGTTTTCCTACATCCTCAAGAACATTAACTTAAATTGCCTTTGAAACACAGTACAATACTAGCGGCGTATGTATCTCAGCTTATTCCTCTCTTTCTCTCTCTCTCTCTCTCTCTCTCTCTCTCTAGCAAGCATGTAATTGTATATAGTAGATAGAGAAGATATTTTACTCCACCCAAAAAGTCGATACCAAGATTTCACCGGGAATAGATGTTTTAGGGTCTCTGATTAAAAAAATAAAAAGAAAAAAAGACATCTGCAGAAACAGAAAATATGTTCCTATTTGTGGGTGTGTGTGTCTGTGGACAACATAACTCAAAAAGGAAAAACCGTTAAATACCAAACATGCTTATTTATGTTCAGTGTCTTCCAACGATGCGACACGAAGATTTTTAGAAAAGTCCCCCCAGCTCAAGTTGACTTTTACATAGAACATACGAGGGTTGGGGCAAAAATCATGACAACTATTTATTTTCTTGAAGATACCAGTCGGTTGGAAAATGTGACATATACAGACGAAAGAATAAGGTGTTAACTACATGTGTGGACAATGAATAGCACTGAATATCGTAACACACCAATTTAATACGGTAGTATACAGGGCAATATGGCCTTCACAGTACAAAAGAATGACAACACAGTACACATACAGTTGAATGACAAACGTGGGCCTAAAGATCCTGCTACTGTCACCACAACGATAGGCGCTGAATACCAAATGCCGTAGCATTTGCCTCACCATGTGTGAATCGGGTCATCTGTTCGCGCACAGCAATGTTCTCTCGTGTTGCAAACCGCCTACCACGTAATGATTCCTTAATCTTTTGAATGAGATCAAAGTCACAGGGTGAAATGTCGGGAGAGTACGGCGGGTGCTCCAATTCTTCCCATCCCCAACGTCACAGTAGCTGCCCTACACACTCTGTTTTATGTGGTTTTGCATTGTCTTGCAGGATTGTTGCACTGTCCACAAGATCCGGACGTTTCTCTCGAACGCCACGTCGTATCTGTCGCATCAGGAGGTCCCTGTAGTACTGTGCGGTTACTGTTCTGCCATGTAGAACAAAGTGGCAAACAATGACACCACTGACGTCATACGCGCCGGTCACCATCAATTTGACTGGGGAAGCATTCTGACGGAACGTCTACCTCCTTGGTGATCCAACATGTCGCCACTCCGCGGACCATGTTTTAGTCCTGGTACGTATGCCCTGGCCCAAAAATCATCGATGGCGATTATTCGTGACAAGAATTTATCGCCGTCTTGTTGCCAGCGTACGAGATGGTCGGATCATATTGTATAGCGCACCACCTTTGAACTTTCGCCAGTGCATGCGGTACCCACCACAATGCAATTTTGCGTAGTTGCAGCTCATTACGCAATATCCTGTGGACGGTGCTTTTCTCGATGCCACTTGCCCTCTCTAGCTTCATCGTCTGTCTTCATCCAGGAGCTGCTCGATGACGGCGCGTGCCACGTCGGTCCGCACACTGACAGGATGTGCTCATCGCTAGTTGACACACGTTCTTGCTGAAACTTTCCTACCCACCGTGCTACTGTACGGTATGGTAGGGCATTATTCCCAAGGGCTTCCACTAATTCACTGTAACGTTCCATCGCATTTCTTCCTCGGAGAGCGGCTATTTTAATGTAAGCCCGCTGCTCAACATGGGTTATTTCCGTCTCGCCTGATAGTCTCCAACTGACTGACTTCACAGCCCTCGCTGCGCTGCTACCAGCTACCACAGAGCCATCTGTTGTTCTGCATACACACTATGCCTGCAGAACTTCCACACGACACATATACGTTTGTGATCTGTTCACATATCTACAAGAAGAAGAAAAAAGTATGTGTTATTACTTTTGCTCCAACCCTCGTTTTTTGAAAGTTTTGATTTTCTTAAAATTGCTCTAAAGTTTTTGACTAATGTGCTATATGTTGAATATATTTCTATGACAAATAGAATGTCCCTATCCCTTGAATTTTCTGGGGAATAGCCCCTGAACACCTTTTCATTCTGGAATACTTTTGTAGAACTGTTAAACCGCAAGAGATAGACAAAAACTTACCTACCCGCCTGGGCAGTGCGGGAGTAGCACGTCTGCGTCTCACTCAACGGGTCGCGAATTCGAATCTCGCTTAGGGTAAGTTACTTGGATAAGGCTGTTCGAGTTTTTCCCCTTATTCTGAGAAGACGAATGTCGAGTAGCTTGAAGGTCCATGGTCCCCGATAATATGTGTGCATTATCTCACCAATTCCATTCATAGTCCGATATGACCAACCAGGTTAAAGGTCGTTAAGTTACATAAAAACTGCCTATTACACCAAAAATGTAGGTCTTGTTAAAACAAACAATTTCTGTACAGTTAACCGTTTCTGAGATATTCCGTGTTATTACAATGTCTTTCTCAAACGTGAAGTCATCTTTCTTTTCATCTATCTTTTCTTTAGGAATAAAGAGAAACGAGTTTCAGTTCTTCTCCATAGCAATCAATTTAAAAAAAATGGTTGTCACTTTAATCTAGTGTATTTCATTACTTCCCTTCTACTTATAAGGAAGCAATTAATACAACAATTTATGTTTATGGTTACCTCAAATAGCATGATTTAACAAAAGAAAATTTTAAATAATTCAAATATATAAATAATTTCTATTTTACTTTAGGTAGATGTAATTTAATTTTTTTGACATATGAAGGAAGTTCGAAAGTGGATTTGAACCTGTTTCATCTTCACGTTAGGATTTACAGTTTGTTATTCTTTGCGTTTATATTATTATGATTTGGAGGTGTAGAAACAAGGACAATCTTTCGTAAGAAACGTTTTTTGCGGAACAGCTAGAGAAAGTCATATGAATAGAATACTTAAGTTTTTCTTCAATCATTCCTTTCATTCAATGTCTGTTATAATGAAAATGTATGCTGAAAGAATAAACAAATAACTAAATGTAAATGTTTTTTAGCGAGATGTCTCTAATAAAAAGTCCCTTAAGATGATGCATCTGTGAAATCTGAGCGAAAACTGTGAAGGTACATTAAAGAAAATAGTCATGTGCTTTTTCAAATAATGTTTTAGTTTTGAGAAATGAATTATGAAGCTTTTAAACGCTCTTTTAAAAAGATTTTTATTGATTAAGAAAAGTAATAATTTTTCTACAATAATTATGGCTAGTATAAATATATATGACACTTCTATTTTTAAAATAATTTGCTGTAGAGCTTGACTTTTTGGTATGAAGTTCTTAAAAATGCATCACATGGCTGATTTTATTAGAAAAATGAATTAGACAGTAATAATTGTTATTTAAATAATCATGTAAACCAGAATTTTTATGTTTAGTAAAACATATCACATATTAGTATGTGTAATAACTAATAACATTTCAATAAGATATCTTACTGTGGAGTATCTAATTTCACAGATGCTTCATCTCAAATGTAAACCATGTGTACGTATTTTTCTCTAACTACGACTACTTTGTTGTAATTATTCTAATAGTGTATTCACAACAACTTTATGTAATCATCCTAATGATAAACTCACAATAGACCGCCTGGGTAGTGTGGTGGTAGCGTGTCTGCCTCACATTCAACAAATCGCGAGTTGGAATCTTGCTTAAGGTGAGTTAGCCGAATAAGGGTTTTTTCGGGATATTCCCTAATCCTGAGAAGACGAATATCGAGTGCTTTAAGCTTCATGGATCCCGAGATAATTTGAGCATCATTTCACCAATTTCATTTATTGTCGGATTTGACCAACCGAGATAAGGACAATAGGCTAAAAAAAAATCTGATGTGTACCATTCACGTGACTTTCTGTATATCTCTGTAACAAATTAGCAGAAATAGTCTTATTTCTTGCTTTACTGTTAAGTAGAAACGAAATAAGGGAGTAGCTTAGGTTAAAGTGAAAGCCAAAAGCTGGTTGCTATGTGACTGAAATTCGTTTGTTTGTATGGACACGAGTTGGCAAATTCCTGTATGAGAAAAGTATAAGTTTTTCAAAGCTGAAACCAAAAACAAGGACTACCTCAAAAACGATAAATTCCACGAAGAAAATGTATATAACATAAATTGTGTGTTTTAACGTGCTCTACATTTTTTGTGTGCAAGTTTATGTCCATCTTTTACGGTTTAGTAGTTATGTAAAATGCATCCAGAATATAGTAGTCTTCAGAGGCTATTCCTATACATATTATTTCTCAGGTAAATATCTTTAATATACGATATTTTAATCAAAATCGTTTGAGCCAGTTTTTAGAAAATCAAAATTTTCGAAAAAAGTTCCATGTAAAGGGTAGTTAGGAGTGGGGGAATTTTCTTGAAAATCTTCGTGTCGCATCCTTGGAAGATACCAAACCTAAAAAGCAACGGACTTTTCGTTTTTGACACACACACACTCAGACAGACACACACACGGACATTTTCTAAAAATGTTTTTTTTTTTTGGATTCAGGAGGTATCAAAACATGTATTTCCGGTGAAATCTCGGTATCGAATTTTTGGGTGCATTACAATATCTTCTCTATGTACATAGCACGTGTAGAGAAAGTAAAAGAACAACCTCACAACAACTTGAATGCTAAATGTTTACGTTTCTTTTCCAATAGAATCACGAGTTAAATATAGTGATATTAACTTGTTGTCTCACTGTAAACGGGATTTATATTTGTTTAACTTTATCTACTATCCTATGGCAGTATTCTAAAAGTAGTCGTGCCTATTCTGTTGTTCTTTATTAGTTTCTTTCTTCCATCCTCAAGATGACTAACCTTAAATTGCCTATAAAACATAGTACAGTATTAGTGGTGCAGTACCAGCTTATTTTTTCGGTCATTTACTTTCATTCTTCGTGGAAATGCATGTTGCAAGAATAAAAACACTGATGTGTTTCATTCACATGACTTTCTCAACCAAAAAAAAGTTCACTTAAAAGATAACTTTCTTTCTATTCCATGCTAATCGAGATACGCATTAGAGAATGTTCTTACTACTCAGTTTCATGTATATATAGAAGGGAACTAAGGGAATACACTATGTTAAAGCAATAGTTAAATGTTTTAAAAGCTATCGTTATGCGAAATACGGACTCATTCATTTGAGAAAAATGTAAATAATTTAAAATTGAAACCAATAAAAATGAATATATTGGAAACGGTTGGCTCCGCAACTAAAATGTAAAGGACATAAATAGTGTGTTTTACGCGATCTATACTTTGTGTAGTAAGTTTTCGTCTACCTCTTACGGTTTATCAGTTACACAAAAATCGTCCAAAATAAAGAGGATTTCAGTGGCTCTTCCCATAAAATTCATGACATACATGTTATTTTTAATGAAATATTTTTAATATGTGGTATTTTAATAAAAAAGAATGGAGCCATTTTTGAGAAAATCAAAGCTTTCGAACTTTTTTTCCAAATAAAAGGTACTTTGGGGTGAGAGATTTTCTTCTCACACAGATACACACACGGACATTTTTACTAAAACAATTGGAGTCCGGGATCTCAAAACGTGTATTTATAGCAACGTGTACCTAATTTTATGGAATACAATGCCTTTTCTACTTACTATGTACATGTACATTTGTGGTGCAGATAATAAACATACCTAAAGGTTAGGTTCTTTAGACAGGTTTCGTAAGATAAGAAACCCCTTAAAGTTTGCTAACCAACGTGCACTGTATCAGTACGTCTACGCAAACATTGCGAAGGCAGGTGACTTGGAGCTTCCCAAGCCAATACCTGTCTGACGAAAGAATGCAGTTTTTAGGGGAGGTCGCTGGTGTATCATTGCACGGTTTAGAGCGGTCAGAGAAGACTGGAATATTGTGCACTACGGTCTGATCACCAAAACATCAGTTCAGCGTACGTAAATAGAATTGAGCTAAACGGTCCACAACAGGTTGAACTTTTCTTTATCACTAATGCATATTAATCTTCTAGTTTGTAAGCGTATGACTTCGAGTGGCGGTGTTTGCATTTTGACTTGACTTGATTTGAACCCGTCCACTGTAAGAGACTCATCTGCTGCATTTCACCATTGCCGAATTGTTCAGGGCATACACCGGGAGTGATGACGTAATACCACTTGTCTGGTTGTGTTTATACAAGCTACCACTCGTGGCCGTCTGCTTCAGACAGATTATACCTTTGTTACTTTCGATAGCATCTTGGACCAGGCGGCGACATTGGAGATTCTAGTTCAGTTTTAGATTTGAACTGTGCCATTGGTCGATTGACCAACATGGCAGGCAGAATGAACGAAAGACTGTGCATTTCGCATTGCATAGAAGAGCTGATTTTCAGAAACACCATTTTTACCCCTTATTTCGATCCAGTAACCAACCTAATGTAACCTAACCTCGACGAAATCTCGAAACCTGTCGTTCACCTGTTCCGTAGCCATATTGTCTCCGAAACCAATACAAAAGGCTTAGTTTAAACTGTACTAGAATCTGGAATATCTTGGCCAGACGCGTGAATTTGTTCCTAGGTAATCCAAACTGGGTATAAGGCATTTTGTTGATGTGCTTATATTGTCGTTGTAAACTAACATTCGTGCCACATAGTATTTAAGCAACAACGTCCACATCTGTATCATTTTGAAACATCCTGTATATACACACATAATCTGTCGGATATGATCAAACGGTAGTCATATCGCTAATTAGTGATGTACGGAATCAGATTGAGTAAAGCTCACAATTGGAAGCGCTCTCAGAAGATGAGGTGGGGGTCAGTGCTATGCTTCCTGAAGCCAACTTAAGGCCCTCATGCATGCTAGATCACAAGGGCAGATGTGCTCCACCGAGCGGCAATAATGGGTGTTGACTGCGGAACCTCGTCTCATGATTGCTGGAGTAAAAACTGGAGAAAATCCTCTCTCATCCTTCCAAGGTTTCGGCAAACACATGATATTCCAACAAGAAAGTAATTCAGTTATCTAAACAAGCGTTGTAAAATGCTAGAATCTGAAAGGTTTCCATGAACTGTGTTAAGTGACCCGAAACTAATACTTTGTTTGCCTTCATCTGCATTTCATCAAAAAGTCCATACCAAGCCTGAACAAGAGAAGAAAAGAAATCTAATGACAAGGCCTTTTAGCTCAAAATCATTCACTATATAGCAGTATTCTTATTAATAAATGTAAACTTTCATTTCGTTAGCGCTACATGGTATATTGTATATAAGCTATATTTATTAGGTCGAGAATGCATTCGAGATCTGATAAGTAACTTACAGTTCGTGGTTAGCCAATTACATTTTGAAATACTTGAAAAAACTGTAAAAAAAGTAATAAATCAAAATTGCTTTTCAATATTCAATTGAAAATTAAGAAAAAATCTGATGTATTACATTCACATGACTTGCTCTACATTTCTGTGACAAATTATTGTTAAACAGCTTATACAGAAGAATAAGCTGATAGAAGTGGATAGAAATACAGTTTATGATAATTAGGTTAACTTTAGCAGAAACTGTCTAAAATACTTGCTTCCTTCTAAGTAGGAGGGAAACAGGGGAATACACTAGGTTAAAAAGGATAATTAAATGATTTAAAAGCTGGTTGCCATGTAGTTGAAATACTTTCTATGCAGGATCAGAAGTTTATAGCTTTCCGTGTGAGAAAAGTTAAAGTATTTTAAATCTGAAACAAATAATAAGGAATATCTCCGAAATGGTCAGCTCCACGAAAAAAATATGCATGACATAAATTGTCTGTTTTTACGTGATCTACATTTTCTGTGTGGTAAGATTTTGCCTATCTCTTATGGTTTACCAGTTACACAAAATTCACCAAAATTCATTCAGAATAGACAGGTCTTTAGAGACTATTCTTAAAAATTCAAGAAATGCGTTTTATTTGCCATATAAATATCTTAAACATACGGAATTTTAATCAAAATCGTTAGAGCCATTTTTGAGAAAATAAAAATTTTCCATGTAAAGGGTAGATTCTTCAAAATCTTCATTTCGCATACTTGGTAGATAACAAATCTAAATACCAAGTTTGCTATTTAACCTTCTCTTCATTTTTAAGCTATGCTAGCCTCTACACACACACACACACACACACACACACACACACACGGGCGCGCGTGGTCATTTTTCTAAAAAAGTTTTTTGGAATCAGGGGGTCTCAAAAATATTTTCCGGTGAAATTTCGGCATCAATTTTTGGGTGGAATACAATACCTTCTCTATACACTATGTGCATAGTACGAGTAGAGAAAGTAATAAATCCTCGGTGTGAACAAATGAAAGGCTACATCTAAATTATTTGGATAAATCCTTTTTATACACTATTTTGTTAATGCATTTTGCAATAGATTCGTCCTTGAAGTAGCACATGTCTTGATGTTACGCCATTTCCTAATTGTACAGTAAGTAATAATGACCTCTCAAACTTTTACTGTAAGTGCTTGTTGGCATGGAAATTAATAATTGAATTGTAAATTTAGCTTACATTACCAAACATGTGTTTAGAATGATTAACTTATACAAATATATCAAGTATTTCAGAAATAATATAGAAAGTTAAATCTATAGTCACATGTTTACTTTCTCTATGATACACGTACAATGCATATAGTAGGCAACACCTATATTTACTCCAAATTTACTTCCAAAAATTCAATACCCAGATTTCACCGAAATACATTTTGAGACTCTTGAATTTAAAAAAAAGGAAAATGAACTATGTGCGTTTGTGTGTCTGTATATAGTATTACACAAAAACGAAAACTTCATTAATATTAAACTCGGTATTTAGCTCAGAATGTTTCAAGAATGCGACAAGAAGCTTTAAAAGAAAATTCCCGCGCCCAGCTACCTTTTAGGTAAAACATTTTTCGGACATTTTGATCTTCTCAATAATAGCTCTAACGAATTTTATTAAAATACCACATGTTTAAGAGATCTTCATGGCAAATGAAATGTCTGTAGTGAGATTTTCGGGAACAGCAATAGCAGATCTGTTTATTCTGATGACTTTTATTTAAGTAATAAACCTAAGAGATGGACAAAAACTTACTACACAAAAAATGTAGATCTCCTTAAAACACAATGATTGTCATATACATTTTTGCGGAGTTAATCATTTTAAAAATATATGTTGTTAAACTTTGTAATACCTATACTTTTGTCAACTGGAAGGTTGTCATTCGTATTTCTTTCTTTATATTTTTTTCTTTCGTTTTTACTCCCGACAAAGGAACCCTAATTTCTATATGCTCACATGGCGTACAGCTGTTGATATATTTGACTACTAGTTTAGCCTACTGTATTTTCTTAATTACTATTCACCTACAACAAAATATATAATTAATTAATGTTTGCTATTGTTTATTTCAGTTTTCATGAAATAGAAGATTACGTTTTTTTAACAATAACTTGTTACAAAATAGGCAGAGATTACCATGTGAATTTAACACATCAGATAATTTAAAAAATATGTAATTAATATGATTATGTTAACATTCAAATATGTAGAAGAATAACTTGGTTATTAAGCAAGTGTTTTAAATCAACATTTTCAATTATGATTACTACCAAATGTGATATAAAATTAGTGATGATATATAATGTGCTAGTGGGTATGACTGCATAGATTTCTCGTGATAGGAGATGCAAATATAACGAATGATAAAGTCCAATAACAATTGCATCTATCTTGAAAGGCAACGGAGATAATTAAACATTATGGAATACATTATCTGTACAGTCTGACAACAGAGCAGGTCTTAAGACCCGAAACTTTGTTTTGGTTTGTGATCAGGTAATCTTTTGTAACCAGTTCGCGTCGTACGTGTGAATTTATTATCTGCCACTAACTAGTGGTTGGGTGCGTTACTTTCAAGCTATATGATATATTCACGAAACCTGCACTAAAAGCTGTGGCTACGCATAAGATTTCATCTGATGATCAAATTTAACGCAAATTCTGGTGTGAATTATATAAATATCATATTATTTAGGTGTATTGATAAACAGGACATTTATTAATGATCAATAACTACATCAACAACACATGTTCATTTATAGCAGATGTTCCGCATGACATCGCATCTTTAGTCAATTTTAGCCTACTCTCGTTAGAGCTTCTGCGTTCTGCCCAATCTCTAGGGCTGCTTCAAACACACGTATGCAAATATCATGAGTGGTAGCAATTTCATCATGTTACACTTTACTCTTCAAATGTCCCCAGAGATAATGATCTAAAGAATTGAGCTTTACAATAAGCAAGAAACATATCTAGATGCTCTTGATTTGTTAAGGCTGCCATAATTCTGAATGCGTTTAATGCATATGAAACACTGACAGAGCCATCTGTTGTGCAAGGTGTCGAGGTACGTTACTGTAAACATTCCTGACCTTTCGCTCTACACATAACGCTCAATATGGCGTAGTTGCCAAGCGTAAAACCATGACTTTATTCCAGTAGATACGATGGAATCCAATTCTGTAATATCATTTTGTGGCTAAACGAGTCATTTTAGAAATAACTGGTAAAAGCATAAACAATATTTTTTGTAGCTCTGTTCTCTCGCTATTTAATTGCAGAAATAAGCGATAAAGGAGTGGTAACATATTCGTAATCAAACATTTTACTAATTTTATTTTTTATTTATGCAACTATAAGCTTTAGAGGAAAACGGTGCAGGAAAGGTATGTTTCAGCTTAACGTCAGGAAGTAGCATTTGAAGTCTGCGTACGCACACTCCTTACATCTTATATGTCTTCTTCGGCAAGCATTAGCGAGTAATCTCTATGAACATGGCAGTATATATAGCAGTTTCCTCAATAGAGTTTCCGAGGGAACGCTCAAAGGTTTCCGCCTTTGTGCTGAAAAGGACGAAAGTAAAGCCAATATAAGGAACTAAGTATATTGTTTTACATTTTATTTAATGAAGTATCTCGTATATAAACAATTTAAGCAATAAAAGTTAGTCACTCAACTATTTTTGCAAATCATTTTTTCAGGCGAGAAACGATTTATTTTAAACGTAGACTTTTTTGTGTTCTTATTTGCTAAAACAAGTATAGTAGCCTCAAAATGTTATAATCATACAATAAATCAACGGTTAATAAATCTTGCATCATATACGTAGAATAAGGAATAGATTCCAATAGCAGATGGCCCAACTGCCCGTGTTCGAAGTTATCCCTTCGTGTGATAAAAAAGGTTGCAGAGCTCAAGTTGAAACCTGCTTGTGGAGAACTGTCGGGTTTTAACTTGAAATTGCCCCGTTGACTTCTGCAACCCTTTTGATGTAACGTCGTTACGGGGTAATTGGCAATCTGGTGTATAGAACAGCTAACTGAAAACTTTGAATTGATGTATCTTTGAAATTTGTCTCAAAATTTGAAAAATTAAAAATGTGCTTATTTTCATATGAAAATATTATATAAATTGAAAACTTTAATAATATATTATTTAAATAGGTGCAAATTTCGAGTAAAAAGTGGGTCAAACCTGAGCACCACTACAGGGAGTTAATAAACCAATGAGTTAATACAGCTACTTCTGCACCAAGTTGAATACAAAACTTTAAGTTTATTTAAGAAAATACGTTTTAATGCAGGAAATACTTATAACAAGGCATATTAAATGCTATACCAGTGAACAATTTTAATTATAATACTATTCATGTCGTGAGCCTGATTGCTGTTATGGTAACCATTGTAGTTAATTGAAATCAATCATATTTTGTGTTTTACCGCAATGAAAAATGTGGTCGGGAAAGATTCGAGCCAGATTGCTGAGTATAAGGCCTATACCATATACCATATACTATGACGTTCATCTGCCATTTTTCTAGCGATAGTAGTGCGGATATACTAACATTAAAGAGAGACGGAGATTGGAAATCGAGTGGTGATGCGGAGGCTATGTTGAAGACTCCACAGAATACAAGAAAAGTGTTGCAAGTTGCACTGTTATTAGAAATAAATCAAATTAAGCAAAGTCCGTTTTTTGGTGGTCCTATCGAATGTGGTACTATTGATACGCGTAACCAGATTTATGATGAAGTTGGTGTTAACAAATGAGTTGGTCGAAAAAATGTCAGTTCACGTGATAGTCAATGTTAAAAATTGTATAAATTGTCAGATAATTAAAATTTCAGGTATAATTTTCTTGTGTAATTTATGGTTGAACTCATATTTAACCTAAAAGTTATGATTTGTTTTCATGTATGATTACTTGGCAATAATCAGTAGAATGTCTTCTTTTTTCAAGGCCTTTTATTGAACTCGATGGAAACAATATACTAAAAATTTGGAAAGGAAAATGTTTATTTCTTAAGACTCATGACGTAATTTATAAAGTGTGAAAATACGTAATGACGTATTATTTACTTTATACAAAAATAAACAGAAGCTTTTGTAATAGAAAAGTATCAATTAATGGCCTGATTTTGAAACGGAAGAAGATAAAAACATTTATGTTGTTCCCACCTGGCGTACTTTAACTACCAATGAACTGAAGTTATAAAGAGGAAGAACATGCTTTTAATAGGTACTTCCAACTTTAAAAGATTTATTCACAAATTTTTTCCAACATTTTTTCTACACGATGCAATTATTCACTAATTTGTTACAAAAATGTATGCTGTCTTTCAAAAACACATTAAAGAAAATGGTCAAGTAGTTTTCGAAATAAAATTCTAATTATAAAAATGAACTATTAAATTTAGAAAAAATTAAGAGATTTGAAGGATAGGAACAGTAATAATTTTTCTACACTAATTAGGGCTAAATAAAACATAATATGACAGGTATATTTGTAAGCTTCTTTTCGTAAAACTGGATTTATATGTGAATATTTTTGAAATATATCACGTGGCTCACTTTTATTACAACAATGAATTTAAACAGTAAAAATTATTTTTAAAATTGTTTTTAAAAATAATATTACAAATAATAAAAATTATCTCTTAAATAACCATGCAAGCAAGAATTTTGGTAAATAGTAAAAATGTCACTATTATTGTGTATAGTAACTATATAAATTTCAATAAGATATCTTACATAATGAGAATTTCCCAAATTTCGAAGTTGCATTATCTTAACAATTAAAGCCAAGATAAACGAATAGTTTTTTCGAATCATCATAACTTTTAATTACGTCACTGTTCCGGCAACTTAATGTTTAACGTTACGAGCAGAAAACTGTCTCTGTCGCCTTCCGTGGAATAGGTGTAACCTATGGTTACCAAGGTCGCGTGTTCAAATCCAGCGAAGACGATGGTTTTTTTTTTTTTTACATAAAAATCCTTAGCATGACTTCTTCGGAAGGGAAGTAAAGCCGTTAGTTCCGTGTCATAGATTTACGGTATGTAAAAGAATCTCAAGACTGATAAAGAGGCCTTTGAGCAAAATTAAGCTGTATTTCACTCACAATATAGAATGTGGCGCTGAGAACCACAACAGTTAGAGGTACATAAATAAAACTCGATTTCACTTTCAGACAACTCTGTAACGCTGTACTTACTTGAATCCATAGTAATATGATATTTCCTTTGGTAACAGAGGTTATATCACTAAGCCGTTTCTTGATAAAAAAAAGAATTGCTACAAGAAATGATGTAGTTCACGCATGGTGAGAAAATTAAATCTCATGAAATGTTATATCAATGCAAAGCTCATCCTCTGATGTTAGAGCTTGACTAATTCTTCAGTATTGTAATGGCTTGTCAGTTATAAACGCAAAATTCTCTTCAGGAGGAGATGAATTCAGCTTTGTCTTGCTTAGGCGAATAATGGAATCAGCCAATCAATAATCCAACTTAATGTTTTCGAGCGATGAATACTGACAGCCACTTGATTGCCTCGAAGTGATTTGCGGACGTCAAGGGGAAGTTTTCAAGTAATATCTTCTGTCTCCAGTTGCCAATTTCTTCTGATAGATTACATTCTCGGAGAGTCCCAACATTATTGAAATAAAATTAATTACAATGGAAACGTCAATGGTGAACCTTATAAATAGTGTAATAATGAAACACAGGTATAACATCATGAGTATTCTATTCTATTTAGATGTACGCACCTACTATTAGGTATGTTAGTGGGTCTTGGTGTAGATTTTTTTTTTTTTTGCAATATAATTTATTTTGGGTCACTTTAACAGCATGATCATATCGCGACGTTTCAAATTGTACATAAAATAATTATTTACACATTGGTAAAATACAAAATTGTTACATTTATACTTCACAATAACTCCAAAAGTTTACATTATCTTATAAATATTATAGCATTTTTAATTGTCTGATGGTTATACAGAGCACTTGGTAAGTCACTGAAGCTGACCTATAGTCTCTGTTTGGCGTATTTCGGACATTGCAGCAGGATATGTTTGACAGTAGGCGGTGTGTTGCAGGTCTCACATTTTGATTCTGGGTCTTTATTAATGATGAAGGAATGTGTCAGTTTGCAGTGTCTTATTCTGAGGCGGGTAATTACCGTTTGCTCACGACGTTCTAATTTTCGGAGGGTTTAGAAGAAATTGGTAGATCCGGCTCGGGCATCAAGCAGTTTACTGTGGGATGTTGACGATGTCGTCTTCCAGTTTTCTATAAACAGTTGCAGTGGCGGCTCGTAGCCAAATTATCTGGTAGGGCACAATTTTAAGATTGACAAAGATTAAAACTAAATTGAATGTTATTTATGGACGCTCTTTAACTGCTACGGTTCTAAGCATTCCATTCTATTTAGGGCGCGAAACACCGTTTAATAATGCTCAGAGGCCTCTTTATCAGGCTTGCGGTTTTTTTACGTGCCGTAAATCTACGACACGGTATCAACGAATTTACTTCCCTTATGAAGGAAGGGATTTTTACGCCTGAAAAAATAATCAGCCGGGTTTGAGAACCAGAGGCTAGCATGTTACTCCTAGATCACGGATGATGACAGACTAAAATTAGTGGATACTAAAATATATCAGTAGAAATGAAATGCTAATTTGTATATTAGCATTAATCTTTCTGTTTGTAGATGAAGAACATCCTTCGATCCTTTGCTTGAAAAATATTTCCATAACTCTTTGATTTAAGTCGGAAACTGAACGCCACATGTTCTGAG
This sequence comes from Hymenopus coronatus, assembly GCA_030762935.1. Lineage (NCBI taxonomy): Eukaryota > Metazoa > Arthropoda > Insecta > Mantodea > Hymenopodidae > Hymenopus > Hymenopus coronatus. The sequence continues at coordinate 98,009,920 of CM060898.1, read as the reverse complement.
AAATTTAAACACGAACCGTCACTTTCTCTGTTTATCATATGTCAACAACATTATCAGAAAGGTGATCCTGCTGTAAATTGATACATAGCTCGTCTTAACTGCTGATGCACTTGAGTTTAAGATTCCAGTCTTCAATACTACCTTACACAACTTTAATAGCTTATGTGTGTCAATTACTGTTCATAATGTTTCTTTTCACCAACGAAGCTCGCTTTTCTCTCAGAAAATTATGGAAACTATCCTTAAAGTAAAGTAGATCGCGATCGTGATATTAATATCTTAAGCATTTTCTTTATTAGCAGTTGTAAACTTTTCAAACCATCGCCTAACAGTGTTTAGGATTTTCCTCTTAAGGCGAGTTTTAACACTGCGGTTTCTTTGAACGCTAGCAACTGATAAATCGGCATATCATTCTGAAGTTAATTTCACCAAATTATTCTCCAGCGCATTCGGATTATGTTTCATAACACGTGAAATATATTCAAGGCAATGTTTCACACTTATCAGTTTACTCTTACTCAGCACTCTTTCTCAAAAAACTAGCCACTAATCACCTGTCGCAAGTATGGTCCATTTTTTCAATAACTATTGCTTGTTTGACCTTTTCTGATTTCAAGTGAAGCTTAAAATGCATGGCGAATCTATTTCCTAGTAAACTTAGGGTAATTACACAACACACTGCTTGCACGCATTGAGCGTACCTTGTCGTCTGCTTGGCAGGGAGGAGAGAATACCAAGTACCAACATTGTACACTTTTACCACATAAGCTTCTTTTTGTATGTTTCGTTCGGGAGGTTTGTAGATCTACTTTGTTTTCAAATAAGATGACATTCAAACTTAAGAAATGTTTCTTATTATATATTCTTTTACGTGGAAATATCTTTGGTTAAATATTTTTGTCAGGGATTTGACTCAAACTTTAACTTTTGCTTGTTGTCGGTTCTCATTTTCTCTTTGCGCATGCGCAGCAAATGACCACAGAGGCTTTCGTGTTCTAAGAGAACTTTCCCCTCTCGGCCCCTTGAAACCCGCACCCACAAATTAACTGCATCTGAAAGCATTGAATTCTTCTGCGCGTGCGCATAGGATAACCACAAAATCGCTTGTGTCCGAAAAACGCGGCCGGTTACTATTTCCGAGTTCCGATAGCCATCTTCACTAGAACTGTCCAGCGTGCATAGTAGGTTTAAATTTATACAACGTGCGTTATAGATTAAAGCATTTTACTTAATAATATAATGCAGAAATTATTGTCTGAAATTGTTGTAGGGAGGGCACTTGCCCCTGTTCCCCTAAAGGCCGGCCGCCACTGAACAATTGTTTTGATGTATCTAATGACATCTTGATGTGTAGAAGTTATTCCGTGGTCACTGATAGGATGTCGGGTGGCTGTCAAGCACAAACGTTAACGACAATATACACATTGGATAAACAACGCAGTTGAGTGTTGAGAAGCTTGAATCTTCCGTATTCCAGCCAACAATGCACATATTGTCGTTTACATTTGTTTTTAACATATCTACAACAAGACCATAAACTTGCTTAATAATAGGTACGTACATCTAAACGGAATGTTATATCTGTCTTTCCTATCCTATTCATTATTTCACCACATAAGGCTCACAAGGATGTATAATTACCGCTATGGGCAGCTAAAATTGGTGCAGTAAGTATTGATTGCACCTGACGTTTCCATCCTTATTAAACCTCTCCAGTCGTATTTATTTTCGATTGAAATTGCTTTTAGAAAAGTGGCTTAAAAAGTTGGACTTACCTGATCTCATATTGGTAGATCATTTGTCTAAACTTCTAAAGCACTGAAACATTATTGATTCAGATTGCAATGCCAGAGGTTAATCTAGGTTGAAATCCTCGCTAAAATGCTACTGTGATAAAGGAAGGGGTGGGTCCAGGTAAAATAAACGTTCGGTAGCATTGCAGAGAAATAAAGTTCTGTATTTATTTTAGTACGTTTTTTTTTTTTCGCTTTTGCTTGGTTCTAAGCTTTAATTCTAATAAATTGAAATAAAATACTGAAATACAGAACGTTATTGAACTTTAACCTTTATCCATCTTGAACAACAAATGCAGATAATGGCACCATTGGGCTGGAAAGGATTAATTTTATTACAATACCGGCGAGACACTTTGCGAATATACCTTGTAAGACACTAAAATTGCAATAATATGATTTAAATACGTCATTATCTTCACACACCGTAAGTTTTCTAAAAATGCTTTTTTTTAGGTTCAGGGGTCTCAAAGCATATATTTCCGATGAAATCTCGGTAGCGAATTTTTGAGTGCAATACAATACCTCCTTTATACAGCGTGTACATAGTACGTATAGAGAAAGTAAACATGTTCCATGTAAGGTTTAGTCTGTGTTGGAAGTTTTTCTTGAAAATTAGAACAGAAATTTCAATTAAACAGAAAGGCAGACAGTTGCCATCTATGAATTAATTTTAGTAACTAACTGTAAAGGAAAATTTGATATAAGAACACTCAATGATCTATATGTATATCAATAAACTTTGCATACGCACTGATATATACTACGAGTTGCCACTGATTAGAAACAAAAGCATAACAATCTACAAGCCTGGGACGACAGATGCTGCATACAGGTGAAAAAGAAAATCGCATCAACACTGGGATAATAAACACAAAAGCTTCGAGAGTAAAATCACCTTGCCACACAATCATTTTAAATATTTTAAACTGAAACCAATAACAAAGAATATCTGAAAATGGTCAAATCCATGAGCAAATGTACATGACATAAATTTTTTGTTTTCTATTTTTTGTGTAATAAGTTTTTGTCTATTACAGCTTACAGCTATTCAAAATTCAGCAAAATGCATCCAGAGTAAAGGGGCCTTCATATGCTATTTCCAGAAAGTTCAAAATGTACATTTTGTCATATAAATATCTTTAAATCACTGTATTTTAATCAAAATCACTAAGAGCCATTTTTCAGAACATCAAAATTTTCTATTTTTTCCATATTAAGAGTAGTTTGGGATGGGTAATTTTTCCCAAAATCTTTGTGTCGCATGCTTGGAAGATACCAAACTTAAATAGCAAGTTTTGTATTTTACCAGCTCTTTGTTTTTTAATTATCGTGTTCACACACACAAGCACAAACACACACTCACGGATCTTCTAAAGATTCTTTTTCTGGTTATAGGGACTCCAAAACGTGTATTTACTGCGTAATCTTGGTACTGAAGTTTTGGGTGGAATAAATACCTTCTCTATACACTAAGCAAAACCCGATAAATGTTCCATATAAAGTTTAGTCTGCATAGGACACTTTTTTTTAAATTCTCGTGTCGCTTCCTTTAAAGAAACTGAACATAAATACCAAGTTTAGCATTAGTCTTACAATTGTTTTTGAGCTATGCTATTCAGACATTTTTAAAAAATATAGTTGTACATTCAAATGAATTTCTCTCGCTTATTCTGAAAAAAATATATCTTGCAAAAACCTATTCTTTTATACACTTCATGCAAATCCAGATAATTAGAAGGTATTAAGCTAAAGCATTGGTGAACTATTTTAAGGGCGGGTTGCTATGTAAAGGCTATAAAATTTGGTGCTCCTTGTATGACTAAGAGAAAAAAATCTGATGTGTTCCATTCACATGACTTTCTCTACAACTCTGCAATAAATTATTGTTAAAAAACTTACATTTCTATATACTTCCTGCTAATCGAGAAAAAATTAACAGAAATAGTCTTATTACTTGCTTCCTTGTAAGTAGAAGCGAAATAAGGGAGCACTATAGGTTAAAGCGATGGTCAAAAGTAGGTTGCTATGTGACTGAAGTTCCTTTGATGGTATGGACACGAGTTCACAAAGTCCTGTATGAGAAAGGATGTTCTTTATAGCTGAAACCAAAAACAAAGGATATCTCAAAAACAATCAACTGCATGAAAAAAATGTATATAACATAAATTGTGTGTTTTAAAGTGCTCTACATTTGTTGTGTGGTAAGTTTTTGTCCATCTCTTACGGTTTAGCGGTTATGCAAAATTCCGTAAAATTGACCCAGAATAAAGTAGTCTTCAGTGGCTATTCCCAGAAAATTCAAGATATACATTTTATTTGTAAGGTAAATATCTTTAATATACGATATTTTAATCAAAATCGTTAGAGCCATTTTTTAGAAAATCAAAAATTTTTAAAAAAGTTCCATGTAAAGGGTAGTTTGGGGTGGGGGATTTTTCTCAAAATCTTCGTGTCGCATCCCTGCAGATACTAAACTTAATTACCAAGTTTGGTATTTTACCGACTTTTCGTTTTTGATTATCGTGTTCACAGACACACACACACACAGGGACCTTTTTGTGAAAATACTTTTTTTTGGATATTGGGGACCCTAAAACATATATTTCCGGTGAAATCTCGGTATCGAATTTTTGGGTGGAGTGCAATACCTTCTCAATACACTATGTACATAGTTCGTATAGAGAAAGTAAGAAGGAACAAACCAATAACAAGTTCTCGTATGAGAAAATTATTACTGTAAAGTTTAAACCAATACTAAGGAACATCTCGAAAATGGTAATTTCAGACAAAATAAATCAGATAAATTGAGTTTTAAGGAGATTTACATTCTTACTCTTTCTAGCACGTTTCTATAATGTGCGTTGAGGAGACAATATATTGTAAGGCACCCAAAATTCGATCGGAGATTTTTCCGGAAATGTTTTGAGGATCCCTGTGTGTAAAAATAGTAATTCTTGCTTTCTCTATACGCTCTATGTATATGCAGGTAGAGAACATATTGTATTCCTCCCAAAAATTCGATACCAAAATTTCACTGGAATTGAGGTCCCCTGAATAAAAAAACATTTAGAAAAAGGTCCGTCGTGTATCATGTGCTTTTGCCTGTAGACAGAATAGTTCAAAAACAAAAGGACCGCCAAATATCATACTTGGGATTTAAGCTTAGTATATTCCAAGAATACGAATAGAAAATTCCCTAGAAAATCCCCCATCCCAAATTCCTCTTTACATGGAAAAATGTTTGAAAATATTTTTATGAAAAATAGCTATAACGATCTTGATTAAGTTATCATACATTTGCACAATAAATAAAATGTATCTCTAGAATTTTCCGGAATAGCATCGCAAAACCTCTTTATGCTGGAAAATGTTGCATAACTGCTAAACCGTAAGAGACTGACAAATACTTAGCGCACAGAGTATGTCGATCTGGTTAAAACACACAATTTATGTGATATACAGATTATTTTGTAGCGCTAATGCTTTCCGAGATATTAGCTGTTATTGGGTTGAATTTTAAAATATTTTTCTGGAATGGAGAGTTTTCATCCGTTTCATATCTCTTTTGCTTTACGCCTGACCATTCAATACTAATCGCAAAATGACTGCTTTTGTCGGTTCATACCAGTGTATTCCCTTGTTTCCCTTCTGCCTATAAGGAATCAAGACATAAATTTATTTCTACTAACATTTACCTCAAATAGCATGAAGTAGATAAAAGAATAATCTTTTCTAAGAATAGTTAGTATACAGAACAGAAAGAGAAAACCGAGTGAATGATGCATATCAAACTTTTTGTGTAGGAAGCTTTTATCTATCACTTACGGTTTATCGGCCATACAAATATCAACCAGAAGGAATAGCACTTTAGGATTTGAAGTCAGTAGATCAAGATGTCTTTTATTTGTCATAACATTTTCTTAACCATATATTATTTTAATTAAAATCGTTGGTACCATTTTTGGGAAATCAACTGTTTTGAAAAACATTTCATAAAAAGTGTAGTTTGGGCTAAGAAGATTTTTAATATCTTCGTGTCGTGACCCTAAATTTTAATATAATTTGGTATTTCTAATCTATTTTTACTTTCTCTACATGCAACACAGTGTATAGAGAAGGTATTGCACTCCACCCAAAAATTCGATATCGAGATTTCACCGGAAATATAAGTTTTAGGGTCCCCTTTATCTAAAAAAAAAAACATTTTTGGAAAAAGCTCCGTGTGTGTGTGTGTCCGTGTGTCTGTAAACACGATAACTCAAAAACGAAAAGTCGGTAAAATACCAAGTTTGGTATTTAAGTTTAGTATCTTCCATGGATGCGACATGGAGCTTTTGAGAAATATCCCCTCACCCCCAACTACCCTTTACATGGAACTTTTTTCGAAAATGTTGATTTTATCAAAATGGCTCTAACGATTTTGATTAAAATTTCGCATATAAAAGATATTTACCTGAAAATAAAATGTATATCTTGAATTTTCTGGGAATAGCCTCTGAAGACTACTTTATTCTGGATGAATTTTGCATAACTACTAAACCGTAAGAAATGGACAAAAACTTAACACACACAAAATGTAGAGCATGTTAAAGCACACAATTTATGTTGTATACATCTTTTTCCTGGAGTTGATCGTTTTTGATATATTCCTTTTTCTTGGTTTCAGCTTTGAAAAACTCATACAGGAATTTGTCAACTCCTGTCCACACAAACAAAGGAACATCAGTCACATAGCAACCAGCTTTTGGCTTTCACTTTAATCTATGGTACTCCCTTATTTCGCTTGTATTTACAATAAAGCAAGGAATAAGACTATTTCTGCTAATTTTCCTCGATTTACATGAAATAAATAAAACATAAGTTTATTAGCAATAATTTGTTACAGAGAGATAGAGAAAGTCATATGAATGGAACACATCAGATTTTTATTTTCTCTATACGTGCTATGTACATAGTGTACAGTGAAGGTATTACACTCAACCAAAAAATTCGATGCCGAGATTTCACCGGAAATATATGTTTTAGGGTCCCCTGTATCCTAAAAAAGTATTTTCAGAAAAAGGTCCATGTGTCTGTGAACACGATAACTCAAAAACGAAAAGTCGGTAAAATACCAAAATTGTTTTTTAAGTTTAGTATCTTTCAGGGATGCGACACGAAGATTTTGAGAAAAATGCCCCCACCCCCAACTACCCTTTACATGGAACGTTTTTCGAAAATTTTGATTTGCTAAAAAATGACTAACGATTTTGATTAAAATATCGTATATTAAAATATTTACTTGACAAATAAAATGTATATTTTGAATTTTCTGGGAATAGCCTCTGAAGACTACTTTATTGTGGGTCAATTTTACGAAATTTTGCATAACTGCTAAACCGTAAGAGATGTACAAAAACTTACCACACAGCAAACGTAGAACACCTTAAAACACACAATTTATGTTTTACACTTTTTTTTTTCGTGGAGTTGATTGTTTTTGAGATATTCCTTGTTTTTGGTTTCAGCTATACAAAATTTATACTTTTCTCACACAGGACTTTGTGAGCTCGTGTCCATACAAACAAGCAACTTCAGTCACATAGCAACCAGCTTTTGACTGTCACTTTAACCTATGGTACCCCCTTATTTCGCTTCTATAACAAGGAAGCAAGTAAAAAGACCATTTCTGCTAATGTTTGCTCCATTAAATGAAGTAAATGGAATAATTTGTTGCAGTGAAATAGAGAAAGTCATGTGAATGGAACACATAAGATTTTTTCCTTTTGACTTGTGTTATTCTGACACACGCATACACGGGCATTAGTCTCAAAATGCTTTATTTTATTTAATTTGTAGTTTCAGAGAACGTAAAAGCATATTTTCGGAGAAATCTGGTTATCGAATTTATATGTGGATTAAAATGTTTTCCCCGCTTACTATTGTAATAGAGTAAAGAAGGGAGAAAAACTTTATTTTTGATTCAGAGGGCTTTGGAATATATTTCGTAAAATTTCCGTAATGCAGTACCTTTATTCCAATTATGTACACAGTAAGGAAAATAAAAATTAATTTGTTGCTTCCCTTTTGGATGCAGCAGCGCTACGCATAAAGTTTGTTCAGATCTACTTTTCCATGTGGGACTTGACTGGACTAGACTAGACTACCGAGCGGAGAGGACTCCAAACTGAACATGTCGCTGTAGCATGTAAGACTCCGGGATGAACGCGTAAGACGAACGGAGAGACAGGTTTGCCGAGTAAGTGCGCGTGCGAGATGGACTCTATACGATGCTGGTAGTCCTTCATTCCCGCGCCAGGTTTGGCCAGGTAGCAGCCAGCCTCTCGCGGACAGGCTGTCTGCCACTCCAACGGAGAGAACAGCAGTTACAAAGGGAAGTGGCGTCACCTCTGCCGCAGCACAAACGCCGACAGTTCTACCTGAAAATACCTAATTGAAAGATGAAATGAAGGGTTTGGAAATTCAGGGGATGAAAGAAACGTCCCCAGCATTTGCCTTGTGAACCGGGAAACCCCCAGAAACAGCCATGGGTCAGGAAGGGAAAACGAACCGACCACCTCCCAAACATGAGCTTCGCGCGCTACTCGCTTGGTTCTATGTGGGAATACTTTCAAATACTGATGTGTTTCTTCTCATAAGAAATTTGTGATTGTACATTTCTAGGAAGAGAAAAGTTGTGTTTAAATGTTTGAAACGACTGAAACTTCCTTCTGGTATTTACTTTCGAATAAGAAACTTCAAGGAAATGTTCTGTCACCTTCGAACACAGCAGGTCCATCGATTCAGGCTGAGTGACGCTTATTGTAGTTTTATGGGAAAAAGCGCCGAGCATCGGTTGTACTAATACATCAATCAGTTACCGAGGTTTTTGTTTTCTACTTCTCGCACCCACGTTTGTTTCCTTCTTCCCTGAACTTCGCACATGCGATTGACAGTATTGGGGTAGCATTGGACCGTAACATTTCCTAACAATACTGTAAAACTTGGGGATATTGTGTTTCTCTGTGTTTTTACTTTCCCTGCTTATTACACAGTACATAGAGAAAGAAATGCATTACACTAAAAATTTCCAAACCATATTGTGCCCCCTTAATCCAAGAAAAAAAAAACATTTATAGATAATGATGTGTGTGTGTGTGTGTGTGTGTGTGTGTGTCTGTCTGTCCAGTGTGTGGTGTTTAATGCACACGTTTACTACTTGTGGCACCGCAGACGATGACACTGGTGATACATGGAATGAAGATGGAGCACCGGTGTAATGCAATGGTGGGGAAAACTGGAGAACCCGGAGAAAAGCTACCCTTGCTCCACAATTTGTCTACCACAAATCTCACACGCGGTCGCTTGGGATCGAACTCGGGACATCTAGGTGAGAGGCGCAGTGTGTGTGTGTGTGTGTGTGTGTGTGTGTGAACACGAATTCGGTTAAATACTAACATTTATATTTAAGTTCAGCATCTTCCAAGGATGCGACACGAAGGTTTTAGGAGGAATCCCCGCACCCAAACTCCAAACTAATTTCAAAAGTTTTGATCTTCTAAAAATGGCTCTAACGAATCTGATTAAAATAGCGTATATGAAAGATACTTACCTACATGACAAATAAAATGTAGGTAAATCTTGGATTTTCTGGGAATAGTTTCTCAACTGAGTGACCATTCTGAATGGTTTGCATAATTGGTAAACCGTAAATATAGAGACCCTCACAATTTAAGTCATACGTAATTTTCTGTGGAGTAAATCATTTTGGAGATATACCTTGTTATTGATTTCAGTTTTAAATACCTTCCTCATTTGTCAACTTCTGGTCATGCAAAGAGGGCTAATTTCAACCACATGGCAACCAGACTATCGCTTTAGCATAATGTATTCCCTTATTTCTCATCTGCATACAAGGAGAACATTTCTGAAAATGTTTATCTCGATTAACTTGAACTAGGTAGAACTGTAAGCTTTTACTTTCTCTAGCCCCGTATGTACAATGCACATAGGGATAGAGAGGTATTGTATTGTATCCAAAAATTCGATGTTTGGTATTTTACCGACTTTTCGTTTTTGATTAATCGTGTTCACAGACACCCGGACACACTGACACACTGACACACGGACACATACACGTGCCTTTTTCTGAAAATACTTTTTTTTTTTGGATACAGGGGACCCTAAAACATTTATTTCCGGGGAAATCTCGGTATCGAATTTTTTGGTCGAGTGCAATACCTTCTCTATACACTATGTACATAGCACGTATAGAGAAGTAAAAATGTAGATCTCACTAAAACACCCAATTATGCCATATAATTTTTTGCAGAGGCAAATATTTCAGGTATATTCCTTTTTATTGGTTTTAAAATTTAGATGTTTCTCAATTGGTATGTTGTTATTCACTTTTTTGACTCTGATCATGCAAAGAGGAGGAGATTACAAAACATCATACAGAGCCTGGCTTTGAAAAGGCTTGTCTATCACTTTAGCCATATGTATTCACTTATTTTCCTTTTATTTATAAGGAATTCTGTAATGAGATCATTTATGCTTATTTTATCTTGATGAGCTTGATGAATAAGATAGCAGAATAAGCGTATGTAAAAATTGTTTGTTAAAAAATAGAATTATGTGAATGGAACACATTAGATGGTTTTAATTTTATTTTCAGCTACAGAGAAACCCGCAGAAGAATTACGTGATTTGAGTTACTCTTTGTAAACATGTTATGAAAATTGTCAAAGTTCGTAATCACAATATCAAAGCTAGATGTGATCTTTGTCATATTCTCGTTATACTTTATCCTTCTTTTTTCATATTTCCCATTTTCATCAGGTCTATGTTGTGCGCCATTAGTTCTGTTATTGAATAAAAATGTTCATCAGAGACCTTGCATCTGTAATGGAAAAAGAGTTTACCTCCTTAACTAACATTTTGAAATTTACAATCGCATGAATTTCACTATCCATTCTTCAACAAGGTAGTCTTTAAAATAACTTATATCTCTATATACTTCACGGTAATTGATATAAGCATTTGGAGAAGTGCATTATATATAATCAAATATCTACTTATTTTTACCCATTTATATAAATATAATTCCAATAACTAAATAAAAATGTTTTGAAATGGAAAAACAAACAAATTATAACCTTTAAAATTTAATATTTTCATATTAACAAACAAATATGTATTTAATTATTTTAATTGTTTAATACTATTATAAATGTAAAAACTCTGATGTTCCATTCAAATAAATTTCTCTAAACTACTTTATGATAATCGACATACACATTAACAGAAATTGTATAAATTACTTACTTCCTTGTAAGCAGAAGGTAAATAAGGGAAAGCACTAAGCTAAAACAAACGTCAAATCTCTTAAAAGTTGGATGCCAAGTGGTTGGAATCAAATTTCCATGTGAGAAAGTATTTTAAATCTGAAATAAATAACAGCGAATATCTCAGAAATGGTCAACTCCACTAAAAAAACCTATATTACATAAATTGTGTGCTTTAAGGTGATCTACATGTTTTTGTGCAGTAAGATTTTGTCTATTCCTTACAGTTTACCAGTTACGCAAAATCCAGGAAAATTCATCCAGAATAAAGAGATCTTTAAGGGCTATTCCCAGAAAATTCAAGGTATACATTTAATAAACGATGTAAATATCTTTAATGTGCGGTATTTCAATCAAAATTGTTAGGCCCATTTTTGAGATAATCAACATTTTGGAATTTTTTTTCACGTAAAGGGTAGGCTGGGGTGGGGGGACTTATTTTTCTTTGTGTCGAATTGCCGGAAGATACTAAACTTAAATACCAAATTTGGTATTTTACCGACTTTTCGTTTTTGAGTTATTGAGCTCACAGACACACATACCGTTTTCTAAAAATGCTTCTTTTGGATACAGGGGACCCTATGTATTTCCGGTGAAATCTGAAGTACGTTCACAGGACTTTCTGTATCTGTTCTGCAAACTATTCTTACAAAGATTATGTTGTTATCTTCATAATGCTAGTCATCATACATGTTGGAAGAAATGGTCTTATTTCTTATTAGCACTTTATAAGTATATTAAAAACAAATGTACTATACTAAACGACAACCAAATCTTTTAAAAGCTGTCGCAATACATCTTTTATTGCAATTTGGTGCACTTTCTAATGCCAGAGTAAAGTAAGAGATAAATTAATTCCCTAATTAGAAAAGTTTAAGTAGTTTAAAATTGCTACCAGTAGCAAGGAATATCAGAAACGGGTAACTCTAAAAAATGTATAAGACATAATTGTGTATTTTAATGAGATGATATTATGTTGTGTATCTCTTAGGTTTACCAGCTATGCAAGAACCATTCAAAATAAATAGGACTTTAGGGACTATTCCCTGAAAATATAAAATATACATTTGTTAAAGAAGTATCTTTGATATTTGGTATTTTAATCAAACTGTTTAGAAATGTTTTTGTGAAAATCAATATTTTCTTAAAAAAGCATCTTCTCCCATACTTGGAAGATGCTGAACTTAAATATCAATATGGTATTTATCCGAATTTTCGTTTTTGAGTTGTGCTCACGGACACACACGCATATGGATTTTTTTCTAAAAATGTTTTTTTTATATATATAGGGGACCCTAAAACGTGTGTTTCCATTGAAATGGCGATAATATTTTGTGGGTGGAATGCAATACTATCTCTACATATGTCAATATACAAAGTAAAGAAATAAATATAGACACAGGAATTACTTGCACCAATGAAAAAAATATCTGATGTGTTCCATTCACATGACTTTCTCTACATATTTGTAATAAATTATTGTTAAGAAGCTTAATCCTCCATTTACTTTATGATAATTGAGATAAACTTTAGCAGATATTCTTAATTACTTGCTTCCTGGTAAGCAGAAGGGAAATAAGGGAATACACTAGGCTAAAGTGATAGTGATAGTGATTGTTTTACACTTCTTTGCATGGCCAGAAGTTGATACATTCCCATATGAAGAAAGTTTTTAAATCGGAAACAAATAAAAAAAGAATATCTCAGAAATGGCCATTTCCACGAAAAAAGCAATAAAAATCGTTTGAGCCAATTTTGAAAAAATAAAAAAAATTCTAAAATTGTTCCATATAAAGGGTAGTTTGGGGTGGAGGAATTTTTTCTCAAAATATATGTGTTGCATCCCTGGAAGATAATAAAGGTAAATACCAATTTTGGTACTTTAACGACTTTTCGTTTTTGAGATATCGTATTCACAGACACACGGATACACTTATACGGAGCTTTTTCTAAAAATGCATTTTGGATACAGGGACCCTAAAACGTGTATTTTCGGTGAAATATCGGTATCGAATTTTTTGGTGGAGTGCAATACCTTCTGTATACACTATGTACATAGTACGTATAGAGAAAGTAAAAATTACGAAAGTCCCATTTCGTGTCCCCTAAGTTTTTAAACAAAGTTTTGTGTGGATATCTTTCCCTATTATTTAGTTATGCCAAAATGTTCGTTAAGTTCTGCATGACACTGTATGAAGTACTAACGCCACTGTTTAGTTATTCTTACTCTCCCTGCTAACTCTTCCCCATTATCAGTTTTCTCAGATCTCAGTTGTTCGCCTTAGGTAGAAATTTATCTACCTCCTTCCCTGCCTGCCAATAGCATCCAACAGGCCGCCTTAACTCTCAATTCGGCGTGATCAAGAATCAGCGGTAAGTGCTTTTCCCCCTCTATTCCTCCTTTCCCTGCATCTTGCCAAGATAAATCTTAAAGGAATTAAACATTTTCGCATCAACAGTAACTTAGGTAAAATTCATTTTTTTTTCTTTTCCTATACCTATGTGAGGTTATATATTTATCAATTAGCCATACTATTTCGTTCATGACATGTGATCGTAGGAAGTGGCGAATCCAGTACAATGGCTGTAAAATTCCAACCAATATCTCTGCATTTTAATCGTTTTTATTTTTATAGCCCGCATACACAATGTACATAGTATCATTTTAACCTCTGGTACTCCCTTATTTCGCTTCTACTTACAAGAAGGCAAGTAATAAGACTATTTCTGCTAACTTTTCTGAATTAGCATGAAGTAAATAGAACCATAAGCTTTTTAACAATACTTCGTTGCAGAGATGTAGAGAAAGTCATGTGAATGGAACACATAAGATTTTTAGATTTTCTTGTCGCCCCCCCCCTTCTTTTCTACTATTAGCCTTCTCAGATCTCAGCTGTCTCTCCCTATTTACCTATCCTCTTCGGGTCTTCAGTGGCTGCCAGTAGCATCCAACATGCTCCTACCTCTCCTAAAGGTAACTAACTACTTTTCCCTTCATCCCTCCGTATCCCTACATATTGCCAGAATATGAATCCATGACTTTTCCTCCTCGCAAACGGGGCAGATTCGCATACCATTCTCGTCAGCCATTTTAATCAAGCAGAGCGTTCTAAGACTCAGTTGAGAATATGGATCGTCTGAAGAATGCTGTTCCACGTACAGTAATTTATCTATTTTTACCTAAGTCGCAAGATAATTAACACACTATTACAGTCACTGTATTAAGACTGTAGTGCTGCCCTCTAGCGACCTTGATTTCTACCGCAGTGACATAGCACTTGCTACGAGATCATTAATTGTTTTTTTTTTTTTTTTTTTTGTAGCTTAACGTCCTTTAACCTGGTTGGTCATATCGAACGATGAATAAAATTGGTGAAAGGATGCTCAGATCATCTCGGGGTCCATAGAGCTTAAAGTTACTCGACATTCCTCTTCTCAGGGTAAGGGAAAACCCCGAAAAAAAACCTTTTCCGGGCAACTCACACTAAGCGAGATTCAAACTCACGACCTTTTGAATGTGAAGCAGACACGCCACCGCTACACTACCCAAGCGGGTGGGCATCGGAAATATTGTATTGTACTGATAGAGATCGTAAAAAAGCTTAGTCATTCGCGCACGATTACCAGTGCGCGTGGAGTATTTGACGTATAAGACAATGTGCAAAAGCTATGAAAACGTGCACAGCTCATGATGTGCTAACGACATTGATTCCATATTTCATCGAGTTGAGAGCAGTAGCAAGGTATATTTAAACTGTAAATTTTAAATTTGAATTACCTAAAATGTTACGTTACGTTTAACAACTTCAAAGGAAAATTGTCCAATAAAAACTCAAGTTGTCAAAGGTTAAGATGTTCACGTGTTCTTGTGCTCTTATACAGCAGCCGTCACTGGTACACCGATTCGGTCGATATCGGTACGAGAATATAGCACTAGCCGTAGCAAACAGTGCGACGAGTTAGAAACCCTTCCGCACGTGCTAGGGAACTATCAAGAGACTTTAAGAACTTTGCTGTTGGGAGTTTATGAAGAATATTTAATAATGACAGCAAGGCGTATATACATCATCTGCATCAGCAGAAACAAGAGCGAGACAGAAATTATAGGCCAAACAATCAGGTTCAAACAGACAACCACACAGGCCCGAAGAAGTTGATGTAGATTATATATGAGCCAACAATCTTTGTAGTAAAAAATAAACTGAAAAAGCTGTAATGAGTAGTCTCATCTTTTGCACACGGGAAAGTATTAGAAAACAGTTGTTTCATGGCGGAGCAAATTTAAATTAGAAAAACAATAGAGTACCATGTGTCTTCTTAGCTTCCGGAGAAGGCCGCGTTATCTTGCATGGGAATGCCGACGTTTCGCTAATCTGGGTCAGAAGAAGCTCACGGCAAGATGAGCGAAACGTCGGCATTCCCATGCAAGATAACGCGGCCTTCTCCGGAAGCTAAGAAGACACATCAAGACACAGGTTGTGGAAACCTACGCATCCATTTAATAAGAGTACCATGTTATCACAAAAATATTGCGTAGCCATTTTGAGAAACCATCTATATGGGAAACACATTATTTAATTATATAATATAACTAAATTTAAATTTATATTTATATATATAATATTATTGTTGTTATAAATTTTTAAACTCTTACCATGTTATTGTTTTGTTAAGTTTTTTTTTTTGAAAATCGTATTGTTTGTATATCATTATTTTATGCTTTAAGGTATTTGCCAAACCTTAAATAGGTTAAGATGATTAAACATAATACTTAAGGATATTCTTTTATATAATACTTAATGCTAACCAAGAAAACATTATCAGAATAATCTTACTACGCCACAATAGAAGAGAAAGAAGGGAAGATATTTGACTAAAAGAGCTCGTTTAAAAGCTGTCGGTACGCAGTTGTTATTGAAATTTGGCACACTTCTATGGCCAGAAGTAAAACAAATGAAGATAGGAAACGACGAGGGTTTCCCGGTTGAGAAAACTTTTAGGCACTTTAAAATTGAATCCAATAACAGGGTATGTCAATCAAAATTCATTCAGAATGAAAAGGGCACCAGGGGTTGTTACCAAGAAATTCAGGATATACCTTTTATTTGCTAAGTAAACATCTTTAACATACGCATTTTAATCAAAATCGTTAATTGCCGAATCCAAATTTCGAAACATTTTCCATATAAAGTGTAAAATTCCCGTCGAACTCACTATTGCACGTGATGAATTACCAGTAAAAGTTCCATAAGGCAAGGCTTCGTTGCTCCTTTTCATATATTTTGGTCATGTCACTGGAAATTTCCAGAAGCCGTCGCACGATTAGTATTCACAAACTGCACCGTCGGTATTCACAAACTCACACAGGCTTAAAATTTTGCGGCTTCGATGTCAAGACCTTCTGAAAGAGTACGTATCCACTCGCACAGCTGTGGCAATCACAGCTGCGATGTAAAAGAACTTACCGAGGTACAGGTGTTCAGTAACGCACGTGTGTAACAGTGAATGCCAATAATCAGCTATGACTAGAAAGCAAGAAGTATACACATGTTCTGCGATTACGGCCATTAGTCACAGTATGCAATCCAGATTTACCTTGGCGACCGAGGGAAACCATGAGAAAGACCCTCCAGATTGCTTGTCATGGGATTTAAACCTAGGACCTCGCGAATGAAGGGCACAGCCATTACTGCCTTAGCCATTATGATCGCTTTAATTACTTTGTTCTGGACTTTATAGTTCATCAACTATTAGGCTAGTTCATGTTAATGGTTTTCTCTACACAATCAGTGTGAATCTGTACTAACGCGGAGAAAATTAGATCTCTAATTTCATTAGCTACTTGCTGCCCGCCCCGGCTTTGCACGGGTGGTGTACCTAATGAAAATACTGAACAAAATCTTCCATTTACAATACGACCATGCAATGAAATAAAATTATAATTAAATCATTTAAAATACTTTACTGTAATGCCCTGTAACGTACAATTTTCCTTCTAGAGAGAAAATAAATAGCATCGATTGTTTGCCGACTCTCGAGTACGCAACGTACATGCGAAAAATTCAAGGTCTAGTTCACACACTTCTAACGATTGACCTTGGAATTTATTGTCGTTGTAAATGCAAGGCGTACCGGAAATTGAACGCACTTAAATTCAAAAGGAAAGTCAGGTTCCGTTAGTGCTATTCTTGGAATAAGCATATCCTCGCCTTTGAACTTTCCTACGATTATAGTAGCTAAAATAAAAATTTTTATAATCTTTTTAACAGCTAGTCTTGATCCGTTACACAATTTCGGCTAAATGAGATTGCATAGTTTAATTATTACCGAGTCACCCTTGAGCTGTAAATTATGTGGCGGTAATCCTGACAAAGCCAATGTATTTAGAAATTCATTTGGATAAATGATGACTTTATTTAGATCAGTAATGGAATCGATCGACCTAAAGGAATGGATTTGTCCATCTATTTTACTTTGAACTTTTATGCTCAAATCACCTACGTTCTTATTAATTGCTGCTAAAATGGCTCGTTCGCTCAATCAAGCATATTTTTTGTAATTTGCACTAATATTTGGGAGTACTTTCGATATTAATTTTTCCTTTGACGTTGTGAAATTTGGTGGAAACGAAATGAGACTAGTAGAAGTGTCAAAAGGAATTTTCCCAAAGTCAATGTCTAATAATGCCTTTGCATCTGAAAAGCGCAATGAAGCGCAAAGATCTGCGCAATATAGCATATATAGTTTGTATTGAGAAAAAATATTAGTCATTCGATAGTGCTTGGTAATCAAATATATTAGTTGAGTTAGACACCAGAGGTTTTGCTTTTAACTTTTTACTTTCTCTATATGTACTATGTACATAATGTATAGAGAAGGTATTTGAATTTGACTCAAAACTTTGGGTCCGAGATATCACCGTAAATACACCTTTTAGGCTCCCTGTATCAAAAATTTTGTTTAAAAAAGGTCCGTTTGTGTGTGACCGTGAATACGATAGTTTAAAAACGAAAAGTCGGTAAAATACCAAACTTAGTATTTAAGTTTAGTGTCTTCCCCAGATGAGACACGAAGATTTTGAGGAAAATCCCCCAACCCAAACTATCCTTTACATAAAACAAAAAGGTTAAAAAATGGTTCTAACTATTTTCATTAAAATGTTTACGTGATAAATAAAATTTAAATCTTATATATTCTGGGTAGACCTGTTTACTCTGGACGAATTTTGCTGGATTTTGTATAACTAATAAACTGTAAGAGTAGACAAAATCTTACTACACAAAAAATGTAGATCTCATTAAAACAGAATTTATATCATATATACTTTTACTTTTTACGTGAGATATTCCTTCTTATTGGTTTGCGTTTTAAAAAACTTTTCATGTAGGGAAATTTGTCAACTCCTGGCAATGCAAAGAAAGGATTTCATTCACATGACAACCAGCTTTAAGAATATTTGACTATCGTTTTAGTCTAGTGAAATGTAAATGGCGTGTTATTTATGGAGCTCTTTAACTACTATGGTTCTCAGTGTCCCATTCTAAATTGAGCGTGAAAGACCGCTTACTTTTGCTCAGAGACCTCTCTATCAGGCTTGAGGTTCTTTTACGTGCCGTTAATCTACGACACAGGACCAACGGCTCTACTTCCCTTTCGAAGGAAGGCATGCTAAGGTATTTTACACCCGAAAAAATCCATCGTCCTCCGCCGGGTTTGAATCCGCCATCTTGGGTATATGAATTTAGCATGGTAACCATTACACCACGGAGGGCGACTTAGCCTAATGTATTCCGTTATTTCCGTGCTACTTGCAATAAGTAATTTCTGATACTCTTTATTTCGGTTAGCATGAAGTAGATAGAAGCATAAGCTTTTAAGTGATTTGTTGCAGAGATGTAGAGAAAGTCGTGTAAATGGAATTTTAAAGTTCTTCCTTACTACTTTTCTCACCCTGAATCAAGTTTTATAATGGATTGACAATAGTAAACACATTAATATGCCTGTAAGGAATGCCCAAAGGACTCTACTCTGCCTGCAGTTCTAACCTGCAGATAGTATGAGATGATTCTAACACACATAGTGAACACTGCGCTTCAAACTATATTTCAATAGGGTTGCACAACACGTAATGCTGTTGGCGTTTAATCTTACTGAGTGTCAACTCCCACCTCGGTAGTCTGGAGGTAGCGTGTCTGCCTCACATTAAAGAGGTCGCGAGTTCGAATCTGCTTAGAGTGAGTTATCCGGATAAGGTTTTTCTTTTTCCCCTCGGAGTGTTTCCTTACCTTAGAAGACGAATTTAGAGTAACTTTAAGCTCCAGGACCCAGAAATTATTTGAGCATCATTCCACCGAATTCACTCATCGTCCGAAATGGCCAATCAGGTAAAGATTGTGAAGCCTTCTCTAAAAAGAATAAACAATACTAGTGTCCAGAAGACGATCACTGAACACTCCAATAATTTCTATAAATGGCCAGATTATGGAGGTTTTAATCATCTTAAATATTTTGATAGTATTTTATGAAAATGACATTTAGATATTTTGGAACGTTAGAAAAAACACAGCCAACCAGATTCAGACTGCTCTTACCTCTAACCAGACCTATTTTAGACATCATTATGCGGGTATCAGGAAGACTGGATGAATATTTTGGCAGATTGCCTGCAGATGGAGGATGTTAGGAAAAAATTATTGCCGGAAGTATTTTTAGCTTCAAACAGATGAAGGACAGCATTCTGGGATGTAATTCTAAAGAGCCAAAACTTGCCAAGCCTGGGCACATCGTTAATAGAAGTACGTGCACTAAGAGATAAAATATTTATGTAAATATTGTGTAGACTTGATATTTGAATAATCTATGTGTGAATGCGTGGTGTAGTTGTGGGTGCAAGTGGGTGTGTGTGAGTTTGTGTGTGTATTTCCAATGTTATAAAGATATATAAGATAGACATGTAGGTAAAATTTTAAATTCAAGTATTTTTAGAAACTATGTACGGTCACCCGATCCATGCGACTGTGTGACGCAAATATTGTATTATTGTAAACTTAATAAATACTACTACTAGTACTTTGGGCAACAGTTCTAAAGCGCTATGTATTATTTATCGATGCCTTTGAGCTTCTAGTATTGTATTGTGTGTCTGCATTCAGAAATTTACTGGACATGTAAAGGGTAAAAATATATTTGATGTGTTACACTCACATGACTTTCTCTAAATGTTCTACAAACTTCTTACATAACACTATTCTTTTTTCTGCACCTTGCTAATTGAGGTACGTATTAGTAAAATGTTATTACTTAGTTCCTTATAAGTAGGAAGAAAATAGGGAATACACTAGGCTAAACCAATAGTCACATGTTTTAAAAGCTGTCGTTATGCGATTGTCAGTACAAATCGCTTTTTTTCTTGGCCAGAAGTAGAACGAAAGAAAAACGGACACTCCCATCTCAGAAAGTATAAGTATTTCACAACCGAAACTAATAACAATGAATACCTAGAAAACGGTATAAAAGGTATATGACGTAAGTTGTATATTTTAACACGACCTACATTTTTTGTTTTTGTCTATCTCTTACGGTTTACTAGTTATGCAAAATTAAGCAAAATTCATCCAGAATATTCAGATCTTTAGAAGTTATTCCCAGAAAATTCAAGATATACATTATATTTGTCAGGTAAATATCTTTAATATACGACATTTTAATCGAAATCGTTAGAGCCATTTTTAAGAAAATCAAAATTTTCGAAAAAAGTTCCATGCAAAGGGTAGTTTGGGGTGGGAGGATATTTCTCAAAATCTTCGTGTCCCATTCCTGGAAGATACTGAACTTAAATACCAGGTTTGGTATTTTAACTACTTTTCATTTTTGAGTTATCGTGTTCACGGACACACACACACACACACACACACACAGACCTTTTTCTCAAAATGTTTTTTTTTGGATACAGGGGGTCCTAAAACATGTATTTCCGGTAAAATCTCGGTATCGAATTTTTGGGTGGAATACAATACTTCTCTATCCCTATCTACATTGTACATACCGGGCTAGAGAAAGTAAAAATTACATCGGATTCAGTGTGGGCTTGTTTTAGATTATACGAGGATATCGCAGAATTTCAAATGATACAGCTCTAATCATAGCGGGAATACCTCCTTTACACCTGCGAACTACAGCTCGAGCTGAATTATATTGTGTTAAGAAATGGATTAATATACTAAATGAACAGCTAGATCTCCAAATTGAAAGAAACGCTGTTTACTTTCTCTACACTCACTATATACATAGTGTATAGAGAAGGTATAGTATTGCACCCAAAAATTCGATACCGAGATTTCAACGGAAATACATGTTTTGGGTTCCTCTAAATAAAAACAAAATTGTTTGGATAAGGTCCGTGTATGCGTGTGTGTGTGTGTGTGTGTGTGTGTGTGTATGTGTCTGTGGACAGCACAGCTCAAAAAAGAGAAGACCGTTAAATGCCAAACTTGGTATTTAAGTTCACTATCTTCCAAGGATGCGAAAATAATTTTTTCAAGAAAATTCCCCCACCCCAAACTACCCTTTACATGGAACCTTTTTCGAAAACTTTCATTTTCTTAAAAATGGCTCTAACGATTTTGAATAAAATACCGTGTATTAAAGATATTTACCTGACAAATAAAATGTATATCTTGAATTTTCTGGGAAAGGCCTCTGAAGACTACTTTATTCTGGATCAATATTACGAAATTTTGCATAACTGCTAAGAGATGAAAAAAACTTGCCACACAAAAAATTTAGAGCACATTAAAATACACAATTTATGTAATATGCATTTTTTCGTGCAGTTGATCGTTTTTTAGATATTCCTTGTTTTTGGTTTCAGCTTTGAAGAACATAATTTTCTCATACAGGAATTTGTCACTAGTGTCCATACAAACAAAGGAACTTCAGTCACATAGCAACCAGCTTTTGAGCATCACTTTAACCTATGGTACTCCCTTATTTTGCTTCTACCTACAAGGAAGCAAGTAATAAGACTATTTCTGCTGATTTTTCTCAATTAGCCTGAAGTAAATAGAAGCATAAGCGTTTTAATAATATTTTTTACATAGATGTAGGGAAAGGCATGTGAATGGAACACATCATATTTTTAGAAATAGGTCATTGAATGTTCAAACTTGATGAAGCCTCTCTGCCATTGCCGACCATTTGTCTCCTAGCCTATACATATGGTTTTAATGCAGAAAGAGGATCAGGTGATCTGGTAGGCTGTGCTTTTGTTATTAATCCCGGCATCAATGAAATCCATTCAGCCAGATTTAAGCTGGTTCAATCATTCAAGCCGAATTATTAGGCATCAATCAGACTATGAACTGGATTGCTCATTTTGATTGTGCTGTTTTATGTATATATTAGTGACTTTCAATCTGGTATCAAAGCTATTAAGGTAAAAACAATCAACACTCATAACCAATATAAGAAAACGAATAAGGTACCTATTTAATCATTTACGACCTCATAAAGCAACAAAGTAATACCGAGTTTGCATATTATTCGTTAATCTAATACCTGAAATTGATCAGGGAGTAATAAAACAGACACATAGCTACAACAGCTATTGTGTGTAAACAAAAGCAAAAGTTATCCTCCGGCTCGGATATTTATTTATCCAGAAGCTAGCTGCTACAGGAATTGATAAACGCGTAGTTCTATGGGTTAAAACTTTTTTGGAAGGAAGATCGCAAGGGGTAAAAGTAGGCAAGGAGCTATCTGAAAGGGGTATGGTAAGCTCGGCCGTACCCCAAGGCTCAGTACTGGGACCGTTACTTTTTCTTATTTTTGTAAAGGACGTAACTATTAATATAAAATGCCAGATAAGGTTGTTTGCAGACGATTGTATTATCTACAATAAAATTAGAAATGTTGAAGATGAGACTGCTCTTCAGGGTGATTTAAATGAAATTAGTGATTGGGCTGCTGCAAATAAAATGAAAATTAACGCTGGAAAAAGTAAGTCAACTGCATTTAATAGATCTAGGGAAAACATTCTGCAAAACTATCACATGGGTGGGGAAAAATTCCACAGGTGGACAGCTGCAAATACTTGGGAGTTTACTTGGCGAGTAACGCTGGATGGGACGAGTAGGTAAATTCGGTATCTAAGAAAGTGTGGAAAACACTGCACTTCTTAATGAGGATTTTAAAAAAGGGGAGTGCAAAGTCCAGGGAAATCGCGTACAAGTCCTTAGTGCGGCCGGTCATGGAATTAGGAGTAACTTGTTGGGCCCCGTATAGAGTAAATCAAATTGATTCGTTAGAAAAGATCCAGAAAAGGGCTATAAAATGCATAAAAAGGGTAAATATTTTGGGCCCCAAACGCTGAGGAGATAAAATGGGAGCCGTTGAAAGTTAGGCGTGAGAAACAGAGGTTGTGCGCTTTATTTAAAGCTTACGCTGGCTTAAACGCATGGGAGGACGTTACTGACAAACTGGAAAACCCAACTTACTATGCACGAAACGATCATCCGTTCAAAATTAAGGGTAGAAGATACAGAATTGACGTGGGAAAGTTCTCCTTTGTAAATAGAACCATAAAAGACTGGAATGAATTGCCTGGAGCAGCCTTTCGGGGTTGTCCCCTGTCTCTTAAGAAATTTAGGAAAAATCTTGATTTTAATGTTGGATAATTTTTGTAAATATTCCTTAAATGAAATGATTGTGATTTGATATTGTTGTAAATACAAATGTTAAATTGGTTGGTGATTCTAATTATGAAATTAATTAATCTGAATTGAGAGAAAAATTAATGTTTTCATATTTGTGTAAATAACTGTTATATCTAGCTTACAAAGCCATAAACTGGCAGCTGTGATTTATTGTTTATATATCTTGTATACTTATATAACTCTGCCACCGGGTGATACCCACTTGCAGAGAAATAAATACATACATACATACATAAAAAATATATATAATGGTATGGTTGAGAGATTAACACAATTTTGAACTGCATTATATTAAACTGTAATAACAGCAAAAATATCAAAACAGACAAAATTCGTACTTTTATATAATTATCGTCTTATCTTCGTATGATTATTTATTGTATGTTGATGTATAAAAACGCAAAAGTATTCAGGAAAATCGCACTGGTTACAAAAGTTCTGCAGCGCTCAGAGTGGAGAGAACTCAGTAGGTAGAGCACCTGTCCACCGAGTGAGGAGTCCCGGGTTCTATTCTCGGCTGAGTGTTAGGGCTTTTTCACTAACCTAGATTATTCCCTATCGTCCCCAGTGTCTGGAAGTATGAATGTGTGTGTGATATGATAAAAGTAAAGTTAAACAGAAACACAAAGGCTACAAAGGTAAATGCCGCCGATAGGACCATGCACTGAGAGGTGAGGTAAAAAATTGGAATAATGAAAATACATTTATATCGTAGAGAAATGGATAAGTTGTTATTAACATTCGCATAATCTGTGAGAATATTCCGATAATCAGGCATAAACTTTTATAATGTTTAGTTTTTAAATATTTGTAGCATTTCTTTCTCTATGGGAAGTTGATGATATTTTATAAGCAGAAAAGTAAACTGATGATATATAAAAGTGATATATCCTGGGCATGGATAAGCATAATAGCACCAAAGCAGACAAAATAACACACTTCTTCTGTTTTATGTTTAGTTTTTCTTTCTTTCTTTTGTTTTCTTAGTAGCTTTATATATGTTGGCTGCTGAAACTAAATTAGGATATATTAACGTTACTTAAACAATATTACTTGTTTCCAACTGAGATTTTCTCTGTAAATGGCGACGAGTCATCCCAAATGTGACAACGTGAAAGTCACAGTTGCATTCACAAGAAACCACCAGTACAAACTGTGGTATTTGAGTTTGTGTTCAACCGTGCTTTTGCGTAGTATATTCTAAGTTATGTTTATTTCTTTGTAGTTTCCTGAGTTTTAATAAACTATTTATTTGAGGGTGATGTTTAATAATTTCTAAATGCATCCGAAGAAATGCACGACTATTGGACAAGCAACATATAGTTTTCTCCAAATCATGGTGGCCCTCAAATGGGAACGCTCCCGCCTTCCATTGGGCAATAACCATTAGCAAACAAAATAGGTAAGAGGCGAGAGGCAAAGCAGTAAAATCTGTTTCTTGTAGACACTGCTTACAAGTCGAGAATGGCGCCTCAGTTAAGGATCAGTAAGTGGAATACTTGGCAACAGTGAAGGTTGGTTTCCAACCGCAAAAAATACTGCAGCAGAGCCATCATGTTTTAAAGAATACTGCAAGGCTAAATGTGGAAAAAATTAACCGCCAGAACATGGGCAAGGCCAGGTATTTCAGCTAGTCAGCTATAAGACTGTTATGTTCATTCGGTGGTGTTGTTTCGAAACAGCCTGTAGAATTGCAAAAGAGAGTAACATAGACGAGAGATGTAGTGGCTGAGAGATAAACACATCACATTTTTATCGTCCTAAGAATTGATCCAGGGTCAGGGCGCGGCATTTAGAACGCGAAGTGCCATTTCTCTTATTCCTTAAGAGATTAGTTCCATTCGCTGTTTCAAATGATGAATGATTTGTATTCTTTACTACTGACAGACAATATCCTTTCAAGCTGATTAAACAATCTGATGTCTAAAAATTGTAGTACCTAGGAATAAATCTGTAATTGCTGTAAGATTGAGTAATTTAGCTCTGTTCAAGAGTTTACACTAACTTTGTTTCCTTCCTATCATTTACTGTGTATCTTAATGCCACGTCTTTCATTAGATCATCTATCTTCGTCGAAAACCTAAGAAGAAAATGGGAGATATAAAAGTAGCATTATAGCAGCTTAGTTTTCCTTGGCACAAGACTCGTTTACCTGTTTTGTTACAGAACAGAATGGATCGTATCTACAAGCTGACGGTCTAACTTTACAGTAAAATTTACAGCCTCTCCAAAGTTCTTCATTTAACTACTTTGGATTATATTACAGCCTTCTGAAAAGCGTTCAGGTGTATGAAATGAACTTGTTAGTATTTCCTAGTTTCGGTGCTGTTGGACATCATTAAATCGATTTAAAGGGAATCATAGTGAAAAGTCTGATTTTCTCCACTCACTATGATTTGAAATCTATCGTTGCAAACTTTTTATTAGGCAAATAAGTAGGGAACGCTCGTATTCAAAATTCACGAGAAATTCACTTTTTGAGATACTCTGAGCCATAAAAAGCATTTTTAGAAATAGGCCGTATCTTTGTCTGTATCTTATGCAAATGTGTTTGTGTTTCTGTGTACTTGTGAGCGCATGCGTGTGAAGAGAATAATTTAAGTACAAAAAGTCGGTTAAATACCAAACCTGGTGTTTAAGTTCAGGTTCTTTGGAAGATGCAGTAGGAAGATCTTCAAGAGAATTCCCCTATCCCAAACTATCCTTTAAAATTGAAGATCGTTTGAAGTGTTCGATATTTTAAAAACAGGCTCTAACGATTTGGACTTAAAAAACGTACGCTAAAGATATTTGCAATAAAATAAATATCTTGAATTTTCTGATGACCTTCTGAATTCCCCTTCATTCGGAAGGAATTTTGTATAGTATTGTATAACGTCAAATGCTAAGTGATGGACGAAATCTACATAAAATATGCGCATCTCTTTAAAATGTCCATTTAAGTTCTTCAAATAAGTTTTTTTATGCTCTTAGCCATTTCCGTGATATCTGATTTTAATTATGCGTTATTTTTTTTGTTGCGTTTTTGTAAAGTTTAACATCTTTAAACATTTGGTCATATAGGGGCCCAAGGACCTTAAAGTTACTGGACATTCATCTTCTCAGGATAAGGGAAAATCCCGAAGAAACTTTATCCGGGAAATTCATCCCAAGAGATATTCGAACTCGTAACCTCTAAAATGTGAGGCAGACACGCTATATCCATACTACCGAGATAGGAACTGCAATACTTGTGACTTTTTTTTTAAATTCTTTCGATTTTCATTTGTGTCTCGCGATTGCATTGGCGCTATGGATTTTGAAGTCCAGAAAATAGTTTTTTTAATAGAGTTTACCGCCCGCTTTTACTACAAATGGCACCACAGGCGATGACATTTATGAAATATTGAATGAAGATGGAGCAACGGTGGCATATGATGGTGGGGGAAACCTGAGAACCCGGAGAAAACCCGCCCCTGCGCCGCTTTGACATGTGGTCGCTTGGGAATAGTATACAAATGTTAAATATTTAATTATTATCGCTATTATTTTTGTATCTATAACAGAATGTGTAGCGTTGCTCTTTATGCTAAGGTGTATCTCATTTAAAATGAACCAGATGTAAGTATCCTATTTACTAGGAATAGTTTATTAACACATTTATAAACGATAGAGGGCAGAGAAAGTAATTTGAATGTAACATCACAATTTTTGTTTGCTTTCCGTTAATAGAAATAACCATTTGCATAAATGGCCATTAAACATTTCGGTAGAGAAAGATACGATGGATGTGATTATCAAATGTTTTAAAAACTGTCCTCTGTATGTTAGGCCTAAAATTTCATCGCAAGAAACGACTTAATTGCGACAACAGTTTAAAAGTATTGAAACTTTCAATCCAATACAAATGAATATTTAGTAAATAGTTCGTGCCTCACATACTTATATGAAATAAATGTATTTCAAAGCCATCTAATACGCAGGATGTGTTTTACCTACGAGGACTACTATTTATATTTCGAGCCTTGGCAACACTGACTGCTTTAGGTGCCATCTGGTGTTTCCACTGGAAAGATTGACATTGTTGACCTTAACCTACCTCAGATATTTTGTCAGCAGAGCGTTATTTGTGTTGTTTATAGTGACTTTAAAATTGTATCATGGAAAAGGTGGAATTAACCCGTGAAAATGTTTGTGAGGAGATTTATGGTTTTCGACATGGATTACCATGACAAGAGTGGATTGATCAACTTACTACTACATTTGGCGATGAACCTTAATCCTGTGTCACTGTGAAACGCTTGTATAACGAGTTTAATCGTGGCCGCCGTTCGTTCATTGGCAAAATTCGCGAAGGTCGTCCAAA
This sequence comes from Hymenopus coronatus, assembly GCA_030762935.1. NCBI lineage: Eukaryota > Metazoa > Arthropoda > Insecta > Mantodea > Hymenopodidae > Hymenopus > Hymenopus coronatus. Next base: position 97,981,740 of record CM060898.1, on the reverse strand, counting down.
ATCATCGATGTGCCAGAAAACATCGATGCTGTGCTAAATCTGATAGTGCAAGATCGTCATATAGTGGGTGTGTGTGTATGGGAGAGAGAGACGGACAGAGAGAGATAGAAAGAGAATGAGACAGAGACAACACTAGGCATTAGTTCCACCAGCACATATACAAAATGTCATTTAGTGTCGGAAAAGGTTTGCTCTTGCTGGATCCCACACAGTTTGATAGATTCTCAAAAGTATGCTAGTGTCGACTGGTGTACCAGATACTCAAGAAATAGAATGGTTGGGCTTCAAAAGACGTATATAAAATTGTAATAGGTGATGAATCATGGATCTATGCATATGAGCAGGAAGTAAACAGTAGTCGACTGTATGGATGTTTCGAGATGAACCAAATCGAACGAAAGCTGTCGAAGTACTTCGAAACAAATGGTTGCCTGCTTTTTTTTTTTTTTTTTTTTTTTTCTCCAGAAAATCTAGTCATGTGGCAACAGTGCCGTCGGATCGTTCATCATCAAACCAATACGAGCGCTTACACATCTCGTCTAACAACCGATTATTTGAAGACTCAAAACATCGATTTGATGACTCATTCGCCCTATAGTCACTATATAGCACTCAATGATTTCGTTTTGTTCCCGAACATCAATAACAAAATGCGTGAACAACAATTTTTCTACGGCAGAAGAAGCCGTTGATGCGTTCAGAAACATGTTTTAGAGTGCTATAACAAATGGTTCAAAGGCATACAAAAGTGTATTGATCATAAAGGAGAATACTTTGAGAAACAATAAAGCAGTTTTCAAAAACAAATTACAGTTTTTTGTTAGACACAAAATACAATTAGTGCCCCTCGTATGACTTATGATTTATTATACAAAATTTCTTATGAATAAAGACGATTTCATAGGTATTAAAACCAACTTCAATATGTGCATTTTATTTTCTATTTGCATTTCATAAATGTATGCTATTTTCTCTCATTTTTTTTAAAAATTGTAGATATTGAACACTTTCCCATGTAAAGAGTATCTACTTTGAATAGGGAGATTTTCTTGACAATCCTGTCATTTCTTTGTAAGATCATGAGCTTAAATACAAGGTTTTAATTTATACGATTTTTTTAGTTACAAAATTTCACTTTTATAGCTAACACACACAAGGACCTATTTCTTAAAATACTTTTGGACTCGGATGCTCTGAAAACGTATTTCCGGCGGAATCTCGGTATAGAACTTTTGGGTGAGGTATAAAGGGCAAAGGAAATCAGCGGAAGTGAGGTAAAGAAGAACGCCATTCACCTCGGTGACCAGGGAAAACCCCGAAAAGTTCCATGGTCAGAGTGGGTGGTCACTGAAAATCGAACTCAGAATTCCTGAATCCGAGTGTTCTCTTGCTCTCTCAGTGGTCTCGGAAACTATATTTCAAGTGAAACCACGGTAGATTGCAATATTCTTCCACTTATTGGTCGTGCAGACAAAAACGTGCGCTGTGTTCTATTCATATGACTTTCGCTACCTATTCTGTAACTATTGATATAAAAGTTTATTCTTCTATCTTCTTTATGGTTTTTGAGATAAACATTCCAGATTTTACTAAGAATGACTTATAATTGTAAGTAGAAGGGAAATGAGGGAATATAATAAGCTAAAACGATTGCCAATCTCTTAATAGCTTGTCGCTATTTGATTTTATAGGAATTCCCTTCTCTTTGTATAACCAGGATGAAAAAAGTGAATAATTATTCCTCATGGAAATTTTAAAATCAATAACAAGGAATATGTCGGAAATGGCTAATTCCACGAGATCTATATTTTTGCGTAGTAAGATTTAGTGTATATCTTATGGTTTACGAGTAATGCAAAAGTCAGCCAGAATGAAGGGGATTTCAGAGGCTATTTCCAGAAAATTCAAGATATACATTTTATTTGTAATATAAATATAGTAAACATATGATATTTTAACAAAATTGTTAAAAGCTATTTTTGAGAAAATTTGTGTGTTTGACAAACTTTTCATGACAAGGGCAATCTTTAAAATCTTCATGCCGCATCCTTGAAATATGTTAAACTTAAATACCAAGTGTGGTGTTTAACAGACTTGTTTTTGAGTATGCTGTTCACACACGGACTTTTTCTTGAAATGCTTGTTTGGATTCAGGGGACCTCAAGACACACATTTCCGGTGAAATCTCGACATCGAATTTTTGGGTGAAATACAATTACCTTCCCTCTTATATATACAGCGTACTTACGTGCTAGAGAAAATAAAAAGTAAATTTAGCCCAAAGTCACTCCACAGGACTAAAGCCATCCAATCTCACGGTGTAAGTTCTAGCAGGGGAGAAATTACAGCGCTTCTATCCACTACATCCACTAGAAACCGCAGCTTTCCCACAAATATCGAGAAACAAGCTCTACTTTTTCGCTCTATTTTTGCAGAATATACCTTATATCAGGTTGAAGAGTCGTCAAGTCGCTCTCAAAGCCAACGATATGAAAAATTAAATTCTCATCTTGATGATGTCTTACAATACCATACTCTCATACTTCTCTACGAGTTTTCATGACGTAAATTATTTCTCTTGTAAGGTACCGTAGTGCTCACGAAAATCAAGTCAATGCGAGCTATTCTGCAATTTTACTAGAGCGTAACGTGTCGGACACTCACTCGAGGTTCAATTTCCTTTGATCGTCCCTGGGGTTTACGGAGTTTTCCCTGGTCGGTCGACGAATGCTGGAGTGACTATTTCTCCATTCTTTCCGTTTCCTACGCATTCTTCAGGTTGCTTCTAAGTTTCGTGACGTGTAGCGGTGCTGAATAGTTAGCGCAGCAGCATACTCAAAGGAAGAAGTACTCCCCGTGGACACTAGAGGGCCGCCTGATCAGTGCAGCAATTTTTTCTTCTCTGAGCAGCTCCAACAGTGGACGGTTTTTCAAGCCTATAAATGTTATGGACTTCTCATTCCGAGGTCTGTCTTCCTGCGGCGCATTATCTTCTGTGGCTACTTCAATTCATCCCATTCTATTGGGGATGTTAGCCACAATATATATGTATAGGTTGCAGTCCGCGAGGTTTTCCCCTTCGTTATGTAACCTATATCTATTCGTCACTTCTATAATCCGTTTTATGATGGAATTCTCAGTTTAAATATGTCTCGCCATATTGGACATTTCTATTTGCATTATTTAATGTAGATTATAATATAATAATACGTTCTCATATAAGCAGTATCTTAATATATAAAAGTCAATGTATGTAGGTACCGTTTATATGCTTCTTATAGACTTCTGTATCATAAAATCTATTTCAATCAAACTTGGCACAAATACTTTTTTAAAAAAATAAAAATAATGCCTTGGGTCTGTTTCACGCAAGTTTTCCCCATAATTTCTTGACTATAATGCTTTTCAAAACGAAAGAGTTCTACGCTCCAGAGAATAACATGCGTTATCGTGCTCTGCGCTGCCTGGTCGCTACCTCCGATCTTTTCATATTTCCCTCTCACTCGCACACTGAGCATGCAAATCTACCTGGCGACATAATGTTTATTCGTGTGTATTATGCAAACTATTTGAGCTAAAATTCTGTGGTTTTTACGGTTCTGCTCCTTGTCTTATTCGTGAAATATATTTTGCAAATTTTGAATATTTTGTCTTAGCGCAAGTAGTATTTATGAGAGACGGAATCATTTGGCACACTACTCCCCAGTTAAGCGCTAATGCAATATGTCAACACAGCAGCACTCCCATTGGCTGCCGACCTCATGCCATTTCAAAGTCACTGTAGTCCTCTCATTGGCTTCTGTGTTTAAATAGACAAGAATCCTTCATTTGAAGCTTGCTTCTCGGATGACGACAAAAGACATGTGTCATGACAGAGTGTTTATATCCATTCAAAGGTGTACTTAGCCAATCAGGGAAAAGGGAAAGGCGGGGCAAATTATAAGGAAGAAGAATTAGTTTACATGGCCCTTAAGCGATACAATGTTATGTGAAACAGACACTAAGTTGTAATACAAAATTCCGTACCATTTCACAGAAATCATAATTTAATTTCGTGTGATGCATACAAAACCTAGGAAGACTATTTGCATAAACAGTTATGTAATAGCTGCCAATATAAGAACAAACCTATTATGCTCCATTCACATGACTTTTTCTATAAGTTATTGTTGAAAAAGGTTATTCCTTTAACTATACCATGGTAATTGAGAGAAGCATTATCAGAAATGGTTGTATTAGTTCCTCATAAGCAGAAGGGAAATAAGGTAATAAATACAATAGGCTAAAGCGATAGACAAATATTTTAAAAAGCCGCTCTCTATGTGAAACAATTGAAAATCGGCTCGCTCTGCACGGCCAGGAGTAAAACAAAAGAGGGGTGTAGCGAAAAATGACCCCCCCTTTGAGAAAACATTATACTTAAAACTTAAAACCTATAACAAGGAATATCTCGGATACGGTTAACTCTACAAAGAAAGTTTACGACATAACTTGTGAGTTTTACGAATTTCACATTTTTTGTGCCTTAAGTTTTTGTGAATTTGTTACTGTTTACCACAAATCCAAAATTAAACCAGAATGAAGAGATCTTCAAAGCATATTCCCAGAAAAGTCAATATATACATTTTACGAGATAATTTCTGCTAATACTGAGTATCCACAAAGCAGCAACTATTTCGTGATTGAGATAACTTACGAATATCACTGAGGAGTATGTTGACCATTACTGAACGTATTGCCGTTGTCTAGGTTTCAACGGAAATTTAAAAAGGATGGACCAACGAATAAAACTTTAAAAGGGATTAACTTTTTGAAAGATAAAATTATAATATGGATAATTGAATTAGTAGGATTATGTGAATTTAGAATCTGTTATTTAAGGATGTTAAAATTTAGATTCTTGTTTTTTTTAAATTTTTAATTTTTATTTACTTTGTGTAATAAGACGTCAAGTATAATTTTAACATTTTGGGAAGAATGGTTTAATTAGTATGGAAACCGTAAAATAGGTTTTAACGAATAGACACTGTTGCTGACAAGTCTTGACTATGTTGACCTATCACAAACGCAGCTGATATTTATTCAATTGAACGTTGTCTTTCAGTCAATTGCAAATTCCGAAATCATCAGTGTTCAAAGTGTTGAAATTCACTTTGAAGAAGGGTGTATATCATTTTTAGGTGTTGCAATAATTCTATGACGGAATTTGCAGTTCTTTACAAATTTAGGACTCCGTTCATTTGACTCCCGCAATGTCAGCTGCGCTTGTGGAAGGTTGACCTGATCGAGAATCTCGGCAACAGTGCCTATTCGTTGAAATTTATCCAACGGTTTCCATATATTCGCTGGGACATTCTTTTTAAATTTACGTTGAAATTGTGGTTGCAGCTCACCACATGGAATACCCTGTAGAAGCCATGTGACAGAGGCAATGTGTCCAGGAATAGTCAACATACAGCTCAGTCATCAACCTGTAATAAAAATACATTCGTGAGTTACCTCAATCTGAAATACTTACTTATTTTGTGGACATCCTGTATTTATCTCGACTAGCGTGATGCAGATAAATGAATAATATTTTGTAAGAATAGTTTATTTGCAGAACAGGCAGAGAACACATCAGCTTTTTACCTTCTCTACACGTACTATGTACACAGTGTATAGAAAAGGTATTGTATTGCACCCAAAAATTTGATACTGAGATTTCATCGGAAATATAAGCTTTGGGTCCCCATGAATAATAATAATAATAATAATAATAATAATAATAAAAAAGGAAACATTTTTGGAAAAAGGTTCATGTGTCCGTGTCTGTGTGTGTGATTTTCAAGAAAATTCCCCCACCCCATACTACCCTTTACATGGAAGAAATTTCGATTTTCTAAAAACTGGCTCTAACGATTTTGATTAAAATCTCTTATATTTAAGATATTTACATGCCAAATAAAATTTATATCTTGAATTTTCAGGGAATAGCCTCTAAAACCTCTTTATTTTAGATGTTTTATTAAATTTTGCATAACTGGTAAACCGTAAGAAATACACAAAAACTCACTACACAAAAATGTAGATTACAATAAAACACATAACTTATATCATATACATTTTTTTTCGTGGAGTTGATCGTTTTTTTTTTTTTTTTTTTTTTTTTTTTTTTTTTTTTTTTTTTTAGCTTTAATACAGGAATTTGTCATCTCCAGTCCATACAAACAAAGTAACTTCAGTCACATAGTAACCAGGTTTTCACTATCACTTTAACCTATGGTACTCCCTTATGTAGCTCCTGCTTACAAGGAAGCAAATAATAAGAATATTTCTTCTAACATGGAGTAAATAGAAGCATAAACTTCTTAACAATAATTTACAGAGATGTAGTGAAATTAATGTGAAAGGAACACATGCTTTTTTCAGATTTGTTTCGCATCTACTTGAAACATCTTCTAACTAGAATCTGATCCTTATAGTTTCAAGATTTTGATTGTTATCCTTTTTTTTTTTTGGTAGTGTTTAACGCCCGCTTTTACTGCTCTGGCACCGCAGGCGATGACACTGATGTTACATGAAGATGGAGCCCCGGTGGAATGAGATGGCGGGGGAAACCGGAGCACCCGGAGAAAACCCGCCCCTGCGCCGCTTTGTCCACCAAAAATCTCACATGCAGTCGCTTGGGATCGAACCCGGTATAGGTGAGAGGCGAATGGTCTGACCACTCGGTCAGGGCAGGTTTTCTCGGGTTGTCTAGTTCCCTCCGCCATCGCATGCCACCCGTGCTCCATCTTCATTCCATAAATCATCAGTGCCATCGTCTGCGGTGCCACAAATAGTTAAAGCGGGCGTTAAACACTCTAAAAAAGCAATACCGTCTCTACTGTAACCATGAGGATGTAGAGAAGGCAGTAAGCTTGCGTAAGAATAGTTTTATTTCTATTAATGAACGATAGATGCTAGAGATATGATTAGGAGAAAATAGATTAAGAAATAGGAATTTCTAAAAACATTTACAGAGTAGAAGAAAGTAAGAATTGAATGTATTATTTTAATTTCGACCTAATATCTATGCCATATGAGATTCGGGGTTCTTAAAGAAAGTGGAACAAAGTAAATTCTGTGTTCTTGAAAACAGCCGTCCAGATCGAATGAATGTCCGATGTAAAGCCACAAATGTCCTCCAAATCTGCTGAAACAACTTCAATATCCTGTAAGAAATGTTGAGAATCTGCAAATCAGCCTCGTGTAACTGACGAATAACCACAGAAATAGGAGTATCATTCTGACAATTTACGGGGAAAGTCATAAAAGTAAGGAAAGATGTCATAAAGGCTACAATGCCGCAGTCATAAAACTAGCAGGGATCTGGTGGCCTGTTTGAGATGCGAAAGACGCCAGTGCAGCGGAAACGTGGCAAGCTAAGTCAAATGTAGAGTATATGTCAAACCGAATCTAGAACACGCGCGGGCGTCCAGGCCCAAGTGAAATTACGCGACACCAAATGAGGGAACAAGGACGTTTTATCCTTCACGTCGTCTGGAACTAGGAATACACAATGGAATCTACGAGAGTCATACTGATACTCGTGAGCAATCCATTGTTGAATTCAAACTACAACTGATGCCTTCCATTCACATGGGTTTCTCTACATCTCTGCAATAAATTATTGTTAAAAAGCTAATGCTTCTATTTACTTCATGCTAATTGAGGAAAAATTAGCAGAAATAGTCTTACTGTTTGCTTCCTTGTAAGAGAACCGAAATAAGGGAGTACCATAGGTTAAAGTGATAGTCAACAGCTGGTTGCCGTGTGACTAAAGTTCCTTTGTTTTCATGGACAGGAGTTGACAAATTCCTGTATGAGAAAAGTATAAGCTTTTTAAAGCTAAAACCAATAACAAGGAATATTAAATCGCGATCAACTTCACGAAAAAATGTATATAACATAAATTGTGTGTTTTATTGTAATCTACATTTTTTGTGAAGTAAGTTTTGCCTACCTCTTACGTTTTACCAGTTACGCAAAATTCAGCAAAATTCACCGAGAATAAAGAGATCTTTAGAGGCTATTCCTAAAAAATTTAAGATATACATTTTATTTGCCATATAAATATCTTTAATATATGGTATTTTAATCAAAAGCGTTAGTCATTTTTGAGAAAACCAACATTTTTGAATTTTTTTCGATGTAAAGGGTAGTTTGGGGTGGGGGTGTTTTTCTTAAAATCTTCGTGTCGCATCCCTGGAAGATACTAAAATGAAATACCAAGTTTGGTATTTTACCGAGTTTTCGTTTTCGTAATCGGACTCGCACACACAAGCGGACCTTTTTCTACAAACGTTTTTTTTTTTTACATTTTTTTTTATTCTTTTATTACTTTCCTCAATTGAGGGCTGCCATGTAGACAAAGTATAACTACACAATTAACATTTTTAAAAATACTTTACAATGCTAGAAATAAACCGTATAACTAAGTACAAGTAACATATAAAATTAGAAATGATAAATGAAAATGCTGCGGACTCTAAAATATATATTTCCGGTGAAATCCCGGTATCAAATTTTTGGGTAGAGTGCACAATATCTTCTCATACACTAGCACACAGTACGTGTACAGAAAGTAAAAATCAGGGATGTAATGTACAGACCTTACAACAAAGTTGCTATAATGAGACTTCATTAGCGTCCGTCTATTGACATAGTATTTTCAAAATATTGTCACGTGTATTATTGGTGAGAATTCAGCTGATGTTTACTTTCTCCACACGTGTATTGCATTCCACCCAAAAATCTGCTACCGAGATTTCACCGAAAACAGGCGTTTTAGGGTCCCCCGTACCCAAATAAAGAATTTTTAGAAAATGGTCCGTGTGTGCGTGTGTCTGTGAACACGTTAATTCAAAAACGCAAAAGTCGTTAAAGTATCAAACTTGGTGTATAGGTTTAGTATATTTCAAGGATGCGATACAAATATTTTGAGGAACACCCCCCCCCTCGAACTACTCTTTACATGGAACATTTTTCGAAAGTTTTAGATTTTCTCCAAAATGGCTGTAACGATTATCGTATATTAAAGATATTTACACGTCAAATTAATGTATTCTTGAATTTTCTAGGTATACTCTTTGAGGACATTTTTATTTTGGATGAATTTTGCTGGATTTTGCATAACTAGAAAACCGTAAGAGAGAGACAAACACTTACTACACCAAATATGTAGATCTCGTTGAAACACGAAATTTGTCATATACATTTTTTCATAGGATTGACCATTTTTTTTATATATTCCTTGTTATTGGCTTTAGTTTTAAAGTACTTAACACTTTTCACATACGGGATATTGTCGACTCCTGACAATGCGAAGAAACGGATTTCATCCACATAGCCACCAGCTTATAAAATATTTGACTATCGTTTTAGCCTATTGTATTCCATTATTTACTTTCTACTTGCAAGAAAGCATTTCTGCTAATGGTATGTTGATTATCATGAAGCAGAAAAAAAAAAGAATAATATTTTTACTGAGATGTAGAGAAAATCATGCGCATGGAACAGATTTTTAAATATTTTACTAACCCATTTATGGTACTTTGAATTTTACTTGGATTTCATTTTATATTCCTTTAAAAGAATAAATGTGTTTTTTTTTACTTTCTCTATACGCACTATGTACATAGTGTATAGAGAAGGTATTGCACTCCACCCAAAAATTCGATACAGAGATTTCACCGGCAATATATGTTTTAGGGTCCTCTTTATCTGAAAAAAGGCATTTTCGGAAAAAGGTCCGTGTGTATGTGTGTGTCCGTGTGTCCGTGTGCCTATGAACTCGATAACTCAAAAACGAAAAGTCGGTAAAATACCAAACTTGGTATTTAAGTTTACCATCTTCCAGGGATGCGACACGAAGCTTTTGAGAAAAATCCCCCCACCCAAACTACCTTTTACATGAAACATTTTCGAAAATTTTGATTTTCTCAAAAATGGCTCTAACGATTTTGATTACAATTTCGTATATTAAAGATATTTACACGAGAAATAAATGTATATCTTGAATTTTCTGGGAATAGCCTCCGAAGACAATTTTATTCTGGATGAATTTTAAGAATTTTTACATAATTGCCAAACCGTAAGAGATGTAGAAAAACTTACAAAGAAAGTGTAGAGCACCTTAAAACGCACAATTGATCTTATGTACATTTTTTTCGTGGAATTGATCGTTTTTTACATATTCCTTGTTTTTTTTCAGCTATGAAAAACTTTTACTTTTCTCATACAGGAATTTGTCAACTCCTGTCCATACAAACAAAGAAATTTCAGTCACATAGCAACCAGCTTTTGATTATTAGTTTAGCCTATAGTGCTCTTACTTTCTCCATACGCAATATGTACATAGTGTATAGAGAAAGTATTGCACTCCACCAAAAATTCGATACCGAGATTTCACCGGAAATATATGTTTTAGGGTCCCCAATATCCAAAAAAAGCATTTTCACAAAAAGGTCCGTGTGTGTGTGTATGTGTGTGTGTGTCCGTGTGTCTGTGAACACGATAACTCAAAAACGAAAAGTCGGTAAAATACCAAACTTGGTAATTAAGTTTAGTATCTTCCAGGGATACGACACGAAAATTTTGAGAAAAATCCCCCCACCCCCAACTACCCTTTAAAAGGAACTTTTTTCGAAAATTTTGATTTTCTCAAAAATGGCTCTAACGATTTTGATTAAAATTTCGGATATTAAACATATTTACCTGAGAAATGAAATGTATATCTTGAATTTTCTGGGAATATCCTCTGAAGAGTAGTTTATTCTGGATGCATTTTGCTAAATTTTGAATAACTGCTAAACCGTAAGAGATGGACAAAAAGTTACTCCACAAAAAATGTAGAGCACATTAAAACACACAATTTATGTTATATACATTTTTTCGTGGAGTTCGTCGTTTTTGTGACATTGCTTATTTTTAGTTTCTGCTATGAAAAACGTATACTTTTCTCATACTGGAACTTGTCAACTCCTATCCATATAAACAAGGGAACTTCATTGACATAGCAACCAGCTTTTGACTATCACTTTAACCTACGGTTGTCCCTTATTTCGCTTCTACTTACAAGGATGCGAGAAATAAGACTTTTTCTGCTAATTTTTTTATCTGATTAGCATAAAGTAAATAGAAGTATAAGCCTTTTAATAATTATTTATTGCAGGGATGTGGAGAAAGTCATGTGAATGGTACACATCAGATTTTTCTAAAAATTTCCTTTTTGGATTCAGGGGGTCTCAAAGCTTATATTTGTTGAAACTCGGTATCGAATTTTTGAGTGGCATACAATACTTTCTCTATTCACACTTTGTACATAGTAGTGTAAAGAAAGTAATAACATTATTGGAATATCTGTACCCGTTGATCCCAGGTTTATTCATAGAAGACTGCAAAATTCTTGGTCTGCAGTACTGAGTTCAAGTGACAATGCAAGACATTTGGATAACGTCGAGTTTACCAGTCTGGTGAAATAGACTTGAATATGAAGTCAGAACTCGGAATATTTCATATTTTGAGGAATAAGGGAACGTCAAGTTCTCCAAAAATAAAGAAACTCCACTAGTGAAACTTTCAGATGATGAACAAAATGTAAGGCCAAAATACCTTGGTCTGCAGTGTTAAGGTGACAATGGAAGAGACGGATTGAAGTGCGACGAGTCTACTGGTATGCCGCAGTCAGACAGAATGCAAAATCGTAATTCTCATATTAGTGCGTCCCAGCAGCTTCCATAGGTAAGCAAACTCTCAATGAATTAGTTCCAGCTTTGTTATTATAATATTACAAGGTATAGCTTACATTCGAATAACGAAGTTCTAGATTGCCTACTTGCTAGCTTCCTCATGCTTTACTCCCTAGGATGTATGGTGTAGACTAACTCTTCAGTTTTTAAGTTGTCCCCAATCTGTTGTTCCCTCTTGACGAATCTTGTCTGCTGTTGTCTTATTTTTCCAGAGAATTTTCCATTGGATTCGTCAACAGGTCCCAGAAAATTCAAAATATAAATTTAATTTTAATGTAAATGGTTTTAATATTTGGTATTTTAATAAAAATTGTTAGTGCAATGTTTTTTGAAAATCAAAACTTCTAAAAATGTTCCATGTAAAGGGTAGTTTCGTGTCGCATCCCTAAATACCTAGTTTCGTATTTAACAGTCTCTTCGTTTTTGAATTATGCTGTCTACACACATACGGACCTTTTTCTAACTTTTTTTGGATTCATGTATTTCTAGTGAAATCTCGGCACCAAAATTTTGGATGGAATACAATAGTTCCTCTGTACACTATGTTCACAGTAAGTGTAGAAAGTAAAAATGTGACTAACGTTGAACCTCTTTTATTCTTATACTCGTGCCTTCAAGAAAATAAGTAAAAATTAAATAATTTTCTCAATTACCAATGTAAATAGGATGAGCTTTTACAAGAATAGTTTGAGAAGAGTTACTAAAGATATTCGTGTCAGACTTTTTTCAAAGAATCTGATAAGTTTTTTATGTCAATTTCTAAATAAATAATATGGTTTTAAACCGTCGAGACATACGTAGCTCTGATGCTGCGTCTTCGTGGTATGGGGATGGAGAAGGTTCGATAATGTAAATAAAATACAATCTAATTTCTGGAAGCGTATCCTGGGATAGATACTTCAAACTTCGGGGTTCTTCTTGAGGTAGGATGTTGGACAGATGCAGTAGTTGATAAACTAAATATAGTTGGATACTTCTTCTCTTCTTTCGCTGTCTATTCTTCTCGTATGGAGGACTTTTATCCTCTAGGATTTACAAGCCAGCGCCTGGGGTCAGATGCCTGTGGAGGAGCTCTGGATCGGAGAGAGCAACGGATCGGTAATCAGCCGGATGCCTAGTATGAAAGTGAGAAAGAGGATACACAATGTCGCTGAAACGGATGAAGGGAAATGTGATCCGAACAGGTGGTGGGAATAATGACGGGGGAAACCCGAGAACATGGTGAAGACCCGCCCAGAGTCACTTTGTCCAGGGAACCTGGACCGCCTTGGTAAGAGGTGAGGTGTTAACCGCTAGTTCGAACCATTACCGCCATAGACTACGAATAATTAAAGTTGTCCAAATAACTGTAAGAGCAACATATGTTCGTAAACAAATGAACAAACATCCAGAATGTTGGGCGGCTGGCCTACAACGGGGATTATAAAAAAAGTGGCTTAAGGTGATGCATCTGTGTAATTTGTAAATTCCACAGAGTGAATACAATATCTTATTGAAATTTATACCAGTTATTATGCACAATAGCATTTATATTTTTGCTCTTTATCAAAATTCTAGCTTGCTTGTTTATTTGCATGATAACTTTTACCGTCTAAATTCATTGTTCTAATAAAAATGAGGCACGTGAGCATTTACTGTACATAGTGTGTAGAGAAGATATTGCATTCCTCCCAAAATATCGAGATTTTATCGGAAATACATGTTTAGGATTCCTTAAATAATAATAATAAAAATAATAATAATAATAATAAACTTTAGAAAAATATCCGTGTTATGTGTCTATATATGAACAGCATCTTTCAAAAACTAAGTTATTTCAATCACTGCAATACATTTAAAATATTGTGTAACCCTTTATTTCGTTATTTAATATTTATATGCTCATGGAATTACTTTATAAAATTGTTTTTTAACATCATCAATAAAGCCAAGATGCTTAACTGTTCTCTACTTTTTGTAACTCTGAAAGTGAGTTTCATAGATACCTTCTTACCTGCTAACAAACCATCAATATTTTTACTTTCTCTACACGAACTATATACATAATGATTAGAGAGCGTTTTGTGATGCACCCAAAAATTTGATACCGGGATCTCACCGGTAATACATGTTTTGGGGTCCCCCTGAATAAACATTTTTTTAGAAAAAGGTCCGTGTCTGCGTGTGTGTATCTGTGGAAAGATCGTTAAATAAACACTTGATGTGTAAGTTTATCTTTCAAAGATGCGACACGAAGATTTTCAAGGAAATCCCACCACCCCTAACTACCTTTTACGTTGAACTTATTCCGAAAATTTTGATTTTCTCAAAAATGGCACTAACGATTTTGATTAAAATACCGTATATTAAGGATATTTACCTGACAAATAAAATGTATATCTTGAATTATCTGGGAATAGCCTCTGAAGATACTTTATTCTGGATGAATTTTACGGAATTTTGCATTACTAGTAAACCATAAGGGACAGACAAAAACTAGCTATACAAAACATCTGATGTGTTACACTCACATGACTTTCTCTAGCTGTTCTACAAGCTTCTTACATAAGATTAACCTTCTTTATGCATCTTGTTAATTGAGGTACTCATTAGAACAATGTTCTTATTACTTAGTTCCTTATAAGTAGCGAAAAATAAGGGAATACACTAGACTAAAGCCATAGTCAAATGTTTTAAAAGCTGTCGTTATGCGATTGTCATTACAAATCCCTTCTTTTCTTGGCCAGGAGTAGAACAAAAGAAAACCGCACTCTCCCGTCTGAGATAAGGGTAAGTACTTCACAACTGAAACTAATAATACTGAATACCTCGAAAACTGTAAGCTCCACGAGAAAAATGTATATGACATAACTTGTGTACTTTAACAAGACCTACATTTTTTGTAGAGTAAGTTTTTGTCTATCTCTTACGGTTTACTAGTTATGCCAAATTAAGCAAAATGCATCCAGAATAAACAGATCTTTAGAAGCTATTCTCAGAAAATTCAAGATATACATATTAATTGTCAGCTAAATATCTTTAATATACGAAATTTTAATCAAAATCGTTAGAGCTATTTTTAAGAAAATCAATATTTTCGAAAAAAGTTCCATGCAAAAGGTAGTTTGGGGTGGGGGGATTTTTCTCAAAATCTTCGTGTCGCATCCCTGGAAGATACTAAACTTAAATACCAAGTTTGGTACTTTAAATTCTTTTCGTTTTTGAGTTATCGTGTTCACAGACACAGGGACACACGGACACACACACACACACACACACACTCACATACACACACACGGACCTTTTTGTGAAAATGCTTTTTTTTTGGATACAGGGGACCCTAAAACATATATTTCCGGTGAAATCTCGGTATCGAATTTTTGAGTGGAATACAATACTCTATCCCTATGTACATTGTACATACAGGGCTAGAGAAAGTAAAAATGTAGAGCTTGTTAATACACACAGTTTATGTTATATACTTTTTTTTCGTGGAGTTCATTGTTTTTGAAATATTCCTCGTTACTGGTTTCAGTTTTAAAATACGTTTCTCGTACAGGTCCTCTTCATACAAAGGAACTTCAGTCACATAGCAACCACTTTTGACTATCACATTGATCTATGGTCCTCCTTATTTCCCTTCTACTTACAAGAAAGCAAGTAAGTCTATTTCTGCTATGTTTTTCTCGATTAGCATAAAGTAAATAGAAGCATAAGCTTTTTAGGAATAATTTGTTGCAGAGATGTAGAGAAAGTCATGTGAATGTAACACATCAGGTTTTTAAAACAACATCCTCTTTAAGAAGAAAAATTGTCGGCGTTGACGTATAATTCAGTTTTGATATGTTATATTGCCAGAGCCGGAAGTTAAACGTGTCAAGATATATGTGGTATTTTACCATTTACGTGTTGTTGTGTGTGACTGATATGCAATTCAGTGTTTTTCATTGTATGTATACGTTTATGGTGTTGCGAGTATAAAATAGATGTAATAAGCTTACAAAACCAGTTTCTTTTATTTTTTACTTTCCCTATATGTACTATGTACATAGTGTATAGAGAATGTATTGTAATGCGCCCAAAATTCGATACTTAGATTTCACCGGAAATACATGTTTTAGGACACCCTGAATACAAAAAAAAACATTTTTAGAAAAATGTCCATGTGTGTGTGTGTGTATGTCTGTGTGTTTGTCTGTGTGTGTCTGTGGGCAAGAGGGCGCAAAAATGAAAAGACCATTAAATACCAAACCTGGCATTTAAGTTCAGTATCTTCCAAGGATGCGACACGAAGATTTTCAAGAAAATCCCCACACCCCCAACTACCCTTCACATGGAAAATTTTTCGAAAATTTTGATTTTTTAAAAAATGGCTCTAACGATTTTGATTAAAATATATTAAAGATACATATACCTGACAAATAATATGTATATATTGAATTTTCTGGGAATAGTCTCTGAAGACTCTTTGTGGATGAATTTTACGGAATTTTGTATAACTGGTAAACCATAAGATATAGGCAAAAACTTACCAGACAAAAAATGTAGAGTACATTAAAACACACAATTTATATTATATACATTTTTTTCGTGGAGTTGATTGTTTTTTTAGATATTCCTTGTTTTTGGTTTCAGCCTTGGAAAACTTATACTTTTGTCATACAGGAATTTGTCAACTCCTGTCCACACGCTTCTACTTATAAGGAAGCAAGTAATAAGAATTATATCTGCTAATTTTTTCTCGATGAGCATGATGTAAATAGAAGCATAAGCTTTTTAACAATAATTTGTTGTAGAGATGTAGAGAAAGTCATGTGAATGGAACACATCAGATTTTTATTTTAGAGGACATGTATTTACGGTATTGCAACTGATGTGTCTATGTGATGCAATTAATGTAATATTCAGCACACAATAAAAATCACCACTACCACTATTACTACTACACTTATTTGAGCGTTAATGATTCAATTAAAGTTCATTGTCTAATATTATACGACAGCTGACAGCCACAAATACCGCAGGAATCCGATATAGTGGAATATACATTAATGAGCTTAAAGCAGACCATAATATCGACTCTGTGGTCATTCGTACATTAGTGGAGAGCTAGGAGCTATGTGTTACACGTGATGGCGTTTCCGATTTAAACCACCTTCATTACGTGCAAAATGTGCTAAGCTAGAGCAATTTCTGAACTCTAGGTTCCCTGTCAATGGTTAATTGCCCAAAAATATGTGTGCTCATGTATTTGGTAGAGTTGTATAGGTAGGGTCAGACTGTCGAGATGATCGTTGTTATTGCTTTCAGTTTTAAATTAAAGGCGATATCACAAAGTCAAATATTTTGGTCCAATACTCTTCAAACTACAAATGGATCGTGGGACATGGTTAATTTCATTGTGAGCAATTTCCGTCCTAGTTTTGGTCCAATTCCAGTATCCTGTAGCATACAGCAGTTTTTATTTTTTGGTCCAAACGTATGAAATCAATCAATTACCAATGTGGTAATGACGTAATAAGATGATAGCGCTAGGTCTTCCTTCCCGCCCATATTATCGTTTGTGAAACTTTGCTGTAGAATTTGTCCTAAATAATAAGGTTGTAGTAGCTGGGCTATTGTTGAAATACACATTTTTTGTGTGGCAGAGATTTATGAAATAATGACTCGGGTATTTATAATCCCTGCAAATGTATTTTATCGGATACATTTGTACCTAACCTTCTTTTCTCAACAAAAATATAAAAACGTGGTCTTACTTTTGATTTACTGGTATGCACTGCCTCATATTTGTGTCTTGGTGAGTGATTTTTGCCTCAACTAAGGACAGTAGCTTTCCAAACAAATATTCGTCCTTTACAGAGCCAGAAACGAGTTCATTTTGTAGCATATGTAGTACACCTCTTTCTTGGTGTGCATTCCTATGTTTCAGCCATGGTCTAGTCCACCAACGCCTCTATATTGATTTTTTTTCCTATTATATGTTCTTGCAATGGTTACATAAACTAAGATTACCACAGCTAACGTAAATAATTGTGGATTGCAACCTCCACCATTTTCTATCAGCTGTTCATGAGCATGCGAGAAATATTTGGACCAATACACACTCCCGTGGGAATGTAATGGAGAAATAATTTTACACAGCGTTCACATTATATAAAAAATTTTGGTCCAAATTTTGATCGTGGTACATCGGCTTTATACTTTCTCATATGGTAATATGTCAACTCTGGTAATTTAAGAAACGAATTCCAATCACATAGCAACTAGCTTTTAAAATATTTGACTATCGTTTTAACCTATGGTTCTCCCTTATTTCTCTTCTACTTATAAGAAACCAAGTAATAAAACTATTTCTGCTAATGTTTATCTCAATTAGCTTGAAGTAGATAGAAGAATAATTTTTAACAATAATTTGTTATAGGTATGTAGAGAAAGTCATGACAATGGAACACATCAGACTTTTCATTCTATTTTCACGCCTCTTTAATTGGTAATTTCGCAAAAGACCTGTAAGGTGAGATATTCCTTGATTGGTACGTGGTGAATAATATTCTTCATGCTCTCATCTCCGTATGAAGCTTCGCGCCAAGCAAAAAGTGTTAGGATGCATCCATCTTGCTGCTTTTTCAGCATCTGTATTCAGATGGGCATTCAAGGCCTCATCCCTTTATACCAAACCTCTTTGCTCTCCCACAAGCAGATGGCATTGGGTCTTCATCCGGTTTAGCTGCTTTGGGTATCCGTGGATAGATGGCAGCCTAATCGCAATAACCGTTTATTTTCATTTGTGACTGAAGGTAAAAGTTAAGGTCGTAGTATTCAATCCGATACTTTACAGCTGAAATTTCAGAATCTTTCTCTTAAAGTGTCTATGTTCAAGAACCATAAAAAAAAAATTAAAAAAATAAAATGTGTTCCATTCACATAGCTTTCTCTAGCTGTTCCACAAACAATTTTTTTTACAAGAAACTATTCTTTTATCTACACTATGCTACACTTTAGCAGAATTAGCTATATTACTTGCTTCAGTGTAAGTAGAAGGGAAATAATGGAATATATTAAGCTAAAGCGATAGTCAAATCGCTTAAAAGCTGATCGCTATGAGAAACAATCGAGGTTCAGTTCGCTTTGCATGGTGTTGTTTGAGAAAAGTTAATTAGTTTAAAATTGAAACCACCAATAATAAATATCTCGAAAACGGTCAGCTCTACAAGAAAAATGATATACTTTATGTGTTTTAACGAGATCTATAATTTTTATGTAGCATATCTTTGTCTATCTCTTACGGTTTTCCGTTATGCAAAATTCTGCAAAACGCAATCAGAACAAGGAGCCTTCATATGTTATTCCTGGAAAATTCAAAATCTGTATTTTATTTCTGATGTAGATGTCTTAAATATACGATATGTTAATTAAAATTGTTAGTAAGTTTTGAGAAAATGAACATTTTCAAAAAATATTTCTTGTAAAGTGGAGTTGGGAAGATTTTCTTGAAACTTTTCATGTCGCATTCATGGAAAATACTTTACAGAATACCAACGCTTTTTTCCGACTGGGGGGATCCCAAAACATATATTTCTGGTGAAATCTCTGTATCGAATATTTGGGTGGAATAGAATACCTTCTCTAACCACCTTGTACATTGTACATACGGCCTAGAGCTATTAAAATTTTGAAATTTTAACCCACATCTAGATATGGATCGAATGTGAGGTTTAAGTTATTGCACATGGGCCATGTCGCGGGATCGATTGTCTCATACCTGCAGTAAGCTTAGCTAAGGTGCCACTCCTAATTTCCTAATTGCATTATCTCAGGGATTTGTGGGTGAAGCTAATATATTAAAAAACACTGCATAATCCCTTACAACATGAATTTGTTTATATTATAGATTTAAACGGGCGGCTAGCTTGTTCCTTACAATTGTGTTATAAATAAATGCAATCCCACCAAATAATTATTAATGAGAAGTCTAATCTAACCCTCTGCACATCGCTCCCCCACCAGGTGCACGCAACTTAGCGTGATGTGAACACAATATCAATAGCGTCACAGTTCTTGAAAGAGAGTAGAGTAACCACATATGAGATCTGCTTCTCCTTATAGTAAACCTGTCTGACGGCAACTTTCGTGCCATAAAATGTAACAGCATCTCTTATTGATTCTGAGTTAGTTACCTCACAAGCTATGAGAATAAATGGTGCCAAGTTCTAAAACCATAGCGTGCACATGACGCGTTTGGAAATACGTAGTAGTTCCTTCTCACTTTATCATTATGTTTTCTTTGACTCCCTGTGCTACTTGGAAGACAAGTCACTATTCGTGTCTCACTTCTTTATATGTCTGTTGTTTTCTATAAAGATTTCTTTATCCTAAACCCTGTGTTCATTAGAGGGTGGTGTTTGGTGAACTTATACCTGACATTTCGCTAGCCCGCCTCGCGTAATTACCTAAGTTACAACTTGCATTTCTGCATATTTCTACTCTGGAACATTTACCATTATTTGTCCTTGCTTATAATATTATGTAAATTTTCTCTTTTTATATAATTTGTGAGCATGTGTTATGTGCTCCTACAGTCCTTAGGAGTTTTATCCGAGTATAATTTACATTTTTGAGGAAAGACGATATCTGAAGAGAAAATGACGTATTTTTCCTTCGCCTATTGTGAACAAAGCGCTGTGTTTAGCAATGAAGTAAACATGACGCCAGGTCAAGATTCAAAAGAGGCGAGAAGAGTGCCTATTGTCAAAGACCAGACACAGGAGCTGCAGTTAAACGGATGGCACACGATGAAAGGGCGTAAGCCGCAAGACAGTACAAGCACAAAAGAGTCCAGCCTTTGTTCCCTTTATGGCGCTCCATAGAGCCTGTTTTTCAATACCACGTCTCTACCTTGCGCAAACAAAACCGGCTTTAAAGAAACTATTTCTTAGCTTGTTAAAATCCTACAAGGAATGTGAATATACGATTATATTAAGGGGAAGTGTAGGTGTACATAAAAGAAATCGATACTATATGACCATAATAGTTGGCTATACTGTGAATCCTGAGACTTAAGAACTTACAACATTGTAAGTCGCCATTCGGGTTGTCATTTCAACAAAAAGTAATTTAAGAACACCTTGTGGTTTACCGGGAAATATACGAGTCAGTTGAGAAATTCAACGCTAAGCCGGCATGTTGCCATGGTAGCTCAGTGGAAGAGCACCCGGCTAGAAACCGGGAGATCCTTAGTTCAAATCCCGGCTAAGGCATTGAATTTTTCAGTCTGACTATTCAACTCCTGTCCTACACACGATTTGTGTGGAAAAAAAAATGAACCAATACCAATTGACCACAATAGTTGGCATTGTAAGTCGCCATTGGGGTTGTCATCTCAAAATAATTTGAGAACACCTTGTGTTTTACCAGGAAATATACGAGTCAGTTGAGATCAACGCTATGCCGGCATATTGCCATGGTAGCAACTGGCTAGAGACCAGAAGATCCGTGGTTCAAATCCTGGCTATGGCATTGAATTTTTCAGTCTGACTCTACCTATCCAACTCCTGTCCTACACACGGCTTGTGTGAAAAAAAAAACCAAATAAACCAATACTAGTTGGCTATACTATGAGTCCTGCGACTGAAGTACTTACAACATTATAAGTCGCCATTGGGTTATCTAAAAAAAAAAAAAAAAAAAAATAGACCACCTTGTGGTTTACCGGGAAATATACGAGTCAGTTGAAAAATTCAATGCTGTGCCGGCATGTTGCCATGGTACCACAGTGGAAGAGCAATTGGCTAGAGACCGGAGACCCGTGGTTCAAATCCGCCTATAGCATTGAATTTTTTAGTCTGACTCCAGCTAACCAATTCCTACCCTACACACGGCTTATGTGAAAAAACTGATAAACCAATACCTAGAAACGTTACATTTTTTATAACCCTTAAAGACGTATAGCTAAAAATCTTAATGTCGCAGGTAGGTTTAGAATAATTACTGCAAGTTCCGTAAGTTCTTTTTCCTCTCTCTTTTAGAATTTTAACTTTCCATAGTACCGAGCGTTTTTTTTTGTTTTCTTTTCGGTAGTGTTTAATGCCCTCTTTTACTACTTGTAGCAGGCCATGGCACTGGGGATACATGGAATGAAGATGGAGCATCGGTGCAATGCGATGGCGGGGGAAACCGGAGAGCCCGGAGAAAACCCCCCTTGCGCCGCTTTGTCCACCACAAATCTTATGCGGTCGCTTGGGATCGTATCCGGCCGCGCCGGCTGAGTGCCGAGTTGGACATAGGTATTTATAACGTAACCTGACATTACTGTAGACAAACGTTTTCACAAAAACTGTCACAGATATGAAATTTATATTCCTCAAAGAGTTTCTCTACATTACACAATAGCGGTTCAATAGGCCCCATTGTGTTATTACTTTCTACATAGTACTTGGTATGCAGGTAGAGAAAGTATTGCAGTCCATCCAAAAATTTTATACCGAGATTTTACCGGAAATATACGTTTAAGGGTCCCCTGTAACCACAAAAAAAAAAAAAAAAAAAAAAAATAGAAAAAAAAGCCTTGTGTGTCCGTGAGTCTGTGAACACGATAACTCAATAGCGAAAAGTCGGTAAAATACCAAACTTCGTATTTAAGTTTTATATTTTTCAAGGATACGACGCAAAGATTTACATAGAAAAAAAAGTTCGAAAATATTGATTTAAAAATAGTTCCAACGATTTTGTTTAAAATGCCGCATATTAAATACATTTACATGACAGTTAAAATGTTGCATTTTCTGGGAATAGCCTCTGAAGAACACTTTATTCTGGATGAATTTTGTTGAATTTTTGCATAACTGGTAAACAATAAAAGATAGACAAAAGGTAATATCACAAAAAAAAAAAGTAGATCTATTTGATGATGCTTTTTTTTTTCATGGAAAATGAAATGGCCTGTTATTTATGGACGTTTTTTAACTGCTGTGGTTCTCAGCATCCCATTCTATACTGGGCGTGAAAGACCGCTTAATTTTGCTCAGAGGCCTCTCCTTCAGGCTTGAGGTTCTTTTACGTATCGTAAATCTATGATACGGGACCTACGGCTTTACTTCCCTTCCGAAGGAAGCCATGCTACGGATTTTTACGACCGAAAAAAACCATCGTCCTCCGCCGAGTTTGGACCCGCGACCTTGGGTATATGAAGTTAGCATGGCAACCGTTATACCACGGAGGGCGATTTTTTTTTTCATGGATTTGATCATTTTTGTGATATTCCTTGTTATTGGTTTCAGCTTTAAAACACCCAGACCCTTCAAATGTGGAAAATTGTCAACTCTTGCTTATACAAAGATATGGATTTCATTCACATGGCAACTAGATTTTAAAAAAATTGACAATAGCTTTAGCCTAGAGTACTCCTTTGCTTTCCTCATACTTACAAGAGAACAAGTAATAAGACCATTTCATTCATTCCGATTAGCATGAAATAGACCGAAAGTATCTTAATTTTTTTTATTTTAATGAACATGTTATTCATTTTCATTGTTGGGTTCCTTTTTGTTTGCTTTTCAATAAAAATACTCAGATTTTTAGATGCTATTTTTAATTTAACTGTGCTTCATCATCTCACCAGATGGTCTATAATTTCCTTGGACTGCCATTTTAATTCTTTTCTAATATTTCCTTGTATTATTATCACTTTATCATCAAGAGAACGGCATTTCTATGTCAAAATGATGAAGTCACCTGCTGTTTAAGTAATAAGATAATTTATGCTAATGCTTATCTCGATTAGCATGATGCAGATAGAAGAATATATTTTTTTAAAGAATATGTAAGACTAATTTTTTGTATAGATATAAGATTGTCCTTATCAATTGCTTAAAGTCGTCGTTTCCTCTACCTGGTAAAGGAAATTGAACGATATTTCAGTAACATCACATTATAACCAGCTCTTAATAGAACTGGCTATTACTCAGCCTAGTGTACCCCCTCATTCCCCTTATACCTACACGAAAATGTGTTATAAATACATTTCTGTTTTTGTTTATCTCCATTAGCATAAGCAGAGAGAAGAGTACGTTTTTGTAAGGATAGGTTGTTGCAGAATAGGTAAAGAAAAATATGTAAATGTTGCACATCAGGTTTTTTTTTTTTTTTTTTTTCGATATCCGCTGACTACCTATATAGCTTTCCCAAGGGTTCAAATTGGTAACATGAGAAGAGAAAATTTATTTTATTGTATATATAAGCGATTTCTTGTGTGAAAATAATGTACTTTTAATGTTAATGTAACTATGTCCTGTAACATAATCACCGAACGTGTATATACGGCTTGCTTCATAGGTTATAACTGATTGTTGCACCTGTGTTAGTGGACAACTATGCAGCGGCAAGTTCTTTTGACATAGCAGCTGTTGCGAATGGACACGTGCGCTTTCGGAAAGTTCTTTGATGTTGAAGCCACAAGATGTTAAACCTGAATGAGTTTGTGACGTGCGAAGCCACCTGGAAATTTCCAGTCACGTAACCAACAAATATAAAAAAGGGAAACAAAGCCCTGTCCAGCGTTCAGTTTACCTGGGAATACTTCGAATGTAACAGTTGACTGATTTTGACGGGAATTTCACAGCGAGCTGTAACGCACTGCTGCGAAATTCGAAATTGCTATAAACGTACTGAAGAAAGACAGTTATTTGTGAGCAGGTTCTGATTGTAATCAGTTTATGGAAGAAATAAAAGAGTTGTTTGTTGGAGAAAAACGGAGTTTTTGCTACATCATTACTTAACTAATCAAACAAGAGGTAAAGACATTTTAAACTTTAACCTAGCATTATTAACTAATAAAAAGCGAATTCACTATGTCCACATAACTTTGCCTTATTATGATTCTACGCAATAAATCTCTCATGATCAACAGTTTGGGAACCATTGCTTTAGGATAACATAATTTACAAGTGTATTATTGAAATCAAGGTTTCTTAAAATCAAAGAAAATTTATCAATGTCACTCTGTTTTATTACTTTCTCTACACATACTACCCACATAGTAAGTAGAGAAGGTATTGTATTCTACCCAAAATTTTATGGAAATATATATATTTTAGGTCCCCTGAATCCAAGAAAGCATTTTTACAAAAATGTTCGTGTGTGTGCGTATGTATCTTATTATCTTCCAAGAACACAAGTCGAAGATTTGCAAATTTTCACGCCCGCCAACCGGAACTACCCTTTACGTGGTTTGAAATGTTTGTGTTTCTCAAAAATAGCTGTAACGATTTTGATTAAAATGCCGTATATTAAAGATATTTATATCAAAAGCAATAAAATTACATCATTCATCCTATCACAATAAACCTTTTAAATCGTTGGAAACTGAATACAATTAATTTGCTTCTTACTTAATTGAACTAAATAAGAATAATTGTTATATACATTACAAATAAAATGTATTCTGAACTTTCTGGGAAGCCGCTGAAGATATGAATTTTGCATGACTAACCAGTCATGACTAACGTATGAGATAAACAAAATCTAATACACAAAAAGTAGATTTTGTTATAACACATAAATTATGCCATATACACTTTGTACAATTAACGTTTCCGAGATACTCCTTGTTATTGGTTTCAATTTTAAAATATTTGAGTATTTCTCAAAAGGGAAGTCATATTTTTTTCATTTCTCTTTTTTTTTACTCCGAGCTATGCAAAGAGAATCGAACTTCAATTGTTCACATAGTGGTTGGCTTTTAAAAGATGTGACTGTCGCGTTATCCTTGTGTTTGCCCTTATTTCCCTTCTGTTTAGAAGGCAGTACGTAATAAAGTAATTTCTGGTACTGTTTATCTCGATTAGATAAAAGAATAATCTTTTGTAAGAATAGTTTGTTTGCAGTACAGGTAGAGAAAGTCATGTGAATGGAGCACATCAATGTTTTTTTACTTTAGTTTCCCCTTTACAGCTCTACAGAATGCTAAAGCAGGTGTTAATGAGCTCGGTTCTTTTCAAAGCTTGTGTCACAATACTTGCTAGTCTGAAGTATCTCTTTGTGTGGAGCCTTCTAAAACTGCAGCAAGTCACCTTTAGCCAGGGAGCACCCAGCAACTTGTCCTGTTGATACGACAGCTTTGAAGTTTCATTGCTAGTATGCGAGTTTATTTCTTCAGAACAATAACGCTAATAACCTTACAGTACAGTCTGTACTAAAATCGGTGTGGGGTATGGAGCAATACATCAAAACAGGTACCAAACTCATTAGAGAGAATTGGACGAGACTGTCGCTTTACTTGTGCATTCTCTTATTTCCCATCTACTTACAATGAAGCTAGTAATTAGGTTAATTCTGCTTATGTTAATTTTGATTAGCTTGATGCAGATAATAAGTAAATGTTTTGAATAAAATGTTTGTTTACTAAAGAGCTAGAGGACATCATGTGAATAGAACACATTCGATTTTTACTTTCTCTATACGTGCTGTGTACATAGTGTATAGAGAATCTAAAAAAAAAAGTTTAGAAAAATGTCCGTGTGTGTGTCTGTGTATATGTGTGTCTGTGGGCAGCATAGCTCAAAAACGAAAAGTACGTTAAAAACCAAACTTGGTATTTAGGTTTGGTATTTTCCAAGGATGCGAGATTAAGATTTTCAAGAAAATCCCCCCACTCCCAACTCCCTTTACATGGAACTTTTTTCGAAAATTTTGGTTTTCTCAAAAATGGCTTTAACGATTTTGATTAAAATATCATACATTAAAGATATTTACCTGACAAACGAAATCTATATCTTGAATTTTCTAGGAATAGCCTCTGAAGAGTAGTTTATTCTGGATGTATTTTACGGTATTTTGAATAACTGCTAAACCGTAAGAGATGGACAAAAACTTAATACACAAAAAATGTAGAGTGCGTTAAAACACACAATTTATGTTATATAATTTTTTTCGTGGAGTTTATCGTTTTTGAGACACTCCTTGTTTTTCGTTTCTGCTATGAAAAACATACTTTTCTCGTACAGGAATTTGTCAACTGCTGTCTATACAAACAAAGGAACTTCAGTGACACAGTAACCAGTTTTTTACTATAACTTTAACCTATAATACTCCCTTATTTCGCTTCTATTTACAAGGAAGGAAGTCTTATTTCTGCTAATTTTTTCTGATTATCATGAAGTAAATAAAAGTATAAGCTTTTTAAGAATAATTGAGATGTAGAGAAAGTCATGTGAATGGTACACATCAGATTTTTTAAATATTGCTTGCTATTTTGTGTATTGCAAAGCAAGTATGGCCTGTGGACCCGTGTGATTGATGAAGATCAATGTGTGTATACTGGTATTTCAATAAATACACTTATTCATACATAATAACTTTACCACCACGTGATATCTTCCGCTACACGCGCAAACTAGTGAGCTTATAAGCTTGTCTGTTTCGATGAGTGAGCACTAGCTACAATGACAACCTCACATGCATAACTCAAATTGCTATTAGTCTATCTACAGCACTCACAGTGAAAACATAGAATCTCAGATAACCGCTCATGAAATCACATTCACAAAACTTTTTCTGCTCGTCTGCTACTAATATTAAGACTGACTGTGGCACAGTTCACTAAGAGCCTTGGCCTACAGCTCGGCTGCTGCGTCCCCCATCTCGGTCCATTACAGGCGTCATGGATGGGGTGCAGTATTGGGGGGTGAGACGTGGTCAGCGCTTCGATTCCCCGGGCAATTAATTCGGTCTTCACGACCTGGAGCCGCTACTTCTCCATCAAGTAGCTCCTCAATTGGCCCCCTAGGGACCTCACGAGGCTGAATGCACCCCGGTCCAGTCTCCCCTCGCCGATACTGGGAATCGAACCCAGGTCTCCCGCTTGGCAAGCAGCAACGCTACCACCGCGCTAAAGAAACACCCTACTAATATTATAATAGCTCTCTACTTACTATGTGTATAGCACGTATAATAATATAAACAATGCATTTATTGTGCTTAGAAAATAATAGCCTAATACTAAAACTATATTACTTATCGTAACGCACGGTAGGTATGAGTACCCTTAAGCACTACCTCCTGGCTATACGCCTCTGATTTGTGCTACCCATATTATCTCATTCTCGGTGTTTTCACTGCTGTTCTCTTTCTTTTTTCTGTCACTTTTCTTTACTCTTTCCAAATATTGTTTTTTCTTTAATTCTTCTCTTTCCCTTGACAATGAGACAGTACATGTCAAGTCACGGGATTAAAATAATCTAAAAGGGAGATATAAATTATATCCAATATAATATATCAATTATATTAAGAAGAGACAAATATACATTGGAAATGCCCATGAAAGAAATGTAAAAAACGTCTAAGTGTGCAAACGACTCAGGTAGGAGAGTACCGTTAAGGGCAGGACTATGAGCCGGAACGGTTAGAAGTCCCAGTGCCCGAGGGTGAACATAACAAAGTAATTTGAAACAGTTCTCTTGTTGGAGCAACGCAAATTCACTTGCTATGGAAGACTCGCTGGGTTAAGACTTCATATTTGAGTCTGCAGTGGGAACGAACGGGCTACATATGGCCGCGATAGAAACAGTATTTATTTAATACACCTGATGACGGTCAAAAGTAATAAGCAATGATAGCCGCGGTCGCATAAAGTATGGCTGAAAAGGGGAAAATTTAGGAGGAATGCATGTGTGCAGAAACTATTGAAGAAAATGAATAAACGAGTCGAATAATAACCCTGAACTCAAAGGAAACCACTTGTGTCTTACAACACCTGAGAAAGATTCCATATCACATCCTGAGCTAGAGCACTCACACCTCCACACCATTCCATACATTTCCTAAACCTGTACGCGGGACTCAAACCCGGGACCACATAATAAGGGAACCGCCGTAACATTCAACATTTCCATTGCTACTATGTCTCTTGGCATACCCCATTTGTGTTCTGTAATGGCTTTCCTCCTTTTTCTTATCTATTTACAATCAGTTAAACGTGAATAATATTGTCTTTCTCTCTGCAAAATACAGCATAATTCCCTTTTATCATTTGGCTTAATTATTTACTCTCTTGTTTATTACATATATCTACATACTTCTCTTTGGCGATTCTTTCTTTGTTTTTCGGTGTAAACGATGGCTTTTTATTTTATAACCCATTCCATATTTTCTGTTTATCTGCGCTTTCTTCGTATTTCTCAGTGGCTTTCAGAAACCTGTTCCATCTGCCTCTCTCTTCCTCGATATGTGGCCCATCCCTATTTTCGCCGAGGTTTCCTTTAACATCGTTACTTCTCCTCTGAATTATGCTGCACTGTTTCTTACCCATTTTAGAATATTCTTATATTCGCTTTTTGGTCACCTATACCATTCCACCCAAAAGTTAGGCACCAAAATTTCACGGAAAGTACACGTTTTGATGACCTATAAATCCAAGAAAAAGTGTTTTTAAATAAAGATCCGAGTCTCTGTGGGCAGCATAACTAAAAACTGAAATTCTTTTAAATACTAAACTACGTATTTAGTTGGGTATCTTCTAATATAATCTCACCCCAAACTACCCTTTACATAGAAGATTTTTCTAATGTCCGATTTTCTCAAAAATGGTTCTAACGATCTTGATTAAAATGCCATATTAAAGATATTCACCTTTCAGATAAAGTGTAAATCTTGAATTTTCTGGAAATAGTCACTGAAGACTACTTTATTCTGGATGAATTTTTCATAACTACTAAACCGTAAGAGATGGGCAAAAACTTAACTCACAAAAATGTAGAGCACGTTAAACCACACAATTTATGTTATATACATTTTTTTCGTGGAGTTGATCGTTTTTGAGATATTCCTTTTTCTTGGTTTCAGCTTTGAAAAACTTATACTTTTCTCATACAGGAATTTGTCGACTCCTGTCTATACAAACAAAGGAACATCAGTCACATAGTCACATAAGAATATTTCTGCTAATTTTTCTCGATTAGCATGAAATAAATAAAAGATAAGCTTATTAACAATAATAATTTACAGAGATATAGAGAAAGTCATATGAATGGAACGCATCAGGTTTTTACAAAAAAATTCGACCCAATTATTAGGAATTATACTTTTAAGGACTACCACGCTGCAGCACTGGTCTCCAGGGATTTAATTAAACATCAGCGTGGAACTTTGAAAAGGCCCAAATTAACGATGAAATACGCAGACAGAAATGTGACCAAGTCATTACATACAAATATAATAGAGGATCAAAGTACAAGGTATGTTCGTGATTTTTGCACAATATTCGCTAATGCTTTGCCTTTGTAACCTAAAATGAAATGAAATAAAATAGTTGTGTAACCGAAGTTTCGCTGCATTTCGCTACCGACTGATAAATGAACAAAAATGTAACCAACGATTCTCTTCTATTTGACAAAAAAACCGCAATGGCGTAATAAAGCAGAGTTGCTCCCCACGAACCGCAAAAAATGTAACAGTAGCTGCAGAGCGGAATGGAATTAGAAGCACTAAGCTACCTACGTTATGGGAGAAGTCAGTTTACACTGCCCGAGGAATTCAGACTAATTAACAGAAAAACATTTCTTTTCTTTTTTTTTTATCTTAACGTCCTTTAACCTGGTTGATCATATCGGACGATGGATGAAATTGGTGAAATGATGCTCAAATGATCTCGGAGTCCATGGAGCTTAAATTTACTCGACATTCGTCTTCTCAGGATAAGGGAAAACCACGAAAAGAACCTTATCCGGCTAACTCGGCCTAAGCGAGATTCGAACTCACGACCTTTAGAATGTGAGGCGGCACGCTACCACCGCACTACCTAGGCGGGTTAATTAAGACAAAAACATTCCCACAAAATTTAAAAACAAGAACTTCCATAGTTATGTGTAAAGTAATTATTATATACACATATTGCCTAAGCTAGTGGTATTAAAAATTTGTTGTGTTCCTACGCATGACTTTCTCTGCCCATTCTTATAAACAAATTATTATTAAAGAGTCTGATGTGTTCCATTCGCATGACTTCCTCTACATCTCTGCTACAATTTATTGTTAAAAACTTATTTTTCTACTTACTTCATGCTAATCGAGAAAAAATAGCATAAATGGTCTTATTACTTTTTTCCAGTTAAATAGAAGAGAAATAAGGGAGTACCATAGGCTAAAGCCATAGTCTGCTTGCTATTTACTTGAAGTTCCTTTGTTTGTATGGACAGGAGTACACAAATTTCCGTATGAGAAAAGTATAAGTATTTTAAATCTCAAACCAACAACAAGTAATATCTAAAAAAAAAAAAATGAATATAATGGAATACTCTAGGCTAAAACGATAGTCAAATCTTTTAAAAGCTGGTAGCCATGTGGATGAAATCGCTTCTTTGCATTGCCAGGAGTAGACAAATTTCCGTATGTGAGAACTTTTAAGTATTTTAAAATGGAAACCAATAATGAGAAATATCTAAAAAAAAAAAAAAAAAAGAAAAAAATGGAAAAAAATATATATGACATATGTGTATTTTAACGAAATCTATATTTTTTGTGTAGCAAGTTTTTGTTCTTCTCTTAGGGTTTACTAGTTATTCAAAATCCAGCAGCATTCATTAAGAATAAAGAAGTCTTCAGAGGCTATTGCCAGAAAATTTAAGATATACATTTTATTTGTCATGTAAATATCTTTAACACACGGTATTTTAATCAAGATTGTTATGGCCATTCTTGAAAACAAAACATTTTTCGAAATGTTTTCCATGCGAAGGATAGTTTGGGGTGGGGAAATTTTGCTCAAAATCTTCGTGTCGCATCGTTGGAAGTTTTATACTTACATTCAAAGTTTTATATTTTAACAACTTTTTGTTTTGAGTTATCTGTTCACTGACACACCGGCACACACACACCTTTTTCTAAAAATGCTTTTCTTGGATTCAGGGTACTCTAAGTTGTTTATTTCCAGTGATATTTCGGTATCAAATTTTTGGGTGGAATTCAATACTTGCCATGTATACGGTGTATATGGTACGTATAGAGAAAGTAAAACTTATTATTTTTTGGATACAAAGGGCACTAAAATGTGTGTATTTCCGGTGAAACCTCAGTATCTAATTTTTGGGTGGAGTGCAATGCCTTTACTATGTACTATGTACTAAGTAGAGAGAGTTATTCCTTGCTTATTATTGGTTAAATAGGTTTACTATCGGAAATTTCCTGAATTAATTAAAAAACTTAAAATATTTACGAATTTCTTATTGAGTCTTGACAAATAGCTTGCATTATCAACAAGTCTTAACATTTTATTTTATGTCAATATATCTTAATAGTTTATATGGTTATATTTATACGCATATTAAGGATTTTTTAATGTACATTAAAGGGATTAATAGAGTATAGACTTCCAGCTCGAAGACTTGACTACTTTAGGGTAGCTACCTAATTTCACTTTCTCTTCTAAGTACTTTGTACGTGCATAGTAGGTAGAGAGAATTAGTATCCACTAAAAATGAGATACCGAGATTTCAACGAAAATAAATGTTTAGGACCCCTGAAATATTTTAGAAAAACAGCCTCTGTGTTTGTTTGTGTGTATATGTGTTTGTTTGTGTGATTCTATGGGTAGCATCAAACTCAAAAATCTAAAAATTTAACTAAAAGGTTAAATACCAAACTTATTATTTATGTTTAATATGTACTTCCAATTACTTACTTCTAACGGTGTGACATGAAGAATTTCAAGAAAATCGTTTTACCATAAACTACCCTTTGCATGTTTATTTTCTCAAAAATGGCTCTTAATGATTTTGATTAAAATTCCGCATATTAAAGATATTTATATTCCAAATAAACTGTATATTTTGAATTTTCTGAAGACTTCTTTATTCTATATGAATTTTACCGAAATTTGCTTAACTGTTAAACCGTAACAGACAGACAAAAATTTAGTGCACAAAAATGCAGATCTCGTCAAAACACGCAATTTATGTTCTTTAGGTTTTTGTTGTGAAGGTAAGCGTTTCCAAGATATTCCTTGTTTTTGCCATTAATTTACAGTACTTGCAATTCTGAAAGAGACCGGTTGGATGAAATGAACGTA
Organism: Hymenopus coronatus; assembly: GCA_030762935.1. NCBI lineage: Eukaryota > Metazoa > Arthropoda > Insecta > Mantodea > Hymenopodidae > Hymenopus > Hymenopus coronatus. The sequence goes on along the minus strand of CM060898.1, from coordinate 97,948,929 downwards.
CAGGAAGTTTGGGGGAATGAAGAAACCTCCCCAGCCAAGAGGCCCGGAAAAAAAATCCGAAAAAACTCGTGGGTCCGAGAAGTCGGTCGCGGGAATCGATCCAACGACCTCCCAAATGCCAGTCTTAGACGAAACGCCTGAGCTCGGTGATTGGTTGTACGAAAGAGACATATGTGGAGGGACAAATCTTATTCAATTTAACGTTTAGCAGGTAGATTCATTCGTTAGAAGAAACATTACGGTTGTACGACAGTGGATCTATATACTGAAATCAGCGCCACTTGAGTTTAAATAGTGCGAAACTATTTTGCAACAACCCATGGGTTGGCGTTTTATCTCTACTACATTTAACTTTATATGCCCTTGCTAAGAGACGTGTGTTTCTTTAGAGGTGTATAAAACTTTACAGTTAAACAAAGAGTTAATAAAAGTCTCAGTGCACCATAATGAAAGAAAGAATGTGAGGGAGGAAGGAGAGGATAAAAGAGAAAAGGAAAGAAGTAAGAGAAGGGAGGAAAGTGTGAAAAAGGAAAAAAGGAAGGAAGGAATGAACAAGAAAAAAAAGAAAAAAGAAAAGAACAAGAGAAGGAAAGAAGGAAGTAAGGAATGAAGGAAGAATGAAATGCAGAAAGGAACAAAAGAAGAAACGAAAAAATAAAGAGAAGTAGTAAGGAAAGGAAGGAAAGTAAGAAAGTAAGAAAGGAAGAAACAGAGAAAGTAAAACAGAGAGAGAGAGAGAGAGAAAGGAATAAAGAAAAATAATGAACCAAAGAGATAAAGAAAGTAGCAAGGTGGGAGGGAAGGAGGAAAGTAAAGAAGATAAGAATACTACCTATACAAAACACTATCGAGCTACAAATTTAAAAGGATATCTGTTCAATGAAACTGAGTCTCTTACACGCTGTTTCATTTGGGCTGCTCGCAGCTGTTTACTGTAACAAATCTTACTTGGGAACAAATACTAACAGCAGTTTAAATAATGCCAATATAAGCTTTTTACTCTCAGTAGTCAACCTACATAAAACTTATAAAACACACGCAAGAAAAAAGAACATAAAAGTCAAAATTAATATACAAAGGAGCAGAAGCATTTGTCTGGTTTGATGTTATCATAATCTTATTATTATGGGTATATTTTGTTAATGTTTACTTTCTCTGCATACTACATGATGCGTATGTAGGGAAGGTTGGCTTTACCCTAAAATTCGATAACAAATTTCACTTCAAATATTCGTTTTAGGGTCCCCTATTAAAAACAGCATTTCCAGAAAAAGGTCCATGTGTGTGTGTGTGTGTGTGTGTGTGTGTGTGTGTGTGTGTGTGTGTGGGCACGATAACTCAAAAAATGAAAAGACGGTGAAATACCAAACTTAGTATCTAAGATTAGTATCTTTCAAGGATGCAACAAGAAGTATGCATTCCTTTACATGGAAACATTTTCGAAATGTTTGGTCTTGTCGAAACTGGCTCTACGATCTTTGTAAATATGCCGTATATTAAAGATATTTACATGACAAATAACATGTAAATTCTATTATTTTCTGGGAACAGCCTCTGAAGTACTCTTCACTCTGGATAAAATTTGCCAAATATTGCATAACTGCAGCTGACCATTGTTTCGATATTCCTTTTTATTGATTTCAATTGTAAAATATTTAAGATTTTTACATACGGGAATTTGTAACTCCTGAAAATGCAAAGAAACGGATTTCAACCACATGGAAATCAATTTTTAAAAATTTGACAATCGCTTTAGCCTAGTGCATTCTCTTATTTCCCTTCTGGTTACAAGCAAGCAGTAAGGCCATTTCTGCTAATATTTATCTCGATTATCATGAAGTAAATAGAAGAATAAACTTTTTAACAATAATATTTTACAGAGATGTAGAGAAAGTCATGCGAATGGAAGACATTGTATTTTTCAACCAAACGACTGTAGCACCGTTTTATTTGCGCAAGAATAAACATAGGTGAAAATACTATTTATCTGATGGTGCTTTTACTCCATGATTAATCTTAGAGAGAATTAATGAATATGTGAATTCGCTATTTTTTTGTATTTCTTTGAATCCGAAAAAGTTCACATAATAATCATTATTGTTACGATGTAACAATGATCGTATTTTAACAATGTTAAAGCTATTACAGTTTCGCTAAGACAGATTATAGGTGGCCTCTCGAGTATTTATAAGCATATCATAAATTAAATAGTTAATCCTATGAAATGCACACATTTTAGGAAATTTTAAGTATTATAAAATTAAAACCAATAACAAGGAATATGTTGGAAACAGAAAATTGCGTATTTAAGCGAAATCTGCAGCTTTTAATTTAGTAAACTATTGTCCATCTGATTTAATTATTTTTTCACACAAGCCGTGTGTAGGACATGAGTTGAATATGTAGAGTCAGACTGAAAAATTCAATGCCATATGCGGTTTTTGAACCACGGATCTCCCGGTCTTGTGTAAAAAAAACAATTAAACTAAAATCCATTGACCATAATAGTTGGCTATACTATGAATCCTGGGACTAAAAGTACTTACCACATTGTAAGTCGCTATTGGGGTTGTCATCTCAAAATAATTTGAGATCACCTTGTAGTTTACCGGGAAACATGCAAGTCAGTTGAGAAATGCAATGCTCTATCGGCATGTTCTCATGGTAGCTCAGCGGAAGAGCAACCGGCTAAAGACCGGTAGATCCGTGTTTCAAATCCCGGCTAGGCATTTATTTTTTTTTTTTTTTTGGTAGTGTTTAACGCCCGCTTTAACTACTAATGGCACCGCAGGCGGTCTAGGCATTTAATTTTTCAGTTCTGATTCTACTTATCCAACTTCTGTCCATCTCTTCTTACTTTTTAACAGTTTTGCAAAAGTCATTTAGATAAATGAGGACTTAAGATATACATTTTGTTTGTCATGTACGCATCTTAAGTAGCAGTATTTTAATCAAATTTGTTAAGAGCCGTTTTTTAGAAAATCAAAACTCTCGATTTTTTTTTTTTCCCATGAAAAGGTTAGTTAGGGTGGGGGATTTTCTTGAAAGTCAGCCTGTCCTTTCGCTGGAAGATGCTAAACTTAAATAATAAGTTTTGTATTTAACCAGCTTTTTGTTTATTCAGTTACCGCGTTTACACACACTCACGCGCGCGCCTAATGCTTTTTTTTTTTTTTTATTTTTTTTTTTATTTTTTTTTTATTTTTTGGGAAGTAGAAGACCCTAAAACGTGTATTTCCAGTGAATCCTCGGTATCAATTTTTTAGCTGGAGTACAACACCTTCTCTACCTACTATGTATATTATACATCGGTAGAGAAAGTAAACAAAAGCTCATGTTTCAATTCACGTGAATTTCTTTACATTTCTGTAACAAATTATTGGTTAAAAGCTTATTCTTTTGTCTACTTATGCTAATCGACAAACATTAGCAGAAATAGTGATATTACTTGCTTCCTTTTAAGTATAAGGTAAAAACGGGACTATATCAGGTTAAAGGTATAATCAAATCTTTTGCAAGCTTGTTGCTATGTGATTGAAATTCGTTTCTTGCATGTCCAGGTGTTGGCAAATTTCCGTATGAGAAAAAGCTTAAGTATTTAAAACTGAAGCCAATAACAAAAAAGATTGTCAATTCCACGAAAAAAATGTGTATGATATTAATTGTGTACTTTAACGAGATCTAAATATGTTTGAAATACTTTTTTGTGTATCTGTTAACGGTTTACCAGTTATTCGAAACTCAGAAAAATTCATCCAAAATAAAGACGTCTTCTTTGGCTATTCCCCAAAAATTTAGGATATACATTTTATTTTTCATGTAAATATCTGTAATATAAGTTATTTTAATAAAAGTCGTTGTAGCCGTTTTTGAGAAAATAAAAAAAAATGAAATTTTCTCTATGCAAAGGGTAGTTTCGGATGGAATGGTTTTCCTCAAAGCCCTCTTGTCGCGTTTTTGGAAGATAGTTAACTTAATATTATTTTTGTATGTAACTGACTTTTTGTTCTCGAGTTACCGTGTTCGTCTGTGTCGCGTGGACCTTTTTCTGATGTTATTTTTTTCGGATACAGGATGCCTTTAACGTGTATTTTCAGAGAAATCTGGGTATCTATTTTTGGGTGGAATGCAATACTTTATCTACCTACTATTCACATTGTAATTTGGTAGGGAAAGTAAACATACAGAGGCTAAAACAGTTTCATTCACTTACCAAAATACCCAAAAAGCATTGGAGAGGAGACAAATGTATTCCCCTCGACTAAAGGAAGATGATTACTATAAAGTTTTACTAAGTTCGTAGTATATCTGCAAGAGGGAATACTTAGCGAAGCCGTCGAGAACATTTTCACTTTCGGATGTAATTCACTTCATAAGCACGTAGTTACCGCAACTTAACTCCTCCACAGAGTAGCAAAATCTATCTTGGTTAATGGAACCACGAGAGGAAGTCTGCTGACGAAAAGAAAACACATAAGATATGTACAAAAGTATTGTCAAATACGAATGCATAAAGTATTTGTATATTGTCATGTATGTGATTGACGAGTATTTTTAAATTAGCTTATTGTTTGTTTTAAGTCCCATTATTTTAAATGTTTTAGAATCCATTTAATACAATCTTATAAATTTCTGTATTTCTTAACAACCGGATTCTTGGGTTTCCTTTGTTATTATAACCGGATGTATCTTCCTCTGAATAATGGAACATTTTACCACATTTTGCAACTTATGAGCTTCCGTGGGCTTTCAACCACTTCCTGGAACCTACGTGACATTTCGTAGGCTTGGATAGACTTTAATCCCAAGCACGTCATGTTGGAAGCACTGTCTTATCTCTTAAATACTGTATTTGATTGGTGGATTTATTAAGAGCCTGGGCGTAGACTCGGAGGAATCCCCTGGAGACAATTGTCTAGTATAAAATTGTCTGGAATCCTGAATTCGGGGCGCTTTTGATACTCAGTACTTGACAGAGGCAGACTCGCTGCCCGAGGGACGTCCGAGGCTCCACCCCGGGTCACCGGCTACCATACCGACACACATCTTTCTTCTCGTCGAGCTAATCAAATAAAAAGGTAAAAATCTTTTATTGCATATTAAGTATTTTGCTGTAACTTAGTAATTCTTGCCTTCGGTATTCTGAATTAGTTCTCGCTCGACACGGAACGCCTGACACGCTTAAGTCTTGTTTATTGTAATTTATCTTACTATTTTATTATAAAGCATATTTGCCTTTCGCTATTTGTCAATATATATATTATATTATCAGGATTCCCTTTGCGTTGTTACCATTGCTGTACCATCTACCTTCCTTTTACCACCCACAAATAGCTATTCCCCACGTCGTAGAATTATGTTCGCGACAATATCATCAAAGATTCTGCTGAATAGGGAATTACACTGCATAAAATGACTCAGGTACACTGCAGATTGAAAACTGTCCTTCCTGTTTAATGCCTCTTCTAACCTATAGTAGAACAGGATAGGATCTTGTCGGAGGGGACTCGGCACCGAACCTGAGATTATTATACCTACCCGCACTAGGTGAGGGGATACACCGGGCGGAGGGAACCAGGAGCAGTGAAAGGGTCCCTGTAGTTTACAGATTGAAACGCCCTGGCAGATATACAGGTAGATGATCCTTCGCCCCCATTAGGAGTGGCATCCCGGCAACCAACCGAAATCGGGTGACGGAGATATTTACTCAGAGCACCCTTTTCGCCTACCACGTCGCACCATGCACCATCGCTGACCCTTCCAATCCTGAAAGAGGCCAACGAGATGAAGGATGAATGAAAACAGTGGAAACGACATGGAGGGACAGGAAATTCGGGGGATGAAAGAAACCTACCCAGAATTTGCCTGGCTACCCAGGTATCCCCGAAATGACCCATGGGCTATGTAGGCCGGCCACGGGAAGTGAACCCGGACCTCCCGGACGCGCCACAGACGAAACCGCCTGAGCCATACCGCTCAGTAACGTCAAAGGAAATATTACTATCCATCAAGCAATTCGATAGCGAAATTTCATGGCATACACTTTGAAGTCCCTGAATAAAATAATTTGAAGTGTTCCATTCACTTGACTTTCACTATCCATCCTACAAACAAAATACTTTTCCAAAAGATTATTCTAGGAACTACATCATGCTAAGCCAGATAAATATTAGCAGACGCGCCTCATAAGTGGAAGGGAAATGAGGGATTACACTGGGCTAATGCTAGAGACAAATGGTTTAAAAGTTGTCGCTATGCGATTGTTATTCGAATTCGGTTTCCATTGCTTGCTAGGAGTAAATAAAAGAGAGACGAATGAGCGATGACATCCTGTTTGAGTAAATAAAATGTATATGTGTTTTAACGGGATGTAAATCTCATTAAAACACAGAATTAATTTTATATACTTTTTTTTTTTTTTTTTTTTGTAGAGCTAGAAGTTTTCTATTAACTCTATTGGTTTCAATTTTAAGTCACTTAAACTTTTCTCAAACGCGAAGGTATCTTTCTTCTCATTTTTAGTTCGCTTACTCCTGGCAAGCAAAGATAATGGAATTTCAATTTTTTAACATAGTGACCGGTTTTTAAAGGACTTGACTGTCGCTTAAGCCTAGTATATTCCCCTATTTCCCTACTACTTACAAGAAAGAAAGTAATGACACTAATTCTGTTTCTGTTTATCTTAATTAGCATTATATAGATAAAATATTAACGTTTTGAATAAAAGGTTTGTTTGTGGAACCGCTAGAGAAAGTCATATGAATGGAACACATCAGTTGGTTTTAAATTTATGATTTATTGTATAAGCTAAATCTCCTTGTGCCAGAAGCTAACGGGAGGGCTGCAGGTCAAGTCGGTTCCCTACAGATATGTATAGATGAAGCTGCTCTTATTCCTACTTACCTTTAAAAGTAACTAGTTCTGCCACTGTTGTATTTTGCATGCCGAACAGATGGAATGGGGAGACGTTACATTTCCCTTCTGTTTATCAGCTCTGAGATTCGGTTAAAAAAATAATTTTTAAACAATGTTATTTAAATATAAACATTTCATTTGCGGCTAGTAAAATAATTCATGAGGACTAGTTTGTAACGACATTAAAAAGGGGGCGGGATTCAAGATTTGAACTAGAGTTACAATAACATTGAGATACAGGAGACTTTGATAATAAAATCAGCAGTATTATCTTTAGCAGTCTGTCATATAAGCACCCATCAATCAGTTTCCTTGCTGACTTCTGGAGTAATTTACGGATTATTACGCTTCCCGTGGGTGTAATTCGGTTAGGAATTAAATACCTTTGCGAGGCCAGAGTTCTCTCATCATGCTCCGAGTTGCTGAACAGTAGTCTGCACAATATATTGGCAGTAGTTATATACTCTTCGTCGGAAGGTAGGCCTTAGCTGCAATGGTTACGTTCATTCCAAAAAGATGCGCTTATTAACTCCTGTTACAGTACATGTTATATCAATAGGATCGCTGTCATATGTTCTGCAACGTAAATTATAATGAATGAAGGCTAAATGAACGGCTTAAGCTACAGAAAAGGGTCCACAACAGTTATAAAGAGATCAGAAGCGGAGAGGGATACATATGGGATATTATACCTAACAAGTTTTAACGCAGCAAGCGGGCGCAATGATTGTAGTTCAACTGGTTAATTTCATGTTTCCTGATTACCTCCAACATATCAGCGGTTCGAGTACCACAGTCTGCGTGCACTTTTTTTCTTTATGTATTATCCATCGAGGCGCAAAGTTAGTTCAGTGTTTGTCACTAATAATTTTAGGTGTAAATAAAAAGGTATACGAATGAATAACAAACGAAAGTTCATTTTACGTGTTCTTCAGTCTTCGATCCTTAATTTTCTTTATAATTATTTTGAAAAAGAAACTTCATTAAGCCTTTAAACAATAAAGCATAAAGTTAATAAAAACAATTTCAAACTACTAGAATTCCTAACATTTTATCGATTTTCTTCGTAGTTGGTGAACGTTTCATCACTAAGTTTCATTTCGCAAACACTTTATCTAACGGATATTGAGAAGTTTGTTAAGTAATGGGCATTAAACCTAATGTTCTATTCAACTTAGAAGTATTAGTGAATATCTATGTATTTGGCACAATTTGTAATTGTCAGCCTAGATATTTTGTGTATTTTTCGTTTTGGAGATACCCTGAAAATGGGTCTGGTTATGTAGTATTATCTGAAATACCAATATTAGTTTTAAAACATTGTAATACTACCTGCATATTTAGAACAAACTGAATGAATAGGCCTCCATTTTCAGTTGTGTTTCCTGTAACTGGATTGGTTAAGTTAGAATAAACATAAATAAACAGAACAACAATAAAAGAAACAAATTAGCAAGTTAAAAGGTGTTCCGATATCCCATCTAGCTTTGTGTCAAAACTGGCTGAAAGGAGGCGGGGACAAAATTTGTCAATGTTTGGTAAGCTTCGAACCTGAATCGAGCATATTGGAACTCATGCTAACACCATGCGTTAGTCATATTCACTACTATTCAACTATAACCTATAAGCTTTAGTCTATAATGTTTGTCGGGAACTATGTTTTCAGGTTAGGCTGTAATCTGCGGGTTGCATAAAACCAAAGAATAAGGGACAGGTGAACCACCTTGTGTAGTGGTCACACAAAGCTTCAAAACCACATCAAAGATTGACAAAGTATAATCGTTCTGGAAATTTCCGAAACAGTACGCCTAGCTTGGAATTCTATAGAGCGGAGCTCGAAAACTTCGCAATGCAAGAAAACTCCAATGTGTTCCACTTATATGATTTTCTCTACTTATTCTGTAATAAACTATGCCTTTACTCTCATGATTACTTCATGCTAATTACGATAAACATTAGCAGAAATTGTCTTATCTCTTTATACGTAGAAGGGAATAAAGGGGTGTATGATGTGTTCAGTTCACATGACTTTCTCTACCTATTCTATAAGACTATTCTTGCAAATGTTTATTCTTCTATTTACTTCATGCTGATCAATATAAAATTAGCAAAAATAGTCTTATTACTAAAATACTTCTAAGTAGAAGGGAAATTAGCGAATACGCTAGGCTAAAGAGACAGTCAAATGTTTTAAAAGCCGGTTACTATGTGGCTAAAATTCAGTTCTCTTTGCATGGTCATGAGTAAAACAAAAGAAGAACTAATGACAAACTCCAATTTAAGAAAAATTCTTAAAATTAAAACTAGTTACAAGAAATACTCGGAAACGGTTAACTTCACAAAAAAGATGTGCATGACAAAAGAAGTACATTTCTGTGCAGCGAGTTTTTTGGTTTACCAGTTATGCACAAGTCATAGAATGAGCAGGACTCCAGAGGCTATTCTCAACAAATTCAAGGCATATATTTAATTTTTTATTTATAATTTGTTTTATTCAAAATCGTTTATGAAATAAAAAAAATCGAAAAATCTTCTATGTAAAGAGTAGTTTAAACTAAACATAGCTACCAATGTTGGCATATATGGGACTTTTGGCTATTGAGCTATGCTGCACACACACATACATACATGGACTTTTATCTAAAATTGCTTTTTATTTAAGGGAGATCAAAGCAGGAATTATGGTAAAATCTGAGAATTTTAAGCGGAATACAATACCTGCTCTACCCTATGCATGCACGTTAGTTGGTAGAGCAAGTAATTAATATTCTTCATACAAAAGGCTCAATTATTTTTCTAAATATACGAAGAGCTCTCTGCTAAAGGGGGCAATGTTACATTTTGACATTTTTCTTAAAATTAATTTTAAACTACATATGCTGGAAATTCTTAGATTTTTGACATAACTGAATGTACCTTCCTTTAATGATACGTAATAAAGAAAATATTTTCATACTCTATGTTTATTATGAATATATTTATTACTTTCTCTAGAAAGCAGTATGTATAATGTGCATAGTAGGCAGAGAAGGTATTGCATTCTAATCGAAAATCTATATCAATGTATCATCAGAAATACTCTTAAGGCCCACTGAATACCAAAATTTCAGTTTTAAAAACGATTGCTGGTTTGAGCACGCGCGCGTGTAGGTTTTGGTCGTTGGAACTACATAACTCAACAACGGAATATTCGAGAAATACTAAAATTAATAATTACTGTCAGGTTCAACATATTAAAAGATGAGGCACGAAAATATTTGATAAAATATTCATTCCCAAACACCATTCATGAAGACATTTTTTCAAAGTTTTCGAACTTCTCAAAGTCGAATTTCAATCGCATCACATAGCGATAGCTCTTAAAAATTTTCCCTTATGTCACTTCTGCTTACATGGAAGCAAGTAATAAAACCACTTCTGCTATAGTTTACATCGATTAGAATTATGTTGATTAAAGAACAATCCTTTGCAAAAATAGCTTGTTTTCAGAACAGGTAGGGAAAGGGCTTGTTCATTCAACACATAAATTTCTATTTTCTCTATACGTACTATCTACATAGTGTATAGAGAAGATATTACACTCCACCCAAAATTTCGATACTGAGATTTCACCGGGAATATATGTTTTATGGTCCCCTGAATCCAAAAAAAGCATTTTCACAAAAAGGTCCCTGTGTGTGGCCCGCCCGTGTGTCTGTGAACACGATAACTTTAATTTTAGTATCTTCCAGAGATGCGACACAAAGATTTTGAGAAACCCTCTCCCACCCCAAACTACCCTATACATGGAAATATTTTCGAAAATTTTGATTCTCTACAAAATGGCTCTAACGATTTTGATTAAAATATCATATAATAAGGAAAAAATGTTTATGGCGTGTTATTTATGGACGCTCTTTAACTACTGTGGTTCTCAGCGTCCCATTCTAACTTGGACGTGAAAGACCGCTTAATTTTGCTCAGAGGCCTCTCTATTAGGCTTGAGGTTCTTTTACGTGCCGTAAATCTACGATACGGGACCAACGGCTTTACTTCCCTTCCGAAGGAAGCCATGCTAAGGATTTTTACGCCGGAAAAAATCCATCGTCCTCCACCGGGTTTGAACCCGCGACCTTGGATATATGAAGTCAGCATTACACCACGGAGGGTGACACATAATAAGAATATTTACCTGACAAATAAAATGTATATCTTGAATTTTCTGGGAATAGCCTCTGAAGACTACTTTATTCTGGACGAATTTTACGGAAGTTTGCACAACCGCTAAACGGTAAGAGATGCACAAAAACTTACCATACAAAAAATGTAGAGCACTTTAAAACACAGAATTTATGTTATATGCACTTTTTTCATGGAGTTGATCGTTTTTGAGATACTTCTTGGTTTTTGTTTGAGCTATAAAAAAAAACTTATACTTTTCTCCCATAGGACTTAGTCAACTCTTATCCATACAATCAAGGTACTTCAATCACATAACAACCAGCTTTTGACTATCCTTTTAACCTATGGTACTCCCTTATTTCGCTTCTACTTACAAGGAATCAAGTAAAAGATTATTTCTACTATTTTTTTTTTTCAATTAGCATGAAGTAAATAGAAACATAAACTTTTTAACAATAATTTGTTGCAGAGATGTAGAGAAAGTAATGTGAATGGAACACATCAAATTTTTTTATTTAAAACGAAATGTGTAATGCAGCTGTTTCTGCAAATTTTAATGAACACCAAGAAACAATAACCGATGTGTTATATGAACTTGTCTTTTTCTACTCATTCTTTAACAAATTATTATTTAGGAAACGTATTCTTTTAACTACTTCGTATTAATACAGATTAGAGTTTGCAGAAATTCTTTTATTACATATTTATTTGTAGACAAAAACAAGGAATATTTTGGCTTAAGCAATACTAAGAACTGGCTGCTGTATGATGACGTTGAAATTCGCTTCTCTTTGCTTGGTTAGGAGCATGAAAAGCGAATAGTGGTAAATGATTTCAGGAAAGTATAATTATTTTAAGATTAAAACCAATAATATGGAATATCTCGAAATTGGCTAACTTCCACAAAAATGCATGGAATAAGCTATGTGTTTTAAAAAGTTATATTTTTTCTTTGTGTTTCGTCCATCTCGTACGATTTATCGGTTATGCAAAACTCATTCCGAAAAAGATAATCAAAGGTTATCTCCAGAGCACTTAATACCTTGTTTTCGTTATGGAAACGTTTTAAACATATTGAAATCTCTTGACAAAAGAATCATAAACCTAGTGAATAAGCATATATCTTGAAATTATAATGAAACGGTTAAATTCCCTTATTAACTTAAGTTATTTAGTTAACTAAACCTCTAAAAGAAAATGTTTAAACCCAAATAAAAATAAACAATTTAAAGACAGAGGTAAAAATTTCCTTCATGCTAAGTACATTCGAAATGTTTTAAAGTAAACATAGTTTGGGGTGCTGGGATGTTCTTGAAGCTTTTTGAGGTAAGTGTCGGATCGGTTTATGAGGGATGTGTTAAGTGATTTTCTTAGGAGATTATAAACTTAAATACCAAGTTTTTATTTGAGTTATGCTACGCATCCATCCACCATAAATAAAACTATTTCTTATACACACGAACCTTTTTTTTAAAAAGAAATTAATAATTCAGAGGACCCCATCACTTATATTTGCGCTGAAATCTCGGTATCCTATTTTTTCTCTATCTTGTATGGTTGAGGTATGTTAGTGGTAGAAAAAGTAAAGAACTTTATACAAAAAATCTGATGTGTTCCATTCACATTACTTTCTCTATACATCTCTGCAACAAGTTGTAGTTAAAAAGCTTATGCTTCTATTTACTTCATGCTAATCGAGAAACATTAGCGGAAATAGTCTTATTACTTGCCTCCTTGTAACTAGAAGCGAAATGAGGCAGTACCATAGGTTAAAATGATAGCCAAAAGCTGATTGCTATGTAACTTAAGTTCCTTTGTTTGTATGGACAGGAGGTAATAAATTCCTGTATGTTTTTCAAAGCTGAAATGAAAAAAGAGGAATATCTTAAAAATGATCAACTCCACAAAAAGCATTTATGTGACATAAATTGTGTTTTATCTTGAGCTACATTTTCTGTGTAGTAAGTTTTTGCCCATCTCTTACGGTTTAGCAGTTATGCAAAATTCCGTAAAATTCCTCCAGAATAAAGTAGTCTTCAGAGTCTATTCCCAGAAAATTCAATATATACATTTTATATGTCAGGTAAATATCTTTAATATACGAAATTTTAATCAAAATCGTTAGAGCCATTTTTTAGAAAATCAACATTTTCGAGAAAAAAATTCCCTGTAAAGGGTAGTTTGGGTTGGGAGGATTTTTCTCAAAATCTTCGTGTAGCACCCCTGGAAGATACTAAACTTAAATACCAAGTTTGGTATTTTATCGATATTTCATTTTTGAGTTATCGTACACGCACACACAGACCTTTTTCTGAAAATGCTTTTTTTTTTGGTTACAGGTGACCCTAAAACATATATTTCCGGTGAAATCTCGGTATTGAATTTTTGGGTGGAGTACAATACCTTCTCTACACACTATGTACACAGTACATATAGAGAAAGTAATAGTTTTGCAGTCCCCTCCCACGCTTATAAACAAAAGAGGGTGGTGAAAGTCATTCCTTTACACAGACTAATTTTGATTGCAATAAATTTTTGATGTCACATACTTGCTCATAGCCCCCAGCAACTTTGCCCAGCTTATAAATGTTGGCATAATATTCCTTGAAATGTGTATTTTATTTTCATTTCAACTTAAAAAAGGTAAAAACAGAAGATGCTAGAACCACACACATCAGAGGTATGGAAACAAGCTCCAGGATTGAAACATATATGTGTGCCCGAAAGGAATATAAACAAAGAGCTTTCGACCATACAGCTAATTTCCTCTCTCTTCTCGCTCTCTAGCCCTCAGGAAATATGAACCCTGAACGTAATATGTATCGTAAAGGACAAAGAAATTATGTCCGTTTTTACACACTGTGCAGTTACGACAGTGACAAACCACATGAAATTTTTCAAACTTATATAGTAAGCAAGTCGCTAGAGCAGGACGAATACGATTATACATTTTGGTTTACCCTAACGTTTCGTGCGTTATGAAACATTCACAATGCAATCGCAGACGTAATGTAGTATAAGCGCAAGCGCGAGGGAAGAGCATTCACAAACAATGCACTCGTAATCGCAACGCAAGAAGTTGTCACGGGTTTCTAGAAGCGCAAGTAACAAGCAAATATCTTCCAAGCTCTCCGCAATTTACAAACTGAATAGCATAACCAACAATACCACATAAGAAAATTCACTCAATCTTTTACAAAATAAATACATTACATACTAACAACTGACGCTCGCGGCAGTGACGTCACAAAAATTGCTCATTCAAAATTATTGAATGGAATATTATATGGTAGTTCCCGTTTTTCACACGGCAGAATTAATAGAGCCGATGTGCAGTAATACCGAAAATAGAACAAGTATAGACACTGTATTAAGTGATAAAGCTACCCATTTAATGAACTTAGAATTATCTCTTTGTGTCTTAAATTTATGAGAAGTAATAACCTCTTGAGGGAGATTAGAGATTGCGCGGCACGGCCCCATAGAAAAGCCCTGTAAAATCTTATAGTGCGGTCGTCTGTTGTTGATTTCATAGGTAATGCATAGAGAAAAGAAGCAGACTTCGTCCTCTTTGCACGCAACGCAAGGATAAAGTTTGGAGTCTGCGAGCTCTTGCGTTGCATTGCATTGCGTTGCATTGCGTTTCTATGTGAATGCTTACATTAAATTATAGGAATCCAAACTCTTGCGCTTATATTGCGTCTGCGCATGCATTTCATTGTGAATGCAGCATAACTCCGGCGGGCTGCTCTGTGGCATTTGTCTTATTTTGCATGTGTGTGTAACCACAGGGCCGAAGGTGAACAAGCGCAAATAATTTGGTATTTAGTAGACAACAATACGTATAACACATACGTGTATCTCATTCTGTCCGCTTACTAATAGCATTGACATAAATGAAGCATAAATTACATGGTGTAATATGCTTTGAACGGCCCTGAGCTATAATGGGCAGGACATACGAAGCTCAATTGTGTGATCTCTTACGTAAACAACAGAAAGTCTAAACTGATAAATACTAGCCATCTTAAAAGCATCGTGAAAGTTTCCTCATGAGCATAACTTTAGAAAATAGCGAAAAAACTGCAAATACTGGATCATGACATCCCTCTCAAACGTTGATGCAAAGATTTGAATTTATTTACCTCCAGCCTATATATGCCCTAGTGTCAGAAAGTTTAAACTCGCCTTATTATGTGCTAAGAAGAAAAGATTAAACCTCCTACTGTAATCAGGAAAATAAAACTTAGAGCTCATATTGATGCAGGTCTAAAAATGATTTTTTAACCTATAGTGTTACAAGTCAATTGAAAATTTTAATTCCTGTTGGTACAGCAATGCTTATTGTAGCTCCTGTAAAATAAGCTCGTGCATCTACCTCTACCCCTACTGAAAAAATATGATGGGCTCACACTAAAAATCGTAATAGTTTGCGAGAAAATAAGGTTTAACTTTGGTAATGGATATTAATAAGCATGCTCCTATGCATTTATAGCTTCAGTGTCCCTTTCTTATATCGGTACTAATACGTTCCGCTTGCTTTAAAAGCAACTATGTAAACAGGATTCATACTTCAGGGCTAATTTTGAGCATAACTATTTAATACTGTTTATGCTGTAAAAATCTGATGTGTTCAATTCTCTTCAGCTCTGCAAAGTTTTGCTAAAAGCGTATGTTTCTATTTACTTCATGCTAACCGAGAAAAAATTAGAAGAAATAGTCTTATTACTTGCTTCCTCGTGAGTAGAAACGAAATAAGGGAGTACCATAGGTTAAAATGATAGTCAAAAGCTGGTTGATATGAGATTGAAGTTCCTTTGTTTGTATGGACATGAGTTGACAAGTTCCTGTATGAGAAAATATGTTTTTAAACCACAAACCAACTCCACGAAATATGTATATAACATAAATAGTGGGTTTTGACGTATTGTACATTTTTTGTGTTGTAAGCCTTTTTCAATCTCTTACGGTTTAGCAGTTATACAAAATTCAATAAAAATCATCCAGAATAAAGAGGTTTTTAGAGATTATTCCCAGAAACTTCCAAATATACATTTTATTTCTCATGTAAGTATCTCAAATATAAGAGATTATAATCAAAATCATTAGAGCCATTTTTGAGAAAATCAAAATTTTCGAAAAAATGTTCCATGTAAAGGTTTAGTTTTGGGTGAAGGGATTTTCTTGAAAATCTTTGTGTCGCATCCTTGGAAGATACCAAACCGAAATACCAAGTTTGGTATTTAACAGTCTTTTAGCGCTTTTAAGCTTCGCTGTCTACAGACACACACACACCCACGTGAGCGCGCGCGCACACCACTGACCTGTTTCCAAAAATGTTTTTTTTTATGGATTCAGGGGGGCCCAAAACATGTGTTTCCGGTGAAAACTCTGTATCGAATTTTTGGGTGGAAAGCAATACATTATCCACACACTATATACGTATAGTATGTATAAAGAAAGTAAAAATATAAATATTTGGCAATGAAAATTGAGTAATCTTTTTATAGCCTTTATAACCTTTATTAGCGGTAAATGTGACACAATAGATCTACAAGAAGATTTAAACAAAATTCAACTCTGGGCAAAATATAATAAAATGGAGATAAATCCAAACATATGTAAAACAATTATATTTTCAAGGGCAAGAATAGTAGAAAACGTAATATATAAATTAGACAATAAGAAAATACTCAGAGTAAATAGCACCAGATATTTAGGGGTAATACTAAATCAAAGATTGGAGTGGGAGGAACATGTAAACACGATCACTGGGAAGGCGTGGAAAGCGTTGCATTTCGTAATGAGGATTTGAAAACGCAGCAATGGAAAGTCGCGAAATTTGGCATATACTTCTTTAGTTCGACCAATATTAGAATATAGTGCTGGGATCCGTATCGGGTGGGGCAAAAACTGGCACTAGAGAGAGTTCAAAAAAGAGCAGCTAAATTTATAGACATAAGTAAACGATTCGAAAATCATACCAGCACTGCTACTTCCTGGGAAACACTAGAAAAACGTAGGAGACGAGCAAGGCTATGTGCAAGTTTTAGAGTCTATAAGGGGGAACCTGCATGGAAAGACATATCCAAACGATTATTAAAGCCATTATACTGTGGGAGGAATGATCACTCGGAAAAAATAAGAAATAGGGAACTGAAAACAGACATAGGTAAATTTTCCTTCGCAAATAGAACAATAAACGAATGGAACAAAATACCTGTAGATTTACTGGAGACTTTTCCTCAAAGTGTAAATAGTTTTAAAAAGAGACTAAAGAAGA
The DNA here is from genome assembly GCA_030762935.1 of Hymenopus coronatus. Taxonomy (NCBI): domain Eukaryota; kingdom Metazoa; phylum Arthropoda; class Insecta; order Mantodea; family Hymenopodidae; genus Hymenopus; species Hymenopus coronatus. The sequence continues at coordinate 97,931,570 of CM060898.1, read as the reverse complement.
GTGATTTTTAGTCAGGATAGTAAATAAAAATATTGCGTTATTATTACTGTTGTTACCATTATGTATAGATTAGTATACTATGATGTTATTTGCATTTTAACAGGGTATTACTCTCATTATTGTTTATTTAACTCAATTGCATTGTACATTGTATTATTACATTGACAGTGCTGCCACCGGGCCACGCCCTAAGCAGTGAAATAAAGTATCTATCTGTCTGTCTGTCTGTGTGTCTATTAAGAAAAGAGAAAAAATCCATGAAACTATAGTTAAACGTATTCCCATCTGCTTTCAAGCGTGTCATTCCGCCAATTACTTTACTTGAGCTCTCTCCGTCCTTTCCCAAGACTTATTTGACTGGGATTGGAAATCGCGATATGTAGTCACAATTTACCAAATAAATGTCAAAAACAAAATAGAACTAAATGTGTTTATAACACTATGAAACTCATGCGATCCAATCCCAAAATATATAAATATCTCCCATGGAAAAAGTTTTGGTATATATACTTTGCACGTAAGGTGTAATCAATTTCGTCAGCAGGGCATACAAAAATATTACTGTATAAGCATTCTAACATTACACATCAGTGAGCCCATATTTTTAATTAATAATTGCAGCGCAGATTACGGTCGGGCAAAAATAATTTAATTAGATATAATAAATACAGGTTATCAGTAAACAATGACAACAAATATAATAACGATTTTATTGAATTGATATTTATATCAATAGAAAGCCTACGTTAAATATTGTAATTGTATTAATTTTAATCAATTTATTTAATAAATGGACAGTTGAAGCACGCTTCGTTTCCTGTAAGAATCAAGTAGAATAATAATCTAATGTGTTTCAGTCACATGACCCATAAAATCTGTTCTACAAACAACTTATTGTTACAAAATCTTATTATTTTATGTACTTCATGCTAATCGAAATAAACATTAGCAGATATAGTCTTATTACTTTGATTTTTATAAATGGAAGGGAAATAAAGGGACAACTAGGTTAACCGATGAAAAAATCTTTTAAAAGCTGTCGCTATGCGATTACTTGGCAATTCATTTCTCTTTACATGGCTAGGTATAAAATAAATAAAGACGAAAGTCGACTTCCTGTTAGAGAAAAGCATATTTTTAAATTCAGACCAATAACAAGTAATATTCCGGAAAGTATTAACTCTACAAAGAAGAGAAAGAAAAAATCTGTGTTCCACTCACACAACTTTCTCTAGCTATTCCACGTACAAAATATTCTTACAAAAGAATATTCTTTATCAACATCATGCTCATCGAGATAAACATAACCAACATTGGCCTTAAGCATTGCTTCTTTTTGTGTGGAAAGGAAATAAGGGTACACATTAGGCTAAAGCAATATCAAATCTTTTAAAAGTTGATGGCTATGTGAAATAGAGGTTCGGTTCGCTTTGCATGGTCTCTTTGAGAAAAGTTAGGTAGTTTAAAATAATTGAAACCAATAACAAGGAATATCTTGGAAACGGTCAACTCTACAAGAAAAATGTACATGTTATGCATAGTGTGGTTCTACGAGATCTTTACTTTTTTGTGTATTAGATTTTATCTATCTCTTACAGTCTAACCGCTATGCAAAAGTCTGCAAAATTCATCCACAATAAAGATCTGTTTAAAGGCTATTCCCAGAAAATTCGAATTACACATTTTATTTGTGATGTGTATATCTTTAATATACGGTATTTTAATCAAAATCGTTAGAGCTATTTTTGAGAAAAAAAAATCAAAAATTGTTCCAAGGTAGTCTGTATTAGAGGAATGTTCTTGAAAATCTTCGTGTCGCATCCTTGGAAGAAGCTAAAAATTAATAACAAGTTTAGTGTTTAACGGTGTTTGGGTTTTTGAGCTATGCTGTTCACAGACACACATGGACCTTTTCCTAAAGAAAAAAAAAAAAAAAACATCGGACTCAGGGGACCTCAAAACACTTCCAAGCGAAATCTAGACGTTGCATTTTTGGGTAGAATAGAAACCTTCTTTGTCCACTATGTACATTGTAAATGTGCCCAGAGAAGGTAAAAAGAAAGTATATGGGACATAAATTATGTTCTTTCAGGAAATCTACAATTTTTATTTGGAAGCATGTTGTATATCTCATACGGTTTACCGGTTATGCAATATTCAGAATGAATAAGACTTTAAAGGACATGCAATACCTTCTATACACACTATGTGCGTAGTGCGTGTAGAGAAAGTAAAAATAAAAAGATGTTGAAGTAATAAAAAAAGGAAAGATTTTTTCCATATAAGGGGATGTTTTGGTAGGAATATTTCTTTAAAATATTTGTGTAGCATCCCTAGAAGACGCTAAACTTAATATATAAAGTTTGGTATACAACTAACTTTTCGTTTTTGCGTTATGTTAACAGACACACGCGTGCGCACATATATACTGCTTTTTCTAACAATTCTTTCTTTTTATAAAAGGAACCATAAAACATATGGAATTTTTGGGTGGAATGCAATACCTTCTCTACTTATATACTATGTAAGAAGTAGAGAAAGTAAAGCGAGTGAGAGGACTAAATAAATATATCTCCAAGTAACTGGAGAATTAGCGAGTTCGACTAGCAGTAAACGCGAAACATTTGAACACGCGCGAATCTAGCGAATAGCGATAAACAGTAAATAAGCTAGAATAAATTCAATGCACATGAAGTAATTGATATGGAATCCCACAAAAACGTGGTTATAAACCTTTTGGTGAACATATATCTTAAAGTTTTTAAACAGTAAAGTAGCGTAGTGCAGGAAACAATATTTAAGAAACAAACAAAATCCTGCACGAGACAAAATTGACAAGTGCGCGAACCTGGCGGTATTATCACAAGTAATCTCATAAGATGTCTGATCTAATCCATAAGAGTTCTTAATCATTAACTGATAAATTTATAATATTTGATAAGGATCGAAATTGACCCGACGCGCTGCATTTACGACATAGATTGTGAAACGCCGGGACTGCATAACTTCTCAATCCGCAGGCTGAGAAGATTCACCCGGTATATATGTGCATGTATGTAAAGTATCTGTGAAGTTGAGTTTTATAGGTCAATTCCATAAGTCACTCACGATTATTTATAAGCATAGAGCAAGAGGAGATTGCTTCGTGTATTTTATTTATACATACGGGTATTATCATAAATAATACTACAAGTGTTTTCATCTTGTTGACAATTCAGCTCAACTATTAAAGCACCAATGGAATGACCGAGATTAGGCTATTTCAACCAATCGCGGTCGTCTGACTGGAGCGATATTATCGTAAAATCTTAACGCAGCTGATGTTCATTCTTTTGAAATCTCGTCGTACCTGACGTACATATGTTTAATCTTCGGTCATGGTTATTGATAATAAGATGACAATCCAGGCAGCCAACTTTCAATTTTAATAACGGTCTGTTCCACAATTGTGCTTTCAATTAATTCAGTTACAATGTTTATTTAAAATGTTATCCAGTTCATGACGTATTTAATTAAAAAATGAGTATATTTGTGTTTCTTATGTATCAGATGAGTGCAATATCATCAATTAAAATAACGATTGTTTCCATTTTGTGTATTACTTACTAAAATCTGATTTGTTTTGTGTGGTTTAACGTCCTTTAACCTGGTTGGGCATATCCGACGATGATTGAAATTGGTGAAATGGTGCTCAAATGATGTTGGGCTCCATGGAGCTTAAAATTACTTGACATTCGTCTTCTCAAAACAAGAGAAAACCCCGAAAAAAAACTTCATCCGTGAGATTCGAATTCACAACCTGTTGAGTATGAGGCAGACACGCTACCACCACACTACCCAGGCGGGCATAAAATGGTTGTTCCCTATTGCTATTGTTGCTAACGATATTCGTACAGTGGGTGTACACACGGTCGTCCATATCATAGCTCATGAGGCAGTGAAGAAAGAAAAAAAAATAAACATCGTCGAGAGCGTCATCTGCCATTAGAGAACTTAAAATCTTCCTTCCTATATATTATTAATAGTCTATTTCACTGAATTGTCTTATCAAATACTACTCGTGTTCTCATCTCTTAGGACAATTCACTCCCGTCGCCTCGTTTCGGTCGTGAATTATCAACAAGATCAAACACTCGTGGTATGAAAACACGAGTTGTATTTGATAAGACAATTCAGAGAATAGACTATTAATATAAGAAGGTAGATTTTATCAGGTTACGATTGTAATACATTAGTTTTTCTCATTTTGATTGCCCAGTCTTTTAAAATGGTATTTATTCTTCCGTTTGATAGTCACATAAAAGGTTGCGACTTCTTTGAAAGCAAAACTTCATGAACTGTTTCGATATGTTAGCGTGATTTTTATCTGTGTTAATGGGTCTGGCTTCATTAATGATTTGTTTTATTTCTTTTGCGGTCGCATGACCAAACCTTTCAAACTTTCTGCCATCACGCAATGTCACGGCTGACTAGATTGTCACCCTGTTACCAATAACCAAGACAGGAGATTAAACAAACGAACGTCAGGTTCGACATGATTTCAAAGTAATGAACATCAGCTGTCATTGAAGCATGACAATCTGCTTTCAAACCATTTTCATAAGCTCGGTTGTTTGTCTAAAATAAGAATATACCTACAGGATGTTAATGAACTACACCGAAATAATTTGCGAAATTGTGCACGAGACTGATATAAGTGAATTGAGATTGGCGATGCATGGTCCGCGGATAAACATAACGCAGCTACATAGCGTTAAACGTGTGGGTATCAGGTGCTGATAAGTCGGTGTTAAAGCAAAGCAGGTTAAAAAAATGGCTTAGAATGTCTTTAAAACTACTGCCCGAGTATAGAAATATCGATTTTCAGCAGCTCGTTACTAGCGTTCTCAAGATCTGTAAAATCTCGAACTAATCACTTGACAGTGCGACACTGACCACTCATTAACTACGTTCTTGAGTTGTGTGGCCTATTCTAGAGGCGTTCTTTCAACTGCTCTGGTGGCTTAACGCGTAACGCGGGAAGCTGCTATCTCAAAGGTCAAGAGTTCGATTCCTGTCATAGACTAAATATTAATTTTTTTTCATTCCAGACGAAGTGCCGCGATACGTGCACGAGACCCGAAGTTGGAAACTGTCTTTCACTTGAAATCCAGTATCATAACCACTACACTAGAGAGGTACGCTGTTATATGTCCCTTCTTTTTTTACTTTCTCCACACATACTATATAATAGTGCATCGAGAAGATATTGTACTCCACCAAAAAATTCAATACCGAGATTTCACCGGAAATATATGTTTTAGGGTCCCCTGTATTAAAAAAAAGTATTTTCAGAAAAAGGTCCGTGGTATTTAAGTTTAGTATCTTCCAGGCATGCGACACGAAGATTTTGAGAAACATCCCCCCACCCCAAACTACCCTTTACATGGAACGTTTTTCAAAAATTTTGATTTTCTAAAAAATGGCTCTAATTGTTTTGATTAAAATGTTGAATATTAAAGATATTTACCTAACAAATAAAATGTATATTTTGAATTTTCTGGAATAGCCTCTGTAGACTACTTTATTCAGGATGAAATTTACGGAAGTTTGCATAACTCCTAAGCCGTAAGAAATGGACAAAAACTTACCACACAAAAAATGTAAAGCACATTAAAACACATAATTTATGTTGTACCTATACATTTTTTGGTGGAGCTGATCGTTTTTGACATATTCCTTTTTTTTTTCAGCTTTGAGAAACTTAACTTTTCTCATACAGGAATTTGTCAACTCCTGTCCATACAAACAAAGTAAATTCATTCACATAGCAACCAGCTTTTGATTACCACTTTAACCTATGATATTCCCTTATTTCACTTCTACTTACAAGGAAGCAAGTAATAAGACTATTTCTGCTAATTTTTTTTTTCGATTAGCATAAAGAATATAGAAGCATAAGCTTTTTAACAACAATTTGTTGCAGAGATGTAGAGAAAGTCATGTGAATGGAACACATCAGATTTTTGTGTTATACTCTTGAACGGTTGATAAATTAGCCAGTGGCGTACTGGCACTTCAGAATCTTATAGCCATTACTTGGAAATTTCAATAAATACGCCATAAGTCTCGCATCTCAAATTACTTGTTTAAGTAATCTACATACTCTGTGAAAATATATCAGTATAGTTCATTAACACCCTATATATAGGGGATAGTCAAAAGCTGGTTGCTATGTGACTGAAATTCATTGTTTGTATGGTCAGGAGTTGACAAATTCCTGTGTGCGAAAAGTAAGGATTTTAAAGCTGAAATTAATAACAAGGAATATCTCAAAAACTATCAACTCAAGCAAGAAAATGTATATGACATAAATTATGTATATTAGCGAGCTCTGCAAATGTTATTAAGTAGGTTTTTGTCTATCTCTTACGCTTTACTAGTTACGCAAAAATCCGCAAAATTCATTCAGAATAAAGATGCCTTCAGAGGATATTCGCAGAAAAGTCGAGATATACATTTTATTTATCACTTAAATATTTTTAATATACGTTACTTTAATCAAAATCGTTACAGCCACATTTGGAAAACTTATACGTGTCTCATTTAGGAATTTGTCAACTCCTGTCCATACATACAACGGAACTTCAGTCACTTAGCAACCAGCTTTGACTATCAATTTAACCTATGGTACTCCCTTATTTCGCTTCTACTTTCAATGAAGCAAGTAATAAGATTATTTTTGCTAATTTTTTCTCGATTAGAATGAAGTAAATGTAAGCATAAACTTTTTAACAATAATTTGTTGTAGAGAAAGTCATGTGAATAGAATACACCAGATATGTACATAGTGCATAGAGACGGTACTATTGCATTCTACTGAAAAATTCGATACCAAGATTACACCGGAAATAGATGTTTTGGGTCTCCCTGAATAAATAAAATCAATTTTTACTTTCTCTAACCCCATAGTACAATGTACTTAGGGATAGAGAAGGTATTGTATTCCACCCAAAAATTCGATACCGAGATTTCACCGGAAATGCATGTCTTGGGTCCCTCTATATCCAAAATAAGTATTTTTAAAAAAAGGTCTGTGTGCATGTGTGTGTGTGTGTGTGTGCGTGCGCGTCTGTGTGTCTGTGACAGCATACCTCAAAAACGAAAAGACTTGGTATTTAAGTGTGGTACCTTACAAGGATGCGCCGCGAAGATCTTCAAGAAAATCCCCCCACCTCCAACTACTCTTTACATGGAACGTTTTTCGAAAATTTTGATTCTCTCAAAAATGGCTCTAGCGATTTTAATTAAAATATCGTATATTAAAGATATTTACCTGACAAATAAAATGTATATCTTGAATTCTCTAGGAATAGCCTCTGAAGTCTACTTTATCCTGAATGAATTTTACGGAATTTTGCATAACTGCTAAACCGTAAGAGATGGACAAAAACTTACCACACAAAAATGAAGAGCACGATTAAACACACAATTTATGTTATATACTTTTTTTTTCTTGGATTTGATCGTTTTTTAGATATTCCTTGTTTTTGTTTTCTGCTTTCAAAAACTTACACTTTTCTCATACAAGAATTTGTCAGCTCCTGTCCATACAAAGGAACTTCAGTCACACAGCAACCAGCTTTAGCCTTGGTACTCCCTTATTTCGCTTCTACTTACAAGGAAGCGAGAGCGAGTAATAAGACTATTTCTGTTATTTTTTTCTCGATTAGAATGAAGTAAATAAAGGCATACGCTTTTTAAAAATAATGTGTTGTAGAGATGTAGAGAAAGGCATGTTAATGGAACACATCAGATTTTTATGGATAGTGCCATAGCCGTTTTGCTGGCGGCGGCAATAGCATGATATGGCCGTGGTATATTGCTTCATTACGTCACTGTCTCTAATATAAGCAGTGTATTTGCCCGAGGACATTGAGGCGTTTCAAAACCCCGCCCAAGCATCACCACACAGGGCTACGAAATCTCCCATATGTATCGGTAGAGGCCAGAAGTTTTGTTTTTATCGATAAATGAAAATATCTTTTATGCTCCATCCATATGATTTTCTCTACATCTCTGAAACAAATTATTGTTAAAAGGCTTAGGTTTCTATTTACTTCAGCGTGCAGTATATTACCATCACGCCTGATACATTGCTGAATAGGTGCAAGAATGTCTGCCATTAACGGTGAAATACGACGTTTAATGCAACGCAGAAAATAACATAGTTAGAAGCCGATAATCTGTTACATCCATAGGGTGCGTGCCATGGGAAAAACCAGACGGAAAAGTGGAGATACGCAAAATCTGATTAAAAATATCAAGCATCGAGCGAGTCCTTTAGTAAGTGCAAGAGCTATCTCGAATGTGGTGTACGTACTTGCGCTTCGTGCGTTGAAGTTCCCGAATGTAATGATAAAGAGAGGGCTGTTCACCAGGTAGTACTATATCACGGGATCGCATCTGGACGCCTCGAAACTCCTCCAACTGCTATCTAAGAAGCCGAGCTTTTATGCGGTGAATCTTGGTGCTCTGCGCTGCTAGGTGTCTGGCGATGGTATAACTCCCGCAGTAACCCTTACAAGTATTCCTTATACTGCTGCTGCCTGCGACGCATATCAAATGCGCTTGAAGAATGTCCGAATTTTAGTTTTGATATAGCCCACCAGTCCAATTTAGATGGATAAAATCTTTGTTGGTACTTCCAGCAGCGACATCGCTCTTCAAAAAGAGCATATATCTCCGGATCACGTAAGAGCCGAGCAATCAGTTTCCAGTATCCACGACCGTAAGCTGGCGAAGCTGCAGGCATCTGAATCGAGGCTAGAAAACTACAGTGATCAGAGAATTGAGAAGGACAAATGTCAACACTACTTAATGCAAGATTCCGATCAATGTAAATACGATCAAGCCGAGCTCCAGTGGAGTGGCGCTGATAAGTGGAGAGAGGCCGATGCGGGTGTAGTATCTCCCCAGTATCCTGCAACTGAAGACCAGTAATAAACTGCTCTAAGGCCGGGCACTGTAAATACTGTCCAGTGTGGTCTTTCGTAGATAAAACTGAGTTAAAATCATCTGCGACTAAAAGATAGGAGTGTTGGTGAAGAGAGGAGCGATATTCTCTGCAAAAAAAAATTCTGGCGTCTTGTCGCTTGTTGCTGCCCGATGGAGTATATACGTTGAGGAAGGCAGTATTTTCAATAACAACACTTATGCCATGGAAGTTAGGTGTCATGAGCACATTATCATATTGGGGATGGTCTTTAATGAGAATTGCCGTACCCCGGCTTTGAAAATCAGTATTGAGTTCCGTATTGTAACCAAAACACCCAGTCACACACGGTGAGCTGGCCTCCTGCAGAAGAGCAATGTCAACGTCCAACGTGAGAAGAGTCTGTATAAGAAGATGAGACTTTTCCGGAGATTCTGTATTACAGATGTTTAAGGTGAGCACTTTATAGGTATGACGCATAAACAAAAGATGAAGGCATCTGACAGCAACCATAATGGAAGAACGCACGCTGAGAACTATTAGATATGATCTTGAACGTCACTGCTGGTCTTGACCGTAGGCGCACTATCTGTGCCCATTAGAACAGCGTCAGCAGAATGCTGCCGTGATCCACTGGCAACAGCCCCAGATGGGTACCGTAAACGAGGATCTCTGCTGGAGATGTTTCGCTCCAAACTCAGGTGAGTGTTCTTCCTGAAATCCGGCTCAGCATGTTTGCTAGGGCAGAAATTTACTATTAGTTTCTTCGTGTCAGATTCAGTGACATTTTCCAATGCATGGGAGAGAGAAGGAAGCGAGGATGAACTGTGTTGCGTAGTGGAAAGCAGAGACAGTCATGCCTTTGCGACAGCAGCAAAGTGGGATTGATTGTTTAGGAGCTAGCGCCGGAGAATCAGATGGTACAGACGGAGGGAGAGAGGATTGTAACTCCGAGCTAGTGACGTCAGAGATCTCGGTGGGATCACAATCATAGTAAGTATATCTTGGCCAAGCCGTTGCTGCAATGACAAAGGCGAGGGTAACGATTCAGACACTAAAGCCGAAGAAGGAGCAGAAGAATCTAATGGGGCAGGTTGGTCTAATTGCGGAGTAGACTCCATCTGATTGTTTGAGTGAACCACAGGAACGGTATCACTGGATCAAAATGTTCGAAGGGATTCGTTTTAACAATTCTATCTGAACAGAGCGCACTGCATTACGAGCACGAAATTTATATCCCGAGACCAGTACTCATTTTCAACTTTGTCTATTTTACCGTAGGTTTGTAAACTGTGCTGAATGACGTCTTGAGATAGTTCACGAGGCATATTGAAAATTCGCACGTGAGTAAACTCCGAACTCGAGTCCCGCCTTGGGCATGGGTGTTATATGTTTGTGTATGTGTGTGTAAAAAGCAAAACAGAAATTCAGTAATCACAGTAATCAAATTAGGTAAATAAAAAGTAGGGTATACAGTGTCGGAGTCCTGATCAGACTCCGGAACTGTATTTTATAAAAAAAAAACTGGTACCACTAATGGTAACAGAGGTCATAGTACCTGCTTCTGTGGGGAAGGGATGAGTGCCCTGGTGAGCGGGAAGCAATTGTTCGAAAGTAACACGATTGGTCAACTTAATAAACACCAAGTTATATTTATCCACAAGCTGGAGCGTATCTAAGTGATCTTCAATATGTAGTACCTCATCACACCAGCGGTGTATATCCATCGACGTGCGTCGTGGCTTGGTTCGGTCAAATGCAGCTTTGAGCGTGGTGATTCGGATGAGCTTACTCATGGTCAGAATATATCACAAGCACACAAAACGTATAAACAAATGCACCACTCCAATCTCACAAAGAAGAGAAACTAGAGAAGTCAGCACAAAACAACCCTTCACGGGAAGCAGCAGCAGTAGTAAACATACGTCCGACCACTACCAGGCGACTGTGTGTATTTGTACATGATGAGCTACAAATTTTACTTGGACTTGAATGGCATGTTGATAAACAGTTGGAATTTCGAAAACTAATAATATCAAGCAGTGTCTTTTAGAACATTTTTAGAAAATGCTTCAGTGTATCTTTCACACGACTTTCTCTACATCTTGATAACAATTGTTGTTCAAAGGCTCACTCTTCTATCTATAACTCCATGGCACGACAGCTCACAAGGAACCTTGGCCTACCGCCCGGCCGCTGCGTCCCCCATCTCGGTCCATAACAGACGTCATGGATGAGGTGCAGTATTGGAGGGTGAGACGTGGTCAGCGCCTCGAATCTCTCCCGGCCGCTTAATGCGGTCCTCGTGACCTGGAGCCGCTACTTCTCCATCAAGTACCTCCTCAATTGCCCCCCCCCAGGGTCCTCACGAGGCTGAGTGGACCCCGGTTTAGGTCTCCCAGTGGAGGAAGAATCCCCACGCCGTACTGGGAATCGAACCCAGTCTCCCGCTTGGGAAGCAGCTGCGCTACCACCATGCTAAGGAGACGACCATTTTCTTCATGCTAATCCAGATAAACATTGCCAGAATTGGTCCTATTACTCCCTTCGATGTAAGTAGAAGGAAAATAAGAGAATACCCTAGGCTAAAGCGATTGTCAAATATTTTAAAAGCTGGTTGCCATGTGGGTGAAATCCGTTTCTTTGCACTGCCAGGAGTTGACAAACTCCAATATGTGAAAATGTTCAATTATGTTAAAACTGAAACCAATAAGGATATCTCAAATATGGTCAACTTCACGAAAAAATGTATAGGACATAAATTGCGTGCTTTAACGAGATATACAATTTTTGTGGTAAGGATTCTCTTATCTCTTACAGTTTACTAGTTGCAAAATTAAACAAAATTCATCCAGAAAAAAGAGGTATTACAGGCTATTCACAGAAAATTCAGGATATACATATATTTGTCATATTTATCTTTAATATACGGTATTTTAATCAAATTCGTTTGAGGCATTTTTGAGAAAATCAAAGTGTTCTGAATTTTTTACATCTAAAGGATAGTTCAGGTTTGGGGATGTTCTTCAAAATCTCCATGTCACATCCTTGAAAGATATTAAACTTAAATACATAGTTGGGAATTTTACCCATTTTTCATTTTTGAGTTGTCGTGTTCACAGACACACACAGACCTTTTTCTAAAAATTCTTTCATTGGATACACGAGATCCTAAAGCGTATATTTGCGGTGAAATCTTGGTATCGAATTTTTGGGTGGAGTGCAATATCTTCCCTACCTACGAACTATGTACTACGTAGAGAAAGTAAAAGGAAGTGATAATTTTTTAAGTCACACGTATATATCGCATATATGTGCATACATATGTACTGAATTTCAGCTAAATGTGGTTTAACACGTATGGAACAGCAACACAGTACGTTATCACTTTCTCTACACGTACTATGTATAGAGAAGGTATTGTATTCCACCCAAATACTCGATACCGAGATTTCACCGAAAATATATGTTTTGAGACTCCTTGATTGCAAAAAAAAAAAAAAAAAATTTTAGAAAAAGATCAGTGTGTGTATGAGTGTTTGTATGTGGACAGCATTTCTCAAATATCAAACGTGGTATTTAAGTTTGGTATCCTCAAAGAATGCGATACGAAGAAAATTTGATTTTCTCAAATGATTTTAATTAAATACCTTATGTATAACATATTTTTCTGACAAACGAAATATACATCTTGAATTTTCTTGGAATATCCTCTGAAAACGTCTTCATTCTGGATGACATTTATATAACTGGCAAACCGTAAGAGCTTACTGCACAAAAAAATGTAGATTTCATTAAAACACACAATATATTCCTGATTATTGGTTTCAATTTTAAGCCACTTAAGCTTTTTAAAGATCGAGACTCTCGCTTTAGTCTGTGCATTTTTTTATTCACCTTCTGTTTACAAGGAAGCTAGTAATAAGACTAATTCTGCTTATGTTTATCTTGATTAGCATGATGTAGACGGTAGATTATGGATTTGAATAAAATGTTTGTATTCCGAATAGCTGAAAGACATCATGTGAATGGAACGCAGTAGATTTTTGCCTTCTACTTACAAGGAACAAAATAATATAGACAATTTCATAAAGTAGATAGAAGAATAAATTTTTAAAAAAATCTGATGCGTTCCATTCACATGACTTTCCCTACATCTCTGCAACAATTGTAATTAAAAAGATTATGCTTCTATTTACTTCATGCTAATTAGCAGAAATAGTCTTATTACTTGCTTCCTTGTAAGTAGAAGCGAAATGAGGTAGTTCCATAGGTTAAAATGATAGCCAAAAGCTGGTTGCGATGTATTTGAAGTTCCTTTGCTTGTAGGGACAGGAGTTCAGAAATTCCTCTATGAGAAATGTATAAGTTTTTCAAAGCTAAAACGAAAAACCAGGAATATCTTAAAAATGATCAACTCCACTAAAAAAATATATATGACGTAAATTGTGTGTTTTATCGTGAGCTACATTTCCTGTTAATTAAATTTCCCCCCATTTCTTAGGGTTTAGCAGTTATGCACAATTCCGTAAAATTCATCCAGAATAAAGTAGTCTTCAGGGGCTATTCCCAGAAAATTCAAGATATACGTTTTATTTGTCAGGTAAATAAATATCTTTAATATACGAAATTTTAATCAAAATCGCTAGAGACATTATTAAGAAAATCAAAATTTTCAAACTTTTTTCCATGTAAAGGGTAGTTTGGGGTGGGGGGATTTTCTTGAAAATCTTCGTGTAGCATCCTTGGAAGATACCAAACTTAGATACCAAGTTTGGATTTTAACGGTCTTTTCGTTTTTGAGATATGCTGCCCACAGACACACACACATACAGACAGACACACCCACGGATATTTTTCTTAAAATTCTTTTTTTATATTCAGGGAGTCTCAAAACATGTATTTCCAGTAAAATCTCGGTATCGAATTTTTGGGTGTAATGCAATACCTTCTCTATACACTATGTACATAGTTCGTATAGAGAAAGTAAAAATTTGTTACAGAGATGTAGATAAAATAATGTGAATGGAACTCATCAGATGTTTTTTTGCATTTTTGTAGTATTTTTACTTTCTCCATACGCACTATGTACATAGTGTATAGAGAAGGTATTGCATTCCACCCAAAAATTCGATACCGAGATTTCACCGGAAATACATGTTTTAGGGTCCCCTTTATTTAAAAAAAGAATTTTCACAAAAAGGTTTGTGTGTGTGTGTGTGTGTGTGTGTGTGTGTGTGTGTGTGTGTCCGTGTGCCTGTGAATACGATAACTCAAAAACCAAAAGTCGGTAAAATACCAAACTTCGTATTTAAGTTTAGTATCTTCCAGGGATGCGACACAAAGATTTTGAGAAAAATCCCGCCACCCCAAACTACCCTATACATGGAACTTTTTTCCAAAATTTTGATTTTCTCAAAAATGGCTCTAACGATTTTGATTAAAATACTGTATATTAAAGATATTCACCTGACAAATAAAATGTATATCTTGAATTTTCTGGGAATAGCCTCTGAAGAGTTTATTCTGGATGAATTTTACTGAATTTTGAATAACTGCCAAACCGTAAGAGATGTACAAAAAATTGCCACACAAAAAATGTAGAGCACGTTAAAACACACAATTTATATTATATACAATTTTTTCGTAAGTTCGTCGTTTTTGAAGCATTCCTTATCTTTTGTTTCTGCTATGAAAAATGTATACTTTTCTCATAAAAGAACTTGTCAACTCCTGTCCATATAAACAAAGGAACTTCATTGTCATAGCAACCAGCTTTTGACTATCATTTTAACCTATGGTAGTCCCTTATTTCGCTTTTACTTACTAGGAAGCAAGTAATAAGACTATTTCTGCTCATTTTCTCTGATTAGCATAAAGTAAATAGAAGTACAAGTTTTTTAAGAATAATTTGTTGCAGGAAAATAGAGAAAGTCATGTGAATGGTACATATCAGATTTTTAATATAAACATACAGCATCTGCTTGGTATTATGTCGCCCACAACTTAAATAATATTTAATTTAGGAAAAACTGTACAATTTAGTTGGATAACCCGTTGAGTTGGAAATCTTTTATTGGAAGTATAGGCGTCTAGGTTGGAAAGTGTTTAATGCAGTACTGGGTATCACTTCTCACCTAGGACCGAAAATGTACGAAGTTTGTGCTGAATTACCAATTTGCGACTACATCATTTCAAATCAAATTAATTATCGCTGCACTCAATTGCTCTAATGAGGCTTTTGAGGAGCTGTGGTTTTGAGCATTTCTCTTCCCTTAGTTACGTAACTTGCAGAACTCTCTGTAGCTCAGATTTTCCATAGAATAATAATTAACTGAAATTCTATGTGTGCTACTTATTTAGCATAATATCGCTACATTAAATGAACTTTGTTGGAAGCTTCTCAAGCGTTTAGTTTTCTGTAACATGGTTGCTAGTGATGTGGAGTATAATTGCCCTCCAGCACACATCAAACAAGATAGTTCTACTAATTTACATGATGGACGGAGTTAGACTACTGTTTTTTTTTTTTCAGCAAAGACGTACGCCAAGCCCAAAAAGCTGATTAGTTCCATTCACATGACCTTCTCTATATTTCTGTAACAAATTATGCTTAAAAAAACTTATTCTTCTATCCACTTCATGTAAACATTAGCAGAAACTGTCCTTATTTCTTGGTTCCTTGTAAGTAGAAGGGAAAAACTCTACTGTGTTCCATTCATATATCCTATAGCTATTCCGTAAAAAACTCTTTATTCAAAAAATTAATCTGTTATCTACATCATGCTAATCAAGATAAACATAAGCAGAATTAGTCTTATTACTAGTTTCCTTGTAAGTAGAAGAGAAATAAGAAAATGCACAGACTAAAGCAATAATATCGTCCTATAAAAACCGGTTGGTATGAGAAACAATTGAAATTGCAGGTTGTTTACTTGGCAGGAGTAAACAAACGAGAACCGAGAAAAAAAAAGCCTTCCCGTTTGAGAAAAGTTTAAGTGACTTAAAATTGAAACCAATAATACGGAACATCTCGAAAACGGTTAACTCTACAATATAATTATATAACATAAATGTTGTGTTTTAATGAGATCTAAACTTTTTTGTAGTAAGTTTTTGTATACCCCTTACGATTTGCCATTTATATAAAAGTCATCCAGAATGAAGTGGTCTTCAGGGGCTATTCGCTGAAAATTAAAAATATGCATTTCGTTTGTCATAAAAATATGTTGTACTGAAGATATTTTAGTCAGCGTCGTTAATGCTATTTCTGAGAAAATCAAAATTTTCTAAAAATGTTCCATGTAAAAGGTATTTTGGGTTGGGGGAGGTTTTCTTGAAAATCTTCGTGTCCAATTCTTGGAATATACCAAACTTAAATACCAAGTTCGGTATTTAACGGTCTTTTCATTTTTGAGTTGTACTGTCCACGACACACACGCGCCCACATACACACAGACTCACACACTGAAAGAGAGATATACACACAGGGACATTTTTCTAATTTTTTTGGCTCAGGGGTTCTCAAAACGTGTATTTCAGGTGAAATCTCGACATCGAATATTTGGGTGCAATGCAATATGAGTAGATATTGTATATACTATGCACATAGTACGTATAAAGGAAATAAAAAGCTATTTGCAGAAAATTGAAGAACAGAAAGGCAGTTCCAAAATAAGCAATTGATTTAGGAGCATGAGGTAACAGATGCAATATGGGTAATAACAGAAGTGCATATGAATGTAAATGAAATCTAACTTTGTGAAACATTGGATAGGTAGAGTCGGACTGAAAAATGCAATGCCATAGCCGGGATTTGAACCACGAATTCCCCGGCGGGTGAGTGATTGCTCCAACCAATGAGTTACCATGGCAAAATGCATGTCTTTCCCGATAAAACACAATGTGATCTCAAAATATTTTTACTTTCTCTATAGGTACTATGTACATAGTGTATAGAGAAGGTATGCACTCCACCCAAAAATTCGATACCGAAATTTCACCGGAAATATATATTTTAGGGTCCCCTGTGTCCAAAAAAAGCATTTTCAAAAAACGGTCCGTTTGTGTCTGTGTCCGTGTGTCTCTGAACACGATAACTCAAAAACCAAAAGTCGGTAAAATAACAAACTTGGTATTTAAGTTCAATATCTTCCAGGGATGCAACACGAAAATTTTGAGAAAATTGCCCCACACCAAACTACCCTTTACATGGAACTTTGTTCGAAAATTTTGATTTTCTAAAAAATGGCTCTAACGATTTTGATAAATATGTTGTATATTAAAGATATTTACCTGACAAAGTTATATCTTGAATTTTCTGGGAATAGCCTCTGAAGACAATTTTATACTGGATGAATTTTACGGAATTTTGTATAGCTGCTAAACCGTAAGAGATAGACAAAAACTTACCACACAAAAGGTGTAGAGCGCGTTAAAACACACAATTTATGTTATATACATTTTTTCTTGTGGAATTAACCATTTTTGAGTCATTCATTGGTTTTGATTTCACCTTTAAAAAGCTTATGCTTTTCTCACACATGAATTTGTTTAATCCTGCCTATACAAACAAAGGAGCCTCAGTCACATAGCAACCAGCTTTTGACTATCACTTTAACCTATGGTACTCCCTTATTTTGCTCCTACTTACAAGGAAGCAAGTAAAAAGACTATTTCTGCTAAATTTTTCTCAATTAGCATGATGTAAATAGAAGCATAAGCTTTTTAACAATTTGTTGCAGAGCTATAGAGAAAGTCATGTAAATGGAACATATCAGATTTTTAGATGACATACCTAGGCGACTTACAATGTTTTAAGTACATTTAAGTCCCGGGCTTCATAACTTAGCCAACTATTAGTTCAAATAGTCTTAATTTAAGCATTTTTTCTTACAAGTCGTGTGTCGGATAGGAGTTGGATAGATAGTCAGACTGATTGAAACATGTTATGGAATTACTTTATTTGCCAGACAAAATGAAATGTAGCTCACAAGACAAGTGTTTATGTTATCTTGGTCTTCCGGGAAGGCCGCATCTTGGCTTGAAATGTTGCCGACGTTTCGCCTCACTATGTGGGGCTTCCTCAGGGCGTGTGCTCTCATCACGACAGTGCCAGGTGAACTGTGTTCCGACAATTTTTTTTTTTCGAGTGGAGTGGAAAAACCCAATCTACAGGCGACAGAGGGGATAGCTCTGCCGAGTGTGGGGGTCGCCCTAAACTGGCAATACCCACTAAAAAACCACTCCACCGGAGAGAATTCGGGTGTAGGAATGCTGCAGTACCGCTTGTTGCACCTGCGGATTCAAGGAGCGGGTGTTATGGCTGGCCAGACGCCATAGCCAGGAGAGATTGAGGGCCAGGACGCAAACATGACCGGAGCCCTGATTGCGCCCTTGGAAGATTTGTGGTGAGGAATAAGTACATATCTGCAGCCCTGTAACAAAAGGACAGCGCGGCCGGGCGCTCTTTATACTGTGGCGGGAGGGGGCAAAGGCCGGCCCCTCTCGCGCCTATTGGCTGGTGGCCTGCCAATCCCCACATTCCTAATTAGGGTCTGCCAGATTGAGCTGAGATGTTTGCCGTTGTCTCGGTTTAAGGTGTGTTGTTGTTTGTAAATTTCTATGCTTTCCCGTACCATCCTGTGTGGGAAATAGTCAGAATGTGCCAGTAGCTGTATCTGGTCGAAGTCTATGTGGTGTCCTGTGGCTATGGCGTGCTCTGCAAGTGCTGATTTCTCTGGTTGGTGCAGTTTTAAGCTTCTAATGTGCTCTTGTCGCCTGGTTGTCACCGATCTGCCTGTTTGTCAAGACGCGGCCATCCCGGAAGACCATGATACCATGGACACTAGCCGCCGAAGCTTACGCAAGAAAAAGTGTTTATGTACTGACCCAACTAATGTGTACTGTGCTCGGCAAAACGGTATTACTTTACACTTCAGATCACACGCACTGTGACAATAGTATCAGCAATAGCCAAAGAAAACTTTGAATATGCTTTTAAATATTTACACTTATCTATGTGTAATGAAATAACAATGTGTCAAAATTCGTAGTAGTGCGGACAACGAAATGTATATACCTACTAAGAAATATTGTGAGACACACAAATTTGTAATTTAATCTTACATTATTGCAATTTTACTGAATTTGTAATATTATTAATGTGATGCATAAGTATAATTTTGTCTAAAAAGCAAAGCATCATGGGTAATGTCATGTAGTGGGAAAATGATTCATACCGTAAGTTTGTCTAAGTTAGATGCGTCAGGAGTTGTATATAATTCGTGTCGGGTTACTAATAAAAGTGTATATGTTTAACGAGAGGCCATCTGCATTCCAGGCTAAATATCCTGTTATTATTTGGTAATATATAGCAATACGAGCCGAAATAAAAAAATCTGATGTGTTCCATTCACATGACTTTCTCTACATTTCCACAATAAATTATTGTTAAAAAGCTTATTCTTCTATTTACTTAATGCTAATCGAGAAAAAAATAGCAGAAAGGGTCTTATTACTTGCTTTTTTTACTTTCTCTATACGCACTATGTACATAGTGTATAGAGAAGGTATTGCACTCCATCAAAAAAGTCGATACCGCGATTTACCGGAAATATATGTTTTAGGGTCCCCTGTATCCAAAAAAAAATTTTCAGAAAAAGGTCCCTGTGTGTGTCCGTGTGTCAATGTGTCCGTGTGTCTCTAAACACGAATTTGTAAACTGCTGAGCATACAAACAAAGGAACTCCAGTCACATAGCAACCAGCTTTTGACTAGTACTTTAACCTATGGTGCTTATTTATTTTACTTCTACTTACAAGTAAGCAAGAAATAAGACTATTTCTGCTAATTTTTTCTCGATTAGCAGAAAGTAAATAGAGGCATCAACTTTTTAAAAATAATTTATTGCAGCGATGTAGAGAAAGTCATGTGAATGGAACACATCAGATTTTGTACTTTCTCTATACGCACTATGTACATAGTGTATATAGTGTATAGATAAGGTATTGCATTCCACCAAAAAAATTCGACTCGGAGATTTCACCGGAAATTTATGTTTTAGGATCCCCTGTATCCAAAAAAAGTATTTACAGAAAAAGGTCCGTGTGTCCGTGCATCTGTGAACACGATAACTCAAAAAACGAAAAGTCGGTAAAATACCAAATTTGGTATTTAGTTTAGTAACTTTCAGGGATGCGACACGAAGATTTTGAAAAAAAATACCCCCACCCCCAACTACCCTTTACATGGAACTTTTTTCAAAAATTTTGATTTTCTAAAAAATGGCTCTAAGAATTTTGATTAAAATTTCGTATATTAAAGATATTTACACGACAAATAAAACGTATATCTTGAATTTTCTGGGAATAGCCTCTGAAGATTACTTTATGCTGGATGAGTTCTATGGATTTTTGTATAACTGCTAAACCGTAAGAGATGGAGGGAAATTTACAACACAAAAAATGTAGAGCACCTTAAAATGCACAGTTTATCTTACATTCATTTTTTTCGTGGAGTTGATCGTTTTTTACATATTCCTTGTTTTTGCTTTCAGTTATGAAAATCATACTTTTCTCATACAGGAATTTGTCAACTCCTCTCTATACAACAAACAAACTTCAGTCACATGGCGACCAGCTTTTGATTATTAGTTTAGGCTAAAGTACTCCCTTATTTCCCTTCTGCTTACAAGGAAGCAAATAATAAGACTATTTGTGTTAATTTTTTTCTCGATTAGTGTGAAGTAAATAGAAGCATAAGCTTTTCAACAATAATTTGTTGCAGAGAGGTAGAGAAAGTCTTGTGAATGGAACACATCAGTTTTTTTTAACTAGGGAACTAGTTTCTACGCGGTATGCAGCCAATAAAAGAGGACTTAAGTACGACATGCTGTTGACATGCGGGGTAAGGTAAGGAAAGCAGACTTTAGCTGCTTGGATGTAACGCTGCTACCTGGAGACTCGCACATAGCAATACCATACTCCAATGTCCTCAAACATCTCTGCAAGTTGCCTCTAGAAAAATGGAAATATCAGTGGACTCAACAACCACATATCTCTTCATCTACCTTATTCTCGTAAACTCTAAAACAGTATAACAATAAAAAGTCTTATGTGTATCATTCACATGATCTTCTCCATATCCCTTCAACAAATAATTCTTAAAATGCTTATACTTCTATTATAAGTTGAAGCGAAACCGTAGGTTAAAGTGATAGTCAAAAGCTGGTTGCTATGTCAATGAAGTTCCTTTGTTTATATAGGTAGAAGTTGACAAGTTCCTGTATGAGAAAAGTATACGTTTTTCATAGCAGAAGCCAAAAATAAGGAATGTCACAAAAACGACGAACTCCACGAAAAAATGTATATAGCATAAATTGTGTGTCTTAATGTGCTCTACATTTTTTGTGCAGTAAGTTTTTATCCATCTCTTACGGTTTAGCAGTTATTCAAACTTTAGTAAAATTCATCTAGAATAAACTACTCCTCAGAGGCCATTCCCAGAAAATTCAAGATATACATTTTATTTGTCAGGTAAATATCTTTGATATACGAAATTTTAATCAAAATCGTTAGAGCCATTTTTGAGAAAATAAAAATTTTCGAAAAAAGTTCCATGTAAAGGGTAGTTGGGGTGGGGGGATTTTTCTCAAAATCTTCATCTCGCATCCCTGGAAGATACTAAACTTAAATACCAAGTTTGGTATTTTACCAACTTTTCGTTTT
This sequence comes from Hymenopus coronatus, assembly GCA_030762935.1. Taxonomy (NCBI): domain Eukaryota; kingdom Metazoa; phylum Arthropoda; class Insecta; order Mantodea; family Hymenopodidae; genus Hymenopus; species Hymenopus coronatus. The sequence goes on along the minus strand of CM060898.1, from coordinate 97,909,868 downwards.
TGAGTTATCGTGTTCACGGACACACGGACACACACACACACACACACACACACACACACACACACACACACGGACCTTTTTGGGAAAGTGTTTTTTATGGATATTGGGGACCCTAAAACATATATTTCCGGTGAAATCTCGGTATCGAATTTTTTGGTAGAGTGCAATACTTTCTCTATACACTATGTACATAGTGCGTATGGAGATAGTAAACAGTGTTATGTGTTCCATTCACATGACTTTTTCAACATATCTGCAACAAATTATTGTTAAAAAATGTATGCTTCTTTTCCCTTCGTGCTAATCGAGAAAAAATTAACAGAAATGGTCTTATTACTTGCTTCCATGCAAGTAGAAGGGAAATAAGGGAGTAACATAGACTAAAGTATTAGTCAAAAGCTGGTTGCTAGGTAACTGAAGGTCCTTTGTTTCTACGGACAGAATTTGACAAATTCCCGTATGAGAAAAGTTTGTTTTTTAAAGCTAAAACAAACAACAAGGAATACCTCAAAAACGATCCGCTCCACGAAAAAAATGTATATAACATAAATTGTGTGTTTTATGGAGCTCTACATTTTCTGTTAAGTAAGTGTTTGTCTATCTCTTACGGTTTGCCGGTTATTCAAAATTCTGTAAAATTTATCCAGAATAAAGTAGTCTCCAGAGGCTATTCCCAGAAAATTCAAGATACATTTTATTTGTCAGGTAAATGTCTTAAATATACGATATTTTAATCAAACTCGTTAGAGCCATTTTTGGGAAAATGAAAATTTTCGAAAAATGTTCCTTGTAAAGGGTAGTTGGGGTGGGGGGAATTTCTTGAAAATCTTCGTGTCGCATTCTTGGAAGATACTGAACTTAAATATCAAGTTTGGTATTTAACGGACTTTTAGTTTTTAAGCTATTCTGTCCTCAGACACACACACTCACACACACACACACACACACACACACACACACTCAGTCACACAACGCGCACTCACACGAACCTTTTACCAAAAATGCTTTTCTTAGATTTAGAGAACCCAAAACATTCATTTCCAGTGAAATTTCGGTATCGAATTTTAGGGTGCATTAAAATACCTTCTCTATACACTATGCATATATTAAAGAGAAAGTAAAAAACTACATGAAATTTTATATTATTACAATTCAACAAAGTTAAGCAACTTTCGAATTCGACACAATATAATATATATATATATATATATATATATATATATATATATATATAAATCTAGCTATCATTGTGTTTTCCCATTTTAAATTAGTAAATATGTAACATTGTTTTATAATATATATTTATGTTAACATATCTGTGAAATCACATAGTATTATGACCTAGATGTTAAAGCGATCTTAAAGAAAGAAACAAAATCTGACATGTTTCATTCTCGTGACTTTCTCTACATCTCTGCAACAAACCATTGTTGAAAAGCTTAACCTCCTATTTACTTCACGCTAATCGAGAAAATACGAGGTACGTCCAGAAAGAAAGTTCCGTTTCAATTTATCTCCGCTGCAGCACTGCGATCGCAGTTCCGCACATGCGCGGTAGACGCTCTGTATCAAGGAGAAGAAACGTGCGCCATTTTGAGATCGCTGTCAGCCACATACGCTTTGTTGTGCTTGTTTACAATGTCGGTGTTCATTGAAAATCCCGCCGCTTGTGAAATCAGATCTGTGATTCGTTTTCTGAATGCTAGGAAAGTGAAACCAATTGAAATTTATCGGCAAATTTGCGAAATTTACGGACAAAATGCGATGAGTGTTTCAATGGTGAGAAGATGGGTCCGACAGTTCAATGAAGGATGTAGTGAAGTGCACGATGAAGAACGAAGTGGGCGTCCATCTTTGGTTACAGAAGAACTGGTTCACGCGATTGATGACAAGATCCAGGAAAACCGCAAGTTTACAATTAGTGCTCTCGCTATGGAATATCCCCAAAGCTCACGATCACTAATTCATGAAATTGTTACCAAAAAACTGAAATTTCGTAAACTTTGCTCACGTTGGGTACAGGCGGCAAACTTCTATGAAGAAGGTATACAAAAACTTGTGCCACGCTATGACAGATGCCTGCAACATTTCGGCAGTTATGTGGAAAGGTAGTTTAAGAGTTGTAGAATTTTGTGCAATAACTAATTATTCTGTATCTGTACACAATTTAATTTTATTACCAAACGGAACTTACTTTTTGGAGTACTTTGTATTACCAGAAATGATATTACTTGTTTCATTGTAGGTATAATGGAATTAAGAGAGTGCCATAGGTTAAAGCGATAGCTAAATCTTTTAAAAGCTGCTTGATATGTGGTTGAAGTTCCTTTGTTTGTGTGGCTAGGAGTTGACAAATTTCCGTATGAGAAAGGGTTTAAGTGTTTTAAAATTGAAAAGAATATCTCAGAAACAGGCAACTCCGCGAAAAAAGTGGATTTAACATAAATTTTGTATTTTATGTAGTAATTTTTGTCTTATCTCTTATGGTTATACAAAATTCCCAAAATTCATTCAGAATTAAGATGACTTCAGAGGCTATTCCCAGAAAATTCAAGATATACATTTTATTTGTTATGTAAGTATCTTTAATTTACGATATTTTAATCAAAACCTTTAAAGACATGTTTGAGAAAATTAAAAATTTCCAAAATATTTCCACATAAAGAATAGTTGGGAATGGGGGGATATTCTTTAAAATAATATTCGTGTCACATTCTTGGAAGATATTGAACTTAGATACCAAGTTTGGTATTTTAGACAGTACATGTCTTGTCACGGGGCTAAAATCTATTTAAAATGAAATATAAAGTATGACAAATAATATGAATTATACTAAGAGGGGACAAATGTACATTGAAAAGTAGCCGAGGACAGACAGTTGTCACGAGCTGACGAGCGACCCAGGTAGGAATGTACCGTTAAGGGAAGGACATTGAACTAAAGGGGTGAGGTTACACTGCCCGATGGTGAACACAACAAAGAGAACAGAAACAATTCTCTTGTTGGTCGAGCGACACTTTTGGCACTTGGTATGGAACATCCACACGTGACATGTGATATTTGGGGTCCGTGCTGGAGCCGAACGGGCTACCTTTGGCTGTGACGGAAATAGTATTGATTTAATACGGACCAGATAACTGATAAAATCACTGCACCAAAATTAATAAGTACTAATAGGCGCAGTCGAGTAAAGCGTGACTTCAGAATAGAAAATTCAGGAGGAATCCCTATGTATTCGACGGCAGAAATGTACGAACAAAATGAATAAATGAGTTCAACAACAGTCTGGAACTCGAAGAAAATTACTTGTGATTTACCACCCCTGAAAAGAGATTCCATGCTAACAAAATTTTGAACTAGGGCACCCTCATATCCACACCATTCCTAAATATCCAAAACCTGCACCCGGTTACGAACCGAAATATTACCTCCGCATATTTCATTGACTTTTCGTTTTTGAGCTATGCTGCCCACACACACACACACACACACACACACACACACACACACACACACGGACATGTGTGGCTTTTTCTTTTCTTTTGTTTTGTTTCAGGGGTCTTAAAATGTATATTTCTTGTGAAATCTCGGTATCGAATTTTTGGGTGCAATACAATTTCTTCTCTATACACTAATACGTGCAGAGAAAGCAAAAAATATGTATTTCACCTACTTAGCTTTGCCTACCTGTTATTATTAGAAATTGTTATTATTTTATCTACATAATGCTAATCAAGATAAACATTATTAGAAATTTTCTTACTTAGTTCCTAATAAGTAGAAGAGAAATAGGAGAATATTTTAAAAGCTGTCGCTATGCGGTTGTCTCTCAAGTTAGATTCTCTTTCCATGATAGCAGTAAATCAAAATAGATATGAAATAGGCGAAGAAACGTTTAAAAAAACGTTTACGCATTTTAAAATTGAAACCAACAGAAAATATAGTATACCTGAAAAGGCTATCTCTGTAAAAAGTATGACAAATTGTGTATTCTAACGATATCTACATTTTCTGTGTGTCTGTGTCTTATCTATTACAGGTTAGCAGTTATGAAAAATTCAGTCAGTATGAAGAGGTCATCAGAGGATCTTCCCAATAAGTTTGAGATATATATTTTATTTTTCAGGTAAATACCTTTAATACACGCCACTTTAATCAAAACCATTAGTTACTTTTAGCTAATCGAACATCTCGAAAAAATGTTCTAGAAGGTAGTTTGTGTGGAGGATATTCCTGAAAATCTTGGTGTGCATCTTTGTATGATATTGAACTTAAATACTAAGTTTGGTATTTAACAGAGTTTTCGTTTTTGAGCTATACAAAATACAAGCATAGTTTTCAAAAACCTTTTTTGATCAATGGGACCTCAATACTTGAATTTCTGGCGAAATTTCACCATCGAAATTCTGGGTAGAATACAATACCATAGTACGTGTAGAGAAAGTGAAAAATCTTATGCGTTACATTCCCATGACTTTCTCTACATTTCTGTAGCATATTATTGTAAAAAAGCTTGTTCTTCTATTTTCTACACTAGCAGAAATGGTCTTATTACTTAGTTCCTTATAAGTAGTAGATTAATAAGGGAATATACTAGACTAAAGCGATAGTCAAATATTTTTAAATTCATTTCTTTGCATGACCAGGAGTTAAAAATTGACACACGAGAAAATTTTTAGGTATTTTAAAACTGAAACGTATAATGAGGAATAATTCGGAAATTGTCAGCTCTACGAAAAAATTGTATATCACATAAATCGTGTATTTTAACGAGATATACTTTTTATGCAGTAGGTTTTGTCTGTCTGTTGCGGTTTAACAGCTATAGATGATCCAGAATGTAGAGGTCTTCAATGGTTATTCCTAGAAAATTCAAGATATACGAGGGTCAGCTGAAAAGTCCCGGGCTTCTCAATGAAAATAGAATTTAAATTTATTTTGCTTGATTTCTCAACATAATCTCCAGAAAGGCTAATACATTTGTCACATTGGTGTTCTAATTTAACTAAACTCTCTCTGTAGTGCGATTTATCAAGGTCCTCAAAATAGCTGTTTACCGAATCAATGACCTCCTCTTTGCTGTGAAACCTTCGTCCTCCAACTTCCCCTTAAAAAATATTGCTGCGTCATAAATTATTAGCTTGTGTTGTGGGGAGATTGGATAACTTATGGATAATAACGCGTCTCTGAGGTCTCATGACAGTCATGAATGACGTTCATTTTGGGAACAGTACAGGGTTCCTTTGGTGCGTCTGCAACCTTAATTAGCCCTGCTCAGGCCTCTGTGAGTTTCTCCTCTATACATCTGTATTCAGCAAGCAAGACTGTTCTTACGAGATAATCGTTTGCTTCTGAATCTACCACAATCCTGTGGCAGTTCATAAGTAAAACATTCTTGATATAAGTTTGCCTCACTGATTCAAGTTTCATAAGAGAAACCTCTCTAGTCGTCAGTAAACTCATCTGTTCACTCGTGTACATAAATATTGTTCATTCCCCTAGATTTTACGTTTTTTACTTTCGCTACACGTACTATATACATAGTATATAGGGTAGGTATTGCATTCCACCCAACATTCAATACCGAGAAATAGACGTTTAGGGTCCCCTGTATAAAAAAAAATCAGATATGTTTCATTCACATGACTTTCTCTACATCTCTGTAACAAATTATTGTTAGAAAGGTTATGCGTCTTTTGCTTCTGCTAATCGAGAAACAATTAGCAGAAATAGCCTTATTACTTGCTTCCTTGTAAGTAGAAGCGAAATATGGGAGTACCATAGGTTAAAGTGCTGGTTGCTATGTGACTGAAGTTCCTTTGTTTGTATGGACAGCAGTTGATAAACTCCTGTATGAGAAAAGTATAAGCTTTTAAAGCTGAAATCAATAACAAGGAATATCTCAAAAACGACCAACTCCACAAAAAATGTTTATGACATAAACAAACATAAATTGTGTGTTTTATCGTGATCTACATTTTTTGTGTAGTAGATTTTTGTCTATCCCTTACGGTTTACTAGTTATGCAAAATTCAATAAAATCATGCAGAATAAAGAGGTCTTTAGAGGTTATTCTCAGAATATTCAAGATATACCTTTTATTTTGAATGTAAATATCTTAAATATAAGAGAATTTAATACAAACCGTTAAGAGCCATTTATGGGAGACTAAAATTTTTCGAAATGTTTTCCATGTAAAGATTAGGTTGGGTTGGGGGATTTTCTTGAAAAATATTCGTGTCGCATCCTTGGAAGATGCCAAACTTCGGTATTTAAGTGTCTTTTCGTTTTTTATCTATGTTGTCCACAGGCGCGCGGACGCGCACACACACACACGGACCTTTTTCCAAAAATGCTTTTTTTTTATTCAGGGGGACCCAAAACATGTATTTCCGGTGAAATCTCGGTACCAAATTTTCGGGTACAATACATACCTTCTCTATACGCTATGTACATAGTACGGGTAGAGAAAGTAAGAAAGCATTTTTAGAAAAAGTTCCATGTGTGTCCGTGTGTCCAAGTGTCTGTGAACACGAAAACTCGAAAACGAAAAGTCGATAAAGTACCAAACTTGGTATTTAAGTTAAATGTCTTTCAAGGATGCGACAAGAAGATTTTGAGTAAAATTCTCCCACCCCAAATTATCTTTTACATGGAAAAAAGTTTGAACATTTTAGTTTTCTCAAAAATGGCTCTAACAATTTGGATTAAAACACCGTATATAAGATATTTATATGGCAAATAATATGTGTAACTTGAATTTTCTGGGAATAGCCTCAAAATACCTCTTTATTCTGAATGAATTTTGCGTAACTGATTAACCGTAAGAGTTAGACAAAAACTTACTACACAACTTAAAACACACAATTTAATATATACGTTTTTTTCGTTGAATTTACAATTTCTGAGATATTCCGTGCTATTTGTTTCATATTTGAAATACTTAAACTTTTTTCACGCGGAAAGTCGTAAACTTCTAGCCCTGCAACCAGGTTTTAAAAGATTTGAGTATCGTTTTAAATTAGTGTATTTCTTTTTTTTTTTTTTTTTTTTTTCCCTTTGACTTACAAGGAAGCAAGTAATTAAGACAATTTGTGCTAATGATTATCTCAATTATCATAAAGTAGATAGAAGAATATGCGTTTTAACAATTTTTTGTAGCGATGTAGGGAAAGCCGTGTGAATGGACACATTAGATTTTTTCTCTTCGTAGGCGGACGTCGGCAACCCCCTTTATTTTGTGCTGTATAGTAGATAAAACGTGACAGCAGGGATTGTCAAAAACATTTATCTCTGACTTTGCTGAAACTGTGAACGTTTGTAGGTCACTCGGGTTTTTCCATGATTTCCATTAGTGCTAATCTGGTATAACGTAAGAAAATACAATGATATTCTCTCCAGGGCAGAAGAAAATGCGAGATAAAAACATATTTTCACAGTGCTATGGGGTAACTGAATTATTAGCTTTTCTAAATATTTTCAAAGCAAGTAAGACATTAGATGCTCAATTCAGAATTTAACTCGGAATTATTTCCATAGTGCAAGTGGTTAATTGAATTATTAACTTTCCTGAATATTGCCAATGAAAGTAGAACATTAGTTACTTAAGTTAGTATTCAATCGGAACATGATTTCTATGATTAAAGGCCTTTGTTCTAGCAGAAGATAAAAATAAAGAAACTACAGGACTAACATAATATAATAAGAAGTTATATACTAAAAAAATTATATGTTCTTTCTTTACAAAACATTTTTCATTGCATTACTAAAAAGTTGTAAAACACCTTATTATATGTTCTTTTCCAGTGAATAAGTTTAATAGTTACTAAATAACACCATTTTTGGGAATGAGGAGTTAGATTAATATAAGTTTTGATTTCAAAGCTATGATTTATTCTCTGATTATATGTTAAATGTAAGCTAAATTTGAACCAGTTGGAAATTTAGGAATGGGATTCTTTATTGTGCCGTAAACTATACCTAGTGTCCTCTTTTTGGAACTTAAGATTACCTTGCCCCTTTGTATTTTTTGGGGTTTGCTATGTGAAATAATGGTCGTCTTCTTAGCGCGGTGGTAGCGTTGCTGCTTGCCGAGCGGGATACGTGGGTTCGATTTCCAGTACCGGCGTGGGGATTTTCCCCCCGCTGGGAGACCTGGACCGGGGTGCACTCAGCCTCTTGAGGTCCCTGGGGAGCCAATTAAGGAGCTACTTGATGGAAAAGTAGCGGCTCCATGTCATGAGGACCGTATCAACCATATCACCACGTCTCACCCTCCAATACTGCACCCCATCCATGACGTCTATCATGGATCGAGATGGGGGAAGCAGCGGCCGGGCTGTAGGGCAATTTCCTTGTGAGCTGTCGTGCCATGGAATTATCATGTGAAATAGTACGGAAGGAGTTGGTCCCTGTACTAGCTTCTCAGAGTTCCTTGCATTAATGTAGGTATTTTCTTGAACCAATTGTATCTTAGTTTAGGTATTTATGTCGGAGAAGATATAGATATTTTAATGAAAGAGGGGGAACTCCGTTTTGAAGGCTGAACTCGAAATTGCATTTGGAGAAGCAGTATCTGTCTGTTATAATGAATTAGGGTTGTTCTTTTGTCTGCTTTTCCGAGAAGCGAACATTATTGTGATATAATATTTACCCAGCATTTGTAAACCTATATATATACAACAGGATGATTCTAAGTCCCTGTACAAACTTCGTGAAAGTAATGTAGAGGTCAAAATAAGACGAAAGTTTTCTATACCACGTTTTCTGAAAATGCTTTATTACAGAATTATACAGCATCATAGGGATCACAGAGGTAACACCAACTCAGTACATCTACCGTGCAACATGTTCAAACTGACGTCCATGCAAGTTAACACAGTATCGTGCCCGTCGTCGTTCTGCTCGAGGAATGCTGCAGACCCCATTCAACTCATACTATACTGTCATGAACAGCATGGGGATCACAGAAGACAATTACTTCCCCAACCACAGGTTAAAGGTAAAGTCCATGCACAACGTTGTACTGCACATGTGTTGAAGCGGCACTACTACACGATATTCAACTGTTTACATTTACCAGTGATTCAGTAGACTACTGTTGTGATTGCATAGTACAATGGCATACACAAACACTCAGCTATGCAGCTTCTTTATGGCGCAGCTGACGGACATTCAAGAGAAGCACGGCGACGGTACAAGGAATTGTTTCCAAACCGACGATTACCAAACCATCAGACGTTTGCAGCTGTGGAGAGCTTATGAGGGAATATGGTATTCGCGATGTGTCACGATCAGGACGGCCGCAATTGCACGGAGTGGCTGTTGGAGAAAACATTCTGCAACGTGTCGATGACGATGCGAACATAAGTACTCGACGCATTAGTGCCGCTGCGGGTTTCCCCAAACATCTGTATGACGCCTGATTCGGAGACAGCAGTTTCGATCATTCCAGAAAGTACATGATTTGTCACCTGTGGATTATCCTCAACGCCAGCAGTTCCGTCAGTGGTTACTTCAGCAACATAGGTTGATCCCATGTTCATTTGTCGATACTTTTTACAGATGAGGCCTTATTTACGCGTGGAGGCATCATCAACTATCATAATATGCACATGTAGGCTTATGAGAATCCACACGCAACTACGGTACGAGGGCATCAACGTCCATTTTCAGTTAAGGTTTGGTGTGGTATTGTGGACAACCACTTGTTGAGACCACATGCTCTACCGCCGCACCTGGCCTGTCCAGTGTACCGACAGGTTTTGGAGCATGAGTTTCCTGGTCTGCTGCATGAAGATGTTCCACTTGCTACACGAAGCTCCATGCGATGACGTCCATACACATTTCAGTTCAGTGCCAGGGAATGTCTCGATGTTGCATATCCCAATTGGTGGATAGGTCGTGCAGGACTAGTTGCTTGGTTCCACAGATCACCAGATTTAAATCCCTGGGCTTTTACCTTTGCGGATGTCTCAAGAGCTCGTTTATGTAATTGAAATTCCAATCGTAGTAGTTCTGCAGCAACGCATTGAAAATGGCTATACAACACTACAGAATGAGTTGAACGGGGTCTGCACTATCCCTCGAGTAGTACGACGACGGGTACTGTATTGTGTTAACCTACATGGACATCAGTTTAAAGATGTACGGTAAATGTACTGAGTTGAACTTTCCTTGTAACCCATATGATACTGCATAACTCTGAAATAAATAATTTTCAGAAGAAGTGGTATAGAACATCTTTGTTTTAGTTTGACCTGTACATTACTCCCAAAAAGTTTGCACAGGGACTTAAGAATCATATGTATATTTGTCTGTTTATTATGTCAGTTTTTGTATACTTGAAATATTAAGTGTAATAAATAGTGGTTATTCCAGTCATTAATAAAACACTCTAATCTTCCATATTTTGACGGTCACTGTTACCTGCCTTATACGTGGTTACGCTTCTTAAGGTAACCATTGTCCGCGGATGGGAACGCTTTCGGAGGCGTGGAAGCGGAAACTGCTCTGATATACGGGGATAAGATCTTCGTGTAGCCAGTAATCGCTACAACACACGGACTTATTTGTAAAATTTTTGGGAGCTCAGGGGGCCTCAAAATATATTTATGGTGAAATCTCAGTAACGAATTTTTGAGTAGAAAACATTCCTTCTCCACACTCTGCGTATATACATAGTACGTGTACACAGAGTAAACATTGACCAGATGACACTGTCGTCATCTTTAGCATTATGAATCAGATTCATATTTGTTTAGTGGATTAATACATTGAACATATATCTGCTCATTTAGTTATCCAAAGAACACATAGAGCTTTAATACCTTTCACAGTGTGCCTGGTACCTTTAAAGCTTTATTACTTGTGCAGATAAGGTATATGAACAAAACGTACGTGGTTATTAGTGGAGAAATTTCCAGCACAACCTCATACGTGCTTCGTACGCACCATCAGAAACCCACCAGAAAGTTCATATTAGGGAAGTGGTTACTCCAGAAAGCGCCGCAGGAACAGACTAATTACGGACAAACACGGCGTAAACTGTAATCAGGAGCGGCTCCCTGAGGTATATGACCCGAAGTATTCAGGAGGTAGTTATCGTAATCACAATTGAGTTTATGAACACCAGAAATATCTTTTTAAGAGAACAATTAAAAAAACTGATGTATTTCATTCCGATAGCTTTTTCTAGTTGTTCCAAATGCAAACTATTCTTATAAAAAAATATTCTTTTATATACATCATGCTAATTGAGATAAACAGCAGAAATAGTATAAGACTATTTCTTCTTTGTAAATAGAAGGGCAATAATGGAATACATTAGGCTAGAGCGATAGTCAATTTTTTTAAAACCTGGCCCTATGTGAAACAATTGAAGTTCAGTTCGCTTTGCATGGCTTGGACAGGGCAGGATGGGACACTATCGAGGGGATTCGCGCCAAACCTAAGGCTATTGTAGCTATACCTCACGAGGGGGCACCCTCAGGAAGGAGGAATGAGATGAAAGGATACACTAGGCGGTCGGAACCAGGAGCGACGGTACAGCAATGATAGGGTCCCGACAGCTGGAAAGCCGGACCGGGGCCTCCTGCCCCGCTAAGGGTCCAAAACTCCCACCAGAAGTGGCATCCCGGCAACCAGCCGAAATCGGGGAGTTCTTTTTCCCTGCCACGCTTCACTGAGCACCATCGCCGACACTTCCAACCCTGAAAGAAGCCAACGGGAAGATGGATGAATGAAAAGACAATGGAAACGAAGGACAGGAAATTCGGGGAATGAAGGAAACCTACCCAGCGTTCTTCTAGCGATCCGGGGAAAACCCCAAATATACCAATAGATCAGGTAGGTCGGCCACGGGAAACGAACCCGGACCTCCTGAACTGGCTCAGAGACTAAACCATCTGAGCCATCGTGCTCGGTATCATGGCCTGCAGTAAAATAAAAGGGATGAAACGAAAGGTTACTTTCCATTTGGGAAAAGTTAAGTAGTTTAACATTGAAACCAATAAAGATAAACCAAAGTATATCACAGAAACGGCCACCTCTGCATAAAAATTCAGGTTATATATCCCATTCAAATAATTTTCTTTAGCTGTCACACAAACAACTTATCTAACAAAAGGTTATTCATTTATCTACGACATGCTAATCAAGATAAACATTAGCAAAATTTGTCTAAATACTTGCTTATTTGTAAGAATAAGGTATTAAGGGAATACAAGGCTAAAGCGATAGTCAGATATTTTACATGCGGTTTTTAAGTGAAACAATTGAAATTCGGTTCTATTTGCTTACTAGTAGTAAACAAAAGAGAGACGAAAAGAAAGATGTCTCCCGTTTGAGAAAAGTTTAAGTATCTTAAAACTGAAACCAATAACACCGAATACTTCGAAAAGAGTTAACTCTACACAAAAAGTACAGGATATAAATTGTGTGTTTTAATGAGATCTACGATTTTGTGTAGTAGGTTTTTATTTATCTCTTGTGATTTACTAGTTATACAAAATTACACAAAAACCATTCAGAACGAAGAGATCTTTAGAGGCTATTCTCAGAAAATTTAAAATATAGGTTTTATTTGTTATGTAAGTATCCTTAAAATGTACGGTATATTAATTAACTTCATTACAGCCATTTTTTGGAAAAACAAGCTTTTCAAACATTGTTCCATGTAAGAGGTAGTTTGTGGTGGGGGAATTTTCTTGAAAATCTTCGTTTCGCATCTTTGAAAGATATTAAACATAAATGCCAAGTTTGGTATTTAATGGTCTTTTTATTTTTGAGCTATGCTGTCCGAAGACACACATACACACACGGTGTCTTTTTCTAAAAATGCTTTTTTCGGACTCGGGTGAGATTGGACATAAAATTTTTGGGTGGATTATAATACTCTCTCTAGCTACTATGTACATTATATATATTCATATGTGGTAGAGAAAGTAAAAATTCTTGTATTATTCAGTGGTGCTCAAAACATGTGTTTTCGGTGAATTCCCGTTATCGAATTTTTGGATGGAATACAATAAATATCTCCTATAACCATTATGTCATTTTACATTCGTGCTAGAGAAAATAAAAAGATCTGCCAAAATATGTAGTTGTGTATTATAACAAAAATTCGAAGAATTTATCGTAAAGGGATTGATGAATGATAGTTTTGTAATTGATACTGAATAAATTCAATCATGTGAGCAGGCATATTATTAGTTGAACTTCAATGAAAGTGGAACATTGATTTACGTTTGTCATATGGTTAGTCAAAAACGAAATAAATTCAAGGAAATTGTGAATGTTTATTGATAATCAACGCTTCTTTACTTCCTCTACATATACTATGTACATAGTTATAGAAAAGGTATTGCATTCCAAAAATCGATACCAAGATTCCACCATAAATAGACGTTTTAGGATCCCCTGATTCAAAAAAAAAGTTTTCGAAAATTTTGATTTTCTCAAAAATGGCTGTAACGATTTTTATTAAAATACCGTGTATCAAAGATATTTACGCGACAAATATAATGTATATCTTGAATTTTCTGGGAATAGCCTCTGAAAATTCCTTTACTCTAGATGAACTTTGCTGGATTTTGCATAACTGGTAATTTATAGAACATGGACAAAAACTTTCTACACAAAATATGTAGATCTCGTTAAAACGCACAATTTATGTAATATGCTTTTTTTTCGTAGAATTGGCCATTTTTCAGATATTCCTTATTATTGGTTCCAGCTTTAAAATACCTTTTTCACATACAAGAATTTATCAACTTCTAGGCAATGCAAAGAAACGGATTTCATCGAGATGCCAACCAGATTTTTAAAAGATTTGACTATGGTTTTAACCTAGTGTTTACCATTAAGTATCTTCTAGTAACAAGAAAGCATTTCGGCTAATGTTTATCTCGATTAGCATGGAGCAGATAGAAGCATTAACTTTTTAACAGTAATTTGTTACTGAGATGTGTGAAAGTCATGTGAATGAAACACATCAAAATTTTTGTGCATATCTCTCAATTTTAGAGGATATTTTCAACGCTGCTGGAGCATAAATGCTAATTATTAGTTTAAATCACTAATTTTAACCATCTTCTCATAATAAATTGATACATTTAAAACAAAAACAAGAAGATAGAGAAAACCCAAGGCTCGACAAAATGTTTGTTAGAAGAGAAGTTTTTTATTCCAGTTATAATCCAGCTCGTATACTTATATCTTTAGATACGAGCATCCCTATGGACACCAGTTAGCCATATACTAACTGCAGGATAAAATTTACAACATGGTGGGATAGAATAATACTATAAAACTGACCCCAATACTGTAATCAAAGCTTGTGGTGTCGCTGGTTGTGGTTAAATGTTTCACAAAAGATAATAGGCCAAAAAGACAAGCAATGAGTTTTTGTCCAAAATCAAATATCCCTTTAGATCTCAAAACACTTTCAGGTTGACGAGATAAGCTTTGAAGTAAGTATCACACATCACGTACAAAATATGGAACATTAGAAAATGACGTACACATAATTTTACTGTGGTACATCAAACGCTTGCCAACTCCAAACTCTGTTGACGCAGTAATACAGGATTAGATTCATGTTCTATAGACTTTGATTCCACTGGTCTTTGTCTCTTTCGATTCTATCACTTCAGAGAACGCTGCTACAAAACGTTTTCTCTTATTCAAACTCGGTGACACCTGTAGCATCTCTTTGTAGTATACTAATATGGGAGAGGATTCGAACAAAATAAGATAAAATAAAAATCTATATAAGAACTCTGATACATAACTTCTAAACCCAGGGCTAATATGCCAGAATTTTAAAATGTGTTTATGTTCATACAACATACATTTATTGTTTACATATTGTTCATAAATTGATAAATAAGATAAAATATACAATATAAAAATAAAAATAATAAATTACATACATAAAACAACAAACAAAATTAAAAAACATAAAAATAAGTAAAATAATAATAATATTAATAATAATAATTTTAACATTCATGTTACTCTTTCATAATATAATTTAAAAAATCACCAATACAAATACAGCTAAATAAAACTAAATAAACTACATAAAGCACAAAAACACACCACAAACACAAACATTTTTAATACCACAATGTATCTTCAAATACATAACCTAATTCTTCCATTACATTCAGGCCACATCATTACACTACCACCTTCCAAAAACAAATAACAAATATATAAATTTAATTTATTTTTCAAATTTTATTACAAACATTTAATACCTTAAATCAATTTATGTTATTATAGTTGCTGCATTTTTATTATTGTTACAATTATTATTATAATATTATTCGATTCGAACAATAGCGTTTCACTTATGCGAGAATTTACCTTAGAACACTTAAGAAAATTGTAAGGCTATTCGACCGCTTAAGGCAGAAGCCGGAAACTTGTAATAGAGAATTATCATGTTGACAACCTTATTCCATTATCTTGCAAGCGCAAAACAAATCAGTTTGCGGCCGCCCTAAATTAGAATAAATGTGAAGTATAAGCAAACCGAATTAAATATATATCAGGGTAACGTTGGTGGCGGTCCCCGTGACCGCGCTCGCCAAAGTGCCTCGCTTTGGTGCTTCGTGGCGCAGGGGATCATGGGTTCGAATACCGCCTTGGGCATTACTGTTTTTGTGTTTGTAAATGTGTGTATGTCTGTGTATGTATATGTAAAAAACTTAAACGTTTAATATTAATAGGTCAACTAAGGAAATATAGAAAACTATGAAAAAGAGGAAAAAGGAATACAGCGTCGGAAACCTGACAAGCCTCTGGAACTGTATTTTCTTTAAAAAAAAAAAGGGAGGGGGGAAGAGGCTTCCTTTATCCAATTAGTGCCAGTTTCCGTCCCATGGTTTAACACATCATTTATCCACTAACACGTTCTGCAATTTGAAGAAAACTCTCCTTTAAATATACAGAGGTTGACAAATTGTTTACATTATACTATACCGTTCATGAAACATGATCGTAGGAAGTGGCCATGCATAAAATTCCAACCTATGGGAATTTATTATCTATACATTTTAATCGTTTTTTATCATACCAAAGCGCAGTTGTTTTTCTAAATTTATCGCACCTTCGTGCGTTTGTTTTCTTTCTGAATTTCAGTGTACAGTGATATTCCCGTACATAATGGCAGAACTTCCAATAGACATATTAATTGCAATCATGTTTACTAAGCCAAAATAATAGAATGTAGTAATACAAAGAGATCTGAAATTTATGGTATGGACATCAAGTTGTAGTTTATTTCGGTGCAAATATGCGTCAAGATAAATGGGAGTTTAGGAATATTATTTTTCGTGTCCATATAGGTTAATCATTGTTATTTTATTCACGAAATAGTCTTATTAAATACAACTTGAGCTACAACTACAGCTCGCAAAAAGTTGCCCGCGAAACCATCCTTAAAGGTTGGAGCTCTCGTTATATTACTAATGATAAAATAGGTAGGAAAATTCTGCGATTTGAACCTGTCTATCAGGATAACGAAATCATGTACATCTATCATAACAGAGTGTTTAAATGGTTTTTACTTTCTCTATACGTACTATGTACATAGTGTATAGAGAAGGTATTGTATGGCACTCAAAAATTCGATACCGAGATTTCAACAGAAGTACATGTTTTGAAACTTCCTGAATTAAAAAAAAAAAAAAAACATTTTTAGAAAAATGTCCATGGGTGTGTATGTGTGTGTGTGCTTGTGTGTGTGTTTCTGTGGGCAGCATAGCTCAAAAGACCGTTGAATACCAAACTTGGTATTTAAGTTTAGTATCTTCCGAGGATGCGACACGAAGATTTCCAAGAAAATTGCCCCCACCCCCAACTACCCTTTACATGGAACTTTTTCCGATATTTTTGATTTTCTCAAAAATGGCTCTAACGATTTTGATTAAAATATCGTATATTAAAGATACTCACTTGACAAATAAAACGTGTATCTTGAATGTTTTGGGAATAACCTCTGAAGATTACTTTACTCTGGATGAATTTTACGGACTTTTGCATAACTGCTAAACCGTAAGAGATGGACAAAAGCTTACTGCACAAAAAATGTAGAGCATCTTAAAACACACAACTAAGCACCTTAATACATTTTTTGTGGAGTTGATCGTTTTTGAGATATTCATTTTTATTGGTTTCAGCTTTCCACACAAACAAAGGAACTTCAGTCACATAGAAACCAGCTTTTAACTATCAATTTAGTCTATGTACTCCCTTATTATCCTTCTACTTACAAGGAAGCATATAATAAAACTATTTCTACTATTTTTTTCTCGATTATCATTAAGTAAATAGAAGCATACGCTTTCTAACAATAATTTCTTGCAGAGATACAGAGAAAGTCATATGAATGGAATACATCAGATTTTTATCGTCTAACCCTGGATTACACAGGATTTTCTGAACAGAAACATTTAAATATACGTAAGGAACATTTATAAATATAATATTGTAATAATGTACTGGTTTATCAAGAATTGATACAATGTTTATAAGGAAATCGGAGGGGGGGGGACAGAATTTGGATATGGTTAAAACCGCATGGTAAATGAACTAGTTAGTCGGAGAGATGTCTGTTTGTAGTGTATCGTGTATACTGCAGATCGCATCACTAAATGCTGTTGAGCTGACTCCTGCTCACCATTATTTGAGTATTACAAACAAGGAATTTCTACATAAATGAATAGAATGAAATGAATTAATATCCACAAGGATTTCCTTCTTGGGGATGCTCCTTGTTCGCATAATATAACTTGATCTATTTGGGAGACATGCTAAAAAAATTACAAATAAGGAACTGAGCAGTAAACAGAGCTTAAATCTCAAATATAGACTATGAAAGTAAATATTGAAATATAACCGTTTGAATCTTCATCAGGAAATATTCTAATATTGTGAGAGTTTAGTTTCCTCTATCACTTCATTTTACTTTTCTTTGGTAATGCATATCACGCGCAAGCAGCCTCCGTTTCATTTCAGACACGCACTAAAAGTGTCGAACACTGGACTCCTATTTCGCTCTAGTCGCTCGGAGATTTTGCTGTGTATCACGGGTTGTTAGAGGTATGCGCGCAGATTTTTTTTTTTTATTTTTTTTTTTAAATTTTGCTTTTTATTTTTATTTATTTATGTTTTACTTTAAATGTCCTTTAACCTGGTAGGTCATATCGGACGATGAATGTAATGATACTCAGATGAGCTCGGGGGTCTATGAAGCTTAAAGTTACTTGAAACTTGCCTTCTCAGGATAAGGGAAAATCCCGAAAAACATTATCCCAGAGATTTAAACTTGGGATCTCTTGAATTAGAAGCAAATACGCTACCACCACAATACAGATGCAGGGTGCAGATATTTGTATTCGTGAATCCAGGGAGAATATTATCATTGCTGGTTTTGCAAGTCATAGCTGATTCTTGTTATTCATTGTCACACACATGGGTTAGTGAACACCTGTGCTGTGGTAAGTTCTTTTGACGTCGCAGCTGTGATTGTTACACCCATGCGAGTGGACATGTGTTCTTTCAGAAGGTTGTTTGGCGTCAAAGCCGCACATTGCTAAGCCTGAGTTTTGTGAATACCCACGGTACATTGCACGCGTATAGACTTCTGGAAATTTCTGGTCACGCGACCAACAGATGTAAAAATGGGCAACGAAGCCCTGCCCAGTGTGCAGCTTGTGTAAAAAGAAATCCAAAAAGCTATTGGAAAAAAAGAGAACTTCTGTTACAATAAGGTGTTAGCTTACGACAAACAATTCTAAGGCGTCATACACAGCCACGTGCACTGGTTTCACTGGTTTGTTGCTCGCTCCACTTAGTTATTTATTGCACACATACTGTTGAAAATAAATTTTCTTGTTTGGTACTTTATTGTAAGTGTTGTAACTTCATCATTGCATATTCTTACGAGGCAGAAAGGAGAAAATTAGGCAACTGATTGAGGAAGTTAAGAAGCTGGTGCTTCTTGTCACAGTTTTCCTGTGCACTTCTATAAGACAATCTTCAGCCAAGAGCATGGCCAAAATAGTTAGCAAATGAGAGAATTGGAGACATTTGTGCTGTGAAAAGTTCTGAAATTTGTGAAGTCACGAGGACGCTGTAATTTTTCTTGATTCTGATTTAAATTCATTTGTTTTATTTGAAATTAATCTTATATTTATAATTTATTCAAATATTATATATAGAGTGTAACATGAAGCTGTTATTTAGATAATTGTTATCTTTGGATATGTTTATACACATTAATTCTTATTTTTACAATGAAAATGTGGATTGCAACAGAAAATATTTGTAAAGTTGCCATAAATAAAATAAGAACTAAAGCTTTCCTGGCGACGTGTTAATTCAAAATCTTCTCGGGCTTCTAGCCAAGTTTGTACCTGGCTAGAAGCCCGAGAAGATTTTGAATTGCCATAAATACTTTTGTCTTGAACATTCTGTTACTTTATGCCAAAAATTCGACAGTGTATTCCGTTGAACATTTGATTTCAGCTCATTTATATACATTTTCATTTTGCATATCTACTTTTGACCAAAATATTAAAATGTTCTTTTAAATAAATATATTACAGTGATTGGTACCTATTAAGTGTAATGTTTGAGGTTAGTATCTCGAACTAGGCGTGGTACACATCAGAGTGTTTATTTTCCAATAGACCATGGGTCGCTGTGTAACTACGAGCGAGCAGGCCTCACTGTAAGAATGTTGTATCGGAACTGAGTTTGAATATTTTCTGCAAGAAACCAAAACGCGGAAACAAAAGAATAGCCTACACAGATATCGTTGTTCACTTTGATGCGTAGTTAAGACCATCAAAAATGCATCAGGTAGTAAATTATGTGATATTTAGTGGGAAAACTGTTAAATGAAGAGAAAAAAATCACGAGCCATCCAAAATGGACCATAACTAAACTCGTATCTCAACGTAACTCAACTCCCTTAAATATATATTCTCCAGTAGTCATGCCACGATTACTAATACTATCAAGAAGTTCTTCATACACGTCATAGCTTTCATCTACATCTGAACTAAAACGAACACCTGAGCAGTATCTGATTCATCCGTTTACTCGTCCAAGGCCATAGGAAATCATCCAAGATGTCCATTTTTGTCAGGCAGCTGATATGATATAGCTTCTGCGATGAATTGTACCCTGCGTATCATGGCGTTTGCTGACAAATAACAAATTTAAATAAATTTAGCTTTTTGCGGTGCATTTCTTCAACTACTGCAATTACGCATTCTCTGATCATTTCGCTATTGCTGAATGGTTTTCCACGTTTTGCGATTTTGGCCTCTTGTTCGGTATTGACTTGCGTTAACAAAGATTACTGCGACTTCAATCTGCGCTTCACATTTTTCTGTCTGTAAACTTTCACTTTCTTAAGTGATTTTGAAAATGTTTCGTTTTATAGTGACGATTAACGTTATCTTCTTTGAGAACGGCTATGGCTTCACTGCTAATCAGACCTAGCACCCTATTACTGGACTCAATGATGAAATGTTGATAGTTCCATTGATCTTTGAATGTTCTGTATTCACTGTCTATGTTTCGCTTCTTCTTCATACTAGCAAATTACACACAAAGAACAAGTCAAATCAAAACATTGTTACGTATGGGCGTTGGCCGGTTCGAAGATGTTTTTTACACGGGTTTACGCACTATTTTATTTCGCAACGGACAGTTTCGTTTCCTTCCCCTTCGTAGGTAAACTTACTCGCGGTCACGCCGCTAGCCTTTTTATTCTCCAATTACTGCCATTTCGAAGTGAGTGGAGTACACCAGAACTTTCTCGAACCAACGAGGTTATTCAATACATATTTGTTACTGCAATAGAGGGTTTTACCACTAACTATTTCCGCTTTTGGTCACCAGATGTCAAGTATTATGGTCGTAACAATATACAATACTAATTGAACTAGCGACTTTAGCGAGTGTAAGCTCTCTCAGGGTGCATACTCAGCGACTAGCCTAGAAATTATAGATGTCAGAAAAATTAAAACAGTTTCGGCCCTTGGAGCCTACTGCAGTAGACCCTAAGGTTGCAGCCAGGCTTCATATTTGCAGTCTAGGAATTTACCTATACCTCATATCCGTACAATGAACGACAGCATCTTATCTTTCAATTACTAACGGGGATGTTATGCGAGACCGCACGAGAGTATAACAGCGTGAATCTCGCAGCACTGCACGGTTATTTCGTGGAGGGTTTTATTCAGTTGTCGGTCCCGGTGGCCGCGCTCGCTAAAGCGTCTCGCTTTGGCGCTTCGTGGTGCACAGGATCGTGGGTTCGAGTCCCGCCTTGGGCATGGGTGTTTCTGTGTTTGTAAATATGTTTGTGTATGTATATGTAAAAGGAAAATTAAGAATAATAAGGTCTACTAAGGAAATGTAGGAAACTGGAAAAAATGGAGAGAAAAAAAGGAATGCAGCGTCGGGGTCCTGACAAGCCTCCGGAACTGTATTCACTTATTAAAAAAAAAAATCAATAGGTATCTATCTGAGCAAGAGGCCCTACAAATTTTCCCAGCCAATGCACACCGGCTGGGAGGCGAATGCAATAATACATTTTTCCCTTCACAGTAAACAAATATTTAATGTTCCACATAACATACTCTACCTATTCGGCAAGAAACTATTCTTACAAATGTTTACCTTTTATCTTGTTTTTCGAGATAAACATGAGAAAGAAATGGTTTTATTTTCTTCTTTGTAACTAAAAGGAAAATGAAGAAATAAACTATGTAAAATTATATTAAAATATTTCAAAAATTGTCGCCATTCCATTCACATATCTTTCTCTACATTTCTGTTGCATACCAGTATTTAAAACTTATTCTTATCTTATCATTTTTTTCTTATTTAATCATTTTTTTCTTTTGAATTATATTGTTCACAGATATACAAAAAACACACACTCATACACAAACCTTTCTTAAAAATGCTTTTTTGTACTCGCGGTCCTCAAAACGAATATACCCGCTGAAATCTCGACATCACAATTTTGGGTGGAATACAATACTTTCTGCACCTGTTAGAAGACAACGTATAAATTAAAATGTTAAAGAAATGTTCTATGTAAAGGGTAACAGGGGAGCGATTTTCTTCAAAATCTTTGTATCGTATCCACACGCACAGGCACACATTCAATCTTTTTCTGAAAAGTGTTTTTATTCAGCGTGTATTTCCAATGAAATTTTGGTATCGAATTTGTTGGTGGAATGCAATGCCTCTCTACCTGCAATGTATGTGCTGGAGAAAATAAAACTGAGGATCAGGATAGAATGTAGAGATGTGCCATCAGTAGCGGCTTAAAATGTTCAACAAGAATTCACGATTTCACTTATTCACTGCAGATTATAAATGCGGACATTTTAAACACCTTATTAAATATTATTAAAATTTAATTTGTTACATAATTGTAGGGAAACTTTGTTAAACAAGCCAAAAATGAACTTTTCCCATAGCAAACAATCTTTTGTGTGCAAAAAGAGCATTTAGTCAACTGTTTCAAACGTAAATCGATATACGAAGCCTGATAATGCACCCTTTTATCGTTGGCTCATTAGAGACAAACGAACGTCGCTTTGAACATCAAGGAGTGCTGCTTAAAGTATTGAAGATTTCGTATGAAAAGCAAAGAATATTTTATAAAGACTTTAAGCTTGTTATTCGTATCTTCCTTGGAGAAACAACTGACATCAGATAAAAATGTGATGTGTTCCATTCACAGGACTTTCTCCACATCTCTACAATAACTTATTTTTAAAAAACGTATTCTTCTGTTTATTAACTGCTAATCGAGAAAAAATTAACAGAAATGTCCTTAGTAGTAAGTAGAAGGGAATAAGGAAGTACCATAGACTAAATCGATAGTCAAATCTTTTAAAATCTGCTTGCTAATGGTTGAAATACCTTTGTTTGTTTGATACGAATTGACAAATTCCCATATGAGAAAAGTATAGTAATTTTAAAGCTGAAAATAATAATAAGAAATATCTCAAACACGGCCAACTCCACGAAAAAATGCATATAAACATAAATCGTGTGTTTTAACGAGATCTAGATTTTTTGTTACGTACGTCTTTGTTTACCAGTTATGCAAAAATTCCGCAAAATTCATCCAGAAAAACGTGTCTTTGGAGGGTATTGAAGATATTCATTTTATTTGTCATGTAAATATCTTAAATATATGAGATTTTTAATCAGATTCGTTAGAGCCATTTTTGAGAAAATCAAAACTTTCGAAATTTTTTCCATGTAAAGGGTAGTTGAGGGTGGAAGGATTCTCTTGAAAATCTTCGTGTCGTATCCTTTGAAGATATCGAACTTAAATATCAAGTTTGGTATTTAACTTTTAAGTGTATTTACAAGTAAACAAGTAATTAAGACAATTTTTGCTAATTCTGATCTCGATTATCATATAGGAGACAGAAAAATTTGTTTTTTAAATAAAGTGTAGCGATGTAGAGAAAGTATGTGACTGGAACACATAATATGTTTTAGAAAAAGACCCGCATGTGGGTTTGTGTGTCTGTGAACAATATTGATCAAACTGAAAGGTTGATTAATTACCAAGCTTCAGTATCTGCCAATTGTGACACGAAATTTTTCAGAATTATCCCCCACCCCAAATTACCCTTCACACTAAAATTTTCAATTCTATTACAAAGGGTGCTAATGATTTCGATAAAAATGTAATATACCTATTACAGATATTTGTATGACAAACAAATGCATATCTTGAATTTTATGAGCTTGATGACTTTTGAATAAATTAGTAAATCTTTTTAAAGCATTCAATTTTTGCCCTATATTCTTTTGTGAAGTTAACCATTTTTGAGATGTTCCCTGTTATTGGTTTACATTTTCAAATACTTATAGTTTGTTCAAATGGGATGTCGTCATTTTACTTTTCTTATTCTTTATTATTTCCTCTTCTGTCCATATGGCAACCAACTTTTAAAAGATGTTATTATCACTTTAGCCTAGTGTACTCCCTTAGTTTCCTTCTACTTACAAGGAAGCAAATAATTGTTTCTGCTAATGTTAATTTCTGTTATAATACAGTAGGTATATAGAGGAAA
The DNA here is from genome assembly GCA_030762935.1 of Hymenopus coronatus. Lineage (NCBI taxonomy): Eukaryota > Metazoa > Arthropoda > Insecta > Mantodea > Hymenopodidae > Hymenopus > Hymenopus coronatus. The sequence goes on along the minus strand of CM060898.1, from coordinate 97,885,731 downwards.
TTGCTTTTTAACAGTAATATGTTACAGTTATGTAGAGAAAGCCATGTGAATAGAACATATCAGATTTTTAATGAACAAATATATGTATTATAACCCCAAACTTTCAGCAAATGTACGATCTGCGATATTGAAGTTTCTGCTGTTCGTAATATCGCACTGCACAAAACTGTTGAAATTAACTTCAAATACATATTCTGTTCTTTTCCGTGTTTTTGGATTTCTAATGGTTTATAAAATAATCAATATATTCTATTGAAGCTTGAAGTTCGCCATCCTTCAATTTCCCGCCTAACAGTCATGACGGAATCACTCACATTGAATTGAGTTAATATGTTGATAATTGACTAGAGGTCTATCGGTTAGGATCGGACACTTCATCTAGTGTGGTGTTATCGTCTAAATTTCACAACATTAACATTTTCTTTTACTTGATTGGTCCAGTTTCTGATGACGTCACAAAAGTAGAACAGTACATGAAATTCGCTTCTTTGCAAGACCAAGTGTAAGACACTTGTTGAACCTGTTTCGTTGAATTTTTTCATGTTTTCGAACTGTGTGCTTCATTTCAAGCTAGAATCGCGTGGAGTCGCCTGACAGTTACTTGATAACTTTCTCCGTTCTACACGACACGACACGAGCAGTTGACAGGCTGAGGGCAGCCCGATGGTGTGCTAGACGTGTTCCCATACTTGCTAGAATTTAACCACGTACTCACGGGAATGTGAGGTTTGCAAGATGGCGGATGAAAATGAGGTTGGGGAGTGAAGGTAGGTAGCAAGTTTGCTCCTCAACGGATGTCAGTCAAGATGCAACGGCCCTTGTGCACCGCTGGTGTAATTTGTTTACAAAATATATATTTTGGGAATGAACTTTTGAAATCCAAGCAATTCTTGAAGGATTGTAAGGAGCTTAGCCGTAGCAGCTGTTGGATTTATAATTAGTACAGATTGCGCAATGGTAGATAAACTGCTCCATGGCTAGACACACACAAAGAAATGCGAGACAATGGGTCAGTTGAATAAAATTCAGTAAACTCTTATAAGTAATTCCTTGACAAGGAAAGTTAGGACTGATCAGTAAGAGTAATTACTGACTTTTAATTATATAACAGTATACTTTTACTGGTAAGTAATACCTTGGAAGTTTGTCAGTATTAACTGAATAAACAAATGAATAGCTGTCATGGAAGAGCATATAACAGTATGTTGTAACAATCTGTACATCAAGTGCACTAATAACTGAAGGAAATCTAAAACGAGAGGACCATTTTTCTTACCCATCTTGAATTTCAAATTTGAGGTTGGAAAATTTATCCAGTCACCTGCCTTTGCTTCAGATCTGTTTGCCACGAAGCCAATGGTCTTGCACACCGTGAAATGGTGAATACCAAAATCTCATGCAACTGGGTCAACTAAATAGCGTAAAAAACGGCTTATTTTTTGATACGAAATTAATGCAACACCCCTTGTTTCATCCATACCATCTAGAAAACAGTTTGTCAAAAAGTTTTCCACTTTCAAACCTCTTTGAACCACTAGGACTAGTATCTGTTCTCTTTACCTCGCATATGGGTAAAAATTCTGCCTTAGTTATTCGCAGATACTTTTGCAAGTCAACTCTACAGCAAACTTAAAAATATTTCAGGAAATACTTAACTCAACAAGTAATCACTGAATGACAAGTTTTAATTATTTTAATAATTTTCATTTTCGACCACGGCCTATAAGCCCGGACATCTTATATTTTATCAATAATAACCCGGCCGTGAAAGCCTACGAGCATGTGATACTTTTTCTTATCAATCTTAATTTCTAGAACATTCGGTAGTATTTTTGGCCACATAGCATTATAATTACAGGAAGAAATTTTAAAAATGCCATTAAAATTATGGATTGAAGTTATACCTAGATCATGTAGCATAAAAGTTAAAGTTTCTAGCTTTATGACTCTAGAACAGACCTGTGCAGGCTTTGTCCGAATGATCCCGCTCTTGCCTTTGATCAAATCAGAGTCGGAAAGAGGTTACGACGTGATACAAGGACGGAGAGCAAGACAGCAGCTCACGGCCACCATTGTTACATAGCATGACGTATTATTCTGTTACCAGTGAGGTGGGTTCTTCGCAACTGCAGAGGCTATTTGCCAATATAACTTTATTGCACGGGCCTGCTCTAGGAGTTATATTGACACCCATTGTGTTTAAAAATTGCCAATTTTGTATTGTGTTCCTAATCCGTTTATTTAGTAGGCATGATAAAAATAAAATATGTTAATCGAAAACTATCAAATGTCTACGCATGACATTTATAATAATTTACGATTGTGGTACAATAGCATATTAGGGTTGGCTGATAAGTCCCGGGCCTCTCTCTTTAATTTTTTTTTTTTGTGCTTTATTTCTCAACATAATCTCCAGAAAAGCTAATTCTAATTTAATTAAACCATCTCTGAAGTGCGATTTATCAAGGTTCTCAAAATAACTGTTTACCGCAACAATGACCTCGTTGCTGTGAAATCTTGTCCTCCAAGACATTTTTTTGAGGTTTGGGAACAGGTGGCAGACACCGGGTGCTAGATCTGGCATGAGGTATTTTTCTTTTCCCCTCAGCATTCAAAGGCTGCAGTAATCTTGCGTAGTAGTCACCAGTGATAATTTTATCCTTTTCCAAGCAATCAATAATAATAATAATAATAATAATTATCTGTACATCCCAGAAAACACTCGCCATAGCCTGTTAACTGGCAAAATTGACTTTGCCTTTTTTGGAGTTGGTTCACCTGGCGCATTCCACTGTTTAGACTTGATTTACTTTCTGGAGTGTAGTGATGTATCCAAGTTTCGTCCATGGTAATAAAAATCCACTGGGATCTTTACGGTAGAGCTCCACATTCTTAATAGAAACCGTTTCACTTTGCAACTTTTGATCAGGTGTCAACAAACGCGGCACCCATCATGTGCATACCTTGTGAAAGCCCAAAACTTTACTCAAAAGATTACCTGCACGTTCCTTTGATGCGTTTACAGCTTCTGCTATTTGAAATAACTATAATCTGCGGTCCTCCAGTACTAAACGATGAATTTTTTCAATGATATCTGGAGTTGTCACTTCTACAGGACGTTCAGAGTGAGGTTCATCACTAGTGCTCATACGTCCCATTTTGAACTCTGCAACCCACCTTTTAATCACTGAATATGAAGGGGCAAAGTCTTTTAATGTAATGTCCATTTCCTCCTTGATTTCTTTAGGCGTTAAGCCTTTAAAATGGAAGTATGTAATCACTGCTCGTTTTTCCAAATCCTCCGTTTTCCTGAAAACTCTAAAGTTGTCTTGTTTAAGATGCTGTGATTCAAAAATAAACAAGCTAGAATTAAACTATACAATGCTACCGTCTAACTGGTCTAGTGGCACCATATTTGTGTGAGGCCGACGCTCTTATGATAGACTTTTGATATTATTTAGATCAAAGCTGTAAGATTTAGCCATTTCACCTGATAAATTGATTTTGTTTGCGTTGTGTAGAGTTGGGTTCCACACTGCATAGGTTTATTGTGCGTCAGACCCCAAAAGATAGGATGATATGAGAGTATTCGACGGGAGGCTGAAACCATCGCAGAGAAAGGGCCACTGGGATGCATCTTATCATAGTCCAAGCAGTTGTTCACCTCAAAGCGGGGAGCGCTAGCAGCCCACACCCTGGGCCTATGCTCACCATCCTTCTGACGACTGCAGCACCATCCCACCGACAAGAGCTATATTTCCAAAGCACATTCGCCACCATGGAAAGGCGCCATTACCAAAGTCTTGTCTTCACTTACAAACTGAAAAATCCAATTGGACTGAAATGGAAGAGAAATGAAGGGATAGGAATTTCGGAGGAATGAAGATACCATTCGCCTGAGAAAAAAAAAAACCGATATAGTCATGGATAAGGAGGTCGGCTATGGGAGTCGAACCAGTGACCAAACGAAACATCTGAACGAGTTGTCTCGGTAGCTGATGGGTATCCTTAAAATAAATTACATTCAAGCCTGTCATAGGATGGTACTGATATATGAGAACCATGGAAACTGTCGACGCCTCCTCCAAATAAGTCACTTAATTCATCCCTACTGAATCAACATGAACCACCCGGATACAGTTGAGTTGAAGGGCAGGTAGTTGAAATTCAGTAGCGGGTGCCCAATACCCCTGTTTCTCGGCTCCGTGATTCTTTCTCGCATTTACATATCAAACAATTTCCAAGTTGGTGCGGATAAATATGCTGGAGTAGGCCTTCACGCTGTGACGACAAATCTACTACCGCCCTAGATTGCTTTACTCTTTGCAGTGGTTCTACATGTTTGTGCTTCTTGTTTACTTTCATTTCATGTCAAATTAACGCAGTTTTAATTACAGCGTCACGATCGTTTCAAAAAGTGAACCAACACCTAGTTAAGGCAGGAATTTGTAAAAGGAAACCAAGTACCATTGTGATGGAAATTCCGTTTATAGCAGGCTCAGATTCTCCATCAGCATGAAAAGGAATCAAGTTCTAAACTATATACACAAAATTAATAGTGTATCAATGTGTCTGGAACCTTCAAACACTAAAAGAGTATTTGGAAATCATCATAATTCTTCTGCAAAAGTAATTTACCTACAAAAATCATCAAAGCTGAAGACATCCATGGATTTAACCATCCGCCTATCTAGTACAGCAATGTACTATATACCTATAGAAGGTATTGAATTCTATAAAAAGATATCGTATCGGAAATACATATTTTGATGACCACTGAATCCAAAAATAGTAATGTCCATGTGCCTTGTATGCGTGCCTCTTTTACTTTCTCTACACGTACTATGTACATATTGTATAGAGAAGGTATTGCATTCCACCCAAAAATTCGATACCGAAATGTCACCGGAAATACTTGTTTTGGGTCCCCCTGAATCCAAAAAAAAAAAAAAAAAAAAATAGCTCCGTGTGTGTGTGTGTGTGTGTGTGTCTGTGTGTGTATGTGTAGTTTGGTATTTAAGTTTGGTTTCTTCCAAGGATACGACACGAAGATTTTCCAGAAACCCACCCCGCCCCCACTGCCCTTTACATGGAACTTTTTTCGAAACTTTTGATTTTCTCAAAAATGGCTCTAACGATTTTCATTAAAATATCGTGTATTACAGATATTTATCTGACAAATAATAAGTATAACTTAAATTTTCAGGGAATAGTGTCTGAAGACTACTTTATTCTGTATGAATTTTATGACATTTTGCATAACTGCTAAACCACATGAGATACACAAAAAATATAGAGCACATTAAAACACACAATTTATGTTATATAATTTTTTTCTCATGAAGTTAATCGTTTTTGAGATATTCCTTGTTTTTTGGTTTTAGCTTTAAGAAACTTTACAATTTTCTCATATCGGAATGTATTAACTCGTGTCCATACAAACACAGGAAGTTCAGTCACATAGCAACCAGCTTTTGACTATCACTTTAAACTATTGTACTGCATTAGTTCGCTTCTACTTAGCAGGAAGCAAGTAATAAGACTCTCGATTAACATGAAATAAATAGAAGCATTAACTTTTTAACAACAATTTGTTGCAGAGATGTAGAGAAAGTCATATGAGTGAACATATTATATTTTTACTTTCTCTATACGTGCCATATACATAGTGTATAGAGAAGGTATTGTAATGCTCCCAAAAATTCGATACCAGATTTCACCGGAAATACATATTGTTAGACCTCCTGAATCAAAAAAAAAAAAAAAAAAAAAAAAAAAAAGCATTTTTAGAAAAATGTCCGTGTGTGTGTCTGTCTGTCTGTGTGTGTCTGTGGGCAGCATAGCTCAAAAATGAAAATTCCGTTAAAAACAAAACTTGGTATTTAGGTTTGGTATTTTCCAAGGATGCAACACGAAGATTTTCAAGAAAATCTCCCCACTCCCAACTACCCTTTACATGAAAATTTATTCGAAAATTTTGATTTTATATTCTGGATGAATTTTGCATAACTACTAAACCTTAAAAGATGGACAAAAACTTAGCACACAAAAAATGTAGAGCTCGTTAAAACACACAATTTATGTAATATACATTTTTTTCGTGGAGTTGATCGTTTTTGAGATATTCCTTGTGTTTAGTTTCAGCTTTGAAAAACTTATACTTTTCTCATACAGGAATTTTTCAACTCGTGTCCATACGACCAAACGAACTTCAGTCACATAGCAAACAGCTTTTGCCTATCATTTTAGCCTATGGTACTCCCTTATTTCGCATCTTCTTACAATAAAGCAAGGAATAAGACTATTTCTGCTAATTTTTCTCGATTAGCATGAAATAAATAAAAGAATAAGCTTATTAACAATAATTTGTTACCGAGATGTAGAGAAAGTCATGTTAATGAAACACATCAGATTTTTTATATTGGATTCTTCTACATGCCCCGTTACCATAGTAACATTACATGTATTCTTGTATTAATTGATAATTTTTGGCATTATTTCAATATTGCTAATAGCTAAATACATATATATTTGGATTTTATTTAGCCGACTTACAATATATTATATAATTTTCAATTTATTAATCACATATATTGGTGTGTTTTTGCAGTCTAAATGTCTGTGGATGTAATAAATTTGCCGAAAGTTCGTAGATGTTTAGAGATTACTTCTTGATTATTGACTGGCCAGGTACCTCCATGTTGTGATACTTCTTTTATGAGAATGAATCTTTGATGTTCTGTGTTTATGCATTCGCAAATGAGATGGTGGACTGTCAAATGTCCTTCGCTGCATGTGCACATCGGATCGTTTATAATGTGGAATGTTTGTGTATGACCAAAACTTCGTTAAATATCAAAATTGATGTTTAATATCTTCCAAGGATTCGACGCGAAGATTTTTAGAAAATCCTCCCCGCGCAAGCTACCTTTTACACTGAAACATTTTCAAACATTTTTTTTTTCTTTTCAAAAATACCTCTAACGATTTGGATTAAAATAGCGCATATTTAAGATATTTAATTTGACAAATAAGTTTATCTTAAATTTTTTTGCCATAGTCTGTGTAATTCTCTTCATTCTGGAGACTTTTGTATGACTGGTAAACAGTAAGAGATGGACATTAACTTTTTACAAAAAATATATGTCTCGTTATATAGCACACTTTACGCCGTATGTTTTACTTTCTCTAGCACGTATAAACAATGAAAATATTACAAAAATCCCACCCTTAATTCGATACCGATATTTCTTCGGAAATGCATCTTGATAACCCCTGAATCCACAAAAAAAAAAACGTTTTAGAAAAAGGTCCCTGTGTATGTGTGTGCGTGTGTGGGTGTGTGTCTATGATCGGCATAGGTCAAAAACGAAACTTTGGTTAATAGCAAACTTGATATTTAAGTTTAATTTCTTCCAAGGAATAAGACGTGAAGATTTACAGATATTCTCCCCCCCCCCACCGCAAAGAACGCTTTTCTGGAAACATTTTCGAACATTTTTTCGTATTGCATCCTTGGAAGATACTAAATTGTTCGTTTTTGAGTTATGCTGTCCAGATAAACACACAATCACACACACGTGGACAGACATACACCGTCCTTTTCTAATTATTTTATTCAGGGGGTTTCCAAGTATGTATTTCCTGGTAATCTCGGTGTCGAATTTTTGGGTGGAATATAATACTTTCTCTATACACTGGTTAATATTGTTCCCACAAATAAAGCAAAAATGCTTTCAGGGGTCCTCAAAACATACTACTGGTGAAATTTCGGTATGAATTATTAGGTGCAATACAATAGCTTCTCTGCCTACTATGTACTAGGTAGTGTTAGGTAGAGAATTCTAAGTTAGTATTTTATATTTGAACTTTTTAAAAGTGTATGCATACATTTTTTTATGAATTTTATTTATCTTATTGTATTTAGAAATAATCAATGTTAGATATGAGAATTCAATTTCTTGCTGAACAATTTATACTATTTGAACACCGTTGTTTAATATCACAACTATAATATTAATAATTCATCTCATTGTTTCTTTACCCGTTATACAAGAAAGTGTGTTGCACTTCATTGATTTATACCAAAAATTTCATCTCTGGGAAAATCCGAAAATAAAGTGCCTAGAAATGAGAACCCGATAACACGGGGAATCTTGGCCCACCGCCCGGCCGCTGCGTCCCCCATCTCGGTCCACTACAGACGTCATGGATGGTGTGGAGTATTGGAGGGTGAGACGTGATCAGCGCCTCGAATCCCCCCCGGCCGGTTAATGCGGTCCTCATGACCTGGAGCCGCTACTTCTCCATCAAGTAGCTCCTCAATTGGCCCCCCAGGGACCTTACGAGGCTGAGTGCACCCGGGCCAGGTCTCCCAGCGGGGGAAAAATCCCCTCGCCGGTACTGGGGATCGAACCCAGGTCTCCCGCTTGGTAAGTAGCAACGCTACCACCGCGCTAAGGAGACGACCACACTAAAATGATAATGTGACTTAATTTTGTTTAAAAAAGTACTTTGTGCAAATAGGTGATCTTCTTTATTATTTGCTGCTCCTCTGAAATTAATTTAGCATTTATATTAATCTTGTCAGGATAAGGGGAAAACCCCGAAAAAGCTTTAACCGAGTAATTCACCCTTAGCGAGCTTCAAAATCGTGTCCTATTGAATGTGAGGCAGGCACGCTACCCCTTGACTAGCGAGGCGGGACCTCTTTAGGCTTCTATTGATGGTTTATTCACTTTTATACCGACTAATCAAATTTATTCGGCTTTTATTGCCGCATAATCTGAACTCATGGCTTAAATGCTAGTCTTCGGTCTGTTATAGGGCTCGATCTAGAGAAACACACCAAATTGACTGCCTCCGTGGTCGAGTGGTCAGCGAGCTGACTTTTTCACCCAAAAGCCCGGGTTCGATTCCCGGCTGGGGCGGGGCATTTTTCTTTAGCCATAATTATTCCCTATCCCCCACATGGAAGTATGTATGTTTGAGCAAAATAGAATTATTTAAACTAAACGTAAAAAAAAAGAACCTACACACAAGTTGTTTCAACTGCATAGCCCCCGACATGACCTTAGATGTTAAAGGGGGCTATATAAATGAAACAATAAAAAAAGCACAAAATTAAGACCCACCAAAGCCCATGTGACCTAGCGGATGCTAAAGCACTTTAACGAATCGATAGCACAGAGGAGAAACGTGATAATTATGTGAACAGCATTTGCATTCATGAAAGAAGACAACAATTCAATACAACTAAATTTATTTTAACAAGAAACAACGTTAAAATAACACAGTCAATAATAATTCTCATTGAAGTTTATTTGAAAGGTGAACTGCTCCAATATATAGAATTATTAAAATACTCTTATAGTTTAAGAAACAGTGATTTTTTATAGGTTAACATATCAAGAGAATAAATAAGTTTAAAATGCGTCAGCGATGGCTAATATAAAATAGCAAAAGAAATTATGAGTGTGAGAGATAGGTTATAAATTTAACCAAGTTACATAGTGAAATTTGGAAATCCGAAACTAAGTCCCGTGACGTTACTAAAATTGCTTCCTACCTAAGCAAGTGAGGTGCCCCCTCTACTAGAATCTTGTAGACTGACTTAATGAAGCTGTTCCCTCTCTATCCCAGGAAGAGTAACCATGCACATTCTTCTGCGCAGTTCCTCCTCCACAAGACCAGTCCATGCAGAATCTAATTTCGTTGGATCCGCTACATGGAGAAATTAAATAGTTGTGTTACGAAGCATTATAACTTCCTCCAGCTGGCAGGGAATATGTGACACTAATAAGTCATGTAAGTAACTATCATACCGGTATTTTATTAAATATAGATTTTGAGTCCCACTAAATAAAATAACCCTTAAAAAACACTTTTTGAAAAAAATGGCGAGTGAGAAAGAGCGAGTGAGTGTGTGTGTGTGTATAACTCAAAAATGAAAGTCGTTTAGATACCAAACTTGAAGATTTTCATAAAATCCCCCTTCTCAAACTATTTTTATGTGCAACTTTTCCTGAAGTTTTATTTTCTCAAAAATGGCTTTAACGATTTTAATTAAAATGCCAAATCAAGAATATTTAAGTCACAAAATTTATATTGTACCAAATGCCTTTATTTGCTTCAAAATTGATTACAAATAATGATTTAATTCACTGCTGCACAATATTTACTCGACGCTTCAATGGATCGACAATTATCAGCTCTCTCGTGCCACTGCACGCTAACACTCCAATCGGAAACATGATTCACGACTCTACCAGGATTGCAACTATCCTTTCTTTTAGAACTGTAAATGACATTTACATTACTTTCTAAAAACTTGTGGAAGCCGCTTCTGGCATGTGCCAGCCGTGTCGCGTTCCAAGGCTTCCGGTTACCAGCGTGTCGCACTTCCGTTGTATACTGTGTTCTAGGTCTACAGCTTCGCCGCAGCGCGTACCAAAGCGGGTGTGAGAACAGCCGCATGTGGCACTGTCACTATATCTTGAATTTTTTTGGAATAGCCTATGAAGTTCTCTTCATTCGAAAGGAATTTTCTCTAATTTTGTTTAACTGGTAAATATTAAGCGATCTATATAAGATACAGAGTGGCCAAGATAAAAGAGGCTTCATATTATATTGAACATCATATTTAATTGGATCACTGCGTTGTTATTTCTTTACGATAGTGAGAGGCTCGAGCGGGGTTACGTAATATCGTGCAGCCATTATCAGTTGTCAGTTTAAGTTTGTAAATACAGCTCTGCAGAATGCCGTTTCCAACTGAACAACGTTTTACTGTTGAAATGTATTTTGACTGTTTATCGTTTATAATGAGAGGGCTCATGAGAAAGCACCCACAAGACAACTGCTCTTTGTGCAGAAAGCGTTAGGTAAACTTAGGTAGCCCGCCTGGGTAGTGTGGTGGTAGCGTGTCTGCCTCATACTCAACAGCTCCTGAGTTCGAATCTCGCTTAGGATGAGTTACCCGGATAAGTTTTTTTTCTTTCGGAGTTTTCCCTTATCCTGTTAAGTAACTTTAAGCTCCATGGACCCCGAGTTCATTTGAGCATCATTTCACCAATTTCATTCATCGTCCGATATGACCAACAAGGTTAAAGGGCGTTAAAAAAAAAAAAAAAACTTACAGCAACAGGTTCAGTCGCAAATGCCAAACGTAATGTGTATTGACAGTTTGTTCACCGGAAAATGTTCAACATGTTTTATGGTAAGAAGTCCAGGAAAATCAACTACCGTCTACCCCTCTAACTAAACATCAAATGAACGTCATGTCAGAACATGTTGAAGCAGTTACAAATGCCACCATACAAGTACGGGTGGTGCAAACATTAAAACCTACGGATTACGCAAACCGACAATACTGGTGCGAGTGGTTACTCATGTTGCTGATGGTTATCTGGATCCAACGCTTTACTTCATCACAGACGAAGCATGGTTTCATCTTAGCGGGTACGTTATTGGTTAACGGACAATCCTAGGGGACACTTTAAGGAGCCTGTGCATGACGTGAAAATAGGTGTTTGGTGTGCAGTTTCAGGCCATCGGATTGTAGGCCCGAGTTTCCTTAATACCAAAGTGAACTCTCAAGGTATGTAACGAAAGTTTTACGACCATTCACAATGCAGCTAACGGAGGAAGAACGAGAATATGAACTTTTCCAGCAAGATAGTATTATGGCACACACTTCAAGGTGTTAAAAGTCATCCGTCCAAAGATTTCGGAGAAGAACGTACAATTTCCACAGGCTTATGGCCTCCCAGATCGCCTGATCTGTTTACCTGTGATTTGTATGTGAAGGTAATTTAAAGGGTAAGAGTTAAATACAATCATTCGAAATGCGATTACGGAAAGCACACCGCATGTATTGGGAAAAGTTTCCACAAACATGTTAAGACGAGCTCAGTTGTTCATGGTGAACAGTTTTAGCACCTCCTGTGAACTATAGATCTATTGAATGTTCAGTTCATTACATTGTTCATTATTCTTCAAAATAATAAGAATAATATCATACAATAATGTTTATTACTCTACATTCTGTATTGTACATTGTTCTTCATAATAATAATAATAATAATAATAATAATAATAATAATAATAATTTATTATTCTGGAACAATTGTTGGGCTTTTTATCTTACTCACTCTGTATATAGATTCCCTTTAAACATGCAATAACTTTTTTTTCTGGAGGTGTAAGCCATTTTCTGGATATACTTTATTATTTGTTCGAATTTGTCAATAATCTATCAATCTATAAAGTCTTCTCAACTTTAAGTTCTTTTTCGCGATTGCATGCAAAGAACATGAAATTTTAAAGATGGTATATAACGCCCACTTCTTAAATATATGACTTGCTCTAATCCTTTTTATCTACAACAAATGAAGTACATAGAAAAATAAAAATCTGATGTGTTGCATTCAAACAACTATTTCTCGCTATTCTATATACAAACTATTCTTACAAAAGATTATTCTTCTAGTTTTCCTGACTTCTATGTCTTTGACTTTCTTAGTTTATACACATGCTTCTTTCACTATGTGCTACAAATATAAAACATAAAAAAGTGAATGATAAACTGCAGAATGTGTTAGGCAAAAAATAGATGCCTAGCTACAAAAATAACCCGACACTTCCAATCAACAAGTGTAAGAAAATATATCAGGCATTGACATAATGTATTATTCGTATGCACCTGTTACGTCTTGCGATGTCGAAGGGAGTTTCTCACGACATATCTTTTGTTAAAGTGAGAGACGTAGATCATTCACTTTCGAAAATCTTCGCATGTACCATATTTTCCACTTCAATACATTGACTGTGTAGTATTTATTTTACCTATATGTAAAATGTAGTGTTCAATAAAAGGATAGACATATTAACAGTCGTCAAGTACAGCACAGAGTACGCATTCCTTTGATACAACCTGTAGCACGCAGGCAGGTGCTTATTATTGACATCTGTACTCACGCCCACATTACTTCGACACAGACATAAACGCTTGCACAAAACTACATCTTTTATATCACACGGGTAAATCCGCGAGAAAAGCGGATAGGTACCGTGGTGATTTGCCCCCGCCCGAGTACACTCGGGCGACTAGTTCCTGCTCCTGGCTCCTGGCTCCTCTCCCATTCTACACACAGACTACAGTACAAGTTTAGTCAACCTCACAGAAAACGATCACCCGGATCCGCCCTCTAGTAATAAACTTTCGTAAGAATAGCTTATATAGACACTGATAAAAATAGAGTAGAAAAATTAATAAGAATGTAACACATCGGATATCTACTTTCTCTACTACGTATAGTGAGCACTATCTCAAAAGTTGGATACCAATATTTCATAAAAGATTCAGACTTTGAGAATCCCTTGAGTTAAAAAACTATGAAAATGAAAAGAAAAACATACTCTTCTATAAAATGTTCGTGAGCGAGTATGTGTGTATGTCTGTCTGTCTATCAGTCTTTCTACCTGTCTGTGAACAGCACAGCTCACAAACGAAAAGACGGTTAAATCTAAACTTGTTATATGTGATATGTTCCTTAAAAACGTGACAGGAAGATGTTAGTAAAATCCCCTGTCCCAAACAACTCTTTACTTAAAAAGTTTTCCAAACTTTCGATTTTCTAAAAAGAATAGCTCTAACAATTTTGACCAACTACCATTATGAAACATATTCACATGAGAAATAAAATGTATATCTTGAATTTTCTGGGAGTAGTTTGTAAAATCCGTTTATTGGGAAGGATTTTTATACAATTTGGTGTAACTCTAAACGAAAGCATGGACGGAAACATACCTACTGCATAAAAAATGCAGATCTCGTCAGAACATACAGTTTATTCGAAATAGCTTTGTACTTTCTCTAGCATGCACGTAAAATGTACATAGTATGTAGAAAACCTACTTATTGCATTCCAACCAAAACTTTTGCACCAGGATTTCACTGGAAATATGTATTTTGAGCTCCCCTGAATATAAATAAGACATTTTGGTAAAAGCGCACACATGAGCGAGCACGTGTATGTGTCTTTTAACTTCGATATCTTCCAAGGATGCGACACAAAGGGTAGTACCGCTAACCACATGGAACAGTTTTCGAAAATTTTGATTTTCTCAAAAATTGCCTAACGAATTTTATTAAATTACCATATGCTTTAAGATATTTTCATGGAAATATAGAGTATGCATATATCTTGATTTTCTGGGAATAGCGTCTACATTTTGAAAGACATTTGTGTAACTGGTAGACGTAAAAGATAGACGAAAGCCTACTATGCAAAAGATATAGATATTGTTAAAACACAGTTTATGTCATATACATTTTTTTTGTACAGTAAACCGTTTCCAAAATATTACATGATATTGGTTTCAGTTTTAAACTACTTAAACCTTTCTCAAACGAGAAGTCTTATTTCGTTTCATACATCTTTATTTTACTCCTGGCTATCCAAGGAAAAACATATTTCAATTGTTTCACTAGCGAAAGATTTAAGAGTTGACTATCGATTTAATCTGGTGGATTCACTTATTTCCCTTCTACGTTCCAGGAAGCAAATAATAATTCAATATCTGCTAATATTTGTTTACATTAACATGATGTAGATTGAAGAATGATCTTTTATAGGAATAGTTTGTTTTCAGAAGAGCTAGAGAAAGTCATGTGAATGAAACATCAGATTTTTTGTGCGTAAGACATTTGCGAGGTTTCAATTGGTCAGCACAGCCGATCCCCTTGGCCGCACTCGCTAAAGAGCTTCGCTTTGGTGCTTCGTGGCACAGGGGATCGTAGGTTCGAGTCTCCCCTTTTGCATGGGTGTTTCTGAGTTTGTAAATGTGTTTGTGTGTTAAAAACTAAACGGTAATTAAATAGTTAAACCAAGGAAATGTTCGGAAAATATAAGAAAGGGAAAAAGGAGAACAAAAACATGAATACAGCGCCAGAGTCCCGACAAGACACCGAAACTGTATTTAAAAAAAAAGTATGATATGTTACACTCACATGACTTTTAACTACTATACAAAAGAACTTCTTACTAAAGATTATTCTTGTTTCTACACAATGCTAATCGAGATAAGCATTAGCACAATATTCTTATTACTGGTGTGGAAGGGAAATAGGGAATACACTACGCTAAAGTGATAGTCAAATGCTTTAAAAGCTATCGTTATGCGATTGTCATTGCAAATCACTCTTTGCTGGAGTAGAACGAAAGAAAAACGGACACTTCCTATCTGAGAAAAGTAGAAGTATTTCACAATTGCAACTAATAATAAGGAATATTTCGGAAACGATTACCTTCACAACAAAAACGTAAAGGACATAAATTGTGTATTTTGGCGAGATCTACATTTTTTGTGCATTAAGTTTTTGTCTATCTCTTACGGTTTAGGAGTTAAGCAAAATTCGGCAAAATTCATCCAGAATAAAGAGGTCTTCAGAGGCTATCCCTAGAAAATTCAAGATATGCATTTTATTTGGGATCCAAATAGTCTTAATATACGGGATTTTAATCAAAATATCTAGAGCCATTTCTAAGAAAATCAACATTTTCGAATTTTTTTTCATGTAGTTCATTTTTTTAGGGTAGTTCATGGTGGCGGAGTTTTCTTGAAAATCTTCGTCCTTGGAAGATACTAAACCTACATGCCAGTTTGATATTAACGAACATTTCGTTTTCGAGCTATACTGTCCACAGACACAGGCAGACAGACACAAACCCGGACCTTTTCCTAAAAATGCTTTTCTTGGACTCAGGGGCCCCCAAAACATATTTCCGGCGAAATCCCGACACCAAATTTTTGGATAGAATACAATACCTCCTCTATCCACTATGTACAGTGTATGTACATGCGGGCTAGAGAAAATAAAAAAAGGTACCTGTCAATCTGGTGAATTACTTTCGATATTCCTTTGTTTCTCGCAAATGCAGGGAAAGAAAATATAATTTTAAGATCAGTATAGAGCGTACGGCCCTTAAAACATTTGAATGTCGTTATTTACCTTGTACGTGATCGAAACGTCTATTATAGCCAATTCTGCATAGGCTTATCTCATTTAGATGAGATAAATGGAAAAAGAACGTTCGCGACAATAATTTGTATGATCGAGGATAGTGAAGCACATCCAATTTTTGTTACTCCTATAGTTCTATATGCCTTCAAATTGTTGCAATACAAAACACATTTTGTTAAAAACTGGACTGATCAAATACCTTCGTTCGCTTTCAACATCAGATATTTCATTTTCCTCTTTTTACGGTCTCGTGTAACTTCAAAGTGCGTAAAGAATTCAATTAAATGAGCTCGCTCTTTCTGCAAGGGCCTTATAAAAGCTCTGTGCTTACATTTTATTTAGAAGGAAAACGTTAACAGAGCGCTCTTCCTTTGTTCTTACCGCCCCACACTATTTCTAAAACATTCAATGGAGCCTTTTCTAAAATTCTATTAATTGCAGAATCTATTGTCTGGCACAAGAGCTTTGAACGACTATTGGGGGGTCATTTCCTTTGTACGAAGGCATGACATTCTTCAGCTGTGCCAAAGGCACGTTACATCTCGCTTCGAAATTACTTCGCGATGTTTTTCAAATATTTTGTTATTTGATAAATGCTAACATAAACGATTCTATTAATAACAAGTCTTTGTCGAATATTTCTAAGAATAAGAATATTAGCTTACATGGTGTACATTTTCAAAAATTCTCCTTACACGAGCCTAAAAATATCAAACTTATTCTTAAATGGACAGGTAAAAGAACTCAAGCCTGACAGAGAGGCCTCTGAGCAAAATAAGCGTTCTTTCACGCCCAGTATAGAATGGGACGCTGAGAGCCACAGCAGTTAAAAAAACGTCCATAAATAACAGGCCATTTCATTTTATTTTTTTTTTTTTTTTATTCTTGGTCTTCCTACTTCACGATTGTCTTTAACTTTAAAATGTTATTAGCTGGCCAGAAATTTCGTCTAGTACTGGCATTCGTGAGGTCCGGGTTCACTCTCCGTGGACCGTACACTCTGAATCTGGCGCGCTTAGACGAATACCGGGGTGATGTATATCTACCACGGTTCCTTTTCCTTCTTCATCTTTCAAGTCGGCGGCAAGTGTAGCTTGGGGCTTTGCAGGCAGATGGCACGGTTGTTTGCTCCGAGTTTAACTCTCTTTCCCCTGGTTGCGTTGGTTAACGTTAGGTGCCGTTGTAAAGGCCACCTTCCGGCCTCTCGGCGCTGTATCGCCGGCGACATTGCAGATTCTAGTTTAGTTTTAGATTTGACTCTACCATTGGTCGATTGCCCATGCACAAGCAGATAGAAGTCCATTTTTACCCCATATTTCGATCCAGTTCATTTACATACACCTAACCTAACGTAGCCTAACCTCGATGAAATCTCGAAAACTGTCGTTCACCTGTCACGTAGCCATATTGTTTCCGTAACCAACAGGAAAGGCTCAGGAAGGAGCCTTAGTCTAAAAGTGAGCTAGAATCTGCAGTCTCGTGTATAGCCTGCGTGGCGCGTCAGCTTGTTAGGGACTTCCGTGCGCCTAGCTACGTCGTTTTGTGTGTGCTCCTCTCATCCCTTCCACCGCCGCGTTCGGGAGGGGGGGGGGGGTTGTAGGCCGCAATAGATCCGTGCTTGGTCGCAATTGCCGAGGTCTCCTCCGCCGTTCACATGCTCTAAACTCCAACCTCTGTAATCAATTGAAACAGTTGTCTGAGGTTTGACTTTCTTACTTTTTGTACTTAGTCATGATAGAGAAGTTAATTTAGTCCACCCAAATATTTGATACCGAGATTTAACCGGAAATACGCGTTTTAGGTTCCCCCTGTATTCAGAGAAGAATTTTAAAAAAAAAAAAAAAAAAAAAAGGCCCGTGTGTGTCCGTGTATCGTGAACACGATAACTCAAAAACGAAAAGTCGACAAATTACGCAATCTAGTATTTAAGTTTAGTATCTTTCAAGGATGCAATTCGGAGGTTTTGAGAAAAAATCCCTCACCTCAAACTACCTTTTGCATGTAAAAAACTTCAAAAATTCTGATTTCCTCAAAAATGGCTATATAGATTTTGATTAAAATACCGTATATCAAACATACTTATATCACATATAAAATGTATATTTTGAATGTTCGGAAAATAGCTTCTGAAGATCTCTTTATTCTGGATGAATTTTGCTGAATTTTTCATAATTGATAAACCTTTAGATATAGACAAAACCGTACCACACAAAAAATGTAGCTCTTGTTAAAACATACAATTTATGTCATATACATTCTTTCTGTGGAGTTCACCATTTTAACATATTCCTTAGACATTATCGGTTTCAGTTTTTAAATACTTAAAACTTTTCTCATGCCGGAATTTGTCAACTCCTGGCAATGCAAGGAAACGTATTTCAACCATATGCCAACCAGCTTCTAAAAGATTTGAGCATCGCTTTAGCCTGGTGTATTCCATTATGTCCCTTCTACTTACAAGAAAGCAAGTAATAAGACCATTTCTGCTGATGTTTATCTGGATTAGGATGAAGTAGATCGTAGAATAGGCATTTTAGCAATAATTTGTAGCACAGATGTAGAGAAAAGCATGTGAATGGAACACATCAGATTTTTTTACTACAATGTTTAGCCTTAGATTGCAGTTGCTCAAGAGACTGAGTTTTTAGAGAAGTTTAAAACTTATTTCTCAAGACAATCGGGGAATTAATTTAAAATCTCAGGGTGCTATAAAGAAAGAAATGAAGTTAAATGACTTCCACATTTGTATTCTGCGCTAAGTGTACAGCATTTGGAAAGAAATAATAGCAGTTTAAGTAGCGATAAAACAACCTTGTTTATTCCAGTAATCAACCCACATAAAACCAATAAAACACACGAAAAATAAACGTTAAATTAACGTATAAAGAAGGATTAAAACAAACAATATTTTATCTGGGTTCATGCTGCTATCACTAAAGCTCGGTTTGGGTTCACGAAATAGCCGGATTGGGGCTCGATGCACACAGAGGATAGCTATGACGTGATGGATTAGGAATGGTCTCTAAAGCCCGTTTCGAAACGTATTGCACTATCTAACATTGCTCACTGCCTGGCCTCATTCAGTTCCTGCTAGTTGATAAACCAATGAACACTGAAAGATGACGCAGATTGAAAAATATCGATAATACAGACTTTTGGATGATTCAAACATGTCTTGAGTGACTTTTTTTTTTATATTGTAAAGATGTATCTTGTAATTCACTGTAATAAATTCTGAGTGAGATTGTTTATGTTCATTATCTTTTCAAAGCTCTGGGCATTATTAACCAGAATTTTTGGTATCAAGTTTATATTTTTATAAACTTTACTGTAAAAGTATAAGGTTTTTTTATTTAATAGTCATGTTATGAAATAATTGTTTTATTGTGCTACTTTATGAATTAGAATAATGCATGTAATGTCGATTGGTACATGTAATGAACTACTTTTGGAACTGATTATACCTCAACGTGTGCATGTTTACCTATTAATCCTTCCCCATTGTCCTCTCTTTATACAACTGACTGCTCTGTGTTTGCTTAGGATCCAAAACCGAACTCTAATTATTAAAGCTAGTATAA
The DNA here is from genome assembly GCA_030762935.1 of Hymenopus coronatus. Taxonomy (NCBI): domain Eukaryota; kingdom Metazoa; phylum Arthropoda; class Insecta; order Mantodea; family Hymenopodidae; genus Hymenopus; species Hymenopus coronatus. The sequence goes on along the minus strand of CM060898.1, from coordinate 97,866,123 downwards.
GAATATTCGAAAATTTAATAATTTTCATCCAAGCGATTATAGCGTTTTTACATTTGGGCAAGCATAACCAAGATGACACAGCTGCTGTATTATATTTAATTGATATATTATGATATTATTATGATCAACACCAGAGAAGAGCTCAATAATAGTGAACTCGCTGTACCTTTGTTATTTTCTGAGGCCGAGAAACCTTAATTATTACTCTTGTATTGATAAGAGTCATGTTGGTTATGTTCATAATAATTATGATAATTATTATAATTCATGCCTATTATCAAGAAAGATTTATATAGTATTGCCACTTTTGCATGCATAACTCAAAATTAAATAATTAATCTAGAAATACAGCGGAATCTGGAATTCTAATACAGTAATATTCACCTTGTGTCAAAAGTTATCTTGCCAAGTTGATCGAAATCTGTGCAATATATTATTTGTATTGTCATTAACCTTTTATTTAGATTATGTGTTTGTAGCTACATTCGGTGTTTGTTTTTATTTCTTTGTTTGTTTATATCCAGCTACTGCTCTTAGGAATTAAGGAGACCGATTTATTTTAGGAAACTCGGTAGTAATAATAATGTCCTCTGACCGCGTTACGAGCGATGTGCCGGATTGGTTTGTGATAGGGCTGCAACCTTTAAGCTTAAAATCCAGCTATTAATTGTATTATTATTATTATTATTATTATTATTATTATTATTATTATTATTATTATACTATAATATTTTATTAAGCAGTTAAAGGTCCGCCCTGAACAGAATGAAAACCTTTATTAAATACAACTTGTTTAACACTCCTACTCAAAACCTCCTATTAAACAAACGGAGCGAGATGGCTCTGCGGTAACGTGAGGCTTGCTCAGGTTCGATTCCCGACACCACTCGCTTTGACCATGGGATTTTTGTGGTTTATCTGGGTAGGCAGCCGAATGCAGGGACGTTTCTCTTCTACTATGACTTTACTGTCCCTGATTTCTGTAACCAGCATTTCCATTTCTATCATCACCTCAGGACTGAAACATAGATGGTAGTGACCGACGTGTTGTGGCTAGGCAGTGCAAAGGCATTTGTGGAGGTTTCTCCCTTGCGTGTGCCGGATTGCTCACGAACCAGCCTCCGGGTGCTCACGGAGCAGGCTTAATTCAGCGGATTCTTGGGATTTGGGGTTTTATATTTATGATCTTGAGTAGCATAGCCTATGTTGAATCTGGAACGTTAGCGATCCCGTCCGTGATTGCGCACTTGCACCCGTGGATATGTTGGCCCTTCGAGGCTTTCCGCTCATTCCACCTTTTGTTTTGTTTTGTTTTAAATTTTGTGTTCACAGAAACACAGACACTCACCTTTAAAAAAAAAAACTAAATTATAATTATTTTTTTTACAGTTTTTCAGAAAATGTGTATAAAGTAATTTTACTTTTAAACAAAACACGTAATAATTAAAAGTAAATAAATTCATAAACAGGGAACTATTAAAAGATCGATAAAACAGTTTTTATTGCTTTCCAGACCTTTAAAGAACCTTGAAAATGTAATATTCCTTCTGTGTAAAATTTTCTATGGTGGAAACAGTTGAAAAAATTATTTTTTTTTGTATTTTTTTGTATTTTTAGTTGTTTTCTTTTTAATTTTGCATAAATGAAGGACTCATTTTTATTATATATTTATGAACTAATTTGTTTGTATACGTGTAACTCAAGGGTCCGGCTGGAAGGACAATATGACCTGTGTGCGGTGCTCTGCCCCGCTTTCGAGGGCACTTCCGCAATATATACTTTTACGTTTATCTTATGTATATAGAATATTCCGTTATATTAACTTCTCAGAGTTGGATCTTAATCATTTTAATAAGAGCGTAATGTAAAACATTTACATGCTAAAATATATATATTATTTTAAATGTTTCCGAAGTAGGATCTGTCTTCATTATTCAGAAAAAAATTTGTGTACTTTTTTGTGGTTTTAACGTCCGGTAATCTAGGTGGTCATATCGGACGCGGAATGAAATTGGTGAAATGATGCTCAAATGATCTCAGGGTCCATGAAGCTTAAAGTTAGTCGACATTCGTCTTCTCAGGATAAGGTAACTCCCCCTCCCCCAAAAAAAAACCTTATCCGGGTAGCTCACCTTAAGCGAGATTCGAACTCACGACCTTTCGAATGTGAAGCAGACACGCTACCACCACACTACCCAGGTGGACTGCATACTTCTTGTATAGCTGGTAAACCAATAGAGATAGACCAAAACACTGATGGTGTTATATTCACACGACTTTCATGCATATTATAACCAACATTTTTATTTTAAAAGCTTACACCTATATGTACTTCATGCTAATCGAGATTAAGTTAGCCGACATGGCTTTACTACATATTTCCTTTTTATACCAGGAGAATTAGGGATTAACTTGCTTCTTGAACACCCAAATATAGTCGCGCAAGTTTAAGGCTCTAATTTTGTGGTAGTTTTGGTTTTACTATATAACAAGGTATTTATGACGTCATACTTTTACACGAGTTCGGTTGTAGGACTTGAGCGATTATAGATAACCTCTTTCGTCACATTTCTTTTAATCGCTCGGCAGTATTGTGTCATAAATTGTTTACTAATTCTAGGTTATGCTGTAACACTGATAGTGTAGTGTAAGTGTGGCGTAGGGGATTTCGCACTTCATTCATTTATTGGCTCCTTGTACGTCAGACCCCCGGAGAATAGGATGAAATGAGAGTAATTACAACGGGCAGCCAGAATCGGACAGTGGGAGGGAACCACCATAGAGGGTTCCAAACAGTTTCCAAGCAGTTCTCGGCCCAGGGAGCGCTAGGAGTCCGCCGCACCTTAGGTCTGATCAAACGCCCCTGAGCCTACAAAACGACTTTCAAAGCCATCCCGCCCCCAACAACTGAGTTCCCAAAGCGCAGTCACCTTCACGAAAGGGCGACACCACGTGGACCTTGCCGACACTTACAACCTGAAAGACACCGGTAGGATGAAATGGAGATGACAGTAAGTTCGGGGATTGAAGAAACCTCCCCAGCATTCGCCAACAGTGACTTTCAAGTAGGATATGTCCTTGAGCACCACCAGGCCGGTAGCCAAACGGAGTGCTGCTGTGTTGATTATATTGCATTCGCGCTTAACTGTGGAGTAACGCGCTGAGTGATTCAGTCTCTCATAGATACTACTTGCGCTAAGACAAAATATTCAAATTTTGCAAACAAATAATTCACATTTTTAGCTCAAATAGTTTTCATAATATACATGAATAAACATTATGTCGCCAGGCAGATTTGCATGTTCAGTGTCCGAGTGAGAGGGAAATATGAAAAGAGTGGGGGTAGCGACCTGGCAACACAGAGCACGATAACGCATTTCAGTCACTGCAGCGTAGAACTCTTCCCATTTGAAAAATATTATAGTGATCCCGTAACCCCCCCCCACCCCCCCAAATGGGTCAGAGAAGTCAGCCTCGTGGAACTGATCCAACGATCTCCCGAATGCCAGTCTCAGACGAAACATCTGAGCCTTTCTTTTTTGAAAACGTCAACGTGACATTTGTTGTATTGTTCTAGAAAATCCTCAGTTTCATTAATGGAGTCGGGGAAAGGATAGTTTAAAGGTCACAGGGAATTTGGAAGTGGGTTTTAATTGCCAAAACATTCGCTGTCCATTGAAATTCCGCACAGTCATTTGTTCTGTAGAGAGCAAAGTTTTACTTGCAAGCTCCTAGAATGCGCTATTCCTATTTCTCGTTTTAAAATGTGTGGATCTGGTTGCGTTGCTTTTATATGTGTATAAAAAGTCATATAGTATTGAAAGTATGTTTATCTAACTTTATCGCTAACTGCAAAACAGCTTCACGCTAATCCACAAAGATGTTCAAAATTTGTGCTTCTGTGACTTCGGAAAGTATTGCCATAATGAATGTCATTTTACTATCTCTACTTCGCACATAGTACATTGAGAAGGCATTGCATTCCACCCAAAACTCTATACCGAAACTTCACTGAAAATACACATTTTAGTATCCCTGAATGTAGAAAAAACATTTTGAAAATGCTATGCGCGCTTATTGTGAACAACATAATTAAAAAATCTGATGTGTACCATTCTCATGACTTTCTCTATATCCCTGCAACAAATTATTCTTAAAAAGCTTATACTTCTATTTACTTTATGATAATCAGAAAAAATAGCAGAAATATTCTTATTACTTGCTTCCTTGTAAGTAGAAGCGAAATAAGGGACTACCATAGGTTAAAGTGATAGTAAAAAGCGGGTTGCTATGTCAATGAAGTTACTTTATTTATATGGATAGGAGTTGACAAGTTCCTATATGAGAAATGTATACGTTTTTCATAGCAGAAACCAAGAATAAGAAATGTTTCAAAAATGACGAACTCCACGAAAAAATGTATATAACATAAATTGTGTGTTTTAATGTGCTCCAAATTTTTGGTGTAGTAAGTTTTTGTCCATCTCTTACGGTTTAGCAGTTATCCAAAATTCAGCAAAATTCATCCAGATTGAACTACTCTTCAGAGGCTATTCCCAGAAAATTCAAGATATACGTTCCATTTGTCAGGTAAATATCTTTAATATACGAAATTTTAATCAAAATCGTTAGAGCCATTTTTGAGAAAATCAAAAATTTCGTATAAAGTTCCATGTAAAGGGCAGTTGGGGGTGGGGGGATTTTTCTCGAAATCTTCGTGTCGCATCCCTGGAAGATATTAAACTTAAATACCAAGTTTGGTATTTTACCGACTTTTCGTTTTTGAGTTATCGTGTTCACAGACACACGGACACACGAACACACTGACACACGGACACATACACACACATACGGACCTTTTTGTGAAAATGCTTTTTTTGGATATTGGGGACCCTAAAACATATATTTCCGGTGAAATCTCGGTATCGAATTTTTGGGTGGAGTGCAATACTTTCTCTATACGCTATGTAGGTAGTGCGTATAGGGAAAGTAAAAATAGAGAAAGTAATAAAAGTCGATTAAAACTAAATTTTATATTAATCTTCCAAGGTTGCGACGGGAATATTTTCAAAAAATATCTCCATTTAAACTACCTTTATTTGGAAAAAGTTTTGAAAATGTTGATTTCTCTCAAGAAGGCACCTAACGATTTTGATTGAAATACCGTATATTAAAGATATTTACATTGCAAATTAAGTTTTGAATTTCCTTGGAATATTCTCTGATATCCTGTTAAATCTAAATGAATTCTGATAACTCCTAAACCGTAAGAGATAGACAAAACTGTATTGAATAAAAAGCGTAGATCTCGTCAAAATACGCACAATTTTGCCGAGTGGTGTTGTTTGTTATAGGTTTAAATTTTCCAATGCTTACACTTTTCAGGAATGGGAAGTCTTTTATTCGTATTTTTTATTCCCACCAAGTAAAGGGAACAGAACTTCAATACCCATTCATAGTGAGTGGTTTTTAAAAGCTTTGATTATCGCTTTGGTTTGTTGCATTTTATTATTTCCTTGCAAAAAGAAATAACGTTGCAATAAAATCATTTCAGCTAATGTTTATCTTGATAACAATGAAGCAGAAAGAGAATAATCGATTGCAAAGATAGCTTGCTGCAGCAGAGGTAGAAAAATCTGATGTGTTACACTCACATGACCTTCTCTAGCTGTTCTACAAACTTCATACATAAGATTTTTCTTCTTTCTGCTCCTTGCTATATCGTGGTACTCATTAGCACAATGTTCTTATTATTTAGTTCCGCATAAGTAGGAAGAAAGTAAGGGAATACACTAGGCTAAACCAATAGTCAAATGTTTTAAAAGCTGTCGTTATGCAATTGTCATTACAAATCGCTTCTTTTCTTAGCCAGGAGTAGAACAAAAGAAAAACGGACACTCCCGTCTGAGAAAAGTATAAGTACTTCACAACTGAAACTAATAACAATGCATACCTCGAAAACGGTAAGCTCCACGAGAAAAATTTTTATATGACATAACTTGTGTATTTTAACAAGACCTAAATTTTTAGTACAGTAAGTTTTTGTCTATTTCTTACGGTTTACTAGTTATGCCAAATTAAGCAAAATTCATTCAGAATAAACAGGCTTCAGAAGCTATTCCCAGAAAATTCAAGATATACATTTTATTTGTTAGATAAATATCTTTAATATATGATATTTTAACTAAAATCGTTACAGCCATTTTTAAGAAGATCAACATTTTCGAAAAAAGTTCCATGTAAAGGGTAGTTTGGGGTGGGTTTTTTTTTCAAAACCTTTGTGTTGCATCCCCGGAAGATGCTAAACTTAAATATCAAGTTTGGTGCTTTACCGACTTTTCGTTTTTGAGTTATCGTGTTCACAGACACACGGACACACACACGGACCTTTTTCTGAAAAAGCTTTTTTTGTATACAGGGGGTCCTAAAACATGTATTTCCGGTGAAATCTCGGTATCGAATTTTGGATGGAATACAATACTTCTCTATCCCTATGTACATTGTACATATGGGGCTAGAGAAAGTAAAAATGTATGTGAATGTATATATATATATATACATATTTTATATATATATATATTTTTTTTTTTTAGAGATGAACGAGTAAAAATTCAAGCCCGTCATTAAACACGAATACTTTAAATGTGATAACAAGCACGTCAAGCTACATAACGATCCTCGCACTCTAGACTGAAACTTTGTTGTGACATTTGAAGTAGTAAGGTATAATTTAACAGGGTGGATGACTGATTAGACCACTCGCCTGCATCTAGGCGACCCAAGTTCGATCCCAAGCGTCACATATGAGGGATTCGTGGTGGCTGAAGAGGCGTCTGGGCGGGTTTTCTCTGGTTACTCCGGTTTTCCCCGCCACGCTTTCCACCAAGTGCACCACCATCACCTTTCCAGTCATAATTTCGCTTAAATTTCATATCATCTATTTCTTCATTCCATGCCTGGCTACAGGCCGACCTCTTGTAACAGGTTTTCCGTTCTGTAGTTTCGTGCCGTTGGCTTCCCGACGGGCTTCTGACCCCTAGGCATTGGCTTGTAAGTCCTAGGGCGCTGTCAGTCCTACAAATTTGGGGAGGATGTGCCGACTACGAAACGAATCTTTTCCATGCTAGTAAACTTTGAATCCCAAAGATGTATTAACTAAATAGGCCGCGCCGTGGTCGAGTGGTTAGACCACTCACCTCTCACCTAGACGGTCCGGGTTTGATCCCAAGTGACCGCATGTGAGAATTGTGGTGGACAAAGCGGCGCAGGGGCGGGTTTTCTCCGGGTACTCCGGCTTCCCCCGCCATCGCATTCCACCGGTGCTCCATCTTCATTCAGTGTCTATGCCTGCGATGCCACAAGTAGTAAAAGCGGGCTTTAAGCACTACCAAAAGAAATCTAAAATATAGAACTATGAAATTTGTGAGAGGAAACATGAAGTGAAAGTAAAATCAATATGCGTTCTATATTATGAGAATTACCAAAAAAATTTGGCGGCGCCATGGCCGAGTATTGGACCGCTCGCCTTTCACTAAGGCTTCAATCCCAAGCGTCCGCATGTGGGATTTGTGGTGGACGAAGGGAGTTGGGCGGGTCTCCTACAGGCCCTTCGGTTTCCCCCGCCACTCGTTCCACCAATTGCTCCATCATCACATATCTTATCATCCACTTATTCACTTTCATTTCCTATCATTCACTTCCTCACGCTCATGCCTGGCCACAGGCCGACCACTCGTTCCAGGTTCTCCATCCTGTGGTTTTGGGCCGTTGGCTCCCGACAGAATTCCGCTTATAAGATCTAAAAATCTGATGTGTTCTATTCACATGACTTTCTCTACACCTTTGTAACAAAGTTTTATTGAAAAGCTTATTCTTATGTTTACTTCATGCTAATGGAGATGCACATTAGCAGAAATGCTTTTTATAGGCAGAAGGGTATACACTAGACTAAAACGATAGCCAGATCTTTTAAAAGCAAGTTATGAGGTGGATGAAATCAGTTTCTTTGTATTGCCGGGAGATGACAAATTCTCGTATGTGAAAAGTTTAAGTATTTTAAAACCGAAACAATAACAAGGAATATCTCAAATTGGTGAATTCAACGAAAAAAACGTATATGACATAAATTGTGTATTTTAACGTGATCTACACTTTTTGTGTGGTAAATTTTTGTCTATCTCTTACGGTTTGCTAGTTATGCAAAATGCAGCAAAATTCATCTAGAATAAAAAAAGTCTTCAGAGCTATTCCTGGGCCCCGCCGTGGCCGAGTGGTTAGATCACTTGCCCGGGTTCGATCCCAAGCGACCGCATGTGAGTTTTGTGGTGGACAAAGCGGCGCAGGGGCGGGTTTTCTCCGGATTCTCCGGTTTCCCCCGCCATCGCATTCCATCTTCATTCCATGTATCACCAGTTTCATCGCCTGCGGTGCCACAAGTAGTGAAAGCGGGCGTTAAACACTACAAAAAAAAAGAGCGCTATTCCTAGAAAATTATAAAGATATACATTTTATTTGTCCTGTAAATATATTTATTATAAGGTATTTCAATCAATATCGTTAGTGTCATTTTTGAGGAAATCAAAATAGTCGAAAATTATTGTGTGTAAAGGGTAGTTTGGGTAGGAGGGATTTTCTTGATAACCACCGTGTCTCATCCTTGGAAGATACTAAACTTATATGCCAAGTTTGGTACTTCACCGATTTTTCGTTTTTGAGATATCGTGTACACAGACACACGAACACACGGACCATTTTCTAAGAATGCTTTTTTGGATGCAGGGGACCCTAAAATGCCTATTTCCGGTGAAACCTCGGTATCAACTCGGTATCGACTGTGGAATGCAATACCCTCTCTAGTCGCTATGTACATAGTACGTATAGACAAAGTAAAAATACGGGGAGAGAAAGCCGACTACGCAACGGATAAAGGGAATAAACGATTTACATTTGCTTGGAATTCTCTACTCTTAAGCAAATTATTCTTGCAAAATTGTATTACTTTCTCTAGAACTTATATACATAATGTACATAGTATGTAGAGAAGGTATTGTATTCCATCCAAAAATTTGATACCAAGATTTCACCGGAAATAAATATTTTGAGACCCCCTGAGATTTCATTTGTTTGTCTGTGTATTGTACGCGCACGCGCGTCTGTGAAAAAAGAAAATGTTCTTAGATACCAAACACGGTATTCAAGTTCAATATCTTCAAAGGACGTGAGGCAAAGATTTACAGGAAAATCTCCCCACTGCAAACTACCCCTTTATGGAATATTTTTCAAAATGTTCTAAAAATGATTCTATTGGATTTGATTAAAATGCCGTGTATTGAGGATGCCAAATAAAATGTATATCCTGAATTTCTTGAGAGTAATTATAAATTCAGAAGTATTTTGACTATTATAATTCATCTAAAAGTAATTGAATATGTTGAAGCCTCTATATCAGGCTCAGTGCTTCTAGCAGGGGTTTTACTTAAAATATGGGGTTATGAATTATTATGGATATTGAATATTTAATTGGAGTTGGCACATTATTTAATTTATTTTGACTATTTACATCAATCGGACCAATTTCATTTATTACAACTATTCTAGATATTCTCTTAATTCTAGATGACTTTTGTATAACTGGTAAACCGTAAGATATAGAGGAAACGCTTACTACTAAGTAAATGCAGATCTCATTCAAACATAATTTATGGCATATACCTTTCTTTCTTTTCTTTACTTTTCTTTTTTAGAACTAACCATTTACGTGGTATTAACTTTTATTGATTTCAATTTCAAAATCTTACATTTTTCTCCAGCACGTCTGTTTAGCCTCTCTTTTGTTTTACTCCTGGTCATGAAGAGAACCCAACTTCAATGACATTTCCTTTGCGACAGCTTCTAAAACACTTGACTGTGGCTTAGCTTAGTCTATCCGCGGCAAGTTGAAGGACTGCTTGGAAACAGTTATGGACCCTACACGGTGGCTCCTCCGTTTTCCGGTTTTGGACAACAATTGTAAGTATACTCATCTCATTCTATCCTCTTGGGGTCTGACGTACAATAAGCCAATGGTTGCATGAGTAATCCTCTCATCACACATCACTTATACACACAGAAAATCAAAAGGTCAAATCATTTCCTCTGAAATGAAGAACGCACTTCAACTATGTTTTTTAATCGTGAAAGAAAGTTTTATAAATCACTGTCTTAACAAGCGGCCAATGCATAATTGTCAGAATTTACTCAAATTTTGGTGGCTTAAATTGTGTTCCTATAATACCCATTCCTGCACTACAATTATGTCATTTTAAAAGTAATTATTTGCATATGTTAATGTTGTCCTCCGTTTCTTTTGTTGCTCCGATGTGAGTGCTGCGGACCAAAAGCACCCCTGGCACTACTAGAAGTACGTCGGAACGAGCTTCGAAGCCCCTCCCGAAAGGGAGCTGTTCGGATTGGGTTGGACGCGGTGGGAAGTGGTTCCCGAAATTGGGTAAGTCTGGGCGGTTTTGCCTGGGCTTTAACGTGAGACGCTTTATTGTACTCCGGCCACTAACCTGGATAGATTCTTAAACAGAAGCTGGTAGGATGTCGCCCCCACCGAAGTCTTCGTTAGTCATCTCGTATTGGGTTGACGCGTGTAAGCGCCGTAACCTTTTCCGTCCTTGCGGGACATGAGTGGTCAGGTCACTACTGAGTGGTTATGTCCCATAAGCGGAACGTTCCGACGTCTTCAGCTGCCTTGCGCTAACGTTACGGACACCTAGCACACGTGGTACTTCGGACGTTGCTAGAAGTACAAGCCGAATATTTCGAGCCCCTCCCGCCCGAGAGTAGTTCGGATTGGGTTGTCTCACAGGGTAGTGGTTCCCAATATCCATGGCAGATCAGGGTTGTCTGGTGAAGACGACCCAATGTCCTAGACTGGGTAGCTAGTAGACGGCATGCTGGGTAGCTGTCGGCCCCAACGCGGTTTGACTGTAGTCTCCCCTTTTGGATTGACTGCGTAAGTGGCGTATCTACTTCCATCCTAGTAAGCTATGCATGTCGCGGGGGGGGGGGCTTTTTAGACTGAAAGACTACCCTAATAGATAGTCACGGAGGGCAATCTCTCTAGCAAAGAGGAGTCTCAGCTCCGCGTAGGCTTTGAAAAGCAGATGTCCTTCACAAAAACTCTACACATTTGACATCCACATTAAACGCTAGTCGTTCATCTTCTTTTTCGATACTTTAAAACTCATTTATAAGCACGTACTTCAGTATTCAGTTAAATAATTTTATGTACTACACAGATACATTGATAACTATTTTTCAAGCCATCCACTGATATCTTTATTATTGTTTAGAAATAATCAGAAATTAGCAACTACTAACAGGAGTTCGAATGACGATTTTGAACTTTGGCTTATCAAAGCTAATGTTGTTTAATTAAAAGTAGAACTAGTTATTTAAAATACACAATAAGAATTAGTTATTAAAATGGTCGCCTATTTGATAGCGTCACTAGTGTTCCTTAACAATTGCTGAGTGCACCCCGTACTAGATCTTCCAGTGTGAAAAATATTAAACTCGGGTTCCATCATATGGCAGCCAAAAACACTACAGCGCGACAGATATGGTCGTTATAGGAGGTAAAATTTTATAATGGTGAAGCATTATTTTACAAACGAGAAACTTTTGTATTTTTCTGATATTTTGCGGCTTCGGATAGAAGGAAAGAGAGGCCACCATAACGATAATCAATAAAGTTTTTGCTCAAACTCCAATAATATCGCCCTTTATTGTTCATGGACATCAGTCTTAAGCCGGGACACGGGAATTTCGGCCCACTGACAAGGGATCCATTACCGGCTGGATCTTGTGGATCAGGTAACATTTTTCCTTGCCGTACAGGTAGAATTTGATTAAATTTCAAGCTCATTTATAGCTCCTGAGGAATGCTTTTAGGTGTTCGTAATATAACAGATTACCTTGCCCACTGATGTAAAATCTTTTGTTAAAGATAATCTCCATCAATTTTATAAGCACTTCATTTATATAACTTGAAGAAAAGTTATTCAAATAAATAAAGAACAAATTATAATGTGTCAAACGAGCCCATTGCACAATTAATACTATCTAATATTAAACCGAGATGAAGAAAAACAAGATTTTTTTCACAATAATGAAAGGAACCTAAAAAGTGTCAACAGGACAGGATATTTTTGAGGGGTCCAAAGGAGAGAGGCATAAGTTGAGAGAAAACACGATGGCCGGAACCAGGGGCTATACACAGCAGTGATAGGTCCCTACAGTCTCCAGGTAGACCGAGAATTCCCGTCCCATGTATGGTCCAATGTCTCCGCCAGGAGGGTATCCCTGCAACCAGTCGAAATCAGGATACGGAGACATTTACTCAAAGTATCCTTTTTTCCTGCCACGCCACACCGGGCACCATTGCCGAAACTTCAAACCCTGAAGAAGCTAACGGGATGAAAAATTCGTGGGGAGAAAGAAAGCTACGTAGAATTTGCCTGGCGAAACCCGCGGAAAAATCTAAGTATCAGGTAGGCCGGCCACGGATAGGGAATCCGGATCTCCCTAATGTGGGTCACAGACGAAACCGCCCGAGACATCAACAACATTGTTTAATGTAAACTCAAGAAGTTAAAATGCGTATTTAGTAATTTTACTCTAAGGGGAAACCAAAGTGAAAAAGATGATTTTCTAAACTATTAAAATAGATATCTACTTTTTTATACAGACATTACTGGCAACAAAAGAAATATTCGAGTTTCAATCAGATATTTATCTTTTCATTATATATATATATATATATATATATATATATATATTTATTCGATTTAACTATCTAACATCTGATCCTACAGATATTAAGCTATATGCAACATTTTTACATTCTCTACACGTAGTATGTGCTAGTGTATAGAAAAGGTATTGCATTCCATCCAAAAATTCGACATAGACATTTCATCGTTAATATATCTTTGAGATCAACTGAATCTAAAAGAAAACATTTTTAGAAACATATCCGTGTGTGTGTGTGTGTTGGTGTGTCTGCTATCATGTTAACTCAAAAGCGAAATGGTATTTTAAATTTAGTACCTTCCAAGGATGCGACAAGATTTTCAAGAAAGTCCTCCCAACCCTAATTACCCTTTACTTGGAAAAAAAAAAGATTCGAAAGTTTTAGCTCTAACGATTTATATTAAAATCTCTGATATTTAAGGCATTTACATGATAAATAAAATATATAACTTGGATTTTCTAGGAATAGCCTCTGAAGATCTCTTTATTCTCGATAAAGTTTTTTGAACTTTGCGTAACTGGTAAATCGTAAGAGATAGCCAAACATTTACTGCACAAAAAGTGTAGATATAACGTTAAAACACCCAATTTACGTGACATACATTTTATTTTTTACCGTTTTTAAGATATTTCTTGTTGTTGGTTTCAGTTTTAAAATACTCGAAGCTTTTCTCATACGGAATTTGTCTGCTTCTGGTCACGCAAAGAAACAATTTTAATCCCACAACAACCACATTTTCAAATATTTGACTGTCGGTTTAGCTTAGTATATTCCCTTACTTCCCTTATTATTACAAGAAACTAAGTAATAAGACCGTTTCTACTGTTTATCTCGAATAGCATGAAATTGATAGAAGAATAAGCGTATTAGCAATAATTTGTTACAGACAGGTAGAGAAAGTCATGTGAATGGAACACATCAGATTTTTTTAATTCTCTCTTACAAATATGAAAAATTCAACCAGATATTTTATTACACGCATTCTACAGTAGCTTTGAAAAAATTTTCAGACCTGTAAGGGTATTTTAGTTGGGTAAGATAGTATCCGAATCGGGGGGGGGGGGAGGAGGGGAGTGGATCAGAAAGAAAATGGTGTTAAAATTTGGAATATTTAACCAGTGAGACGCTTTAAGAAGCGTTCAAAATATCTATTACATCTGTATGGTGCATTTTTTCATAAATTCTATATTTTTGAACAAATCGTTAAAATGTATTCTGCGTCCGCTTAAGAGGTTTCGAAATATATTTCATACACGTCGAAAATATTATTATATAAATCTGATATTATAAATTTATATTACTCTAAAAACGTATTGTTCTTAATAATAATAATAAAATAAATATATCATACATGTTTAATAGATTATATAATTCAAATGTATTATTATTATTATTACTATTGGTATTATTATTACATACAGCATTTCTTAGAAGTTTGGTTAAGCAAACCAGGTTCCAGGACAAATCATCTCGAAAGAAGACTGATATCCTCTGAACAAAAGAAATGAGCAACAGAGCCAGAGTATGCATAGTTACTGGATAGATTATTAATCGCAACAGTTTAATAGCATTGTCCTTAGTTGGCCTTAGCGAAAGCACAATAACCATAAAGTAATAGTAAATCACATAGCCATTAATAAAACATTGTGTGCGCTTTACTAATTGCAACAATCTATTTTTTTAGATTTGAAGTTTAAATTGGCTCCTTTTGATTACTTGTCGCGTTTATGTGTTGCTAGCAAAGAAAATGCAATCCTCTTAAAATACCGTTGGATATGAGCAATAGAAGTAACATTTGAAGGAGCAAGTGGGAGCAATTACTAATGCGTCATATGGCAAAAATATTGCACTAGATAATATATAATATATAATGCCGAATTTCTCTTGAAACACGTGGCTGGTAGTCTGGCTCACAGCAGAAATCTGGCTGAATAACGTCTCTCTGTGGCAGCCTAGATCACACACCTACAGAGGGACACTCCATCTGCATTTTAAGCGGAGAAGGAATTGTTAGGAGTATTAGGACAGAGCCGTCTTAGGCAATGGTTCTCATGTTCCCCTTGGAGTCATCGCAGTTGAGATGTGTAAACAGGACGCGACGTAAGAGGATGCTTCGGAACGAGAGACTCTTCTCGCGACATCATGATTCTTCTCGATATTCGAGTTTTATCCAAGCTTCAGCTTCTAATATTTTCGGCAAGTTTACAGAAAGTTTGTGACGTTATTTTCTAGCTATAAAAGGAGGAAGATTTGCAGTGAATTGTGCTGAGTCGTGAGTGCTGCAGTGTAACGCGCAATGGTGCACGAGATATGGGTTTGGTTAAGGCATAAACTGTCTACGCGTCGAAACATTAAGTGAATTATTTGCAGCAGTGAATCAGAGAGTATATTTGAAACTAATTATTAAGTCAATAAAGACATTGTTACTTGCAGATAACTCAAGAAACATAGATATAACTGACTCTAGTTTTAAGAACACGTTTTCTTGATGAAAGGCAAAAAAATTATGTTTCTGGTTCCTTTTTCTCAGAAACCAATTGAATCAGAGCTAAGATGTTTACTATAATATAAATGCATCCTGCTTCAAGCCACTGAAGAAATAAAATTAAGCTCTAATAGCTTTTCTGTTATAATTTTTTCCCACTATTTAAAAATTACCTAAAATATACGTCTACATTTTTCAAACAAAGTTCTCACAATTTTAAATGCAATGCAATAGGGGCGACCAATATATCCTCAGAAAATCCAAGAAATTACACTTATAGCATCTAAAAAGTTTGTATTTAGTAACCGTCGTCTCTAACTAGATGGCAGTTAAAGTTTCCTATATCCATCATGTGCTTTCGTTGGCATAGGTGACCGAATCAACAAATTTGTGCTTGTTTAGAAAGTTGTATTAAAAACGAGTTTCATGCTGTGATTAAACACTTCTATTTAATAGGGTTTAAATCGAAAGAGGTAAACGCAGAGTTGGATGAAGTTCATGGTACATCTGCTCCTGTGTTTGCAACAATTTAAATTGATAAGTGAATTTAAACGTGGCAGTACATCGTTCCGGACGTCCAGTAAAAGTGACTTCCTCCGAAATTATTGACAGAATCCAGGATATGGTTTTGAATGCTCAACGAATCAAAGTTGGCGAAATAGTAGAGGCCACAGGAATATCACATGGTAGTGTATTTTCAATTTTACAGCAAAATTAGGTATGACAACGGTCTTGGCAAGATGGATGCCGCGTTTACTCGCAATTGAGAATAAACGCAACCATGTGATTGATTTGGAAGCTAGTTTGGCACTCTTCCGTCGCAGTCCTGACGAGTTTCTGTATCAATACATAACGTGGATGAAACGTTATACACTATTATACTCCAGAGATAAAAGTAAAGTCGAAACAGTAGGTTTTTAAAAGCAAACCGGCTCCAAAGAAGGCAACGGTGGTGAAATCTGCAGACAAGGTGATGGCCTCGGTTTTTTGGGATGCACGCGGAATCATCCACATTGATTACCTGCAGAAAGGAAGAACGATAAATGGAGAATATTAAGCATTGTTATTGTACTGGTTGAACGGAGAAATCAACAAAAACATGCGACTCATATGGCAAAGAAAAATATTCCCTTCCATCAAGACAATACAAGGATCTGCGCAGTTTCGATGACGAAAAATGTAGAATTAAGCTTTGAATTACAACATCCACCAGCTTTGGCCCCCAGTGACATTTTTATTTCCAAACTTGAAAAATTAACTGGGTGGAAAACGATTCACGTCTAACGATGAGGCCATCTTCCAAATAGATGCCTATTTAGAGGACCTTCCGAAATCCTACTTTTTGGAAGGCTTAAAACAGTTTGAGAAACGCTGGAAAAGTGTATACATATGAAAAATAAAACACATCAAAAAGAATTTGTTTTTCTATCTTTTTCCAAGAACTTGTTACTCGCTCCTCGTACTTAAACGTATAACTCTAAAGTGAATGTAATATATAATCTGACATAAGTGTGCAAAATATCAGCCTTGGGGCATTTACAGTTTTTAAGAAAAAGGAATATATATTTAAAAGAATGTACCTTTGAGGCAACCGTATTTGAAATTTAAATTCAAAGGTATGAAGCAATACATCCAGGGAAATAGACCACATTAACATCCTCTGCTGCCTAGAAGTTTTAATTGTATGCTTTATGAACTGGGGCTCCTTAAATGAAGCCTTTCAGCAGGTTTAGAAAAAGAGGCATGGAACTCTCAAAATTTAAAGCGATACAATGTCCACTTAAATGTTTTTAAAAGGTTGATTTTGTAAATGAGCAATAAACCATATATATTATGAACTAGGAAAATCATTATTTTTATTAAAAAACAAAAATATGACAGAATGTCACTTCACACCTCCCAGTCGCCTTACGTGGTTTAGCGAATCCATCTGTTGATTGTGTTTACTGTGCAAATACTGTGTAATTATCATGATGTATACACAGAACATTTATGTTTATTGTGTTAAGTTTAGACCCAATGGAGCTTGAAATTATATAGGTATTCTCTGATATTATCATTGCTAACAAATACAGAAATTATGAGCTGTTACAGAAATTAAACAGTTATCAGTTTTAGGCAAAAAGCTGATGTGTTCCATTCACATGACTTTATCAGTTTATTTTACACACCAGCTTCTTAAAAAGGATTATTCTACTTCATGCTAATCCAGATAAACATTAGCAGAATGGTTTTCGTATTTAGTTTCTAATGCGTAAAAGAGAAGTAATGGGATACACTGGGCTAAACCGATAGTCAAATGTTTTAAATGCTGTCGCTATACGATTTTCTTGAGATTTCGTTCATTTCGTTCCACATCAAAAACGCATAGGAAATAAATGTTTGCATTTTGAAGATATCTACAATTTTTGTGTTGTAAGTTTTTTTCTATCTCTTACGGTTTATCAGTTATACAAAAGTCATTCAGAATGAAAAAGACTTCATGGACATTCCCAAAAAATTCAGAATATACTTTTTACTTGTTACGTAAACATCATTAATATACGATATTTTAATTAAAGTCGTTAGAGTAATTTTTGATAAAATTGAACATTTCGAAAACATTTTCACGTAAAGGGTTTTTCTGAAAATGTTGGTGTCGTATCCTTGGAACATACTAAACTTAAACACTTAGTTTGGTATTTAACTGAGTCTTTATTTTTGAGCTATACTTTACACTGAAAATGTAAATGGCGTGTTATTTATGGACGCTCTTTAACTACTGTGGTTCAGTGGCCCATTCTAAATTGGGCGTGAAAGTCCGCTTAATTTTGCTCAGAGGCCTCTCTATCAGACTTGAGGTTCTTTTACGTGCCGTAAATCTACGACACGGGACTAACGGCTTTACTTTCCTTCCGAAAGAAGCCATGCTAAGGATTTTTACGCCCGAAAAAAAAAATCCATCACCCTACGCCGAGTTTGAACCCGCAACCTTGAGTATATGATGTTAGCCTGGTAACCATTAAACCATGGAGCGCGACTTATACTGTCCCCACCTACTATTCACACATACAAACCTTTTTCTAAAAGTTGTTTTTGAATTCAAGAGTCCTCAAAACATATATTTCCGTTGATATCTCGGCATACATTCGTGTTAGAGAAAGTAAAAAGAATCATAGCGAGGTATAAACTCTAGGGGAGATAAAGACGTTTGCAGTAATTAGTTATTAAATGTAAAAGTTGGCTGACCTGTCTCCTGATCTCAATCCAAATAGTTATTTAACAAATCCTCATGCGCTCGACGAATTATAACACAGTGTCCATCGTGCGTATTCTACTGTTTCGGTTGCAGAAATGCTTTCTGCTAGCACTATAGGCGCAGAGCACATCGAAAGATAAGCGCAACATATCCATTTTGTTTCGCACCGTTAAGATTATCCAGGGGAGTAACGGCAATCATGTCCACCGATAGTACACAAATGGATTTGTGGGAGCGGTGGTTTCCAGTGCCGTAATTAAAGAGAAACTGTGGCCAACGAGATAGGCAGGCTGTGGTGCGAATCACAGTTTTTATTCTTTGCGTAAGCTTCGGCGACTGGTGTCCTCTCTATCTAGATTTTCCGGGAAGGCCGCGTCCTGGCTGAATACATTGCAGAAGTTTCGCTTTACTATGTGGAGCTTCCGCTGGGCTAACGAGACAACGGCAGACATCTTAACACTATCTGGCACAATCTAATTAGGAACGTGGGGATTGGCACATCATCAACCAACAGATGTGAGATCGGCCCACTCCGGCCCGCCTCCACCAGGGTATAAATAAGCGTTCGGTCGCTCGGTCAAAACGCTGCTACGGCTAAGCTCCTTGCAATCCAAGAGTTGCTTGGATTTCAAAATTTAAACTCCAAATGAAAACATTTTTGGATAAATTAGCGGTGACAAGGGCCGTTGCACCATAATTGTCAACCGTTGAGGAGCAATACTTGCCTCCTCTCGTCACTCAACAACCCCAACTCTCACCCGCCATCCTGAAAACACCACAATCCCGTCAGAACGTGGTTAAGTTCTCTCCGAGAAAAGGGACATGACTAACACACCTCGGGCTGCCCTCAGCTTGCCAATTGCTCTGGCTAACAGCACATAACCGTTGAGGAGCAATACTTGCCTCCTCCTGTCACTCAACAACGCCATCTCTCACCCGCCATCCTGTAAACCCCACAATCCCGTCAGTACGTGGTTAAGTTCTTTCCGAGAACAGGGACACGTCTAACACACCTCGGGCTGCCCTCAGCCTGCCATCTGTCGTGAGCGTGGTCAAAACGCAACCGTTCGAGGAGCCTATCTAGCGCTAGCTCCTTAACATTGTCACCCGAAACCTCAAATCTTAACTATCCACTTCATTCCTGAAACTAAGCCCTTACCAGGGGAGGTACACAAAAGCTACACCCAGGCTCACCACGAGTCTACCAGATCTCGGACGGTCGGTCAACACGCTTAGATGGCAACATTTAAATGATTAATGATAATTAATGAAATCTGAAATAAATTTACACCAGTGACGCACAATGGCCGTTGCACCATGACTGGCATCTGTTTAGAAGCTATCTTGCTTCTTTACACTCTCCAACTTCATCTACACCTGACATCCTGCAAACCCCACATTGCCTTCAGAAAACTGTTAAACCCTAGGAAAGGTGGGTACTCGTCTAAGACACCTTCGAACTGCCCTAGGCCCGCCCACAGCTAGTCGTCATTGGTCAACACAGTTCATCCGCACTTTCGTGAGGTGAGGATAAGCCCTGAGGAAGCCCCACATAGTGAGACGAAACGTAGGTAACAGCTTTTTGTGGTTTAGCATCCTTTAACATGATATGTCATGTTAGACGGCACTGAAATGGGTGAAATGATGTTCAAATCGGCCCGAGGACCATAGAGCTTATAGTTGATGGCATTTCTTTTTTTCAGGATAAGGGAAAATCCTGAAGAAAACCTCATCCGAATAGCTCGACCTAACCAAGGTGCGGACCTTGAGTGCGATGCAGAAACCCTACTGAATAGTACAGAGGCGGGGAATCAGAATAAGGTAGTAACGGAAGTCTTGACAACATTGAATAACTTTATTATATAACTTTATATTTTCTAACACTTAATGAGACATTTAATTGGTTTTGTAGAATATGGTTGCAAACGCGATTGTAATTTTATTTCTTTGGGCCGAAGCTGTAATAGAAGAATCAGCTGATTTCATTTCGCGCAGTATTGGCTATCTCATTAGCCATGACAGATATCCAGTTCCTACAACCGAGATATTTAAGGTACCATTGGGGCCATTGAAGTAAAAACAGGTGGACCTGGGAAGGTAAAACCTGACTGAAAACTGTAATGGTATAGTTGAAATTTGAACCACCAACCTTACGGTTTCCGTCCTGTGCTCTAACCAACTAAGATACCATGGCAATGTGCAACACTAAATTCCCTAACTGACTCACAATTTTCCCGGAAAATGACACTCTAACAGTGATTTGCAATTTTCTGCTTAAGTGTCACGCCGGTATGTTGTAATGGTAACTCTGCTGGTTAGACAAACGGGCAGAATCGGTAAGATCCTTAGGTTTAAAGCAAGGACATTTTTAGTCTGATTCTATATTTGCAACCTTCTTCTACTGACGACTTGTATAAAAGAACATAATATTTGTAATTTTTTCTGTCAATAATCTGACTTCACTGATGAGAAATAAAATTTAGTTCATAAAAATGTTCACTTTCTCTAGCATATATGTACATACAATGTACGTAGTATTCCACTCAAAAATTCCAGTCGAGATTTCACCGTAAATAAATGTTTTGAGGTCTACTGGGTAAACAATAAATGTTATAAAAAGTCCGTATGTATGCGTGAGTGGGTGTGGACAGCATAACTCAAAAACGAAAATTCGTTGAATACTAAACTTGGTATTTAAGCTCAATACCCTCCAAGGATGCGAAACAAAGATATTCAGGAAAATCCCCCACCTCCAACCACCCTTTATGGAACATTTTTCAAAAATGTTTATTTTCTCAAAAATAGCTCTAACGATTTTGATTAACATACCATATATTTAAGATACTTCTTTGACAAGCTAAATGTGTATCCTGAATTTTCTGGGAATAGCCCTTGAAGACCTCATTTTGAATGACATTTGTATACATTTTTTATTACTGATAAACCGCAAGAGATACACATATACTTACTACACAAAAAACACCAAACTCATTAAATCAAACAATGTATAGCGTATACATCTTTGTAGAGTTAATCGTTTCCGAGATATTCTGTGCTGTTGGTTACAATTTTAATCTACTTAAAACTTTTCTCAAATGGAAGGTAATCTTTCCTTTTGTCTTTGGGCAAACAAAGAGCATCCCGTATTTTAAAAGATTTGACTATCGCAATAGCACAGGGTTTTCGCGTATTTCCCTCATTAGTCAATTTCCGCTAATGTCTATCTTGATTAGCATTATGCAGATAAAAGAATATTATTTTCTAAGAAAAGTGTTTTACTTTCTCTACACATACTATGTACATATGCTTATATACTATGAAGATATGCTTATTCTGGATGAACCGTGCTAAATTTTGCATACTGGTAAACCGTAAGGGAGAGACAAAAACTTGCTACATAAATAACGTAGATGTGGTTAAAACATACAATTTTTTTTAGATATTCCTTGTTATTAGTTTCATCTTTAAAATATTTATACTTTTTCTCATACAGGAATTTGTCAACTCCTGTCCATACAAACAAAGGTAGTTCAGTCATAGAGCAACCAGCTTTTAAAAGATTTGACTATTGATTTAGCCTATGGTACTCCCTTATTTCCCTTCTACTTACAAGGAAGCAAGTAATAAGATCCTTTCTGTGTGTGTATTTATTCTATACAATTGGGTACTGTCCAGTGGCTGAGTTAAATGTACAAAATTCACTTACAATAATAATCTTAAGTTATATCAAGAATAGTTATACAACTAACATATTACATATACTTGTTTTGTTTTTTAAATGTCTAACTACAAGCACGTTTATAAACAGCTATCATGAAGCCTTAACATTAATACTACTTATTACCAATATATACACAAATACGGTTTTTTAAATACTTAATTACTTCACAATATTTACTCAAGTTACATTTATTCTCTTTAAATCATTCCTAAACTACTTCTTTAAGGTCAGAGGGCAGCCCTGAAAGGCTGCTACAGGCAATTCATTCCATCCTTCAATGGTCCTATTAACAAAAGAAACTTTTCCTATGTTGGTTCTGTACCTTCTACCCTTAATTTTATACAAATGATCGTTTCGTCCGTAGTATGTTGGGTTTTCTAACCTCTTTCTAGCGTCCACCCATGTCTTTAAACCAGTATAAGCTTTAAATAGTGCGACTAACCTATGTGTTAAGTGAGGGGTGAATTGAGTAAAATTAAACATAAAAATGGAATCTATGAGTATAAAAATAAACTAAAAGTATTGTTAATGGGATCAATGTTTTCAGTTGTTCTTAAAAGTTTTTTTAATTAGCATTAAGTAAATAAAAGAATAAGTTTTTTAACAGTAATTTATTTTAGAAATGCAGAGAATGTCATGTGAGTGGAACTTGGAGCATAAGAGGTAACAGTGGGCTTATTTTAACGTCCAATCGCAATCCAAACATAGAGCTCTACAAACTTCTAGTCAGATAGCGCTAGTCAGAACACTAGTACCAATTAAAACTCGGTTAGAGGGATAGATGCTATCTATGCAAAATTGGCTTGACATTTATGAAACGTTAGTGGGAGAGTTCGCACCAGGAAGCTGGTGTCAAACTTGCAGATAAAGAAGGACGGGTCTGAATATATTGTGGAAATACATTCAGAGTGGAAGGCAACATACTACATTCCTTCCCAAATGTACTTCATACAGGCATTCCTAACAAACTGTATAATAATCAGCGACCGGATTTCAAAAGCAAAATTTTTAACATAGACAGAAAAAAATATGATGTGTTCCATTAACACGTGTTTCTCGGTATCTGTAACAAATTATTGTTAATAAGCGTATTCTTCTATCTTTAATGCTAACACATTAGCAGAAACGGTCTTATTACTTAGTTCCTTTATAAGCAGAAGGAAGAAAAGGGAATACACTAGACTAAACCGACAGTCAAATGTTTTAAAATGTGGTTGCTATGGGATTGAAATCCGTTTCTTTGCGCGGCCAAGCGTTGACAAGTTCCCGTATGAGAAATGTATAAGTATTTTAAAACTAAAATCTCGAAAACGGCCAATTCCATGAAAAAATGTATATGACATAAATTGTGTTTTATCGTGATATACATTTTTTGTATTGTAAGCTTTTGTCTATCTCTTACGGTTTACCACTTATGTAAAATTTAATAAAATTATCTGTTGCAATTCGCTTCTCTTTTGTATTCCTGGAAGTAAAACAAAAGAGATGAAACTAAAGGTGGCGTCATAGTTTGGGGTGCGGATTTTCTTGAAAATCTTCGTGTCGCATCCTTGGAAGACATGAAACTTAATATATGCTGTCCACAGACACACATATACACGCACACACTGACCTTTTTCTAAAAATACTTTTTTTTTGGATTCTGGGGGACCCAAAACATGTACAAATAGAGAAGGTAAAATTGTATATGACATAATTTCTATGTTTCAGCCTGCTCTACACTTTATTGAAGTAAGTTTTTGTCTATCTCTTACGGTTTACCAGCAATGCAAAAGCTATTCAGAATGAACAGGGTTTCCCAGGAAATTCAATACAGACATTTTATTTGTCACCTTTACTACATAGCAATTTAAATAAAAATCGTTAGAGGCGTTGTTGAGAAAATGATAGGTTTCAACATTTTTTCCATGTAAAGAGTAGTTTGGGGTGGGAGGATTTTCTTGAACATTTTCATGTACAACCTTGGAAAAGCTGAACTTATGTATCACATTTGGTATTTAACCGACTTTTCATTTTTGAATTATTGTGTTCACAAACACGGACACACTCACACGTGCGCGCGCGAAGCTTTCTTTAAAAATGTTTTATCAGGGATCCCAAAACGTGTATTTTCAGTGAAATCTGGTATAAAAATGTTGGGTAGATTGTAATGCCTTCTGCATCTATGTACTAAGTATAGAAAGTAAAAATGTAGGTAAAAAGGGATAAATAGGAGATACAAGTTTTATTAATTTTATTACCCACTCATGTTTAACAAATCAACAAAAGTTGCAGAACAAAATGGATTATGAATATATAAAGTGTAATAAGAGGTAATTTCAATAAGGGTTTTGTGGGAAATATGTTTTGCTTAGAATAAGGCAAAGGAATGAAGAGGAATACATTAATTTGTATATTTATTCACAAAATGTTTGGATTTTACGTTACTCCATTAAAATATCTGAAGTGTTCCATTATGTGACATTCACTAGCTATTCTGTAACAAATTATGCTTATAGAAGCTTATTGTCTTATCTACTTTATATTAATCAGGATAACATTAGGTAGCAGAACTGGTCTTATTGCTTAGTGCCTTATAAGTAGAAGGAATACAAAGTGATAGTCAAATCTTTTAAAAGCTGTTTGTTATGTGATTGATATTTGGTTCTCTACCATATCCAGGAGGAAAATAAAAGAAAAACCAATGACAAATTCCCGTTTGAGAAAAACTGAAGGTTTTTGAAATGGAAGCTAATAATAAGGAAGATCTTTGAAATGGTTAACTGCACAGAAAATACATTTGACATTAATTTTGTTTCTTACAAGATCTACATTTTTTGCGTTGTAAATGTTTGTCTCTCTGTTTCAGTTTACCAGTTATAAATCCAGAATGAAGATGTCTTCAGAGGCTCTTCCCAGAAAATACACGATATACATTTTATTTGTCATGTAAATAATATAATATACAATATTAAGTAAAATTTTGAGAGCTATTTTTAAGAAAAGGAAAGTTTTGGAAAATATTTCCATGTAAAGTATAGTTTGGGGTGGGAAAGTCTGTTGAAATTAATTATAAAATTTGGTATCTAATTGAACTTTGGTTCTTGACGTAATGGTGTTCACAGACTCAGCACATTTTATGCTCCTGCGAAGCCTTGGCTCGCAAGAGATACAAAACTTTTGGGAAAATGCTTATAGAACCAGAAATAGCATCCATACCCATTGCAAGGCTTCAATCCATTTTAAGGGATGCAGGTATAATGGGTTGGCTCTAAACGATACAGATAGAACAATAAGCTTTGGAGAAATGACGGGAATCTGTATCGTAAATGAAGAAGAAGATGAAGAAGAAGAAGAATAAGAAGAAGAAGATTACGACTTTCATACAGCAATAAGTTGATCATTATCATCATATTCAACTTCGCGGCATAGGCCTGTTCCGGTTCTTCATTCCACCGCCTTCTTGGTCTTACTTGTGGTATCTTGCCTACATGTGCATATTTCCAGGCTCTTTTTGTATTCGACTCTCTTCCATTCTATCTAAATGTTGATCCCGTTTCTGTATGTTTTAACTTTTTTCTAGAAGGAGTGTAATTTGAAATTATTTGCGTATATCTTCATTTCCAATGCGGTCTTTTAATAAGCATTCTTTTAATACTCTTAATATTTCAGTTCCTAAACATTTATTTTGTTTTCATATTTTTACTTTCTCTACACGCACTATGTACATAGTGTATAGCCAAAATATTGTAATGTAACCAAAAATTCAATACATGTAAACACATGTTTCGGGTCCCCCTGAATCCCCCCCCCAAAAAGCATTTTTAGAAATGGTGTGCTTGTGCGTGTGCGTGTGCGAGTGTGTGCGTGTTTGTGTGAACAGTATAGCTCAAAAACGAAAAGACCGTCTTAAATACCATACTTGATGTTTAAGATTGGTTCCTTCCAGGGATGCGACACGAAGATTTTCAAGAAAATCCCCCCACCCATTACCTTTATGTGGAACATTTTTCGAAATTTTTTAATTTTTCAAAATTCACTAACGATTTGAATTAAAATACCTGTGTTTAAGATATTTTTATGACAAACGAAATGTATATCTTGGATTTTCTGGGAACAGCCTCTGAAGACCTCTTCATTCTGGATGGCTTTTTTTATAACTGGCAAACCGTAAGAGATAGACAAAAACTTACTACACAAAACATATAGATCTCATTAAAATAAACAATTTAAGTTATATATATTTTTTGTACAGTTAATAATTTTAGAGTTATTCCAGATTATTTGCTTCCATTTTCACACGTCAAATTTTCTCAAACGGGAAGACATTTTTCTTCTCGTTTCACGTTTATTTACTCGAAAGCAATGAGATTGGAATTTCAATTGATTCACATAGCGACCGACTTTTAAAGGATGAGATTGTCGTTTTAGCTTGTGCGTTTTCTTATTTCCCGTCTACTTAAAAGGAAGCTAGTAATAAGACTAGTTCTGCTTATATTTATCTTGATTAGCATGATGTAGATCATGGGTTATTTTTTGAATAAAAGTTTGTTTAACGAATAGCTAGAGGACATCAAGTAAATGGAACACATTAGATTTTTTGCCCTCCACTTACAAGGAACCAAGTCATAAGGACAATTTCTGCTAATGCTTATCTCGTTTTGTGTGATATAGATAGAAGAATAAGCTTTTTAAGAATAATTTGTTACGAGATGTAGAGAAAGTCATGTGATTGTAACACATCATTTTATTCAGCATCCAACACTGACATGTAATACTGATGGAACAGCAATTGCTTAATACAATTTTAACTATGTTTCCATTCTTTTGTTGTTGCTTAATGTCCTTCTGATTGTTCCACACATACTTTGAAAATGCGAGATCTTTATTTGCATGTCTTTAGCATAATTATAAAAAATATGGTTTCCAGGACACATACAATCTGAAATTTGCTTCAGTGCTATTATCTTTATAATGTTTGACCTTTTTTTATCCTTATGGTTGAAAACTATAATTTTGACTTCCTCTGTTGATTTTTTTATTATATGTCTTTGATATTTTATTTAATTTGTACATAATATACTGAAGATTCCCTTCATTCTAGGCAATAAATAAGTAAAAACACAACATTTTGTACGAAAAATAATTTCTTGTGTTTTCTATTAAGCAGATTGATTTCATTCAGTAATATTTTCCTCTGCATATATATTGAATAATGTTGTTGACAAGTTACAACCCTGACTCACTCGTTGATTTATGGAAGCAAATTTTTCACCTATTTTACATCCAGTATCAATCAAGATTAGTTTACCGTCATAAAGACTTTTATAGTATATAGTAAACAATGCGGAAAACTTCTATTTGTTAAAATATGCCACAGCTGTGATTGTCAAATACCTTTTCTTAGTTAACAAAGGCTATTTTGAGTTCCTTATTGAATTCCCTTCATTTCTCCACGATCTATTTTAATGTAAATACAGCATCTATATAAGAGCGTTGTTTCCTGAAAACACTATATTTTCATTATTAATTCAGCTTTCTGCTATTGGTTTTATTCTTTGTGAAGGAATATCTGTGTAAATTTTATAACAATCAGTTACCAATACTGATTCCTCTATAATTTTTCCAGTTGGAGTTAGCCCATTCTTACTCTCTCAAACACGTATGTACAATGTACGTAGTAGATAGAAATGGTATTGCATTTCACCCAAAAATTAGACACCTAGATGTCACCAAAATACATATCTTAAGACCTCCTGAACCAAACATTTTTTGAAACATACCTGTGTGTGTATATGTCTGTGGGCAGCATAGCTCAAAAACCAAAAGTGGGTTAAATACTAAGCTTAGTACCTATTTAAGTTCGGTATCAGCCAAGGATGAGAAACAAAGATTAAAAAAAATCCACCACCCCTAACTACTCTTTTAAAAATGTTGATTTTCTCAAAGATGGTTCTTAACGATTTTAATTAAAATTCCTTATATTTCACATATATTCATACAAACGAAATTTATATCTTGAACTTTTTGGAAATAGCCTCTGAAGACATCTTTATTCTGGATTTATTTTAATAACTCGTAACCCGTGATACACAGGCAAATCCTTATTTAATAAAAATTAGAACTCATTAAAACACGTAATTTATATCATATACATATTTTTGTACAGTTAAACATTTCCAAGATATTTCTGTTTTTTTTGTTGTTGTTTTTTTTTTCTTTTTTTCTTTAAGGTTTAACGTCCATTAATCTGGTTGGTCATATCGGACGATAAATGAAATTGGTGAAATGATGCCGAAATGATCTCGGGGTCCATGGAGCTTAAAGTTACTCGATATTCGTCTTCTCAGGATAAGGGAAAACCCCGAAAAAAAACCTTATCCGGGTAACTCATCCTAAGTGAGATTCGAACTCACGCCTTTTGAGTGTGAGGCAGACACGCTACCACCACACTACCCAGGCGAGCTATTTCTGTATTGGTTTCAATTTTAAACTACTAAACTTCTCTCAGGTATGACGCCACCTTTAGTTTCATCTCTTTTGTTTTACTTCCAGGAATACAAAAGAGAAGCGAATTGCAACTGTATCAGTTAGCGATAGCTTTTAAAATATTTGATTATCGCTTTAGCCTGGTTAATCCCCTATTTGCCTTCCACTTATAAACAGCATGAAATAAGACCAATTCTGCTAATGTTTATCTAAATAATAATAATAATATAAATTGATTGATCGCATAATATTGTAGTCCTCGAGAGTTTGTGAAAGGATCACCATAATATAGATAAAAGAATAATCTTCTGTAACTAAAGTTTGTTTGTGGAACAGCTAGATACCCATGTGAATGGAATATATCACATTTTTTGTATTAGTTTCTTTTTTTATCTCTTACAGTTTTCCAGTTAGGCAAAATTCATTCAGAATAAAAAGAATTCAGGGACCAAAATCATAGAACTCATGACATGCATTTAATTTGTCATATAAATATATTTGACATAAGCTATTTTAATCAAAATTGTTAGAGCCATTTTGGGAAAATAAAAATGTTCAAGACTTTTCCTGTATAAAGAGTAGTCAAATACTTTCTAGATATTGACCGTCTATAAAATATCGGTGTATAAATTTATTTAGGATTTTTGGTTTGATTAATATGTTTACGTCAAGTGGATATAAAAGCTTTAATTGCTTTTGGGATGAGTTTTTTTTTTTCAAAATCTTCGTGCAGCAGCCTTGAAAGATGCTAAACTTAAATACCAAGTTTCGTTTTTAAACTATCATGTTCACGGAGACACATACGGACGTTTTTCTAAAAATATTTTTTTTATTCAGGGCATCCTAAAGGTATATTTCTGGTGAAATCTCGGTATCGAATTTTTCAGTGGAGCGCAATACCCTTTTAATGACGTAGAGAAAGTACTATGTAGCGAAAGTAATAAATTATGGAAGAACGGGTAAAGAAAGTCATATGAAAATAGCACATATTTTCTTTGAAAATTATTTTTGAGAACATTTTCCCCTCCATCTATAAAAATGAGCTCGGTCTATCCCTGAAAATAATGTTTAAAGAGCTATTGGTATCTCGGAGAAATGATGAAATTTTGATATGGTAATTTTGAATTTAATGCAGTACTTCACATATCTACGATAAGAGGGCGTTGGAGAAACTTATAATGTAAATTTTCAACAAAATCCGACAAAAGTGTATGTGTCTAAAGCAGAAATTGCTCTTCAATTAGCTGTACCTGTACATAGAATATACCTGGCAGCGTTTCCAAAACCGCAAATATTTCACGTCACTCGGAAACTCCTGCGTTTTCCGAGCTAACAAAAACAATTTCCAATATCGTCTCTGCACAGAACTGTAGAAAAAACACGATTTAATTTTTACGTTTTTAAAAATGGAACATTTTAAACTTTTTGACGTCCAAACTTTCTGTTTCGATGGAAACAGAATGCGTCTGACCAGCACCTGTTAATTGAGAAGTTGGCAGGCGAACGGTCAGCTACTGAATTTCGGTTTTGCACACATCCATAATTTCTCTACAATGTACAATATGTATTATACAGGTTTACTACAAAAGAAATAGACAACTTCAACTGCCTGTAAAACAAAAACTGTTAGAGATAGCAACCTAATTATTTTGGAGGTATGTTGAGAAACTCGCAAAGTTTCGTTTATTACTATTGGTAACGCTGTAGTGTTTTGTTTGTTGTTGCAGAAGCTGAAATGGCGGAAAATCCTGTGGAAGAGGCATATTGCGTGTTGGAATTTGCTAGAACGCAAACCGCAACTG
Organism: Hymenopus coronatus; assembly: GCA_030762935.1. Classification (NCBI taxonomy): domain Eukaryota; kingdom Metazoa; phylum Arthropoda; class Insecta; order Mantodea; family Hymenopodidae; genus Hymenopus; species Hymenopus coronatus. Next base: position 97,835,607 of record CM060898.1, on the reverse strand, counting down.
TTGTCCAACGACATTTTAGAACACGTTACCACAAAAATTAAATGATGCGCTCACAAAAACCAGCATCGTCTTCATCATGTCGCAACATGTCGATGCAAAAGTCACGGCGTATGACCTTATCTTCTTCACTCAGAAACTGCAACATCTGTAATCTGTAAGGCATCATGTGCAGTCGCTTCCGCAAGATTTTCCATACAGTTTGCTGTGGAATTTGTAATTGCATGCTTGCCCTAGATGTCGATTTCTGTGGGCTTCTTATGTAGGCAGAACGAACACGTTCAACGTTTTCTTCCGAAACTCTTGGTCTTCCCGAGCTCTTCCCTTTGCACAAACATCCCGTTGTGTCGAATTTTCTATACCAGTCGTAGATTTACTGTCTAGTCGGTGGCGTTTTGTGGTAACGTGTTCTAAAATGTCGTTGGACAACAGTTGCTGATTGCGTTCTAGCAAATTCCAACACGCAATATGCCTTTACCACAGGATTTTCCGCCATTTCAGCTTCTGCAACAACAAACAAAACACTACAGCGTTACCAATAGTAACAAACAAAACTTTGAGACTTTCTCAACATACCTCCAAAATAATTAGGTTGCTATGTCTAATAGTTTTTGTTTTACAGGCAGTTGAAGTTGTCTATTTCTTTTGTAGTAACCCTGTACATCGTAGGTAGAAAAGGTATTGTATTTCAATAAAAATTACTTACCGATATTTTACCGAAAAGACTTGTTTCAAAGACTCCTGAATCCGAATAACCGAATTTGAATTGTTTCACATAGCGACCGGCTTTTAAAAGATTTGATTATCGCTTTAGCCTAATACATTCCCTAATTACCATTTAACTATCAAAGAAACAGGGTATAAAAACAATTCTGGTAATTGGATAGGTAAAGTCAAACTTAATAATTCAATGATATGCTTGTATTTTGCCATGATAGCTCAGTGGTAGAGCAACCGGCTAGAGACCAGGAGATCCGTGCTTCAAATCACGGTTATGGTACTGAATTTTTCAGTCTGACTCTACCTATCAAACTCCTGTTTCTGTGAGAAAACAAAGTTATCACAATTCTGGCAATGTTTATCTGGATTAAAATGTTACTTCTTGCTATTCAATGAGAACGGATCTTCAATATCATATAGCGAGAGCTTCTAAAATATTTGACCTTCTTTGGCCTGATACGTTTGGCTTATTTCTGTTGTACCTACAAGGAAATAGTTTAAAAAAATATCTGCTAAGGTTTTCCTCGATTAGTAAGAAATAGAGGTGTAAGTCTTTGTAAGAATAATTTTTGCTGGATAGGTAGAGAAATTCATATGAATGGAACACATCAGTTTTTTATGCTCATTTATATACATCAGAATTATTTATATTATAGATTAATAAATGGATGGAGTATTTTATTTTACATTTTAGATCAATGTTACAAAGGTTGTTAAATTTGGTCCAAATTTATTTCGTACGGAAAGAGGTATATACTGCTCTTAAACTTCAACCTACGCAACCATACGTTTCTGTTTTCACACAACATTATATGATTAGGATTCACTGTGTATTCGGGTTCAACTTAAACATATTGAACATGGTGACATTTATTTAAGTTTTATTTTATAGCACGAATGCATAACTCTAACCCAGATGTAAGCATTTGCACTTCTGTTCTTTAAACTATAAAATCACGTTTATTGCTCTTACAAAAGCGAAAAATTAAAATAAACCTCTACAACTAAAATATCTCCAAATCGGGTTATGAGAACATGTATCACACATCCTTTGATACGAGGCAGTTAACGTTTGTCTTTTGGGTGGATGACGATTTAGAAATCGCTAATGATTTAGTCCCTCTCAGAATCGAAAATTAAATGAATATCTGCTAATTCAGTATATGTAAAGTCATTTACTGTGTAAAGGAATGTTTTTGACTAATTGGGTCCCTCGTTCCCGCTGTGAGTCACGTGGATGATGGTGTGCAAGTTGTATTAAACACAGAAGTTGGCAGTTATATGATGGGGGGGGGAGAGGGGTATTGGGTATGATGTTGGACTCCGCACTGCAGCATTGGCTTAGTGTACGTCTGACCCCAAGAGTATAGGAAGAGAGAGTAATTTCAAAGAGTGGCGGAAACCGGACGGTGGAAGAAGAGCCATCATGAAGGGTCGCTAACATTTTCTAAGCAGTTCTTCATCCCAACGCGGGGGCGCTAGGAACCCGCGCCTCAGGTCTGACCAAAACTCTCGAGGTCTACAGACGACCTCAAACGACATCCCGTCTCCGCCGAGAGCGCAGTTGCCATCACGGAATGGTGCGCTTTGTAGACTCTTACAACCGTGAAAAAATGATGGAACGGTTTGGATGAAATGGGGATGAAAATGATGGATAGGAGGTTCGGGGGAATGAAGGTACCTTCCCAGATTTGCTAGTGACCTGAAATAATCATGGGGAATCGATCCCACGGTCTTCCGAAAGCCTGTCTCGGGCAAAACGCCTGAGCCACTCTTTACGAGACGTACATAAACACAAATGTGACTTAACGCAGGGCCGTTAAAACACATTATACCCTGAAATTTGTGCTTCTTTTAAAACATTTTTTTTTAGTAAGCTGACAAATTGGCATACTCTTATGTGTTATATGTATTTATCTCTCTAAATATCAACTTATTCGCGCTTATTCTCCTGCCATCCTTCTTAATTAAAATATTTAAACTATGCTCTGTATTACGTAAATGAATCAAGCGTTGCTGTTTTAAATTACACCAATAATTTTATTGCAGGGTTTTCTTTTGGAGTAAATCTTATGAGGAAGGAATTTCAAAGACGAAGCCTGAGTATCAGTTATCAAAACCAGGGTTAAGACCCTGAGAATCGCGATGCTCGTTCTCGCAGCAGGCGGCTTGTAATTTAACGACAGAGGTAGGTCCTGATAATATGCCAGGAATGAGCACGCGATTCTTTGTTGTTGTTTTACCACCTGCAGCACTGAATATATTATAATGTTGTGGGACGATAATTGGTTTCTCAAAGCCAAGATATCGACTGCCATAAGGTAGTGAAACAAGAAAAACGAAGCCTGAAGTAAAATGGTCCCATTACCATGCAGAATTTCCTCAAGATTCTTCTCACTATTGACGGAAGTCAAGAAGACATAGAAGTGTTTTTAGCGGTTTTTGTATAAAATGTCGATTTTTTTGTGTAAAATTATTTGTAATTGATTCTCCTAGGTGGTTGTGACACATGTTTTGGAATCCATTTTAAAGCGCTACGCTGGTTAAATGCCTTTCTATGACAAATTTAAAGCCTTTTTTCTTAGATTCAAATTTCTTGATATTTTCCCATATTTAAAATCTCTATTCTCCCACAAAAATAGTGTTTTTTTTTCCAATTCACTACAGACTGTGAGTAATAAGATGGGGGATTGTAATTTTAATATGTATCATAGATTAGTTTAAAAAAAGAATTAGTGTAATTATGTGCTGTATTTATTTTTAGGAAACTATTATCACTTTGTGATGCAAAGTATATTTTTAAATACTATTCACTTTAGTAAAATATCAAACAGACATTTTGTTATAAAGGTATTAAGGAGTTTAATTTTTTAAAAAAAAAACGTATATGTTGCATTCATATTACTTTCTGTAGCTGTTCAACAAACAAACTTTCCTTATAAAAGTTTATTCTTTTATCTATGTCATGCTCATCAAGATAAATATAGTATAAATTGCCTATTTCTTGTTTCCTGGTAAATAGAACAAAATAAGGGAATACACTAGGATAAAGTAGCAGTCAAATCTTTTAAAAGCTATGCGAAACAAAGGGAATTCGGTTCTGCTTTGCGTTCCGGGGAGTGAAACTAAAGGGATGACACCAAAGTTGACTTTCCGCTTGATAAAAGTCTAAGTATTTAAAATTGAAACCAATAACGAAGAATATCCCAAAAATGGCTAACACTACGAAAACATGTATATGACATAAATTGTGTGTTTTAATGAAACCTACATTTTTATGCAGTACTTTCTTGTGTATCTCTTACGATTTACGAGTTATATAAAAGTCCAAAATGAAGATGTCTTAGAGGTGATTCTCAGAAAATTCAGAATATACATTTTGTGTGTCTAGAAACATCTTAAAATGTGGATTTTAATAAAAATCGTTAGTCATTTAATAATATTTAAAAAAATCTATAACTGTTCCATGTAAACGGTAGTTGAGGGTAGGGGTGATTTACTTGAAAATCTTCGTGTTGCATTCTTGAAATAGCTGAACTTAAATCCAAGTTTGGTATTTAATCAATTTTTCGTTTTTGAACCATACTGTCCACAAACATACACGCACAATCACAGACATACGGACCGTTTTTGTTTTTAAAAAAAAGTTGGATTCAAAGTATGAATCAGCTATGAAGGCTACGAAACAGAACCAAATTTATTTTGGCGACGTGTGATATATATCAATGTACAATAGTAACATAACTTGCTTTAGCAACACAATCTATTTTGAAACACGTGTATTTGTTGAATCGCTCTTGAATGTAGTACTCAACCAGTTTTATCGAAATTCGAGCATGTCGGAAAGTTTTGCGTGCACCACTTGGAAAGGGAGCATTATTTGGTGGCTGGTTGTACGTTGAAGACATCGAAAGCTTCTGGAATTTGTTGGAGGTTTAGCAATTACAGAAGGTAGTATCTGTAAACTCTGTTGTTAGCGGCCTGGAGAGTGTGTTGCTTGCTCTGTGTTTTTATTTATCTATCGAATATACAAGCACTTAAATCATTTTTCATCTAAAAGTATGTACGTTAGTTTCATAGTTACGAGACACTATATTTACGATATTAGTATACAGATACCCTAGGCTGGATGTAGAACATATTGCTAAAAGAAAACTATTGTATATTATAAAACGAATGCATAATATCTTAAAACTATAACTTACAAACTTTAGAAATTCCCTATAATAACTGTTTTTATTTTCTCTAGCTCGCACATAGTACGTAAGTAGATAAGGTAATTGCATTCTACCCAAAAACTCGATACCATGGGCCATTTGTATGTTCCGGCTCTAGCTTTTAGTTCTCTTTGGCTATATTTTCTCCCTTTTTCTGCATGATCCTTTATTGGCCACCGCCCGAGCGGTGGAAATGTTTTCTGAGGTCCCAAACGTGCTAGGCTCGGTGAAAAGGCAGTAGGAATTTCATCGAGGAAGAGAGTGTTTACGGTAGTCTCGCTTTGTGGAGTACTGTGTGGGCTTCATCATGGAGTAGTTAAATGTGAACAAATTAGATTTTCGTTTCGTGGTGGACTTCTGTGAGGTGAGTTGCGATCATGCACATATTATTTCATTGAAGAAAAAAAAACCTGATATGATCCATTCACATGACTTTCTCTACATCTCTGTAACAAATTATTGTTAAACCTATATATTGCCATATTTACTTCATGCTAATCGAGAAACAATTAGCAAAAATAGTCTTATTACTTGCTTCCTTGTAAGTAGAAGAGAAGTAAGGTAGTTCCCTTGGCTAAAGCGACAGTCAAATCTTTTAAAAGCTGGTTGCTATGTAATTAAGGTTCCTTTGTTTGTATAGCCAGGAGTTGGAGAAATTCCCGTATGAGGAAAATACACTCATTTATAGAAGACTTTAACCCATTTTATCCTGCAGAGTTGGACTTGTGTTACCATGGCTACTTAATTGAGTATTTTAAAACTGAAACTAATAACACGGAATATCTCAAAAATGGTCAATTCTACGAAAAATGTGTAATGCATAAAATGTGTGTTTTAACGAGCTCGTTATTGTCTCTTAAGGTTTACGAGCTACGCAAAATTCAGCAAAATTCATCCTGAATAAAGATGTCTTCAGAAGCCATTTATAGAAATCTTAAGATATACATTTTATTTGGCATGTAAATATCTGTAACATACAATATTTTAATCAAAATCGTTAGCACAACTTTTGAGAAAATCAAAAAAGTTTCTCCATGTAAAGGATATTTGGGGTGACGGATTTTCTTGAAAATCCTGTCGAATTGAACTTAAATACCAAGTTTGGTATTTAACGGACTTGTCGTGTTTGAGCTATGATGCCCACAGACACATACACATAAATACACTCTTAGACAGACACCGAATATTTTTCTAAAAATACTTTTCCTTGGATTCAGGATATTTCAAAACATATATTTCCGTAGAAATCTCTGTAACGAATTTTTGGGTTAAATACCGTATCTTCTCTATACACTATATACTTAGTACGTGTAGAGAAAGTAAATATATATATATATATAAATTTATAGGTTTATAATTTTCGAGCCCATGGCTGGCTTTGTGTGCTTTCTATTTAAGAATTGTATAATAATTTAGACTTCGGCTGACTCCGAGTTGGTTGGGTGTCAGAATTACTATTTTGCTGATGGGTTTGCTATAGGTGCACATAATTGGTTTCGTGAAATGCTTATATATCGATATTAACAACATGCCCTTCTTGCCGAGAACATAATACGAAATTCTTTAGTGATTTCTTCCTTTCTTGGGGTGAAATGTTATAATTTTAATCACAACCACGGCACAAAGTATTGAATGGGGCATTTTCTCTTGGGGCGGTGTTCGAACACTTTATTTGCGTGAAATCTACACATACTTATAAACGTGTATTAGCTTTATGTGGATGAACCAAAAACCCCTTGCTCTTAATTTTACGTGTAACTGATTCTAAGCTGTTAATATAATTCAAGTTGTTGATTACCGCTACATTGTCTTTATCGTAAGTTGGTGATAAATCCTGGTTATTATGCAGAACTTTGGCCGCTCTAAAAATCTAATGAAACTAAGTATGCCTGATGGACTTTGTATTTATGATGAGATTTCAAAGGTTTTGTTTGTCAGAAAAGCTTGGTTTTTTATTACAGACAAATTCGCGTGCATGCTGGAACGGTTGGTATTTTGCGTATATGACGGATATTTACTAAATAATTATACATAAACGGTAATTATAGAGAGCTTGGGCCCCTATAGAAATTAAACAAATTGTGGTTTGACTGTAAGTTTGGTTCATACTTGTTACGTTTTCACCAATTTTTTTTTTATCGGAAAAGCTCCGTAATTAAGTTAAACGCTAATATATTACGTGCGCATAGTGATCCTTTTTTGTGAATATTTATGAAGTATGCTGCCTAGAAGGAGTAGAATATAAATAAAGGAGTCTTGTAGTACTTTTGCAATGTAAATATATAATAATACTACATACTAAAGTGCCTAAAACCTGAGTTTCATTGTCAGCGGCAGGCGAACAGTGTTGTGGAATGCAACACCGGCATATGTCGCTAGACGCTGTGCTGACTATGACGAGTATGTTTCATGCAGATAAAGTTGTTCAGTGAATTATATTATGCAGAACTTCGACCACTCTAAAATCGAATGAAACTAAGTGCGATTGATCGACTTTGTATTTATGATGACAATTTCAAAGCCTGTAGATTTCAAATTTAGCGCGAGGTTAGGTTCCAATCCGTTTAGGTTAGTGTGTGTATATAAATTTATGTTTCTAATTTTATATCGTGATAGTACCTCATTATCGATATTTCCAACAACTCCTAACAGCGCAATGGACACATTAGTTTTTTAAACCATCTCCCCACCCATAATCCCTCTCTAACCACACCGGTCCCGTTAAGAGTGCAAAACTGGCTTAAGTCGCAGCGGAGAGAGTTAGCGGACCAACTTGTAAATAATTACCACATAAACGAGTATTATATGAATAATAAATGGTTTTATAATGTGTAGGTATATGCTGAAATACTGGATTTATAATGAAACAGGTTGGTTTCGTTGCTAGCGGAGGACACTATCTATTGGTATGCAAGATGCTGCTCTTGGAAGGATTACCGCGTCGTGAGAGTGCGTAGGAATAATTCACCGGTTAGTGCCACTATAGTAGTTGATGGCGGAGTATGTGAATGTTTTTTTTTTTTTTTTTTTTTCATTTTTTGAGCTGTTTCTGTAGGCGAAACCACTGGGTCCGGTGGTTTTCAAATTTAGCGCGAGTTTAGATTCGAATCCGTTAAGGTTAGTGAGTATATATAAATTTATGCTTCTAATTTTCTGTTGTGGTAGTACTTGGCGGATAAATAACATTATAAAACCATTTATATATAATTATTTGGTAAATATCCGTCATAGACGTAAAATATCAACCGTTCCAACATGCACACGAATATGTGTATAATAAAAAAGTACCAAGCTTTTCTGACAAATAAAGCCTTTGAAATCGTTATCAGAAATACAAAGTCAATCAATCACTGTTTCATTCGATTTTTAGAGCGGCCCAAGTTCTGCTTAATTACGGAAATCCTTATTCCCACCAGAACTAAATCTTTAGCTAGCTTTACATTCATTTTTAATTTTGTTCCAAGCTTAAGTTGCCAGTAATATTCAATGTGATGAATTCATTAAGCCAATTATCTTTGAGCCATTTGAGCTCATTTTTGGATAGTCTTGTATCAAAATTATTCTGGAATAATTGCCGAATAGTGACTCAGTGTGTTCGTTTCTTACCTGCAAAGTTATGCTTCATTTTCCTTTCTTTTTGTCCAGGAGCAAAGCTTCGTTACTTGGTGTATGGAATGATTGTTGTGGCCAGTATACATACACACACGCATATATGTGTATCTGTGTGTTTTAAATGTGGCATGTGACAATAAACTTTATAATAAGAACTGAAGCTTTCCTGGCGACGTGTTAATTCAAAATCTTCTCGGGCTTCTAGCCAGGTAAAAACTTGGCTTGACACCAACGTTTCGAAGAAGTGCATCTTCCTCGTCTTCAGGGTGAACTGATCAGGAAGATGCACTTCTTCGAAACGTTGGTGTCAAGCCAAGTTTTTACCTGGCTAGAAGCCCGAGAAGATTTTGAATAAACTTTATGTTCCAACTTTACATTTTGCTGCATTATTATTACAATAATCTGTGGTAACTATGAATAGATTTGCTTAATTTAATGCAACCACTGACTTTAATGATTTTTCATAATCTTTGCTGTGTGTAGTTGAAGATTCACATTCCGGCTTTGAATTTTGATTCATTACAATTACAATTTGGCAATTAAACTGTGGCAATTTAAAATGATTTAGCTTAATTTATTACAGCCACTGACTTTAATGATTTTTCAGAATCATTGTTGTGTGTAGTTTAAAATTTACATTCAAACTTTGAAATTTGCTTCATTACAATTGCGATTCAATTTGGCAATTAAGCTGTGGCAATTATACAAGGATTTGCTTAGTTTATTGCAGCCACTGACTGTAATGATTTTTCATAATTGCTGTTGAATGTATTTAACAATTTAAATTCAAGTCTTGAATGTAGTATATATGGACGCAGTCAACCAGAAACCAGTCGTGATATGTGCGGTCTTACTATTTTGGTTTATGTTGCTTGGAGAGTTTGTTAATAAAAGTTCTTGTACATCAGAGTACAAATTGTATTTTCAGAAATTATACCTGGTTTTCCTGTTAGCTCCCTTGTGGTATAATATTCACTTGCAAGGGATCAAAACTGCACACCAAAAATACACATTTTACGGTCTCCTGTATAAAAAAAAGGGCCGTGTGTATGTGTGTGTTCGTGTCTGAACAACATAGCTCATAAAAGAAAAGTCCTAAATACCAAATATCTTATTTAAGTTCATTTTCTTCCAAAGATGCAACACAAAAATGTTCAAGAAAGTCCCCCACCCGAATTTAACCTTTACATGGAAAAATGTTCGAAAATTTTGATTTCATAAAAACTGACTAACGATTTTTACTAAAGCGCCGTATGTTAAAGGTACTTACTTACATGACCTATAAAATCTATATCTAAAGTTTTCTAGGAATACCCTCCGAAGCCCTCTTGTTTTCGAGGATTTTTGCCTAACTGGTGAACCATTAGAGACAAGACCTACGATTTTAAAAAAAAAAAAAAAGATCCGTGTGTGTGTCTGTGGATAGCATAACTCAAAAACGGAAAGTCCGCTAAATACCAAATTTGGTATTTAAGTCAGTTTCTTCCAAAGATGCGTCACGAAGATTTTGAAGAAAATCTCCCCACCCCCGACTTTCCCCTTTATATGGCACAATTTTCGAAAATGTTTATTTTATCGAAAATAGCTAATGCTTTTGATTAAAATATCGTATATTAAAGATATTTACCTGACAAATAAAATGCATGTCTTGAATTTTCAGGGAATAGCCTCTGAAGACCTCTTTCTTCTGGATGAAGTTTGCGGAATTTTGCATAACTGGTAAACCGTAAGAGATAGACAAAAATGTACTGCACAAGAATTTAGATCTTGTCAAAACACACAATTTATGTCCTTTACGTTTTTGTTGTTTAGATAACCGTTTCCGAGATAATCCTTGTTATAGGTTTCAATCATTTAGTATTTATATTTTTCTCAGACAGGAAGTGTCATTTTTCTTTTATTGTACTCCTGGCCAAGCAAAGAAATGATTTACAATGACAATCGCATAACGAAGCTTTTAAAATATTTGACTATTACTTAAGCATATTGTATTCCTTTAGTTCCCTTCTACTTATAAGGAACTAAGTAATAAGACCATTCTGCTAATGTTTACCTCGATTAGCATTGTGTAGAGAGAAGAATAATCTTTTGTAAGAAGTTTGTTTGTAGAGCAGCTAGAGAAAGGCATGTAAGTGTAACACGTCAGATTTTGAGTATGTGCGGGCAGAACTGTTCAAAACCCGGAGAATATCGCCTCCGTGGTGTATCGGTTACCATGCCTGTTGATCCCAAGGTCGTAGATTCAAAACCGGCGGAGGGCGATGGATTTTTGCAGGCGCCAAAATCAATAGCGTGGGTTCCTTCGGAAGGAAAACAAAACTGGTAAACCTGTGTTGTAGATTACGGCTCAAAAAATAAATAAATAAATAAATCCAAGCGTGATAAAAGACCTCTGAGCAAAATCAGCAGTCTTTAACTCCCAACATAGAATGCGGCTCCATTTCTTTCGCATCTGCAGAATGGAATGCAACTAAAGTTATTTCTGACTTAAAGTAAGAGGAAAGACAGGAAATTATAGAGGAATAAGAGTAATAAGCATGGAATACAACATTTTATGGAAGAATTCTTAATCAAAGAATGAAAACTATTAATGACGCAATAATCTCAGAAGATCAGTAAGGCTTCTGGAAAGGACGTTTTTTGAGCAATAAGTTTTTATTTATATCTTACGGTTTATCAGTTACACAAAATTATTCACAATGAAGTAGGCTTCAGAGGCTATTTCCAAAAGAATTCTAAATATGTTTTGTTTGATATGAAAATATATTTAACTAATGGTATTTTAATCAAAAATGCTGAGCCTCTTTTGAGAGAATAACCTGTAACTTCGTGTTGTATCCTTGGACGATACTATGCTTAAATACAAAGTTTAACGCTTAGCCGACTTTTCATTTTCACTTGTACGGACATATACACTCACACGGCCTTTTTATAAAAATGTTTTTTTAATACATTGTATATTTACAGTGAAATCTCGGTATCTAATTTCTGAATATACTATGTATGAAATAGAGAACATAAGAATACACGTATGTAGCATTCTTATGACACAAAAAATGTAAACAGTTACTATTTATTTAAATATCCAAGCTAAAACATTGAAACAAACAAAAATATCTCTCGTTATTCTGTAATATCTGGTATAAATTTCAATAAAATATCTTGCATACAATACATTTTCTAAATTTCTTAGATGTACTACTTTAATGCCAGAGATGTAGAAGTTGTAACATACGTACGTAAGTAAAAACCTTTTTAATTTTGAATTTCCTGGTGTTAGTGATGATGAACATTTGTATAACAACTCAAATTAGTTGGCATTCCAAATAAAGATTCTCTTGCAACTATACTTTATGGTTATTGTAACATTTTCTTTATAAAACAATTTTACATCGTATGATAATACACAAAAATCTGAAGCGTTCCATTCACATGACTTTCTCTACATCTCTGCATTAAATTATTGTTAAAAAGCTTATGCTTCTATTTACTTCATACTAATCGAGAAAGTCGCCCTCCGTGGTGTAATGGTTACCATGCTAACTTCATATACCCAAGGTCGCGGGTTCAAACCCGGCGGAGGACGATGGATTTTTTCAGGCGTAAAAATCCTTAGCATGGCTTCCTTCGGAAGGGAAGTAAAGCTGTGGGTCCCGTGTCGTAGATTTACGGCACGTAAAAGAACCTCAAACCTGATAAGAGAGGCCTCTGAGCAAAATTAAGCGATCTTTCACGCCCAATATAGAATGGAACGCTGAGAACCAAAGCAGTTAAAGAGCGTCCATAAATAACAGGCCATTTCATTTTTAATCGAGAAAAAAATAGCAGAAATAGTCTTATTGACTGCTTCCTTGTAAACAGAGGCGGAATAAGAGAGTACCATAGGTTAAAGTGATAGTCAAAAGCTAGTTGCTATACGGACGTTCATTATTTTGTATGGGCAGCAGTTGACAAATTCCTGTATGAGAAAAGTATACGTTTTTCAAAGCTGAAACCAAAAACAAACGATATCGCAAAAACGATCGACTCCACGAAAAATGTATACAACATAAACTGTGTGTTTTAATGTCCTCTACATTGTTTGTGTAGTAAGTTTTGTCCATCCCTTACGGTTTAGCAGTTACGCAAAATTCCGTAAAATTCATCCAGAATAAAGTAGTCTTCAGAGGCTATTCCCAGAAAATTCAAGATATTCATTTTACTTGTTAGGTAGATATCTTTAATATATGATATTAATCAAAATCGTTAGAGCAATTTTTGGGAAGATCGAAATTTTCCAAAAAAAAAGTTTAATGTAAAGGATAGCATGTGGTGGGGGGATTTTTCTCAAAATCTTTGTGTCGCATCCCTGGAAGATACTTAATACCAACTTTGGTATTTTACCAACTTTTTAGTTTTTGAGTTATCGTGTTCACAAGCGTGCGCGCGCACACACACACACACACCGACCTTTTTCTGAAAATGCTTTTTTTTTTGTTGGATACAGGGGAACATATATTTCTGGTGAAATCTCGGAATCGAATTTTTGGGTGGAATGCAATACCTTCTCTATACACTATGTACATAGTACGTGTAGAGAAAGTAAAGATAGCACCTATGGTATGGTGCTATTTAAGTGTTATCCATTGTGTACAACTTGAACAATAATGCTATTAAAACTCTTTTTCTTTTGTTAATTGTTTTAAACATAGTGTTTATGGTGTTAAAGTGTTTTTTGAAAAGGGCTTGTATTTAGTTGTGGCAGAAAATAAGCGGGACTTTGTAACGCACTCTATATTAAGTGAATTTTACTTTTTCTATTACGTATGCATAATGACAAAGAGAATATACTGCATTGCACCCAAAAATGTAATACCAAAATTTCGCTGGAAATACATGCTTTGAGAACCCTCCCCCCAATAAAAATAAAAGCATCTCCAGAAAAGGTCTGCGCGCGCGTTTGTGTACACAATTAAAAAACGAAGTTTTAAATACCAAACTTAGTATTCAAGTTTAGCATCTGAAGGATGCAACACGAAGATTTTCAAAAAAATCTTACCCCAAACTATCCTTCAAACGGAAAAATATTCCAAAAATTTAACTTTCACCAAAACGATTAACAATTTTTATTATAATACCATATATTAAATATATTTGCATGACACACAATATGTATTTCTTGGATTTTATGGGAATGAGCTTTCAAGTCCTCTTCATTCTGATGACACTTGCAGAGCTGGAAAACCACAAGATCCAGAAAAGAACACAAATTATGTACTTCTCATTTTTGTTGTGGAGTTGACCATTCCGAGATGTTCCTTGTTATTGATTTCAATTTTAAAGTACTTATGCTTTTCTCAAACAGGAAGGTGTCTGTGTTTATTTGTTTTACTATTGGTCATATAAAGAAGCGCGTGTTAATACATTCGCATAGCGACAGCTTTTAAACCTTTAACGGTCGCTTAAGTATAACGTATTCCCTCAATTCCCCACCACTTATAAAGGACAAAGTATACGGCCATTCTGTTATTATTTATGCTGATTAGCATGGATTAGAAAGAAGAAGAATGTTTTGTAAGAAGTTTGTAGCACAGGTTCCGAAAGTCATGTGAAAGGAGCATATCACATTTATACTTTCTCTTCCAACTCCATCTCAGTACGATCAGCGTTTCATATATTAAATTCAATACAAGTTGAGATCATTTTGAATACCCAAGTTTCGAAAATTATTGATCCACTTATGTTGGTCAACTTGCACGTACTATATACATAGTGTATAAAGAAGTTGTTGCATTCCACCAAAAAATTCTATAGTGAGGTTTTACCGGAAATACACGTTTTAGGGTTCCCTGTGTCCAAAAAACCATTTTAGGATCAAGGTCCGTGTGTTTCGCGTATCCGTGATAACGCAAAAACGAAAAGTGGGTCAAATACTCAACTTGGTATTTAAATTTATTATCTTCCAGGGACGCAACACGAAGCTTTTGAGAAAAAATTCGGCATTCCAAACTACGGTTTACATGGAAAAAGTTTCAAAAAATTTTATTTTCTCAAAAATGGCTCTAACGATTTTGATTAAAATACTGCATCCTAATGATATTTCTATGGCATATAAAATGTATATCTTGAATTTTCTTGGAATAGCCTCTAAAGATCTCTTTATTCTGAATGACTTTTGCTGCATTTTTCGGAACTAGTAAACCGTAAGAGTTAGAGAGAAATATACTGCACCAAAAATGTAGGTCATGTTAAAACACAATTTGTCATATATGTTTTTTCGTAGAATTGACCATTTCTGAGATGCTCACTGTTATTTGTTTCAGATTTAAAATACTTAAACATTTCTCACACGGAAGGTTGTAAACTCCTGGCCCTGCATAGAAACGGATTGCAACCACATGGCAACCAGCTTTTAAAAGATTTGACTATCACAATAGCCTAGTGTATTCCCATTATTATCCTTCTACTTAAAAGAAAGAAAGTAATTAAGAAAATGTGTGCTAATGTTTATCTCGATTACCATTAAGTATATAGAAGAATATACTGTGCTTCTCAGCGTACACCGTTTTTGGAACGCCGTGTCCAGCTGTGTTTGGACAATCTTTATGATTGGCGCTCGAAAAACAGCTTTCGTTTCTCACCTGAGAAGACAGTCTGCGTTAACTTATGGCGTCGTAGATGGCGAATGGCCCCTACTCTTCAACATGGGCCAGACTTCTTCCCTTCGTAGATGAGGAGAGATTCCTGGGGTTGGTATTTGATCGAAACTTATGCTGGTCACCACGTATAGCACAGCTTAATGCACAGTGTGGCCGTTCTCTGAATATTTTACGGATACTGAGTGGCAAATCTTGCAGAGCGGATCAGACAGTACTGCTGCGTCTTTATCTTGAACTGATCCGATCCAATTTAGACTATGGATGCATTGTTTATTCTTCAACATAACCATATGTGCTGAGACGATTAGACACTGTCCATCATCAGGAATTCGTGTGGCTGTTGGGATTTTTCCAACCAGCCCAGTGTTAGCCTCTAAGCCAAATCGGCAGCGGTGTCGGCTTGACTTCCTGTTAGGAAATTATGGCTGTGCTCTAAAGTGCATTCATTTGCATCCCACGTTTACTCCTTTGTTCTGTACCGAGCTGGACGAACGATATTACGTCTTACTTAGTCCATAGCCTGCAGGTTTCAATTTTCCATGAGCTTCTTCAGAAACACAATATTGTATGCCTCGCATGCTTCCGAAGGAGGAAAGGGTGTACCCACGTTGGTTACGTGCTACCTCCCACGTAGATCTTGGGATGACTTCTTCGGGAAATCTGCGCTGCCTCTGTCTAGTATCCATACTTTTTTTTTTTTTTTTAGAATTTTTATCCCATTACAGTGGCCGATCTTTTATTTACACCGATGGCAATAAGTGCAGCGACGGTATTGGATGTGCCTTTGTTACTGGTAACGAACCACATACTTTCGGTTTGCACATTAACACATCCTTTTATGCTGCTGAGCTGTATGCCATTTAAGAGCCATTCTGTACGTTCATCGCAGGAATTTGGGTAACTGCATTATTCTAAGTGATTCTCTTAGTGCCCTTCAAGAGTGTTAGTGAATTATACAGCAGTCATCCTTGTGCAGCGAATCCAGGATCTCCTCCACCTTTGCACATTTTGGACGTAAATGTGAAGTGGATTCCTGGACACGCTGGCCTACCCGGGAACGAATTGGCGAATTCAGCAGCAAACACAGGACCCAGTATCAGCATCTGTTGTGTAACATCGGAGGATTTTAGGCTTGTTGTGCGGAAGCCTGCGATTTTGTGCTGGCACTCTGCGACAAGCTCCGAGTAGTGAAGGGCCTTCCGGTGAACTGGGTAACTTCTTCACGTATCTCTCGTCGTGGGGAGGTCATATTGCCTCGATTTTTATTGGCCACAGTCGTTTACACACAGCTTCAGAGGAAACCTGTTCTTATGTGTGTGCTCTGTGGACAGACATTGTCGGTGTATCATATACTGCTAGTGTGTGTTCGTCTAGCACATTTAAGAGCCGCTCTACAGATGCCGGCGACTTTAAGAGAGATTCTTGCGGACGATACCGGAGCAGTAGCGAGAGTTTTTAACCTCTCATCTGCTGTGCTTTTTAATCTGTATGTTTAGTTTCAATTTTATTTTTATTATTTTATTTTTTGGCCTCTGGTAGTGTATTGGTATAACTAACGTTCCTATATATTTTTTTTAAAACTTTTAGCCCATTGAATTTTAGCTCGGAGGAACTGCTTTTAGCTCCATTTTTATTAGCCTTTTAGTTCCTATTAGCTCTGCCTTGGGCGTTTTTATTTCCAGTGGGTTTTATTGGCGAGTTGCTTTCATTTATTCATGTTTTAATTTTCTAGGAAGTTTTAGTTGTGTACGGCGCCACGCCTTATTTTTATGGACACTAATGACCTAACTGTTATGCGCCCCTAACCTAACGCAATCTACATCATCATCATGATAATCATAATCATCATAGAAGAATATACTTTATAACAACAATTTGTTACAGCGATGTAAAGAAAGTCACTCAGATATTTTTTTAGAATAGAATACTACACCACCTAGCATATCTATGTGATAAAAATTAGAGAGGAAGCGAGAGTTGAATAACTGCTGAACTTTAGAAGTTTTCTAGTAAAGGGAAAGCAAAGCCAAGGAAAATTCTTTTATATCATTCGGAGATAAACGCTACTTTACCCATGGAAAGCTTTTTGAAGTAATCAAGCGAATCCGTTTTTCAGCGAAGTATGCAGAAAGGTCAGTGTAATTTTAACCCATTTCCCTCCCTCTCTCTACCACCCAACCAAGAACGAAATCTGGTCGCTACAACTTAATCTTGCATGTTGTGTCCACTTAATTGAAACGGGATGGCCACTGGGAAAGCTAGTGTAAACAACCGAGTTAAATTGATAGTTCACGAAATTTCACCACAAGTTGGTCGTGTGAAATACTGCCTACCACAATGATAGCAAGTTGAGAGCCCTTCCCATAGGTACATGGAGAGGCATTGAATCTCCTCGGTAGATCCTCATATGTTCTTTAAGCTTTGTTTATAGCTTCAGGGAGCAAACTTCATTTGTAAAGCAGTGAAGTAATTGAAACACTCACGCTCTAGGAGTTCCTACGACTTGATTTATTCCTAAGCTAACAGACAAACGGCATGCGTGTTTATCATTTGAGTTATTGCAGTTGTATAGGACCTCATTAGCTAAGAGTGTAATTGTGTTAAGTGCTGCTAATAAGCTGTTCATTATTGTGACTAATCCCTGCCACCATAATCACCGAACAGTGTGAACGAACGGCGTTCTTGTAAGTCATAACTGATTGCTGTCCTCCATTGTTACACCTGCGTTATTGGACCTGTGTGCCATTGGCAAGCTCTTTTGACTTCGAAGCTGTCATTGTTACACCTGCGTTAGTAGATGTAGGCAAGTTTTTTTTTTACTTTGAAGATGTCATTGCTACACCTGCGTGTGTGGACACGTTTGCTGTCGGCTAGTTCTTTGACGTCGAGGCCTGATATTGTTACACCTGTATTGTGATACCTCTTCTGGTTTGCATGAGGGACTATTTCTGAAAGTTTCCTGCCAAGTGACTGACATATATAAAAAGGGGAACGAGACACCAGGAGACTTCAGTTTCAACCGGGAATGGATCGTGTGTAGCATTTGAGTGAGTTTCGACATGAAATTCTTAGCGTGCGGTATACTACAAATAACGAGTGAGTCAAATTGTACGAACTGGCTACGCGGTGTTTTGCCTGTCCGCGGGCTCGGCGCTTGTTGGAATCTGCCGCAATTATAGAAAGGCGCGGATGAAACCAAACAACATTTCTAAAGCTGATTTTACAGGTTTTGTTTACAAGTTTTATGAAAGGAGATGCTGAAACAGGCCACGTCGTTGTTCATACATTTTTAGCACCTCTTTAGGAAACGCGCGTAGTTCACCTTGAGAAATGCTAGCAATTTTCTGGCGGATATTTAGTTCTAATTCTTTCAGGGTCTGTGGTTTTGTCTCGTACACTTTGTTTTAAGTTACTCCATCGAAAGATTGGCCGTATGAGTTGTTTCAGACTCCTGTTAAAACAAGACAATGTCACGCTCCCTGTCTGTCAATTATCTAAAAAAAGGGGACAAAATTGTATACCCTAATGTACGAGCGTCAACTATTGACTCGAAAAAAATTGGCCCTATAACTCTTTCTCCGCTAATGGCGCACCATTCACCAATTTTTTTTACTCGTGAAGGGATATTTCATGGATAATATCAGATTTCTCTGAGCTCCAATAACAATTATTTTGTGTTTCATCATAAAAGTGGAACCAAGCGTAGTCTGTGAAAAATGTAGATGTGGTCTATTTCGCCATTGTATATACTATTGACAACCCACTCACAAAATGTGCACCGAGTAACAGGACCACCTGATTGAAGAGTGTATGCTACAGTTATTTTATATCGTTTTAACTTCAGCAATTTAGTACCGCTTCACACATAGCCATAAGAAATGCCCACCTGATGTGAAAGACGGCTAAGCGATTTTTTTTTGGGGGGGATTCTCCGAACTATGACTGATGTCGTCCAATGTTTCTTCAGTAACACTGTACACTGGCTTTTAGATGTCTTAGCCTGAATACTTCCTGTGTCCTGTAATTTATTGTAAAGTTCGTAAAATGTTGTACGGCTTGGAATTTTACACTTGCAAATCTTTCTGAAATCGTACTTTCACTTGGCGAGTTGAGTTGACATATACGAATTATAAATACACAATGTGCAGCTGAAAACATGTGCTGAGCCATAACTCTTTGACTAAGAACAAGACAAAATAATAAATCATTCGTAATAACTGGACTACACTATAATACTGTCAATTCAATACTGCACTGCCAGAGAAGGGTAAAACTGCTTCAGAAGGGTGACCTTGTTTACAGCAGTAGTGTGGCAACATGTGTCCGCACGTCCAGTGGAAAAACACTAGGCAGCCGGTTCGGAGGTTTTTGACTCACTTGGTGAAACCGCATAGTTTCCTGAAAAATGTATGTATTAAATACACTTCTTATTTTTCTAAATATCACCATAATTTTTTGAATAAGGTTAGGGTTACAATTTGGCCTTTCTTTCTCAAGTTCATAGTAAGCATAGGAAGAATTACATTCCATCCAGAAATTCGGTACCTTTCACAGGAAATACACGGTTTGATGTCCAGTAAAAGGTAAAAAAAACCTGTGTTCCACTGACATTACTTTCTTGACATCTCTGCAAAAATGATTGTTAAAAAGCTTATGCTTCTATTTAATTCATGCTAATCGAGAAAAAAAGAGCAGAAATAGTTTTATTACTTGCTTCCTTGAAAGTATAAGCGAAATATAGAAGTACCGTAGGTTAAAATGATAGTCAAAGCTGGTTACTATGTGACTGAAGTTCCTTTGTTTGTATGGACAGGAGTTAACAAATTCCTGCATTAGAAAAGTATGTTTTTAAAGTAGAAACAAAAAGACCAAGAATATCTTAAACATGATTAACTCTACGAAAAAAAATGTATATGACATAAATTGTGTGTTTTATTGCGACGTACATTTTCTGTGGAGTAAGTTTTATCCATCTCTTACGGTTTAGCAGTTACGTACAATTCCGTAAAATTCATCCAGAATAAAGTAGTCTTCAGAGGCTGTTCCCAGAAAATTAAAGATATGCTTTTATTTATCAGGAAAATATCTTTAATATATGATTATTTTAATCAAAATCGTTGGCCATTTTTAAGAAAATCAAAATTTGGAAATGTTTTCCATGTAAAGGGTAGTTTGGGTTGGGGGGGATTTTCTTGAAAATCTTCGTGTCGCATCCTTGGAAGATACTAAACTTAAATACCAAGTTTGGTCTTTTACCGACTTTTCGTTTTTGAGTTATCGTGTTCACAGACACATGGACACACACACCCACACACACACGGACCTTTTGTGAAAATTCTTTTTACTTTCTCTATACTCACTATGTACATAGTGTATAGAGAATGTATTGCACTCCACCAAAAAATTCGATACCGAGATTTTACCGGAAATTTATGTTTCAGGGTCCCCTGTAACAAAAAAAAAATTTCACAAAAAGGTCCGTGTGTGTGTGTGTGTGTGTGTGTGTGTGTGTGTGTGTGTGTGTGTCCATGTGTCTGTGAACACGATAACTCAAAAACGAAAAGTCTGTAAAATACCAACTTGGTATTTAAGTTTAGTATCTTCCAGGGATGCGACACGAAGATTTTGAGAAAATTCCCCCACCCCCAACTACCCTTTACATGGAGCTTGTTTCGAAAATTTTGATTTTCTCAAAAATGGCTCTAACGATTTTGATTAAATTTTCTTATATTAAATATATATAATTGACAAATGAAATGTGTATCTTGAATTTTCTGGGAATAGCCTCTGAAGATTACTTTATTCTGGATGAATTTTTCATAACTACTAAACCGTAAGAGATGGACAAAACCATAACCCACAAAAAATGTAGAGCACGTTAAAACACACAATTTATGTTACATACATTTTTTCGCGGAGTTCGTCGTTTTTGTGATATTCCTTATTTTTGGTTTCTGCTACGAAAAACGTATAATTTTCTCATGCAGGCACTTGTCAACGCCTATCCATATAAACAAAGGAACTTCATTGACATAGCAACCAGCTTTTGACTATCACTTTAACCTACGGTTCTCCCTTATTTCGCTTCTACTTACAAGGAAGCAAGTAATAAAGCTATTTCTGCTAATGTTTTCTGATTAGCATAAAGTAAATAGAAGTATAAGCTTTTTAAATATAATTTGTTGCAGGAATATAGAGAAAGTCATGTAAATGGTACACATCAGATTTTTTTGGATATAAGGGACCCTAAAGCATATATTTCCGGTGAAATCTCGGTATCGAATTTTTTGGTAGAGTGCAATACCTTCTCAATACACTATGCACATAGTGCGTGTAGAGAAAGTAAAAACAGTAAAACAAGATATGATGCATTAGAATGTAGGATATCACAAGTAGGGCACATCTCGCACACTGCGACACCATGATGGATCGATAGTGACTAAACCGCCCATGCTCAGGCGAAGAACCGGAGGAGGTCCCAGGTCCACAGACATACAAGCCTACAGAGACGCGTAGAAGTACTTAACGTTTCCAGTGCGAACACCCGCACATCTTTAGAGAGTAATCTGAAGCGGGTGACGCAGCGAACATAGTACAGGAAAATCCGCAACGCATTAACTGCGTTCTCTGCCTGACAATGTAGCACCTGAAAAACACACCCAATGGGTGTGCTTTTCAGGAAATGAAATAAGAGACGAGGTAAAGAAGAATCTTGGTAAAATACACCACTTGGCGACCAGGGGAAAACAGCGAAAATCTACGTGGTTAGAGTAGGCGGTCGACGGGAATCGAAGCTGGGATCTCCCGAATGTGAGTCACGTTCTATCTCGTTGTGCAAGGCATTAGAGAAAACGAACGCAGGAAGATCAAGACGGATAGTGACAGGCGATTTTGATTCATGAGGATGGAAACGGATCTTAATCAACGTCCAAACTGTAATGGCGGCAGTGGTAATGTCGCAGAATAACTACTACAAATCAGGATAGTCGGAGTTACGTGATACATTTTTTTTTTTACTTTCTCTAGCCCCGTTTGTACAATGTACATAGGAATATGCACTCCACCCAAAAATTCGATACCGAGTTTTCATCGGAAATATATATATAAAAAAAAATCCAAAGTTGGTATTTAAGTTAAGCATCTTCCAGGGATGCGACACGAAGATTCTCAGAAAAATCCTCCCACCCCAAACTACTCTTTACATGGAAAAAACTTCGAACATTTTGATTTTCTTAAAAATGGCTCTAACGATTTTGATTAAAATATCGTATATTAAAGATATTTACCTAACAAATAAAATGTATATCTTGAATTTTCTGGGAATGACCTCTGAAGACTACTTTATTCTGGATGATGAATTTTACGAAATTGTGCATAACTGCTAAACCGTAAGAGATGGACAAAAACTTACTGCATGAAAAATGTAGAGCGCGTTAAAACACACAATTTATGTCATATACATTTTTTGTGGAGTTTGTCATTTTTAAGATATTCTTAGTTTTTCGTTTCTGCTTTGAAAAATATACTTTCCATACAGGAATTGTTAACTGCTGCCCATACAAACAAAGGAACTTCAATTACATAGCAACCAGCTTTTGGCTATCATTTCGCTCTCTGATTTCGCTTCTACTTGCAAGGAAGCAAATAATAAGACTATTTCTGCTAATGTTTCTAAATTAGCATGAAGTAAATAGAAGCATAAGCTTTTTAACTACAATTTGTTGTAGGGATGTAGAGAAAGTCATGTGAATTTTACACATCAGATTTTTTCTGAAACGACAGTAGCACCAAAAAGGAAAAGGAAACATCCAATACATAAAATCCCTTCCCCTCTTTTAGCAGCTATGAGAACAAAATCTGATATGCTATTCAAGCAGCTTTCTGTACCTATGCCACAGCAGGCTATTCTTATAGGTCTGGGTAGCTCAGTAGGTAGACGCTGACCTTCTGAACTCAAGGTCGCAGGTTCAAACCCGGCCCAGATGGTTTTGAAGTGTGCTTAAAAGCGACAGCCCCATTATCAGTATATTTACTGATATCAAAGAACCCGTGTGGGACGAAATTCCGGCACACCGGTAGCACTGATACGATCCTGGCAATTGACAGTGTCGTTAACAAATAATCAAACTATTCTTGCAAAACTAATTCTTTTATCTACTTTTCGCTTATCAAGATAAACGTTATCAGAATTGTTTCTTTTACGAGGTGAATAAAGCAATAGTCAATTCTTTTGAAAGTCGATCGCTCTGTGATTTTTTTTTGCTTGCTTGACAGGGTGAAAAAGTATGAATAAGGACTTCTCTTTTGAGAAAATATATTTAATGGAACATTTAAACCTGTAGCTCCACCAAAAAATTGTATATATCAAAGATTGTGCGTTTTGACGAAGTCTACATCTTTTGTGGAAGTTTTCGGCTTATCAATCATGCAAAAGTCCTCCAGAATGTAAAAGTTCTCAGAGGCTGTTGCCAGGAAATTCCATTAGATAAGGAAGGTTGTCAAATATTACATGCTTAAGTTGAAATGTGAAGCAGCGGTATTAAAAACCCACTTTACGTTGTAGAACGAAGTTTCATAAGGGGATATAAAAATCAATACCCAATACCTGAAATTTCGTAAGCTTTAGAGCATTTCTGGACTTAAAAGTTTGAATTTATTACATTCACACGACTTTCAGCATTTTCTGTTCTGAAAAATACTGTTACAAAAGTTTATTTTTTTTCTACCTGGTTATTGCTCCAGTTAGTGATTTGCAGAGGAATTTTATTATACACCTCAATTAAATAAACTTTACAATAATAAAAAGTTATTTCTTAATTCAAATAAGTAATGCATTTATTAAACTCTATGGGGTGTTCTCGTCCCTTAATAATATTTAAGTCTTTTTACTAGAAAATCTAAATTCAATTAAAGTAAACATAAGACATATTTCACCCCAATCATTGTCATTACCGAGCCAGTGGCTCAGGCTCAGGTGTTTCGTCTGGATTCGATCCCCGTGACCGAGCTCTCGGGCTCGTAGGTTTCTTCAGGATTTTTTCCGGGTCCCTAGGTGAATCTTGGGGAGGTTTCTTCTTCCCCAGAACTTTCTTTCCCTTCATTTCATCTCAACTTCATCCAGTTTGTTCATCAGGTTGTAATTATCGGCGAGAACTGTGGTGACGCCCTTCCGCTGAATGCATTTTGGAATTGCAGCTCTGGGCGGCGGGATTGCGTTGGAGTCGTCTGTAGCTCCCAGGGAGTTTGATCAGACATTGAGCGCAGGCAGCTAGCGTTCCCGCGTTGAGATGAAGAACTGCTTGGACTGTGTTAAGAACCTACCAGGCTGACTATTTCCCCGTGGTCCGGTTTCGGCTGCCCGTCGATAATACTCTAATTTTATCCTTTCCTTCAGGGGACTGGCGCTCAGTCGCTCGGTAGCTGCAGTTGGAACCCCTTCTGGAATCTCTCTTTCTCTCTCTCTCTCTCTTTCTCTCTCTCTCACACACTCACACCTCACACACACACACACACACACACACAAACGTTTCCTTTCAACTATAAGGAAATTAAAATAGGCATAAGCGGTAGTCAAATCCAGCGATATGTGACGATTAGACAAAATATTTGTATGCAATAAAAATCCACAGAATATGCGCTTTAACATTAAAAATATGCACTTAAATATGGTCTAATTCTTAGAAACAAACACTAAAATATGCCTTAATAAATTAAAAAGGCCTTAAATTAGTTCAATAGGATCACTTCCATGACTTTTATGGTTATTTACCTTAATTACTTTCTCTACACGTACTATGTAACAGTGCATAGAGAAAGTATTGTATTGTATTCACCACTAAACATCTCATTTTTGTTCAATAAAACTCCGCAGACTGGTTGAGACACCGGCGCTGTATTCCTTTTTCTTATTCCCTTCTTTTTCTTATTCCCTTCTTTCACTTTTTCCTTAAATTTCCTCTATTTACCATTTTCTGTTTTATGGCAAATACACATACATGTACACATTCACAAACATACAAACATCCATGCCAAAGACGGGCTCCAACCCACAATCCCCTGCGCCGCGAAGCACCAAAGCAAGTCGCTACATTTTTGAGACCTCCTGAATCAAAAAAAAAAAAAAAAAAATTAGTATTATTAGAAAAATGTCGATGTTTGTTTGGGGGCAGCATAACTCAAAAGCGAAAAGTCCGTTAAGCACCAAACTTCGTATTTAAGTTCATATCTTGCAAGGATGCAACATGAAGATGTTTAAGGAAAATCACCTTAACTTCCCTTTATATGAAGAAAATTTCGAACATTTTGAATTTTTCAAAAATGGCTCTACCGATATTGATTAGAATACCGTAAATTAAAGATATTTACATAATAAAATGTACGTCTTAAATTTTCTGGAAATAACCTCTGAGAACTTCTTCATTCTGTATGACTTTTACATAACTGGTAAACGTAACACAATAAAAAGTTACTGCACAAAAATGCAGATCACGTTAAAACTTACAATTTGTCATAAAATGTTTTCAAGGAGTTGACCATTTTCAAGATATTCGCTGTTATTAGTTTAAGTTTTAAAATATTTAAACTTTTCTCATACGAGAAGTTGTCAACTCCTGACCATGGAAATAAAACGAGTTTCAATCCCGTTGCAAGCAGTTTGATACATCTGACTATCGCTATAGCCTAATGTATTCCATTATTTCCTTCTACTTACAAGGAAGCAAGTAATAAGACCATTTCTGCTAATGTTTATCTCGATTAGCATCGAGGAGATAAAAAAGATAACCATTAGAAAAATAGTTTGTATATGGAACAGCTATAGAAAGTTATGTAAATGGAACGTATCAGATTTGTAGAAAAAATCGTGTGTGTGTGTGTGTGTGGACAGCATAGCTCAAAAACTAATACTTTTAAACACTAAACTTGGCAATAGGTTTGGTATCCTTCAAGGATACGAAACAAAGGTTTTCATAAAATCCCCCCTCCCAAACTACCCTTTCCATAGATTTGTTTTTGAAAATGTTGTTTTTCTTAAAAATAGCTCTAACGATTTGACTAAAATACCAATATTAAAGATATTTACAAGACAAGTAAATTACATGTCTTAAATTTCTTGGGAATAATTTCTGAAGTCCTGTTTATGCTAGATTAATTTTTCTGAATTCAGTAAACTGGTAAAGAAATAAAAACTTACTGCACAAAAAATATAGATCTCGTTAAAACACACACTTACTTTTTACATTCTTCGTGGAATTGACCATTTTTGAGATCCTTGTTATTGGTTTCAGCTTTAAAATACTTTAACTTTGTTTAATACTTTAATTTGTTACTGAGATGTAGAGAAAGCCATGTGAATGGAACACATCAGACGTTCTTTTAAACACACAGCGATAGTCAATTTTGATAAAGTGAATTTAATGCTGTGCCTCACTGCAAATATTTCCAATTATTTTACAAGTACAAAATTGTCCTGTTGTTAAAGTAAAAATTAAAAGTTTATATACGAAAAACATTTTATTGGAATGCATGGGAATTGAGAATAGAATACCCAAATCACTAAATTTATTCGAAAAGGTATTGGTATTTATAAAAGCAAATAATTTTAGTTTAAGCCGTTGTTTTTTCTTACAATATACAATAGGGCTTTCCAAATTTTTTGGTATGAAACAGTAGGGTTTATTTCTATTTTTAGGATGGGATTTTGTGCCACAATGACTGTGATAGGCTTGATAACAATTAACCATATTGACACAACAGTGTACCTAAAATCTGTTTTACTCCGCATGTCAACAGTATGACGAGCTTTAGTCCTCTCTTATTGGCTGCTGCACTAATAGTGACTCATTCACATAAAAAAGTTAAACGCAAACGCAACACGAACACTTAAGCAGGTTAATAAATAGGAAATCTATCGATTTCGTTAGCATGAACATTATTGCCAGTCGCTAACGCCAAAGCTTGCCAACTTCAAGCTTTTGCGTTGGTTGACTGATTCAAGAGAAAAAACCAAAACACTATCGCACTGCATAGGAACAAAAGCTAAAATATTGTAGAACACACACACACACACACACACACACATACACAATATGATTCACTTTGTAGTAGTATATCGCACTGCAGTACCTTCATCAATATTTGCATCCTCCATTTTAATCACGTTCACACTTCAATTGTTTTATTTTAACGTTGACATTCACATTAACGGTATTATGATTGTGAATGGCAAAACCAATTTCATATTCATGTCATACGTTCATGCGTTTGCGTTAACTTTTCTATGAGAATGGGTCATAACTGCAAACCACCGTAGAAACTAGTTAAAATAAGAATTTTC
The DNA here is from genome assembly GCA_030762935.1 of Hymenopus coronatus. Taxonomy (NCBI): domain Eukaryota; kingdom Metazoa; phylum Arthropoda; class Insecta; order Mantodea; family Hymenopodidae; genus Hymenopus; species Hymenopus coronatus. Next base: position 97,808,089 of record CM060898.1, on the reverse strand, counting down.
TCTGCGCTCAGATTATTTGAATCATCTGAAGATTATTACTCTAAGCTATCAGGAAGGTCGCGCACCAGTTCTTCACGAATGACGTTTTTAAATGATAGATTAGATGCGCGTAACTTACTCACTCTGACTGTGTATTCTCGAGACGTAATCATAAGGAAGCAGGGCTGTTTGTTTTTGTAACATAAACTATTAGCTGATCTCTTTATCTAGGGTAGGCTAGCTCATTGTATCTTCCCTAAATGTTATTCGTGTAGAAGGAACGAGCAGCCTGTACCTCTCTTGTTTATATTGGGTTGCTAATAACAGCAACCCGATCCACTTCATTACCCCGTCTTCAACTTCACTGACCAAGCTTCAGTTCATTAACGGTCGTTGCTATTCATAGACGGCAAAAAGTGCACCAAAGTCAATTAATCACGTGGTCAAACTGGAAACAAATTGGAGAAACTGGGTATGATAATAGGACAATTATTATTGAGAGTTTCGTCATTAACTTCCTTTTTATTTCCATTTAATTTGTGTGGTCTGTTCGCTTCATGTACTACATACGGCATAAAGAACCTCAGCCAAATAACAAGAAGGGAACGCGGATGGATACATTTAAGTGCGTTTGTGTGCGAAGTAAGGTTATAAAAAACAAGTTTTGACCTCACAGTAGTTCATGTAAAAGAGCTCTCAGATCACTAGTGCCGACTACCCGCCTGGCAAACTATTTCTAAGAAACTACTTGGAAGATTATTAACCACTTTCTGTTAGACTACCTGAAGTGCAAAACTAGCCCTTTTTAAAATTGCAGGTGTCTTTAGTAATTCCTCACAACCATAAACCTATTTATTGTTCACATTTTCTGAGTTGCAAATTTGTACAACAAACTGTGACACTTCAAAAAATAAAATATCTAATTATATGCAAAATAAAACTAGTCTTCTTTAATATAATTCTTTCAAAGTTTAAATATATGTGGGAAATTTAAAATATAATAGTTCAATAAAAAGTGCATTTATAAGCAACTCCTTCATCTAGTGATGACTGAAACTGAATACTTCTTGCAAGATCACGAGAGAGAGAAAAAAGTACTGTATACTCGTTCACATGAAGTTCTCTACCAGTGCTGCAGAAAACTATTCTTACAAAGGCATAGTAGGTTTTGCTTGCCAAGATAAATATTATGAAAAGTTATTTTATAACGATATAATTTACTTTATGCACTAAGATAAAGCGATGGTCAATTATTTTAAAATCCGATCGCTATGCGATGATACTGAAATATACTCTTCGTTTAACCAATATGACAAAATATGAATAAGGTCTTCCCATTTCAGAAAAATATTAATATATATTTTATATCTATAGCAATGTCTCGGAACTGGATAGATTCAGAACAAAATGTATTTGACATAAAGTGTGTATTTTTGCGACTTCTACCTATTTTACGTAGTAAGCTTTGTCTATCTCTTACGGTTTATCAATTATTCTACTGTCATTCAAAATGAACAGGACTTTAAGGATTATTCCCAGTAAGTTAAAGACATAGATATTTCTTCTCATGTGAATATCTTAAATGTATACTATTTTAAACAGAATTATTAGAACCATTTTTCAGAAAATCTAAATTTTCCGAAAACTTTTCCATGTATTAAATAGTAGTTTGAAAAAGAAGGATTTTCTTGAACATTTTTGTGTCGCATCTTGTAGATACTGAGCACACACACACACACACACACACACACACACACACACACAAACACGCAAGGCCCTATTTGCTAAACTGCTTTTTTGATTCAGGGATCCATAAAATATATTTCTTGTGAAGTGTCTATGAATTATTGGTTGTAATACAATACCTACTATATGCATTGTTCTTTCTTGTGATAGCTTAACGTCCTTTAACCTGATTGGTCGTAACGGACGGTTAATGAAATTGGTGACATGATGCTCAAATGATCTCGGGGTCCACGGATCTTAAAGTTACTTTACATTCGTTTTCTCAGGGTAAGGGAAAACCCCCAAAATACCTAATCTGGGTAACTCACCCTAAGCGAGATTTGAACTTCTGACCTCGTGAATGTGAGGCAGACATGCTACCGAGGTGGGCGATAAATATTCAAGGTAGTTCGTAGAAGAGTGTGTAGAGAGATTTCTTTGAGTGTAATAATAAAGTTTTTAAACGTTGAGTGCAAGTTGTAGTTGTAGCAGTTGTGTGAGAGAGAGAAAAATGAGCGAAACTAAAAGATAACAGTCCGCAATAAAAATGTTAAATATTTTGATTTCATAAGAGGAATAAAAAATACATGTTCCATTTACATGACTTTCTCTGCATCTATGAAAAAATTATTGTTAAAAAGCTTATACTTCTATATACTTCATGCTAATCAAGAAAAAGTAGCAGGAATTGGCTTATTACCTGCTTCCTTGTTAGTAGAAACGAAATAAGGGAGTATCGGCGGTTAAAGTGATAATCAAATGCTGGTTGCTATGTGACTGAAGTTCCTTTGTTTGTATGGACACGAGTTGACAAATTCCTGTATGAGAAAAGTATACATTTTTAAAGCTGAAACCAAAAACAAGGAATATCTCAAAAACGACCAATTCCACGAAAAAATATATGTAACATAAAATATGTATTTAAACGTGTTCTACATTATTTGTGTGGTAAGATTTTGTCCATCTCTTACGGTTTAGCAGTTGTGCAAAATTCCGTAAAATTCATCCAGAATAAAGAGGTCTTTAGAGGAAATTCACAGAAAATTCAAGATATACATTTTATTTGTTAGATAAATATATTTAGTATACAATATTTTAATCAAAATCGTTAAAGCCATTTTTGAGAAAATAAAATTTCTTGTGTGTTTGTCGTGCTGGGATTTTCTTATAAATCTTCGTGTTGCATCCTTGGAAGATACTAAATCTAAATACCAAGTTTGGTGTATAACGGTATTCTTGTTTTTGAGCTATGCTCTCCACCAACACACATGGACCTTTTTTTAAAATTGCTTTTTTGGATTCAGGGGTTTCAAAACATGTATTTCCGGTGAAATCTCAATATCAAATGTTTGTGTGCAACACAATACCTTCTGTATACACTATGTACATACTACCTACGTATAGAGAAAGAGAAAAACGCATGCACCACTCTTGGTGCTCAATCGAGTATATAATAGGCTTGCGTGAGTATTGTTACTGGTAATAAGGTCATATGAATGAGGCACATTAGTGTATTTCTCTCAATTTCGCCCTGTTAGAACTTTGCAGTAAATTAGCCACATTTTCGGCTTATATTAATCCGTTTTGTTTCTCCAATAACTAGTTCACTGAATCCCCAATAGCTGGAGCAATTTAAGTCACACTTCAAACTTTGCGAGCCTGATATTAATGTTTGACTTAGTGACCGGCAGAACTTTATTTACTCGTCTCATAAAGAAAACTTTATGGAATAATGCGATCCAATTAGGGCTAATTAGTACCTCCGAGTTGAAACCATATCCAAAGCTGCTCCACCAGCAACCGATCACAGAAACTTTATCCGACAGAATTTCCTCCTTTGCTTGTCCCAAAGGCCACATCGCAAATTTTAAGAACAGAATAAATGTTTACCACTGCCAAGAACAAAATCTTATTGTTCCATTCACACGATTTTCTCTACATCTCTGCAACAAATTATTGTTAAAAAGCTTATACTTCTATTTACTTCACTCTAATCGAGAAAAAATTAACAGATATAGTATTATTACTTGCTTCCTTGTAAGTAGAAGCGAAATAAGGGAGTACCATAGGTTAAAGTGATAGTCAAAAGCTGGTTGCTATGTGACAAGTTCCTTTGTTTGTATGGACAAGAGTTGACAAACTCCTGTATGAGAAAAGTATACGTTTTTTAAAGCTGAAACCAATAAGAAGAAATATCTCAAAACTGATTAACTCTACGAAAAAAATGTATATGTCATACATTGTGTGTTTTATCGTGATTTACATTTTTGTGCAGTAAATGATTGTCTATCTCTTATGGTTTTCCGTTATGCAAAATTCAATATAAATCATCCAGAATAAAGATGTCTTTTGAGGCTATTCCCAAAAAAATTCAAGATATATTTTATTTGTTATGTAAATATCTTAAATATAAGACATTTTAATCAAAATTGTTAGTGCCATTTTTTTAGAAATTCAAAATTTTTGTGAAGCGTAGTTTGTGGTAGGGGGATTTCGAGAATCTTCTTGTCGCTTGCTTGGAAGATACTAAACCCAAATGCCAAGTTTGATATTTAACTGTATTTTATTTTTTAACTATGCTGTCCTCAGACACAAACAGACAGACACACACGGACTTTTTTCTAAAAATGCTTTTTTTTTTCCGAATCAGGAACTTTAAAACGTTTATTTCCGATGTAATTTCGACATTGAATTTCTGGATGGAATACAATACCTGCTCTATCCACTATGTATATAGTACATGCGGGCGAGAAAGTAAGAATCTGATGTGCTTCATCCGCATTATTTCCACTACATTTCTCTAACCAATTATTGTTAAACAGCTTATTCTTCTTTTTCGTGCTAACCAAGATAAGAAGTGATCTTATTACTTGCTTTCTTGTGAGTAGAATGGAAATAAGGAAAACACCAGGCTAAAGAGGCAATCGAATATTTTAAAAGCTGGTTTGTCATATGACTGAAATCCGTTTCTGTGCTTTGCAAATCCCGGTATTTTAAAACTGAAAACAATGACAAGGAATATCTCAAAAATTGTTAACTTCACGAAAAAAATGTACTTATATAACACAAATTGTGTGTTTTAACTGGACATAACTTTTTGTAGCAAGCTCTATTCTATCTCTTACGGTTTACCAGTTATGCAAAAGTCTGCAAAACTCTTTCAGAATAAAGAGTTCTTCAGAAAATTCAAAATATACGTTTTATTTACCTTGTAAATATATTTAATATACGGTATTTTAATCGAACTAGTTAGAGCCATTTTTTAGAAAAACAAACATTTGGAAATTTTTCCACGTAAAGAGTAGTTTGAGGTGGTGGAATTTTTCTCAAAATGTTCAAGTCGCATCTTTTCGTTTTTGAGTTATCGTGTTCACACTGATACACATACGTCTTTTTCTAAAACAACTTTTGTTATATGTAGAAGACCTTCAAACATCTATTATTGATGAAATTTTCGATATGGAATTTTTGGGTGAAGTACAATGCCTTTTCTATACACTATGTGCATTGTATGTGTAGAGAAAGTAGTAAGTTGCTAACAGTTTGGGTTTTCTCTGTAGTTGAACTATTAGTTTATGTATCAGTATAGTAAATATAGGAAGTATTGTATTCCACCCAAAATATGCGATAGCATGTATTCGCCAAAGTCAGGTTTGAGCCTCCGTTTGAAAAAAAAAATTAGAAAAAAATCTGATGTCTTCCATTCACATGCCTTTCTCTAGCTGTTCCATCTATTTTATCTCCATCATGCTAATCCAGCTAATTAGCAATAGCAACATCTTTTAAATATCATTCGCTATGTGAAACAATCGAAATTCGGTTCTCTTTTGATTCTCAGGAGTAAAACGAGAAATGAAACGGAAGTTGACTCCCACCTCAGAAAAGTTTAAGTAGTTTAAAATTGGAAACGAATAGTAATAAATATCTTGCAAAGCGTTATTTATAACAAAAATGTTACCTATGGTATAAATTGCCTCTGTTAACGAGAACTATTTTTTTGCATATATTTTAGTTTTTGTGTACCTTTACGGTTAACCAGTCACTCAAAAGTCATCCAGAATAAAGAGAGAGACTTTTACCGGAAAATCAATATTTATATTTCGTTTGTCATGAAAATAACTTCAATATGTGGTATTTTAATCAAAATCATTTGAGCCATTTTTGAGAATGTCAAAAATTTCGAACAATACTCCATGTCTAGTATAGTTGGAGTTTGGGGGATTTTTTTCAAAATCTTCGTGTCGTTCCTGGAAGATACTAAACATAAATATCAAGTTTATTTAGCGGCATTTTCATTTTTAAGCTATGCTGCACTCGCGGAAACTTTTTTTAAATGGTTTTTATTGGACTCAGCGGACCTCAAAATATATTTCCAGTGAAATCTCGATAGCGAATATTTGTTTGAAATACAATACTTTCTCTAGCTACTTACTATTTGTATTGGATGTACATACGTGCTAGAGAAGGTAATAAATGGAGGATAAAATTACGAATGAAGAAGCTTATGCGACAACAAAATGAGAAGGGAAACAGTCTAAACTAAATAAGAAAAACCTGATGTACATCAATTTCTCTACATCTCTGTAACAAAGTATTTTTAGAACGCTTATTTTTCTATCTACTTCATGCTAACCGGGATAAAATTAGCAGAAATTTTCTTGTTACCTGCTTCGTTGAAAGAAGGGAACATACTGGGCTAAAACGTTATTCAAAGCTTTTAAAAGCTAGTTGTCATATTTTATTTTTGTAGTGCTGACCGTTTCTAATGGATTTCTTGTCATTGATTTCAGCTTTAAAACGCATACAGGTTCTCAAAAAAGTATTTTCGGTGTAATCTAATGGAGAGAGCAACGGATAGCGTTTTCAGTTTTTTATCTGGAGTACACTTTACATTGCGTTCTTAGACCATTTTATTTCTCTTGCGGTAGATGATGGAGCGTTAGCTATGGTTTTTAGCATTTTTAACTTTTATCGTCTGACGCCTTTTTATCGCCTTCTAGCTTTTACTATTTTTCCCCCTTTCGCTTCATTTTTCGGTCTAGTTTTATAGCTTCATTTCTTTGGTTTTAGAAATGGATAATTTACTTTTAGCTCCAGGTTTATCTTGATTTTATCTATGGCTGCTGGCATGGTTTGTTTTTGAGGGCGCTTATTACAAAGAAGTCGAGCGCCCTTAAGCATCCGGTGAAATCTTGATTTGAACTTTGGGGGAATACAATACCTTCTCTACCATCTATGTAAATTTTACATAGGTGCTAGAGAAAATAACAAATGAAAAATTGAACTATAAATAACAAATTAGTTTTGAGGCGAGTGTTTTAGAAGTTGTGGATTTTTCTTGAAGGCTTTTTCTTGTAAAAAGGTAGCTCATATGTTTTATGCAGGGAGCTAATTCTCAAATATGCACATAATGTAGGCCAATATTTATTTTTTCTTTGTCTCTCTCTTTCCTATATTTACAAAATTCCATTTTTTTCTTTCAAAATAGTGATAGTTAGACTGACATGACCTCTTGAAGATATGGCGTGGCACGGCTAAATATAAGAGCATGTAGGCCGTGTAAAAGCTCGCATTGCGATCGTCTGTTGTTGAGCAGCAGGCAATGCATAGAGGAAGGAATGCAGAATTATTTCTCTCTATACGCGGCACAAGGATAAAGTTTGTGTTTGCAAACTCTTGCATTGCGAAGCGTGTTGTGTGTATGTGAATGCTTATATTAGATAACATGGGTGCAAAGTCTTGCGCTTACATTACGTCTGCGCTTGCATCTCATGTAGCTTTAGCGTGAAGATATCTCCTTGCAAGAAACTTGACTGCAACTATATACTAAACCTTCAGTGTTACGTTTACAAGAGACCAGACATCTTTGTCGTTTAGTAACCTGTAACCTACAAGTCTCATTTCCTTAAGAAGTTGTGCAGCAGTTCAATTATTCCCTGTCGTGCTCTGTTACGTGAAAGAGGAACATGATTACTCTAAGTTCAGGTGACACAGATCGGAGCGCACGTAGCGCCATAATGTCAGTTACTCTCGGTGATTGCCGAGTACGGAATGTTTGACTTACAAATTAAATTGCCATTTCGGATTCAGCTGATTACGCTTGGCTCAAGCCGTGCAGCAGACGGACGTTTACTCTCTGAAACTGTTGAAGGCGTTTTCATTGAAAGTTTGCTAATCACGTGTGGTGGGCACGAATTTTCAGGCACTGTACTTCTCATGTTACATTTCTACTTATGCTGTTTTTGCTTTCTCTAGCCCGTATATGCAATATACATAGTGAATACAGAAGATATTGCATTCCAACCAAAAATTCTATATCAAAATTTCGCCGGAAATACATGTTTTGACCCCCCCTGAATCCAAAAAGCACCCTAAAATTTGATATCGGGATTTCGCTGGAAATGCATGTTTTGACAACCCTTGAATCCAAATAAAAACATGTTTACTTTGTCTACACGTACTATGCATACAGTTATAGAGAAAGTATTGCATTTCACCCAAAAATTCGTTACGGAGATTTCACCGGAAATAGACGTATTAGGGTGCCTTGTATACAAAAAAGTATTTTCAGAAAAAGTGTGTGTGTGTCAGTGTGTCTAAGAACACGATAACTCAAACATGAAAAGTCAGTAAAATACCAAACTTCATATTTAAGTTTAGTATCTTCCAGGGATGTGACAGGAAGATTTTGAGAAAAATTCCCCTAACCCAAACTACACTTTACATTGAAAAAATTCGAAAATTTTGATTTTCTCTAAAATGGCTCTAACGATTTTGATTAAAATGCCGTATATTACAGACATTTATAAGGCAAATAAAATGTATTGCTGAATTTTATTAGCTGGTAAACCGTAAGAGACACAAAAATTTACTACACCAAAATGTAAATCACGTTAAAATAACCATTTGTCATAAACCTTTTTTTCATTGAATTGACCATTTCTGAGATATGCCTTATTTTTTTCAGATTTAACATACTTAAACATTTTTCACACGGAAAGTTGTAAACTCCTGGTCCAGCACAGAAACGGACTTCATCCACATGGCAACCGGCTTTTAAAAAAATTGACTATCATTTTAGCCTAATGTATTCCCTTATTTTCGTTATACTTACAAGGAGGCAAGTAATTAAGACAATCTTTGCTATTGTTTATCTCAATTATCTATAAAGTAAACAGAAGAATATGCTTTTTAACAATAAGTTGTTACAGCGATGCAGAGAAAGTCATGTGAATGGAACACATCAGATTTACATAGTATTTTAAATTCAGTATCTTCAAGGATGCAACACGAAGATTTCAAAGAAAATCTTCCTCCCAACTACCCTTTAGATGGAATATTTTTCTAAAATTTTGATTTTTCTCAAACATGGCTCTGACGGCTTTGATTAAATATCATATGTTAAGATATTTTCATGAGCAGCGAAATGTATATCTTTAATTTTCTGGGAATAGCATTTCAATATCTCTCCATTCTCGATGGGTTTTGGGTAACTATTATATAAGTGGTAAACCGTAAGAGTTAGACAAAAAATTGCCACACATAAAAATTGTAGATCTCTTTAAAACACACAATTTGTCATACTTTTTGTAGAGTTAACCGTTTTTGAGATATTTGAAGTTATTTGTTTCAGTTTTAAGGTACTTAAACTTTTCTCAAACTGAAGAACTTCTTTCATCTGTTTACTCCTAGAACGCAAGGAAAATCGAATTTGGCCGTGCCGTAGCCGTGTGGTTAGACCACTAGGCTCTCACAAATACTAATGGTTCCAATAGACCGCATGTGGGATTCGTGGTGGACAAAGTGGCACAGTTTTTGTGCGGGTTTTTGCCGGGTTCTCCGGTTTCCCCCTCCATCACATTACATCGGCGCTCCATCTTCACTCCTTGTACCATCAGTGTTATCACCTGTGATGCCATTAGTTGTAAAATCGAGCATTAACCACTATAAAAAAGAATTAAAATATTGTTTCACTCTGCGACCGATTTTTTTTTAAGATCTGACTACCGCTTTAGCCTGTGTATTCCCTTATTTCCCTTCTTATAAAGAAGCTAGTAATAAGACCGATTCTGGCAATATTTACCTTGATTAGCATGACTTAGATAAAATAATCTTTTGTAACGAAAGTTTGTTTGTGGAACAGTTAGAGAAAGGCATGTAAATGGAACACAAGATTTTTCATTAAGGTATATAATATACACGTTCGGTGAAAAACTTATATTCTTTTCTCAACCACGTATGTACAATGTACATAGTAGGTAGAGAATGTATTGTATTGCACCAAAAATTTGACCCTGAGACTTTAACCGAAATATAGGTTTAGAGATCCTTTGAATCCAAAATAAATCTGTTTTAGGAAAAATGTCTGCGTGTGTTTATGTATCTTTGAACAGCAAAGCTCAGAAATGAAAAGTCGTTTAAATACTGATCTTCGTATTTAACTTCAGCATCTTCCAAGGTGGTTACACAAATATTCAATCCAAGCTACTCTAAACAAGGAAAAGTTTTCTAAAAAGTTATTTTCCCAAAAATAGCTGCACCATTTTTTATTAATTAGGTGTTTTTACGGTTTATCTTTTCCTCATTTAGCCTACGTTGCTTGTCCAATCGCAGTACGTTTTCTTTTCTATACGTATTTAGACATTATTAAACAACACACTCAAATAATTATTAAATCTCAATAAACTACAAAGAAAGAAAAGTAATTGAGAAATTGTAAAAGTATGTTTGGACAACCACAAATATCGTTCGTAATGATAGTTTCTTTTGAATGCAGCTATAGCTATGACTGACTCGCTGCCACATTTGGGGTGACTCGTCGTTATTTACAGAGAAAATCTCAGTTGTTAAGCAGTAATATCAGCTTAAGTAACATCAGTATATCACTGTTCATTCTCAATAACTAACATGCATACTAAGAAAACTATCAAAATACAAGAAAGAAAAATAAAAAAAGAAAAACAAACAAAAAATGAACATATAAAAGAGGAGAGGAAGAAGTGGTTCTTCGTCTGGTTTGATGCTATTGCTGTTATACATGCCCACGTCATCTTTTTATGTCATCAGTTTTGTTTTTATGCTTATAAATTATCACAAACTTTCCATAGAGAAAGAAATCCGCTGATTACAAAAGTTTAGAAACTAAATATCATAATTAATGTATGTCTGAACATCGGTGTATAATCATAGAATATGTGGATGTTAGTATTGCTTGAGTGCCATAGATGTATTGTAACCCATGCGATTATATTGAATCTTTTATGTTATTTATATCAATATACAATAATCAGATGAAGATAAATAAGGTGGTGATGATAAAGGAATAAGTATTCTTGGTTTGATGTTTTTGCTATTTGTTTTGCTGTTATTTCTGAAAAATGGCTCTACTGAGTTTGATCAAATACCACATGTCCGGGATATTTTCAAGACAAAAGAAATGTATAATTTGAATTATCTGAAGAGTTCTTCTTTTTGGGTGACTTTTGCATAAGCGGTGAACCGTAAGAGACAGAGAAAACTTACTGCAAAAACTATAGATCCCGTTAAAACAAAGTTTGTCTACTTTTTTTCTTTGCAAACACAACCGTTTAGTAGATATTCTTTATTATTGGTTTCAAATTTAAACTACCTACTTAACACGTTTCTGAAATGACTAGTAATGATTCCTTCCATATCTCTCTTGTTTTGCTGTTGTCCCTGCAAAGAGAAACGAATTTTAATTGTTTTGCATAGCGACCACCTTTTAGTATATGTTGCTATCGCCAAGTATCCTCTATAGTTCCCTTCTTCTTACAAAAAAGCAGAAATAAGATACATTTTCTATCGTTTATTTTGATTATTGTGATGTCTATAACAAAAAATATGTTGTAATAATAGTTTTTTATTTTTGTTGTTTCAATAACATCTTTAACATCTAAAGTCATATCGGGAGCTTTGCATTGGAAACAATTCGTTGACCTTAGGTTCTTTATGTTGGGTTTAAAAGATTTTATTTTCCTCAAACAAACACACACGCATACTTTCATATTCTGTGGGGAACGGGGAAAAGTTCTAGTTAAAGAAAAACTCCCCGCCCCACTCGTGAATCGAACCCGGAACTTCCGGGTGAGAAGTCAGCTCGCTGACCACGAAGGCAGTCCTAAGAATAGTTTATTTGGGTAACAGATAGGGAAAGTCATGTGAATGAAACATTTCTTTTTTTTTCCTTTTACTTCCATTGGCATTTATTAATCTATATAAAATAGATAGTGGGCTGGGAAAGTCATGTGAGGGTCATTAAGCTACTTTTTTAAAAGTATCAACACTTTATAAACAACCTGCAGAACATTTCTGTGTTTTCCTTGTTATTCTACTGGCACGTTTCCTGGTACGTTAGAAAGTCAAATAGTTTTGGTGATGCAGAACAACGAAGAACAGGAAAACAGATGAAGTGCATGCGATGTAGGAATAACAAGCTAAGTTTCATATTGGCAATGGCTGCACAGTCTTCAGTGTCTTCATTTCATATTGCACTTTCAAGAGAGGTAATCCAAATAATCAACTTCATCTATGATGAACTGCAGATGCAGGGAACGTTCTCGAGCACAAAAACCAACGTCGCTGAAAGGAGTAATGAAAATGCTTCTGCCGAGTTTATCTCTCCCTAGAATGAGGTTTTTGTTACCTCTGACCTTGATTAAGTAAAACGATTGAAGTTTCTCTTTAGTTTAAAGCCAGAAAGACTAAGTTAATTCGCTAATTACTAAGCGATGTAAGAGAGAAACGACTCGCGAATCACTTCACATCATTTAATACCGGTGAATTGTTTTTATATTGCAATTTAGTTTAGACTTTGAATAAAATGATATAACAGCTATTAAATGACGAGATTTATATGATGAAAGGTATATGCAAGCATTCATTTTGATGCTTGGCCGTATTACGCTGTTTTGAATCGACTCTGATTTCTCTCCATTTCCCCTCCTCTCCGTGTGCCGGTTAATTAACTTATGTGAAGTCCTTGAATAGAGACTGATACGTTGTGATAGCTCGTGTTTTAAGTGTTACAGCGTGTTAAAGCCAAAACTTCTGCATAATTTTTCATGCAGAGTTTCAAGAATAATTCCTATGTACCTCAGAGAGAAAGTGTGCATAATGTTGAGAAAAGATATTAGGAAGCTGTATCATTTCCGGTCTATACTGGTGATAGCACTAAAAATACCTTTAAATTTACTCATGTACTATTTTTACTCACTTTAATGTAATCCCACCCAAAGGTCTTATAATCTTCAGATTTTTTTTTATCTTTGTTCCCATAAAACACGACATCTATTTCCTTTTACGTGCAAATATATTCTTACCTGGCATCACTAAAATTAATGCATTACAAAACGTATTATAACATCGTATCTTCTAGATGCTCCACCTTCATATTGACGTCTGTTTTGCTTTTTAAATGCGCTATACTAGCAAACTTTCTTTCGTGGCACCATTCCTTTAAAATTAATGCATTTCCTTCTATTTTTAAAATTAATGCATTACAAATCATTATAACATCGTTGTTTTTAGACAATCCACAGTGGATAGTAATGTTTTTTTAGCTCCTTAAATGCCTTATATTAGCATATTTTCCTTGTACCATTCCTTTAATATAAATAAAATGTTTTTAATTTTTTTTACGTGCACCTTTAAAATTAATGTATTACAAAACGTATTGTAACATCGTGGCTTCTAGATGTCTTCCATGGATAATAACGTGTGTTTCACCTATTAAATACTTTTATTAAAAAGTATCTTTTGGTAATTTCATTCCTTTAAAATAAGTACATTGAAACATATTCCTTTCACGTGCAAAACTATTCTTTTCTTACGTTTTTAAAATGAATACATTATAAAACGCATTAACTATAGCATCGTGGCTTCTAGATACTCTGTAGTGGGTACCTTCTTAAATATGTTACATTAGCTGCTATAACCAACGCAAACTGCTACAATTCTTTATAAGGAACTGCAAGTAAAACGCCGGGTTCTCTATCTTTCTTTCTTCTCCTTGAATATAGGAATTGCACCCCCTGGGTTCAGTCACCTGTTGAGCAGAATGAAATGACGATGACCAGGATCACCAAAGAGGGGCCGGTCCCCATGGCCGCGCTCGCTAAAGCGTCTCGCTTTGGTGATTCGTGGGTAGGGGATTGTGGGTTCGAGTCCCGCCTTGGGCATGGGTGTTATATGTTTGTGCAATGTGTCTATGTTTGTAAAATGAACAGTAAAAACAGTAAAACCAGTAATAAACAGTAAAACCTACGGGGGGAAATGTAAATGGGGATACAGCGCCGGAGTCCTGATCAGACTCCGGTACTGTTTAAAAAAAAAAAAAAAAAAAAGAGGATTACGGAGCAGTCGCTGGAAAGAATGGCGGGAGAAACCGCCAAGACCCGCATCATCCACCATAAATCCCACATAAGGTCCCTGGAATGGAACCAGAGCCGCCTAGGTGAGAGGTGAGCGATGTAACCACACGGCCACGGCTGTATTTTTATTGGGGAAATATTCTTGGCATCAAAGACAATTTTGAACGCAAACCTCGGCCTGAAATAATTCTAAATTTTAAAGATAAAGTCCAATAATGTATTTGTAACCTCCCGATAATAAAGTAGAACTAATGTCTGCAGTTCGGTTTGAATAATGTTGATATGCCCTTCTTCTACCCGCGTATTATTTTGGTGGACGAGGCGTGCTTTTATATATTTGACATCTAGAATTAATGTAAATTCTCTTAATGAGTGAAGGACTTAAGTTGGTGCAAGGACATCATTTCCAACATCATATATGAAGATAAATGTATTTCATTTATAGCCGGGACATATATCGCGTATAGGCGTAGTTCAGTTGCTCTCCGAAGACCTTGGTATGTTTCAGGTAACTCATTGTCACGAATAATTTCCTCAACACGGGGTATAATTGTGAATATTAACCTTCAGCAACGTCGTCTTTTTGTACTGAAAAGATTGAAGTTGCTCATTAAGCGTCTTTTCATCCTGTTAATTTTAAAATGTATACGTTCTCAAAAGAGAGAGTTTATTCAATACATCTGTAGTGATTGTGAATTATATTAGGTTACTTTTATAAGTCCACTGAAATACATTCCGAAAAGTTCACCTTTAAACAAAGCGTGTTTATGGGTGATACGAGGGATGATCAGAAACTAACAAGGTGCATATTCTTGGTGTTCCTTTTTTCACAACGAACCTAGTAGTGTACGGTAATTTTAATACATGCGGTTGGCAACTGTTTCAGCCAACTGCCACCTACAGCGCTAAACACAAATGACTTGTTTGAAAAACTGGTCTCTCGAAGATATTCGCAAATTTATTAGATTTCTGAAAGCGAAACATGTAACCGCGTCTGACATTCACCGCTAGCTGATAAAGGTTTATGGAGAGACTGTAAAATCTTGCCAGAATAGTCGCAGGATGATGTCGAAAGTTTGCAGCCACCGAGGATCACAGTGGCCGACCCAGCACAGCATCCACAGATTTGAACCAGCCCGAGTGGAGGAGCAGATTCAGGAGAACAGGAGTTACGATATATACAAAAATTCGATGTCAAGATCTCAACGGAAATATATGTTTTAGGATCCCCTGAGCATTTTAGAAAAAGGTTCGAGTCTGTGAACAGCATAGCTCAAAAACGAAAAGACCGTTAAATACCAAACTAGGTATTTATATTTAATATCTTCCAAGGATGATTATCCTTTAGATGGAAACATTTTTAAAATTTTTGTTTTTCTCAGAAATGGCTCTAAAGATTTTGATTAAAATACCATATATTAAAGATATTAAAATAAAATTAAAATGTGTATCTTGCAATTTCTGTGAAGAGCCTCTGTAGACCTCTTGATTCTAGATGAGTTTTGCAGAATTTTGCATAATGGTTAAACTGTTAGTGATAGACAAAGGCTTACCACTCAAAAAATGTAGAGCTCATTAAAACGCATAATACGATATGTTATATACATTTTCTTGTAGAGTTCCAAGTTTTCGAGATATTCTTTGTTATTGGTGACAATTTTAAAGTAATTTTTTCTCAAACGGGATTACGCTGAGCGAACCGAACCTCAATTATTTTGCATAGCGACCAGCTTTTAAAAGAATTGACAGTTTTCCCTTATTTGCCTTCTACTTAAAGAAGTAATAAGGCCAATTGTGCTAATATTTAGCTCGATTTATGTGACGTATATGAAGGAATATTTTTTGTAAACAAAATTTGTACATGGAACAGCTAGAGAAAGTTATGCAAATGGAACACATCAGATTTTTCAGGGTATATTAAGTTACAATTACATGTTAAATAGAATTTACGCCCCCGGGTGGGCTCGAACCACCAACCTTTCGGTTAACAGCCGAACGCGCTAGCCGATTGGGCCACGGAGGCTGCTTGAATAATGTCCTCTCACTCTCTATATAGTTACTTTAAGCATTAAGCTACTAGGAGAAGCCGCTAGAACATTACATTGTCCAACCGATTCCGATTTTTGCTATCTCTACTTAGTACCTAATATGCAAGTATAATAGGTCCAATATATATTCTAGTTCTTTTAAATATTCGATAAAGTAATCTAAACCACAAAGTAAAAAAATTGTGTTCCATTCACATGACTTTCTCTACATCTTAGCAACAAATTATTCCTAGAGGGCTTATGCTTCATGCTAAATGAGAAAAAAATTAGCAGAAATGGTCTTATTACTTGGTTTCTTGTAAGTAGAAGCGAAATAAGAGATTACCACAGGTTAAATTGATAGTCAAAAGCTGGTTGTTATGTGACTGTGACTGTGACTGTGACTGAAGTTCCTTTGGTTGTATGGATAAGAGTTGACAAATTCCTGTATGAGAAAAGTATACATTTTTTAAAGCTGAAACCAATAACAAGAAATATCTCAAAAACGAACAACTCCACGAAAACATGTATACGACATAAATTGTGTGTTTTATCGTGATCTACATTTCTTGTGTAGTAAGATTTTGTCTATCTCTTACGGTTTACCAGTTATGCAAAATTCAGGATAAATTATCCAGAATAAAGAAGTATTTTGAGGCTATTCCCATAGAATTCAAGATATACAATTTATTTAGTAAGTAAATATCTGAAATATAAGAGATTTTAATCAAAATCGTTAGAGCCATTTTTAAGAAAATAAAAATTTTCGAAAAAGATTCCATGTAAAGGGTAGTTTGGGGTAGGGGGATTTTTGTCAAAATCTTCGTGTCGCATCCCTGGAAGATACTAAACTTAAATACCAAGTTTGGTATTTTACCGACGTTTCGTTTTTGAGCTATCGTGTTCACACACACACACACGCGCGCGTGCGGACCTTTTTGTGAATTTTTTTTTATACAGGGGACCCTAAAACATATTTCCGGTGAAATCTCGTTATCTAATTTTTGGGTGGAGTACAATACCTTCTCTATGCACTATGTACATAGTACGTGTAGAGAAAGTAATAAAGTAAGATGGATATTATATTGAAAAAGTATAACAACTCTCAATAACACACGGTAACTATTTTATTTTAAAACTTTATAAACGAGATTATCCATTAAACAAAACTCACGGTAACTTACAAAGAATTAATGATGCGGAATAAAACCATATAAACTTCATAAGCGCATTCAGCAATATTTTTGTACTTACAATAAAATGCTTGATGTCATTTTATCGTAACTAATCCGAGCAAACGTGCACCACTTTAGTGCTAATGCAGTCAATATAACAACACTAAAGAGCAAAACACGAATATACTCAATCGCCGTTAAAGGCATGTTAAATCCAAGTTAGGATACTATTGAGAAAATCATTTATTAAAGAGGAATAAAACAGTATGATGGATATAATAACATTATTTGTATTAGATTAGAGCAGTACTCTTATACAACATTTTAGAGGTATAAGTGCGCAGGTTTCTCATGCTGAAAGATCCAAACATGTCAAGTAAGTCCAAGAATAGCTTCATCTATCTGAAAGGTAACGGAGATAATTAAACATTATTGAATGCCTTCTGGCAACATATTAGTACTTAAGATTCGATTTTTTTTTTTTTTGTGCTTAAAATTCAGTTTACATGTGACTGTGTACTAACGAGAGGTGGTGTGTCTTTCTTTCAAGCTATCTGATCTATAAGCTGCGTAAGAGGCTACGCATAAGATTTATTCTGATTTACTTAAATTCAAATGTAAGTTATGAAGATACGTCATTCAGGTGCATCATGGAATAATTAAATGAAAGTCACAGCTTTGCTAAACAGGAAATGTATTAATGGTCAACAATATAGGTAGAGTCAGACTGAAAAATGTAATGCCATAACTGGGATTTGAACCACGGATCTCCCGGTCTTTAGGTGGTTGCTATCATAGAGCTACCATGGTAACATGACGGCATAACATTGAATTTCTCAACTGACTCGCATGTTTCCCGGTGATTTCAAATTATTGTGAGATGACAACCCATTGGCGACTTACAATGCTTTAAGTACTTTAAGTAACAGGATTCATAGTATAGCCAACCGTGATTCAAATCCCGGCTATGGCATTGAATTTTTCAGTCAGACTCTACCTATCCAAATCCTATTCTACACAGGTTTCTGTGAGAAAACAAAATTATCATCAACAATATACATATGTTCATTTGCAGCAGATGCTCAAAATTTACTCTATTAGAATCTACGCAGGCATCACATTTTGCCTACTTTTGTTAGAGCTTCTGCGAACTGCCCAATCTTTAGTGCTGCCTCAAACACAAGTATGCGAAGGTAGCAACTTCGTCATGGCAAACTTGACTCTTCAAATGCCCCTAGAGTTAATAATCTAAAGGACTGAGCTTTGCCATGCGCAAGAGGCATGTCTAGATACTCTTGATTTGTAAAGACTGCCATAGTTCTGAATGCACTTAACACATCTGAAGCACTGACAGAACCAGCTGCTCAGCAATAGAAATATTTAGTCCTAATGGATTATTGGATCCGGTTTGGCGAAGAAATAGTAAGTGAACTATGACTGCAGCAGCAACAATAAATGAAGGTACAAAATGAAGTATGAAAAATCGATTTATGGTTGCATTATCTACAGCATTCGAGGAATAGTATTCTGTCAACATCCCTGACCTTCCGCTCTACAACTGTGGCGTAGTTACCAGAGTATGACCACACCACGTTATTCCACTAGACACGCTGGAATCCAATCCTTTAAAATAATTTTATGGCCAAATGGTAATGACAGGAATAACTGGGGTTTTGTAGCTCTACCTCGCTATTCTAATTGGAGAAGTAACCGATGGAAGAATAGTGGCATTTTCGCAATAAAATATTTGATCAATTTTATTACTTTCTCTATACGTTCTATGTATTCTCTAGTGCATAGACAAGGTATTGTATTGCACCCAAACATTCGATACCGAGAATTCACCGGAAATATATGTTTTGAGAACCCCTGAATCCAAAAAAGAGAGTTCTAGAAAAATGTCCGTGTGTCTGTTGTGTGTGTGTGTGTGTGTGTGTGTGTGTGTGTGTGTGTGTGGACAGCATAGCTCAAAAACTAAGAAACCGTTAAAAACCAAACTTGGTATTTCAGTTTGGTATCTTCCAAGGATGCGACACGTAGATTTTCAAGCAAATCTCCCACCCCTAACTACCCTCTACATGGAAAAGAATCGAAAATTTTGATTTTCTCAAAAATGGCTGTAACGATTTTCATTAAAATATCGTATATTAAAGATATTAACCCGACAAATAAAATGTATATCTTGAATTTTCTGGGAATGGCCAATGAAGACTACTTTATTCTGGTTGAATTTTACGGAATTCTGCATAATTGATAAATTGTAAGAGATGGATAAAAGCTTACCACACAAAAAATGCAGAACACATTAAAACACAATTTATTTTATATATATATATTTTTTTTTAGATATTCATTGATCTGGATTACAGCTTTAAAAGGCTTGTACTTTTCTAATAGAGGAATTTGTTAACTCCTGTCCATTTAAACAAAGGAACTTCAGTCACTTAGCAACCGGCTTTTGACTATCACTTTAACCTATGGTACTCCCTTATTTCACTTCTGCTTTCAAGGAAGCAAATAATAAGACTATTTCTTTTATAGAAAACAAAACCGGGCTTGTAGGCCGTGGTCCACTGGGCTTCTCCCTTCGTTCCCCAGACGTTTCGCCTGCGTCTGCGGCAGGCATCATCAGTGGCGTGTACATCTCCGTGGTCTCTCAGTTGCGACTACTGGTACGTTGTCCGGAGCGCTCGGCTTATATAGTGTGGGAGGTACCGCCCTCGCATGACCTGATTGGTCCGGATTGCGGTCCCCTGTGTCCGTGCTGTTTCTGATTGGTGTACGTGCTTTCTTGGTTGGTCTGTTCTGTAGGGCTGGGTGCCAAGTTTTATTTAAAATAAGACTATAGCTTTCCTGGCGACGTGTTAATTCAAAATCTTACCTGGCTAGAAGCCCGAGAAGATTTTGAATTAAGTTTTATTTAGTCTGAATGTTTCTTCTTTCCTATTGAAATTGTTGGCATGTTTATAGATCTCAATAGCTTCACGGTGCAAACGTGTGTAGTAATGAGTAGTGGAAGAGAGGATGTCAGTTTCGTCGTAACGGATCACATGTTCCCCTTCTGCTTCTAGAGCATGAAGTGCTACCGCCGATTTTTCTGGTTGACCCAAACGGCAATGTCTACGATGTTCTCTCTTCCACTACTCATTACTACACACGTTTGCACCGTGAAGCTATTGAGATCTATAAACATGCCAACAATTTCAATAGGAAAGAAGAAACATTCAGACTAAATAAAACTTGGCACCCAGCCCTACAGAACAGACCAACCAAGAAAGCACGAACACCAATCAGAAACAGCACGGACACAGGGGACCGCAATCCGGACCAATCAGGTCATGCGAGGGCGGTACCTCCCACACTATATAAGCCGAGCGCTCCGGACAACGTAGCAGTAGTCGCTACTGAGAGACCACGGAGATGTACACGCCACTGATGATGCCTGCCGCAGACGCAGGCGAAACGTCTGGGGAACGAAGGGAGAAGCCCAGTGGACCACGGCCTACAAGCCCGGTTTTGTTTTCTATAAGTGATTCTAACACCGGCCGTGAAAGCCTTCGAACTTTAATGAACCGCCTCTACGGGGAGGAAACTCATCATCTGATTCGACGCCTAGAGGTGTTACGTATAAAGAAGTCAAACCTTCTGTGCTCTCTCACATATCTGTTACGTTGCCGGGACACCAACATAATTCCGACTTTTTTACGTCAAAAACGGAACATCAAAACTGCTTCTTCACATCGCATCTATGACCGGACAGAACGTGCACTTTTAAGAGAAAGATTGCACCAAACTCGAAAAGATTTGGCCATGAACGACCACGAATTGCTTCAACTACACCTTCAGCTCAGCAATTTTCTGCATTGGAGTGACTGGGACCGGGTAGACAGGATTACCTTCTCGGCCTCCAACTCTAATACTGACAAGGTTACCATCAGACACGAGAAGAAATATGCGCACTGCTCACAGACTAGTGACAATAAAGGGAACCATCAATTTAGAGACTTCAAGGCAGCATCACACGGCATTTCTTCTGACCGTTTTGTCGTCAATCTCTCTTCTCACCATTTAAGTCAGACGGAACGTGCTGTACTAGCCAAAGGGGAGAACTTTGCGGTTACACCTCCAGTGATCCCAACTGAGGACATTATTGCCAACATAGAAGCTGGGATACGACAGTTACCCGGGCCAGCAGCTGAAGACATTCGAAGAGAATCTTGCAGAATACTGCAACGAGCAAAGCGGCCTAAGTCCAATTTAAGCAGAGAGGAAAGATCTTCCCTACGTGATTTACGCTCCAACACAGAGATCATTATTGTTCCAGCGGACAAGGGTAATGCCACCGTTGTACTTAATACTGTGGATTATCACAACAAGGTTACAGATCTTCTAGATACAAACACCTACAAGAAGCTTCAGAAAGATCCAACTACACGTGTTTTAAAGAAAACAAACCAACTCATCATGCAGTCTTCCTTAACACCAGAAACGAAACGGAGCATCAAAAGAACGGAAGCACTAGCGCCCAGATTATTTGGCTTGCCTAAGATACACAAGCCTGGTGCTCCACTTCGCCCCATTGTGAGTGCTATTGGGTCACCTACTCAAGCTCTATCTAAATACTTAGCCGGCCTTTTAAAACCACATGTTGGGAATTCAGATACACATATTAAGGACTCATCGCACTTTATACAGAAACTGGAAACTTTGGTTTTAAAACCCGGGGATCAACTTGTGAGTTTCGACGTGGTCTCCTTATTCACCATGGTACCAATTAAAGAAACAATGGAACAGCTGAAAAATATTTTTCCCGATGATATTTTGGCACTTTTCTATCAAGTTTTAACGACCACATTTTTTCAATGGCAGGGTGAATTCTATGAACAGTGTGACGGAGTGGCTATGGGTAGTCCACTCAGCCCAGTAATAGCCAATTTCTACATGGAAATTTTCGAAGCCAAAGCTCTTGCTTCTGCTCCCCAGAAACCAAAGTGCTGGTACCGATATGTGGACGATACCTTCATCGTATGGAGCTTAGGCGATTCAGCTCTAGATGATTTTCTTTGCTACATTAACAGCATAAATTCACACATACAATTCACCATGGAGAAAGAAAATTGTGATAGTCTTCCTTTCTTAGACGTTCTCGTAACCAAAAAAAGTGATGGCACTTTGGGACATAAGGTCTACCGCAAATCCACACACACTAATCGCTATCTCCATAAAAATTCCAATCATCATCCGAGACAAAAGAGAGCCATGATAAAAACATTAGTGGACAGAGCAACCAGAGTATGTGAACCACAACATCTTCGCCAGGAACTACAGCTCTTAGAACAGGCCCTACATGGTAATGGGTACTCGAAAAACGAATTAAGACGAGCCTTACATCCAAAAATACAGTCTAAAACACAAACACAGCAACAAAATCCCAAAAACAAAGGAGTGGTTTATCTCCCCTTCTTTAAACGCATCACAGACCGCATTTCCAAGGTGCTCAAGACCCACAACATAGACACCATTTTCAAACCAACAAAACAAATACGAAGTTTCCTTCGCTCAGCCAAAGATCCCAGAGACCCATTTACTTCGGCAGGCGTGTATCGGATCCCCTGTTCATGTGGCGCAGTCTACGTGGGGACCACACAACGGAGCATCAACACCAGACTTACAGAACATCGTAGACATTGCCGTTTGGGTCAACCAGAAAAATCGGCGGTAGCACTTCATGCTCTAGAAGCAGAAGGGGAACATGTGATCCGTTACGACGAAACTGACATCCTCTCTTCCACTACTCATTACTACACACGTTTGCACCGTGAAGCTATTGAGATCTATAAACATGCCAACAATTTCAATAGGAAAGAAGAAACATTCAGACTAAATAAAACTTGGCACCCAGCCCTACAGAACAGACCAACCAAGAAAGCACGTACACCAATCAGAAACAGCACGGACACAGGGGACCGCAATCCGGACCAATCAGGTCATGCGAGGGCGGTACCTCCCACACTATATAAGCCGAGCGCTCCGGACAACGTACCAGTAGTCGCTACTGAGAGACCACGGAGATGTACACGCCACTGATGATGCCTGCCGCAGACGCAGGCGAAACGTCTGGGGAACGAAGGGAGAAGCCCAGTGGACCACGGCCTCCAAGCCCGGTTTTGTTTTCTATAAGTGATTCTAACACTGGCCGTGAAAGCCTTCGAACTTTAATGAAGACTATTTCTGCTAATTTTTTCTCGATTAGCATGAATTAAATAAAGCATAAGCTTTCTAACAATTTGTTGCGGAGATGTAGAGAAAGTCATGTGAATGGTACACATAAGATTTATTTATTTATTTATTTATTTATTTATGCAAACATGGTAACAGGAACTTATGTTTCAGCGTAACGTCAGGAATTTGCTCATGAATTCTGTGCACTCATACCCCTGTCTCCTTGTACATCATGTAATCATTCTTAGTTATTGCGGCATGATATAGTACATATGCCGTATATAAACTTCGTTCTCACAAGCAGCAAAGTAGCTTTCTGATTTCTACTCAGAATTCCCAGTTGGATTCCTGCTGGAGTAGTGTTAAATATATTTAGTATAATCATTCTACATACTCTATAGAGTCTAGAAGTATGAATACACGTTCATAAAAAGCTCATGTGTTACAGTGTAACTTAACATCCTTTAACCTTGTAGTGATAACGGACGATGAAGGAAGTGAGCTGTGTGTGTGTGTGTGTGTGTATGTGTAGGTGGGTGATATTCCACACTGCAGCTACTTGGTCTTGTTATCGTCAGACCCAGGAGGATAGGATGAAATGGAGAGTATTATCGGTGGGCCGAAACCGGACCGCGGGGAAAGAGCTTTCGATGCGAGGACCGCTACGAGCCAGCAACTCAGGTCTGATCAAACCCCCTGGATCCTAAAAACGACTCCAATGCCATCTCGCCATGAGAATTTCCTTTCCAAAGAGCATTCACCACCACGGAAAAGCGTCACCACAAGTCCTCACCAACATGAAGCCTCGGCTCTCCCAAATGTAGAGGATGTGATTAGGCGCCGGGCTCAAAATTTCTACACCAGATTGGCCTCGCATGAAAATGCCCTTGTCAGATCTTTGGGGGATTACTTATCAGCTAAAAGCCCGCATGGCTTGCGAGAACAACCGGTACGAAGACTTCAAGGCAGCCGATAACTACAGGTGAAGCTGATCTAAGTACTTCCCCCTCCAACTATGGGAGTGATCGCCAAAATTCAAACGAACATTGAAATAAATAAAAAGCAACATACTAGCTGTTCCTGAAAAAGCAATCGTTGAGGAACCTACCTGTAGCGTTATCACCATCAATCGAACCACAACCCATCCCTGCATTGCTGTGGCTAAGCCCTTACAAGGGAAGATACACAGCAACTTTACGTGGGCTCACCACAAGTCAATCAGATCTCGCACGCACATGCATACGTCTCGTCAACACTCACAGCGCCGAAAGAGACGTTAATTGAAATTGAGATATGAAGGGATAGGAAATTCGGGAGGATGAAGAAACCTCCCCAGCATTCACCTAGTGACCTAGGAAAATCTCGAAAACCCCACTGGTTAGAGAGGTTGGCCGCGGAAATTAAACCCATAAGCTCCAGAAGGCCAGTTCCAGAAAAATTCCTGAGCCACCTGGCTCGCTATCAAATAGTTCAACTAATGTTCAAATGAGTTATGGTTCCATTGAGCTTAGTATTATTAAAAAGTCGATTTCTCAGATTAAGGGAGACCCCCGCCTCCCAAAAAAACGTATCCGAATAACACACCTTGGCCGGTCTTTTAAGTCGGGACCTCTTGAATGTCAGATAGACACTGTTCCAACAACTAAAATACTTTTATCTACTTCATGCCAATCCATATAGGCATTTCCAGAAATGGTTTTATTCCATATTTCCCTCGTAGGTAAAAGGAAAGAGGAGACTTTAAAGGTAATGGTTTTGGAATTGCATTCTCATGAGACAAAATCTGATGTGTTAAGCTCACATAGTTTTTATAGTTGTCCCATAAGCACAATTTCCTTTTAAAAGATAATTATTTTATCTACGTCATACTAATCCAAATAAAGATTAGCAGAAATGATGTTATTAGTTGTTTATCTGTAACTAAAGAGAAATAGCGCGATAGCCAGACCTTTAAAAAAATGGCTATGTGAAACAACTGAAATATGGTTCTCTTCTGCATCCCCTTGTGTGTGTGTGTGTGAATGGGGGGGGGGGGGCTATATACCTCAGAAATGAAAAGTCTGTTGAATACCAAACTTAATAATTAAGTTCAGTATCTTCCAAGAAAACCTTCAAGAAAATCCCCCAACCTCCATCAATCATATACATGGAAAAATGTTCGAAAACGTTGGTTTTCTCAAAAATTGCAGTAAAGATTTTCATCAAAAAATGTTATGCTTAAGCTATTTGCATGACAAATATAATAAATATTTTGAATGCTCTGGGAATATTTTCTGAAAACCTGTTTATTTTGGATGATTTTTTTCTGAATTTTGCATAACTGGTAAACCGTAAGGGATAGACAAAAACTTACTAAACAAAAAAAAATTAATCTTTTTAAAACACAGAATTCACTAATATATATATATATATATATATATATATATATATATATATATATATTCGTAGAGTTGACCATTTTCGAGATATTTCTTGTTATTGGTTTTAGTTTTAAAATACTAAACTTTTCTCATACGAGAACTTGACAACGCAAAGAAACGCGTTTTAATCACAAATTTTAGTATGTTAGTCTAGTCTATTCCCTTACTTCCCTTCTACTTATAAGTTACCAAGTAATAAGACCGTTTCTGCTAATTTGATCTCGATTAGCGTGAAGTAGAGAGAAGAGTAAGCTTTTTTAACAATATTATTTTACCGAGATACAGAGAGAGTCATGTGAATGGAACACACATTTTTATACAATTTTGAGCAAAGTTCGAGAATAGACTAGGTATGTACTTTCTGACTGCATAGCTACCTGAGGTTGTAGCTGGAGGTTGTATGTGTTGCTTAAATCCAGTCATTAGATTCACCTTGTGATCTTGATGATTATTGGGAATTTTAGATAATCCATCGCTTTCTAGCACTGCTACTAAGACTGATAATACATTCTATGAGCGTGTCGATGTAAAGCACATTTCTACCCAAAGCTGCTTTTGGGATGTAAAGGTTTACCTCGCTTTGTATTATTTTGTATGTATGTATGTATGTATGTAATGTATGTAATGTATGTAATGTATGTAATGTATGTAATGTATGTAATGTAGGTAGGTAGGTAGGTAGGTAGGTAGGTAGGTAGGTAGGTAGGTAGGTAGGTAGGTCTCTGCAAGTGGGTATCACCCGGTGACAGAGTTATATATGTATACAAGATATATAAACAATAAATCACAGCTGCCGGTTTATGGCTTTGGAAGATAGATATAATAGTTATTTACACAAATATGAAAACATTAATTTTTCTCTCAATTCAGATTAATTAATTTCATAATTAGAATCACCAACCAATTTAAAATTTGTATTTACAACAATATAAAATCACAAGCATTTCATTTAAGGAATATTTACAAAAATTATCCAACATTAAAATCAAGATTTTTCCTAAATTTCTTCAGAGACAAGGGACAACCCCGAAAGGCTGCTCCAGGTAATTCATTCCAGTCTTTTATGGTTATATTTACAAAGGAGAACTTTCCCACGTCAGTTCTGTATCTTCTACCCTTAATTTTGAACGGATGATCGTTTCGTGCATAGTAAGTTGGGTTTTCCAGTTTGTCAGTAACGTCCTCCCATGCGTTTAAGCCAGCGTAAGCTTTAAATAAAGCGCACAACCTCTGTTTCTCACGCCTAACTTTCAACGGCTCCCATTTTATCTCCTCAGCGACTCCCATTTTATCTCCTCAGCATGAAGTTTCGGGAGTTAGCATTACAGGAGCACAGGTACTCTCTGAACATGAAATAGTTTTTGATGGGAACGCCAATAACGTTTCTGAACACTTATGTTTTATCTTGTGTAAAAATTATGAAATGCAGCTACCTTGTACCAAATTGTTGGGCGGTGTGCTGTAGACGGATATGAGTGTCGCACACTCTTCTTGCGGTGCCGCTGCAAAAATGTTACCCATTAGGAGAGAATAGCTTTGCTATTGGCATCAAGACATAAAGACTGTTATTTTGTGTATGTTTAGCAAAATGATTAATGGAAGTATTACATAAAATATACATATTTAAATTACAATGAAAAAAAAAATGTGATGTGGTCCATTCACGTGACTTTTCTATATCTCTGCAACAACCTACTGTTAAGAAGCTTATGCTTCTATTTACTTCATTCTAATCGAGAAAAAATTAGCAGAAATAGGCTTATTGCTTGCTTCTTTGTAAGTAGAAGGGAAATAAGGGAGTACCATAGGTTAAACTGATAGTCAAAGGCTGATTGCTATGTAACTAAAGTTCCTTTGTTTGTATGGACAGCAGTTGACAAATTCCTGCATGAGTAAACTATAAGTTTTTCAAATCTGAAACAAAAAATAAGGAATATCTTTAAAACGATCAATTCCACGAACAAAATTTATCTATATATCATAAAGTGTATGTTTTAATGTGCTCTATATTTTTTGGTTTTCTACAGTTTTTGTCCATCTCTTAAGGTTTAGTAGTTACGCTTAGAGGCTATTCCCAGAAAATTCAAAATGTACATTTTATATGCCGGGTAAATATCTCTAATATACGAAATTTCAATCAAAATTGTTAGCGCTATTTTTGAGAATCAAAATTTTCGAAATTTTTTCTATGTAAAGGGTAGTTTGTAGTGGTGGGATTTTTCTCCACATCTTCGTGTGGCATCCTTGGAAGATACTAAACTTAAATACCAAGTTTGGTCTTTTACCGACTTTTCGTTTTTGAGTTATCGTGTTCACGGACACACGGACACACACACATATACACACGGACCTTTTTCTGAAAATACTTTTTTTTTAGATACAGAGGACCCAAAAACGTATATTTCATGTGAAATCTCGGTATCGAATTTTTGGGTGGACCTTCTCTGTACACTATGTACATAGTACGTGTAGGGCCGCGCCCTGGCCGAGTGGTTAGACCACTTCCCTCTCACCTAGACGGCCGGGGTTCGATCCCAAGCGACCACATATGAGATTTGTGGTGGACAAAGCGGCGCTGGGGCGGGTTTTCTCCGGGTACTCCGGTTTCTCCCGCCATCGCATTCCATCGGTGCTCCATCATCATTCATATATCATGTGTCACCGCCTGCGGTGCCAAAAGTAGTTAAAGCGGGCGTTAAACACTACCAAAAAAAAAATAGTACGTGTAGAGAAAGTAAAAATGGAGTTCCTGAAAATCGCCTCTCCTCTCCAATGCGAAATGCACAGTCTGCCGTTCCTTCTATCTGCTTGCGCACGCGGACCCATGTTAGACATTCGACCAATCGCGGAGTTCAAATTTAAAACTGAAACAGAATCTCCAATGTCGCAAGCTGCTTTCTCTATGAATAGATGCCAACGTAAACGTAATTGCCATCTATTTAAGCTTTACTATTGTTTTAGGCTGAAGATGAAGTTTTGCATGTGATATTAAATAATCCAACCCGGTATTTGCCTTAGCGACTGAGGGAAACCAAGAGAAGAAAGAAAGAAAGAAAAATAAAACAGCCAAATCGGTGAAACGACGGGATTTGAACACACAACCTTACGAATGCATGCCACCGACGTTACAGCCTGGGCCGTCCCGTTCACTTATACGAGGTATGTCCAGAAAGAAAGTTCCGTTTCAATTTATCTCCGCTGCAGAGCTGCGATCGCAGTTCCGCACATGCGCGGTAGACGCTCTGTATCAAGGAGAAGAAACGTGCGCCATTTTGAGATCGCTGTCAGCCACATACGCTTTGTTGTGCTTGTTTACAATTTTGGTGTTGATTGAAAATCCCGCCGCTTGTGAAATCAGATCTGTGATTCGTTTTCTGAATGCTAGGAAAGTGAAACTAACTGAAATTTATCGGCAAATTTGCGAACTTTACGGACAAAATGCGATGAATGATTCAATGATGAGAAGATGGGTCCGACAGTTCAATGAAGGACATAGTGAAGTGCACGATGAAGAACGAATTGGGCGTCCATCTTTGATTAAGCAGAACTGGTTCACGCGATTGATGACAAGATCCAGGAAAACCGCAAGTTTACAATTAGTGCACTAGCTATGGAATTTCTTCAAAGCTCACGATCACTAATTCATGAAATTTCGTAAACTTTGCTCACGTTGGGTACCAAAGATTCTTATTGAGCAACACAAAACAAAACGGATGGGTAGTGCACTTCAGTTTTTAACCCGTTATGATGAAGACGGCGAATAATTTCTGACACAGATAAACACAGGAGATGAGACTTGGGTTTCTTACAACACCCCTGAAAGTAAGCGGCAATCAATGGAATGAAGGCATCCTTCATCCCCAGCAAAGGTTAAGCCGAAAAAATCTTGACACCTCGAAAAATGATATGCACAGTGTTCTGGGACTGGAAAGGCATCTTACTCATTGATTTCTTACCGCGTGGTCAAACAATCAAAGCAGATGTTTATTGCGAGACACTTAGGAAATTGCGCCGCGCAATACAGAATAAGCGCCGAGGATTGCTGTCAAAAGGTGTTGTTTTTCTTCAACACAACGCACAACCACACACTGCAAATGTGACGAAAAACCTCCTACAGGGATTTGGCTGGGACCTGTTTGACCATCCGCCGTACAGCCCTGACCTCGCTCCTAGTGACTTTCATCTGTTCTTACATCTCAAGTCTTTCCTTGGTGGTCAACACTTCAACAATGATGAAGAGCTGAAAGAAAATGTTTCCAACTTTTTGAAGACACAGGCGGCAAATTTCTATGAAGAAGGTATACAAAAACTTGTGCCACGCTATGACAAATGCCTGCAAAATTTTAGCAGTTATGTGGAAAAGTAGTTTAAGAGTTGTAAAATTTTGTGCAATAAATAATTATTCTGTATCTGTACACAATTTAATTTTATTACCAAACGGAACTTACTTTCTGGACGTACCTCGTATTCATTTTGATCCAGATAGATATTTGCAGAAATAATTACATTTTGTAAATGTAA
The DNA here is from genome assembly GCA_030762935.1 of Hymenopus coronatus. Taxonomy (NCBI): domain Eukaryota; kingdom Metazoa; phylum Arthropoda; class Insecta; order Mantodea; family Hymenopodidae; genus Hymenopus; species Hymenopus coronatus. Next base: position 97,777,631 of record CM060898.1, on the reverse strand, counting down.
AGGCTGTAGAGATAGGAAAATGTGCGTTATGTGCTGGATTTAAAACTCCATACTTGATCTTTATGCCATCGCAAGATACAAAATGTTGACGGTCATTTAAAAGAATGAAGTATAGTGCTTCAATCTACAGGTTTAATGGCAAGTTATGGAGTCAACTGAAAGTAAAGTTTCTGTGAACTTGGCAGACATAACTGGTAGCAAAATTACAAGAACTTGACTTAATCCTTTTGGTTTATTAAATTCATATATAATTTACGTCTCTGTGCATATGAAGTAAAATCAGGTATAAACTTTTTATACCGTTTGTTAAATGTGGTGTCTAAAGGTTTACCTTGAACATCTATCTTTGTGGTTATAGTCTCCAGATGTAAAACATTTTATTATTACATTAAATGTACAAATTTTGTACAACGGAATTAGTAATGGAATTATTTGCAGAAATTTCATTAAAATGAAATAGGAGAGTAACATTTTCTTAACAATATGATACAACAGAAAAAGTGTGTTTTCTATTCATATGACATTCTCTACCTGTTCTGCAAACAAACTATTCTTACAGTTCTGCCGTTATCCTAGGCAAATAACTAATGTGCAAAAACCCAGAGGAAATTTTTAAAAAGAGAAACAGGTTTACTTAAAGGCTTAGGGATTTCCAGGAATCTGCAAGGAAACATTGGCAGGGTTTCACAATTTAGTAAAACTTTTTCAGCAAGATGTCATTAAAGTTGTGTATGATTTTACCGTTAATGCTTTTGCTTAGAATAACTTGCATTGGTAAAATTTTAAGTTGCAGTTGTAATTTACAATTATAAGATATAGGCCATGAAATACACTTTGAACAGAAATCTTGTAATGAAGAAAACACATGAAAGTCCCGACTAACAAATTAGGTTTTTACAATAATAGTCATTTAGACTTGCCGAATGTGTTTAACTCCTAAATTTTCCCAAGGCGATAGAAATCTCAGTTTTGCCTACTCCTGGCGGCTACGCAGTAAGTCTTCGCTGTGCCCTAAAAAACGGTCTGTCCCTCGGCGAGTTTCCAGCAGACAGAATGTCTCTCTCTATACCAAGGGCCTAACGAAAACCTGAGGAAAGGTAGTTCTAACATGTCCTACCAGGTCACAGCTGAATCTCATATTCGTTATTCTGAAAATGGCGGAAGTCTTATCTCATACTTCATGAGGTCAATGGATATAACCAGATATAGTCAGATATTTTAAAAGCTATCGCTATGTGAAACAACTGAGATTTGGTTCTATTTTGCATTCCCGGTAGTAAAACAAAAGAGATGAACGCAAGTTCACTTCCCGCTTGAGAAAAGTTTTAGTTTAAAATTGAAACCAGTAACAACGAATACAGAAACGGTTAACCCTACGAAAAACAGTATGACATAAGTTAAGTGATTTTATGAGATAGACGGTTAACGAGTATAACGGTTTACGAGTTATATAAAAGTCATATAGAGTATAGAAGACTTCAAAGGCTGTCTCCAAAAAATTCAAGATATACATTTTATTTTTCATGAAATCTCAGATATAATAATAAAAAGACGTTAGAGCCATTTTGAGAAATCCAAATATTTGCAAAATGTATATAAAGGGCATTGAAAATATTCATGCTGCATCCTTAAATGCCAACTTTTGAGTTATGGTGCTCGACATACATACACATGAAGATTTTTGTATTTTATTTAGATTCAGGGGGTCTCAAAACATATTTTCTGTGAAATCTCGGTACTGAAGTTTTGGGTGGAATAAAATACATTCTATACCTATTATGTACATTGTAATACGCGCTGTAGAAGGTAAAAAAATAAGGGTTTCCTGCCTACAAATCATTCAAACATATTCATAAATATTTATACAACTTACTTTTTCGTGAACTTTCGTTATAACATTGATAATAGTATGCTGTACCTCGTGTTTAAAAGCAAAGATAGGCTAGACAGCGCTAGGGCAACCTCGTGTACTGAGAGATCTATTGCGCACTAACAATCCCAGGAAGTAAGGAAACCAACGAAGGCCACACACCACATGCAGGCAAGATACACAGATACACGGATGTCCCTAACTCAGTGGCTGAAAGTTCATCCCGATGCCAGGAACCGCCGTGCAGCCGTCAACACCACAAGTTCTGACTCGCGTCAATATCCCCGCCCCTGTAAGGACAACGACTGTAACACAACCTCAACGCCGTGAACAGCACTTAGATTGCGCATGTATCCGCGCCATCTGCCATCACTGCCAGACTCCACGAGCCTAGATGCACAGCCGAAAGATAAGCAAATGGCATGAAAGGGAATGACGGACAGGAAATCATAGAGCATAAGCACCCCAGCATTCACTTAAGTGACAAGGTAGAGCCACATAAAAAAACGAATCTGAGTACGCGGTCGACGGGGTTCGCACCCGTGTTCTCCCAAATGCGAATCGCATACGTTACCACGGTACCATCTGACATTAACTGAGCTGATATGAAAACACATAAATATAATATAATAATAAAAATGTTGATGTTACATTCACATGACTTTCTCTGCATCCTTGCAATAAATTATTGTTAAAAAAACTTCTCGAGAAAAAATTAGCAGAAAGGGTCTTATTAGTTGCTTCCTTGTAAGTAGACGGGAAATAAGAGAGTACCATAGGCTAAGGCGATAGGTAAATCTTTTAAAAGCTGGTTGCTATGGGATTGAAGTCTTTTAAAAGCTGGTTGCTATGGGATTGAAGTTCCTTTGTATGGACAGGAGTTTACAAAAGAGAAAAGTATAAGTATTTTAAAACTGAAACCAGTAACAAGAAATATCTCAAAAACGACCAACTCTACGAAAAAAAAAAAAATATATAACAAAAACTGTTGGTTTTAACAAGCTCTACATTTTTGTGAAGTGAGATTTTGTTTACCTCTTACGGTTTACCAGTAATGGAAAATTCCGCAAAATTCACCCAGAATAAACATGTCTTCAGAGGCTATTCTAGAAAATTCAGGATATATGTTTCATTTACCATGTAAATGACTTTAATATACGGTATTTTAATCAAAACGTTAACCATTTTTGAGAAAATAATAATTCTCAAATATTTTTCCATGTAAAGGGTAGTTTTTGGGGGTGGGGGGATTTTCTTCAAAACCTTTGAGTCACATCCTTGGAAGATACTAAACTTACATACCAAGTTTGGTATTTTACCGACTTCGTTTTTGAGTTATCGTATTCACAGGCGCACACATGGACCTTTTACTAAACATTTTTTTTGGATACAGGGGTCTCTAAAACACTTATTTCCGGTGAAATCTTGGTGTCGAATTTTTGGGCGGACTGTAATACCTTCTCTATACACTATATATGTAGTATGTGTAGAGAAAGTAAACATTGATGAACGTTCTGGATCGAAAATGCTGCAGCCGATTTCTGTAATAATACGATGAATTATTATTCACCATAACATTTGTTTACTGTTACCTTGTTCGTTTTTGCACATGGACCAGTCGAGGGAAAAAGCTGTAATAATCATAGTGGGTTTTATAGCGAAATACTTCATTTCATTATACTCTTTTCAGTCGCTGGAAACGCCAAGGAAAGCGGACAGCCAGAGAATTAACATTCGCAACAGCTTTGGAATGAGACGGCTTACAAGTCAACTGATGCAGTGTTTCCTTACATTATATATTCTGAAATATAATATGTATATTATATACGTATCAGTTACCACAAAAACATATAAAGAATCCTTTGTGGTTTTGGCTCTTACCTGCTGATGCATTTTCGTTTCACTTTCTCTGGCCCGAATGTATAATATACATAATGGATAGAGCAAGTATTTTATTCCACCCAAAAGTTCGATATCTATGTTTCACAGGAAATATGTTTTGAGACCCTTGAATCTAAAAAAAAAGTATTTTCATTTCTCTAGCCCTTATGTACAATGCATGAAGAAGGTATTGAATTCCACTCAAAATTCGATACAGAGATTTCACATGTATATTATGTACATAGTGCGTGTAGAGAAAGTAATAATCTTTTTTTAATACTAGCTTGCTTGTGGTACAAATACCGTCAGATTTTTTATTGTTGATTGGGGTTTTTCTGCCGTGTCGAATTCTGTTGTAGTTGTTTAAAGTTTATACTGATTAATACCTTGGAATTTTTTATATGTACTTAAATTTTACATTGTTTAAGAGCTGGTTAAAATTATCATTGATATAAATCTGTACATATTAGCCGTAGCTGTTATGTTTTTCACGATTTGTCAAGTTTGGGTGTCGTGGCGTATCGTATTTAACCATTAGTTGAAGCCATGTTAATTTTCATTGAGCGAGTGTACCAAAAATGTATACAATATTAATGCAACACTATATTGTTCGTCATAACACACAGACACTGTTAAAATTATTTCCTTGTAACAGAAATTGTTTAGCAAATTTTGCTGGAAATTCACTAGTAGAGATGCTTAGTTTGAGAAACAAGGACATTAGTTTCTAGTGTCGTCTGAAGCCATAGCAATGTAGCACTTGTATGAATAAATCTGAGCAATCGATCTTCTTTTTCGTTTGGTGAGAGGCATTTCTCTTGTAATTAGATTAGATATAAATATTATTATTATTATTATTATTAATGTACTTAGAAACTTTGTAGTAAGCTGTGTGCATGTGTGTATGTGTATATAGGGGTGGGGGAGGCCAACACTGCAGCCAACATGTGTCAGACCCCAGGAGGATAGAATGATATAAGAGCATTATCAACGGGCGGCTGAAACCGGGCCACGGTGAAATAAACCGTGGAGAATCCCTAACTTAGTACAAGCAGTTTATCTCGGCGAGGCGAGAGTTACAATCCCGCGCCCCAGGTGTGACAGAAACCCCTGGGTCTTACAGACGATTCCAACGCCACCCCGCCGCTGAGAACTTTCACCACTACGGAAGGGTGCCACCACCGCAGTCCTCGCCGACATTTACAACCCTGACAGAGACCAGTTGGACGAAACGGAGATGAAATAAAGGGAGAGGAAGTTCGGGAAATGAAGACTGGGAAAAGAAAACCCGTAAGAACCAGGACCTAGAGATTTCCAGTGCCAGAGGAAACACGAGACATCTGGTTCGGTTTGAGAGTGAAAGGAAGGAGAAAGAAAAACAAAAGGCTGAAGTTAAAAGAAATGATGTAACCTTAGGCCGGACATAGGAGTATTTCAAACGGTGCAGGCTTTAAAAATGCTGTCCCAATATATAATACAACCGATCTAGGGAATCAAGACTTCGCAGAATGTAGTTTGATTAATGATTTGCACAAAAAAAAAAAAAAAAAAGAAAAATGTGTTCCTTTCATATTAATTTCGCTGTCTGTTGCGCAAACGAACATTTCTTACAAAAGGTGCTAATCGAAATAAACATTAGCAAAATTTGTTTTATTACTCGGTTTTTTGTAAGTAGAAGGGAGATAAACGAATTCACTAGGCTAAAGCGATAGTCAATCCCTTTAAAAGCCAATCGCTTCCTATCTCTTTGCTTACTAGGAGGAAGCAAAAGGCCTTCGGAAGAAAGATAAGCTATCGTTTGGTAAAAGCTAATGAAACCGTAAGACGGAATATCTTGGTAACGGTCAACATTTACAACAGAAATGTATATGATATAAAATCGTGTGTTTTACTGAGATCTACACTTTTTGTGTAGTAATATTTGTCTATTGTTTACGCTTTTCCGATTACGCAAATTTGAGCAAAATTCATCCAAAATGAACAGGTCTAATGATTTAGTCCTCAAAAATTCAAGATATAGATTTTATTTGTGATGTAAGTATCTTTAATATACGGCATTTTAATCAAAAGCATTAGAGTAATTTTGAGGAAAACAACATTTTCAAATAGTTTTCCATGTAAAAGATAGTTTTGGAAGGTACAAATTATATAAAAAAATTAGTATCTTACTGCCTTTTCGAGCTATGCTGTTCAGGCACACACAAACACATGCGGACCTTTTCCTAAAAATGTTTTTTTTTTTTGGAAACGGGAGCCTCAAAATATATATTTCTTGTGAAGTCTCTAAATCAAATTTTTGAAAGGAATGTTATACCTTTTTGTAACTACTATGTACTAGAGAAATTCAAATTTTATTTCGTTAACAAAATTGTCAAAACAACACTTCGTTTTCTCTTAGGAATAGTAAACTTTCTGCAAAAGAGTAAACCATTAAAGACGGTCGTAACTCGAGATAGAATTCTAATGAAGAGTAGCTCGGCTCGGTGGAGCAAAAAATGAAGTTCATAAACCGAGTAACACTCTTGACGGGTTCTTCACGACGCTTTATTGGGAAGACTCCAAGCAGTTGGATTCTACCCTTTGGAATCAAAGTTATTAGAGAAGAGATGGTGTCTTACATAAGCAAGAGCAATTTTCCCTTTGAATGCTACTTCTGTACTTTTCGAGCAAGTGGGGAAATTAGAAACGATAAATTTTAAGGAAGCAGTTCCTATAAATGAAAATGTGCTGCATGAACATTAAAGGATAACGTGGTACAAAAGTACAAGAACACTTGCAGTTTAACTCCACAAAAAGAGAGACAGAAAAATCTGTAATAGAAGAATTTGCTTCCTCAGTAGTTTTCAGTACTAAAAGCCTGATGTGGTTTAACCTTATAACTTTCTACCCCCAATAATAATTCCGAGCCATTACTTAAAAGTGGTTCTTCTTTATAGTTAAGTTACTTTCAATACATTTTGTCTACATATAACCTCTACATCTCTGCAACAAAGGCTTATACTTCTATCTACTATCTAAACGTTGGCAAAAATCCTCTTTATTACTTGCTTCCTTGTAGAAGGGAAATAATGGAATACACCAGACTAAAAGTTTAAATATTTAAAAATTGAAACTAATATCAGGGAATACCTCTGAAATGATTAGCTCTACAAAAATGTATATGATATAAAATGTATATGTGTGTTTTGACGAGATCTAATTTTTTACTTTCTCTATACGTACCATGTGCACAGTGTATAGAGAAGGTATTGTATTGCACCCAAAAATTCGATACCGATTTTTACCCGGAAATATGTTTTGGGACCCTCTGAATTAAAAAAAAGGCATTTTCAGCAAGATGCCCATATATATGTGTGTATGTATGTGGACCGCATAGCTCAAAACCGAAAAGTGCGTTAAATTCCAAATTTGGTATTTAAGTTCAGTATCTGCCAAGGAAGCGACACGAAGATTTTCAAGAAAATCCCATTAGATGGAAAAATTTTGATTTTCTCAAAAATGACTAACGATTTTGATTAAAATGTCGTATATTAAATATTTACACGATAAATAAAATGTATATCTTGAATTTTCTGGGAATATTCTCTGAAGACATCTTTATTCTCAATGAATTTTGCGGAATTTTGCATAACTGGTAAACCGTAAGAGATAGACAAAAACTTACTTAACAGAAAATGTAGAGCTTGTTATAATCACACAATTCATGTTATATACAATTTTTTCGTAAGTTGATTGTTTTTTAGATATTCTTTGTTATTAGTTGCAGCTATAAAATAGAGAATTCGTCAACTGCTGTCCATACCAACAAAGGAACTTCAATCACATAGCAACCAGCTTTTGACTATCACTTTAGCCTATGGTACTCCCTCATTTCCCTTATACTTACCCTGGAAGCAAATAATAAGTCTGTTAATTTTTTCTCGATTAGCATGAAGTAAATGGAAGAATAAGGTTTTTAACAATAATTTACTGTAGAGATGTAGAGAAAGTCGTGTGAATGGAACACATCAGAGATGGAACAAATAAAATTTTTTTAGTAGTAGACTTTTGTCCATCTCGTTTGGTTTACTAATTATGCCAGGAGTGCCGATGGAGGGAAAATAGACTTGCCCAGACTTTCTCCACCGTTACACCCCAGTAACCCTCTGACTAACCAGCAATGTCATAACGAATGAGTCTGTAGTAGATACTCGATAACATATAAGTATAGTAATGATGTTGACAAGCCATTTGTGTTTATTTTCATTATTTGACTACAATGAATATGAATATTACAGCATATCAACTATATTTTTTCTGGTCATGATTTGCTGATCTTTGCACCTCCGCGTCTATGAAGTTGTCTGTAATTTATCACCATTTTAATCCAACATGGCAACTAGATTACCTCCGTTATGCTCGACTTGCTTTCGTTTTTAATATTTTTCATTACTGAAAAAAAAACTGTTAACATACGAGAGGGGAGTTTCTGCAGATTAAGGCATAACTTGTATTTACTATTTTTTATTTTCCTAGTTCCCCCAGCTGCGCTTTTGTGTTTTAGTTTCCACGTCAACGATCTCCAGTTGATAGGATAGTTGAGCTGTTTCTGGGTTGACTGCTAATAGATATTCAAATATTAAAATTTGCACTTTCATACCGTGAAACCTGTTTTCAAATTCCATCAAACGAATTGCCAGCACATATTGGTATTTCGTAATAATGACTCTTTCGGCTTAATGATGCCTTTTAGACGTGGAAAATGATTCGATTTTGGCTTCTGCAGCTGATGCATCCATAGTTTTATAACATCAGCCACATTCACGACTGAGTGACATTTTTACCTAGTGAGGTATTTAACTGAATTAAAAGATCACAAAAAGTTGTTAAATAGGCAAGAAACATAATAAGTTTTTGGATATTTTAAAGGTGGCAATATTGTGTTCAGTTAAGAAGCAAGTATTTTGCAAGTTCCCCAACTAGTTTTTTTTCCGCTAGCACGCAAAACATTGGTGAGTGATATTCCATAGTGGCCACGATTGAGGTATCCTTTAGCGTGGAATTTTCTTTGACATTTTATACCAGATAAACAGCGAAAAGCCCACCTGGGTAGTGGAATGGTAGCTTGTCTGCCTCAAATTCAACAGCTCAATGGACCCCGAGATCATTTGAGTATTATTTCACCAATTTCATTCATCGTCGATATGAGAAACCCTGTTAAAGGATGTTAAGCTACCAAAAAAAAGAAAAAAAGAGAAAAAAAAGAAAAAAAACAACAACAAAGATAAACAACAGATTTTTCGAAATGGCTACCCAATGAAACGTCTATTTATATTGTGCCTTGATAGTATATTTAACGGCGGCGCTGTGGTTTAGTGGTTACACCACTCGCCTGCCATCTAGGCGGTTCGCGTTCGATCTCGAGCGCCCGTATGTGGGATTGGTGAGGGACGAATCTGCGTCTGGGCGAGTTTTCTACTTGTCCTCCGGTTTCCCCCGCCATCATTCCAGTCATTGCTCGATTATCACCTGTCCTATCATCAATTTCGCTTTCATTTCATATCATCCACTTCATGTTCATGCCTGGCTACGGGCCGACCATTTTATGTTTGCCGTTGGCTTCTAACCCCTAGGCATTGGATTTTAAGTCCTAAGGGGGTGTCAGTCATACAAATACGGGGAGGGTAAGTCGATTACGAAACAGTATATTCAGCATTTTAGAATATACTAAACTCAATAGTTTACCTTAATGGATCACTAAAAGGAATTCATTCTCCCATTCAATTCGAAATTGAGATATAGCGCGTTTAAGAAACGCCACTAAATTTTATCTTGCACTTAACCTGTTGATTTATCTGAATCACAAACGGAAGTCCGTGGTTGCCGACCCGCTCCTACTAACGTCACGTTGTTAGGAAGGGGTGGAAATAGGGGTATGCACGAGTGTGTGCTGAACGACATGTCTTGATTTATAAAAATGTAATTCAGAATGAACATTTTATTTAACATGTAAATATATTTTTTGTAGCTCAACCACCTTTAACCTGGTTGGTCATATCGGACGATGAATGAAATTGGTGAAATGATGCTCAAATGATCTCAGGGTACATAAAGCTTTGAGTTTCTTAATATTCGTCTTCTCAGGATGAGAGAGAACCTCGAAAAAAAATGTATCCTAAGCGAAATTGAACTCTCGAATGTAAGACAGACGCTACCGCCACACTACTCAAGCGGGCTTAAACACCCATAAAATACAGCATTTTAATAAAAAAATGTTAGCCATTTTTAATTTCTCTACACGTACTATGTACATAGTGTATAGAGAAGGTATTGTATTCCACCCAAAATTCGATAACGAGATCTCACCAGAAATACATGTTATGTGCCCCCTGAATCCAAAAAGAACATTTTTGGAAAAATATATATGTGTGTGTCTGTGGACAGCATAGTTCAAAAGTCTGTTAAATACTAAACTTAGTACTTACGTATGGTATCTTCCAAGGATGCGACACGAAGATTTCAAGAAAATCACCCCCACACCCCAACTACCCTTTACATGGAACGTTTTTCGAAAATTTTGATTTTTTCAAAAATGGCTCTAACGATTTTGATTAAAATATCGTAGATTAAAGATATTTAGCTAACAAATAAAATGTATATCTTGAATTTTCTGGGAATAGCCTCTGACAACTTTATTCTGGATGAATTTTACGGAATTTTGCATAACTTCTAAACCGTAACGATAGACAAAACCTTACTGCACAAAAATGTATTGCACATTAAAACGCACAATTTATGCTATATATGTTTTTCGTGGAGTTGATTGTTTTTGAGATATTCCTTATTTTTGGTTTCAGCTTTGAAAAACACATTTTTCTCAAACAGAAATTTATCAACTCCTGTCCATACAAACAAAGGAACTTCAGTCACATAGCAGCCAGCTTTCAATTATCATTTTAACCTTATTTTGCTTCTACATACAAGGAAGCAAATAATAAAACTATTTCTGCCAATTTTTCTTAACTAGCATGAAGCAAATTGTAGCATAAGCTTTTTAACAATAATTTGTTGCAGAAATGTGGAGAAAGTCATATGAATGGAACACATTAGATATTTTAAAAAAGAATTTAGAAAAATAATTTAATTTTTTTCTCACAGAAACCGTGTGTAGGACAGGAGTTGGATAGGTAGAATCAGACTGAAAAATTCAATGCCATAACCGTAATTTGAACCGCGGATATCTCCCGGTCTCGAGCCGGTTGCTCTGCCACTGAGCTGCCATGGCAACATGTCGGCATAGCATTGCATTTTTCAACTGACTCGCATGTTTCCCGGTAAACCAGAAGGTGATCTCAAATTATTTTGAAATAACAAACCCAATGGCGGCTTACACTGTTGTAAGTGCCTCAAGACCCAGGATTCATAGTATAGCATATCCAACTCCTGTCCTACACACGGTTTCTATGAGCAAATAATTAATTTATCGCAATTGACCATTATAGTTCGCTATACTATGAATCCTGGGTTTTGTAGTATTTACGACATTGTAAGTCACCATTGGGGGTTTGCAATCTCAAAATAACCGAATTTGTTTTTTGAGCTGTGCTGTCGACAGGCAGAAAAACAGACCTAGGTCTTTTCTCTAAATTTTAAACAGGGGTCCTCAAAACATGTATTTTGGATAAAGTCTCAGTATCAAAATGTTAGGCGATATACCTGGCTAGTATTACGTTGTACATACATATTGGAGAAAGTTAATTATAGCACAGCGAAAGTCGCATGTCTGCGCCGGACCTCAAATAAAAGAGCATCACAAATGTGTATTCTGAAAGTTCGTTACGTTGAACCTTCATGCATGTATATTATTTAGGATTTGATTACTACGTGTTTCAGTTGAGCACTGTTTAACAAATTAATGGCAATTATATGAGCCCGCATAATTATGTATATGATTACGCATTATGTTCTGAATAACGCATGTAATGTGCATTTGTTATTTATGTGAGAGGAAATTGAAACGTGTATATTTGTTAATAGGCTGATAACTTACACATTTAACATAAACATAATACTAGGCTTATTCCCATGAGAAAGGTAGATTCAACATTTTAGATATAGTTTGCGTTATAATTTAAGCATGGCTATGATAATAGTAAGTGTATGTCACGAACAGTGGTGCCCAACCTACAGCGGTTATCTCCACCTATTTGCTTGGTAGCGACTCGCAAAACCTCTACGATGTCTCTTTTTTATCAGTAGCGGGGCTTCAGCAACTGGGATGTTACAGTCACAATAGTTTCTCTAGCTTCTCTACTAACTTCATACAAAATATCATTCTTCTTTCTACACAATACAATCGAGAAAAGCATTAACAGACTGTTCTTATTACTTAGTTCCTTATAAGTATAAGAGAAATAAGGGAATGCACTAAACTAAAGTAATATTCAAATATTTTATAAACTATCGTTATGCGACTGTCATTGCAAATCACTTCTTTGCTTCGCCAGAAGTAGAACAAAAGAAAAATGGACACTTCCAGTCTGAGAAAAGTGTAAGTATTTTACAATTGAAATCAATTGCAAAGAATATCTCAGAAAGGGTTACCTGCACAACAAAACCTTTAAGGACATAAATTGTGAGCTTTGAAGATATCTATATTTTTGTGCAGTAAGTTTTTTTTGTCTATTTCTTAATTTATGCAAAATTTCGCAAAATTCACCCAGAATAAACATGTCTTCAGAGGCTATTCCCAGAATATTCAAGATATACATTTTATTTGCTGTGTATATATCTTAAATATAAGAGATTTTAATGAAATAGTTAGAACCATTTTTTAGAGAAAATCAAAATTTTCGATTTTTTTACATGTTAGGGGTGGGGGATTTTCTTGAAAACCTTCCTGTCGCATCCTTGGAAGATATTAAATTTAAATACCAACTTAGGGAGTTTTTGTTTTTGAGCCATGCTGCCCACGGACACACGCGCACACGGTCCTTTTCCAAAAATGCTTCTTTTTGTATTCAGGAGGACCCAAAACATGTGTTTCCGGTGAAATCTCGGTGTTGAATTTTTGGGTGCATTAAAATGCTTTCTCTGTACACTATGTACATAGTACGTGCAGAGAAAGAAAAAACCATCTTGAACGCCGTGACTTGGTTGGCACTGCTTACTTGTAACCAGTACATCAGTGTTTGCTAACAGGGATAAGCAACGCAGACGAAATGATTCTGCCCATTCTTGCTTTTTATTTGATTCATTTTTGAGGACATATGTAGAATCAAATTTGATATATGTTTTCCAGAAAAAATGTGCAAATTTTCATTGGGAACATATTTAAATAATACCAACCTTTTTCTGAGAATATTTAATGGCTGTTGCATTTTTCAAAGCAATAGTTCAATTTGAAGATCGTGGCGAGCATCTTTGTAGGCAAAACTAGTTCAAATTCAAGGACTATTACTAATTTCATACCTGCTAAATAGGCTTGCCACAGTCAGTATGATCGTATTTTTCAAAGTGGCGTTTAATATCACATCTGAGCACCAACAGAAGAGATGCTTACAAATAAGACATTTCACAATTAACAAATAAAATTCTTCCTGCCATTCTTTCTGGAATACGATATGTTTGGTTCGCTTGAAAGCTGCCATAGTGTTGAAAGTCGAACTCGGTTAAACGCCACTGAACGATTGAAGTGGAAATGCTTCCTACCTGATTATGCACAAAACGAAGGAGGCGGGTTAACACGACTAGGTGATGCAATTAGTTCATAAGAGCAGAGGTTGGGCTCCCTAGGTGATGGCAAACACACTGCGACTCCAGAGACCCCTGATTCCAGGACTATTAGCGGTAGTCTGTTCCTGTGTGTTTGTGTCAGCTTGCTGTTTTTACTTTCTCTGCGTAGTACGTATTACATGGGTAGAGAAGGTATTGTATTGCACCCAAAAATTTGATACCAAGATTTCACTGAAAAATACATTTTTAGGATCCCCTTAATAAACACATTTTTACTTTCTCTACACGTACTACCAAAAATTCAATACCGATATTTCACCGGAAATAGGATTACCTTTGAACACGATAGCTCAAAGTCGGTAAAATACCAAACTTGGTATTTAAGTTTAATATCTTCCAAGGTTGCAACACAAAGGTTTTAAGGAAAATCCCCATACCCCAAACTACCTTTACATGGAAAGTTTTTGCCAATATTTATTTTTTCAAAAATGTCTCCTACAATTTTGATAAAACATTTACACAGCAAACAAAACGTATATCTTGAATTTTTATTTTCTCTAACTGTTCTATGTACTTAGTGTATAGTGTAATGCAGCCAAAAATGCAATAACGAGATTTCACCGTTTTTTTTTTTTTTTCACATGTTTTTATCCTCCTGAATCCAAAACGTCTGAGTTCCATTCACAGGATTTAATCTACATCCCTGCAACAAATTATTGTTAAAAAGCTTATGCTTCTATTTACTTCATGCCAATTGAGAAAAAATTAGCAGAAATAGTCTTATTACTTGTTTCCTTGTAAGTACAAGCGAAACAAGGGAGTACCACAGGTTAAAGTGATAAGTCAAAAGCTGGTTCCTTTGTTAGTATGGGCAGGAGTTGGCAAATTCCTGTATGAGAAAAGTATGTTTTTCATAGCTGAAATCAAAAAACAAGGAATATCTGAAACGATCAATTCCACGAAAAACATGTATATCATAAATTTTGTGTTTTAATGTGCTCTGCATTTTTTGTGAAGTAAGTTTTGTGCATCTCTTACGGTTGAGCAGTTATGCAAAATTCCGTAAAATTCATCCAGAATAAAGTAGTCTTCAGAGGCTATTCCCAGAAAAGTCCAGATGTACATTTTATTTGTGAGGTAAATATGTTTAATATATGATATTTTAATCAAACACGTTGAGAAAATCAAAAGTTCCATGTAAAGGGTAGTTGGGAGTGGGGGATTTTCTTGGAAATCTTCGTTTCGCTGCTTGAAGGATACCAAACTTAAAAGACGTTTTTGAGCTATGTTGTCCACACACAACATACACACACGGACCTTTTTCCAATTTTTTTCAACCAGGGGACTCTAAAATGTGTACTTCCAGTGAAATCTCGATGTCAATTTTTTTGGTGCAATGCAACACCTTTTCTCTCAATGTATTATTTACGTTGTTGAGAAAGTAAACAGTTATATCTCAAAATATAAAATCCCCCACAATACAATAAAAAAAGAACCATCACTGATACTTATTGTCCCAAATGCCAAAAGAAGAAAGAAAGAAAAAGACGACTCTCCTGAAAAATGTAAGTTGATCAAACTTTGAGAGAAAGAGAGTCGGAGCTATGGTTTTGGAATGCTATCAACTTTTCCATTTTTATGACTTGTTGTATTTTCTTTTACTGAAGAACAATGGACGACAATGATAAATGCATGAGGAAGATATATGACGCTCTGGAAGGGGAATTTGAAATGATAAAATCCTGAAGCTTTCTGAAAGAAATACAAGACGTAACTCACGCAGGGAAAGTATCCAATCGATAAATGAAGGTTTGCTGTTGAAAAGTCTGTCTTTACTGGACCTCATTAGTTCTGACTAGAGACGCACGTTATTTGAAGCCTTCTTTGAGACTGTTCGTAAGAGATACTTGAGTTTTCTATTGCACAGTCTTGGCAGAATCATGATTAATAATGTTTATTTTTATTTTTATGACGCAAATTATATAACGAAATGAATACGTATACCGTAAAATAATTTGAACTTAATATCAATAATATAATATCTTATAATTAGGACTTATTTTCGTATCTCTTCTACAGGTTCAGGATAATTATTTAGATAAGTATGCAGTTACCTAAAGAAACCAAACAATCTATTCAAAATAAGAAACTAAACAACTATACTCCCGAAATCTTAGAAGCACACTTTTGTATGAGTAATTCTAAGAACAGCTCCACGCACGTGACCACAGTGAATATTCTCATTGGTTTGACAACGTAGCACTCAATTTCAGGATACAAAAATCTGATGTGTTCAATTCACATAACATTATCTACATCTCTGCAATAAATTGTTGTTGAAAAGCTTATTCTTCCAATTAATTTTTGTCTAGAAAAAATAGCAGAAACAGTCTTATTACTTGTTTCCTTGTAATTTGAAGGGAAATAAGGGAGTATCATAGGTTAAAGAGATAGTCAAATGCTGGTTGCTATTTGACTGAAGTTTCTTTGTTTGTATGGACTGGAGTTGCCAGATTCCCGTATGAGAAAAGTACAAGTTTAAGGCTGAAACCAATAATATGGAATATATAATAAACGATCAACTCCACGAAAGAAAAACATAACATAAATTGCGTGTTTTACTGAGCTCTACATTTTCTGTTAAATTATATTTTGTCTATCTCTTACGGCTTAATACAGAGTGGCCCAAAAAATGTATACACTGTTTGACGGCCCATAACTTGCAAACTAATTGGCGGAAATGTCTCAATTTTTGTGAGAGTGTGGCTTAAAGTCCAACTTACAGATATCATTGTAGGTGTTAGAAAGGGTCACCATTAACATCCTTTCACAGACGATGCCGCCGAACAGCAGCACAAACTACCGACTGCAACGTGTTCAGTTGGATATCAGCAAACGAATGTACGATACATTCTCGTAGATTATCCAATGTGCATGGTTTTTGTTCAGAAACGACCTCCTTTAGTGTTTCCCATACGTAAAAATCCAGAGGCGTTAAATCTGGGGAACGTGGTGGATACTCCACAGCACCTCTTCAGCCTATCCATCGTGCAGGTAGATTTTCGTTGAGATACCTCCTGACACGGTTATGATAGTGGGCTGGTGCACCATTTTGTTGGAAGTAAAACCTTTCGCTGGACCTGTTGCTGTTGCAGGTCGTTCAGATCGTTTTTTCTGCACATCTGTAACACAGCCGTCGACTTCAAATTTGTCACGTGTCGGTGGCTCTGTTTGATACTCATTTCGCCACTGGCGTTGAACCTCACTAATATTTTCATACCTAATGTACCACTTCAAAACTGACTTCCATTCATCGAATGTAAGCGTTGCACCAGCCATGTTTACTCAAGTAACTAACAACAAACGAATGCTTACGTATCTGGCGACTGTCATCAGACAGCTTGTGTGGCGGTTGCCGGAACTACAGTCTATTACACTACCAAAAATGAGATATTTCTGCCCATTAGTTTGCAAGTTATGAACTGTTAAACAGTGTATACATTTTTTGGACCACTCTGTGGTCATGCAAAATTCCATAATATTCATCCAGAATAAAGTAGTCTTCAGAGGATGTTCCCAGAAAATTCAACATATACGCTTTATTTGTCAGGTAAATATCTTTAACACACGATATTTTAATCAAAATCGTTAAAGCCATTTTTGAGAAAATCAAAATTTTCGACAAAAGTTTTATGTAAAGGGTGGGGAGGGGGGGTCTGAAAATCTTCGTATCGCATCCTTGAAAGATACCAAACTTAAATACCAAGTTTGCAATTTAACGGGCTTTTTATTTTTTAAATTGTGTCCACACACACACACACAAACACACACGGACCTTTTTCTGAAAATCCCTTTTTTGGATTCAGGGGGTCCTAAAGCATGTATTTCCAGTGAAATCACGGTATCGAATTTTTGGGTGGAATACAACACTTCCTCTATGCACATAGTACATGTAGAGAAAGTAGAATTAGATACATATGTACTTAATATTATAGCTTGTAAAATACGGTAATCGATGAATTTAATTGTAGCATTATAATGCGCTTTTTCAGCTGATTGGAAATACAAACATATCCTTTCACAAGAAATAAGAATTTACGTTGGCGGGAGAAAAGCAAACAAAATTCACTGGAGAATATGGCGGCCAACGTCCGACTGGTGTGAATTAGGTAGTGTTAAAATGAGTGATCACGGATATAAACAGCATCATAAGCGTAAAGTGTTAAAGAGTGGCCAGAAGTAGATCGTATTAAATGTGTTTCATCAGTTGAAGGAGCACAATTCGGATGTTTTGGTGAACGAACTGGTGAAAATAACGGCAGAGTACCCCGGCATTTCAGAAGGATTATTCACGCTCGCAAAGAATTTAAAGAAACGGGTAGTGTTAAAACGCCTTGTAAAATGGGAAGAGAGCTAAAGCAGTTTTAGGCTAAGTGGATTATTTTGTTAAGTGTGCAATTCTTTCTTAAGTGCACAAGTTTTATTTTCACAAAAAGTCATCTACGATAAACAAACCGCTAAGTGCTGTCAACGGTGACCCTGATTTGCCATATTTTAAACGTGCAAGCTTCCGTACATTAATTTTAGAAACAATGTCAACATAGTTGTAGATAGGGACGGCATTGCGATTTGGAAACAAATCTTTCAAACCGAAAGAGGTTCGTTTGGCTCAGGCGACGGCGGTAATGTGGCAGGCTAACATCACACATGTAAAAAGGAGGAAGAAAAGCTGTGGCACCTGGACTGTCTCACTGTACTGTTGTCGATAGTTTAGTGATAAACTTAGGTGATGAAAGTTCAGGGTCATCCTCAGATTTCGATCTGGTAGTTGCAGCATTATCTGCTAGCGCTCTGAATCTGACTAATGTAAGTACAAATGTGTTTAAAATCACGTCTTCGTGATTTGATATTATTTTTTTGATATATTTCTCAACATCATTTAACAGGAAACGTTTATTTATTGAAGAAAAACCCACTAATAAACAGTTCTTGTCCATACAACTTGGTTTGAATGTAATATGGCGTAACACATGAGCGAAGGTGACACTTTCGTCTGTCACATACATACGCTTGTGCACATGGGCGCGGCATCATGCAAAAATTATGTGTTTCTAATAACGGATAGACAGTTTGTGAATATTTCGCACAACCTTTATAAGTATCTAAATAGACCATACTTGTCATCAACTCATCCCCTTAATACGAGCGTCATTATGATTCATTCACCCGTAAATTGATCCGCGCCAAAACAAAAACCCAAATGATCAGATCACCGCTGTAAGGTATTCTTTCGCCATTCGCGACAGAAATAATGCCATTCTTTAATGTCACGTGGTGAGTTCCTGCGGCATGTAAGGCAAAACTAACCGAGCCTTATTCCAAGAATTAAACGGTGTTAGCATACATTCTGTTTTGGTTAAAGGTAATAATATTGATAATTGCAAAAAAAAAATAAGTAGGTACACATATATGTAGTAATTGTGAAATAAATGAGCAAAAATAGTACCCTATATATTATAACACTTGTTCGGCCTGTTTTGACAAATACGAAAGGAATTTTACACAACATTTTATAATTTTTTTTCTGAAATTACTCCAATCTGGATGAGCATTAACTTGCTGAAGCACTTTATCAACTGTTGTCGGCTATTTGTTTAAATATCTAAATTGTGCACTGTTACGCAAATTTCATTTTCACAAAATCGTCATATTCTTGCATCACTTATTTCACACAAGATGTTGAACATTTCTCAAAAACTTGTAGTAATCATTCAGCACTTGATTATTCGCCACTGGGCATTTGTTTACCAGTCTTATGTTTTACGTAAGTCGATGAAGACACAAGAGCAAACTCACGGCGATCGTCCTCGCTGATTTGAAACGGCAATAAACGTACATACCTGTTACAAACATTATTCTGGTTACGTACCGATTTCATTTTAGTAATTGTCGCTCTGTTTAATGCTACAAATCAGTGTTGATTAAACTTTTAGATATTTGAATAGAATATTTAGAATAAATTAATTATGAAATTTAGATTATTAGCATGGTATTATTTTCCTGTGTGCATTCCTACAGTAAGATTCAGAGAGAGCATTTTCGTGCAATGATGCTGTACGACTTCAAATATAGTTTAAATAAGCCACTTGAGCATTTTGAGTGGGCTTTTGGCGACTATTCTCCATCACGTACAACTGTGCTAACTGGAGATGAAGAGAAGAGTGGCAGACTAACAACTGAGAAAAGCATCGCCCTTTTGGAACAAAGATTAGGGAAGATCCAAGGCTAAACTTCAAGGACATAGCGCTCGCATTAGCTATTAGTTCGCCGAGTGTTTCAATCATCCTTCATGAATACTTTCGTTTAAAACAAACAACATTTTAAAATCTTCAAGATAGGTGCCTCATAGTTTACCTGAAGCTCAGAAGCTCCAGTGAGTAGAATGGTGCCAAGTATAGCTGCAAGGGCCGCGCCGTGGCCGAGTGGTTAGACCATTCGCCTCTCACCTAGACTGCCCGGTGTCGATCCCAAGGACCGCATGCGAGATTTGTGGTGAACAAAGCGGCGCAGGGGCGGGTTTTCCACTACATATATCACCAATACCTGCGGTGCTACAAGTAGTAAAAGTAGGCGTTAAACACTTTCAAAAAAAAAAAAAAAAAAAAAGAGCTGCAAAGATTTAACTTAGCAAAGCCTCACCTCTTTTGAGATCTTGTTATGCATAACGAAACATATATCAGTTTGACCTAGAAACAAAATGTCAGACATCCATTAAGGCGTTCTCAAATGACCTTCCACTCGTTAAACTCAAGAAGAGATGGAAAGAAAATGATTGGTTTTTTCGTCTCCACAAGTTGTCAATTGGCAACAGAAAATCAGAAAACTGTTATTGAAAAATGATACATTGAAGATTGTCTTCCAAAAGTGTTTTAAAAATCCAAGAAAAGCGTTAAAAGACAGGACTTGGGGCATTTTGTTGCACCATGAAAATTTATCAACGCACACTGCTAATGCAGCAGTGAAGTTTCAGCGAGGAACTGAGGCAAAACTACACTAAAACGAAACTTCAGTAAATGCCAAGTACAAAACTTTCAAGCATGCAATACAAACATTTTAAACGAAATCCTCACACCAAATACCCTCAAGTTTACATGGAAACTTTTTCGAATGTTTTGATTTTCTCAAAAATGACTATCGATTTTGATTAAAATTCCACAGGCTTATGATATTTTTGACAAACGAAAGGTATAACTTGAATTTTCTGGTAAAAGACTTTGTGAAGACTCTTCAATCTGAAAGATTTTCATATGACTGGTATACAGTAAGAGATATATAAAACTTAACTACACAAAAGATCAATATCTCGTTAAAACACACAATTTATGTCGTATACATTGCTACAAATACTTTTCTCAAACGGAAACTCATTTTTCTTTCATATCTTTCTGGACAAACAGGACAACCGGATTTCAATTGTTTGACATAGCAACCAGGTTTTATAAGATAAGACTATCGCTTTAGCCTGTGCATTCCTTTATATCCCTGCTACTTACAAGGAAGCAAGTAATACGACCAATTCTGCTAAGGTGTATTTAGATTAACATGTATTTAAAAGAGTAATTTTTATAAGAAAAGTTGTTTTGTGGAACAGTTAGAGAAAGTCATGTGAATGACACACATTAGATCGTTTTTTATCCAGGTCAAGCAAAGGGAATGGAATTGCAATACCATTAACATAGCGACCGCCTTTTACAATAGTTGACTATCACTCTAGCTTATTGCATTTTCTTATTCTCTTTCTACGAGGAAATAACTTCGTAGTAATACCATTTCTGCTAATGTTTAATTTAATTGCTTTCTTTCACACAAGTCGTGTATAAGACAGGAGTTGGATAGGTAGAGTCAGACTGAAAAATTCAAAACCATAGCCGGGTTTGAACCATGGATGTCCCTGTCCTTAGGCGGATATTCATCTCAAAATAAATTGAGATCAGCTTGTGGTTTATAGGGAAACGTGCGAGTCAGTTGAGAAATGTATTGCCCTGCCGAAGTTGCCATGGTAGCTCAGAGGTTAGAGCAACTGGATAGAGACCGGGCTATGGCATTGAATGTTTACGTTCTCATCAGATTTTTCAAGACAGTATGAGATTTCCTTTTGGAGAACTTAACAGCAATTTGTAGTGTATAGAACCTAGAAGTAGGTAAACAAGGTTAAACAAAGTTGAGGAAGTGGAGAGCAACTGGGAGACAACGTTGCCACTGCTAACTAAATATAATTTGTACAATTCAGAAGACAGAGTTTGTGTGGGTATTTAATGGAATTCTGAGTTGCTTCCTTAATACAATCCTGTATAACAAGTCTCGAGCCGAATAAGTTTATCCTTACACTTCGGCATATTACTTTCTCTACACGTAGAGAAGGTATTGCATTGTGTCCAAAGTTTTTATACCGATATTTCACAGGAAATATATATTTTGAGGCCTCCTGAATCCATAAAAAAATCTTAAGTTACACTCATATGACTTTCTCTAGCTGTTCTACAAACTTCTTACAACAGATTATTCTTCTTTCTACGTCTTGCTAATCAAGATAGACATTTGCAGAATGTTCTTATTGCTTAGTTCCTTATAAGAAATGCGCTATTCTTAAGTGATAGTCAAAGTAATAGTCATTGCAAATCGCTTCTTTGTTTGGCCAGGAGCAGAACAGAAGAAAAACGAAACTTCCTGTCTCAGAAAGGTATAATTACTTAACAATTGAAACCAATCGCAAGGAATATCTAGGAAACTTAGCTCCACAAAAAAAAAAAAAAAAAAAAAAAAGCAAAGGAAATACATTCTGTGTTTAGACGAGATCTACGAGATCTTATTTTTTTTTTTTTTTTTTTTTTTTTTTTTGTGCCTTAAGTTTTTGTCTATCTTTTGTGGTTTACAAGTTATGCAAAATTCAATAAAAATCATCCAGAATAAAAAATTATCCACACACATGCACGCACGCAGGGGACCCAAAAAGTGTATTTCCAATGAAATCTGGGTATCGAATTTTCAGGTGCAATACAATACATTCTCTATATACTATGTACATAGTAGGTATAGAGAAAGTAAAAAAGAATTTTTAGGAAAAGTTGTGTGTTGTGTGTGTGTGTGTGTGTGTGTGTGTGTGTGTGTGTGTGTGTGTGTGTGTGTGTGTGTGTGTGTGTGTGTGTGGACAAGATAGCTCCACTTGGTATTTACGTTTATTACCTTCCAAAGATATTCAAGAAAATCTTCCCACCCCAAACTATCCTTTACATGGAATAATGTTCGAGAATGTTGTTTTTCTCAAAAATGGCTCAAACGATTTTTGTTAAAATTTCGTATACTAAAGACATTTGCTTGACAAATAAAATGTATATCTTGAAATTTCTGGGAGTGGCATCTGAAGACATCTTTATTATGAATGAATTTTGCAGAACTTTTACACAACTGGTAAACAGTAAGAGATAGACAAAAGCCTAATTAACAAAAAGTGTAGAGTTTGTTAAAACAACATTTGTTATACACATTTCTTATATACCGTTTTGGAGATATACTTTGTGTTGGTTTCAGTTTTAAAATTAATAAGTACATTCTGTTAATGTTTATCTCGATTAGCATGGTGTAGAAAGAAGAATAATGTTTTGTAAGAAGTCTATTTGTGGAACAGTTACCGAAAGTCATGTGAGTGTAACGCATGATTTTTTTTTAATCTTTTTCTGTTCCTGTTTACATGAACTGTCGGAATTCTGTAGTCTCATGTTCTCATAGTGTTTCAGAACACTATGTTTGCAGACGTTAACAAGATATTTAGTAGACAGGACGTTCTCTCATAACGAGATCTACGTTTTTACTTTCTCTAGCTCGTAAGCAAAATGTACATTGTAGGTAAGGAAAATATTGTATTCCATCCAATAATTCGATAACATGGTTTCACCTTTAAGTAGGTACATGTTTTGATGTCCCCTGAATAACTTTTAAGAAAAAGATCCTTGTGAGTGTGTATGGGGGGGGGACAGCATAGCTCAAAAACGAAAAGTCGGTTAAGTACAAAACTAAGTATTTACGGTCCACTGGGTATTTAAGTATCCTCCAAGGATGCTGATCAAAGATTCTCACGAGAATTCTATCACAAACTACACTTTTTATGGTACATTTTTTTTTTGAAATTTTAAATTTTCTCAAAAATGGCGCTAACGATTTTTATTCAAGTTCATATTGTATTTATTTACATGGAAGATATAATGCATGTCCTGAATTTCTTGGGGAAAACCCCCTATGGTCCTCTTCATTCTGAATGGCTTTTGCATAGCTGGTAAACCGTAGACGAAAAATGCTTCCAAACAAAAAATGTAGATTTTATTAAATCACACAATGTACTATGCCATACACAGTTTTCATTGTAAAGCTAATATTTCCTGTTATTGCTTTCAAATTCAAACTAACCTTTTTCCAACGGAAAGTGTCCATGCGTTTCATATCTTTTTTAATTTATTCCTGACCATGGAGAGGGAACCGAATTTAATGTCAGGTGTATAGCGACAGCTTTTAAAATATTTGCCTGTTGCTTTAGCATATGCATTGCCTTATCTCTTTTCAATTTATAAGAAAGTAAGTATTAAGACCATTATACCAATATTTATCTTGATTAGCATAAAGTAGATAAACGAACAAGCTCTTCAAGCTTTTCAAGAATTGTATGTTTGCAGAACAGATAGGGAAAGTCATTAGAATGGAATATATCCCATTTTTACTTTCTCCAACCCCGTATGTATAATGTACATATGGATAGAGGAGTATTGCATTCCGCGCAAAAATTCGATGTCGAAATTCTATCGGAAATACACGTTTTAAGACCCCTGAGTCCAAAAAAAGCATTTTCAGAAACAGGTGTGTGTGTGTCGACAGCGTAGCTCAAAAACGAAAAGTCTGTTGAATACCAAATTGGAATTTAGGTTTGGTATCTTCCAAGGATACGATATGAAGATTTTCAAGAAAATCCCCGCACCCCCAACTACCCTTTACATGGACTTTTTTTCGAACATTTTGATTTACTCAAAAATGGCTCTAATGATTTTGATTACAATATAGTATGTTAAAGATATTTACCTCACAAATAAAATGTATATCTTGGATTTTCTGGGTTTAGCCTCTGAGGATTATTTTAATCTGGAATGATTTTACGGAAGTTTGCATAACTGCTAAACCGTAAGAGGTGGACAAAAACCTACCACACAAAAAATGTAGAGCCCGTTAAAACACACAGTTTATGTTGTATAATTTTTTTCGTGGAGTTGATGGTTTTTGAGATATTCCTTGTTTTTGGTTTCAGCTTTGAAAACTAATACTTTTCTCATACAGGAATTTGTCTACTCCTGTCCACACAAACAAAGGAACTTCAGCTTTTGACTATCACTTTAACCTATGGTACTCCCTTATTTCGCTTTTACTTACAAGGAAGCAAGTAATAGTACTATTTCTGCTAATTTTTTCTCGATTAGCATGAACTAAATAGAAGCATAAGCTTTTTAACAATAATTTTTTGCAGAGTTATAAAGAAAGTCATGTGAATGGAACACATCAGATCTTTTTGTGTAGGAACTGTTGTCTATCTCTTACGGTTTATTACCTATTCACGAGTCATCCATCCATAACGACGAGGGCTTTAGAGGATAATCCCAGAAAAGCAAATATATACATTTTATTTGTGATGTAAATATCTTTAGCATATAATACTTATATGAAGATAGTTTGAGGGGAATTTTGCTGAATATCTTCCTGTTAAATTTATGCAAGACTCTGAAATTAATCACCAAGTTTGCTATTTAACCCGCTTTTAGTTTTTGTCTTATGCCATTCTCAATCAGACTTTCAATTTTCTTTAAATTCCTTCTAGTATACAGGGGACTATAAAACATAATATTTGCTGAAATCTCTGTATTGAATTTTTGGGTGGAATGCAACATCTTCTCTGCCTACTGTGTAGTAGGTTTTACGTGGTATAGAAAATAAAAATCTGGTTCCCGTGATTTTCTCTACCTGTTCTGCAAGCAAAATATTCTTACAAAATAATATTCTTCTATCTACTTCATTTTAATGGATATGTCATTAGTAGAAATAATCTTATTACTTATAATGAACTAAATAATAAGTAGAAGGGAAATAAGGGAATACACTAGTCAAATGCTTTAAAAGCTGTCGCTATGCGATTGATATTAATATTGGTTCTCTTCGTATGGCCAGGAATAAGGCCCAAGAGATACAAAATGGACGAGTTCATTCCGTTTCAGAAAAGTTTAAGTATAAATATAAACCAACAACAGGGAATATCTCGAAAATGGCATTCTCTACAAAAAATCGTATGGGATATAATTTGTGTGTTTAAACGAGATTTACATTTTTATAGCAATTTTTTTTGACTGATGACGGTTTATCAGTTATGCAGAAGTTATTTCGAATGAGGAAGAATTCAGAAGCTAGTCCTAAAAACTTGAAAATATGAAGTTTTATTTGTCATGTATATACCAGATCATCAGATTTATTTGGCCAGTTGCCAGTGCATGACGTCATTGCTATTCAACAAACCACTTGTCTCAAAGGGGAGGTGCGGAATTGTTCCAAATGTAAATATCGGAAAGGTATGATACAAGTCCGATTTTAGTAAGTTGACCTCGAAACTGTTGATCCACCCCTTCTAGTTATTGTATGTAAGTCCTCCCCAAGAGGTATGTGTGATAAACCAGTATTGAAAGTATAAATCATATAGAACCTGAAAAAATAATTAATCTATAGTATTTAAATAAATTAAAATTATAATTTAATCTATATTTAGATACAATCCTTCCTAATCAGAATTCTAAAATTCTCCCTAAAATAGGTATTACTTTTATAATAAATTTTAAGCAAATAAAATGAGATAAAATTTATTCAATTTCATAAACTACCCCCCCCCACAACTGCAAATACTATTAGTTCACATTTATTAAAAATATTAAGCCAAAAAAGTAACAAACTTTGAACTATATATCAACCTCCACTTCTAAAACACAAAGGAGTCATACAATTATATACAATACATATATTAACATTGTAATAAACGAAATTTCGACTCCCCTTAACATACCTATATTAAAGACATAGTGTGTACAGGTTTATTCGGCATATGCCACCAGTCGATTGACTATTGACAGGGTATTACTCACACTATTGTTTATTTAACTCAATTGTATTGTACATTGTATTATTACATTGACAGCGCTGCCACCGGGCCACGCCCTAAGCTGTGAAATAAAGTATCTCTCTTATCTATAAAAGCTTTTTCGCTAAAATAAAGCCTATTTAGGTAAAAATGTGGTAAAATTTGAGCCCTTTGTGTCAATTAGTTTCTGAGATAATGGGGCATTTGTATAGACAATTTTACTTCTTCAGAAATTGCTTTAAAACATAACATTAAAAAAATCTGATGTGTTACACTCACATGACTTTCTCTAGCTGTTCTACAAAACTTCATACATAAAGATTCTTCTTCTTTCTGCACCTTGCTAATCGTGGTACTCATTAGCACAATGTTCTTATTATTTAGTTCCGTATAAGTAGGAAGAAAATGAGGTAATACACTAGACTAAACCAATAGTCAAATGTTTTAAAAGCTGTCGTTATGCGATTGTCATTACAAATCGCTTCTTTTCTTGGCCAGGAGTAAGAACAAAAGAAAAACGGACACTCCCGTCTGAGAAAAGTATAAGTACTTCACAACTGAAACCAATAACAATGAATACCTCGAAAATGGCAAGCTCCACGAGGAAAATGTATATGACATAACTTGTGTATTTTAAGACCTAAAGTTTTGTATAGTAAGTTTTTGTCTATCTCTTACGGTTTACTAGTTGTGCCAAATTAAGCAAAATTCATCCAGAATAAACAGGTATTCAGAAGCTATTCCCAGAAAATTCAAGATATACATTTTATTTGTTAGGTAAATATCTTTAATATATGATATTTTAATGAAAATCGTAAGAGCCAATTTTAAAAAAATCAATATTTTCCATGTAAAGGTTAGTTTGGGGTGGGAGGATTTTTCACAAAATCTTCGTGTCGCATCCCTGGAAGATACTAAACTTAAATACCAAATTTGGTATTTTAGCTACTTTTCGTTTTTGAGTTATCGTGTTCAAAGACACATGGACACACGGTCCTTTTTCTGAAAATGTTTTTCTTTTTGATACAGGGGGTCCTAAAACATGTATTTCCGGTGAAATCTCGGTATCGAATTTTTGGGTGGAATACAATACTTCTCTATCCCTATGTACATTGTACATATGGGGCTAGAGAAAGTAAAAATATGAACTCTCTCTCTATACACAACTTTGCAGTACCTCTAAACCCTTACATGAAGGAAATCTGAATGGATGCCATACTGCGAAAAGCTAAAGTAAACGTTTCTGATCAAAACAGATCTCTTCTCTAACACTAATATTTACAAACTTATTGATGCCTTACCAAGTGAGTGTGCCACAATGTTCTAAAAAGTTACCAAGCAGGATTATTTTCAACAATATATTTAAAATATTTACAATTAATGTAAAGCTGTTAAAGTTATATCGAAATGAGCGGGAGATTCGGAATATTGATATGCAATTAAAACATGAAAATCCATTTCGACTTCCCTTAAATAAAATCATTAGACGGTTTTGAGAAAATAAAAATTTTCAAAAAGTTGTCCATGTAAAGGATAGATTGGGGTGGGGGAATTTTCTTAAAAATCTTCCTGTCTCATTCTTTGAAGATCTTGAACTTAAACATGAAGTTTGTTATTATTGAGTTGTCATGCTCAAAACACACGGATACACACAAGGACATTTTTCCAAAACTACTTTCTTTAATTTCCGGGGACCTGAAATGAAGTGTTTGCGTTGAAATTTTAACATCAAATTTCCGGATGAAATTAAATAGCTTCTCTATTCACTATATGCGGAGTACGCTAGATGAAGAAAAGATGAAATGTTCACATTTGTTTCCAAATTCACAGATGCTTTGCCTTAAGCATTCCTATTGTACTTCTCGTGAACTTTCGATTACTTTTGTTATGAAAAGAAGTGATGCGAGATATAAAGTAAACGTTCCTTGAAGGGAATAGAAAACTCAGCTAGATGCCATGCGGTGTGTCGTGTTTTGTTTTGTTTTAACGAAGCTACTCAACATTTCATCCGGTTGATAAAATAGCGTTGAGTCTTTATTAACTCGGTTTCTGCTTTTATATTTCAGGAATCCCTTCGAACCGTGTTGTGTTTTGCGCACCATTGAAATCCTAAGGGTTAATATTTTGCGTTTACCCATAACAGTTGAATGCAACTCTTTTGTTCGCTGGAACAAAAACTGAGGTTATGTTACGAGGTAGCTAGGAAACACAATGCATTCCTGCTCGATGAATAAACTTTAACCGTGCGTCGTACAATATTATAGATTCACAGATTACATGTAAAAGACTAAAACAATTTAATGAGTACATGCACATGACTCTCTCTACACTTAGAGAATAAAACTTTAATTTCTATGACATTATGCGTACTTAAATCTGAAAGGGAATATCAGTTAATTGTTTCTCCTACATCAGCCGAGTGTACGACAGGAGTTGGAATGGAAGAATCTAATGTGTTCCATTCACATCTACATCTCTGCAATATTATTATTGTTAAAGAGCTTATTCTTCTATTTACTTAATGCTAATCGACAAAACATTAGAAGAAAGGGTCTTATTACTTGCTGCCTTATAATTAGAAGGGAAATAAAGGAGTGCCATAGGCTAAATCAATAGTTAAATATTTTAGAAGATGGATGCTCTGTGATTGAATTACCTTTGTAGGTACTAGTTAACAAATTCCCGTATGAGAAAAAAGCTGAAACTAATAACAAGGAATATATCAAAAACGGTCAACCTCACAAAAAAAGGTATATAACATACATTGTGTGTTTTAACAAGTTCTACATTTTTTGTCTGGTAACTTTTGTCTATCTGTTACGGTTTACCAGTTATGCAAAATTCCTTAAAATTCATTCAGTATAAAGATGTTTCCAGAGGCTATTCCCAGAAAATTGAACATATAGATTTTATTTTTCATGTAAATATGTTAAATATAAGTGATTTTAATAACATTGTTAGACATTTTTGAGAAAATCAGAATTTTCGATTTTTTTTTTATTTATGGACGCTCTTTAACGGCTGTGGTTTTCAGTGTCCCATTCTATACTGGGCGTGAAAGACCACTTAATTTTACTCAGATACCTCTCTTATCAAATTTGAGGTTCTTTTACGTACCGTAAATCTACGACACGGGACCAACGGCTTTACTTCCCTACCGAAGTAAGCCATACTATGGCTTTTTACGCCCGAAAAAATCCATCGTCCTCCGCCGGGTATATTTTCCATGTAAAGGGTAGTTTGGGGTGGGGGATTTTCTTGAAAATCTTCGTGTCACATGCTTGAAAGATACCAAAATTAAATATAAAGTTGCGTGTTTGCCAAAAATACGTTTTTTGTCATACATTTCCGGTTTAATCTCGGTATCGAATTTTTGGTTGCATTACAATACCCTCTCTATACACTATGTAGAGAAAGTAAAAATGTAATACCATAGACGTCGAACCACGGATTTTCCAATTGCTTTAACCAATAAATATTACGGCAACAAGTCGACACGACACAAATGAGCGACCTAATAGTTGGTTAAACTAAAGCCCTGACCTTACTACTTACGATATTGTAAATCGCGATTGTAGTATGTCATCTCAAAATAATTGCAGAGCTCCTTGTGGTTTTCGAAAAATTCTCTAATCATTTGGGGAATTTAGTGTCTTGTCAACATAATGCCATAATAACTCAGTGGTTAAAGCAATTGGATAAAACCAGAGATTCCATATTCAAATCAAATAACACTGAATTTTTTCATTTTCGCTCTCTATATTTCCAAATGGAAGAGAATGTAGTAAATTGTGACACAGATTTTGTAATTTGATGTCACATTCATATGACTTTCTCTTCCTATTCTTCACGAAATTCCTATGCTTCCCTTTATTCACGAAATTGTCTTATTAAGTACAACTCGAGCTACAATTTTTCTCTATCTTCTGTTTATCTTTATTAGCATGAAATGGAGAGGAAGATTACACTTTGTAGGAATAATCTGTTGCAGAATAGTTAGAGTAAGTCATGTAAACTGAACGCATCAGATTTTTAGAGGGTGATTTGGTGAGAGAGTCACAGAAGAAATGAAAGCTCAGCTCCATACGTGGAGCAGATCGTCAGCAGTTTCATGTGAACTACTGGGGACAATAGCGCACAAAAAACTTCCTAGCTTAGGTTTTACAGATAAAACGAAATTGCTATATTTTCACAAGTTTCTCTGGAAAAAGTATTTATATCATGATTGACTGTATCATTTTTAAACATTAATCCTCATTTTTACCGAGTTTGGAACCTCAGTGGTGATTTATATTGCAATGTATTAACTCGCATGGAAAGATACATTAGAAAATATCTCTTTCTGAGGTTTAGTTTCATTTCCAGCCTGACCGTCATTACGTTATCCCCTTAGCTACGGTTTTTGCTGCATGTATGGCCATAAATTCCCGTGCTGCACCATCTGATTAAATCAACTCATTCGTGTAATTGCCCTGCTTCTAGCTTAGTTTACATTAGTGCAGTTATAAAAAATTCACGCAATGATTTACACAAGTGGTGCTAAATGGAGCTCATGTTTACTTTCTCTCCTGCATACAGCAGGTTGTGGAAGAACTGTATTCCAAACCGAGATTTCACCGGAAATCCGCGTTTGATACACTATGAATCCAAAAAAGGCATTTTAGAAAAGATATTTGTGTATGTGTGATTCTTTGGGAGATAAAATTAACCCAACCTACACTCAAGAAGAGAACATGATATAGAATCAAAAAAGATACGAGGGGTGTTCAACGAGTCCTTAGAAAAAGATAGAAATACAAATTATTTTGGTATTTTTTTTTTATTTTTCAACATAATCTCCTTTTAGCTCGATACACTTTTCCCAGCGTTTCTACAACTGCTATAAGTCTCCTAAAAGTATGATTTTGGAAGGTCCTCCAAATAGGCCTCTATTTGGGAGATGGTCTCTTCGTTGGGCATGAATCGTTTTCCGCCGAGCCACTGGGGGACAAAAAAAATGGAGAACGCGGTGGATGTAATTCTAACCTTAATTCTGCAATTTTCGCCATCGAAACTGCATAGATGTGCACCCTTGTAACTTCTGATGGAAGAGAATCCTTTTCTTTGCCAGATGAGGGTGTTTTTTTATTTTTCCGTTCAACCGGTGCAGTAATCGTGCATAATGCTATCCATTTATCCTTCTTCCTTTCTGCAAGTAATCAATGTAGAGGATTCCGCGTACATATAAAAAACCAAGGCCATCACCTTGTCTGCAGATTTCACTACCTTTGCCTTCTTCGGTAGGTGTAGAGAAAGTAATAATCAGTTTTGTAATATCTATCACAATGTACAAATCGATGTAGAAATTTGTGTGTAGTCACGATATGACTTTAAAGTTCACGCTTAAATAAATAAACGATTTTTCCGTACTAGCCGAGTGTGGGATATGAGTTAGAAAGGTAGAGCCAGACTGAAAAACGCATGCCATAGCAAGAATTTAAACCACGGATCTCCTTATCTCGTCAAGTTGCTCTAACCACTGAGATACCATAGCAATATATCAATACGCCATTAAATCTCCCATCTGACTGGAGATTTTTCTGGTGAACTACAAAGAAATATTATTTTGAGATTACATACACAATGGTGACAGTCTGACTTTATCTTGCCTATTATTGTTATTGTTATTGTTATTATTATTGTTGTTATTGCTTCTCTATCCCTATGTACATTGTACATATTGGGCTAGAGAAAGTAAAAAAGCATTTTTAGAAAAATGTCCGTGTGTGTGTGTGTGTGTGTGTGTGTGTGTATGTGAGTGTAAATGTGTGTCTGTGGGCAGCATAGCTCAAAAACGAAAAGACCGTGAAATACAAAACTTGGTATTTAAGTTCAGTATCTTCCAAGGATGCGACACGGCGATTTTCAAGAAAATCACCCCCACCCCAACTACCCTTCGCATGGAAAAATTTTCGAAAATTTTGATTTTCAAAAAATGGCCCTAACGATTTTGATTAAAATATCATATGTTAAAGATATATACTTGATAAATAATATGTATAGCTTGAATTTTCTGGGAATAGCTTCTGAAGACTACTTTATTCTGGATGAATTTTAAGGAATTTTGTGTAACTGATAAACCGTAAGAGATAGACAAAAACTTACCACACAAAAAATGTAGAGCACATTAAAACACACAATTTATGTTATATACTTTTTTCGTGGAGTTGATCGTTTTTTTTTTTTAGATATTCCTTTTCTTTTTTGTTTCAGCATTAAAAAACTTATACTTTTCTAATTCAGAAATTTGTTAACTCCTGTCCATACAAACAGAGGAACTTCAGTCACATAGCAAACATCTTTTGCTATCATTTTAACCTATGTTACTCCCTTATTTCGCTTCTGGTTACAGGGAAGCAAGTAATAAGACTATTTCTGATAATTTTTTCTCACTTAGCATGAAGTAAATACAAGCATAAACTTTTTAACAAAAATTTGTTGCAGAGATAGAGAAAGTCATGTGAATGGAACACATCAGATTTTTTAAAATAGTGTCTATAATATCAGACAAAAGTTTAAAAAATAGATAAGTAAATTGTCTTAGAAGTAATTTAGAAAGCTATGGATTAGGAGAGATACAGAGAAGAGGAGAAAACACTGTGAATAATTTCTGGAAAATGCCAAGAAACAATTTGAGGATATAGAAATACAAAGGATATTTATTGAAGTAGCCGGAAAGAATTCTTTTGTTTCTGTATACCGACGAATAGTTCAACGGGAAGGGAACAACTACATGGATATCACAAACAAGGAGGTGCAAGAAGACATTTAATGGAGAAAACAGAAGTATAGAGATTAAAATGTCTAAGCAAGGGTATTCCACAAACTCATTGGGCTATATTTTTGGAAATGGTTATGGAAAATTACTGAAATTTGGAGGAAGGAATACATAAATATGAAAATATTTAGTTAAGGAGAAATATGGCTATATCATCATGTTTTCTTAAGATTGCAAAAATGTAGGACAATAATTTAATAAATTCATAAACACGTGGACAATAAAGAGTAAAAAGAAAAACTCTCACAAACGAAACAACAAACTAGAATTAAGAATTGTTATAAAACATGAGTAATACTGGTAAACAGCCAGTCATATTCACTAGTACATAGCTTAATATCAATAAATAATATGTGCTTTATAGCGTATTA
The DNA here is from genome assembly GCA_030762935.1 of Hymenopus coronatus. Classification (NCBI taxonomy): domain Eukaryota; kingdom Metazoa; phylum Arthropoda; class Insecta; order Mantodea; family Hymenopodidae; genus Hymenopus; species Hymenopus coronatus. The sequence continues at coordinate 97,743,765 of CM060898.1, read as the reverse complement.
GTAATAAAAGAGTATAATAGCGTTTTGTCCTGTGATCAACCATTTTCCACAAAGATTCTTCCAAATTGGAAGGAGTATTATATGAGAATGTATGAAGATATTTTGTTACTTGTAAGTTGAGTAAAGTAACCTATTTCTGAGATAGTTTCAGTACTATGTGCCATCATAAAACTTTTGAAACAATTCATGATTTTCCGAACAGTTTTTCAGAGGTAATGTTGAAGACATAGACGATATTACTATTTAAGGTAGGTCAGTGTGAGAACTGGCTTTCGGAGAAAACAAAACAGCTTACAGTATTTTTCAGAACATGATGACCGAGCCACACTATTCTTCCTAAGTTTGGGATTAGAGCGTGTGCGGTTGGGAACTAACCTCGCTGTTGCCAAGTCTTCCACTTACTGATCTCTTAACTCGGGCGCAATTATTGTCTAGCAAGCAGTGTTTCCAGGAAGATTTTACTACGTTGCCTCTCGCCTCTAATACAGGATCGTCTTTTGTTTGCTAATGGTTATTGCCCAAGGTAGGAGGGAGCGTTTCCGTTTGAGATCCATTTTGAGGGGTGGGGGAGAAAGCTATACATGAACTGGGATGGTTGGGAGACTAGAGGTTTTGTTTCCACGCCACCCTTAATCGAAACAGAGAAGCAAAAATTGCGCTGACCTACTTCCGGATTTGAAAGTGATAAGAATAAGCCCCCGCTATTAGCTGCCTATCCGCTGCCGCTGTAATTTTACTAGCGAGCGCACTTTATGTCAAAAAAAAAAAAAAAACTTAAAATATTTCCACAGAAAAGGTCCTCAAACTTGGTAACCGACTTTTGCTATCCATAGCTTGTATCCTCTTCATCTATCACATGCCGTCTACTTCGTAACTTTAAATTAATGTAATCACATTCCTTCGATCCGCAGTATATTGTCACAACCATGATGGCTAGCGCTTAGGGGTAGAAGCAACTCAAAACTTGGCAAAATCAGTTTCATCCCTCGTTAATTTTAAGCAGTCTTGAGTTTACAATCTTAAGGGGAGAAACCCTAGAGTACTTAATGAGCCTTACCTTGAAGCATTGTCGTGTATCGAGGAGGGGTCGTGGACCACATCGTTCGGACTTGGCGGATCCCTTGTTATGCAATTGAAACTCGGTTTTCTTTGCATAGTTAGGAGTAAAACAAAATAATATGAAAGGGATGACAACCCGTCATTTGATAAACGTAAAAGTATCTTAAAATTGGAACAAATAACAAGGAATATCTCAGATTGTCAGCTCATAAAAAAGTATAGACATAAATTGTGTTTTCACGACTTATAAATTTCTGTGTAGTAACTTTTTGGCTATCTAAAAGTTCTTCAGAATGAAGAGGACTTCCCAAAAAATTCACAATTTAAATTTGCAATTTAAATATATTTAATATAAGGAACTTTAATAAACATTGTTGGAGCCATCTTTAGAACATCTAACATTTCGAAAAGTGTTCCATGTAAAGAGGGTTTCCCTGAAAATCTTTGTCATTTTTTTATTTATATTTTTGTGTCGCACCCTTAGAAGTTGCTGAATCTAAATATCAGTTTGGTGTATAACCAATTTTTCGTTTTTAAGTTATGTTCATAGACACGGACAGCAAACGTAATTTTTTCTAAAAGTATTTTTGTTTACACAGGAAATTCTAAAACGTGTATTTTGAGTAACATTTCGAACATTTTGGTGCAATGCAGTTTCTCTACCTATGTCTGTACAAAGTAGGGAAAGTAAAACCGTATTGCACGAACCGTATAATGACGTTCCGTTTAGAGCAACTTGTTGTACACATATAACCAAATTGTGGACTCTATACACATGTACACACCTATGTATAAAATATACACCAAACCGACCGATCATCCATCCAACTTGCACGTCAAACCAGGTAGAGTGTGATGAAGTTTTACTTTCTCTAACACGTATGTACAGCGCCTCTCTGTATATGTGTGCGTGTGTGTGTGTGTGTGGGTAGCATAGTTCAAAAACAAAAAGTCGATTACATACCAAACTTGTTATAAAGCACGTGCTTCTATAAACTTCATGTTAATCGAGAACAAAATAGCAGAAATAGTCTTATTACTTGCTTCTTTGTAAGCAGAAGCGAAATAAGGGAGTATCATAGGTTAGAGGGATAGTAAAAAGCGTTTGCTATGTGACTGAAGTTCCTTTGTATGGTTAGGAGTTGACCAATTCCTGTATTAGAAAAGATAAATTTTGAACAAAATAGCAGAAATAGCCTTATTACTTGCTTCTTTGTAAGCAGAAGCAAAATAAGGGAGTTTCATAGGTTAGAGTGATAGTCAAAGCTGGTTGCTATGTGGCTGAAGTTCTTTTGTATGGTTAGGAGTTGACACATTCCTGTATTAGAAAAGGTAAGTTTTTCAAAGCTGAAACCAAAAACAAGGGATATCTCAAAAAGGATCCACTCCACGAAAAAATGTACATGGAGATAAATTGTGTGTTTTAATGTGCTCTACATTTTTTGTACGGTAAGCTTTTGTCCATCTCTTTCGGTTTAGCAGTTATGCAAAATCCCGTAAAATTCATCCAGAATAAAGTAGTCTTCAGAGGCTATTCCCAAAAATTCAAGATATAAATTTATTTGTCAGGTAAATATCTTTAATATGCGGTAATTTAAACAAAATCGTTAGAGCCATTTTTGAGAAAATCAAAATTCTCAAAAAAAAAAAAAAAAAAAAAGAAAAAACAAAGGCAGTTTGGTTGTGGGGAGATTTTCTTGAAAACATTCGTGTCGCATCCTTGGAAGATACCAAACTTAAATACCAAACTTAACGGTCTTTTCGTTTTTGAGCTATGCTGTCCACAAATACACACACGCACACATATGCACATACACATGGACTTTTTTCCAAAAATGTTTTTTTCGAATTCAGGGGGACCTGAAACATGTATTTCCAGTGAAATTTCGGTGTCAAATTTTTGGGTGGAATACAATACCTTCTCTATACACTATGTACAGAGTACAAGCAGAGTAAGTAAAAATGTTGACTTTCTCAAAATGGCTCTAACGATTGTTTATAAAAATGCAATAATAAGTTAAGATATTTTCATGATGAAATGCATTATCTCAACTTTCTGGGAATACCCTCTGAACACCCCTTCATTCTGGACGCCTTTTTTAACTTTTGTACAACTAGCAAACCCTAAAAGATGCAGAAACTCATTACACAAAAATATAATTCTCGTTAAAATACACAATTTGCATACACATTTTTTAATCACTTCCGGTGTTATTGGTTTCAATTTTAAAATCGTTTCTTTTCATCTTTCTTTTGTCTGCTCCTGGCAAGCAAAGAGAACGGAACTTCAATTGTTTCACATAGCCTCCGGCTTTATTCCCTTACTCCCCTTCCTTACAAACAAGCAAGTATTAATTCCGGTAATGTTTATCACGATTAGCATTCTGTAGGCAAAAGATTATTTTTTTGTAAGAAAGGTTTGTTTCCGGAAGAGCTAGAATAAGTCATCTGAATGAAACATATTAGATTTTTTTTTGGGAGTAAAAATCCTTAGCATGGATTTATTCGGAAGCGAAGTAAAACTGGTGGTTCCGAGTAAATTTTCGGCATTTAAAGAAGCGGTGTTCCATAGCCAATATAGAATGTGACGTGTAAATCACATCAGTTATAGAACATCCAAATGTAAATAAATAAACCCTGCAAGTCAACAGTACAGTGGTTTCGGTGCACAATTTGTGGTAGGTATTCTTTAGTCGAGTCTTCTTTTGAGGTAGTGTAATGGGCAAAGGTAGGAAATGGTTACAAAATGGGTCACCCAGTGACGTCTATCTCCCTCTTCCACTGGCTCAAAAGATTCTGATCAAAGTATATGCTGAACCAGTTCACCTGAACGAGAATAGGGTGCTTATAAACAGATCGGCATATATTAGCCTTGACTGTTTTTCCTAGCTCATGAGAAAATGAAATGCTTACCTGTATGTTACGTTCACTATTTTCATACAGGTTGGACAAACTATTCTTGTATAACTTTATTGGTTACTTCATGTTGTTGAGATAAACTGCAGAATTAGCAGCATTATACATTTTATAGTAGGCAGAGAGGGAATAGTGTAAGCCGAAGCGATAGTCTAATTTTTACTTTCTCTATACGTACTTTGTACATAAGAGTATAGAGAAGGTATTGCACACTATCCAAAAATTCGATACCGAGATTTCACCGGAAATGTATGTTTTAGGGTTCCCTGTATCCAAGAAAAGCATGTTCAGAAAAAGGTCCGTGTGTGTGTGTGTGTGTGTGTGTGTGTGTGTGGCCGTGTGACTGCGAACACGATAACTCAAAAACGTAAAGTCTGTAAAATACCAAACTAGGTATTTAAGTTTTGTATCTTCCAGGGATGCGACATGAAGTTGCTGAGAAAAATCCCCCCATCCCAATCTGCGCTTTACATGGTACTTTTTTTTTTATTAAAAAATTTGTACTTTCTCAAAAATGGCTTTAATGATTTTGATTAAATTATCATATATTAAAGATATTTACCAAGATATTAAAGATATATCTTGAATTTTCTGGGAATAGACTCTGAAGACTATTTTATTCTGAATCAAATTTACGGAATTTTGTATAACGGCTAAACCGTAAAGAGATGGACAAACACTTACCACACAAAAAAAGGTATAGCACATTAAAACTCACAATTTATGTTGTATTCATTCTTTCGTGGAATTGGTCGTTTTTTGAGATATTCCTTGTTTTTGGTTTCAGCTTAAAAAACTTACTTATCTCCTGCAAGAATTTGTCAACTCCTGTCCACAGAAACCAGTTTTTTACTATCGCTTTAACCTATGGTACTTCCTTACTTCGCTTCTACTTACAAGGAAGCAAGTAATAAGACTATTTCTGCTAATAGTATAATATAATAGTATGAAGCAAATAGAAGCATAAGCTTTTTAACAATAATTTGTTGCAAAGATGTAGAGAAAGTCATGTGAATGGAACCCATCAGATTTTTAATATGAGGGTCGTACTTTTCATATCATCGCGAGAAACAGTTGAATGGCGACGGGACTTAAAAAATGAACAAATATTGAGGAATTTAAACTAATAGTAAAATCTCTCAGAAATTGCCACAATTAGTTATTTGAAATAAATTGTCTATTTTGAGAGGTATAACTTTTTTATAAGGGCCATCTGCTAACTTCACTAAATGAAGCATAGAGCAACACATATTTTTTAATTTTGTTATTTTTCATCATAGTCTATGTTGACATAATAGACTTCTTTTGGCCCTGCTTCATGGCTTTTATCCTGCCGAGAAGCTAGATTCTTTCAGGACTGCAAACTACTTCTGAATATTTAATTTCATCATTGGCCGAAAGTTTTTTCCACGGAGAACGTTGTCAGTGTCGGGAAGAAGATGCAGCTAAGTAAGGGAGTATGGTGCATGCGGCAACAAATCACACCAACATATTTTACATTTTTGGAGCGCGGACGGGTCGAGTACAATGGTTACTTTTTATTTTCTGAGCTTAATCAGCGTATCAGGAACACATCAACCGCTTCTGCGGTCTGCTGGCTAGCGTGCGAGTCTCCAAATCCAGAGATCTGAAGTCGATATGCGAATAAAGGGTGAACATTTTTCTCTAACCATATTATTTCCTATCCACCCTAGAGTCTGGAAGTATCAATGTGTGTGTTTGTATGTGAATTTAATGTTTAAGATAATTATTCTATTCGATATTTTGATTCTATTTTTTTGGTGTGTAGAGAAGCTTTTCTTCCGTCGTGTGTTATAGTGTTTTCTCTAGCATGGCTTCACCAATTAGCTTGATTTTGTGTTGTAGCAAATAAGCCTGCTCCGTGCAGCAGTGGGTATAGACGCAGGTCTTGTAACTCTTCCTTGAACAGTGTGTCGTGTGTGAATTTTATGTTTGGAACAGAAAGCAATCCAATATGCAAGTCAACATTCCTAAGTGTATGCTTGCCTAAGAAAATCTTTCTTGTTTTTAGAAAGTGGTGGAATAAGTGTTTAGTTTTCGGTAAAGTTCTACACTCAGAAAATCAATTTGAAGCGCTGTTACGTAGCCCATGCGAGTGACTACGACAGTTGCCAAGGAGAAGAAAGTTTCTTTCAAACTGTGTTCGATCCTAATTAATTACCAAGACACCTGCTTATATTCACTGCTACAACGTGAAAGTTTTTAGTTACAAATTACAGGTGATGCTGTTGGCGACTGTGGTGACATTAACCAAGCTAACCCCTTAATCTATAATAATTATCATTATGTTTTGCTATTATTTATGTTACGATCACCAATTACTACAAACCTAAGATATCCAAAATATAAATACTATTGCAGGAGGCATAATAGAGTTATGTTCATTTAATTAACAAACCTACAATAAGTGTATTGACCTATGAAACCTGAATTCCTTGTTTAAAATGTCATATTTTTAGCACCGCCACATCACTGAAAGAATTATCTGCTCTTGCTTTCCGCGCAGTTAATCGTGAAGTGTACAGAAGGCGATACTCAGGAGCATCAAATTTCTTCCATCCTATATTCAAAGATCAACCAGCTGATGATCCCTGGACTTGCATATCTTCGGAATTCTCTACCACTGCCGGCCAGTCCTTCAGAGGCCTTGGTGGACGATAATCAAGCGGTCGAAAAGAGTATTAAATTTTTGTCAACGGCATTTTTTTCAAATGAGAATTAATTATATTTATACAATTTTCATACCGCTCTACCTAGTTTTGAATTAATCTTTATATTTGGAATTTGTTATAATACATTTTATATACGAGTATAATCTCTGAGTTTTGTTGTGATTTATTATGGTTTTTTATCTTTATTCCCTGCTTTTGCCATGATTTATTTTACAAAGATCTAATAATGATTTCATAATTGAGTACCCTTAAACGTATATAATTATACTTATCAGCAGCAGCCGCTATCATCTTAGCTTTTAAGCGATTTTGATTAAAAAAAGTCAGTTTTTGAATTCTTTGTGTAAAAAAATTCACCATACTTTAAACTACATATTTGCAATTTTGATTCTCCTAGGACGGATGTAATACATCTTTTGGACACTATTTCAAAGCGTTGTACTCGTTAAATGATTCTTTATCAGGCTTTAAAGATATTTTTCTCTTGTTCAAGTTTTTCTCGTTATTTTCCCATATTTAAAAATCTATTTTCTTCTACATTAATGCTGCTACAGCTCTGAAAAATTCCCCTAACGTGCTTCAAAATGTGTTCAGTAAAATTATCCATTAGAATTTTGATGATATTAGTCATAGTATTTTAAAAAATAATTAACATAGTCATAACTCTACTTTTTCTCAGATGTTTTACTTTGTGGTATACTATATACATACAGTTTTGAAAAAGACCTACAAATATGGGCAAAAGCCACTCAAACATTTTGTTACAAAGGTATTCAAGGAATGAGGTTTTAAAGATGCTTGTGCATAAAATCAAAATTCTAGCTCCAATACATCTCTAATGGCTTCTAGCACAAGGAATGAGGTTTTAAAGATGCTTGTGCATAAAATCAAAATTCTAGCTCCAATACATCTCTAATGGCTTCTAGCACTTCGTTTAAGGTAACAAAAAGGAAGCAAAAGCAGAAATACCCCTTGCTTCATAAATCTTCAAGGAGAAAGTTTTAGTTTAAATTAGGTATATGATTTTGAAAATGCCTTATTCATCACTGAGCAGCAGAGTGGAGAGGAGAGTATCTCATCACTCAACGAGACAGCGTTAGGTGTGAACTGTAAAGTCTTTATCTTTGTTCAAAAGTTGTTTTTTGTTAATTTATTGGCATTTAGATATAATCCATACAGCCAAAGACAATAACAATAAACAATTGAGAATAAATTTACAAAGAGTACTTACATGTAGTTTTCAAACATATTTCAGTGCATTACACAGGACATTTACATTTAAATCTCAATATTTACATGGTTTAAAAATACTATCATGGTATATTAACATTTTGAGTCGCAAGTAATTGAGCAACATTGCATGGAAGATGAATGCATAAACTTACCATCTGATCCAAAATGTTGTATTGCATGCAAAGAATATGTGATCATAATCCTCTATCTGTCCGTCACAATCGCAGAAAGAAGTATCTTTAATATTAATCCTATTGAGATGTTTAGGGAAGCATCCATGATTGAATTTTAATCGGGCTATAGTTGTTATTTTCCTTGGGCTTTCGTACTGTCGTACCACTGTTTTTCTGGTACGTTAAAATGTATTGAAAAATAATGTTTGTGTTAAAATTGTGCTGAATTTTTCCACCAGTTGCTCTAAGATTCCTTAAGTTTATTTTTAACCAAGGGAATCAGATGACTTGCAAATGTATGTGGATACGATTGGCCAGATATTGTTGCATATTTTGCTAAATTGTCTACAATTATATTTCCAGGGTTTCAGATATTCATAGATTCGCTCTTAAAATAGTTATAGCCTTTCATTATTTAAACAGTGGAATTTCTGTAGAAAGGTGTCACTGGCACTATTATATTAATACGTTCTTACAGTAGCGTAGGGTTTTACTTCTGTTTTTCAATGCTACCTCACTTACCAGTGTGATTTGATTTCAGTTTCTCTCATTATAACTAGCCTTGCTTTACACGTAGCGGAAGAAAGAAACACGCGAAAAATATAGCCTCTTCTTCAGTATGCTTCACTCGCTGGAGTATCGAGCACAGGACTTCACTAATCTCTTAACTCTCTCTGTACACCACACTCGTATAGCAATACTTCATGTCACATCAACAACCATAGCGCGTTAATCAGCCTCGGCACTCCTCACCTACGCTTGTCATACTTAATGTGGATTCTGGCAATAATGATCTTGATTACTATGACGTAGATAAAAGAATAATCTTTTGTAAGGAAAGTTGATGGAACAGCTACATAAAGTCACGTGGGTGGAACACATTTTTATTTTTAGTTTGTATTTTAACGAGGCGTTAAAAGAAATCAGTAATATGATACTCAAATGATTTCGGACTCTATGGATTTTACATTATTTGATATTCATCTTCTCAGGATGAGACAAAACCCCGAAAAAACCTTATCCAGGCAATGCAACCCTAAATAAGATACGAACTGGCGACCTCTTAAATGTGAGCCTAGATATGCTGTTATAAAAGCGTACCATGGGGTAGGTTTGGGGGTTAGAACCCCCTTAAAGAAATTGTATAACGTAATAACAAAATCTAATTATATATAAATATATTTCAGCTCAGGATTAATTCATATTTATAATTTGATTTTGTATAAATGGTTTAAAAATGTATCCCTATACATAATCTGTATTTAATATTTTTTTGGCTATGGTAGGTACTGACAGTTACAAGAATTGTGTATAGAACATAATCTGGAAGTATCATGGTAACACTATCGGTTTCCAGAAACTTTCTCTTGGAACTCTCTCGCTTATTTATAAGCTGCCTCGACGAAATGTTGGCTGCAAACTGCTCATGAATCTGCCAGCGCATCTGCCATGAAGTTGAACTCTAGAAATTGATTATAGTAATTTACGTTACTTTTTAACTCAGGATAAGTTGGTTTTCTTGTCTCATTCTTACAGACAGGCTGGCACAAATGTCAAGTAAGCATTTTCAAGACTCTTAGAGTAAAATACGTCTATTAACCTATTTTGAGTGCAAATATTTATAATGATATCAGTAGTATACACAATTACAGCATAAATGCAGTAGTTGTATGGGTACATTTTTTAACTCTTAGTTTTCTATAAGAATAACATTCGTTTAAACGATTGCAGTGAAAAGATAATATTTAAACATAACATATTATGATAATTAAATTTATTTTCACCCTTTTCAAGTATGTTTAAAGATCATGTCTGTATAACACATTTAAATTCTTCTGGACCATAAGATACATTTTGAGTTAAGTATTTTAATAGTTTTCTGTTTGGTTTGTTCTTTATTTTGTTTGGTAATTTGTTGAATATTTCCGTTCCTACAATTTACATTGAACGATTATTTCATTTAGTGTTGTTCTCAAATAATCAAATTTATTTCTAAAACCATGAGGATACACATTACAATTCTTTTGATATCTTTTAAGTACAATCAGTTTTATACTTTCATTTATATGCATTGAGCATTTACGATTTTCAGGAATTTTATTTACAAAATATACGTCAGTTTTTACATTAATAATTAATCAATCAAGAAAATATTTGTGGAGCCATAACCTCCTGATATGCTCTAATAGGTTATCGAAAAGCATGTGTAGCGCCTCATCCTGCAGGAATTGCAAACTTCACACGTACGCTCACCGCCATATGAGTCGCGAGAACAGCCGAGGCTGGTAGAGCATACTGGTGGGCCAGTAGGTAATTCACTGACTGACTACCTCACGAGAACACTCGCTTGAGTTTCAGAATTTTCACGGAAGACTGGATAACAAGCATAAAGTATAACAGTCGCGAGGCTATAATGTAAGAGTATTATAACCCAAAAACTGTAATCTGTGACGTCACGAATTCGTAGTTTATGTAGCCCTCACCAGGCAGTGCTAAGAGGCAAAATCGGCAATATCGGGGTCATTCATAAATGCTCTATGCAAGCAAACCATGTCTTTGCGCGTTATTTTCTTTTCACCGCACCTGGTTTACGGCACAGATCCATTATTAGCGTTAGTTCTAACCCCAATCAACATATGAAATTCATAAATTCAAGTGATTTTAGAACATAGGTTAATGCATAATCGAACAGTGAGCGAAATTTTTCTTAAGTGTCTTCGGGTACCTTGAAAGAACAGTCTTATGCGCCTCATTTTTGCTACATTTGAAACCGCTATTGGGATAAATTACCCTTTAATTGCGTACTTCTGGTGTAATTCGATATAAACTTTAGGAAATCTGAGGCAGTATTTCATTTTAGTGAGTTACATTACCATACAGCTTGTTTTCAAACACCATTAAGTAGCCAAAGAAGAAAAAAAAAATCTGATGTGTTACATTCACATGACTTTCTCTAGCTGCTCTCAAACAAACCTCTTACCAAAGATTATTCTTTCTACACAATGCTAATCGACATAAACGTTAGCAGAATGTTCTTATTTCTTAGTCGCTTATAAGTAAAATGGAGCTAAAGGAATGCGCTACGCTAAAGTGATAGTCAAATGAATTAAAAGCTGTCGTTATGCGATTGTCATTGCAAATCATTTCTTTGCTTGGCCAGAAGTAAAACAAAAGAAAAACGGACACGTACTTACTGAGAAAAGTATAAGTACTTTACAATTGAAACTAATAACAAGGAATATCTCGAAAACGGTCAACTGCTTGAACAAAATGTAGATATAAGACATAAATCGATATTTTAACGAGATCTACATTTTTGTGCAGTAGGTTTTTGTCTATATCTTACGGTTTACTACTTATGCAAAATTAAACAAAATGCATCCAGAATAAACAGGTGCTCAGAAGATATTCCCAGAAAATTCAAGATATACATTTTATTTTCGATGGAAATAACTTTAATATGTGTGGTATTTTAATCAAAATCATTATAGCCATTTTTAAGAACAACAAAATTATCGAAAATTATTCATTGTAAAGGGTAGTTATGGGTGGCGGGTTTTCTTGAAAATCTTCGTGCCCCATCTTTGGAAGATACCAAACTTAAATACCGAGTTTGGTATTTAACGGTCTTTTCATTTTTGAGCTTTGCTGTCCACAGACACACACGGGCCTTTTCTAAAAATCCTTTTTGGGTTCGGGGGGAATCAAAACATGTATTCCCGGTGAAATCTTGGTATCGAATGTGTGTGTGATGATGTGTGTTTTTGTAAATAACGTAAATAAAAATGGCTATCACAATTTTGATTACATTTATGTGTTTAAGATATTTTCATGTCAAATTGAATGGATATCTTGAATTTTCTTAGATACATTTCATTTTGGGGAGTTAACTAATTCCGAGTTGTCCCTTGTAATTGATTTAAGTTCACAAATACTTATACTTTTCTCATATGGGAAATCGTGATATTTTTTCACCCTAGTCATGCAAGGAGAGCAGAATTTAAATTCCATCACATTTCGACCATCTCTTTAAAGTTGACTATCGCTTTAGTCTTAATATACTCTCCTATGCACTTCGCAACTTGAAATTGGTTACCGGTGTGCAGCGTTGCTCTTCCTCTTGCCTCGGCTGGTCTTTGGTTCAAATCTCGATTCCTACAGAAGGTTAGAGTGTTTTCTGGAAATGCGGGATCGGTAAAGAATGGGTTCGGGCCCTGGCAAGGATGTTAGCGGAGATATCAGTGGCGAAATGAAATACCACAGTACTCAGTTTTCTCTATTTATTTTATCGCTGAACCACTAAATTACACTCCACATAGCAAAATTTACACACGTCCTTGTTGTAGCTATGAACTGGTTGGTTCGACTCCCAAACATTTCATTTTGTCACCATCTTCGCGCAGGTTTAATATAAACAATATATAAAAAACTCCACTGAATTCATAAATATATAACAAGAATTTATACAAAAATAAATAAATAAATAAATCAGTCGCTACCGACCTAAATTCCTTAAGTGTATATGCGTCTTCCCTACCTAAAAATTAAAAAAAAGAGGTCAGACACAAGTTGAAAGGTAAATAGACTTTAGGTTAGAAAAATAAATAATAAAAACCCTTTACTACGCCCAAAAGAATACTCTTAACTGTTACGGATGTAACTTTGGCGATCACAGCAATAAAATGTTCTCACGCGTTCCTGTACCGGCTGGACATAACTTTGCCATCATTATCTTTCATAAAAGTGCGTACTGCACATTTTTTCATCTCCTTTTGTACACACTTAAAATTTATAGCATTTATACCTCAGATTTACGTGATTGGTGGCTTTTTCATGCTATTATTGCATCTGTCCCCGCTACACTTCATTTCCATCATCGACTCGTCTATTTAGTTTTGTTATTCTCCGTTACTTCGCGCGTGTGAAATAACGTGATTCTCTACTTCACCCTACAGTAACGGGACGTAATTTAACAAAAGATATTTTCACATTTTCGCCCTCACTGGAATACAAAGGACTGTCGGCAACCTGCGCAATTCTGAATGAGCTTGCTACTTTCTAGGCTTTGTTATAAATTCATTCCAGTCAACTCTTAACTACAACACTTTTCAATAACGAAATCCAGTTGCTACAAAAAAGATGAGCCAAATACTGAATCTGCAATAGTAAAAGGGAAGTGATTGCTATATTACTATAATAAGAGACCATTACTTGCTTTTCAGTCATCTGATGTTTATTCTTATAAGCTATAACTATTTTTTCAACTTATTTACATGCCATGACACATATTTAAATTAATGCTTAATCGCTGTTCTAATGTGCAGCGCTGTGTTTTGTCTCAAACTACAAGGAAATACATAATAAAAACATGTCTGTTAATGTTTGTATCGATTAGCATGAAGTAGATAGAGAAATAAACTTTTATAAAAATAGTTTTAGAATAGCTATAGAATATGTGACTGTAAAACAATATATTTGTGTCCATTAGGATTAATAGGTTCGTATGGTTGTTTTAGCTCGCTCGAATCCTTGTATTTAAGTATTCCTAATAATCCAATAATGGCGTGCGACACTAGGGAATTTCTGTATAACTGAAAGACCACATGAGAATCAGACTAAGCAATTACTTAACTGAATAAACATTCACATAATTAACATAGAGCAACATGTAATTCTCGCTATACAGCTTGCCAACCGAGACAGTAGTTTCGCAGTAGCCTGGAAACACTTATTCTAGAGGTTCTGTGTTTGATTCTAGGGCCGGCCACCTTGATCACACATTTTTAGCTTCTCTGCCACGTAAGTCGAGCCAGGTGACATAAGCATTTCGCCTGGAAATGGCATTTTGGAAGTTGTGGGATCGGTTCCCCACGGCCGACCTCTCAGACCACGAGTTTTTTTCGGGGTTTTACCAGAGCCCTAGGCAAATGCTGCAGAGGATTCTTCATTCCCCCGAACTTCCTGTCCCTTCATTTCATTTTTATTTCGTCCCAACCGGTCTCTTTAAGGACTGCTGCAGAGGCGCCAATTCGTGGTGGTGATTGCGCTCTGGAAACACAGCTCACGGCGGCGGGATGGCCATAGTGGTTGTCTGCGAACTCAGGTGGCCTATCCGGGTTTGAGCCACGGGCTCCTGACGCTCCCCGCGTCAAGATGAACTGCTTTTGAACCTTTAGGAACCCTCCACGACGACTTTCTCCCTTTCCGGATGTCGGCCGCTCTCTGAAATTCAACTCATCTCGACACTCCTCGACTACAGTGTGGAATACCCCTCCGAAACGTTCATACACACATAGAAAGCAGAGAAGATGTTGCACTCTACCCAAAAATTCGATACCGAGATTTCATTGGAAATATATGTTTTGAAGACATCTTAATACAAATTAATTTTTTGGGGAGTTGATCCGGGTGCACTACGTGTGTGTGTGTGTGTGTGTGTGTGTGTGTGTGTGTGTGTGTGTGTGTGTGTTTGTGTGAGCAGCAAAACTCAAAAACGAAAAGACCGTTAAACATCAACTTGGTATTTAAGTTCATCATTATCCAAGGAAATGTAGCTTCCCACAAGGGACCTTGATCTACCACCCGGCCGCTGCATCCCCCATGTCGGCCCGAAGGTGTCATGAATGGGGTGCAATGCTGCAGGATGAGACGTGATCAGCGCCTCGATGCCGGTTAATGTGGTCTTGTCGATCTGGAGAAGGCCGCTACTTCTCAATCAAGAAGCTCCTCAATTGCCTCCCCCCAGGGATCTCACGAGGCTGAGTGCACCCCGGACCAGGTCTCCCAGCGGCGGAAGATTCCCCATACCGGTATCAGGAATCAAACCCAGGTTTCCCGCTTGTCAAGCAGCCGCACCACCATCGTACTTAGGAGACTCCCACCAGAAACTAGCCCTTATTTACATGAAATATTATTCAAAACTTCAAATTTTCTCAAAAATGTTAGCAACGATTTTGGTTAAAATACTCTATGTTTAAGATATTTTCCTGTGAAATAACCTCTGAAGTCCTCTTCATACTGGACTACTTTTTTTACTTTCTCTATACTTAGTGTGTATATAGTGTATAGAGAAGGTATTGCACTCCACCAATTCGATACCGAGATTTCACCGCAAATATATGTTTTAGGAACCCCTGTACCCAATAAAAGTATTTTCAGAAAAAGTTCCGTGTTTGCGGGTGTGTGTGTCCGTGTGTCTGTGAACACGATAATTCAAAAACGAAAAGTCGGTAAAATACCAAACTTGGTATTAAAGTTTAGCACCTTCCAGCGATGCGACACGAAGATTTTGAGAAAAATCCCCCAACCCCAAACTACCCTTTACATGGAACTTCTTTTCGAAACTTTTGATTAAAATATCGTATACTAAAGATATTTACCTAACAAATAAAATGTATATGTTGGATTTTCTGTGAATAGCCTCTGAATACTACTTTATTTTGGGTAAATTTTACAGAATTTTGCATAACTGCTAAACCGTAAGATATGGACAAAAACTTATCACACAACAAATTTAGAGCACTTTAAAACACAAAATTTATGTTATATACATTTTTTTCATGGAGTTGACTGTTTTTGAGATATTCCTTGATTTTGTTTTCATCTATAAAAAACATACGAATACTTTTCTCATACAGGACTTTTGTCCATACAAACAAGGAACTTCAGTCACATAACAACCAGTTTTTGACTGTCACTTTAACCTATGATACTCCCTTATTTCGCTTCTACTTACAAGGAAGCAAGTAATAAGACCATTTCTGCTAATTTTTTCTCGATGAGCAGGAAGTAAATAAAAGCATAAACTTTTTAACAATAATTTATTGCAGAGTTGTAGAGAAAGTCATGTGAATGGAACACATCAGATTGTTACATTAGTGGTAAATTGTAAGAAGTAGACACAATCTCAGTACACAAAAATGGATATATCTCTAAATCACACCAAGTACATTTCTATTCTGAAACTGTTTCCGAGCTATTGCTTGTTATAGTTTCATTTTTCCATTACATATATTTCTCAAACTGATAGCTGTTATTCATATTTATTTTTATCTTAGCCAAGCAAACAAAATGAATGTTCAATACCAACATATAGCGACTGACTTTTAAGAGTTTACTATCACGTTTTCTTTGTACAAAATATTAAATTAATTATTATACATTAATTACGGGTAATATCGATCTAGATAATCATGAAATAGATAAATGGCGTGTTATTTATGGACGCTCTTTAACTGCTGTGGCTCTTAGCGACCCATTCTAAATTGGGTGTGAAAGACCGCTTAATTTTGCTCTGATGTTTCTTTATCAGGCCGTAAATCTACGACACGGGACACACGGCTTTACTTTCCCTCCGAAGGAAGCTATGCTAAGGATCTTTACACCCGAAAAAAATCCATCGTCCTCCGCCGAGTTTGAACCCGCGACCTTGGGTATATGAAGTTAGCATGGTAACCATTACACCACGGAGGGTGACATAAAGTAGATAAGAGAATAAGCTTTTGTAAAAAATAACTTGTTGCGGAATGGTTAAAGAATATCATCTGAATATAGCACATTAGATTTTTATCTAATTATATTGACCATTTTATCACATGTTGCTCTACCACCATTATAA
Source organism: Hymenopus coronatus (assembly GCA_030762935.1). Lineage (NCBI taxonomy): Eukaryota > Metazoa > Arthropoda > Insecta > Mantodea > Hymenopodidae > Hymenopus > Hymenopus coronatus. The sequence goes on along the minus strand of CM060898.1, from coordinate 97,727,074 downwards.
TTGGAGTTTAAATTTCAATGGTATTACAGGGTTATCAGATTAAGAGGCCACGATTTTAACAGTATTTGAGTCGCGGTCACACGCCGCTTCCCTCCCGACACCTTTTTCCGCGCGTAACGTCTTATGGGTCGAAACGAATAGGAACAATGGACGAGGTCAACTGAAACCATTATTACTAGGGTCGGCTGATAAGTCCCGGGCCTCACACAGATATGGCGCCACTAGACCAGTTAGACGGTAGCATTGTATCGTTTAACTCTAGACGAGCTTGTATCCTTAGTTACAGCTCAATAGCTTGTTTAGCATTCGAATGACAGCATTTTAAACAAGACAACTTTAGAGTTTTCACAAAAATGGAGGATTTAGAAAAACGAGCAGTTTATACTCAAAAACATGTAAGGTCTGTGGACCTTGCGATTGATGATCAGTGTATGTTTAAATAAATTCACTCATTCATTGATTTGCATACAAACACACTGACATTTTTCTAAACATATTTTTGGACTCAAGGGTCCTCTAAACATATATTTCTGGTGAAATATCGACATAAAATTGTGGATGGAATACAATACCTTCCCTACTTATTGTGAACTTCATAGTGCGTGTAGAGAAAGTAAAAATATGCATATGACATAAACTGTGTATTTTAACGAAATCTACTTTTTTGTGCAGCAAGATTTTGTCTATCTCTTGCCAGTTATGCAAGAATCATACAGAATGAATAGGATTTAAAGATTAAACTCAGAAAATTAAGATATTCATTGTATTTATCCTGTAAGTATGTTTATTATGCGGTATTTTAATCAAAAACAATAGGACCATTTTTAATAAGATCAAAATGTTCGCAAAAGTTCCCTTCTACTTAAAAGTGAGCTAGAAATAAGACTAATTCTGTTAATGTTTATCTTGATTAGCATGATGTATATAAAAGAATACTCTTTTGTATAAAAGGTTTGTTTGCCGAACAGCTAGAGGACATCATGTGAATGGAACACATTAGATGTTCCTCTTCTGCTTACAAGGAACCAAGTAATAAGGACAATTCTTCTAATGTTTATCTCGATTTGTATGATGTAGAAAGAACAATAATTTGTTATAGAGATGTAGAGAAAGTCATATGAATGGAACATATGACATTCTTTTTATATAAGTGACCCTAAAACATATATTTCAAGTTGAAAATGTTTGTGAAATGCAATGCCTTCACTACATATGTAGAAGAAGAAGAATACAAAAAACGAAGATTGCACCAAACAGTAAAGGTGACAAAGACAGCATGGGTGTGGCATTCTAGAGAACTGAGTTCTACGAACAAAGAGCTGACGATAACAAGTGGAAATATTGTTTATGAAGGTTTAGAAGGATGAAACCAATGAAAATTCTTCTTACTTGCTCATCTTTGTTGACACTTTTATTAAAGAATAAATAATGCATCATATCTCCAAGGAACAGTCGTTCTAGCTCATGCAGTTGTAATGTTAAAAACAGAAAGAAAAAGACAACAAGGTATTCATTAACGATGGCAAAACAAAAGCAAGAAAGAAGTAGAGTAAGGTCGGGTAATGTCGGATAGGCTGGTAATGTCGGATAGGCTGGTAATGTCGCAGACCTAGGTTACGGCTTGATGGGTGCTGGCATCTTACGACAAGCACTCGAAACATGTTCACTGAGCTGAAGGAAGTATTTAACGGTGGTCGCCATATTGAGTTGTGGTGTTTTGTGGAAGCTACATTGAGAAAACTGAATTCACAGAAAACAGAATTTTTAAAGGTAAGTTAACATGCTTTAATTACAACGGTGTTATAATAACAAAGTAATTTCGTCATGTTATATTCGAAAGTGCGTATTTTGCAATACCTTTTAATATACGTGAAGTACAAGAAAGTATTCAAATGTGAATGACCAAATGGAAAATGGAAGAATGCCATGAATGCCTGTCAGTTGGTATCCGACATTACCTACCACTGTGGAAGCACCTTTTTAATACTTGTAAATAACAGTGAACAACGAAATAGTTAACTTCTAAAAGCCAGTAATACAACTAATTAGAGCATAATTCATCATTTACCTGTACGAATTTTATAAAATTTGTTTATTTACATTTAAATAGATAAATAATACTTAAATGTTTATTAGAATTTGTTTATTGAACATTTAACCCATTTAAGCTATATTAGACTGCTTTTGTCTTTATAGATGACTGACCGAACTAGGAAACGTTTGAAATCGTGGGATCCCAACGACATGGTTACAGCAGTGAAAGTAGTTCGCAGGAAAGAAATGGGATACTTGGCAGCTTCCAAGAAGTTCATTGTTCCCCGTTCGACACTCTGTGATTATGCCTTCACTACATATGTAGAAGAAGAAGAAGAAGAAGAAGAAGAAGAAGAAGAAGAAGAATACAAAAAACGAATATTGCACCAAACAGCAAAGGTGACAAAGACAGAATGGGAACTGAACTCGCAATTGCCGTATGTTCGAAATTAGGCAAGAAACCGGTTTTCCCTTCTGAACTTGAAGAAAAATTAGTTGAGTACCTTTTGATTGTGGCGAAGTATTTTGGTTTCACCAGAAGTGACGTAACACGCCTAGCTTACAAGCTTGCTGTCCGGAATAATATTCCGAATAAGTTTTCTGTGCTTAAAGAAGCAGCTGGCAAGGACTGGTTTAAGAGTTTTATGAAAAGACATGCGTCCGCGCTATCTCTACGTCAGGCAACTGGAACCTCTGTTGCTAGAGTGAAAGGCTTCAATAAAGAAGAAGTAGGCAAATTTTTCGACATTTATGAGGAAGAAATGGCCAAACATAGCTTTCCACCGTCACGCATTTTTAATGTAGACGAAACTGGACTCTCTCTAGTAACTAAGAAATGTTTCCTGGCTGTTTTGTCGTGGTCTGCTGGTGTTAGGAGTACCAGACGTTTCGTCCACAACTACGGTGGACATCTTCAGTGGCGCGGTCGAAGTTTTCTAGGAGAAGGTTTCGCTGCGTCTGAAGCGTTGAGCCAGCCAGTGTGATTGGCAGGCTGAGGGCAGCCCGAGGTGTGTTAGACGTGTCCCTGTTCTCAGAGAGAACTTAACCACGTTCTGGCGGGATTGTGGGTTTTGTAGGATGGCGGGTGTGTATTGGGGTTGTGGAGTGACAGGAGGAGGCGAATATTGCTCCTCGACGGTTGCCTTGATGTTGCAACGGCCCTTGTGCACCGCTGGTGTGTTTTTATCAAAATGTTTCTTGAGATTAAATTTTGAATCCAAGCAACTCTTGAAGGATAATAAGGAGCTTAGCCGTAGCAGCTGTTGGTGGTGCTCCTTCGTTACCGGGGATGCCCGCAAGCCATGCGGGGAAGCCGGTATCGCCTGAAGCGGCGGTTTGTGGGATCGTAATCCCCAAGAGACCTAACGAGGGCGCTCCGATGGTTGACTGTCGGGATCGCTACTTTTATACTGGCAAGTGGGGGGCGGGGCTTGGGCTCTCCGGCGAACGTGGCTTCTGATTGGACCGCTTCGTTGCTTCTCGTTTGATGACGTTTCCTGCTTTCAATGACGGGATGCCAATTCCTATTGAGTTTTAGTGTCTCTTCTTTTTTATTAAAATTGTTCGGATGCTTGTAAATCTCTATAGCCTCCCGCTGTAGTCGTGCATGGTAGTGTGTTGTAGATGAGAGGATAGAGGTGTCTTGGAAATTTGTAATATGCTCGCCCTCTGCCTCAATAGCGTGCAGGGCGACCGCGGACTTTTCTGTGTGGCCTAGTCGACAGTTTGCTTTGTGTTCCTTGATTCTAGTAGTAACACTGCGTTGTGTGGTTCCGATGTATACCGAGCCGCAGGAACAGGGAATGCGGTACACACCGGCTGATGACAGCGGCTCCCGGGGATCTTTGGATGAGCGTAGTAAATTATTTAATTGCCTCGTGGGCTTGAAAACCGTTTTGACATTGTGACGTCGCAATATGTGCTCGATCCGGTCGGTGATATTATTGCCAGTATAAAAGTAGTGATCCCGACAGTCAACGCTTCAGACGCAGCGAAACCTTCTCCTAGAAAACTTCGACCGCGCCACTGAAGATGTCCACCGTAGTTGTGGACGAAACGTCTGGTACTCCTAACACCAGCAGACCACGGCAAAACAGCCCGGAAACATTTCTTAGTTACAATGACTCCGGCCGTGAAAGCCTACGTTCTCTCATGGACTCTCTATAGTTCAGAACAAACAGCCGAAGATAGTCGCCCTAAAAGACAAACGTCAAATAGGAAGTCTCACTGCAGCAGAAAGGGGATCTTTAATAACTGCAGTATTCTCCATGAGTGCTAGTGGAATGTTTGTTCCACCTTTGATAATTTTTCCGAGGAAGAATTTTAGCCATCTTCTGACGCGAGGAGCTCCTGTGGGATCGATCTTCAGATGCCAACAGTCTGGTTGAATAAATGCTGAAGCTTTCATGGAATGGTTCCAGCATTTTATTTCGAGTACGAAGCCAACAGAAACAGATCCTGTGATGCTTAATACTAGATGGGCACTTAAGCCACACTAGAAATCTTGAACTTATTGAAGAAGCAAGAAATCACCATGTCTCAATCATTTCCTTGCCCCCTCACAGCACTCACAAGCTGCAGCCTTTAGATAAGACCTTCATGGGGCCACTAAAGCACTATTATGGCGAAGAGATTAGACGGTGCCAGTTCCAAAACAGAAGAGGAGTAACTCACTATGAAGTTTGTGAACTTTTAGGGAATGCTTATCTTCAGGTACAATCAGGTAAAATAGCAGCTGGGGGTTTTCGGGCAACAGGTTTGTATCCTGTGAACAGAAAAGTATTTGATGATTCAGAGTTTCAGGAAGTCAAACATGAAGATGAATCAGAAACTAAGCCAGCTCAAATTTCACTCACGGACGACACTCCCCCTCCTTCCAGTCCACAACCAAGCACCAGTACCTTCTCATCCAGTACCCATTCAGCAGATACAATATTTCCTGAACAAATATCTCCCATTCCAACAGTGAAAGTTAAAAAATCAAACCGAAGCCGGCCTAAAAGTTCAGGACAACTTATAACGGGATCTTCCTACAAAAGGATATTTGAAAATTCTCAGAAAGGTAAAAATGTGAAGATACCCCCTTCAAAGGCCTCACAGAAGCAGCAGAAATGTCCCAAGACACAGGACATTTCCAGCAAAAATGGAAAAAAAGGAACGGACATCACTACACGACATGAAGCGTGCATGTATTGCAAAGGAAAGTTCTCCGACGATCGTCAGGGGGAAGAATGGATTCAGTGCATCACCTGTGAAGAATGGTGCCATGAGGAATGTTCAGGTGCCGAAAAGCAGACTTTTACTTGTGATTACTGTGCATAAACAGAGAAAATCAGTGCATACCTTTTGTTGTGTATTTTAGGTTTTTCATTTTCTAAGAGTTTTTAAAGATGACATTCCAGTTTATGTCAGTTTCAAAGTTCAAGGGTTTTTAAAACTAGGCTAAGAAGTTAGCCAAGTCTTAAAACCTCACTATGTTTAAGATTTTCAGTCAAAATGAGATTTAATATTGTTTGTGTATATTACAATAAAATTTGGCGGCTAAACTCGGATAGTGTCCGACATTACCCTCCTATAGCACGACATAAGCATTTTGCCCATTTTCCTTTAAATCTTCAATAGAAAATATGCCCTTCATGTTAAGACCTTGTATGCTTCACAGGATTAAACGCACTGCATAGGCAATACATTGTGGTAAAATATGCCCTTAGTATAGGTTCTTACACACTACAATTCTCAAAAATGAAAATGGTATCCGACATTACGCGCCCTTACTCTATTTCAAATAGTATTTTCAACAGTGAAGGGAACACGCACTGCTGCGATTAAATGAAATACAGGAGGACTTAAAAAGCAATAAGAGAGTACTGTGGCTTTATGCATTCGTGATTAAAAGAGCAGTAAATGCTTGAAGCCGGCTGGATGTCAAAGGAGATTCAAGTCCTGATTGCTAATACCTTCATAATTAGATAACATACCGTTCAAAGGTATTCGGCAGATGACGCTAATCAAGAAAGTGCTTCTACGAAGGAAAGGAAATTGCAGCTGCGGTGTTAATCCGCATAAGTAAGAAGTTTTCTAGGAAAAGGAGAGGATTGGATTGCCTAACGGACCGGGGTCCCCAGACGCTGGGGCAGAGCACAACACGTATGCTCTATAGGCCTTGGTGTTAGGAATGAGAAGAGAGACGTGAAAGAAACAAGATCCGTATTACGATGTGGAGCAAGCATAAAGAGGGTCCCTAACAGTCCCAGATTGAAAGCTTCCGAGGCGAATCCACAAGTTCCGAGCCTCCGGAGGCCCCATGTAAGGAACTGCTAAACGACCCCTCCGATCCCTCTGTTACACAAGGTGGAGAATTCAAACCCGGCAGAGTGCGATGGATTTATTATTATAAAATTCCTTAGAATGACTTCCTTCGGAAGGGATGTAAAGTCGGTGGTCCCGAGACGTATATTTGCGGCACGTAAAAGAACCTGAGGCCTGATAAAGAGGCGTTCTTTCACGCTCAATATAGAACGGGACACTTTAGAACCAGAGCAGTTAAAGAACGTCCATAAATAATAATTCAAAACGGTTCTAGTTATAGACCTTCAGTAAGCAAGCAACCGGCCAGCCGCAATCAGCCGACCACTGTCGTCTGACCCTTCAGCGTAGAGGCAGATGGTAAGGAAGTGACAGGAACAGGAAATGATGGACAGGAAAATGGTATATGTAATGAACCTTCAGTGTTCAGTTACCAGACGCAGCACACAATGAATAACATCATTATAAGTAAAAATATAATAGGAATGAAATGAGTCCTACAAGACTGCCTCCGAGGTCTAGTGATTAGCCAGCTGGCTTCTCACCTGGGGGTCCCAGGTTCGATTCCCGTCGGGGCGGGGACTTTGTCTTAACCAGAAGTAACCCTATCCCCCACAGTCTCGAAGTATGAATTTAACAGTGAATGTATGTGTGTATGTATGTTTAACGATAAAAAAAATCTGATGTGTTCCATTCACATGACTTTCTCTACATCTCTGTAACAAATTATTGTTAAAAAACTTATACTTCTATTTACTTCATGCTCATCGAGAAAAAAATTAGCAAAAAATAGTCTTATTACTTGCTCCCTTGTAACTAGAAGTGAAATAAGGGAGTATCATAGGTTAAAGTGATAGTCAAAAGCTGGTTGATATGTAACTGAAATTCCTTTGTTTGCATTCACAGGATTTGACCAATTCCTGTAATTGAAAAGTATAAGTTTTTCAAAGCTGAAACCAAAAACAAGGAATATCGACAAAACGATCAACTCCACGAAAAAAATGTGTATTACATAAATTGTGTGTTTTAACGTGCTCCACATTTTTTTGAGTGGTAAGTTTTTGTTCATCTCTTACGGTTTAGCAGTTATTCAAAATTCCATAAAATTGATCCAGAATAAATTAAAGTCTTCAGAGGCTATTCCCAGAAAATTCAAAATGTACATTTTATTTTTCAGGTAAATATCTTTAATATACGATATTTTAACCAAAATCGTTAGCCATTTTTGAGAAAATCAAAATTTAAAAAAAAGTTCCATGTAAAGGGTAGTTAGGGGTAAGGGGATTTTCCTGAAAATCTTCGTGTCGCATCTTTGGAAGATACCAAACTTAATTACCAAGTTTGGTTTTTAACGGTCTTTGCCATTTTGAGTTATGCAGCCCAAAGACACACACACATACACATAGACAGACAGACACGCGCACGGACATTTTTCTAAAAATGCTTTTTTTTGGATTCAGGGGGACCCAAAGCATATATTTCAAGTGAAATGTTTTCTAGTTTTTGCTCTATGAATACCTTCAGGCTGCTTTGAGGATTACTAGGACAGAGTAAATGAATAAATACACAACAGAGAGCACATGAAAGTTATGTTGGGTGTCTGAAAACCAAAATAACAGCACACTCCCTATAACAACACCGCGGAAATATCTCAAGCTATCCTAAGTGCATTCTTCTAAAACTAGGATCGGGAGAAATTAATTAAACGCGTTACTTTTATATAATCTACTATATAGATGTATGTGCGCGCATCGCCTCTGAACAACTGCACCAAATTGAACAATTCTTTTTCTGTTGTATTTGTTACTTTCACGACAAGGTTTCTATAAAAGAAGATGTTTAAAAATCGTACGTGAAAGTATTTACAATCTCATTATATGAAGAAGCATACAGTACCAAGGCAACGCAATTGGCTAATAGCCGCGAGATGGCAATGATACCACGGTTATTTGCTCCTAAATTGCAATAGTAGTGATTTATTTTTCCTCCCCATTCATTGTTAAGGTAACGCACCAGTTGATCGAGACAATGACGCAACGCAACACTGAAATTCAAATACATTTTTATTTTCTCAACACGTACTATGTACATAGTGTATAGAGAAGGTATTGTATTCCACCCAAAATTCGATACCGAGATTTCACCGGAAATACATGTTTTGAGTCCCCCTGAATAAAAAAACACTTCTGGAAAAAGGTCCGTGTGTGTGCGTGTGGTATTTAGGTTTGGTATCTTCCAAGGATGCGACACGGATGATTTTCAAGAAAATACCCCCACCACCAACTACCCTTTACATGGAACTTTTATTTAAAAGTTTTGATTTTCTCAAAAATGGCTTAACGATTTTGATTAAAATATCACATATTAAACATATCTACCTGACAAATAAAATGTATATCTTGAATTTTCTGGGAATAGTCTCTAAACACTACTTTATTCGGGATGAATTTACAGATTTTTGCATAACTGCTAAATCGTAAGAGATAGACAAAAACTTACCATACAAAAAATGTAGAGCACATTAAAAAACACTATTGATTTTATACACATTTTTTTCGTGGAGTTAATCGTTTTTTAGATATTCCTTGTTTTGGGTTTCAGCTTTGAAAAACTTATACCTTTCTCATATAGGAATTTGTTAATTCCTGTCCATACAAACAAAAGGATGCGACACGGATGATTTTCAAGAAAATACCCCCACCACCAACTACCCTTTACATGGAACTTTTATTTAAAAGTTTTGATTTTCTCAAAAATGGCTTAACGATTTTGATTAAAATATCACATATTAAACATATCTACCTGACAAATAAAATGTATATCTTGAATTTTCTGGGAATAGTCTCTAAACACTACTTTATTCGGGATGAATTTACAGATTTTTGCATAACTGCTAAATCGTAAGAGATAGACAAAAACTTACCATACAAAAAATGTAGAGCACATTAAAAAACACTATTGATTTTATACACATTTTTTTCGTGGAGTTAATCGTTTTTTAGATATTCCTTGTTTTGGGTTTCAGCTTTGAAAAACTTATACCTTTCTCATATAGGAATTTGTTAATTCCTGTCCATACAAACAAAAGGATATTCAGTCCCATAGCAACCAGCTTTTGACCATCATTTTAACCTATAGTACTCCCTTATTTCGCTTCTAGTTTCAAGGAAGCAAGTAATAAGACTATTTCTGCTAATTTTTCTTGTTTTTTGGAACACATCAGATGTTTTTGTACTAACTGTCTTTTCCTTACTCCTATCGTTTAAAATAAAGAAGCAAGGAAGCTTTCCTGGCGACGAACACCTAGAGTAGGTACTTATTTATTTGTTGGTAGATAGCCTAGTAGTGCTATATTTTTCTTCCCCGTTAAATGCTAAGGGAATACATCCTGTTATGGAGTCAATGACGCAAGATAAGAATGCCAATCAAATATATTACTTATGTATTAGCTATCGTTTCTTTGGTCACATCGTTTAAATAAAGAAATAAAGATATACTTGTTTCACATATAAAGTATATTTTTCTTGTCCTAATTCTTTAAAATGAACAAGTTATAAACTATGCACATAATCAATATTCCTTCTTGGTATTTGAAAATGGCGGAAAAATGACGGGACCCGGATAGTAAGCTGTTTTAGGTTACCCTACCTTTTGCAGATGTTGGTTATATGAGGTTGTACATGAGCTAGCCAAAGGTGATTTCATCAAAACATGAAGTTACCCGCGTCACCATTACACAGCAATTGCGGTGCTCTTAAAACATTTGATCAAGTAATATTTTGGGTTAAATGGAGAAATTTGACACATAAGGCTATCATCAAATAAGAACTTATCAATTGTCCAACCAGATCTACTTGGTCTTTAGTTATGTCATGTTAGCCAAAAAAGGCTGTTTTGACAAAGAAGAAAATAAAGAAAGAGATGAAAACAGTAGGAGTAAAGGAAAGGAGGATATTCGGAAGAAACATGAATGTTACTTTGTGACTTTCTCCTTAACGTAATTCATTACCTATTTCAGCGTTTACCCGCCACACTATGGAAGCGCTGTTTTCTCAGTTTTTTCTCAGTTCAAGCCGGGGCGGGCAGCTAGTTTAATATAAATAGCACATAATAGGTCCCATACATCTATGTTACACTACAGCAAATTACTAAAATGCATAGAATTGTAGAATTGCACACACGTGAAGCGTGACGCTAAATTACACTACTGGATAAGAGGCACTTCATACTAGAATCTTAGTATGATTCAAAATAATTCCGGGAATTCTAAATCATAAACCATTCCCTACAACTATTTATCCAAATTTTAGGCAGTAGCATGCTTTACGTCAAGCGGCAGGATAAAGTGACAGACTTGTCTTCTCGCAACGTAACAAATTGTAACAAAATTCCAAGTTAGATCCGTTTAGTAATTTAAATTTTACATAATCTTCAAAATTTCAACTCGTCTTGTAGCACTAATAAATTATACACACATTAATAAATAGTAAGTAATATGTGGCTCGAGGCTAGAAACTTTTCTAAAATCTAAGTGAATTTCCAATAAAAACCAAATAAAATTTATACAAAATATCTGATGTGTTCCATTCATATGACTTTCTAACACAAACAATCTAACACATTCTAACCATTCAATCACTTACGTTGCACTTTATTATTTTATTATTATTATTATGATTAATATATTGTATTGTTTACTCGTGATTTCGTTTTTACGTAAACCTTGTAGACACCTTAAGGAGACGTTTTCTTTTGACACTATTTACTTTTTTTAGTTAATACTCCATAATTTCTCCTTCGTTTTTATATCTATTTGGAAATTCTGTGCGATAAATTTGCTTTTAATTTTTTTCGTCAAAGAATAAACAATTTGTTTTAACAAAGAAACGTATTTTAGGAAAATTAGACGATATTTGGTATTTCGATAACCTACAACAATAAAGAAATATTTTATAAGAAATTTAGAAGATTTTTTGGTATTTCAAGGACCTCAGACTTCAAGAAGTTCTTTTAGTGAAGGGAGCTATGCAACGGACTGTGGAGGTAGACTTCTATATATATAATATTGAAGATATATAATATTGAAGATTTGCATTCCGTAATTAAGGGCAGTATAGCGTCAGATATATTATTTTATATTTAATAAACAGTTCAAGGATACTTTTCCGTTAATATTAAAAAAAGAAAAAAAAACCGTCGATAAAACCGATATAATAAATTATAATGCTAAAACTTCTATGGAAGCATATAAGCGACGTAACTTTCCATTGCTTCACAGTTTTGAATAAATAAATGATTTTAAATTAATAAAGTCTACTCCTTTCACAAAGTTCGCACCTAAACACGAGCTGAGAGAACAGGTTCTCGAATTTCTCTATCAATTGAAGTTGCTGAACAAACGCAGTACCAACATTGTGCTCCATCCTGGGCTTTTCGAGACGGCATCTTCGGATTACTAACTTCAAATTGGGGGCCACGTTCACCATCCATGAACCAAACTACTTATACACCAACTATGTCTCCACAACGTGGGGCTTACAGAGTTCCTGCTACTTATTTCCTTTCATCCTTTAGGCTAAAGCGATAGTCAACTCTTTTAAAAGCTGATTGTCATATGGTTGAAATCCGTTTGTTTGCATTGCCACCCGTGTGAGAAAAAATTATTTTAAAACTGAAATTAATAACCAGGAATATCTCAAAAATGGTCAACTTCACGTAAAACAAAATGTAGGTAAGTGACATTTTAACGAGATCTACATTTTTGTATATTAAGTTTTTGGCAGTATCATTTTTTTGCAGTAGTTAATTTTTTCATTAAAAATATCATACTAATCACTTCAAAGTTTTAAAACTATAGATAATTTTAAAAGATGGCCCAAGAAAAATGTTCATAAATTATATAAACATGATGGTTGAAAGTATGAGCTTTCTATGTCTAAAGTTTCTGAAAAAAAAATGTTCCTTATGTGTCAGCAAATATAGTTTTGAAATATCGAGCTTCAAAGATAGGATTAATCTTTTCAACACACTCCAGCACCATAGGAGGGATTGTCAGTGTTATGAAGAATATATTGTAGTATTTGAATAGTTATTATTTCATTAGTACTATTTTCATCAGAATCTCTCAATAAATTATTACATTCATCTCCATATTTCTGCAGTTTATTTTTAGAAGAACTATTATATCTTTTGATTTTCTAGCATTCTTTCGCATTCTGATAACCCTATTACTATGTCGTGGCATTGTAAACAAATTGAAATATAAACCAAACACAACAAGAAAATATTCACAATCACACCAATAACAAACCATGATGTTTACACAAAATGGCTAGGTTAGATTGTCATGATAATCAGTATCAGTGTTACCAAAAATCAGTATGGCCATTTCAAAAATCCCCACAACATTTCCTCTCTAAAAAACGAGAACTTTAAATATACTACTTCCGTTCACAGCAAAACAAATGTCGATAAATTGACCGACCATGTGCACTAAATGCAGCCCCTTGATAAATACTCTATAAAAATCCTTAGAATAGTCTTATCAGGATAAAAATTGAAGCATTTTATTTAGAAAATGTTCTAATATGTTTACATAAAAATCTGATGTAATCCATTCACATGACCTTCTCTATAACTCTGCAACAAATGCTTGTTAAACGGTTTATACTTCTATTTACTTCATGCTAAGTGAGAAAAAATTAGCAGAAATAGTCTTATTACTTGCTTCCCTGTAAGTAGGAGCGAAGTAAGGGAGTGACATAGGTTCAAGTGGTAGGAAAAGATAGTTGCTATGTGACAGAAGAAATATCTAAAAAAACTATCAACTATCAACTCCACGAAAAAAATGTATATAACATAAATTGTGAGTTTTAGCATGCTCTTAATTTCTTATGCAGTAAGTTCTTGTTTATCGCTTACGGTTAAGCAGTTATGCAAAATTCCGTAAAATTCATCCCGAATAAAGTAGTCTTCAGAGGCTATTCCCAGAGAATTCAAAATATACATTTCATTGGTCAAATAAATACCTTTAATATGTGATATTTTAATCAAAATTGTTAGAGAAATTTTTAAGAAAATTAAAATGTTCGGAAAAAGTTTCATGTAAGGGGTAGTTTGGGGTGGGAGGATTTTTCTCAAAATCTTCGTGTCGCATCCCTGGAAGATACTTAACTTAAATACCAAGTTTGGTATTTCACCGACTTCTCGTTTTTGAGTTATAGTGTTCACAGGCACTCGGACACACACGGACCTTTTTCTGAAAATACTTTTTTTGGATACAAGGGACCCTTAAACACATTTTCGGCGAAATCTCTGTATCGAATTCTTTTGTGGAGTGCAATACCTTGTCTATACACTATGTACATACTACGTGTAGAGAAAGTAAAAAAAAACAAAAAAATGTATTTTTGCTAATATTTGTCTTACCGGGTCCCGTTAACTGGATTTATGTAGATAGATACTTGTTTTGCTGTTGAGGCAGTACATGTCTTGTCACGGGACAAAGAGTTATGGGAAAGATAAATCATAGCCAATAATATAAATTATACCAAGAAGGGAAATATAAATGTACATTAAAAATCTGATGTTTACCATTCACATGACTTTCTCCATATCCCTGCAACAAATGTTCTTAAAAAGCTTATACTTCTATTTACTTTATGCTAATCAGAACTTCTATTTACTCCATGCTAAAGTGATAGTCAAAAGCTGGTTGCCAGGTCAATGAAGTTCCTTTGTTTATATGGATAGGAGTTGACAAGTTCCTGTATGAGAAAAGTATACGTTTTTCATAGCAGAAACCAAAAATAAGGAATGTCACAAAAACGACGAACTCCACCAAAAAAACGTATATAACATAAATTGTGTGTTTTAAAGTGCTCTACATTTTTTGTGTAGTAAGTTTTTGTCCATCTCTTACGGTTTAGCAGTCATTCAAAATTTAGTAAAATTCATCCAGAGGCTATTCCCAGAAAATTCAAGATATACATTTCATTTTTCAGGTAAATATGTTTCACATCCAAAATTTTAATCAAAATCGTTAGAGCCATTTTTGAGAAAATCAAAATTTTCGAAAAAAGTTCCATGTAAAGGGTAGTTGGGGGTGGGGGGATTTTTCTCAAAATCTTCGTGTCGCATCCCTGGAAGATACTAAACTTAAATACCTAGTTTGGTATTTTACCGACTTTTCGTTTTTGAGTTATCGTGTTCACGGACACACGGACACACACACACACACACATACACACACACACACACGGACCTTTTTGTGAAAATGCCTTTTTTGGATATTGGAGACCCTAAAACATATATTTCCGGTGAAATCTCGGTATCGAATTTTTGATGAAGTGCAATACTTTCTCTATACACTATGCACATAGTGCGTATGGAGAAAGTAAAAATTGGAAGGAAAGAAATATTTCAAACAGTCTAAGTAACCGAGTTGTCACGAGCTGGTAGCACCTTTAACTGTGAGGAAAATAGTTATTATAATTCTGACCAGAGTACGGAATAAATCACCGCATCAAAATTAATAAGTAATAATAGTCGCGGTTGGCTAAAGTAAATTTTCACAGTAGAAAATTTAGGAGGAATGCGTGTGTGTTCGACGATGGAAAAAGGCCAAACTAATTGAATAAAACACTTATGTCATACCACGCCCTGAAAAGAGTTTCCATGCTAGTAAAAATCCTGAGCTAGGGTACCCACAAATCCATTCCTAATAGAAAAAACCCGCACCCGGGCACGAACCCGTAACCCCGTTACCGCTCCACTATGGAGATGACTGTTGAATTTAGATTTCATTTGAAGTTTATTTGACACAATTATGATATAGTTTCGCAAACTGTAAACTCTGTTTCAAGTGTACTTATATAACACATCAGTGTGTGATACACTTTTTTAGAAGCTCCTTGGAGAAGCACAGAGTAGTATACCTCCATAGCTGTTTAAGCTATTGATATTGTAAAGTTCTCCGTTGCACCTAAATGCCAATCGTACATTACATTTGTTTTATTTCTCACTACGTATAAATCAAATTAATAACGTAATGAAGTCTCACTGTACAATTCAAATAAAAGAGACAACCAACAAAAATCTATTCTGTTCCATTCGCATGACTTTCTATACATGCCTGCAGCAAAGCATTGTTAAAAAGCTTAATCTACTATTTACTTCATGCTAATCGACAAAAAAATATCAGAAATGGTCTTTTTATTGTTTTATGTGTAAGAGTAGGGAAATAAGGGAGTACCATAAACTAAAGCAATAGTTATATATTTTAAAAGTTGATTGCTAAATGACTGAAGTTCCTCTGTTTGCATGGACTGGAGTTAACAAATTCCTGTATGAGAAAAGTATAAACATTTTAGAGCTGAAAACAATAACACGGAATATCTCCTAAACGGTCAACTCCACAAAAAACATGCATATAACATAAATTCTGTGTTTTAACGTGCTCTACATTTTTTGTTAAGTGACTTTTTGTCTATCTCTTAAGGCTTACCAGTTACTGAAAATTTCGCAAAATTCATTCAAAATAAGGATAGGTATATAAAGAGGCTATTTCTAGAAAATTCAGAATATACATTTTATTTGTCACGTACATAACTCTAATATACGATATTTTAATCAAAATCGTTAAGAGCCGTTCTTGAGTAAATAAAAATGTTCAAACATTTTTCCATGTAAAGGGTAGTTAGGGGTGGGAGATTTTCTTGTAAATCTTCGTATCGCATCCTTAAATGATACCAAACTTAAATTCCAAGTTTGGTATTTAACACACTTTTTGTTTTTGAGCTATGCTACACACACACACACATACACACACACACATACACGGGAATTTTTCTAAAAATGTTTTTTCCTGGATTCAGGGTGATTTTCACACATATTTCCGGTGAAATCTTGGTATCGAATGTTTGAGTGCAATACAATACCTTCTCTATAAACTATGTACATAGTACGTATAGAGAAAGTAAAAGTCTAGCGTGTATCATTCATTTGAATTCCTCTATATCGTTGAAAAAAAAATGATTGTTAAAACCTGGTTGGCATGTGGTTGAAAACCGTCTCTATGCATTGCCAGAAGTCGACAAATTCTAACAACGAACATCTAAAAAATTTGATTTGTTCCATTCACATGACTTTCTCTACATCTCCACAGCAAATAATTAGTAAAAAGCTTATTCTTCTATTTACTTCATGCTAATCGAGAGAAAATTATAGTTAAAAACAATAGATACAATATTGTATTATACTAAAAATTTATATACCGAGAATTTAAATGGAATAAGTGTTTTGAGAACGCCCTGAAAAATATTTTTTTAGAAAAAGGTCAATGTGTGTATATAAGCAGCAAACACGAAACTAAAATTGCGTTAGTATTTTAGTTAAGTATCTTTCAAGGTGCAATTTTCAGGAAAATTCCTCATAACAAAACTACCTTTTGTAAGAACATCTTCGCAAATTTTCCTTTTTATTAAAATGCCGTATATTACAGGCTATTACGTGATAAATTATATGTATATCTTAAATTTTTTGGGAATAGCCTCTAAAGAACTCTTCGTTCTGAATGAATTTTGTATATATTGTAAGAAATAGAACACATTTACTAAACAAAAAATTAGATCTGGTTGAAATGCACAATTTATGTTTGAAGAAGTCGATTATTTCCGAGATATTCCTTGTTAATGGTTTTAAAATACTTAAATTAAATTTAAACGAATTTCAATCTCATAGTAGCAGCTAGCATTTAAAGGATTTGAGTATCGCTTTAGTCTAAAGTGCTCCCTTATGTCTCTTCTACTTTCGACGAAGCAAGTATAACGACTATTTCTAGTAATGTTTATCTCAATTAGCATGAAATAAATGGAGAAATAAACATTTTAACAAATTATTTGTTAGATGTAGAAAAAGTCATTTAATGTAACACATCAGACTGTTTCCATTATATTCCTGTGTAATTAAAATTCTGTATAATTAATCACTTAATCTTTTATGGCAAGATACACAGCTCCAGAGAGATCTATTTGTGTTTTTAACTCACACTATGCTGAGCTTCTATGTAGTGTTTTATTTCTGGTGAAGAGATATCAAGCAAATGCAGCGTTCTTTAGATCAAAGTCAATAAGCCTCTTCCCATTGCGGTGTAATATGCAATGAAGCTCAGCTATGTGCAGTTTTTGCTTTGTGATCATCAGTTTTCCATCCCCAAGGCAATCTTATTTTTATCCATTTTCTGTAAAAACAAAGTGTAAAATGCAGAGATCGAGTGTTTTGTTTACTACCTGGAATACCTTCCCAGCTATTGACTTCCCATCTTCATTATCTCATGTTCCACCGTGAGGAACAAAACCTTCATTGATGGCTATGATGCACCAAGTAAACATCATAGTATTGAGTGTAGCTATTCTCGGAAGCAATGTTAGATCAGGGCAAATAATATGAGATACATTGAATAATTTCGCACATGTTTACAAGTATTTTATATACATCATCAGCTTTTTTGTTCTTTGTAGATCTACTAGAATACCGTGACAGGTTCCACAGCTGAATATTTCTGAGCAAAACTGATACATGCTTCACTTTCTTCTCCCAAGTTTGGTAAAGCATATATTTATGGAATTCAGAAAATTTCTATAAGTATCATTTTGTTTGGAACTCTTTTTAGGAAGTCATTATGCATGTCTAGTAAGGTTATATCTTGTTTAAATGTGTTTATCTGCATTACCTTACTCTTTCCCCTGATTGGCTACTGTACATATTTTAAATTGATGATAAACGAGTCGTTTACCATGAAAATGCAGGCGATAAAATAACAAAATACTCTGTAATGGCAGACGCACACGCTGTTGCTATCCTGAGAGACAGTACACAGGATGGGATCCATTCATCTGCTTTATCATAAGAATTTAGACACATTGCAGTTGAATTAAATCTTAAGATATTTCTTCATACGATTATGTATGAGAATGTGCATATGAAAATTCTCTTAAGATAATCATATTAAATATGGAACTAATTTGTACCACACATCATCCAATTTCACGACAGTCCTGAGAGGTGTCTGTAGGAGATTAGGGGCAAGGTTGTGGTAACAAGCTTTTCTCGAAAACATGATGGCTCTCAAACGGGAACGCTCCCCGCTACCTCTGGCCAATAACCCATTAGCAAACAAAAGACGAACCTGTGTTAGGGGCGAAAAGTAACATTGTAAAATCTGTTTCATGGAGAATCACGCCTCAGTTAACAGACCAGTAAGTTCCTAACAGCAAACTTTAAAGTCAGGCCGACTTTAAGAAGGGTGGGACAGGGACATCATATTCTAAAAAATTCTGTAGATACCTGGGATTTGGTGCATCTGTCCGACCGACCCAACCCATCCCATCCATTTTTGAGAAACCCTGAATTAAACATAATATTTTATTAACATGTCCGTGTATGTGTCAGTATGTGTCAGTGTTTGGTTAAAAACGAAAAGTGAAAAGTCAGTTAAGTCGCAACTTATTATTTTAGATCAATATCTTCAGGATGCACGAAGATTTTCAAGAAAATCCCTCACCCCATGGAACATTTTTCGACGATTTTGATGTTCTCTAACGAGTCATTTAAGTTAAATATATTAAACACATTTTCATGACCTACAAAATGTACATCTTGAATTTTCTGGGAATAGCTTCATCATTCTGGATCACTTTTGCATAACTGGTAAACCGTAAGGGATTGACAAAAACTTAGTATACAAAACATCTATATCTCGTTAAAACACACAGTTTATACTCTTTATTCGTGGAGTTGGCAATTCCGAGATATTTCTTGTTATTGGTTTCAGTTTAAAAATACTCGAAACTTTTCTGATACGGGTCAACTCCTGGTCATGCAAAGAAACGAATTTCAACCACATAGCAACCAGCTTTCAAAAGATTTGAGTGTAGCTTTAACCTAGTATATACTCTCTTACTTTTCTTCTGCTTGCAGCGAAGAACTATATCTGCAAATGATTATCTTGATTAGCACGATGTGGACAGAATAATAAGCTTATTAATAATAATTTGTTACAGAGATGTAGAGAAAGTCATGCGAATGGAAAATCACAAATTGTTTACATTTCAGTTGTCAATTATGGGAACTCATATAAGTGATCCACAACGCTTAAGGTTTTGCGGCGGCCTCGTCGGTGTGTTGGTTACAGAGCATCGCAGTGCTGGTTAAATTAAATTGATGGTCATTCCTGATACTGTTCCTGGGCCGCGCCGTGACCGAGTGGTTAGTTCACTCGCCTCTTACCTTGCTGTCGTTCCCAAGCGACCGCAATGCGAGATTTGTGGTGGACAAAGCGGCGCAGGAGCGGGTTTTACCTGGGTTCACCGGCTTCCCCCGCCATCGCACTCCACCGGTGCTCCATCTTCACTTCATATATCACCAGTGTCATTGTCTGCGGTGCCACAAGTAGTAAAAGTGGGCGTTAAACACTAAACTTCCTTCGATTCTCAGCTGTTCGACGATGGAGGTAATTTTGAGATATCTGTCGTGGGCGTGTAGATATTTAGGGAGAAAACACGACACATGGGAATTCCCCCGTATTTTGTGATGTATTCGCAATTGTTGCCTGATTAATACTGTGTCGTAGATACTTCAAGACTTACAATAAGACTGTTTTAAAGTTCGCGGCTTTCCTTACTACTTGGAGTCAACGCCCAATGAAAATTACCTTCCAGCAATGTTGTATTTTCTCCATTTTTCACACTTTGTAGTCGCGGCATTTAACAGTACTAGTTACCTTATTCTTTGCGGACTTTGAATTTTTTCATTGTTGGTAAATGAACGCAGCTTCAGTATTCTGATGAACGAGAATCGGACACCAAACTGCTCTCTTTGTGTCTAAAGTTTAATCACTGTTATAATCTCCCCCAAAAACTGCTACTTTATTCTGATTGACTACATTCCCCCGGGCAGTTTAGCTAGATGGCACTTGTCAGTGACACATCTCGCAGTGATCCCCTGATTTCTTATTTTTATGGCATTCGGGAGGCCGAATGGGCCGAAAATCTGGCTGTTTTTTTATGTTTTTTTCTATGGCTTCCCTTAGTCGCCAAGATAAATACCGGATTTCACTTCAATATCACGACCATTATTTCCATCTTCAGTCTAACACAATACAAACATTGAAAAAAGATGTTAATTGATTTACTCAAAGAGAAAACAGTTGGTGATGTCTGACGTTAGAATGCATCCAAACTATTCTTATCAGACTATCCAGACACTTATATCTCATGAAATATTATTTCATCAATAGGATCGGTTATTATACTTTATATAAACAAATATGTTAATTTATACGAAGAATGTATATAAATCTTTGGTTGGTGAGAGGTGAATTGGTTTGGTTGTCGAGGGATGAATTTGTTTGCTTAGTGAGGGGTAAATTGAGTATGCAACAGACGAGAACTTCACGAAATGTTTCGATGGAGTGAATAGCCGTAATGACTGTATCTACCAGAAATTATTCATCACACAATTAAACATAAAACGGAATTATAATACCATAGATATAACAAAGACTTCTCTTGACATTGAGGTTATGTGCAAATGGAGGCATCTTAATTGTGGTTGGGAATATTTCAGTAACTCGAAATCTACAGCATGCAGAGCTGTAAATTGTTTCACTCCAAATTAAAATCGTTTCACATTCTACTCCACTTTTGTAACGCAATTGTTCTCCGTGTTTGGCTTTTCTTGCTCCACAGCGATTTGTCCGATTGCTTATAATCTCGTTACATGCTTATATCCTATTTTCTTGAGAAGTAATGTTTGTTTGACTCTGATTTTTCCATATTTTTAAATTTCTTTATTATGTATATAGTATGTAATGAAAATACTGTAATCCTCACAAAAATTCAATATTCAGATTCCACTGGAAATAATATGAGATCCCCTGAATGCACAAAAAATAAAACTCAAAAACGATTGCCTTAACCACCATCTTATATTTAAATTCAATATCTTTCAAGGATGCGGCAAAACGATTTAAAAGAATATCTTCCCCAAACTACCTCTTACCTGAAACAAGTTTAGAAGATTTTTATTTTATAAAAAATGGCTAACGATTTTGATTAAAATGCAATGTGATTTAAAATATTTTTATTTATGATACATTATATGTATATATTAAATTATCTGGGAATAACTTCTGAAGTTCTCTTCATTCTGCATGACGTTTTAATAGCTATTAAACCTTAAGAATTATGCAATTTCCTACTGCATAAAATATAGATCTCGTTAACCACTCATTTTTTCTCGAGGTATTTCTTGGTATTGATCTAAATGTTCCGTACTTAATAATTTTCTCAAATAGGAACTCGTCCTCTTTTCCTGGTCATGCAAAGACAACCGAATGTCTACCTTATACATACAAGGAAATGATAATACGACCATTTTGCTGACATTTATCTCGACTAGCACGAAGCGGACACAAGACTAATTTTTGTAAAAATAATGTTTGAAGAATGGGTAGAAGAACTTAAGTGAATGAAACACGTCATAGTTTAACTTTTGTTTCCGTATAATCTACAAAAAGTTGTATTAGGAACAATAGGAATTTGCTCAATGCGCATGCGCAAGCGTTACCAGTTTTTCAGTTCCGTGGAGCTGTTCAACTCCCAGTAAAGCCGAGCATGGCTATTGTGAAATTCGCAAAGCACAAACTTGCTAAAATGGCTTCCGTAGCTTACTAAGACTTCGGTTAAGGCTTAAACTGTGCAACTGCCCTTACACAGTGATTTCTAGCAGTTCTAGGTTTGTGAGCCTTCTCTGGAACATTATGAACAGAAGCATGTTACAAAGGAGAATGGATTTTGGAAACTTGGCTGCTCTTTGAAGATACACTTTTGTTCGGTCTGGAATGTATACGTATGCCATCTACCCACAGAATTTCTTGTGTTAGAATGTCCACAAAGGAGCTTGGTATTAGAGGTGTGCAGGTGTTTTAATATTGCATTCTGTATAATAGCAGGTGATGAAATGCTGTCAATACTAGGTGGTCCAAACAGCCCCGAAGAACTGGTAAGAGACCTGCGCTTTACACACCTTGCCTCGTTGATATCTACAATTTTTCACAGATGAAGAGATATCTGCACGCTCAACACGGGGCAGTTGGGTCAAGTGGTATTGTCACCTTCCGGAACTCTTATTTCAAGCTTTTGTAGCTACAAACCAATGGTGTGGAAACTTCTCTGCTTGTTCTTCAACTTACCCTCCCCATAGGGAGAAATTTCATCCCTAGGACTTACAGGTTAATGCCTGGATTCAGGTGCCTGTTGAGCAGACGACCTTGGATCAGGTAGAATTTCAAGGGATGACGTGTCAGCCCAATACATGAATGTGAGGAATTAGATTAATTGAAATATATGAAAAATGGATGATGGGAAGGTGATGGTTGCGCAAGTGATGAAATAATCGGCAGTGAAAGCTTAGTACCCGGCCGCTTCGTGTACCACAAATCCATATACGTTCACCTGGGATTGGTCCTTGTCTAGGCGGAAGGGAACGGTCTAACTATTCTGCCAGACTGATGTCAATAGCACTATTCGCACGCCTTTTCATGGGCTTTAGCTTTACGGGGAAGCAAGGGTCGGGGGGGGGGGGGAGAAGAGCTCGCTCGTTCGCCTGCCTTTACGCAGTGCTGTCAACCAAAGAAAGTTTGTTTCTTTGAGATCATCAACCATTATGGTGAATCTAATTTACTATAAACTAGCAGAATTATTAAACGAAACACAGCGTATATGCATGTGTGTGAACTCTGGGATTTGTAGACAGAACGAAATCTTAGTATTGAAGCCACCAGATGTCAGGTGTACTATACTTCATGTTAATGTTGTTGCTCTGCTCCGCTTCCGGAATTGCGCGAAACATGCCGAATGAAAGCTAGGGAGCCGAGCGCCAAAGAAAACGTGCGCACATACTACAATGACTTTCAAATAGGATGAGGTCTGGCCTTGAAGGTCACCAGACCGGTAGCCAGTAGGAGTGCTACTGTGTTGACATATTGCATTCCCACTTAGCGGGGGAGTAACGCGCTAAGAGATTCCGTCTCTCATAAATACTACTTGTGCTAACACAAGATATTCAAATTTTGTAAAACTTAATTCAAGAAGAAGACAGGGAGTAATATTCGTAGCAGAACCGTAAAAACCGCAAATTTTTAGCTGAATTATTAGTTTTCATAATATACATTAATAAACATTGTTGCCAGGCAGCTTTGTATGCTCAGTGTGCGAGTGAGAGGGAAATGTGAAAAAAGTGGAGGTAAGGACCTGGCAACGCAGAGCACGATAACACTGCAGCGTAGAACTTTTCCTATTTGAAAAACATTATAGTAGTACAAATTATTGATTGGACTACAGTTATACAATTCCGCGATTTTTACCTTCTAGACCAACCTATCCCGACAGGTAGATTTTCCGCACCCAAATTACGAATAAATAGATTTCTTTAATTAGGGGAAGCTGAAGCAAAACCTGGCTTATACCAAATTCCAGTAGGAATGAAGGTTTAGAGAGGGTGAGGCAGGTCACTCAAACTCCTGACTTCGAGTGGAAAACAGACTCAAGTTAAATCCATGATCTATGATTATGACTTCTTAATGCTTGAAAAGTTGACTTGCATAGCTGTATGTTCCAAACTGCTAATAAAATAATTAAGCTTCACCACTTGGAAACAGTTCCAAAACTTTTCATTTCATTTTCATATTTCAAAATTAAATAAATACGTTGAGCAAGTTTTTCCAAGTTTTTAAAAGAGCTGGAAATATTTGAAAACTTTTCAAGTAATGAAATGAATATAGATTTATTTAAAACAATAGTAATAGCAACATAATAATTAATAGTAGTAATTATTTTTAACTGTGCTAAATCTTTGTGCTTATAATATTAAAAATGTTTTAAAGCGTACAAACTAACCACGTAGTTTTTACAGAATTTCATAATTATTTACTCTCCAACTTTTTACCACTTATAAATATAATCTTGAAGATCTTACGCCGGATTAATAACGCACATTAATAACGCATTCGTATAGAAGGTAGTGTACCTTTTGATCTTCTTTAAAACTGGCTAAAACGCAGTAGAATGTAAAAGCTATAAACCAACGATATTGAAAAAGAAAAGAATGCTAGAAAATTTACAGTCGTGTGAAAACGACGAACATAATTTGGTGAAGAGTAAACGGTATAACGTTGTAAAATTATGGAAAAGTATTTATAACCTTTCTTTCCTAATACCTTAAAGAAGCATTATAAAAGAAATTATTTTCGCTACTAAAGAGTTTCCTCAAAAAATCCAAAATTTACAGTAAAAATGTAAGGAAGGTTTGAGCCTCAGTAACTCTTAATTTATCTCCAAAGTAAGCATTCTTTTATTGGGCATACCAATGTAAGTGTTGATACAAACTTCAGCTATTATACACTAGTAAGGTTTCAGTTCCTCTAGGATATTATAGCAACTGGTAAGTCCCGACTCCACTAGACAGTATGGAGAGGACACTTGGAGAAGATAAAAGTGTGCTATAATAGTTGTTAAATCATCTCCAAAGTAAGCATTCTTTTATTGGGCATACCAATGTAAGTGTTGATACAAACTTCAGCTATTATACACTAGCAAGGTTTCAGTTCCTCTAGGATATTATAGCAACTGGTAAGTCCCGACTCCACTAGACAGTATGGAGAGGACACTTGGAGAAGATAAAAGTGTGCTATAATAGTTGTTAAATCAAGTATTTGCAGATGTTGTGGAGTAATTAAACGTTTGATACTATGAACAGTTACATGGACTCTGAAGTAGAAAACACATCTGAAGTATAAAACCCGCCTCCACCTCACATTCAAGAGATTCCGTGTTTGAAGCTCGGTTAGAGTGAGTTATCCTTTTAAGGTTTTCTTTCCCGTGGTTTTCCGTAATTTCGAGAGGACGAATGCCGATCAACTTTAAGATCCATGGATCACGACTTATTTATTTAATTATCATTTCACTGATTCTATTCATTTAAAGGATATTTACCTATAAAGGAAAAGCTTAAAAGTCATAGGAGTAGAACGTTCTCGGAGGGGACTCGGTATCGATCCAGTGCCAATATTGTACCTACGCCTTACGTAGGAGGCTCCCCGGGAAGAAGGGACGAGCAGAGACGAGGCACTGGGCGGCCGGAACCAGGAGTGACGGCACAGAATGATAGGGTTGCTATAGTTTCCAGATTGAGAAACAATCGGCAGTTGGACCAAAAGACCGGCGACCCATTTCCAGCCTAGGAAGTTCCAACGCCCTTTCCACAAGGGGGCGACGGTAGGCGTATCTCAGCACTAGCCGTTGGCCAAGGGGGGAATTTCCACAGAAAGTATCATTTTTCCTTGCCACACTGCAATGAATTACCGATCCTTCTAGCCCTAACGCACACCAACATGGTGAAGGATGAATGAAATGATTAAGGGTACAATATGGAGGAGTAGGAAATTTCGGCTTTCGTCTGACTATCTAGGGAAACCCCGGAAAAAAAAAAAAACATGGGTCAGAGTAAGCGGTCTTCGGAAATTGAAACCGTTACCACCGAACCACATCGTTCCGTAGGAATAAGCCTTCTTTAGTTGTGAAAGGCTTTATCACTCCTCTACTGGATACCCGTTAGCAATTATTTATTACTTTCTCTATACGTAATATATACATAGTGCATAGAGAAGGTATTGCATTGGACCCAAAAATTCGATACCAAGATTTCACCGGAAATACATGTTTTGAGATCACCTGAACACAAAAAAAGCACTTTTAGAAAAATGTCCGTGTGTGTGTGTGTGTGTGTGTGTGTGTGTGTGTGTGTGTGTGCGTGCGTGTCTGTGGGCAGCATAGCTGAAAAACGAAGAGAACGTTAAATACCAAGCTTGGTATTTAATTTCAGTATCTTCCAAGGATGCGACACGAAGATTTTCAAGAAAATCCCCCCACCCCCAACTACCCCTCACATGGAAAAATTTTCGAAAATTTTGATTTTCTAAAAAATGACTAACGATTTTGATCAAAATATGATATATTAAAGACATATACCTGAAAAATAATATGTATATCTTGAATTTTCTGGATATAGCCTCTGAGGACTACTTTATTCTGGACAAATTTGACGGAATTTTGTGTAACTGGTAAACCGTAAGAGATAGACAAAAACTTACCAAACAAGACATGTAGAGCATATTAAAACACACAATCTGTGTTATATACATTTTTTTCGTGTAGTTTATCGTTTTTTAGGTTTTACTTGTTTTTTGGTTTCAGCCTTGAAAAGCATTTACTTTTTTCATACAGGAAGTTGTCAACTCCTGTGCATACAAACAAAGAAACTTCAGTTACATAGCAACCAACTTTTGACTGTCACTTTAACCTATGGTACTCCCTTTTTTCGCTTCTACTTACAAGGAAGCAAGTAATAACTCCATTTCTGCTAATTTTTCCTCACTTAGCATGATGTAAATAGAAGCATAAGCTATTTAACAACAATTTGTTGCAGAGATGTAGAGAAAGTCATCTGAATGGAACTCATCAGATTTGTTTTTCAGTTGCACAAAACTGGAGCTAAATGCTGTACCTTGGAGCATTACCACACTATATTTTACTCTCTACGGTTCTGGTTTGGTTAAATTCCCATACCGTGCTATAGATTGAGCGCTTTATAGCGATTTTCGTAAAAAAATGTCGTTTTTGGACTTTGATGTAAAAAAATGTACTATAAATTATTATCCTAGAACGGATATAATGTTTTGGAGGTCATTAGTGTTTCGCTGGTTAAGTAACTCTTTATGACAAACTTCAAAGGATTTTTTCACAGATTAATTTTTTTTTTGGCTATTTTTCCATATTTAAACTCGTTTTCCCATAAAAATATAGCTAGAAGTGTGCCTATTTTCACAAAATAGTACAAAATATATTTAATAAAATGTATGGTTGAAACTTTGATATTGGTCACAGATTAGCTTAAGAAAATAATAAGTGAACCATGCACTGTTTTTTTTTTTTCTACTTCGTGATATAACATTTAAAACAAAGATCACTGTCCACTTCAGGACAAATTAAATCAATAAAGGTGTTAAAAGGTATTAAAGAGTGTAATTTAAGAAAATGATGCACGTAGTTCAATATCTGTGGGAGAAGATACTTTCTATTTTAGCTATTTAAATCGAATAAAGTAATGCATCCAAAATTAAGACATATTTGAATGAATCTTGGTATGAATACTCCTTTTGTTACTAGTTATGCCTGTACAACATTTCTTGTGTGTTCCATTCATGTTACTTTTCTAAATCTCTGTGACAAATTATTGTTAAAAATTTTATTCATCTATTTACTTCATGATAATCGATACAAACATTAGCCAGGAGTTGACAAATTTCCGTATGAGATAAGTTTTAAGTATTTTAAAACTGAAGCCAATAAAAAGATATATCTCGGAAATTGCCAAATCCACGAAAAAATTGTATTGCTTAAATTGTCTGTTTACTAGAGTTTGGTGAAGTAAATTTTGTGTATATTTTACGGTTTAACAGTTATAAAAAAAGTATCCAGAAAGAAGAGTTCTTCAGATAATATTCCCAGAAAAATCAACATGTGCACTTTGTCATATAAATATCTTTAATATACGGTAATTTATTCAAAATTGTAGTAGTCATTTTTTTAAAAACCAAACATTTTCGAAACGTTTTCTATAAAGGGTAGTGTGCCGGTTGGAATCTTTCTTTAGCATCTTCGTGCCACAATCTTGGGAGATTGTTTTTTCGTTTTTCGTAGTCTGCTTATCCTTGCCATGTTTAGAACTGACACCACCCAAGCGATGCCTAGCTGTCAGAAGTCCAAGTTTGGGATTTTATAGACTTTTCGTTTTTGAGTTATCCTGTTCACGGACACAAACGGACTTTTTTTCTAAAAATCTGATGTGTTCCATTCACATGACTTTCTCTACATTTTCTGTCTACTTTATGACAATCCAGAACAACGTTAGAGGAAATTGCCTTAATTACTTGCTTACTTGTAAGTAAGGAAAGCTAGGCTAAAACGATAGTCAAATCTTTTAAACGCAGGTTGCCTATTTTACATCTGAAATAAATAGCAAGGAGTATCTAAATAAATAAAAAAAAAAATAACCCGAAGAAAGCGTATATGACAAATTGTGTGTTTTAACGTGATCTACATTTTATGTGAAATAAATTTTTATCTATCTCTTACGGTTTACCACTTACGCAAAATTCATTCAAAATAAATGGGTCTTTAGAGGCTATTCCCAGAAAGTTCAAGATATACATTTTATTTGCTATATAAATACCTTTAATATACGGTATTTTAATCAAAATCGTTAGCCATTTTTGAGAAAATCAAACTAGTCAAATTTTTTTATGTAAAGGATAACTTGGGGTGGGGGATTTTTCTCAAAGTCTTCCTGTCGCATCCCTGGAAAGAAAGAACTAAAATACCAACTTTGGTATTTTACAGACTTCTCGTTTTTGAGTTATGTTCACAGACACACGAACATACACACGTGGACCTTTTTCTGAAAATACTTTTTTGTATACAGGTGACCCTAAAACGTGTATTTCCAGTGGAATCTCGGTATCGAATTTTTGGTTGATTGGAGTGCAATACTTTAGTATCATGTACTAAATAGAGAAAGTAAAGATAAAAGCTCCAGCTTTAATACTATAGAAGATCACTTTTATCATGATAAACAGAATTTCTCTTCTCTTTGATGCGGTTTCGAACATTGTGTCCTCAAATAGATGAGAAACGTAATCGCATCACAGAGACCCATACGATTGGGATTGAAGCCGCAATTCTAACTGAAATTGACAAACCTTGGTTATAAACCAGATCTCGAGGCAGCCATTTTACTCATTTTGGTTACTTATAAGCAGAAGAAATAATGCATAAAATAAATGTTAAGGTTTCCTAAATCCAGAAAAATCAAACTGTGTTTATATGTTTGTGCGTGCGTGATGTGTGTTTGTGAACTCAAAATATTGTTAGCAAAACTTAAAAAC
Organism: Hymenopus coronatus; assembly: GCA_030762935.1. NCBI lineage: Eukaryota > Metazoa > Arthropoda > Insecta > Mantodea > Hymenopodidae > Hymenopus > Hymenopus coronatus. Next base: position 97,697,673 of record CM060898.1, on the reverse strand, counting down.
ACAAAACCAGTTAAATACTTGGCTTATAAATGAAGTATCACGAAGGCTTTCAAAAAAATCGCTCCACCTCACACGAACTATTAAATGTACATTTATTTTTATTTTTACTATACTACGTGTCTAGTTCATAATAGATAATGCATTTTAACAAAAATTTGACACCGAGGTTTCACCAGAAAGTGTCTTGAGGATGAAACGTACGCACGTACGTACTTTGCGCTAAGTACAAGTACCTCTTCAATCTAGATCAATATATTTAATTGAATCTATAGTTTATTGCCTAACTCAAGTTTTATTCTTGCATAGAATTGCTCATTATAAAATAATTATTGGTTAATATGCAGGAAGTTAATATTAACGGAGCAACTTTTGAATTGATAAAATAATGAAGCAATTTATTCAGTTATGAACCTAATCATTTTGTAATTATCCCAATATTAAACGGCCAATGAACGTGGCTGATGGATTATATAACATAGCAGTTTACTTTGGATTACAATTTTCTACTGTGTTAATCCTACAGATATGTCCTTGTTATTTTTGAGTATTTCTTATGGTTTACCAGTTATGCAAAAGTAAGCAACATTCATCCAGAATGAAGAGATCTTCAGAGGCCATTCCCAGAAAATTCAAGATATACATTCTATTTCTCATGTAAATATCTTTAATACGCTATATTTTAATCAAAATCGTTACAGTATTTTGGTCGTCTCCAAGCGGGAGACCTGAGTTCGATCCCCAGTACCGGCGTGGGGATTTTTCCCCCGCTGGGAGACCAGACCCGGGGTGCACTCAGCCTCGTAAGGTCCCTGGGAGGGGCCAATTGAGGAGCTACTTGATGGAGAAGTAGCGGCTCCAGGTCATGAGGACTGTATTAACCGGCCGGGGGGGGGGCTTGAGGCGCTGACCACGTCTCACCCTCCAATACTGCACCCCATCCACGACGTCTGTAGTGGACCGAGATGGGGGACGCAGCGGCCGGGCGGTTGGCCAAGGTTCCCCGTGAGCTGTCGTGCCATTTTCGAAAAATGCATTTCGAGCATTTCGAAAAATGCTCCATGTATGGGGTAGCTGGGAGAGGGAGGATTTTCTTTAAAATTCTCGTGTGCATCCCTAAAAGATACTAAACTTAAACGGACTTTACATTTTTAAGCTATGCTGCCCTAGACACACACGCGCGCGCGCTAATCGAAATAAACATTAGCAGAAACAGTCTTATTACTTAATTCCTTATAAGTAGAAGGGGAAATAAGGGAAAGACTACGCTAAACCGACTGTCAAACCTTTTAAAATGTGGTTGCTATGGGATTGAAATGTGTTTCTTTGCGTGGCCAGTTGACATGTTCCCGTATGAGAGAAGTATTTTAAAACTGAAACCAAGAAAAGGAAGAAGTTGAAAACTTTCAACTACATAAAACAGATGAACATGACATAAATTGTGTGTTTAACGAGATACAGGTTTTATGTAGTAAAACTTTGTCTATGTCTTACGATTTACCAATTACAGAAAATTCAGAAAAAATCATCCAGAATAAAGGGGTCTTCAGAAGCTATTCCCAGAATGTTCAAGATAAACATTTTATTTGCCATACAAACATCTTAAATAGAAGAAATTTTATCAAAATCGTTAGAGCCATTTTTGTGAAAACTTTTTCGAACTTTTTCCATGTAAGGGGTAGTTGGGGATGGGAAGCGTTCTTGAAAATCTTCGTGTCGCATTCTTGGAAGATACTGAACTTAAATATAAAGTCTGGTGTTTAACAGTTTTTTAGTTTTTGAGCTACGTTGCGCATAGTCATTCACACGCACGGACATTTTTCTATTTTTTTTAAATCAGAGGGTCCCAAAACGTGATTTTTCCGGTAAGATCTCGAAATCGAATTTTTGGTTGCGATACAGTAGGTACTTTCTCCATACACTATGTGCATAGTACGTGTAGAGAAAGTAAAAATGTGTTTTTTGTTTTTTTGACTCGGTGGATCGTATATTTCCGGTGAAATCTTGACATAAAATTTTTGGGTGGAATATAATACGTTATTTAGCTAGTATGTATAATCGTGTGCACATACGCACTAGGGAAAGTAACAATGCCGCAATGAGCATCTCGTATAATTTAAGGTACCACTGTGAAAATATATGAAAACTCTGTTCTTATCCAACAACGTCATGTGAGAGCTCAAGGAAATGTATGTATATAGTATTGTACTTTGCTGATGTACATCTGCGTGCGTCACCCAGAGGGAGCCACATGTAGACAATAACGTTCCATTTCGCGAAAACCAAGTGCATTGAATATGTGATCTGTGTTGCATTAACAAATTGTAGGGAAAGAAGCTTTAACTTTACTATAAAACGTATAATGAAACCATGAGCTGAAAAATCTGATTTGTTGCATTCACATAACTTTCACTAGCTATTACAAATACCAAATATTCATACGAAAGATTATTCTTCTATGTAGTCGTGCTAATCGAGATAAATATTAGCAGAATTGGTAAGTAAATACATTGACTAAAGCGATAGTTAAATCTTTGAAAGGTGGTCGCTATGTGGAACAATTGAGGTTCGGTTCTTATTGCAAAACCTCGTTTGAGAAAAGTTACCTAGTTTAAAACTGAAACCAATAACAAGGAATATCTGGAAAACGGTCATTTCTACAACTAAAACTAAGTACATTATGTGTTATAATAAGGTCTAAATTTTAGTGTAATAATTATTTTCTCTCTCTTACGGTTTATAAATTTTGCAAAACTCATCCAGAATAAACGATCTATTCTCAGAAAACTCAAGATATTCATTTTTTTGCCTTGTAAGTATGTTTAATGTACGACATTTGTAACAAATTAAGTAAAGCTATTTTGAGAGCAATATCATTTTCAAAAACTTTGTTATGTAAAGTGTAGTTTGCGGTGGGGAGATTTTCTTTAAAATCTTTGTGTCGCATCCTTGGAAAATACTAAACATAAATACCAAGCTTGGTTTTTATATCTTTTCTTTTGTGAGTTAAGCTGCCCATAGACACACCCACATGGGCATTTTTCTAAAAATGTTTTTGGACTTAGGGGATCTCAAAACATATTTACGGTGAAATCTGGACATCGAATTTTTGAGTGGAATACAATATCTTCTCCAGCTACTAATTACATTGTATGTATATTAGTGCTAGAGAAAGTATAATTGACTGAGACACGTTAAGGGGAAAGAGTATGTATGAAACTGAAATGTGGTTCTATAGGTGAAGCACTTTAAATAGTCAATTGTTTTGTTGATTATGTATTTGTTTTCTAAAGAAATGTCCATTTGGATCGTAAGCGGAACATCGAGTTTAAATCATTATAAACAAGTAAAGAAGACATAATTAAATTCGATGTAAAAGGAGCTAAAATGTTAGACAAAATTATGGAATTTTATTCTATATATAAACTATTAAAGTAACCACTGAACATAATAACATGTGGGGAAGCTAGATAAAAGGGAAGCTAGATAAAAACTGAGCAACACTGGCACATTTCAAACTAGCTGCTTGTTTTGGGTGACTACATTGATAGTGCAGAATCATCTAAAAGAAGAATGAATAACGAAATATGAATGGCTCTCAAACACCATTGGTTAAGTTTACTTCATTTCATGCTACATAGTGTGATATACAGAACGACTTAATATTCAGTTCATGTGCATCACGGCCAAAAAAATTAGGAAACTTTGTCCACCAAGTATGTTCAACGTGCATAGTGAATAGAGAAGATATTGTGTTCCATCCAGAAATTGGATATCCAGATTTCTTTGGAAATACATGTTTTAAGACGTCCTGAATAAAATAAAAAGGATTTTTAGAAACATATTCGTGTGTGCGAGACTATATGTATCTGTGTGAGTCTGTGTGTATTTGCGTGTGTGTTTGTGTGTGTCTATGGACAGCATAGCTCAAAAAAGAAAAGTCGTTTATGTACCAAACTATCTTCCAAAGATGCTATACGAAGTAGTTCAAGAAATATTCCCCCATCCCCAACTACCCTTTACATAGAACATTTTTATTTTCTTTAAAATTTTCTAAGGAGTTTTATTAAAATGTCATATGTTTAAGATATTTTCATTTCAAACGAAATGTTTAACTTAAATTTCTGGAATAGCCTCTGAAGATCTTTACTTTCTGGGTGACTTTCGTATAGCTTTTGTATAACTGGTAAACCGTAAGAGAGAGAGAGAGAGAGAGAGAGAGAGAGAGAGAGAGAGACAAACCCTTACTACACAAAACGTTCACAACTCGTTGAAACCAAAATTTATGTCATATACATTTTTATAGAGTTAATCGTGGAGATATTCAGAGTTATTGGTTTCATTTTAAGGTACTTAAACTTTTTTTCAAAGGGAAACATAATATTTATTTTCGTCTCTCCTTTGTTTACTCATAGCAAGCAAAAAGGACCGAATTTCAATTGTTTCACATAGCGACCGGCTTTTAAGATATTTAACTATTGCTTTAGCCTAGTGTGTACCCCTTATACTTATAAAGCGGCAAGTAATAAGAACAATTCTGGCAAAGTTTGGCATTACGTAGACAAAGGAATAATCTTTTATAAAGAAAGTTTGTTTATGTATAAGCTAGAAAAAGACATGTGAATGGAACACATCTGATTTTTTTTGTTTCATTTATATAACCCTCTTGAACATCTATGGTCTTGCGGAGGCTTTGACTTAAACTACTCGTTGACAATAGGTTTTTGAACGTACGCTTTAATCAGTTTTTTTTTCTTTAAACATATTCACATTCAGTCTGTTATACAAACTTCCAGAATAAGGGATGATTTCGATTCAATAAAATTCCCCGTCCCAGCCGTGAATCGGGTGAGAAGTCAGCTCGCTGACCACTCGAATACAAAGACAGTCGTTAAGGTATTGTATTCCTTCCAACAATTCAATACAGTGATTTCTGCGGAAATACATATTTTGAGGACGCTTCTATAAAATAGTTTAGCAAAAGGTTTATATTCATAGTTCAAAAAAGGAAAAGACTCTTAAATACCAAATTTGGTGTTAAGTTTAATATGTTTCAAGGATGATACAAGATGATGATCAAAAAAAGCAAAATATGGTTTACATGGAATTATTATTTATAATGTTGTTCTTCTCATAAATAGCACTAACGATTTTGATTAAAATACCGTACATTAAATATATATACATTGCAAATGAACATCTTGAATTTTCTGGGAATATCCTCTGTCGACCTCTTCATTCTGAATGTATTTTGCATAACTAATAAACCATAGGCGATAGATAAAAACGTACCACACAAAAAATGCAGATCTCGTTAAAACACACAATTTTCGATATACATTTTCTTTATAGGGTTAACCGTTTCTGAGATATTTCTTATTATTGAATTTAATTGTAAACTAATTAAACTTTTCTCAAACAGGATGTCATCTTTCGAAGGTGAACTGAATTTCAATTGTTACACATAACTTCCGGCGTTTTAAAAAGATTTACAGCATTTCTGCTGATGAATATTTGGATTATTAGAATAAAGGAATAATCTTTTGTAATAATAGTATGTAGGGATAGGCATGTAGATGGAATACATGAGTTTTTTTTTTTTAAATTGTTTTTCCTTCTTTTTAATCCACCAATTTTCTAGTAATATTTAATTATGATACCAAGTTTGATTCACCTTTGGTAACATCCTAAGAACTTCGACATTTTTATTTGTGTGCCGTAATCATCACTACTACTTAAATTGAGCAACTAAATAAATTCTTAAACAAAAAGTACGGAAGACCAGCATCGAAAACAGTGTCTTTGCAGTTATCAGAATCTCTCTTGGTTTCGCAGTGAAAACTAAAGCAGTATTTTTATTTCCTAAAATAAAATGGTTCTAAAATCACTTTTAGCCGCAAACTTGAAACATCTGTTGTTAAGGAAACAGTAGAATGGGTGGAAGTGCTAACATGTCTAACTTTTTACATTTAAGTTTAGAGAAACAGAAGTTCTGATCTTGTATAAAGTTTGCTACTATTGTTTAAAAGCACTTTAGATATGTGCTTGTACGACAACTAAAACAAGAATTACACATACAGTGAAAATACAATCTGGTAAGCTACATTTGCACCAATTCTTCGCAGGGATTTTATTTGGTCTGCAGTGTGTTACTTTATATTTATTCGGTCTTTACCGCCAGTCATTTATCCGCGCATGACATCAATACTAGGTAGCGAGTTTACATTGGCTCTTGCTGGTCTAGTGGAGAATGTCAACAGATTCGATGTCAACTTAGTGAAATGGGATTGTATGGCCGCGCCGTGGCCAAGTGATTAGACCACTCGCCTCTCACCCAGCATATGGGATTTGTGGTGGACAAAACGGCGCAGTGCTGGATTTTCTCCGGGTTCTGCAGTTTCCTCTACTATCGCATTCCACCGATGCTCCATCTTCATTCCATGTATCACAGTGTCATCGCCTGCGGAGCCATGTGTAGTAAAATTGGGCTTAAACACTATTTAAACAAATCTGATGTATTCCATTCATGTGACTTTCTCTAGATCTCTGCAATAAATTATTGTTAAAAAGCTTATTCTACTATTTCCTTCATGCTAATTGAGACAAAAATTAGTAAAATGGTCTTATTACGTGCTTCCTTGTAAGGAAAATAAGGGAGTACTATAGCTAAAGCGATAACAAAATGTTTTAAAAGTAGGTTTGCATGTGATTGTGATTGATCTTCTTTATTTGTATGTCCAGGAGTTGACAATTTTCCGTATGAGAAATGTATAAGTATTTTAAAACTGAAACTAATAACAAGGAGTATCTCAAGAACGGTTAACTCCACGAAAAAATGTAAATAACATAAATTATGTGTTTTGATTAGCTCTACATTTTTGTGAATCAATTTTTGCTATGCAAAATTCCGCAAAATTTGTCCTGAATAAAAACGACTTCATAGGCTATTCCCAGAAAATTAAAGATATACATATTTGGCATGTAAATATCTGTACTGCAAGACATTTTTATCAAAACCGTTAGAGCTAATTTTCAGAAAATCAAAAATTTCAAAAAATTGTCCAAATGAACGGTAGTTTGGGGCGGAGAGATTTTCTTGAAAATTTTCGTGTCGCATCTTTGGAGGATACTAAATGTCACTACCAGATTTGGGATTATTAAACTTTTCATTTTTGAGCTATGCGCCCCCCCCCCCATCCACACATTTCTGGTGAAATCTCTGTATCGAATTTTTGGGTGCAATGCAATACTTTCTCTACACACTATGTACATAGTATGTGTAGAGAAAGTAAAAGTGGGAGTTTTAAATATTGGAAAGATACGATACATTTGGAACTTTCGCTTAAGACTCGTAAAGCCACAACCGCAGCATTTATGCTGATAGATAACGTATTCTTCCAGTTCGGAAGTAGAAACCAACCATGCAAATTCTGTGAGCGGTGATCATTTTCATTTCACGTGCAAAAAATGCTCAAATTGTCCTGTTGAAAAAGAGTTCTGTACCGTCCAGTTCATCAACCTGGTTGCGAAGTCGGCAATGCATGAAATCAAAGGTTCAATTCCAAACTTCCCCTTTGAGAAAAGGAGTTTGCTGAACTGATAATGACACCATTCATTTAAGCCCACTAGCGCTAAAGGTCGACTAAACCCGAAAACACGGTATCTTAGTTCAAGTAAGCAGATTATTGAGTTTTGGATTACTTGTTTTTTTCACACAAGCCGTGTGATGGACAGGGTTGGATAGGTAGAGTCAGACTGAAAAATTCAATGCCATAGCCGGAATTTGAACCACGGATCTTCCAATCTCTAACCGGTTGCTCTGAGCTACCATGGCAGCATGCCGGCACAGCACTGAATTTCTCGCATGTTTCCCGGTAAACCACAGGGTGATCTTAAATTATTTGGTAGCTCAGTGACAGAGCAACTGGCTAGAGATCGGGAGATCCGTGGTTCAAATCCCGGCTATGGCATTAAATTTTTCAGTCTGACTCTACCTACTTATTGAGTTTTATTTATGGACGCTGTTTAACTGCTATGGTCCCATTCTACAGGTTGTTTCCTTCATTGCTTCCACACTTTAATTAATCATTACTAACACTGTATGCGGAGTGGTGCTTAAAGAGTAAATCAAAGAATTTTTCTTTCTTCAGTTAGAAGTTGGCTATTCTGTTACCATACTGCAACAATGACATATAACAAAATGTCTACTCTGGAGCTATGCACGAAATCAGTAATTACAGTTCAAAGAAACTACCAAAATGCTGTGGTTCTCAGCATCCCATTCTATATTAGGCATGAAACACCGCTTCATTTTACTCAGATTTCTTTATGAGACTTGAGTTCTTTTACGTACCGCTTTACTTACCTTCCGAAGGAAGTATGCTAAGAATTTTTACGCCCAAAAAAAGCTATCCTTCTTCGCCGGTTTTGAATCCACGACCTTAGATATCATGATAACCACTACACCAAGGATGGCGACAAAAAAAAAGCTACCGAAGAGAGCATAAAGGAGATGCACCTGAAGGGAATCTCTAGCAAAACCTCTCTATCGAATTTTTGAGTGATATGCAATAGCTTCTCTACCTACATGTACACGATAGAGAAAGTTAAAAGTATTCCCAAGTGGGTAAACATTCTACGAGAACTGTCGCACTCTGCTCTCAAATGGATATGTAGAGAGGTGAGGCTTTAACATGCTTCTGTTAAAAAGCAAACACGAGACGCTTATGGTCTGTGTAGCTACCTTGCGGCGGTGGTACTTAGCTGTCGAGTGTGCTGTTAACATCTGACTGTCATAGGCACCGTAACTAGCTTGCTTACAGCTCCAGAAGAGGAGAAGCAAAGTATTTCTGAAGCTCCGCTCTATGTCACAACTACAGCTCCGTGAAACAGGCGTTAAAACTGTAAAACAGTCAGGCGAATAAACACTTCGTTTCGCTTCGTATTTGTAGGTCTGACACTCCCCTAGGACTTACAAGCCAATGCCTAGGACTCAGAAACCTGTCGGGGAGCCTACAGCACAAAACCACCCAGCATATGTGACCGCAGTGGAATTTGTAGTGGACAAAACAGCGCAGTGCTGCGTTTTCTCTGGGTTCTGCGGTTTCCTCCACCATCGCATTCCACCGGTGCTCCATCTTCATTCCATGTATCATCAGTGTCATTGCCTGCGGTGCCATATGTAGTAAAATTGGGCGTTAAACACTATTTAAAAAAATCTTGTGTATTCCATTCACATGACTTTCTCTACATCTCTGCAACAAATTGTAGTTAAAAAGCTTATGCTTCTATTTACTTCATGCTAATCGAGTAAAATCTGATGTGTTCCATTCACATGACTTTCTCTACACCCCTGTAATAAATTATTGTCAATAAACAATTTCATGCTAATTGACAAAAAATTAGCAGAAATAGTGTTATTACTTGCTTCCTTGTAAGTAGAAGTGAAATAAGGGAGTAGCATAGGTTAAAGCGATAGTCAAAAGCTGGTTGCTATGTGGTTGTTGGTATGGACAGGAGTGCCATTTTTGAAAAACTCAAAATTTTCGAAATTTAACCGACTTTCGTTTTTTGAGTTATCGTCTTCAAACACACAGACGTGCCCACACACATACACACAGAAGACGTTACGGGTTTGGATTCAGGAACACTATAACGTGTATTTCCACTGAAATCTCGGAAAGCAATATCTTGGGTGGAAAGCAACATTTTCTCTACCTATGTAAATAGAGAAAGTAAAATGTTTGCGAAAAGACAAGATTTAAATTATATGGAAGCATGCGCCTTCCCATTTAAAGCCCGGCGAGCTGCCAGTTTAAAATACTTAAAACTTATTGTTATACATTGAAAAACACATTTTTTTATAATTTTTCAGAATTTGTGGTCAAATTTCATAGATGCATCACATTAAGAGATTTAAAAAACGAAGGGAACAACGAGCATCTCGACCCCTAGCGGGTCGTGTGTGTACGAGATCGCAGGTGATAGACTGCAAGCCGGCAAAGAGGACAGAGACGCACAGAGTTGACCAGGCTTAAGCGCCTGATCACACTTGAGGATGTTCCTCTAGCGGGACCGGGGAACACAATCCAACATCGGAAGTTTGGGCTGTGAAGAAGTTTAAAATTGCAACCCTTTTACTGCTTGGACATATAACAGAAAATGTAGTTGTGGAAGCTCGGTATAAGCGAGTTGTAACTGCGTGACAGTTGCACAGTATGATAAAATAATAGATAAGATGATTAAATGTTTTGAATGTAAAAAAAGAATGAAAAGGTTTTTTTATCAATATTTCTATAATAAAGTAATAAATAACATAATGGATGCTAAAAGTCTTCGAATGTAAAATAGGGATGAAAAGGGATTTTATCAATATTGTTATTTAAACCCACACAAAGCCAAATTTGATCCTATAAAATATGCGGAAGCTAAAGTCATGAAAATTGACTTGGTTTAAAATAAGTAAGAAGCAAATTGATTGCAACCCATATTAGAATTACTTAGAAATAAGAGTTATTATAATGAGAAGCTACTTTTTACCCCTTTGGAATCCCTCCAAAGTGCTAATGAGAATAAGAAATTTAATAAGTGTATTCCTTGACACGCGGCTTGTGTGCCAAATGATTAGAGCTCTGCCCTTATCAATTCTAGCCCCAGGTGAACTGGAAATGAAAGGTCGTTTCTTCCCCCACTTAAAGAAAGACTAAAAATAAATCTACAAGAAAACCCAGAAATCACAGCCATAGTGACAGGTCACGGGAAAACAAAACCATATTTATATCTATTCCACATTATAAACGACCCGATCTGTACATGCAACAGAGCACGACAGACGGTAAGCCATCTCATTTACGAATGCATAAATACAGAACATCAAAAAGTCTTTTTCATAAAAGAAATATCACAAAAGGCCATTCAATAATCAAGAACTAATCTCTAAACACCTACGAACTTTCAGCAAATATATTCAATCCATAGACATTTAGATTAAAAAAAAACACACCAATATATGTAATTTAAAATTGTACATAATCTAATATATTATAAGTCGGCTAAATTGTGAATAATTTGTTCTAAGGAAAATTCCAATATGTATCTATTCAGCTATTAACAATATTTACATAATGAGGAAATTATCAATTACTGTAATGAATACATGTAATGCTATTACGGTAACGGGGCATGTAGAAGAATCCAATAAAAATCTGATGTGTTCCACTTACATGACTTTCTGTTCCTCTCTACAACAAATTATTGTTAAAAAGCTTATGCATCTTTTAACTTCATGCTAATCGAGAAGAAATTAGCAAAAATAGTACTATTAATTTCTTCTATGCAAGTAGAAGGGAAACAAGGGAGCACCATAGGCAAAGTATTAGTCAAAAGCTGGTTGCTATGTGACTGAAGTTCCTTTGTTTCTATGTACAGGAGTTGACAAATTCCCTTATCAGAAATGTATAATCGATCCACTGCACGAAAAAAATGTACATAACATAAATCTAATGTATTAACGAGCTCTACATTTTTTGTGAAGTAAGTTTTTGTCCATCTCTTACGGTTTAACAGTTATGCAAAATTCCGTAAAATTCATGCGGAGTAAGTAGTCTTCAGAGGTTATTCCCAGAAAATTCAAGATATACATTTTATTTGTGAGGTAAATACCTTTATTATACCCTATTTTAATCAAAATCGTTAGAGCCATTTTTGAGAAAATTAAAATTTTCGAAATAAGTTCCACGTAAAGTGTAGTTAGGGGTGGGGCGATTTTCTTCAAAATCCTCGTGTCGCATCTTAGGAAATTAGAGACTTAAATACCAAGTTTGATATTTAACGGTCCATTCGTTTTTGGACTACGCTACCCACAACCACACACGCACACGCACACGCACACGCACACACACACACACACAAACACACACGCACGCGCGCGCGGGGAGCATTTCCCGAAAATGTTTTTTCCTTTCTCTGGCCCCGTATGTACAATGTACATAATGGATAGAGAAGGTATTGTATTGCACCCAAAAATTCGATACCGCGATTTCTCTGGAAATAAATGTTTTAGGACGCCGCGAATCTCCCTCCCAAAAAAAAAAAAAAAAAAAAAAAACATTTTTAGAAAAATGTCCGCGTATGTGTCTGTCTGTCCATCTGTGTGTCTGTGGACAGCATAGCTCAGAAACGAGAAGACGGCTAAATACCAAACTTCGTATTTAGGTTTGGTATCTTCTAAAGATACGTTATAAACATTTTCAAGAAAATCCCCCCACAAATAACTACACTTTAGATGGAAATTTTTTCGAAAATTTTGTTTTTCTTAAAAATAGCTGTAATGATTTTGATTAAAATACCATATATTAAAGCAATTTCCATCACAAATAAAATGTATATCTTGAATTTTCTCGAATAGCTTCTGAAGACCTGTTTATTCTGAATGAATTTTGCTGAATTTTGCATAACTAGTAAACCGTAAAGGATAGACAAGAACTTCCTACACAAGATCTTCCTTAAATTACACAATTTATGCCATATACGTTTTTTCGTGAGTTTGCCGTTTTCTAGATATTCCCTGTTATTAGTGTCAATTGTAAAGTGCTTATACTTTTCTCAGACAGGAAGATTCCGTTTTTCTTCTGTTCTATTCCTGGTCAAGCAAAGAAGTGATTTGCAATGACAATTGCATAACGAGAGTTTTTAAAATATATGACTATCACTTTAGCGCATTCCTCTGGTTGGTTTCCTCCTTCTTATAAGGAACTGAGTAAATAAGAACATTGTGCTAATGTTTATCTCGATTAGCATTGTGTAGAAAGAAGAATAATCTTTAGTAAGAAGTTTGTTTGTAGAGCAACTAGGGAAGGTCATCATAAGATTTTTTGGATTCAGGGGGTCTTAAAACATGCATTTCCGGTGAAATCTCGGTATCGAATTTTTGGGTGGAATACAATACTTACCTAATACACCATACACATATTGCGTATAGAGAAAGTAAAAAATAAAGGAAAAGAGGTTCGTGGTAGAATAAACCACCCCACTAGTTGTCTAGCGAGAAAACTACGACAAACTCTATGTCCAGAGTGTGCGTTGGCCTGGAATCATACCAAAGACCTCCCGAATGCAGCCCCACATTTTACTGCGGAGCCATTTCGCTCAATTTCTGTGTATATTACATTGCTATTGAGCTCGATACAAGGAGCTATCGCTTTTAAGGTATCCTCTACTCACACTATATACATCTATTCCCACTAACCTACTCCCAGACTCGCAACTATACATCCCTGATGTAACCATCTGTCACTATTTTTCCAGAATGCGAGCATGGTTTCTACATAGAAAGTCCATTAAGCTCGCAGATGCATAACAGCGAGTTAATCATAGAATTTCTTTCCTCACTTTTGTTGTATCCATTTGGTATTTTTATAAATAATCCTATGCAACTCAGAGGAATTCCTAGATAGACCAAACAGTTTTATATAGTCCACCAACGTGAGTTCTAACTTATTATAAATGTACGTATACATAACGTTACATTTCAAATTGTTACTGGGTGCGTTCATAAGTCCTTAGAAAGTCCAGGAAATTACACTAGTAGCTCGAAAAAAAGTTTATATTTAGTAACCGACGTCTCCTACTAGATGACAGTTAACGTTTCAGCTATATCCGTTATGTGGTTTCGCTTACATAGGCAATTGAATCAACAATCTTGTGCTTCTTTAAAATGAAGAAAATAAAACTAGTTTGGTGTGGTGATTAAACTAATTTATTTAAAAGTCTTAACACCGGTAGAGATAAAACCTGAGTTGGATTAGGTTCATGGCATATTTGCTGCTTCGTTTGCATCAATTTGCAATTGGATAAATGCATTTAAACGTGTCCGTATTTGCACAAATATATGTCATTATTCAATCTAACGAAGAGGTCATCTCCCAAACAAATGCCTAATTTGAGTACCTTCCAAAATCCTACTTTTTGAAAGGCTTAAAACAATTGGCGAAACGTTGGGAAAAGTTATCAACCAAAAGGAGACTACGTTGAAAAAAATATCAAAAATATGTTTATCTATATTTTTCTAAGGACCTATTTAACGGCCCTCATAGCAACATATGGTCACTGTTTTCTGTACAGTTTGTCATCCTTTAACCTGGTTGATCATATCGGACGATGAATGAAATTGGTGAATTAATGCTCAAATAATCTTGAGTTCCATGGATTCTATAGTTACTCGACATTCATCTTCAGGATAGGATAAACCGCGAAAAAGCCTTATCCGGGTAACTCGCCCTAAGCGAGACACAATCTCGCGATCTGTTGGATGTGAGGTTACCCCCACACTAAACTAGCGGGCCTATGGTCTCTTGTGCATTGGCGTTTATTAAATATTCTAGGAATAAAACCCAAAAGTCCTTATTTTCAGCAGCCTCCTCATAAAAAGCGCTCATAAATTTGAATCAATTACAGACAAGTTAGATTCATGAGCTTGCCTTTTAATTTCTAGAGAAAGTACAACCTACATAGACGGATTGGTATTGTATTCCACCCAAGAATCCGATACCGAGATTTCATCTGGAATAAATGATTTGAGACACTCTGAATCCAAAAGAAGCATTTTAACTCTCTCTACAAAATACATGGAACGTGGGTAGAAAAGGTGTTGCGCTCGATCCAAAAATTCTATACAGAAATTTCATCAGAAACGCGTGTTTTAAGATACCGTGTAAAAAAATAATAAAAAAAAAAACTGTGCATGTGCCTCTGTGCGAACAAGTCGGAACCTGTGCATGTGCCTCTGTGCTAACAAGTCGGGTAAATACTAAACTGGGTATTTAGGTTTAGTATCTGCCAATGATGGAACACGAAGTTTTTCAGGAAAATTCACCCACCAACCAATACGGTTTACATGGAATTTTTCGACATTTCAAAAATGGCGCTATCGTTTTGATTAAAATACCATATGATTAAGATATTTTCATGGCAAACAAGGTGTATATCTTGAATTTTTTTTCAGAATAACCTTTGAACACCTCTTCATTCTTGATGATGACATTTGTGTAACTCGTAAGCCGTAAGAGATAGACAACAAAATACAAAAAATATATATTTCTTTGAACCACAATTACTTCATACACTTCTTGTAGAGTCAACCGTTTCTGAAGTATTCCTTATTATTCGTTTCAATTTTGAACGACTTGAATATTTCTCAAGCAGGCCAAATCTCGTTTCATCTCTTTTGTGTTACTTCCGGAAATGCAAAAGAGAATCGCATTTTAATTCTTTAATATAGCGACCGTTTTTTAAAAGATGTGAATATTGCTTTAGCCTAGTTTATTCATTTATTTATCTCCTACTTATAGAGAAGCGACGTATCTTAGTGGTTAGACCACTCGCCTCTGACCAATGCGACCCGGTTTCGATCCCAGACTACAGCATGTGGGATTTGTGGTGGACAAAATGGGGCAAGGATGGGTTTTCCCTGTGTTCTCCGGTTTCCCCCGCCATCGCATTCCCTGGTTCTTCATCTTCATCCCATGTATCACCGCATTGCCTGCGGTGCCATACTAGTAAAAGTGGACATTAAACACTATTAAAATAAATAAATCGCATCCTTGAAAGATGCTGAACTTAATTATGAAGTTTGGCATTTATTCGACTTTTCGTTCTTAATTTCTCTATACGTACTATGTACATAGTGTACAGAGAAGTTATTGTAGTGTACCCAAAAATTCGATACCAAGATTTCACCGGAAATATATGTTTTGGGTCCCCTAAATCCAAAATAAAAACATTTTTAAAAATATCCCTGTGTGTTTGTGGGCAGCATAGTTTAAAAATGAAAAGTCCGTTTTTGAGATATTCCCTGTTATTGGTTTCAGTTTTAATATACTTAATCTTTTCTCATACGAGAATTTGTAGACTTCTAACCATACAAACAAAGGAACTTCAATCACATAGAAACCATCTCTTAAAAGATTTCACTATCGCTTTAGCCTATGTTACTTCCTTATTTCCCTTCTATCTATAAGGAAGGAATTAATAAGACCATTTCTGTTATTTTTTTCTCGATTAGCATGAAGTAAATAAAGGATAAGCTTTTAGCAATAATTTGTTTCAGAGATGTAAAGAAAGGCATGTGAATGAAATACATTAGGTTTTTAGTTATATTTTTTACAAATCATACACAGAGGCACACACATATTCATGCACCTTATTCTAAAAATGTTTTTTGATACAGTGGACCCTAAAACATATATTTGCAGTGAAATATCGGTATCAATTTTTTGAGTGGAATGCTATATTTTCTCTACCTATTGTCAGTCTGCTTCTGTAGTACTCTTTACTTTGACATTTCACAGTCTCCTTTTATATTTTATTTTACAAGTAAAATAATGATTTTATCTGTATGCTATTCTCTCTTTGAGTTTCTGCTGTTGATATCTACAACTCTAGTATATTCCGACAGAATGCTCTCGCGGAAGAATTTGCTGATGCAATTTGTCTTTCCTCTGACGAGGCAGAATGCGTCAACATTTGCAGGATTAAATCCATGCTCACTAAAATTTGGGATGCTATGCTGCTGAATGGAACAGTGTTTGGTTGACATATCAGCAGGAAAATTCGTTATGCATACAGTAAAATAATCAACTCTTTACACAATCTCGCTCATCTTAGCACACCAGGATCGTTAATCTTGTCAGAGACCATCACGTCTGGCATTCTCCTCCAAGAGCTGTCAAACAACATGCAAGCGGAAGTTTACCTTGCCTTGGGATGAGGGCAAAACTCTGCTGCACAAGTTTGCTAATCGGCAGTAAAGTTTAACTCAAAGCTATTTTCACTTGTTATGAATGTAACTGTTACATTATTAGACGATTATAGTTATCATTAAACATCGGATATCACTGCTATTTACTTTGTTACTTTCTCTACCACGTACATTGTATGCACAGTAAGTATACTACAAAATTTGGCCGTCAGGTGCACATACTGTATACTTGGATGGCAGTCGCACGACCCGTCACCCAGTCACACATGCGTGGAAATTGAATAAAATCTCGAATCATATTAACAACTATCAAAATAAACACTAAACATACCCTATAACAGGAGGTGTTGGCGTTTCCTGGACAACATTAACCTTGTATGGTTTGAGTTTTAAAGTTTTGTTGCTTTCTATGCTAAAGCTTTCGAAATGTCATTTTCTTGTGCCTAAGAGATTTTCGAGGTGATCGTTCTAACTTACCTCCGATTTCATCTAATTTCTGCCCAATAAGCATACCCTGTGTAGGCTTCTTTTCCTATCATAAATTGATCCTGTCTCCCTGAATTAATATTTTACAAGCAAATTAAAGGTCTCTCTACTTTGAACACGCACCCAGGAATTTTAGTTCCATCTCTACAAAAGATGTAAGCACATACGTATCGTATACAAACATTTTTTGTAGTACTGCATAATTCATTGTGATAGCTCTTCAAGCAAAAATAAACATTTCAAAACATTCCTAATGTTATTCACGTGTGAATTGGACTAGAATAAAAGTAAGACTGATGCACGTGTCACTTCAGAACGGTAGTAGGACGCGTGCGCAGGGAAATGCAATGAAGATCACAGGAGCCATTTCCTGGCGGCCAAGTTTTGTAACAAACATACTGTACATAGTTAGTATGTAGACGGAGATGGAATTTGATTTATAGACGCTCTTTAAGTACTGTGGTCCTTAGCATCCCATTCTATATTGGGCGTAGAAGATCTCTTAATTTTGCTCTGATACTTCTTTATCAGGCTTGAGGTTATTTTAGTTGTCGTAAATCTGTGACACGGGACCAACAACTTTACTTACCTGCCGAAGGAAACCATGCTAAGGATTTTTACGCCCAAAATAGTTCATCGCTTTCCGCCGGATTTGAACCGGCTACCTTAGGTATAGGAGATGTTGATTACTAAACCACGGAGCGCAATGTAGATAGAGAAGTATTGTATTTCACACAAAATTAGATGCATTATTTTCACCGGAAATAACTTTGAGGATCACTGAATCAAAAATAAGTTTTAGAAAAAGGTGCCAGTGTTCAGTTGGATGGACCATCTGTGATCAGCATACTCGAAAACGAAAAGTCAGTTAAGAGGACACCAAAATGCAACGAAGTATCGATAAAATCTTGTTTCATGTATAGTTAAAATGCTTCTCACGGACCAAGATGGTTTTCGGACCACATTAACTTCTGCCCGATAAGACAAGCCACAGTCGTTCGCATGTTAGACAATATAGTTACAATTCATTGTTCACAATTAGCTTAATCATATAGTATAACTTTTTATAGTGTAAACATACGATAGCAGTCAATAAGTACCCGAGATTCAAAATAGTTGGTGTTGGTGTTGACAACGAGTACTGTCATTCTTATACGTCTCAAAATAAATTTGGTACTGACTCAGACGTTCGTTTGGAGTTGGCAGGCATTTCGGTTAGTCATTCAAAATGTTTGCTAAAATGCAAAAAATACAGTGCTTCACTTTTTACTTTTGAATAAAACAACTTGCGAGGAGCTAAAAGCAAAATTGGATGATATTTGTGGGGATCCTTCGTTATCTATGGCAAAAATTGGACATTGATTCAATGAATTTAAACGTGATCGAAAATCCAGGACACCCGGCAGAAGTGGTCACCCAAGTAATTATTGAAAAAGACGTGGTATAATTCTCGCTGGTCATCGAACGAAAATTCGCCAAATGAGAGATGCCATGTGTGTGACGACGAAAACCGCAATTCATATCGTGCATCTTATGATGAAGATGTGAACTTGCTGGCCTGATGAATGCCGCGATTGCACTCAGTTGACAACAAGCGGGTGCAGCTTTCAATTTTAAAGCCGTGTTTGAAGCTGTTTAATCGAAATTCGTGGGACCTTTTGTGTCGGTGAAACCTGGATTCAACATTATACTCTGGAAACCTAGCAAAAATTAAAACAATGTGTTGCTGTGGTAAGTCTATTTCCAATTTGGTCTGATTCAACAATATTTAAGAGAGACAGGTCCCTATTTGGTGCAGAAGAAAGTCCTGTTTCAATATAACAACGCACTATTACATTCATCCGGAATTATCGGTCACCGCTAAACTATATGAATTGCTTCTGCAGCCCCCATGTTTTCCAGAGTTGGCTCTCTTCGATTTCTTCTTGTCTTATACCGCTTTTAAGTATAGAAAGAAAAAGACTTGTTTGTAACAAAAAGCCAATAAATAAATAAACAGATCGTCTCCTTTAAGCGGTGGTAGCGCAGCTCTTGCCAAGCAGGAGACTTGGCTTCGATTCCGGTACCGGCGTGGGGATTTTTCCCATGCTGGGAGATCTGGTTTGGAGTGAACTCAGCCTCAAGAGGACCTACTTGATGGAGAAGTAGCGGCTCCAGGTCGAGAGGACCGCATTAACCGTGTCACACTCCAATGCTGCTCCCCAATAATGACGCCTGTCGTGGGCCAAATGGGGAACGCAGCGGCCGGGCGGTAGGCTTTGGCCCCTTGTGGGCTGTTCCACAGGAGTTTAATTTAATTAATTTAAAATAAATGAAATAATAATGCAATCCGAAACCTCAGATTTTCAGTTTCATTTTCCACGACGAGACACTGAAGTTCACTTTTAACTGAACAGTGAATACCATGTTCTAATAGGCTGAAAATGTTACATTTGATTACATTACTTGGTGTAGATGAAGATAGCTTCTGGCTTTGAAGCTCGGTTCTCATTTTGTTGGATTATATAACCCCTGCAGAGTAATTATTGACCGAATGATATCGTGCTGCTGCATCCATCAAGGTAATAAATCTCCTTCATTCCCATACTGCATGATTACTTCGTCGCCGTCCAATTCAATCTCTCGATCGTCCTTTTATCGCGCAATTCCATCCTCTACTCTTTGTAAACAAAGGTATAGCCGTTCATTTGAAGCTGGAGATGAACAGAGGATAGTTATGAGAATAACCTAGCGACTCAGCACAGGGAATGCAGCTTTGGTTGATAGGAGGTGCAATTTTGTTTCTGGAGTTGTTGCCTAGTTTTACCACTTACATTTAAATACACTTCTAAATAATCAACAATTTTCAATTTTAAGGCGATGCATCCATTAAATTTGGAAAATCCATATTACGTAAGCTATTTTATTGATATTCTTGCCAGTTATTATACGCAGACATGATATTTTTCCATGTATCAACATTCTAGCTTGCATGGTTATTTACATATTAAGTTTACTGTTTATATTTATTTTTCTGATAAATATGAGCCCCGTGAAGGTGTCGTTAAAAATATTCACACAAAATATCCATTTTTACAGAAAATGAGTTTACAAATACGTCTTTAAGTTTTATTCGATTCGTTTCGTAATCGGCTTACCCTCCCCGTATTTGTAGTACTGACGCCTCTCTAGGTCTTACAAACCAATGCCTAGGAGCCAAAAGCCTGTCGGAGAGCCAACGGCACGAAACCACAGAATGGATAACCTGTTACGAGGGGTCGGCCCATAGCCAGGCATGAGCATGTGGAAGTGGATGTCAGAAATGATTAGATAGGTGATAATGGAGCAATTGGTGGAAAGAGTGGCGGGGAAAAACGGTGGAACCGGATTCATTTTTACATTAGTCCTAATTAGTATAGAAAATGATTACTTCTCATACCCTCCAAAATTTATGATTTTCAAAATATATAGCTAATAATTTACTTTTAATAATTGAAGTATTATTTCAAAAAAGTAAAGGACAATTTTCTTTAATGTGCTTTTAAAATGGTTTATAAACTTTTTGAAATAAATCAGTGAAAAACTGCATAATCTGGAAGTTTTAGAGTATGGAAAAGTGTTGGAAAAAGTATGCAAAAAACAAAGATAAAATTGCGGGGGGGATAATATTAAACAGTGCCTACCTATTTATAGCTTCAGTTAATTGTTAGAGAAAAAAACGATATATTATTTTGAAAGTTTACAATTAAAATTGTTTTATTATGAAAGAAAATATTTTAATTGTTCACTATTTTTAGTCAAATTTCACTGATGCATTTCACTAAGCCAAATGCCTGTTTAGTTTCTTTAGTGACTGGGAAATATCTTCATATATTAACAAATTATTAAAACTCATTTAATAAATGTTATTCTACCTATGTGTGATACACCTGCTGGCACATACATATTTTAATTCTCTTTGCCTATAATTGCCTAAAAGAATTGTGTATTTAAATAGTCACATTTTGAAGCTTTAAAGAGCCCCAAGAGTAAAATCCATTGAATGTTATGTAAGCTAAAGGTTGAAAGTATTTTTAGACATAAAATTAAGTTTTTAATGTTTTGAAAAAATGTATCACTGCGGTAGTCCAAAGGAACCAGTATAATCGGTGACAAATGCAATTTCAAAAACCGTGTTGTTTTTGGTTGCTTATACTACCTTTTCTTTTGGTTTTTTCCATTAAATGCCGCCATTAAAATCTAGGTGATATCGGCGGATTTTACTTTGGAACAGCTGCACATAGCAAAAATGTTCACACGCTATCTTGGTTTAACTTATGAGCTAGGAACAATGTTTGACTTAGAAAATACTTGCGAATTTATCATGTCCAGCATATTCCTGAAGAAGTAAGGAATATATAAAAGCAGGTGTTGCTCCGGCAAAAATAATACTGCCCACCCAACCTTATTTGTGACCTCACTTATATACGGCAAAGTAACAGCAATATCAACTACATTGACTACTAAGAGCGCCACAAATAGTGGTAATTCAATGTTGTTAATCTATGAAAAAGTCGATCAAATGCAAATCTGCTAGTTTTTTGGTAATCCGGGTGAGCTATGTCATGGTTCATGGGGCGATGATGATCTCAAATGTGTGTGTTCTAGTCTTGTGGAGCCAATGCGTAATCGTGTAATGGAACTCATAAATAAGAGCGCATTAACGTGTTACGTATAATGGAATGTAAATTGCAAGTAACTTATGATTAAATTCATGTAAGCGTGATAATCAATCATTTTCAGATCCCCTTAATGAAATGAGACTTGTATAATACCTTTCCAATGTTTACATAATTTGGAACATTAGCTTGCGTCTCGCAAACCCGCAATCACAGTATTTATAATCATAGGAAACGAGTTCCAAAATGCACATTTTCACTGAAAATGGCTGAAATTTTACTCATCACTCCCCTTTAATTGCTACCTTAGATTCAGGGTCCATCAAACTTTCGTTCGCTATGGAATCTCGATCTCGAATTTTTGGATGGATTACAATACTTCCTCTATCCATAAGATAATATAATAAAGAAAAAAATAACTAGAGAGCGCATTTAGGGTACACAAAGACTGAATTTTACTGCACATTTACCAGTAGACGCAAGCGGTGCGTGCTTTAAAACAGGTTTTAGAACAGCGACGATAAAATAAAAGCAGGAAGGAGTAGGACATTCTTTGAAAGAAATGAAAGTAAAAAAATTCAGCAAAATGAGATGCTTCAAACATTTTATATTATATAAATCATCTACATATAAATATGAAAATGCTATGTATATTTATTTACAATTCGTGTAAGCTATGGTATTGCAGCGCTTGTACAATGTAATATATAGGTTAATGTGCAAACTTTTGGTTTGTAGATATATTAATCTACACCAAAATGTTTCATCATGTCGCATTAAATAGAATTGACAACAATATACGAGGGTCACTAGATAAGTATTCAGACAGAAAATAATGAATACTAACAGAAACGTTTTGCTTATCCCAGTTCCTCAAAGTGTTCTCCCTGGCATGCTATGCAGAATTTCATCCTCTGGAACCACTTCTCAAAGCATCCTTGCTACTTAGTTTTTGGTACCACAGATAGCTCCTCTTCCTATGCTACAACAGCTTCCTCAAAGCTAGAAATTTGGTGACCTCTAAGCCAGTTCTTAACTGTAGGGAGGAGGAAGAAATCAGATGGTGCCAGATCCGGGATGTAGACGAGTCATAGATTTTCTTCAGTTCCTTTCAGAAACTCCACTGTTACATTAGCAGTGTAAGCTGTTGCATTGTCATGATGCAAAAAATCTCTTTTGGTCCTGCCCTTGGAGGCATTTCTTGGAGTTTTTAAAAATTTCTGTGCACCATTTTGCAGTAACAGTTTTTTTTATATTCGAGCACACTGCTGCCAAGTTGTGGAGAACTATATTCTTTCCAGTACTCCTTGTTTGTTTGACCTTGAAGGGTGTTTGGTCATCTGAGAACAGCCGAATGGAGGACTGACGTTTTATTTATATACCCATATTTCATCACCTATAGCAATACTGCGACTCTTTCCGGTGTTTGCAACATTTCTTTGCACTATTCTACCCCATGGTACTTCAGATAAATTATGGAGCACCCATCTTGAAGATTTTTTTACGTGGTGTTCATGAAGAATGGTTGAAACACTTGAACTAATCACCAATGCCAAATCAATGTTAGTGTAGATTGGTTTTAGGTCTTCCTTAAGCATTGTTTCCACAGTGGTGATGTTTTTCTCAGTCACTACTGTTAGCCTGCCACTCTTTTCTTCGTCCCCTCTTGAATTGTCTAAACCACCGGAACTCATGGCACATTAACTAGAATAGTCCTCAAAAGCCTCCCTCATACGCTCAAGTAACTGCATTTCATTTAAGCCTCATTTGAGGTCGTACAAGGTTATTGCTCGAAAATCCTCTCTCTGATTCTTAACTGCACTTGCAAGAATGTTTGCACTTTTCAGACTTCAAACATAGCATGAGGGAAAAATGAATGATGAAACACTGTTCTGCCTGCTACCACAGCATTACCAATGAGTCAGCTACTTCATCAACAATCTTTTTCCCAAGAATGGTCAATAATCTGTCTCTCAATACTTAGCTAATGACCCTCGTACGTTGAGAGATTTTGGGGTGAAGTTACAACGATATTGTGTTAAACAGCATTTATACGAAGGAAAACATTTCGCGCAACGCCATCAGTAGATAACAACTCCAATCTAAATTCTGCCACATGCAACTTGAGTTTGCAATTGCCACACCATCCACGTTTTCGGAAAAATATCTTGCACAGCTCTAGATCATTGGTATCAAGAAACAATAACATCTTTGGAGATTCAATCCTTAACAGAAGTTCCTTGTTCCATCAAAAATCTCATGCTACGAGTTAATGAGAACATTCCCTTCAACTTGTTTTGCAGTTAACTGTCCATGTTTGCTCTAGAAGGCCTTTAAGTAATCAGAAAGACATATTGACACTTCTATACCTTGATGTGGGGAACGAAAAATTCACTACTTAGTTATAAAAGGAAAGTTGTAAGATTAAAAACAAGCAAGTAATGTGTAATTTAGCTATTTGCGGAAAACATTTTTACATATGTAATTCATAATCTCGGTGATTAAAGTCATTGATATTTTAAATAATTATTTGTGTGCTAGAAACTTGTCAACACAAGTTTCTTAATTCTCATTTTATGCTTGAAGTGAACTTTGTCTTTGTTTAAGAGAACAAGGTAGTCTGAACATAAGGAAATTACACCTTATGAGAGTTAAGTTGCCACTGCTCTTAAAGTTATCAATGATTTTTTCTGAAATGTTCATAAATTATTGTAAAAATCACGAAAAATTATTTAAAATGGATATTCGCATTGATACCTTATTTGGTTGAGTCTGTAAAAAGTATTTCAGTCAGCAGAAAAATAATAAAATAAGCTCTTAAACATAGGAATTTATTTACCCTTTTCTCTGATATTACTTGCAGTAAAGAATCACACATTTGCATGCTTGTTTTAATATAATCAGCTATTTTCTGAGCCTGAATTATCCAGTTATATATTCATTTCTCTAGAAATTGATAAAGCAATTATTTCCAAGGTCCAAAAAGTAAAACTGTGGAACATTTGCAATGTTATTACTTTTTAATATCACTAATACATATTATAAAATTATAATCAAAAAGTTCAACTATATGTTGTTTAAACGTAAAATTTCAGCCCTATATCGCTTATACTTTATGAGAAAAAGGCACAAACGTATTAAGAAATGTTGTTTTGAGAAAACTGAATTTAAAGATACAAATATTCTACTAAGAATCATTGCACAACAGTTTTAAAGGAATGCAGGCTAGCATTTAAGTGCTTTTTAAATACCTTAAAATCCTCTTAACTCTCAAAAGTATATATTTTCTGAAACTGAAACTAATAGAGCTTTAATAGTGCCTAAAACAAAAAACTTGATTTTTGACCATTTCAGAGTACCTTGTCCCCTTAAAATTGCAAGCTTATATATGAATCGTTACATATGATCATAATTACTCTGTGGAAATTTATACAATTTCTTCAAAACATTCTTTCTTATTTGTAAAATACTAACATATGTATATATATATATATATATATATATATATATATATATATATGCACAGACTTCATTTTTGAATGTTTTGAAAAGCACCTACCTGTGTTAATTTCTACCAGAACATCTTGGAAAATAATAAAGCTTACCTGCAACAAACGGAAACAGGCCAATTAGCAAACTATAACATAGCCATACGATAGATACATATAATAAAACACAAATATTACTGTGTTAAGATCTAATATTTTGCGCTCAGAAATACTTTTATTTTAAAGCTTCCTTTATGGCAAAATAGCCTTGTGGACAAATCTAACAAATACAAACGTTAACAAGAACATATATAAATAGAGCAATAAGAAATAGAACAATATACAATAAACACTATCAAAATTCCAGTTATATTGTTATAAATGAAGTAGTGGATGAATATGTGGTACTCATTAAGTAAAAACGTCATGTTAACGAAGACTATAAAGATCTATTTATTTCATTTACTTTCGTAAGTTCCACAACATATTTATAAAGATATTGTCTTTTAGTTTATGTCTTAATTAAAATAACTTTTAACTTCTCTAGCACGTATGTACACCTTAACATAAAAAAATGAGACATCCCCAGATTCCATGTGTCAATCGAAGAGCTTTGTGTATCTTCGTAAAAGCTGTGTTCACAACGCGCACTAAAGAACTGTATACAATGGTCTGGGACTGACAGCGCAATGGTTAATTTATAATACTCAAAATGAAACACAGAATAACGTTACGGTTGCTGAGAGGTTAAGATGCATTTCTTCCACACATAAGTTCCTAGGTTCAAACCTCGCGCTGCTTATAATTTATTTATGTTTGTTAATTTAAGACTGGATATGTAGAACATAATATTTCATTAATATAATGAACATTGCCATTTGAAGTTATGGACATATCTATGCACATAAAAACATAATTCTACAATTATTATTACTCCATGGCACGACAGCTCACGGGGAACCTTGGCCTACCTCCCGGCCGCTGCGCCCCCCATCACAGTCCATTACAGAATGAATGGAGTGCAGAATTGGAGGGTGAGACGCGGTCAGTGCCTCGAGCCTCCCCCCGGCCAGTTAATGCGGTTCTCATGACCTGGAGCCGCTACTTCTCCATGAAGTAGCTCCTCAATTGGTCCCCCAGGGACCTTAGGAGGCTGAGTGCACTCCGGGCCAGGTCTCCCAGCAGGGGGAAAATTCCCACGCCGGTACTGGGGATCGAACCCAGGTCTCCCGCTTGGTAAGCAGCTGCGCTACCACCGCGCTTAGGAGACGACCTTATAATTCTACAATACTCATGTTAAATAACTAAAAATGTGTTTAAATAAACTAATATCTTCTAAACTAAAACACAAAGAATAAACATAATTATATCGGCTGTATAAATCCTCAGTCCTTATAACTGCCCTCAATCTTGTGACAAAGACAAAAGGCAATGCCTGTGGTAATATGGACAATCATCTACAAGATCCCAGGCTTCTTGAATTTGTGCCTAAAAGCCATCTTCTATCCTTCGCCCCTCTATAGGTAAAATGGAGCGCAGCTCCCATTTCACCTCAGCTCGCCCATTCTCATTGGAGTTAGTCATGTAGACAGCGAGGTGATTCTACCGCTTTGATACCTGTCCTCTGAGTACCAACTTGAAACCTTTCGATGTGTGGACAGGATGATCGTCATGTACGAATTCAACAATTCCATCACGATATCTCGTTTCTACAGAGGGAATTAAATATTACCGTGACTGGACACTGTTTAGTGTATCATCAAGCTGCCACACACCGTCCCTTGATATCCAGCCCAAACACGATAAGATACGCGAGATGATGGAATTGTGAAGCCACGTATTTTGCATCTTATCGGGGCCCCTTTAGACAATAGACAATCACCTTTCCTTTACGTATGGAAGAAAATGTTACCTTGTCTGAAAATATCACGCAATTCCAGTTGCGGTTGACATCTTCCTGTACAATCGCAAGGCGAAACAATCTTTTTAGCTGCCGTTCGCGCATGAAGTGCTGTGTCATTTACACGTCGCAGAGCTTTTTCGAGCTGATACAGGGAAATGCGAATTGCTCTCAATTTCAGTTTGGAAAGGGCCTCTCTCTCTGCTACTGCAATTAAAGCTGCAAACATTTCGGGAGTCGACACACGTCTTGCGTCTGAACCAGGATAATCTCACCCACATCTGTAGTTCCAGGGAATCCAATACGAGCAGCAGTTTCACGAGCAGAAAAATCTATTTTGACTAATGCCCATGTCTTTGTGTACAGGTTTTGCCATTTTGAAACGCGGTATGATTGAGAAAGAACTGTTCGTGCTTGATGCATTTCCGTATCATTCTGCGCATCACGTGCTTTTGTGTGCAGCACATTGCTGCTTGTAGAATTAACCCTTAAAGAAGAATCATCATAAATACCATAGTATTAACTACACCGAATATCGCGTACGAAATAAGTATATATAAAATAAGTGGTCGCAATGATTCAACATCATTAAGGGAAGGAAAAAAAATTCTCGCTGCATATGAGAAGCGAGCCTGCGACCCACACCAAAGAAGTAACCTACGTTTTGCCACAGCGTTAAAGTGAACACAAATGGAAGATGGCTAGTTTAGCAATTCTGTATAAAATCGAACATTCTTTAATATGCTTAGTTAATATTGTTAGTTTGTTGTTGAAGAAGTTTATATTATGTATTTAGCTATGCTTATTGGTCATATGGGTTAGAAGTATTAAGATTTGGAACTGGTGTCAACTGTTGCTGCTGCTACAACTGTTTAGCAGATGGTGTACACAAGGCGCTGTGCCGTGTAGGATTTGGATAACTTTGGATTCCAGACATGACTCATTGCACCAAAATTGGATACCGAGATTTCACCTGAAATACACATTTTGTGACCTCCTGAATAAAAAAAAAAGTTTTAGATTAATGTCCCTTGGTGTGTGTGTGTGTGAGAAAGAGAGAGAGAGAGAGAGCAGCATAGCTCAAAAACGAAAAGTCTGTTAAATACCATACTTGGTATGTAAGTTCAGTGTCTTCCAAGGCTGCGTCACGAAGATGTTTAAGAAATGGAAAAAAAATCGAAATTTTTGATTTTCTCAAAAATGACTAGCGGTTTTGACTAAAATGTCTTATATTTAAGATATTTACATGAAAAATAAAATGTGTATCTTGAATTTCCTGAGAATAGCCTCTGAAGAGCTATTTATTCTGGATGACTTTTATTGAATTTTGTATAAATGATAAACCATAAGAGATAGATAAAAACTTATTGCACAAAAAATGCAGATCTTGATAAAACACACAATTTACGTCATATATTTTTTTTCTTGGAGTTGGCTGTTTTCGAGGTATTCCTTGTTATTGGTTTCAATGTTAAAATACTTAAACTTTTCTGATACGGGAACTTGTCAACGCTTACCACGCAAAAAAAAGGATATCAATCCCATAGCAACCACATTTTAAAGCATTTGTTTATCGGTTTAGCCTAGTACATACCCTTATTTCCCTTCTACTTGTAAGGAACTAAATAATAAGACCGTTTCTGTTAATGTTTTAGCATGAAATAGAAGAATAAGCTTATTGACAATAAATTGTTACAGAGATGTAGAGAAAGTCATGTGAATGTAGCACATCAGACTTTTTTTGTCCACGGATGTACATATAATGTACACAGTAGCTTGAGAAGGTACCTACTGTATACCACCCAAAATTTCGATGTAGAGATTTCACCGGAAATATATATTTTGAGAACCCCATTTACGAAGAAAAATTACTTTCTATAGCCGTATATACATACAATGTACATAGTAGGTAGAGAAGTTATTGTATTCCACTCAAAAGTTTGATGTCGAGGTTTCACCGGAAATATGTTTTGAGGTACACTGAATCGGAAGAGAGCATTTTTAGAAAGAGGTGTTTGTGTATGTGTGCGTGTGTGTATCTGTGTCTGTGTCTATGAACAGCATTGATCAAAAACGAAAAGACCGTTAAATACCAATCTTGGTATTTATATTTAGTATCTTCCAAGGATGTGACACGAAGATTTGTAGAAAAATTCTCCCATCCCAAACTACCCTTCAATTGGAAAAGTTTCTGAATATTTTGTTTTTCTTAAAAATGGCTCTTAACGATTTTGATTACAATACCGTATATTAAAATATTTACATCATAAATTAAAAAAACATTGAAATCAATGTCAGGAAATACCTAAAAACGGTCAACTCTATAAGGAAAACATGTATGACATAAACTATGTGTTTTACCAAGATGTAGATTCCCTGTGTATTAACTTTTAGTCTATCTCTTACGGTTTAACTGTTATACAAAATGCTGCCAAATTCCTTTAAAATAAGGAGGTCTTCAGAGTCTATTCTCAGAAAATTCAAAACGTAAATTTTATGTGCCATTTAAATAGCTTTAATATACGGTATTTTATTCACAATTTAGATCCACGTTTCAGGAAATTAGAATTTTCGATAATTTTTTCCAAGTAAATGTTTATGATGGGGGTATTTTTCTCAAAGTTTTTCTCAAAGTCTTCGTATCGTATTCTTGGAAGGCACTAAACTTAAATAATAAGTTATCTATGTTACCAACTTTCTGTTTGAGTTATCATGTTCACAGACACATTTGCACACGCACACACACACACACGCACACACACACATTTTTATAAAACTCTAAAGTGCTCCATTCACATGACTTTCTCAGCAGCTCTGTAATAAAGTATTGTTAAAAAATCTTATTCCTTTATCTGCTTCATGCTAATCGAGATAAATATCAAAGTTCTTATTTCTTGTTTTCTTGTAAGTAGAAGGGAAATAAGAGAATACGCTAGGCAAAAGCGATAGCCACTTCTTTTAAAAGCTGGTTGCCATGTGGATGAAATCCTTTTCTTGACATAGCCAGTAGTTGACAAATTCCTTTACGAATATTTTAAAACTGAAACCAATGGCAAGGAATATCTAAAAAAAATGGTTAAATCAGGGGAAAAAAATCTGATGTGATACACTTTCTCTAGCTGTTCTATAAGCTTCGTACGAAAGATTATTCTCCTTTCTAAACCATGCTGATCGTGATAAGCATTAGCAGAATGTTCTTGTTAGTTCACTATAAGTAGAAGGGATTTAAGGAATGCAATATGTTAAAGTGATAGTCAAATGTTTTAAAACTTCGATATGCGATTGTTATTGCAATGCTTCTTTGCTTGGCCAGGAGTACTACAAAAGAAAAATCTGATGTATTCCAATCACATAACTTTCTCAACATACCTGTAACAAATTATTTTTAAAAAGCTTATTTTTCTAATTAATTTCTGCTAATCTAGAAAAAAATAGTAGAAATGACATTGTTACTTGGTTCATTGTAAGTAGAAAGGAAACATGGGCGTACCACAGGCTAAAGCGATTGTCAAATATTTTAAAATCTAGGTACTATGTGATCTAAGTTCTTTTGTGTGTATGGGAAGGAGTTGACAAATAGGGAAAGGTATAAGTATTTTAAAACTGAAACCAATAATGAGTTACTCAAATATATATAATACAAATAACATATATTACGTGTTTTAACAAGATCTACATTTTTTGTTGAGTAAATTTCTGTCTATCCTTTACAGTTTGCCAGTTGTACAAAATTCCGCAGAATTAATCTTGGTTACTTCCAGAATAGTCGAGATATACGTTTTATTTGCAATGTAAATATTTAAATATTTTTAATATACGATAATTTAATCGTTATAGCCATTTTTGAGAAAATCAAAATGTTCAATATTTTTTTCATAAAGGGTAGTTTAGGGTGGAGAGATTTTCTTGAAAATCTTTGTGTCGCATCCTTGGAAGATACTAAAACATAAATACCAAGTTTGATACTTAACAGTCTTTTAGTTTTGAGTTATGCTGTCCACAAACACACACGAATACATACATAGACACACTCACGGAACTTTTTCTAAAAATGTTTTCTTTTATTAAGGAGCCTCAAGAGATATTTCCGTTGATATCTCAACATCGAATTTTTTGATGCGTTAGAGTACCTATACCTATATACATGTAGAGAAAGTAACATTTATATAACGTAAATGTGTGTTGAAACGAGATCAAAATTGCTTGTGTAGTAAGCTGTTTTCTTTGTGTTATAGTTTAGTTATGCAAAATTCAGTTACTTTCATCCACAGGTCTTCACGTGAAAGCGATTCACGTTTTTTTTTGTCATGTAAATGTCTTTAATATGCAGTATTTTAATAAAAACCTTTGTAGCCATTTTTGAGAAAATCATAATTTTCGAAATTTTTTTCCATGTAAAGGGTAGTTAGGTGTGGGCGACTTTTTCTCAAAACCTTCATGTCACATTCTTGGAAGATACTATCTTAAATACCAAATATGGTATTTCAGCAACTTTCCGTTTTTGAGTTATCGTGCTAAGAAACGCACGAACAAACACACACACTTACAAACTCTCTCTCTCTCACACACACATGGACCTTTCACATGCATTTTTTAGACACAGGGGATCATAAAACTTATTTCCGGTGAAATCTGGTATCTAATTTTTGGGTGGAATGCAATGTATGTCTGTGGATAACATATCTCAAAACGGAAAAGACCGTTAAATGCCAAACTTAGTATTTCGTATGTTTAGTATCTCCCAAGCTGCGAAACGAAGATTTTCAACAAAATTTTCCCACTTTAAATTACCCTTTACATGAAAAAAAAATTCAAAAATGTCTATTTTCAAGAAAATGGCTGTAATGATTTTACTTAAAGTACATTAAAAGATATTTACGTTACAAATAATGTGTATATCTTGAATTTACTGGGAATAGCTCATGAACATCTTATTTTAGATGATGAAGCAACCTTTTGATTTAATCGTCCTGGGGTAGCATCAGTGTTTACCCCTAGACTAGGAATTGTTCATGAATGAATTGCATCTTCAGATGTAATTAGAATTCGTGTTAATACCTTTATTGGTAATGTTGTTCGATTATCAACTTCAAGTAGTCGAATATTATAAGGATCTAATTCATTTTGGGGAATTATATAGCAGTCGAATTCAATATCCAAAAAATCTTAATTTTGTATATAGCAACGGTAATACACAGACAAAGGCTTACAACATATTATAAGATGTAGTTATTGTTAAAACATGTCATTTTTGTCTTATAGTTTTTGTTTTACACTCTCTACACGTACTATGTACATAGCGTATAAAGAAAGTATTGTATTGCACCAAAAATTCGCTACCGAGGTTTCACTGGAAATGCCTGATTTTGGAGCTCCCTGATTACAAAAAAAAAAAAAAAAAAAAAAAAAAAAAGCATTTTTAGAAACATTTCCGTGTGTGTAGGTAATATATCTGTGGGCATCTTAGCTTAAAAACGAAAAGTCTGTTAAATACCAAACTTGATACTTAAGTTGAGTATCTTCCAAGAAAGCGACAGGAAGATTAACAAGAAAATCCCGCCACCTCCAACTAATCTTTTTTATTTTGATTTTCTGAAAAATGGATCTTACAATTTTAATTAAAATATACTATGTTTAAGATATTTTTATGACAAATGAAATGCATATCTTGAATTTTCTGGAAATAGCCTCTGAAGACCTCTTCATTCTGATGACTTTTGTATAACTGCCAAACCATTAGAGACAGACTAAAGTTTAATACACAAAAAATGTAGATATCATTAAAACACGCAATTTATGTTCTATACATTCTTTTGTAGAGTTAAGTTTTTTATATATTCCGATTATCGATATCAATGTTAAGGCACTTAAACTTTTCTAGAACGGGAAGACATCTTTATTCTCGTTTCTCGTTTGTTTACTGCTGGCAAGAAAGCGAATGGAATTGCAATTGTTCCACATAGCGATCGGCTTATTGACTATCGCTTTAGCCTGTTTATTTCCATATTTCCCTTCTACTTATAAGGAAACAAGTAATAGAATAATTCTGCTAATGTTTATCTTGATTGCACAATGTAGTCAAAAGATTGATCTTTCGAATAAAAGGTATTTTGTGGTACAGTTAGAGAAAGATATGTGAATGGAACACATCAGATTTTTAGAAAAAAGTCCTATGTATGTCTGTGATCAGCATGGCTCCAAAATGAAAAGACCGTTAAATACCAAACTTGGTATTAAGTTTGGTATCTTCCAAGGATGCGACACAATGATCAAGAAAATCCCCCACTCCAAACTACCTTTAGATGGAAGATTTTTCGAAAATTTTGATTTTCTCAAAAATGGCTAAACGATTTTGATTAAAATACTTTATGTTTAAGATATTTTTATGACAAAAGTAATATATATCTTGAATATTCTGGAAATAGCTTCTGAATACCTATTCATTATCTATGACATTTATATAACTGGCAAATCGTAAAGCAAATACAAAAACGTACTATGCAAAGGATGTAGATCTCGTTAAAATACACAGTTTATGTCGTATATATTTTTGTACAGCTAACCGTTTTCGAGATATTTCGGATTATTTGTTTCAATTTCAGCCACTTAAACTTTTCTCAAATGGGAACACACCTTTCTTCTTGTTTGTTTCTTGTTTGTTCATTTCTGGCAAGCAAAGATATTGAAATATAAACTATTTCACATAGAGACTAGCTCTTATAGGACGAGACCTTCACTTTAACCCGTGCATTTTATCTCCCTTCCACTTACAAGGAAGCTAGTAACAAACTAATTCTGCTTATGCTTATCTTGATTAGCATGATGTAGATAACAGATTAATGTTTTGAATAAAAGTTTTGTTTACCTAACAGCTATCGGACAACATGTGAATAGAACTCATTAGATTTTTAGCCTTCTATTTACAAGGAACCAAGTAATAAAGACAAATCTACTACTATTCATCTCGAGTATCATGAAATAGAAGAATAAACTTTTTAACATTAATTTGTTAGAGATGTAGAGAAAGTCATGTGAATGGAACACAGATTTTTTTTAAAGAAACGAATTTGACTATCGTTTTTCCCAGTGTATTCCCTTATTTCCCTTCTAGTTACAAGGAAGGAATTAACAAGAACATTTCTGTTGATGTTTCTCTCAATTAGCATGAAGTGGTTAGAAGAATAAGTTTTTTAATAATAATTTGTTACAGAAATGTAGTGAAAGTCATATGAATGGAGCACATCAGATTTTTAGAAAAAGGTCCATATGTGTGTGTGTGTTTGTGAATTGATAACATAACTGAAATACGAAAAGCCGTTAAATACCAAACTTGTTATTTAGGTGCGGTATTTTTTAAAAATATGACACAAAGATTTCCAGGAAAATTCCCACACCCCCAACTCCCTGTGTATGGAAAATTTTTGAAAACTTTAGTTTCTTCAAAAATGGCTATTTTGATTAAAATGCGATGTGTATAAGACATTTTTATGGCAAACGAAATGTATATTCAAAATTTTCTGGCAATAGTCTCTGAAGATCTCTTAATTCTGTATGGTTTTTGTATATCTGAAAAACCGTAAGAGATAGGCAAAATAATTACTATACAAAAAATATAGAGCTCGATAAAACACACAATTTATGTCATAATTATACGCTTTTTGTAGAGTTAACCGTTTCCGAGCTATTCCTTGTAAGTTGTTTCAATTTCAAGTTTTTAAATGTTTTTCAAATGGAATGACTTCTCCTTTTCTGCTTTCTTTTGTTTACTCATGGCAAGCAAGGAGAACGCAATTTCAATTGTTTCACATAGCGATCAACATGTAAAGGATTTGACTGTCGTTTTAGCCTAGTGCATTCTTTTATTTCCGTTCTGCTTACAAAGAAGCAAGTAATAAAACCAATTTTGTTAACGTTTATCTCGATTAGCATGATGTAGGCAAGAGTTATCTTATGTAAGAAAAGTTTCTTTGCAGAATGGTTAGAGAAAGTCATGTGAATGGAACACGTTAGATACTTTGAACAAGGTCCGTTTTCTGTGTGTGTGTCCGTATCTGTGAACACGATACCTCAAAAGCAAAAGGTCTGTAAAATACCAAACTTGATATTCAAGTTTATTATCTTCTAAAGATGCGACACGACAATTTTAAGGAAAATCCTTCCCCCAAACTACCCTTTACATATTTTTGTTTAAAATGATTCATTAAAATATGGTTAAGCATTTAAATAGTAAAGATATTTACATGGCAAACAAAATGTATATATTGAATCTTTTGAGAATAGCATCTGAAGACCTCTTCATTCTGGATGACTTTTGCAAAGCTGGTAAACCGTAAGAGATAGAGAAAAACTTGTCACACAAAAGTGTAGCTCTCGTTAAAACATACAATTTGTCATAATTTTTTTTTTTTTTGCCAAATTGGCCACTTCCGAGATGCTCCTTGTTGTTGGTATCAGTTTTAAAATACTTAAAATTTCCTCATATGGAAATTTGTCAACACCTGGCCATGCAAACAAATGAATTTCATTCACATAGCAACAGTTTTTAAAAAACGTTATTCCCCTTATTTTCCGTGTACTTATAAGGAAGTATTTTTTGCTCTCTTCTCTTTAACTTGATTGGTACGAATTATAGAAAAGCATCACCTTTTGTAAGAATAACCTATTGCAGAATAGCTAGAGAAATCGCCAGATTTTTTGGGAATGGTTTGGTGAGAAAACCAAACAGAAAAAATGAAAGCTCAGTTGCATACCTTGAGCAGATTGTCAGCAATTTCATATGAACTGGTGAGGACAATAACGCCAAAAATCTTGTGTGTTCCACTCACATGACTTTCTCTGTATCTCTATAATAAATTATACTTAAAAGGCTTATTCTTTTATCTACCTCATGCTAATTGAGATAAACATTAATAGAAATGCTTTCTTTTAAGTAGAAGGGAAATAAGGGAATACACAAGCTAAAACATAGTCAAATCTTTTAAAAGTTGGTTTCAATGTGGATGAATTCCGTTTTTGTGTATTGCTAGGACTTGGCAAATTCCCATGTATGAAAAGTATAAGTATATTAAACTATAAATCAAAAACAAGGAATATCTGAAAAATGGTCAACTCTACGAAAAAAAAATATGACTAAATTGTGTGTTTCAATGATATCTACATTTTTTGTGTAGTAAGTTTTTGTCTATTTCTTACGACTTACTAGCTATGCAAAATACAGCAAAATTCATCCAGAATAAAGAGGTCTTTAGAGGTAATTCCCAGAAAATTGAAGATATACATTTTAATATGCATGTAGATATATTTAATATACGGTATTATAATCAAAACCGCTAGAGGCATTTTTGAGAAAAACAAAATTTTGAAAATGTTTACATGTAAAGAGTAATTTGGGATGGCAAAATGTTCATGTAGCATCCTTGGAAGATAATAATTTTATATACTAAGTTTAGTATTTTACTGACTTTTTGTTTTTGAGTTATTGTGTTTACAGACACACGGACACTCACATGGACCTTCTTCTAAAAATGCTTTTTTTTATACTGGGGACCTTAAAACGCCTATTTCCGCTGAAATATTTATATCGAATTCTTGGGTGGAATGCAATACCTTCTCTACACACTATGTTTATAGTACGTGTAGAGAAAGTAAGAAAAAAACTCCTTAGCTTAGGTTTTGCGGATAAAACGAAGTTGTTACATTTTCACAAGTTTCTCTGGAAAAAGTATTTATATCATGATTGACTATCTTTGGACATTAATCCTCATTTTTACCGGGTTTGGAACCACAGTGGTGATTTATATTGCAATGTATTAACTCGCATGGAAAGATAAATTAGAAAATATCTCTTTCTGAGGTTTAGTTTCATTTCCAGTCAGACTGTCATTGCGTTATCCCCTTAGCTACGTTTTTAGTGCATGTATGGTCATAAATTCCCGTGTTGCACAATTTGATTAAATCAACTCATTCGTGTAATTGTACTGCTTCTAGCTTAGTTTACATTAATGCACTTATAAAAAAGTTTCACAGCCATTTACACAAATGGTACTAAATACAACCCATTTTTTTCTTTCTCTACTATACTTAGTAGGGGAAGGACTGTGTTCGAACCAAAAATATTACGATATGTTCCATTCACATAACTTTCTCTAGATGTTTCAGATACATACTATTCTTACACAAATCATGCTTTTATCTGTTTCAAACTAATTGAGATAAACATTGGTAGAATTGGTCTTATTACACGCTCTGTTGTAGGAGAGCGGAAATAAGGCAATACAAATCGAGAGTGAAATCTTTTTAAATGTTAACCTTTATGTGAAACAAATGAAGTTCGGATTGCTTTGCATTGTACCGGTTGAGAAATGTTAGGTTGTTTAAAACTGAAACAAATAAAAGTGATATCTAAACACCGGTCAGCTCTACAAGAATAGCATATACTTCATAAATTGTGTTTTAACGAGATATATATTTTTGTGTATTAAATTTTTGTCTATCTCGCACGCTTCATCCTTTATTCAAAGTCTTCATAATAAAGAGGTCTTTAAAGGCTATTCCCAGATATGCAAAATATATATTTTATTTGAGATGTAAATATCTACAGTATTTGATAAAAATGTTTGAGAAAAACAAAATTTTTTAAAAAAAAAATCTAATTTATAATGGGGGATTCCTTTGAAAATGTTCGTGTCGCATCCTGGGAAAATACTAAACATAAATACCAAGTTTGGTTTTTAACGTTCTTTTCAATTTTGTGTTATGCTGTCCACAGATATATATATATATATATATATATATATATATATATATATATAAACACACACACACACACTCACACATATGCACACTTGGACCTTTCTTGTAAAGCGGTTTTTTTGGACTCAGGGTATCTCAAAACACATCTTTCCGGTGAAATTTAAAGATTGAATTTTTGGGTGGAATGCAATACTTTTTCTTGCTGCTAGAATTGTTCTTATTACTTGCTTCCTTGTAATAAGGGAAAAAAATAGAATAAGTAGAAAGGAATTATACTAGGCTAAAGCAATAGTCAATTCTTTAAAAATTGATCGCTATGTGAAACAATTAAAATTCCGTTCTCCTTACTTGCCTAAAGAAAACAAACGAAAGAATAAAGGAGGATGTCATTCCGTTTGAGAAACGTTTAAATAGCTTAAAATTCAAACAAATTACACGGAGTGCTCGGAAACGGTTAACTCTACAAAAAAACGTATGACATAAATTGTGTGCTTTAATGAGATCTACATTTTTTGTGTAGTAATTTCTACTATCTCTTACGGTTTACCAGATATACAAAAGTTACAAAAAATGATTGATGTTTAACCGACTATTCGTTTTTGAGCTATGCTGTCCTCTCACTCTCTCACTCACTCTCTCACTCACTCTCTCACTCACTCACTCACTCACTCACTCACTCTCTCACTCACTCACTCTCTCACTCACGAACTTACACACACTCACACACTCACACACACACACTCACAGTCACAGTCAGAGTCACGCTCTCGCTCTCGCTCTCACTCTCACTCACTCACGAACTTACACTCACACTCGCACGCACACACACACACACACTCCCACACACACTCCCACACACACTCACGCTCACTCACTCTCACATTCACTCACACTCTCTCACACTCACTCTCACTCTCGCTCTCGCACTCGCTCTCTTTCGCTCTCTTTCGCTCTCGCTCGCTCTCTCGCTCTCTCTCGCTCCCTCTCTCTCTCTCTCGCTCTCTCGCTCTCGCTCTCTCTCTCTCACTCTCTCTCACTCTCTCTCTCTATCTCTCTCATTCTCTCTCACTCTATCTCCCTCTATCTCTCTCTCTCCCACCCTCACACCCTCACTCACTTTCACCCTCACCTGTTTCCTTATAATGTTCTTTTTTATTTCAGTGGTTCTTTAATGCATTTCCCGTGAAATTTCTGTATTGAATTTTTGGGTGTAATACAATACCTTCTCTATCTTTTATATACTCCACCCAAAAATTCCATGTCGAGACTTCACCGGAAATGTATTTTTTGAGGGTATGTAGTTCCGGAAAAGCATTTTTTGAAAGAGGACCGTGTGTGTTGTTTTTGGGAAAGTATAGCTCAAAAACGAATGTACCGTTAATACCAAACTTGGTAATTCTGTTTAAATCTTCCAAGGATGCAACACTAAGATACAAGCAACCCTTTAAGAAACGTTTGATCTTTTTTTTTGTCTCTTAAAAATGACTAAGGATTTTGAATTACATACCGTATATTAAATATATTTCCAATACAAATGATACTTTTATTTTGAATATTCTGGAAAAAGCCTCTGGAGATCCTTTTATTTTGGATGAGTTTTGCAAAATTTTGTATAACGCTTAAACGGTAAGAGATAGAGAAAAGCTAACGACACAGAAATGTATATCTCTTAAAACACATAATTTATGTCTTCTACATTTTTCTTGTAGAACTGACCATTTTCGAAATGTTCCTTGTTATTGTTTTCAATTTTAAGTGAATGAAAAAACTCAGATTCGTTTACTTTCTCGAGAACGTATGCAAAACGTACATAGTAGATAGAGAAAGTATTGTTTTGAGTACTCCTGAAACAACAAAGTTGTAGAAAAGGGCAGTGGCTGTCTGTGAAAAGTCCGTTACATACCGAACTTAGTATTTAGGTTTAATATCTTCCAAGGATGCGACACAACATTTTCAGAAACTACTCCAAACTATCATTATGTAGTACTATTTTTCACAAGTTTGATTTTCTCAAAAATGGCCCTAATGGTTTTGAATAAGCTACCGTATATGAAATATATTTACATCACAAATAAAATGTATACTTTAAATTTCCTGAGAATAGCCTCTGAAGTCCTCTTCGTTTTAAATGACTTTTACTTAAATGGTAAACGTAAGAGCTCAGCAAAACATAGTGTACAAAACAAAATTTATGGTTTACATTTCTTTTGTGAGCCTAACCTTTTTATAGTTATTCCTCGTCATTTTAAAATACAGAGCGTCAGAAAAGTTAACGCACTTTTACTTTAACAATTGTCTTTGGGGTACTTTACTTGATGAGTTTGCCAGCTTTGCATTACAGATTGTTGTAACATTGAAGAATGGCTTAATGTTATTTTTAGGCCAATGAAGCTTTTGCGTTGCTCGGAGGGAGATATCAAATTGCAATCGGACACGATGGATTTTACGCACGCGCAGCAAGTCGCTATGCTGGAAGCATGTATTGGGTTCAAATCGTATGGAAGATGTTTGGGGAGATCAAGAAGGCTATTTCCCATAATACGTCGCCGGATAAAAGTACCGTTTATGCAGTTGTGCACCGGTTTCGTGATACGGGCTTCTCGAAAAAGTGGAAGACCTAAGGTAGTCACTAAAATTTCGTTCATGATGTTATATCGCCACCAAAATCTGTAAGACGTTTGGCGCAACAAATTGGATCATTAATTTCATCCACACAAGCGATAAACTAGCCAAACTGCATCCGTATGGTTCGTCCAGGAGCTGCGGCATTCAGATCTAAGGAAACGTCCAATTACTACCAATTTCGAAGTTACACATGCAACAATGCAGTTTGTTAAAACTTTCTTTACGGATAAGGCGTGGTTGCATTTGAATGGCTACATTAACACCGAGAACACTAGGTTTTTGGAAACTGAAAATTCGTAATTCTTCGAAGTGCTGCTTCAGTCGTAAAAAATGGGCGTTTGGTGCAATATCGCGAATAATTATTGTTGAACCACTTTTCTTTGAAA
The DNA here is from genome assembly GCA_030762935.1 of Hymenopus coronatus. Taxonomy (NCBI): domain Eukaryota; kingdom Metazoa; phylum Arthropoda; class Insecta; order Mantodea; family Hymenopodidae; genus Hymenopus; species Hymenopus coronatus. Next base: position 97,656,646 of record CM060898.1, on the reverse strand, counting down.
AAACAGGCAATAGTGTCATCTGTATGCATACTGTGCAGCAGTTTGTGGCTGTGTTAGAAGGGGATGAGCTTGTCAGTTTGTTTCAATAAAATGGTGCTAATGAGTCCGTGGAGATGTTTAAGACATTCTTTCGGAATTCAAATAATCTCCAAAAATGTATGGCCTCCAAGTTCCCCTGATCTGACTTCTCCAGATTTCTTTCTGCTAAAGAAATGATTGTATAGTGGCAACCCACACCTTTTCAAGAACTTTAAGCCGCAATTTATAAATATATTGCAGAAATAGTACCAGCAACGTTAAAAGGTGTCGCGGAACATGCACCGACGTGTGGAATTATGTTTACAAGAAAATACTGGTCATTTCCAGCACTAGCTGTAAATAATTGACGTGAAAAGTGTTGCAGAACAGTAGCTTTTATTTTGGAAAAAAATTAGTGACCATTTTCAGCAGTTGCTTAACTAATGCGTGCGAAATGCTGTACTTACATACTAGTGTGCTTTTGTCCTTGGGAAACTTTTAAAAATTGGTTTAATGTATGTAAAGGTATGTGCAATAAATATGCAAAATAATTTAGTTTATATCTGCAATAAAATTTGAGACAAAAAATAATAAACCCTGGATGTGGGAGCTTAATGACCACCCTGTACTTATATTTTTCTCAAAAAATAAGGGTGTTTTTCTCGCTTTACTCGTGGTCTTGCAAAGAAGCGAATTTCAACGTTATCGCTTAGCAGCAAGTTTAAAAACATTTGAATATCGTCCCAGCCTCGCACAGATATGGCGCCACTAGGTCAGTTAGACGGTGGTATCGTATAGTTTAACTCTAGACTAGCTTGCGTCTATAGTTACAGGTCAATAGCTTGTTTAGTTTTCGAATGACAGCATTTTAAACAAGACAACTTTAGAGTTTTTACGAAAATGGAGGATTTGGAAAAACAAGTAGTGTTTAAAAACTTACATTTGAAAGGCTTAATGGCTAAGAAATCAAGGACGAAATGGTAATACATTTAAAGGCTCTGCCCCTTCATATTCAATGTTTAAAAGGTGGGTTGCAGAGTTTAAAATGGGATATACGAGCACTAGTGATGAGCCTCGCTCTGGACGCCCTGTAGAAGTGACAACTCCAGAGAACATTGAAAAAAATGCATCGGTTAGCAGATTAAAGTTGTTTGAAGCAGTAGAGGCTGTAACCATATCAAAAGAACGTGCAGGTAACATAAGTAATGTTTTGGGCTTTCACAAGGTCTGTGCAAGATGGGTACCGCGTTTGTTGACACCTGATGTGGAGCTCTACCGCAAAAATACCAGTGAATTTTTGAGACGGCTTATTACCATGGATGAAACTTGGGTACATCACTACACTCCAGAAAGTAAATCACAACCAAAACAGTGTTTACACCAGGTGAACCAACTCCAAAAAAGGCAAAGTCAATTTTGTCAGCTCACAAGATTATGGCGAGCGTTTTCTGACATGCACAGCAAATTATTTTTATTGATTACTTGGAAAAGGGTAAAAGTATCACTGGTGACTACTACGCAAGCTTACTGAAACGTTTCAGTGATGTGGTAAAAAGAAAAAGACCTCATTTGGCAAAAAAAAAAAAAAAAAAATAGTTTCATCACGGCAATGCTCCGGCCCATCGTTCAGTCATTGCAATGGGACACATGTGCGAATTAAAGTTGGAATTGTTTAAACACCTACTCTGTTCGCCAGGTCTAGCACCACAGCAACCAGAAGGTAATTGATGCGGTAAACAGCTAGTAATAGAGATTATTAATGCAAACTTTTAAAATAAATGTCGACACAAAATTTAGCCTCTGCCAATATGACACAGGGCAAAAATCATATCACAAAGCTTGCCCATGCATTTCAACGCTCGATTCAGCAGTGCTTATAATATGTTGCCCTCAATGCTGAGGCGTATTGCATACTACAGAAATACTCCTGCAAGTGATTTATTGGCTGTTTTTAGGGTGAAAGCCCAGTTGGAACAGCCTGACCCAATACTTGGCTAAGATAACCCCGGGACTTATTAGTATGAATGAATGAATAAGTGTATTTATTAACATAGCAATATCATACATTGAATTTCAACAGTCGCACGGGTCCACAGACCGTACGTGCTTTTGTAATACACATTACAAGCAATATTAAAACAACAACCACAACAAAGAATTAAAAGAGTAAACACGAAAATAAAAAGACAAAGGAAATACACAGTCAAAAGCAATATTAAACAATAAAAATTAAGAGGGAATCCGAAAATAAAGATACAAAGAGATTCAAACATAGCAATTTAAATTTACAGCACAGAGTACACCTTCATAAATCCACCCTCTTATAATAGATAATTACACTTAAAAGACATATATACACATAATATATACAACCTTAGCACAACAGTGACCTAAGTATGACATAATATATATGTATGTAGAACATTGTAGTCACTTTTGTTTAGTTGATCTTGTCCCCCCCCCCTTCTCTATTGGCAGCCTCCTCAGATCTCAGCTGTCTTGCCTTAAGTATAAATTTACCTAGCCCGTCCATGTTTTCCGTGCCTGCCAGTAGCGTCCAACATGCTTCTATCCCTACATTCGCAGTGGTAAAAAATCGCGGCAGATATTTTTCCCGCCATTCCTCCGTACCCCTACATCTTGCCAAGATGTGAGTCCACGACTCTTCCTCCTCGCAAATGGGACAGATTCTCGTACCATTCTCGTCAGAAAGTTTCGTGCTCCTCCATGCTCCTAGTCTAATCCACGCGAGCCCCTCTAATGAGTTTGGTACCTGTTTTGATGTATTGCTCCATACCCCACTCCGATTTCAGCCCAGACTGTACTTCTAATGACACCTTCTCTGTGCATTGCGCAATTATTTGCTGTCTGTCAATATCACAGAGACGTTTCTTAATTTTTCTTCAAATTCTTCGCCTGTTTTCCTGCCCCGCCATCCAAATGTCTCCCATCCCAATGGTTTCCAACCCTTTCTTTAATTTTGATGCCCACGTCAAATTACCTTCCATTCGCAACTGTTCACGGTAGCAGACTGCCCTAATTGGAGATAGGTATCCGTGAACGATTCTCATCCAATATTTACTTACGTTAGTAACTAAATTAGTAAGTTTTGATAAGCATCTCGAAATGAATATGAGATCTCCTTATGGCTTACCGAAAAAATACTGTTTTGTTGCAGAATATAATATCAGCTCAGTTAGTGCATCTGGAAGATCTGTTTTCCAAATCTGGCATTGCATATTTACGTTCTTTACTCGTAATATGTACATATTGTATAGATATTGCATTCCACCCAAAAATTTGACACCGGGATTTTATCATAAATACACTTTTGTGTCCCCTGTATAAAAACATTTTTAGAAAAAGGTCCGTGTGTTTTGTATCCGTGTGTCTGTGAACACGATAACTCAAAAACAAAAAATCCATAAAGTATCAAACTTGGTATTGAAGTTCGGTATCCTCCAGGGATGCGACACGAAGATTTGAGAAAAATTTACCCCAGCCCAAACTACCTTTTTCATGGAAAAAAGTTAAAACATCTTAATTTTCTCAAAAATGAATAGCCATTTTGATTAAAGTGCAGTATACAAAACATATTTACATGAGAAATAAAATGTATATTTTGAATTTTCTGGGAATAGTCTCTAAATACCTCTTTATTTTGGATGAATGTTACTGAATTTTGTATAACTGGTAAATCCTAAGAGATAGTCAAAAACTTACTGGAGAAAAATGTAGATCTCGTTAAAATACATAATTTATGTCATATATGCTGTTTTCGTGCAATTAGCCATTTTTGAGATATTCCTTCTTATTGGTTTCAGATTTAAAATACTTAAACTTTTCTGAAAGGGAAATTTGTAAACTTATAACCATGCATAGAATCTGGTTTCAACCACATGACAACCAGATTTTAAAAGAATTGGCTATCGTTTTAGCCTACTATATTCCCTTATATAGCTTCTACGTACAAGGAAGCAAACAATTAAGACAATATCTACTGTGTATATCAATTATCATAAAGTAGATAGAAGAATAAGCTGTTTAACAAGAATTTGTTAGTGATGCAGAGAAAGTCATGTGAATAGAGCACATCAGATTTTTCAGCTTAATTATATATTTCCAGCCTTGTCCAAACACTTGTGTGAAAGAACAGATACTTAACAGCGTTTCTGGTGTTTACGCTTAGCGAGAGTGCTACACATCTACTATCTCTCCTTATCTCTTTAACCGGTCAGTCTCTCGTTGAACCAGCGCCGTCTACACGTCCATTGCCAAATCATCCATGGCATATTAACAAAGTAAATATAATAAGGCATACTACGTGAAAAACAAACTGTTGAAAGTTTTCACCAACAATGAAAGCCTGATTTTCAACAGGAGTTTTGAAAATCGCCTTAAAGGTTATAAAACTTCAGGAAAAAGGGGGCAACATTACAATATTGCCAATAGTCAAGTGCACTCTGCAACTTTGGTAATGAATACCATTTTACTACAAACTTTTGGAAGGAAGCTCAGAATTTAGAGCCAGCATTAGCTACGCCTGAGGTGATTTCTTCTACATTTACTTCAACTGAGCTGCTGCTATTCTTCCACTGGAATATCGACGTAGGTAGCAATGATTCGTGCCGAAAGTGCGTCTTCTTCTTTCCTTTACTCTTCCGAGAGATTATTATTCCGCAAAGACCCTTAAATAAGTATAAAACGAAGGACGTTTACTTGCTTCATTGCGAGCAGATTCATTACACTCAAATAGACTCTGAATTCGAAAAGGTCTTAGATACTAAAATTTCCAGCTCTGCAAAATCCGGGCTTAGTTAAAGTTATTCAGGCTGATGGGATGACTAAAACTTTATTTCTGAACCAATGGTGTATTGTTACTTTGTTAGTAAAACTGGTAAAACTCCTATGTGCTCAATTCACATGATTTTTTTTTTTTTTTACATATTCTGCTACAAATTCTTCTTACAAGATCCTATTCGTCTATATACTTCATGTTTATTAAGATAACCATTAGCAGAAATGATCTTATTACTTAGTTCCTTGCAAATGGAAGGGAAATAAGGGAATATACTAGGCTAAAGCGATGGTCAAGTCTCTTTGCATAGTCAGAATTAAAACGAACATGGAATGAAAATTTTCTATTCTGGAAGAATTATTGTTTTAAAATTGAAACCAATAACAAGAAGTATCTCGGAAATGGTTAACTCCACAAAAAATACACCTGTAGGTATAACATAAACTGTATTTTTAATGAGATCTACATTTTTTGTGCGGTAAGCTTTTGTCTATCTCTTGCTGTTTACCAGTTATGCAAACGCCAATCAGAATGAAGATGTCTTCAGAAGCTATTCCCAGAACATTCAAGATATGCATTTTATCTGTCGTGTAAATATCTTTAATATACGCAATTTTAATCAAAATCCTTAGTCTCCTTGGAGAAAATAAACATTTTAGAAAATTTTTCCTTGTAAAATGTAAGTCGGGAAGGGGGAGGTGTTTCCTGAAGACATTTGTTGGAAGCTACTAAACTTAATATAAAGTTTGGTAGTACTTTACTTTTTCGAAATTCTTAGCCTTTCACGGCCGGTGTCAATACTGGCTGGAGTATAATCCGTCTGGGAAGAAGGAGGAGCCCAGAAGACCACGGCTCACAAGCCCGGATTATACTCCAGCCAGTCCTTTACTTTTTGTTTTGACTTATGCTGTTTACAGGCACACACACATGCGCGAGTGCGAACCTTTCTCTAAATTCTTTTTCGGATTCAGCGAACTCTAAAACACGTATTTACGGTGAAATCTCGCTATCAAATTATGGGTGAAGTACAATGCCTTCTCTTCTTACTGTGTATTTGTACATGTAATATCTAGTGGAGAAAGCAAAAATCCCTTGTTTGAATTTATTCCCCAAACCTATTTATTTATTAATCTGCAGACATTACAGGACTCTTATATGTACTTTCTCTACCAGGTATAGAATTTCTATTTAGAATCTTAACCGAGAGTCTATATTTTTAAATCCCCTGAAACCAAAAACGTGTGATTTTATCTGCAATGATCATAAATATTGGCGGCCTTTTACGATTCGTACATATTCTCTATCGACAAGAGTGTTACTTCGTATTCGTTGGATTTTTAACTTCTCTAGCCCCGTATGTACAATGTACATAATAGATAGAGAAGGTTTGTAATGCACCCAAAAATTCGATGTCGAGATTTCCCCGAAATATATGTTTTGTCATTCGCTGAGAAAAGCATTTTTAGAAAAATGTCCGTGTGTGTGAGAAAAAATGAAAAGACCGTTATATACCAAAGGATGTGACACAAAGATATTCAAGAAGATCCCCCCCACCATAATCCCACCCTATACATGGATGAATTTTACGGAATTTGAATAATTGCTAAACCGTAAGAGATGGACAAAAACTTACTACACAAAAAATGTTAAAACACATAATATATGTTATATAGGTACATTTTTTCGTGGAGTTCATCGTTTTTGAGACATTCCTTGTTTTTGGTTTCTGCTTTGAAAACTTGTAGGTACTTTTCTCACACAGGAATTTGTGGACTGCTGCCCATACAAACAAAGGAACTTCAGTGACACAGCAACCTATGGTACTCGCTTATTTCGCTTATACTTGCATGGAAGCAAGTAATAAGACTATTTCTGCTAATGTTTTCTGATTAACATGAAGTACGAGCGTAGATAGAATTTTAAGCTTTTTAAGAATAATTTCTGCATAAAGTCATGTGAATGGTACACATAAGATTGTTTAGTTTAACATCCTTTCATATGGTAAGTCATATAGGACTTTGAATGATATCGATGTAATAATGCTCAAATGATCCCGGGATCCATGGAGCTTAAAATTAGTGGACGTTCCTCTTCTTAGGATGAGGGAAAATTCAGAAAAATATTTTTAGAGTCCTTTCAACACTTCTGCTTCCTGCAAGTCGTAATTCTGATGTTATTTTAATCAAACGCATTTTCTCTGCTCCGCCAACATGTTTATTCCAATGTTTCCAATGTCCATCATTGTTTTCCCTACTACTGCCCTCAATGTAGTAGTAATCGTAGTCGTCGTGGTCATAATCATAGTGGTGGTAGTAGTTTTTCAGCAGGTGAAAACTCTTAAAGACACCTCAGCAGGCAAGTTGGATTCTCACCAACTAAAAAATTCCTGCAAGAATCAATGTGAAATTCTCCTTGGAGCTGCCCAGATAGCATTAATTCAAGCGCAAGTGATTCAAGATACAATGTATCATTGGCTTACATTATTCGATTTAAAATTTGACTGGCCTCAGTGGCCATTCTCCTCCATTCTCTTACAGCGCAAAATGGCACGAGCCAATCTACTAACAATGCTCAAATTTTGTGCGCTAGCAAGCATCATAGAAATAAGGCTGTTGGGTGTCTAAAGTCCCAGATGGCTCTCAGCCTGATGGTGTTGATAATGGCACCAAACACAGTGAAAGAAGGTATGTTCAGCTATTCATTATTACCTCAGTAATAGCATTCGGACGTAGCACTTAAACCAAAACGATGTAGATAGGCGGTAAAACAGCGATGTCCCGTCAACGATTGAGTAAGGTATACATTTATATCCCCACGTTTACGATTAGACTGCAGGGCGACGTCTCTGATCAATCGCTATGTCCAATGTGGCTGTCCCATCGTCAGCATCACAAAGTTCCTGCCACTTAGCAAGCAATAGGGTGCGTACCTCCACTCTTCCAATGGTATTTGCCTCCAACAAAAGTCATTCCGTAGCAGCAGAATGATCGGAGGAGTCCTGTCAAAAAGCAGCAAAACCGTAGTGGATGTGTAGGCATTAATGGACGGCTGATATATACGTTACTACCAAGGTCATACTCCACATGCGTACTCCATATAAAATAATGGGCAGTACCACGGAGAAGAGAACGCGTCGTGTACGTCTTCATGCCGCCTACATTGTGCACTAAACGACTAACGTGGGCACTAGCCTACCTTGCCTTCTCTGCGGCTTTGTCCACATAATATCCCGTGTACATATTGCGGCCCAAATAAACACCCAAATATTTCAGGGATTCCTGGCCGACGACTGATAAAACATATACTTTCAGGTGGTTAGTGTAGACCTTTCGGCCATCTACTAACAACGCGGCCTCAGTATTATGGTGGGTCAACTGAAGTTTCTTCTGTAACAAACAGTCGTTTAAGGCAATCACGCAGATTAGATAGAATTCAACTACAACGTAAGCACATCGTCGGCAGTAGCCAATATGGCTAAGCCATCAGCATAAGCGATAAGCTGGACTCCCGGAGGCATGGGCAGTTAGTTGTAATACTCCATCGTAATAGATATTGCACAACATGAGGCCCAGGGCTGAACCCTGAGGTGCACCACACTTCATCCGTAAGAGGCCATTCTCACCCATAGGATGTAGAAAATCGTCCAGATAACAGTGAATATGTTGTAGAGATATCCTGGAACATTGCCGGCCGACAGATCTCGGAGAATTCCGCTTCCATGTGGCAGAATTAATGGCATTGTGTATATCCAAAGTGGTTAGTTAGTACACACAATCGTCGTTTACCATGAAGCACTAGCTTCCCTTTTCCGCAAGCTCTGCACTCTCTGTAACGAGTTAAGTGGCCCGACATTCAATATGACCATACTGGGTAATGGACAAGCCGCCATTGTACTGCTGAATATGCTCTCTAAATCTGGCCAATATCAAATGTTACAGTATATTTTCCAAGACATTAAGTAACCAGAAGGGGCGATAAGATACAACACCATCAAATGGTTTTGGTTTCTCCAGGAGAATTAGTCGAGCAGTCTTCTGCTCACTTGGTAAGACGCCACTGATTGAACACAGCCATACTGAATATATGCGTAAGCTTTCACGGCCGGTGTCCATGGTTTTAAAATTTAAAATTTAAAGAAACTGCCGCCTCGGACAAACTGAAAAATCAGCCGTTGCACAACATGTTTTATCTTTGGATGACCACCGTATGCAATATGATAAGGTTATAGCTACGACTAAAAATTATTTTCCCCGTTTATACAGAGAGGCCATTGAGATTTATAAGAACACCAACAACTTCAACAAAGACGAAGGACTTAAATTAAACTCTACCTGGTTCCCTATACTTTCCCAGCTCCGCAACCTCCAGGCCAAATAAACAAACCAGAACCTGTCCACTTGACCCCGCCCACCAGTGCCCGAGTATATATACTGTCTGTAACTCGCACTGATGTAATTCTTTCCGAGTTAGCGACGTGAGTGCAGTGCCTCTGAAGATGTCCCCCATAGACAGGGACGAAACGTTAGGGAGAAATATTTTAACTGAACGCATTTTAACCTACAGACCACGGCAAAACAGCCCGAAAATTTTAAATTTTAAAACCACAGCCATACTGATTTCAATGTATGTGCTAATAACCGTCCTAATTATTACGGGTAGCAGAACATGGGTGCATGTGATCGCTTATCTTTTTGACTAAAGTTCAATTCAGTGGTGGTAGTAGTAGTAGTAGTAGTAGTAGTAGGAGTAGTAGTAGTAGGAGTAGGAGTAGTAGTAGTAGGAGTAGGAGTAGTAGTAGTAGTAGTAGGAGTAGGAGTAGTAGGAGTAGTAGTAGTAGTAGTAGGAGTAGGAGTAGTAGTAGTAGGAGTAGGAGTAGTAGTAGTAGTAGTAGGAGTAGGAGTAGTAGTAGTAGTAGTAGGAGTAGGAGTAGGAGTAGGAGGAGGAGTAGTAGTAGTAGGAGTAGGAGTAGGAGTAGGAGTAGGAGTAGGAGTAGGAGTAGGAGTAGGAGTAGGAGTAGGAGTAGGAGTAGGAGTAGCAGTAGTAGTAGTAGTAGTAGTGGTGGTGGTGACATTTATTGCCAAACATTTCAGTATTTACTTCAAGCACACAACACTTGATTGGGTCTCATTGCCGTCATGCTACACTTGTCCTTAGAAATCTGCAATAAATTTTTTGTAAAATGGTAAATCTATACGTTTAGTTATTGAATAACAATAAAGAATTTACAAAAACATCTACAAAGAATGAAAAGAATTAAAATGGAGTTCATTTAAACTTAGCATTGCATGTAACATATGTATAGTGACGCTGACTGTTGCGTTTAACTATTTTCTGCTCTTGTTTCTAATCCTTACGCTATTACAGGTCTTATTGTAGTACTATATAGTTTTATTTTACTTTCAATGTTTTATTTATCGTTTCAAACATTATCTCGCAAATAGCATAAATATTTTAGTCTGCAAAGTTGTTAGCTATGTTCTTCAATTATATTTGAACATCTTGGTACATTTACCCCCAAATATTTAAACTGTATCTCTTTCTCAGTGATTTTGTCTTTTAATTTCTATTTCGAATCTTACAGGTTCACTGAATATACATTACATTTTGTTTCCTCCCGTTAACATTTTTAATATTACGTACAATATTATGCTGTTGCTACAAATCTATGCAGCAAGCTTTGAAGATCATTCTGTATATAGCTATAAGAACAGCATCACCTCAATAAAGAACAATAATTTTATTACTTTCTCTACGCGTACTGTGTACATAATGTATAGAGAAGTTACTGTATTGCACCTAAAATTTCGATACCGAAATTTCACCGGAAATATATGTTTTGAGACCCCCTGAATCCAAAAAAGAGAATTTTTAGAAAAATGTCCATGTGGTCTGTTTGTCAGTGTGTGTGTTTGTGGGCACCATAACTCAAAAACCAAAAGTATGCTAAATACCAAACAGTACAGCTATACAATAATCAAACCATTCCTGAAATATTTGTGCGACATTGAGTGCACACAGGCATATTTTCAACAAGACTTTGCTACAGCACATACAACAGATCGGTCGTTGAAATTAATTGAGGATTTTTTTTAAGATAGGGTCATCAATAAAGGATTATGGCCACCGCAACCCCCAGATTTTATGGTGTGCAACTTTTATTTATGGGAGAGCTTAAAAAATAGTATATCGGAACAATCCGCATACTTGGAAGAACTGAAAGACAATTGCTGCAATTTAAGAAGAAGAATTAATATGTGTTAGTGGAAATTTTCTTAAAAGGTGTGTGAGATGCGTGGCAGCACAAGGACATAATTTCCAACACCTTCTGTGATGGTTGTATGCATGTAAATTTATGCGCTTGAATTGTCCGCACGCTATGCGCTTGAGTTTAGGGTCTATGAGTATTCAATTGGGCCGGCAGCAACGTGCATCTTGGAGCAGTTACCTCCCGAAGGCCGGCCGGTCACGAGTCAAAAATAAGGTACTGTAGCTAGAAAAGAAAGAAAAACTGGCCCATAATGCTGAACGTGTCAGGAAAATATTGGTGTAGAGCAATGTTCACTACGAACGCATAATTTGACATAATGAATGTGATATGATAATATCCAAGCTATTGAATACCAACAATATTTAATTGCAGTCTTTTATTTCAGTGTAAATAAACAAATGTATGGAAAATGAATGCGTTATCAAAGGCGTCAAAGCTCCGAGCAACACCAGAAATTTCTGCTTGTTAATTATACATAGGGATGAAATTGCCCCAGGCATGACATCAACGGTACGAAGCGAATGGTATTTATAATTAATAGCTCAGAAGAGTTCTTTTCTCTGGTTAAAATTTGTGTGCCATTTCTAAAAGTTTTTTTTTGCTAGCCTGTGGTGAGTAATCATCATATTCATCTGTTTTGCTGCTATTTATTGCATGTTGGTGTCAGAAGCTTCAGTACAATGTAAAATCGGAATACGTTATTACAAAATTAAGGATTAAAGATAAAGTACAGAAATCGTATGTGTTTATTCACCTCTATCAACTCTTCCTTAAACTAGTCTTACAACATTTTATTCATGCTAATTTGGATAAACTTTAAAAGAAATCGTTTAGTTAAATATTTTCTTATAGGTAAAAGGGGAATCAGGGAATACATTAGGATAAAGTGACGTCATTTCTTTTAAGAGCTGGTTCCCATATGATGATTTTAAGATTCTATTCTATTTAGATGAATAAAATAAAAAAGAAATTACTTCTTATTTGAGAACAGTATACATTTTAGAAGGTTAAACCGAAAACAACGAATATTTTAGAAATAGTTAACTCCACAAAAAGTGTTTGAATAATTTGTGTGTTTTAATGATATCTACAGTTTTTGTACATTAATATTTTGTCTACCTTTTATGACAAATGAAATTTAGAGAGCTTCAGAGGCCATCTCTAGAAAACTCAATATATACGTTTTATTTATCGTATAAGTATTTTTATATAGAGAATCTTAATAAAAGTTGTTGAGTAATTTTTGATCAAATTTACAATAATTTGAAAATGTATTTCACTTAAGAACTACTTTGAGGTGGGGATTCTTCTGAACATTTTAATAGCGTGTCCTTTAAAGATACGATTACACACACACACACACACACACGCACACGTACACGTACATACTTCACCCGCAGACAACCAGGCGAACACATGAATTTTTTGTAACAATTATTTATTTAGGAGCCCTAAAACATGAATTTCTGGTGAAAACTCGATGTCGAATTTTTGAGTGAAATACAATAACTTCTCTACCCACTATGCATATATATAGTTTTATGTAGAGGATGTAAATATCTTTTCAGGAAATCAGATGTGGAATATCCGCTGATATTTCAGTATACGAGGTACGTCCAGGAAGTAAGTTCCGTTTGGTAATAACATTAAATTGTGTACAGATACAGAATAATTATTTATTGCACAAAATTCCACAACTCTTAAACTACTTTTCCACATAACTGCCGAAAGTTTGCAGGCATTTGTCATAGCGTGGCACAAAATTTTGTATACCTTCTTCATAGAAGTTTGCCGCCTGTGTCTTCAAAAAGTTGGAAACATTTTCTTTCAGCTCTTTGTCATTGTTGAAGTGTTGACCACCAAGGAAAGACTTGAGATGTAAGAACAGATGAAAGTCGCTAGGAGCAAGGTCAGGGCTGTACGGAGGATGGTCAAACACGACCCAGCCAAATGTCTGTAGGAGGTTTTTCGTCACATTTGCAGTGTGTGGTCGTGTGTTGTCGTGAAGAAAAACAACACCTTTTGACAGCAATCCTCGGCGCTTATTCTGTATTGCACGGCGCAATTTCCTAAGTGTCTCGCAATAAACATCTGCTTTGATTGTTTGACCACGCGGTAAGAAATCAATGAGTAAGATGCCTTTCCAGTCCCAGAACACTGTGCACATCATGTTTCGAGGTGTCAAGATTTGTTTTGGCTTAACCTTTGTTGGGGATGAAGTGTGCCTCCATTCCATTGATTGCAACTTATTTTCAGGGGTGTCGTAAGAAACCTAAATCTCATCTCCTGTGACTATCTGTGTCAGAAATTCTTCGCCGTCTTCATCATAACGGGTTAAAAACTGAAGTGCACTACCCATCCGATTTGTTTTGTGTTGCTCAGTAAGAATCTTTGGTACCCAACGTGAGCAAAGTTTTCGAAATTTCAGTTTTTCGGTAACAATTTCATGAATTAGTGATCGTGAGCTTTGGGGAAATTCCATAGCGAGAACACTAATTGTAAACTTGCGGTTTTCCTGGATCTTGTCATAAATCGCGTGAACCAGTTCTTCTGTAACCAAAGATGAACGGCCACTTCGTTCTTCATCGTGCACTTCACCACGTCCTCCATTGAACTGTCGGACCCATCTTCTCACCATTGAATCACTCATTGCATTTTGTCCGTAAACTTCGCAAATTTGCCGATAAATTTCAATTGGTTTCACTTTCCTAGCATTCAGAAAACGAATCACAGATCTGATTTCACAAGCGGCGTGATTTTCAATCAACACCGACATTGTAAACAAGCACAACAAAGCGTATGTGGCTGACAGCGGTCTCAAAATGGCGCACGTTTCTTCTCCTTGATACAGAGTGTCTACCGCGCATGTGCGGAACTGTAATCGCAGCGCTGCAGTGGAGATAAATTCAAACGGAACTTACTTTATGGACGTACCTCGTAATTACCACAGATTCGGGGTTACCTCTGGCTTATTCCTCAGGTTATTGAGGTAATTTTGTAAACTGAAGATAGGGAGAGCATTCGCCACTAAAATCTTACAGCTTACCATACAGTGTATACTTAATTCCGAGAGGAAGTAAATAAAATAAATTAAAACGTCATTTGGATCTTAAGAAGCCAGTTTACAACTCTGGGTTCGCTAGGCAGTAATACATAAAATTATCCAGTGGAATAAATCAGATGGCAACGTCTGTAGCCCGCATTCATTTGGTTTTGTGTTCGATAGCCGGGAACGCGCCTCTGACCCATTTGTCTTTCAAGGTATCTCCAGATCGGCAGACGAATTATGGGTGTTTCATCTTCTACTATGTCTTTCCTGTCTACAATTCCCTGCACCTATAGTTTCCTTGTCTATTTCAGAGCTGAAAGACCAAAAGACTGAATTCGGTAGCCTGAGGCGCTAGACCACGAGAAGAAGGCGACCGAGGTCTGAGGTAAGAGAGGGAGCTTACTGCTCACGTACTTGATTTGATTACTGCTAAATGGATAGATGGATAGATGGATGGACGTCTGTCTGTCTGGATGGTTTTATAGGTTTCTACATCGGCAACATTCAACTGTTGGAAATAAGATGATTTTGGTGATTTTTTTAGAGTTCGTTCGAATGCATATTAAAGCATTACTCCTTAAGTTTATTCCTAGCGTAAGATAGGGACAAAAATTGTAGCTAAAATTTAAATTAGAAGCATTTACTACCAATTCAGCGCTTTTGTTACCTTCTGTGTCGATATTGATCGTATCTATGATAAATCAATACATCTCTTATATGATATTATGTTAAATCTAATTTCTACTGCCAAAGCATTTAAATTATATTCATTCTTTATTGCAGTAAGTGCAGTTTATGAATCGCTGAAATTGCAAAAATCAAAATTTTGAGCTTTGGACTAAACTAAAGCTTGCTTAATAGAAAGACCTCTGTTTATACAATGAGTACTCCGTAGATCAGTCATTAACTTGTCCTGTGACGTTATTATGCAGAGAAAGTTTGCCCGGAAACAAGGACAACGTGTAGAGCGAAGCACTGTTTATTCAGCACAACTGATGATGGGGCAGCAGACCACACAATAGCGGAAACAATCTGTCTAAGTGACACATTCTCTATTATAGATTGTTGTTGTGATTTTTAAACTATGTATCGGTGATACCTACAGGTAAAAGATAAAGGGGGGGGGGTGTTCAATATTATTAATGTGACATAAGAGATGTATACAGAAATGGACTTTATTACACAAGAAACAAAATATTACTACTTATCGCGTAACGAAATCGCACATATAGATCACTGAAAACCGTTTACAAAATAACATTCTACGCTAAGTCTTAGAAATTATGATTAAATCCTGATGATTGCTTTTTGATAGTGTTTATCGCCTGCTTTTACTACTGGTGGCATCGCAGGCGATGATACTGGTGATATATGAAATGAAGATGGAGCACCTGCAATACGATGGCGGGGAAAACCGGAGAACCAGGAGAAAACCCGCCCCTGCGTTGTTTTGTCTACCATAAATCTCACATGCGGTCGCTTGGGATCGAATCCGGGTCGTCTAGGTGAGAGGCGAGTGGCCACGGCGCGGCCAATCCTGATGCTGGTATTTAAACAAATCATTCCTGTGCTCCTCTGAAAATGTGTTCCTGCTTTTACCTTACTTACACTGTTGATGTAAACAGAGTATTGATTTACTGTGAGCTATAGTACTTCGTTATTTTAATATTTTTTCCTTCAATAGTTTTTTAAACATTTAGGTACTGCTCTGGCTCACACACAAACGAATATATTTAAGTTATGGTCTGATAACTGGTTTATGTGACGTAAACAAATGACAACTGCATCTGCGTTATCGCCACTACAATACAACTACCGATAGGTACTAGCTTCCTCTCTGGCCTGTCCGTGTTGCCCGCACAGTCAATGTCTGCCCTAACTCATTCCGCTTCGTAATGAGGGCCGTTGGTGTAGAGTCAAGCCACTTGTGGATAAATTTCATTGCCATTAATGAACACTACCGAATTTATTCATCATTCCTTATCTAGGAAATTTTGAACTGCCTTTATACTAATCGAGACAAATATAAGCATAACTGGTTTTATTTCATATTTCTCTATAGGTACCAAACTAAAGCTATAATAAACTAAAGCTATAGTCAAATCTTTTAAGAGCGGATCGTTTTATAAATGGTATTGAAATTCCGTTCTTTGCATGGCCAGAATAAAAATAAAAATTAAAAAGAATAACAAAAGAATCACCAAGTGATTTGAGACAAGTATCGATAAATATTGGGGAATGTAAAGTAATAACAAGGAATGTCTGGAAACTCATTAAATTGCAATAAAATATATATTACATAAATTGTGTGCTTTAACAAAGTCTATATGTTTAGTGTAGTGATATTTTGTCTATTTCTTACGGGTCAAAAGTCATTCAGAATGAAAAAGACTTTAAAAGTTATTACAGAAAATTCAAGATATTTATTTTATTGGTATTCAAAATAGGTTAAACGTGTGTTATTTTAATCAACTTCGTTAAAAGTTATTTTTGGAAAAAATAACAATTCTCTAATATGTTCCAAGTAAAGGATAGTATGGAGTGTAGGCGTGTCTCACCTCTGAATGATGCTAAACTTAAATATGAAATTGGGTATTTAATTTTCTTTCGCTTTTAGTTTTGCTGCTCAGACACAGGGGCACATACTAACAAGTATGTTTTCTAAAATGCTAGTTTTGGATTTATGGGCCCTCAAAACACATTTCTGGTGAAATCGCGGCATCGACTTTTTGGTAGCACACTTTCCTTACTTAGTAGAGAAACTGAAAATGCCTAATTCACTGGGAGAAATACCCATGTCTCAGTGGAAACGTTATAAAAATAGTTTCTCCCTGTAGGAAACACTTATTGCACTCTCTTAGGTGAAGCTATCACGAAGGTTAACTGGGCGGAAAAATAAAAATGCTCCAAGCATGCACAGGTAAACAGCGATACAGCTAGAGTTCTACCTCGTTTAACGTAGGGTTGTCAGCCATGCTGAAAGTCAGAGCTAGCTTCTAACGTAATTAACTGACATTGTCATTCCCCTTCATGACCTACACACATAACACGAAGTGCGATCTCAATGACAATTTATCCCAATTATTAAAGCGTGTGAGAGATTAGCAAATTTCAACCAATTGGAGTCATCTGACTGCAGCGATATTGTCGACACATCGCAGCTGATGTTCATTTCTTGGAAATCTTGTCGCACCTGATGTTGCTTTGTTTAATCTCCTGTCTTGATTATTGGAAACAAGGTGACGATCCAGTCAGACAACCTTCACTTTTAATAACTGTCAGTTCCACAATTGTACTTTCAAATTAATCCAGTTACAATGTTCATTTAAAATTGTATTTAATTCATAATGTATTTAGTTAAAAAAAGGAGTGAAAATAATTATTATTTGTATTTCTTATGTAAATAAAATAACGTTTTTTTCCACTTCATGTATTAATTATTAAAAGCTGAAATAAAGTAACTGTCTCTATTTTTATTGTATATTAAAGATATTTACCTGACAAATAAAATCTATATCTTGAATTTTCTGGGAATAGCCTCTGAAAACTACTCTATTTTGGATGAATTTTGCTGAATTTTACATAACTGCTAAACCGTAAGAGATGGACAGAAACTTACCACACAAAATGAAGAGCGCATTAAAACACACAATTTATGTTTTATATATCTATATTTTTTCGTGGAGTTGATTGTTTTTGAGATATTCCTTTGTTGTTGGTTTCAGCTTTAAAAAACTTATTCTATTCTCATACAGAAATTTGTCAACTCCTGTCCATACAAAAACAGGAACTTTAGTTACATAGCAATCAGCTTTTGACCATCACTTTAACGTATGATACTCCCTTATTTCGTTTATACTTACAAGGAAGCAAGAAATAAGACTATTTCTGCTAATTTTTCTCGATTAGCACGAAGTAAATAGAAGCATAAGCTTTTTAACAATAATTTGTAGCAGAGATGTAGAGAAAGTCATGTAAATGGAACACATCAGATCCTTCTTTTCAATATGTACTGTAAGTATTTTGTTTAAAATACCTAATATTCAGGATATTTTAATGACAAAGAGGTTTGCATCGTATAATTTCTGGGATTAACCTCAGAAGTCATCTTCACTCTGGATGACTTTTGCATAACTGGTAAATCGTAAGAGGTACATAAAATATTACCACACAAAAAATGTACATGTTGCTAAAAGATGCAATACACATAGATAACTATTTTTCTGGACTTAGTCATGTGCAAGATATACTTTTTATTTGTTTAAATCTTCCAATGCTTACACTTTTCTAAAATGAGAGTTCGTTATTCGTTTTTCTTTCTTTGGTCCAACAAAAAGAACGGAAATCCAAAAGGCTTCACATAGCGAATAGCTCTTAAAATATTTGAGTATTCCTTAAGTCTACTGTATTCCTCTATGCACAAGAAAATATGCAATAAATTTATTTCTGTAAATATCTCGATTAACGTGAAGTAGATAAAAGAATAATCGTTTTAAAGAACGGTTTGCTGATTAATGGGAGACAAAGTAATTTTAATATAACACATCACATACTTTTACTGCATATATACCATCAGATAAGTATAAGCTGAAGCAGTTGGTGATAAAAATAACTGACGTCATAAGTTCCGATCTCCAATGGCGAATGAAGGCTTGGAAATGTTAATTATTTTTAAGGAAATAGGATTGCACCCTGTTTCAGTTTAATATAACTTTGGTTATATTGTTTGAAGAAGTCTGTGATCACATGCATGCTATATATTCCTAGAATGTGTCTTGAAAGCCAAAGATTTATAAAAATCATTACGTTTCGACACTCTTAACGTTAGAAATTCCAGCTCCATACAAAAATAAGTTACTCGGCTAACCCGAATCAAGCTGGCTGGCGAAGCACGTCCCCACCACAAAGACTTCCACATTCCAGTGTTTAGAGAGAAACAGAAGATGCATAGTTAAAATGTTTTGAAGTTTGTAGTTGTTTGTGGCGTTAAGAGTTTCACAAACTGTCATTAATTAGCATTCAACATAAAGAGTACCCATTTCAGCAGTGTTGCTTTCTAAAGAGTACGTATCTAACAAAACAGCAGGTCAATATTATAATATAGGCGAGGGGCACGCCACTGGTCCAACAGCTGGTACTTCACATGTGCAAATAACCCTTCGTGCGTTTAAAGAATTGCAGAGCTTAAGGGGGTAAATCCAAATAAACATGGTCAGTGGTGGTGTTAGCGCGAGTGAACTGTATTTTAATCCCTTTGCTTATCAGCACAAATATAGAGGGAATCTCGCTGATTGAAAGGAGTTCCCAGGTTTGTATTAAAGTCCAAGGTCTTGTATACAAGAACAGTGCAAACAGATTGAAAAGACCAACAGGTTTTCCATTTCGGTTACGGAACCCTTATTTTAAGAGAATAAAATCACCTTTTAGACTGAAAATTAATGAAAAACCATTTAATAATATTAATGATGGAAATACAGTGAAACTCAATGTGTTCCCGTGCTTATATCTTTGACACAAGAATACACTTTAATGTAATTTTCTGTATTTAAAATTACTTAATACTTGAAGTCAATTACGCTGTTGATTTCTTTCTGCTAAGCGTTTACTATTAATGATGTTAACGAAATACAGTGTTTTAATTTTCGTTTACAAGTTTTGTTTTATTTTGATAAGCGTATACTGCATAATAATATATCACAATACTATTATTTAATCAGTACGTGGTCTCGCGTTTTCTTATTTTCTTTACGATGTATTCATGTTCTGATTTATTCTGCTAAGCGTATCCTGAGTATCCCCTCAATGGATCTAGTCCCTAATGTTAAATAAGAACGGCGTAGCTATTAATGAACACTTATAGGTAACTTTATTCTCTCAAAAATAAAGGCTCTCTGACTGAAGTGGAAAGCAGTTAACAACATTTTCAATCTCTTGTATGTCATCACGGACTGGAAATTGTGAGAGAGCAATTATCTCTCCGCTTTCTAATATGCAAGAGGTATTCAACGATGGTCGCTTGCGCTATTTGCTCATCCGCTAATGACCGAGTTTGCTTCTTATTGCCCCGTTAAATTCGACAACTTCTTTATCGTATGAAGGATTATCTACACACGTGAAATACGGTGCTGTTGGGCCCTCTGGTATGTGAAGTTTTCTATGGCAGAATTTTCTTGTGAACTAAAATCCACTGAGTTATTGCCTCTAGTGTCCATGAGCGATTCAACGCAAATATCTTCAGGCGGGTATTATTGGTAGCCTAGGGCTATTAGCGTGCTCTCGTCAGAGATGCCTCGAGGCACGTGTCGAAGTTGGCACTGCAGTAATTGCAAATACCGCACTATCAGCTCAACACCGCCTATTCCCTGTTTGCACAATTGTCTTTCTCTTAAAAAATGTCGTCTTGCATTCTGTGATGGGTTCTTCCCTTCGTAGCTCGCTCGATCCTATTCTGGTGGATGATGTGCTCTGTCGGATTAGAAAGTTTCAAACTAGTTTTACTTTCTCTACACGTAGGCAGAGAAGGTATTCTATTATATCCAAAATTTGATGTCCTTATTTCAATGGTGATAGAGATTTTGAGGTTCCTTGAGTGCAAAAGGATTTTAGAAAAAGTTAGGTGTGTGTCCCCGTATCTGTGAATACGATAACAGAAAAACGAAAACTTGGTTAAATTGCATACTTGACCATTAATTCAACATCTTTCAAAGATTCGATAAGAACGTTTCCTACACATGAAAATATTTTAGAAGATTTTTCTCAAAAATTACTACGTTTTTGACTAAAATACGCATATATCAGACAATTACATGATAAGGAGAATATAAATCTTAAATTTTCTGCAAATAGCCTGTAAATTCCTATTCGATCTGAATGGCTTTCGCATATCTGATAATTATTTTAAACATATATTGTTGCTTTTCAATTGAAAAAAATTACTCCAGTTGGAACCTGAATGTATTTTATTTAATATAAGGTTAAATTTTATGTTAATGTTAATTTTTATTGGTTATGATTTAAATTAATTTATATTTTACTTAAATTAATTAGATATATACAACAAGTTGCTCCACAAAAATATAGATCTCGTTAAAACATTAAGTTTGTGTTATACACATTGTTTTTTTCTTTTTTCTTTTTTTTTTTGTAGTTAACGCTCTACGAGATATTCTCAGTTATTGGTTTCAATTTCATAATACTTAAACTTTTCTTAGATAGATAGTGCTCATCTATTCGTCCCTATTTTGTTTTATTTCTGGCTATGGAAAGATAACCAAATTTTAATGTCAATCGCATAGCGAAAACTTTAGAAGGTTTACTGGCGCAGTAGCCTATTGTACTCTTATTTTCTTTTCGCTTACAAAAATATAAATAGTAAGACTATTTATGGTAATGTTTATCTCGATTAACATGATTTAAATAATCTTTTGTAAGAATAGTTTGTTTCTAGAGCAAGTAGAGAAAGTTATGTGAATGAAATGCACAAGATTTTCCCAGCTTTCTAATTAGAGGATTTTATCATACTTCTTACTTTCTCTACACGCATAGAGAAGGCATTTAATTCCACCTAAAATTTTAAAACATGTATTTGCGGTGAAATCTCGTTATCAGAGTACCTTGTATCCAAAAATAGGTATTTTCAGAAAAACATGTGTCTGTGAACACGATAACTCAAAACTATGCCGCCCACAGACAGACCGACAGACATACAGATAGACACACACGGACATTTTCTAAAAATTATTTTTCTGGATTCAGGGGGTCTCAAAACAGGCATTTGCGGTGAAATCTCGGTATTGAATTTTTTGAGTGTGTTACAATTCCTTCACTATACACGATGTTCATAGTACGTGTAGAGAACGTAAACAATTTTACTGGTATAGCATAGATTAGCATAGGTAGAAAATTTGATGAATGTAGCACATCATATTTTTATTTTCTCTACGCGTACTATGTACAAAGTGTATAGAGAAAGCATTCCATTTCACCCAAAAATTTGATAGCGACGTTTCACCAGAAATAGGCGTTTTAGGGTCCCTAGTAACAAAAAAAAAAAGTATTTTAGAAAAAGTCCATGTGTCTGCCTGTCTGTGATTATGATAATTCAAAAACGAAAAGTCGGTGAAACACCTAACTTGATATATAAGTTTAGTATCTTCCTAGGATGCAAAATCCCCTCACCCCAAACTACCCTTCACATGGAAAAATTTTCGAAAATGTTGATTTTCTAAAAAAATGGCTCTGACGATTTTGATTAAAATATCGTATATTAAGATATATACCTGACAGACAATATGTATATATTGAATTTTCTGTGAATAGCCTCTGAAGACTAATTTATTCTGGCTGAATTTTACGAAATTGTGTATATCCGGTAAACTGTAAGAGATAGACAAAAACTTACCACACAAACATTGTAGAGCACAATAAGACACACAATTTATGTTATATACATTTTTTGGTGGTGTTGATCGTTTTTTAGATATTCCTTACTTTTGGTTTCAGCTTTAAAAAACTTTTCTCCTACAGGAATTTGTCAACTCGTGTCCATACAAACAAAGGAACTTCAGTCGCATAGCAACCAGCTTTTGACTATCAGTTTAATCTATGGTACTCCCTTTTTTCGCGTCTACTTACAAGGAGGCAACTAATACGACAATTTCTGGTAATTGTGTCTCGATGAGTATGAAGTAAATAGAAGCATAAGTTTTTTAACAATAATTTGTTGCAGATACGAAGAGAAAGTCATGTGAATGGAACACATCAATTTTTTTTTCGTGAAGTTGGCCGTTTTTGAGATATTCCTTGTTATTGGTTTCAGTTTTAAAACACTTAGACTTTTCACATACAGAAATTTGTCAACGCTTTGGTCACACAAAGAAACGCATTTCAATCCAATAGAAACCACATTTTAAAACATTTGACTGTCGGTTTAGCCAGTGTATTCTCTTATTTTTCTTCTAATTTTAAGGAACTGAGTAAAAAGACCGTTTCTACTAATGTTTTGGCACTAAAGTGATAGAAGAATAAGCTTTTTAACAATAATTTGTTACAGAGATGTAGAGAAAATGTAGTACATCGGATTTTTAATCATATTATTTTCCATCGTTAAAATTTGGGTTAACTGCGATAGTTATTTTCAGCTGCGCCAACAGATGTTTGTCAGTTGAACGATATTTGTATCCTGATTTGGCATAATTAATTTGTGAAAACGGTTTCTCACACAAATACGAGGAATCCAACATAGCTAAAATTGGAACTTTGCAAGGAACTTAATTGCCTGTGTTTTGTAACTGACAACTGTTTAAACACATCATCTCCACGTTTAACGTGGCCCATTTCTAAAACTTATAATTATTTATGGATGTATTCTACTGGAAATCGCTTGCAGATTCGACATGCATAGGTTTTACAAAATATATTTTGTGTTCCATTCACATAGCTTTCTGTATGAAAATATTTCTATAATGATCATTCGTTTATTTCCATCGTGCTAATAGAGAGAAACTTTAGCAGAATTAGTTTTATTACATGTTCCATTGTAAATGGAAGGGAAATAACCGAATATACTTCGGTAAAGCGATATTCAAATGATTTAAAAGCTGGCCGCTATGTGAAAAAATCTGATGTGTTCCATTCACGACTTTCTCTATATCACTGGAACAAATTATTCTATTTACTTTATCTAATGGAGCAAAAATTAGCAGAAATAGTCTTATTACTTGTTTTCTTATTACTAGAAGCGAAATAAGGGGGTACCATAGGTTAAAGTGATAGTCAAAAGTTGGTTGCTCTGCGACAGAAGTTCCTTTGTTTGTATGGACACGAGTTCACAAAATCCTGTATGAGAAAAGTGTAAATCCTTTTAGCTGGAAAAAAACAAGTAATATCTAAAACACAATCAACTCTACGAAGAAAATATATATAACATAGATTGTGTGTCTTAAGATGCTCTACATTTGTTGCGTGGTAAGTTTTTATCCATCTCTTACGCTTTAGCAGTTATGCAAAATTCCTTAAAATTGACCGAGAATAAAGTAGCCTTCAGAGGCTATTCCCAGAAAATTCAAAAGATACATTTTATTTGTCATGTAAATATCTTTAATATACGATATTTTAATCAAAATCGTTAGAGCCATTTTTTAGAAAATAAAAAAACTTCGAAAAAGTTCCATGTAAAGGGTAGTTTGAGGTGGGGGAATTTTTCTCAAAATCTTCGTGTCACATCCGTGGAAGATACTAAACTTAAATACCAAGTTTTGTATTTTACCGACTTTTCGTTTTTGAGTTATCATGTTCACGGACACACACACACACGGACCTTTTTCTTAAAGTACTTTTTTTTTTTTTTTGGATATAGGGAACCCTAACACACATATTTCCGGTGAAATCTCGGTATCGAATTTTTTGATGGAGTGCAATACCTTCTCTATACACTATATACATAGCACGTATAGAGAAAGTAAAAATTAAATTTCGGTTTGCTTTGCATTGAACAAGAGAGATGTAACAATAGGTGACTTCCTCTTTGAGAAAAGTTAGGTAGATTAAAATTGAAAAAATAACAAGGAGTATCTGGAAATTATTTAACTCTACAATAAAAACTTGTATGACATAAATTATATGTGAACGAGATCTAGATGTTTTGTGTAGTATGATTTTGTCTATAGCAGTAAGGCAAAATTCACCGAGAATTAAGAGGTCCTCATAGGCTATTCCCATAAAATTCAAAATAAACATATTATTTGGGATGAAGATATCTTTAATATAAGGCATTTTAAACAAAACCTTTTGCCATTTTTGAAAAATCAACATTTTCGAAAAGTTTTCATGTACAGTGTACTTTGTGTTGGGGAGATTTTCTTAAAAATCATGTCGTATCCTTGGAAGATACTAAACATATGTACTAAATTTGGTATTTAACGGTCTTTTTGTTTTTGAGCTATTCTATCCTGACGCATACACACACGGACCTTTTTCCACACAAAGGACCCTAAAACATATATTTCCGGCGAATTCTTGAATCGAAGTTTTGAGTGGAATACAATACCTTCTCTAAATACTATGTACATTGTATGTACATACGTGCTAGAGAAAGTAAAGAGTGATTTCTATTCCGGTTTCTTTTAAATTTCTGCCCTCGTTCACTCAGCCGTCGTTCCGGGTTACTTTAGTCCAATCCCTGTGCTTTGGAAAAGCATTAACATATCTATGCCACGTACCGAATGATTCCATCTACGGTATATGCAATTTTGTCTGCTTTTCCATTGCTATCTAATTTTCTTTTACATATTTCATCATAACACACCAACTCGCTTAAGACGAAAACTCAACATAAACAAACAATACTTTTATGAAACGTTTCATCGATTGACACGAACTATGGTCACCATGAACAGTTACGAACGACTTTTTGACCCTTGAAACATTAAATATCATTTAACACGAAACTCCAGAGCTTTTCAATATTTCTCTCCTGTTGTTACTCCACTATCTAAATATTTACATTATTAAATTCGTGGAATAGGGGTAGGTAATTGAATTAACAATATGGCAGCTAGTGCAATCGCTCGACAATCGCGAGTACCGTGCCGGCAAAATCGAATTATAATGCATTTCGTTCAAACATAACCAGTACGGTTTCATCATACGTATGATTAAAACTTGCAAGCAGTATGTTATAATCGTAGCCAAGCATAGATCTGCTAACAAAAGTAAAAATCTGATGCGTTCCACTCACGTGAGTTTCTCTGGCTGATCTACAAACCTTCTACAAAATATTCTTCTTCTTTGTACACAATGCTAACCGACATAAATATTAGCAGAATGTTATTATTTAGTTCTTTATAAGTAGAAGGGAATAAGAGAATGCGCTATGCTAAAGTGATTGTCAAATGTTTTAAAAGCTATCGTTATGCGATTGTTATTGCAAATCACTTCTTTGCTTGGCCAGGAGTAGAACAAAAGAAAAACGGACACTTTCTGTCTGAGAAAAGTTAAAGTACTTCACAATTGAAACCAATAACAAGAGTATTTCGGAAACGGTTACCTCCACAACAAAAACGTAAAGGACATAGGTAAATTGTATGTTTTGTCGTGATGTACATTTTTGCTGTAGTGAGTTTGTTTCTATCTCTTACGGTTTAGCAGTTAAGCAAAATTCGGCAAAATTCATCCAGAATAAAGAAGTCTTTAAGAGGCTATTCCCAAAAAATTCGAGATATACATTTTATTTCGGACATAAATAGCTTTAATATGCGGGATTTTAATCAAAATCGTTAGAGCCATTTTTAATAAAATCAGTATTTTAGAACATTTTGCATATAAAGGGTAGTTAATGGTGGAGGGGGGATTTTTTTTTTTTAATTTTCGTGTCGCGTCCTTGGAAGATACTAAACCTAAATACCAAGTTTGGTATTTAACGGTCTTTTCATTTTGGAGCTATGCTTTCCACACACACACACACACACACACACACACACGCGTACCTTTTTTTTTAAAATGTTTTTTCGGACTAAGGGGACCCCAAAACATATATTTTCGGTGAAATCTCGGTATCTAATTTTTGGGTGCATTACAATACCTTCTCTATCCCTATGTACATTGTACATATGGGCCTAGAGAAAGTAAAAATGCTTGCGGAAGTGCATGGTGGCGTATTGAAAAAAATCTGATGGTGATCCCTTTTTATGACTTTCTCTACCTATTGCGAAAATAAAGTATTATTCCTTCATCTACGTCATGCTGGTCGAGATAAGAATTAGCAGAATTGGTTATATTACTTGCTTCTCTGTAAATAGAAGGGAAATAAGGGAATACACTAAGATGAAACTATTGTAAATCCTTTAAAAGCCGGTCGGTATGTGTAACAATTGAAATTCCCTTTGCTTGTAAGCCGTAAACTAAACAGAAAGAAAAGAAATATGATTTCCCATTTGAGGAAAGTTTAAGTAGTGAAATATCTGCGAAAAGGTTGACATATACTATATATGTGTGTGTGTGTGTGTGTGTGTGTGTGTGTGTGTGTGTGTTTTAACGAAATCTATATTTTTGTGTAGTAAGTTTTTGACTATTAGGATTTGCCAGATATATGAAGTTAGACAAAAGTCGTCATGAATGAAGAGGTCTTCAGAGGCTATTCCAAAAAATCCAGGATATACATGCTGTAATAAAAATGTCTTAAACATTTGGTATTTTTGTGAAAGTCGTTAGAGCCATTCTTGACAAAAATAGACATTTCTGAAATGTTTCATGTAAATGGTAGCTTGGGGATAATAGGATTTTCGTGTTCCATCCTTGGAAGGTAACTGAACTTAAATACTGCGTTTGGTATTTAACCGACTTTTGTTGTTGAGCTATACTGTCCACACACACACGCATGCACACACACACACACACACACACACCCCGGACATTTTTTTTTAATCCAAGGAGTCGCAAATCACGCATTTCCGGAGAAATTCTGTTAACATTTTTGGGTGGAATAAAATGCCTTCTCTATCTACTGTGCATGCTATATATTTGCGCTAGATAAAATAAAAACAATTGTCGAATAGTATGCATTTACAAATCTACTATGTCCACAATAATTAAAGATCGTGTACATCTGGTTTCTAGAACAAATATAAGTTACTTCGGAAGTGTTAAATACGAACACATTCGTGAAGTAATCTTTTTTAAAACTATATAATTACATAATCTGCAATAGATTTTTACTTTCTCTAGCACTATGTATATTGTAGATAGAGAAGGTATTGTATTCCATCCAAAAATTCTATACCGGGATTTCACCGAAAAAGTTTTTTGAGACCCCTGAGAAGAGAATTTTTAGAAACATGTCCTGTGTGTGTCTGTGTGAATGTGTATGTCTGTGGGCAGCATAACTCAAAAATGAAAAGTCTATTAAAACTTGGTATTTCATTTCAGTACCTTCCAAGGATGTGACACAACACTTTTGCAAGAAAACCCCACACAATTCCCAATTACATTTTACATGCAACATTTTTCGAATAGTTTAATTTTAACATAACCAAAAATGGCTCTAGTGATTTTGATTAAAATACCGTATATTACATATATTTAGGCGAATAATAAAATGAGTTACTTAAATTTCCTGGGAATTGCCTCTGAAGTCGTTTTCATTCTGAATGACCTTTGCAGAACTAAGAGATAGACAAAAACTGACGCAAAAATGTAGATCACCTCAAAACGCGCAGTTCATCTGCTTTGCATTTTTGGTATCGAGCTAACCGTTTCCTAGATATTCCTTATTAAATATTTAAATTTAAAAATAAATATACTTTTCTCCCACAGTTAGTCCTCCGTGTTCCTTTTGTTTTACTCCTGGTCATGCAAAGAAGTGAATTTCAATAACTTGCTCATAGCGACAGTTGACTATTGTTTAAGCATGCCTTGGATCATCTTGATTAGCATGGAGTGAAGTTTGTTTGTAGAGCAGCTAAATACATTCATGTAGATGGAATATATCAGTTTGTTTCTTTATGATATATAACTAAAACTAAAAAGTTATTGTAATCCCCGTTTAGCATGAACTCTTTTATCACGTACCCTACGTTCGTCAGTCCGTTGTAATAACGAAGTTTCACTATTAATATGGCAATACTAATACTTATATTCCCGATACAGTTCGCATTATCATTTTCTACACACTCTTATACAAATTATTTTCGCCAAAACGTGTTCTTCTATCTAGTTTTTGTCTTGAAGGCACAGAAAACTAAACTAAAGCGATCATCAGATTCTTAAAATACGGATCGCTATGTGATAATTCTGAGCATCCATTTAATTGCTTGGTCTCCGACATCCTTGCTATCATTACATATTACTGCAAGCTTTTTATAATAATTACTGTTAATTGAACAATAGTAGTATATATACCTATGTATTTCGGTTCTTTATTATAGTTGATTTTATCTTTAAATCATCCCACTGTTTTAAACATTTATATTTTCTTTTCAATTGCCAAGAACTAGGGAAAAAATAACTTAAGTTTTCAATTTTCTTCTAAGTGGAGCTTCACTAATGTGAGCTGATTCAACTTTTCTCTCCCACTTCACGAAGTTATCTAGTTAAATTTCCCCTGTCACTTCACTTTTTTCGTTACGTAGACGCTTAATCAAATATGCACGAAGTAGTTTCTACTGCGGATGATTTACTCGCTGGGGAATCGAACATAAGATCTCTATAACTCCCTGCAGTGACAGCACCCATTATACATCACAACTACTCCGCAACCTCACTCGGAGAACGCAATGAATAACTAAGCACTTAACTCGCATACCTGTGAACACGTTGGCTTATATGGCCACTGGAATTTTCCACAGAAAATGCTAGAATGTTCCAAAGTGGGGAGAAGTGAAACTTCCAGAATATCCTGTTTAATTATCGATGGCGCTTGTGTTATTTGCGACGGTCTAGAGGCTCTTAAATCTGTATTTAGCTCTCCAACTGCCCCACATTTACTCCCGCTAAGCTCAGACCATACCGCTTCTTCACAATGTGTGATGCCTGCTTAAAGCGGTGTCCAGCCGTTCTTCCCAAAAACGACCGCTTACAGGGACCGCTACATTAAAGTTATGCCATTTTTCAAACTCGTTGAATTGATCTGATTCATAACATCTTTATAAAGCTAAAGCTACAGTTTACTAAAAGCTACATGCTTGTGAATGCACTAATAATTAAGATATCTACTTAAGTCCAGTATAAACGAAATCAACGTAGATCTTCCATTGTCGATCTTTTTCCTGCTTAATTGGTCCATTAATCGTCAGTTTCTTAGCACAGGTGCACTTAATTTATTCGTAAAAGAAATCGTTCATTTTCCGTATTTTGACTCCCTCTTTCCTTTCACTCCATTTCGTTTGTTTTCTTTACTTCATTTTAAAATGCCTTATTTATTATTTAGTGTCATCAACTTTCACCTTGAAGTTTATTTGCAGGCATTTCTTTCTCACGTTCATGAATTGCCTATCCTTTCTTCTAACATTAAATAACCCTTAATTATCACGCATTATGGCATTTCAAAAATGTTAACTGACTGATTTAGCAAGCCAGAGTAGTCCCTTGCCTACAACTAATGACTGTCATAAATCATGCTAAACGCGCCAGAATAGACAGGTAATTCTTTGTACGCGAAGACCATTAGCAACCCAAGTTTTAGGGAAGTGACAGCACAATACAGGGGTTGTCCCAGAAGTATCCGACCTACGTAGTATAGATAGCGATTGTTGTTTAAAACAACTATGGTGAAAGGTACCAACCTTAGAATGCTTAAGTTTGACGATTTTACATTGTTTAGCATTTGCTTGGCCTCCATCATGAGTCATCGTTATGTGATACAATACTTTCATTTGAAAGGTCTTAGTCTAACTAATATTAAACCAGAGCTAGATTCTACATTCTTCGTTTACAACAGTGAATATTGGGTGGCAAAGTTTAAGCGCAGCCATACGAGCTGCCAAGATGAACATCGCTGTGGTCGACCAGTTCAGAAATTGTAAAGAAAATCCACAAAATGGTATTGGATAACCGCCGAAGCTAGCAGACATTGCAGGCATTTCAAAAAGTCTGGTACATGGCATACTGACTGAAAATTTGGATATGAGAAAGATGTGTGCTCACAATGGAACAAAAACAGAGCCGTGAGGTTGTTTCAGTGGAATGTTTGGCAATGTTTCGCTGCAATAAAGCTGAGTTTTTGGGTCGACTCATAACAATGGATGAAACCTGAGTCCATCGCTTCACACCTGAGATTGGAAGGGAAGAACCAACTCCAAAGAAGGCGAAGACAGTTCCATTTTCAGGCAAGGTCAAGGTGTCAGTTTTCTAGGACGCACGCGAAATGATTTTCATTAATTATATCAAAAAACGAAAATTAATCAATTACAAATATTATACGTACTTGTCGCAGTGTTTGAGTAATGAAATCGAGAAAAAACCCACCGCATTTGGCGAAAAAGAAAGTTTTGGTTTATCAAAACAATACACCAGCTCACACGCCTATTATCGCCATGGCGAAAATCGATGAGTTTAAGATCGAATTGCTTCTTCATGCAACCTATTCGCCAGATTTGCCCCCTATGATTATTTTCTGTTTCCAAAGTTGAAGAAACTGTTTGGTGATAGGAGATTTGCCACGATGAAGAGGTGGAGTCTGCAGTTGACGGCCATTTTGCAGACCTCGATAATTCTCACTATAAACAGGGTATCGAAGCTATTGAACATCGCTGGGAAAAGTTTATCGAGCTGAAACGAGACTATGTAAAGAAAAAAATATGTTTTTCCCCAAAATGTTTGTGCTTTCTTTGTTAACTCGTTTACTTCTGGGATAGCCCTTATATGTTGACCTCACGTGACCTTAGCCCACGAAGCATTGGGCATGTAGACTAGTTTTATTCCTCCAGAGTGATCCAAATATTGAGAAATCTTCTAAATAGCCTCCCATTTTAGTCACCGCTGAATTACTGGTTTCATCGCAATGGTACACCGACTCATTATTTAAAAGAGTTGAATAAAATCTCAACAATATGTACCCCGGTCAAGGTAAGATTGCTCCCTGAATTTTAACTTTCTCTAGAACATAATATAATGTGCATAGTAGATAGTGAAATATTGTATTCCACCCAAAAATTTGATTTGAAGAATCCTGAATGCAAAAAGAAAAAGACATTTTTAGAAAATCGTACGTCCGTGTGCCTGTATCTATGTGTGCGTATGTGTGTCTGTGGGCAGTATTACTCAAAAACGAAAAGGCGGTAAAGTACCTAAGTTCAGTATCTTTCAAAGATGCGACACAAAGATTTTAGGAAATTACGTCCATCCCAAACTACCCTTTATATGGAACATATTTCAAGATTTTCGATTTTATCAAAAATGACTAACGATTTTGGTTAAAATACCATATATTAAAACTATTTAAATATCAAACAAAATAGACATCTTGAATTTTCTTGGAATAGCCTTCTAAGTCCTTTTCATTCTGAAGGACTTTAGCATATCTGGTAAACTGAAAGAGATAGACTTAATCTTATTACACACAAAATGTTTAACTCATTAAAACATATAATTTGTCAGATACTTTTTGTGGAGTTAACCATTTTTAAAATATTTCTTATTATTTATTGCAATTTTAAAATACTTACGAGGGTCGGCTGATAAGTCTCGGGCCTCGCACCGATATGGCGCCACTAGGCCAGTTAGATGGTAGCATCGCATAGTGTAAATCTATACTAGTTTTCATCCATAGTTACAGGTCAATAGCTTGTTTGTTTTTGAATAACAGCATTTTAAACAAAACAACTTTAGAGTTTTCACGAAAATGGAGGATTTGAAAAACGAGCAGTGATTAAATAGTTCCATTTGAAAGGCTTGACACATAAAGAAATCAAGGAAGAAATGGTCAGTACATTGAAAAACTCTGCCCCTTCATATTCAATGATTAAAAGGTGGGTTGCAGAGTTTAAAATGGGACTACGAGCACTAGTGATGAGCCTCGCTCTGGACGCCCTGTAGCAGTAAACATTCCAGAGATCATTGAAAAAAAGTCATCGTTTAGTCCTGGAAGACCTCAGATTAAAGTTGTTTGAGATAGCAGAGAATGTTTTGGGCATGGTCTGTGCAAAATGGGTGCCGCGTTTGTTGACACGTGATCAAAAGTTGCAAAGAAAAACTTGTTTCTGTTAAGAATATGGAGCTCTACTGTAAAAATCCCATTGAATTTTTCAGACGGCTTATTACCATGGATAGAACTTGGGTACATCACTGCACTCCAAAAAGTAAATCAGCCAAAACAGTGGATTGCGCCAGGTGAACCAACTCCAAAAAAGGCAAAGTCAATTTTGTCAGCTAACAAGGCTATGGCGAGTGTTTTCTGGGATGCACAAGGCATTAATTTTATTGATTACTTTGAAAAGGGTAAAAGTATCACTGGTGACTACTACGCAAGCTTACTGCAACGTTTGAGTGATGAGGTGAAAAGAAAAAGACCTCACTTGACAAAAAAAAAAATGTTTCATCACAATAATGCTCCGGCCCATCGTTCAGTCATTGCAACGGGAAAAATGTGCGAATTAAAGTGGAATTGCTTGAACATCCCCCCTATTCGCCAGATCTAGCACCCAGTGACTACCACCTGTTTCCAAACATCAAAAAATGTCTTGGAGGTCAGCAACAAGGAGGTCATTGATGCGGTAAACAGCTATTTTGAGGACCTTAATAAATCGCACTACAGAGATGACGTAATTAAATTAGAACACCGAAATGACAAATGCATTAGCCTTTCTGGAGATTATGTTGAGAAACAAAGCGAAACAAATACTTTAAATGCTGTTTTCATTGAGAGGTGCGGGACTTATCAGTCGACCTTAGTGTACTCTTCTGACACGGACTGTCGTTATTCATTTTTCTTGATCCTGATAAAGCAATGAATAATCCAAATAGCGACCATCTTTTAAAATATTTTAGTATCGCTATAGCCTAGTGCATTTTCATATGCCTTTGCATTTACAAGGAAATATGTCAAAGAAGCATTTATAGAAACGTTTATCTAGATGAATGTGAATAAATTAGACAATTGCAACATTTAAGCTTAATTTGTTGCAGAATAGTTAGGGATGGTCATGTGAGTATAATACATCATATTTTTCCTTTTTCTTCACGTACTAAGTACACAGTGCATATAAAAGGTATTGTATTCCACACAAAAATAGATACTGAGATATCACCAGAAATACGTTTTCAGATACCCTGAATAAAAAAAGTTATTTTCGCTAGCACGTATCTCGATTAGCATCATGTAGATAAAAGAATAATATTTTGAAAGAATAGCTAATATTTTAAACAACTGGAGAAAGTTATGAGAATGAAACACATCAGATTTTCAGAAAAATGTGTGTGTGTGTGCATAGCTCAGAAACAAAGAGTCCGTTAAATACCAAACTTATATTTAAGTTTAGTATTTCCTAAGAAAGTGACACGAGGATTTTCAGAATAAACCCTCCACCCCAAACTACCCTTCAAATGGAAGAATTATCGACAATTTTGATATTCTCAAAAATGGCCCTAATGTATTTTGATTAAAATATCGTATATTTAAGATGTTTACATGATATATAAAATGTCCGTCTTAAATATTTTGGGAATAGCCTCTAAAGATTATTTTATTCTGGCTGAGTTTTGCTGAACTGGTAAACCACAAGAAATAGCCAAAAAATGTAGATATAATTCAAACACACAATTTATGACACATGTTCTTGTTGTAGAGCTGACCGTTTCTCAAATATTCCTTGTTATTAGTTTCAATTTTAAAATACTTACACTTTTCTCTTAGCAGTATTTGTAAACTTCTGGCCATAGAAACAAATGAATTTCAATCACATTGAAACCAGGTTTTAAAAGATTTGACTATCGCTTTAGCTTAGCGCATTCCCTTACTTCTCTTTTACTTATAAGGAAGCAAGTAGTAAGAGCATTTCTGCTAAAACTTCCTTGATTAGTATGAAGTAAATAAGAGTATAAGAATAAATAATTTGTAACAGAGATGTACAGAAAGTAATGTGAATGGATCATGTCAGATTTTTTTTTATTATGAGGATGTTATATCAAACCCAGGGTTTGAAAACAGAAACTCTAGAAATGTTAAAAGAATTGATTATCATGTGTGTGCTTCAATATCAGCAAACATTTTAAGACGTGTCCATGTTACTGATAGGGCTTCATCAATACATGCACCAAAGCGGACATATTGTGGTGTATAGGCCAATAATGTAATAGATTCTTCAGAAGCTTAGCATTATTGCTGCGGTGCAACAATACATAATTGAGTCACCACATAGTTGTGTCCTGAGGATATTAGTTCATTTCCTTTTGGTAACTCATCTTGTGTGTGTAGAATGTCATTAGTTCAAGAACTAAGAGAACTAAATTTAGCATACCATATTTGATTACGTTCGGTGTGAAGGCGGGTTTCAGTCGCATAAACGAGCCCTTGTAATGGGTGAAAGCTCGCTGAGATTGTTCACAGACTGGCACTTGCTTGTTAAGGTACCAATCCGTAAAATGTTATGTTATTAATTAGATCAGCTGCTTTCAATTCCTTCCATGCATTTTCATTGTCTTCTATGAAAGTTGTTTTTATAATTATGGCAATCTATTTACCTATCTTAACTTCATTCACATCTAAGTTCCCCTAATTG
The DNA here is from genome assembly GCA_030762935.1 of Hymenopus coronatus. NCBI lineage: Eukaryota > Metazoa > Arthropoda > Insecta > Mantodea > Hymenopodidae > Hymenopus > Hymenopus coronatus. Next base: position 97,621,304 of record CM060898.1, on the reverse strand, counting down.
TTTAGGACCTCCGAGGTTAGGGGCATAATAATAAACTTATTTCAATATAAGAACTGAAGCTTTCCTGGCGACGTGTTAATTCAAAATCTTCTCGGGCTTCTAGCCAGGTAAAAACTTGGCTTGACAAGCCAAGTTTTTACCTGGCTAGAAGCCCGAGAAGATTTTGAATTATTTCAATATGTTTGCTGTAATTATGTATTAAAAGAGTATATATAGGTTTATAAGAGACTTATAAGAGTATAAGTATATAAAAATAGTGTTTTGTTTAATCTTGTTAAATTTGTGTCATATAGTTGTACTGATATTAGATTGTGTTTCAATCTTTATCCTAGACAAAATAACTAGTGTACAAAACCCAAAGGGAATGTTGAAAACAAACAAAAACAAAAAAGGTTTCCATAAAGGTCTAGGCAGACATATTTCAGGAAACTGCCAAGAAACACTACCAGAGTTTCAAAATGTATTAGCTGTATATATTTTAACAAGCAGTCACTAGATATAATTGATTTTAATGTTAATGTATTTTGCTTAGAATATATTTTACATTTGTAAGTTACAGGCCGTGAATTAACAAATGGAAACATAAATATTTTGGTCAAAGAAACTCCTGATCGTCCCGACTAACAAAGTGTGTTTTCACAATAAAATAATTTAGTCTGACCGAAACATTTAACCCCAGAATTTTTCCCAAGCCTACCCTTGGCGGCTGCGCAATGAAACTTCGTTATGATTTTAGAAAGGAGCTGTCCATCGGGAATCTCCAGCTAGACTGAATCAGTCTCTCCCACGAAGATCCACCGAAGAGCGGAGGAATTGGTGGTTCGAAATTTTCTCACCAGATCGCAGCTGACTCTAACTATATACGTCACTCTGAAGATGATGGGAGGTATTGTTTGTCCCATAAATGCATGACATCAGTACAAATAACCATACCTGGCTCACAAGCATGTAGAAATAGTAGACGAGCAGCTCAACTGTTATGTCATAATATGTGGGGAAATACAGTAATGATATTGATAGTATTATGTTCGATCTGGGAACCTGGTGACGCAGGACTTGAAGGGGAGGTTAATGAAAATGTGTTACCCTAATTACGCGAGTGTCATCTCGTTTAGTCAAGTGTGTTATTGCCCTTGCTTTAGCTAAACAGTTTTAATGATAATGATAAGGGCGCACAATGTGGAATTCTAGTGTTCAATTTCCTCGTTACAAAACTTTGTTAATGACTCTGTGCGGTTTTCACACTGTAGTATGTGGTATTTTCCACAGTATTTCCCACATAAGGAGCACCCGCAGTATTTATAAGACTCATGAAAGCTCTTAGTGCAGCATATTTTGAGATGAAATCCATGGACAGCAAGTCCGGTTACTAAGTGCCTTAGCTCCTAGTCTGCTTCCTTCCAGTCATATCTGGTTATTGCGTCTGTTGTACAGAAGTCTTCTGGTATCTCCGTCTTTTTCTGATGTTCAGCAACGGCCGATTCGTAAGCCGGTGTGGATGGCAGCAAGAGTTGTAGTCGTAGATCTTCCAGTAGCATTGTTTCTCGGCTCAGCGCATACCTCGTGTATTTTGAGAGGTTTAGTGCACTTTTCAGGAACGTTGTTTTTGTCTTTTCTAGGTCTTTTAGGTTGCTTGTCGTGAGGTATTGCTAGATTGTGTGTAGTCCATAAGCGAAGATTTTCAATGCTGTTTGGATAGAAATCCTGTGCAGATGCTTTATGTTGTTCATGGCTCTAATAGATGCTGCCATTTTGTCTTCTATATGGAGAGTGTAGGCTGTTCCTTGAGGTTTCTGTTTTTGTGTGTGTGTTCTGAAAATGAGTGACAGCAATTTCAAGAAGCGGGGAATCAGGTTTTGCTTCAGACTTGGACACAGTGCAACGGAAACGTTTACAAAACTATAGCTGGCGTACAGAGACGGAGTTCTGTCAGGGACACAAATGTTTCGGTGATTTAGGATATTTTCAGAAGGAAGAGAATCAACTGAAAATGAACATTTTAGTGGAAGACTTCAGGATTCAAGAACCAATCAAAATATCATCTTGTCCTTGCAGATCATCGGTACCGCGAGGTTCTTGAAAAACCTTACTAAAGGGTCACGCATATGAGATAAAATATAAAATAAATCTGATGTGTTCCGTTCACATGCCATTTTCTACATATACGTAACAAATTATTGTTGAAAAGCTTATTCTTCTATCTACTGCATACTAATCGAGATTCACATTAGCAAAATTGTTTTATTGCACACTTTCTTATAAGTAGGAGGGAAATAAGGGAATACACATACAAAGCGATAGTCAAATATTTACAAATCCGGTTGGCATGTGGCTGAATTCGTTTCTTTGCATGATCAGGAATTGAAAATTTCCGAATAAGAAAAGTTTAAGTATTTTACAACTGAAACCAATAACTTGGAAATGGCCAATTCCATGAAAAAATATATGACATAAACTGTGTGTTTTAACGAGATCTATATTTTTGAGTACTAAGTTTTTCTCTGTTTGTTAGGCTTTTCCAGTTATGCAAAATTCATTCAGAATGTAAAAATCTTTAATATGCGATATTTTAATCATAACCGTTAGAGCCATTGTTGAGAAAGTCAAACTTTTCTAATTTGTTTTCCATGTGAAGGGTAGTAGGGGGTGGTTGGTATTCAAGTTTGGTATCTTCCAAGTATGCGACACGAATATTTTAAATTAAATCTCCCCCCCCCCAAACACAAACTACCCGTTACATGACATTTTATATTTTCTCAAAAAATGCCGTAAGGATTTTGATTAAAATCTCTTACATTTAAGATTTTTACTTACCAAATAAAATGTATATCTTGAATTTTCTGGCAATAGTCTCTAAAGACCTCTCTATTCTGAATGATTTTTACTGAATTTTGCATAACTGGAAAACCGTAAGAGATAGACAAAAATTTAAGTACAAAAGATGTAGATCACGATAAAACACACAATTTATGTCATGTTCGTTTTTTCGTGGAGTTGGCTGTTATAGAGATATTCCTTGTTATTGACTTCAGTTTTAAAATACTTAAACATTTCTCATACGGGAACTTGTCAACGCTTGGCCAAAGAAAGTAATTTCAATCCCATAGCAACCAGATTTTAAAACATATGACTGTCGGTTTAACCTAGTGTTTTCCCTTATTGCCCTTCTAATTATAAAAGAACTAAGTAATTAAGAGCATTTCTGCTAATGTTTTAGCATGAAGTAGGTAGAAGAATAGCTTACCAATCATTTGTTGCAGAGAAAGTCATGTGAATGGAACACATCAGATTTTTCCCTTTGCAATGACTGAGCGATGGGCTGGAGCATTGTTGTGACGAAACAAGATTTTTCTTTTCACCTCATCACTCAAACGTTGCAGTAAGCTTGCGCAGTAGTTACCAGTGATACTTTTACCCTTTTCCAAGTAATCAATAAAAATAATTGTGCATCCCAGAAAACACTCGCCATAACCTTGTTAAATGACAAAATTGACTTGCCTTTTTTGGAATTGGTTCACCTGGCGCAATCCACTGACTGATTTACTTTCTGGAGTACAGTGATGTATCCGAATTTCATCCATGGAAATAAACGTCTCAAAAATTCACTGGGATTTTTACGTTGAGCTCCACATTCTTAACAGAAACAATTTTTCTTTGCAACTTTTGATCAGGTGCCAACAAACGCGAGACCCAGCTTGCACAGACCTTGTGAAAGTCCGAAACATTACTTAAAATATTACCTGCGCGTTCTTTTGATACGTTTTGCTGTCTCAAACAACTTTAATCTGCGGTCTTCCAGAACTAAACGATGAATGTTTTCAATGATCTCTGGAGTTGTCACTTCTACAGGGCGTCCAGAGCAAGCCTCATCACTAGTGCTCGTACGTCCCATTTTAAACTCTGCAACCCTCCTTTTAATCATAGAATATGAAAGGGCAGAGATTTTCAATGCACTGTCCATTTTCTCCTTGATTTCTTTAGGAGCTTTAGGAGCTTTTAAATGTAAGTATTTAATTACTGCTCGTTTTTCCAAATCCTCCAGCTTCGTGAAAACTCTGAAGTTGTCTTGTTTAAAATGCTGTCATTCGAAAACTAAACAAAATATTGACCTGTAACTGTGTAACACAAGCTAGTCTAGAGTTAAACTATACGATGCTACCGTCAAACTGGCCTAGTGGCGCCAAATCTGTGTGACGCCCGGGACTTACAGCCGATCCTCCTAGTGATGCTAAACTAGTTTTCCCTTGCGTTTAAATGTTACTAAACTACAGCCCAATAGTGACAGACTTGTAGCTGCAAATATCTCAAAATCGGTACCAGAAACAGCATGATTGATTTTCTGTAATGTCCATATTGCATGACAATCACATAATGAAAATAAACCCATGGTTTGTCCACACAATTACTCTTTTGATTACCATGCAGTGTCTGCAACTGACTCATTCGTTGTGGTATTTCTTGTTATGTCAGCGAGACTATGGAAACGGGGGTAGGGGAAGTCTGTGCAATATTATTTCCCCTTCAACGTCATCGCCGAGTAACGTATATCTAAACAGCTATTCTTATTTCTTTCATCTTAAACGGTAAAGAAAATATTAATTTATTTTATCATTTTTATGTTCATGGAATCCATAAAATGTTTATTAAATATTTCTTATTTTGGACACTAATCATTATAACAAAAGGCTTTCCAGATAATTTAAATGCTCTACATAACAATTCTCGGGGTGCACTCAGCCTCGTAAGGTCCCTGAGGGGCCAATTGAGGAGCTACTTGATGGAGAAGTAGCGGCTCCAGGTCATGAGAACAGCATTAACCGGCCGGGGGGAGGGGGCTCGAGGCGCCGACCACGTCTCACCCTCTAATTCTGCACCCCATCCATGACGTCTGTAATGAACCGAGATGGGGGACGCAGCGGCCGGGCGGTAGGCCAAGTTCCCCGTGAGCTATCATGCCATGGAGTTATGTTATACAACAATTTAATTTAATTACCTCAAAATTATAAGAAAGTAAATGTCTTAGAATTCCTTTAGTACAGTTAGTTGCTTTTCCCCGTCTCTTTTGTTTTTCTCTTGAATGATTAATCACAACGATTCGTATTGCTACTATTTATTAATTTCTCTAGACCGTATGTACTAAGTACATAATGCATAGAGAAGGTATTGTCTTTCACCCAAAAATTCTAGATTGAGATATCACCGGAAATAGGTACATATTTTGAAACCGATTGAAATCAAAGCAAGCATTTTAGAAACATGTCCATGTGTGTGTGTGTGTGTGTGTGTGTGTGTGTCTGTCTGTCTGTCTGTCTGTCTGTAAGCAGCATACCTAAAAACGAAAAGTCTGGTAAATAGCAAACTTGCCATTTAAGTACAGTATTTTTCAAGGATGCGTCACAAAGGTTTTAAAGAAAATCTCTTCTCCCCCAATTATCCTTTATATGGTACATTTTTTGAAATGTTGACTTTTTCAAGTTCTAAGGATTTTGATTAAAATGTCATGTGTTTAACATATTTTCATTATAAACGAAATGTATATCTTGAAGTTTCTTGGAAATAGCATCTGAAAACTTCTTCATTATGAACGACCTTTGTGTAACTCTTGTATTGGTAGGCAGTAAAGAATATACAAAAACTTACTACACAAAAATGTAGATCTCATTAAAACATACAATTTATTACACATACAATTTATTACACATACATTTTTTTTAGAGTGATCCCTTTTCGAGATATTTTGAGTTATATATTTCAGCTTTAAGGTACTTTAACGTTTTTCAAACGGGAGACATGTTTCTTTTCGTCTCTCTTTTGTTTACTCCATGCAAGCAATGAGAACCGAATTTCAATTGTTTCACAGCGACCGGCTGATAAAAGATTTGATTATGGCTTTAGTCTAGTGTACTCCCATATTTACCTTCTACTTACAAAGCGCAAGTAATAAGATCAATGCTGGGAATGTTTGTCTTGATTACTATGATGTAAATAAAATAATATTTTGTATGGAAATCTTGTTTGTGGAACAGCTAGAGAAAGTCATGTGAATGGAAGGCATCACTTTTTTTATAAAATATTTATTATTTTGGATAGTAATCATTATGACAAAAAGTTTTGCACTTAATTTATCTTTTTACTTTCTCTACACGTACTATGTACAAAGTAGTTTTTAAAGCCGCAGCAAATGTTAAAAGAGTTTGGTAGGAGTATGCTCCAGATATGTAACAGATTGTTTATTGACAGGAATTACCCTACCAGGGAGGGAAGGGAGCTATTGGGAATCCGGATAACTATAGCGGGGTTACTCTGTTGCCAATTATGGAGAAAATTTACTGTAGAGTGTTATATAACCGGATAAAGGACTAGGAATCTAAATTTAACAAACTTTCAAAATTTAAAATGGGTTTCAAAGGAGGACACAGTACCATAGATCCGCTTTTATACTAGACACTTTAAGGACGAAACAAATGTTAGTTAAGCGGAGAAAGTTTCATTTGCATTAGTGGACTCTAAGGAGCCATTTGACTCTATCAATCGAAATACATTATGGTATAAACTAGGCAGAAAGGGGTTATCAAGTAAAATGATTAGAGCATTGCAGGCAATCTATCAAAATGACGAATTCTGTGTAAAGTACGACAGAAAGAGTGTGTCGGAGAGCTGCCTAAGCTATAGCGGAGTGAGGCAGGGTTGTATTTTATCTCCCTTGCTATTTAATCTCTTTGTGGATGTTATTACTGATGCAATGATATCAGAGAACATCCAAGCACCAATAGTAGCGGATTTGCAGATCCTAGCACTTTTATACGCGGACGATTTAGTATTGTGTTCTACGACAGTTAACGGATTGCAACGAGGACTGGACAAACTTAAGAATTATTGCGATGAATGGCTACTTACAGTTAATAAGACTAAGGCAATGACTTTCAAAAAGGGTTCTGTCTATAGCAGGGAGGAGACTTGGACAAATGCAGGACAGATACTGGACAATGTTAAATCTTTTGTATACTTAGGACTCATATTTACAATGAACGGAAAATGGACAAAACACATTGACATCGCGAAACACACGGCAACGGTGAAAGCGGCGGAAGCTCTCCGAATACGCTGCATAACCTTAATGGAAACTGTATACGGAACGACAGTTAGACCCATGACATACGGAGGAGAAACATGGGGATGGGAACAAACAGGGAATCTGGACCAAATGAGGACCCAATTTTTGAAAGGAGTTCTGGGTGTAGGAAGGGGTAAGGCAAACTGCGGAATAATGAGGGAATTCGGGGCACAAAGTGAAACGATAGAGTGCAAAATCAGAGCAGTTAAATATTGGATGAGAATCGTTCACGGAAACCAATCTCTAATTAGGGCAGTCTGCTACCGTGAACAGTTGCAAATGGAAGGTAATTCGACGTGGTCATCAAAATTAAAGAAAGGGCTGGAAACCATTAGGATGGGATACATTTGGATGGCGGGGCAGACAAACAGGCGGAGTATTTCGAGGAAAATTAAGAACCGCCTCTGTGATATTGACAGACAGCAAATAATTGTGCAATGCACAGAGAAGGTTTCCTTTGAAGTACAGACTGGGCTAAAATCGGAGTGGGGTATGGAGCAATACATCAAAACAGGTACCAAACTCATTAGAGAGGGGCTCACGTGGATTAGACTAGGAGCATGGAGGAGCACGAAAATTTCTGACGAGAATGGTACGAGAATCTGTCCCATTTGCGAGGAGGAAAAGTCGTGGACTCACATCTTGGCAAAATGTAGGGGTACGGAGATATGGCGGGAAAAATATTTATCGCGACTCTTTATCACCGCGAATGTAGGGCTAGAAGCATGATGGACGCTGCTGGCAGGCGTGGAACACATGGACGGGCTGGGTAAATTTATATTTAAGGCAAGACAGTTGAGATCTGAGGAGACTGCCAATAGAGAAAGGAGGGGGGAGGAATAAGTTCAAATATGTTTAACTAAACAAAAGTGACTACAATATTCTACATACATATATATTATGTCATACTTAGGTCACTGTTGTGTTATGGTTTTATATATTGTGTGTGTATATATATATTATGAGTATATATTTCCTTTAAGTGTAATTATCGATTATAAGAGTGTGCATTTATGAAAGCGTACTCTGTGCTGTAAATTTAAATTGCTATAATTGAATATCTTTGTATTTTTATTTTTTCGGGTTTACCCTTATTTCTTTATTGTTGTTTTAATATTGCTTTTGATTGTGGATTACCTTTGTCTTTTTATTTTATCGTTTACTGTTAATTATTTGTTGTTGTTATTGTTTTAGTATTTTTTTTAGTGTGTATTACAAAAGCACACACGGTCTGTGAACCCGTGCAAATGTTGAACTTCTATGTACATATGATATTATGTCAATAAATACACTTATTCATTCATTCATTCATTCATAAAGAGAATATATAGTAATGCACCCAACAATTCAATACCGAGATGTTACCGGAAATACATGTTTTGGGACCCCCGAATCCATAAAAGCATTTTTAGAAAAATGTCCGTGTGTGTGTCTGTGGGCAGCATAGCTCAAAAATGAAAAGTCCGTTAAAAACCAAACTTGGTATTTGGGTTCGGTATCTTCCAATGATGTGACACGAAGAGTTTCAAGAAATTCCCCCACCCCAACTACCCTTTACTTGGAATGTATTTCAAACATTTTGATTTTCTCAATAATGGCTCTAATGATTTTGATTAAAATATCGTATATTAAAGATATTTACCTGACAAATAAAATGTATATCTTGAATATTCTGGGAATAGCCTCTGAAGACTGCTTTACTTTTGATGAATTTTATGGAATTTTGCATAGCTGCTAAACTGTAAGAAATGGATAAAAACTTACTAGACAAAAAATGAAGAGCATGTTAAAATACACAATTTTTGTTATGAAAATGTTTTTTGTGGAGCTGATGGTTTTTGAAATATTCCTTGATTATGGTTTCAACTTTGAAAAACTTATAGTTTTCTCATACAGGAATTTGTCAACTCGTGTCCATACATACAAACAAAGAAACTTCAGTCACATAGTAACCAGCTTTTGACTATCATTTTAACCTTATGGTATTCCCTTATTTCACTTCTGCTTACAAGGAAGCAGGTAATAAGAGTATTTTTGCTAATTTTATTTCAATTAGCATGAAGTAAATAGAAGCATAAGCTTTTTAAGAATATGTTTGCAGAGAAGTAGAGAAAGTAATGTGAATTAAACACATCAGATTTTTTTATAAGAGGCATGACCCAAAAATTATAGAAATTGATAAATGTCTCAGGGTCTTTTAAGAACAGCTTAAGAAAATCGTGCTTTTTCCCCTCCTTTTTCTGTTGAATATTTAATCATAACGTTTTGTATTTGCAGTGTTTATTTTTCTCCGCAGTTACATTTCGGTCGTTGCAAAGAGCACTTGAAATAGTACAAACGTTACCTGTAGCTGGTATTTGTAAGCCCTTGGTTATTAAACGTGAAAATTTGATAGCAAGACGCGACATTATGATAAAGGCGCTTAATGAGGCTTGGGGTTAGGAAGCAGAAATAAAGTTTGAGGATAAAAAGTGCGACAAACGCTCCGTACAAAAGGGCTGCTCTGGATTATCCGTTACGTGATGAAATTACAGCGCCGCTTTCCCTAATGGTGTGCGACTCCCCCAGGAAAACACGGCAAAGAAAGGGCCCCATGTATTTTGTGCACGTCATTTAAAGGAGGTGCTTTGGGGCTCCAGGGCCAATTAATGCTTGAACCTCCACTGTATCAACCTCTGAAACTCAAATTAGAGCATCGTGCAGCTACAAAACCAGAAGACGTCCAGAGGCAGAAGTGAGTATACATACGGTAATGAAATATTAGGAATGGGATATACGAAATGCATAAACCAACACCTAACATTAGAGTACTCTCTTTGAATATTCATACTGTTAGCTTTATGGCGAATTGTCAGTTAAAAAAATATGATTTGTTCCATTGACATGACTTTCTCTACATCAAAATTTTCGAAAATTGTTCCATGTAAAGGGTAGTTTGTGGTGGGGGATTTTCTTGAAAATCTTTGTGTCGCATCCCTGGAAGATACTAAACCTAAATACCACGTTTGGTATTTAACGGTCTTTTCGTTTTTGAGCTATGCTTACCACAGACACGCAGACAGACAGACACGCACGCCCACTCGGGCCTTTTTCTAGAAATGTATTTTTCGGAATCAAGGGACCATAAAAGCATATATTTCCGGTGAAATCTCGGCTTCGAACTTTTATATATGCGGGCTAGAGGAAGTAAAAAAGTCAACATTTTGTATTTTATATTTTTTTTTCAACTTGCTCTATGTTCTTTAAATAACATGTCCCCAAAGTTTTATTTCGAAAATCCGTTAGAAAATGCCTGAAATGTAATAAAATATTAAAGTTGATAAGACCTCTTGCCACAAATATCATTTTACTACGATAGGTCACCATGGTAAGTATTGCTATTGTACAGTTATGGTGTACAGTTGGTTAGAATCTTCTTGTACTTACCCAAATTCTGAATAAAGTTCATGTTGATCCACAGTATTTATATGCAAATTTATATCTGTTTATTGTCATATGAACCCAAACTTTGCCCTTTGTTATTTAAAATTTATATTTTTAAAAATCTAAGTACCCATATTCATAAACCATGGGATAAAGTTTGTAATTTTACGTAAGATTCAATATTTTTAGTAGGTGTTATATTTAATAAATGGTAGCAATGAATATAATTGCAAACATGTGTTTTTGAAAATATTATTCTCATTAAAATACAAGTAATATAAAGTAAAAGGTTGACAGAAAAGTTCCCGCAAATCATTACAAATAAACAAAATACGCAACATTTCAGATAATTGTGTTTTATGGAGATTCACTTTCTCTAAAGCATAAGTACAAAGTACATAAAGATAGAGAAGATATTATATTCCACCCAAAAATTCAATACCGAAAAATTTTATACCAAGTTTTCACAGGAAACAGATTTTTTGACATCCCCGGAATCAAAACAAAGCATTCTTGGACAAATTTCAGTGTGTGTATGTATCTGTGGACACCATAAGCCAAAAACGAACAGTCTGTTAAACACCAAACCTGGTATCTCGATTAGCATGGTGTAGAAAGAAAACTAATCTTTTGTAAAAAGATAGAGAAATTCGGGTAAGTGTAATACATCAGATTCTTTTACTTTCTGTAGCGCTTATATACAATATACATAGTAAGTACACAAAGGGTGTGTCTTAACGAGATCTACATTTTCGTGTAGAAAGCTTTTTATCTTTCTGTTACAGTTCACCACTTGTGAAAACGTTTTCGGGAATGAAGTGGACTTCAAAGTCTATTTAATAAGGTTAATATCCGGTGTAACTATACCCATCGGTGTAACACCTGTTTTGTAAATCATAACTGATTGTTGGCATCCATTGTTCCACGCACCTTAGTGGACACCGCTGACGTTGGCCAGTTCTTTTGACATCGCAGTTGGGATTGTTACAACAATGCGAGAGGACACGTGTTCTTTCGACAGGTTCCTTGGCCGCGCATTGTTAATCCTGAGCGAGTTTGTGAACGCCTGCCGTTTACGGCACGTGCGGCGGCTTCTGGAGATTTCCAGCGTCTTGACCAACAGTTTTAAAGGGGAGAATGCAGCCCTGCCTAATAAACATTTTTCACTGGGAATGCATCGCATGCAACAGTTGAATGAGTTCGAGCGAGCTGTATTGTCGTTGCAGCGAACGTCGAAAAGAAACTATACGGCAGATAGTAGTCAGCTTGGGGAAAAATAAAGAGTTGCTGAACAAAAAAGAGCTTCTGTTACGTTATTTTAATAAAAGTCATTAGACATTTTTGAGAGAATAAGATTTTTGACAGCTCTTGTACGTGTAACTTGGGGTGGGGAGATTTTCTTGAAAATCTTCCTGTCCCATCATTGAAAGATTGTGAAGTTAAATATCAAGTTTGGTATTTAACCAAAGTTTTCGTTTTTGGGTTATCCTGTTCACAGACACATAGACACACGCGTGCGCGGACTTTTGTCTGAAGTTTTTCTTTCTATACACATATGTACATAGTGCATAGAGAAGGTACTGTACTGCACCCAAAAATTCTGTACCGAGATTTCACTGCAAATATGTGTTTTGAGGTCCCCTGAATACAAAAAAGGTTTTTAGAAAAAAGGTCCGTGAGTGTCTGTTGGCAGCAAAGGCCAAAACAAGAAGTCGGTTAAATATCATACTTTTTATTTAAGTTGAGTATATGCCAAAGATACGACACAAAGATTTTCAAGAAATGCCGCCTAACCCCAACTACCCTTTACATGGAACATTTTCTCAAAAATAGCTCTAAGGATTTTTATTAACATACCTTATGTTTTAGGTATTTTTATGTCAAACAAAAATATATCTTGGATTTTCTGGAAATAACCTCTGAAGACTTTTTTATTCTGGATCACTTTTGTATAACTGGCAAACCGTAAAAGATATATCAAAATGTACTACACAAACAAAGTAGATCTCATTAAAAATAAAATGTATGTAATATACATTTTTTGTAGAGTTAACCGTTTTCGAGATATTCCAGATTATTGACTTCAATTTTAAGTCACTTAAACTAATCTCAAACGGGAAGACATATTTCTTCTCGTTTCGTTTGTTTAGTCATGGCAAGAAAAGAGGTTGGAATTTCCATTATTTCTCATAGCGACCGTGATGTGATTATCGCTTTAGCCTGTGTATTTTTTATTTCTCTTCTACTTGCTAAGAAACTAGTACAAGGACTAATTCTGCTAACGTTTATCTTAATTAGCATAATGTAAATAAAATAATAGAATTTTGAATAAAAGATTTGTTTGCCGAGCAATTAAAGCACTTCATATGAATGGAACACATTAGACTTTATGTTTTCTACAAGGAACCAAGTAATAAGGGCAATTCTCTAATGTTTATCTCAATTGGCATGGTGTAGATAGAAGAATAAGCTTTTTAACAAATATTTGTTATTGAGATGTGGAGAAAGTCATGTGATTGTAACACATTATTTTTTTTTCTGAAGTTCATGCTTATCCAAGAGCTTCATTTACAAACTAATCATAAGAAAAAACTCAATATATGTTAAATAAATTGTGTATTTTAACGAGATTTATATTTTTGTGCAGCAATTGTTTTCAATATTTTTTACGGTTTACTAGTTTTGTAAAGTTCAGCACACTTTATCCTGGATAAAGAGGTATTCAGAGCTATTCCCAGAAAATGCAACATTAAAATTAGATTTGTGATGTAAATATCTTTAATGCATCTACGGTATTTTAATCCAAATCGTTTTGAGAAACTCAAAGTTCTCAAAGCTTTATACGTGTAAAGGTACTTCGGAGTGGTGATATTTTCCTCAAAACCTTCGTGTCGCATCCTCGGAAGATACTAAACCTAAATATGAAGATTGGTACTTTCTTGAGTTTTCATTTTTGAGTAATGGTATTTGCAGACACACGGACCTTTGTCTAAGAATTCCTTTTATACAAGGGACCCTAAAACGTGCATTTTCTATGACGACAAAGACAGTTGCATTTTGCATTACACTTTAATTCGAGAACTGATCGCAGATATTAAAACTGCAAAATATTTTTCTACACAAGGGAATAAAACAACGGATGTGACAACACAAAAATAATTCAGTATATATTAGTGTGCTCCAATTCGGATCCAATGTTAACTGAAGCATCGGTTGAGTCGTCATTGCTTTCGTCTAACAGTTGAACTCTACATTTGAAATAAAGATAATCCTTCGCAATTCGTCCGGTCTATTTATAAAGTCTTTTTTTTTTTTTGTTTAACGATCTATCTTGGAGTTATAGGTAAGGTAAGGGCCAGGTCTTGCTGAGGAAGTGATACCCCTGGCTCTGCTGGTTAGAGAGACAGAACGTTTTTTGCCACACCCCTAAGTCTGCACCTATGTCAACAGTAGCCTTATACTTTAAAACATTCTTAAGAAAAAAAAATCTATTAGGTTAAAATCTAGAGATCTTGGTGGCCATTCATGATTTCATTTCGACCTATTTAAATCTTCTGTTAAAGGTTTCACAGAGCAATACCTAGTGAGCATGAATATCATTTTGCTGAAAATATAACTCTCTGCTGTGTTGCCCACCCTTCTATTATTTTATACCTAATCTTTTTATCCCTATAGAAGCTTTTCTCTGGCATACGTTCTAGGACAACAACATACTCAACAGAGAATACTTCCATTAATTACAAAGGTCGCAAAAACTAACAACTGGTACGTTTTAATGGCATACACTTTCCTGTGAACACAGAATGTAATTAATTGTAATGAAATTAGTTTTGCAGCCTTTTGCAGAAAAGCGACTGTATTAGTTTACTTAGCTGCATTGGAGCTTTTTGCAATGCTATTAGTTGGTCTCAGTTACACCTAATCTAATTCAACCGGATATAGAGTCGTCCAGTTTACCACAGATGGATCTCAATAAGTATAATGAAACCGTTTTAGAACATGTTCGTTCTTTCTCTGCCTTTTGCTTAATTGCGCAATGGAACGTAGAGAGCACGCTTTTCCTTGCTGACAAAAAAATAAAGAAAGAAAGTGAGAAAGAAAGATATGAGTTCTGCAGCACAGAATACACGCTCTGTCTCCTATATCACTGCGAATTGTTTATTCCCTTATGGAAAAGATATTAATTTACTGGTGATGCTTAATTACGAATTATGACCTCTGTGGATTTTCCGTGATATATAATAAAAGCAACTAAAATAGAAACGTGTTTGTTTAATTAAACAACAAATAAAGGGTTTTTTTAGAGATTTTATTAATACAAGAATCTTATGTAACATTAATCGGATTTTGCCGACGTCCATAGTTTATTAGTGTTTATATTATCTATTTATTGAGGGCTTATTTTCAAATGTAATTCATTTTGAGATAAAATGTTAAAGAAATGCTCTCAGTACACATTTTGTCACGCATACAAAGAAAGAACTGGACTCCAATATACACTAGTCTTAAAAATCTGATGTGTTACACTCACATGACTTTCTCTAGTTACTCTACAAACAAACTTCTTACAAAAGATTATATTTTTTTCAACATCGCGCTAATTGAAATAAACATTAGCATAATTGTATTACTTAGTTCCTTATAAGTAGACTGGAACTATGGGAATGCACTAGGCTAAAGTGATAGTCAAATGTTTTAAAAGGTGTCGCTATTTGATTTTCATTGCAAATCGATTCTTTGCTTAGGCCAGGAGTAGAACAAAAGAAAAATAGATACTCCCGTCTGAGAAAAGTGTAAGTACTTCACATTTGAAACTAATAACAAGGAATACCTCGAAAACGGTAAGCTCCACGAAAAAATGTGTATGACATAATTTGTATATTTTAGCAAGATCCACATTTTTTGTATAGTAAGTTTATGTTTACTAGTTATGCCAAATTAAGCAAAATTCATCCAGAATAGACAGGTCTTTAGAAGCTATTCCCAGAAAATTCAAGATATACATTTTATTTGTGATAGAAATGGCTTTAATATGTGGTATTTTAATCGAAATCATTAGGCCATTTTTGAGAAAAACACTTTCGAAAATGTTTCCATGTAAAGGGTATTTAGAGGTGGGGCTATTTTCTTTAAAATCTTTGAGTCACATCCTTGGAAGGTAACAACTTAAGTACCAAGTTTGGTATTTAAACGTCTTTTCGTTTTTGACCTATGCTGTCCACAGATCCACACAGACAGACAGAAAGACAGATACACACACATACACACACACACGGACCTGTTTCTGAAAATGCTTTTTTTTTTTTTTGACTCAGGGGATCCTAAAGCATGTATTTCCGGTGAAACATCGGTATCAAATTTTTGGGTGAAATACAATACTTCTCTATCCCTATGTACATTGTACATGCGGGGCTAGAGAAAGTAAAAATCCATAATGTTTCCTTGTGTTTTCGTGAAACAACTGAATATCGAAACTGAATATTAAAACAACATCAGTGTTAGCTTAGTATCATTTCATTTCATGAAGTAGATAAAACGTTAATCTTTTGTAAGAAGAGGTTGTTTGCAGAACAGGTAGAGAAACTCATATGAATGGAACACATTACTTTCTCTGGCATGTATATACAATGTACACAGTCGATAGAGAACGTATTGTATTCCATTTAAAAATTCGATACCTACAGTTCACCATAAATACATCTTTTGAGACCCCTGAATCCAAAAAAGCATTTTTAGAAAAGTGTATGTCTGTGTGTTTGTGGGTAGCATAGATTAAAAGAGAAACGTCTGTTAAATACCAAACTTGATATTTTACTTCAGTATCTTCCAGAATGTGATACGAATATTAAAAAAATAAAATAGGTCACTCACAACTACCATGTCCAACAAACATTTTTTGAAAACTTTCATTTACTCAAAAATAGTTATAGGGATTTTTATTAAAATACAATACGTTTAAGATATTTTCATGACAAATGAAATGCATATCTTGAATTTATTTGAAATAACTTCTGAAAACCTTTTCATTCTGGATTACATTTGTGTAACTGGTTAACCCTAAGCAATAGACAAAAATGTACTACACAAAAATATAGATATCGTTAAAGACACAGTATTTATTTATGTACATTTTCTGTAGAGTTAACCGTTTCCAAGATATCTCTTTTTATTAGTTTCAATTTTAAGATATTTTAACTTTTCTCAAATCGGAAGTCATCTTTCGTTTTTTATCTGTTTTATTTTATTCCTAACCACGCCAACCGAGTTTTAATTGCTTCACATAATTTTTAATATAGTTTGTATAATATTTGACTATCGCCAGCCCAGTGTATTACCTTTTTCCCTTCTACTTAGGTATAATGAAGCAAGTATTAAAGCAATTTCTGCTATTTCTCGAATAACCTGGTATAAAAATGAATTATTTTTTATAAGAATAGTTGCTTGCAGAACAGATCGAGTAAGTCATGTGAAAGGAGCACACCAAATTTTGTTTAGTAGTATGTTTCGTTTTCGCTTAAGGTTTTGCAGTTAGGCAAATTCATATAACCTTCCTTCCAAACGAAGAGAACCTCTCAATCTATGCTCAGAAAATTCAAGATGTTTTATTTGTCACATTAATATCTTTATCGCGTGATATTTTAAGGAAATTGTCAGTCATTTTTCATAAAATTGAACATTTTTCATAAAATCAACACATTTTTCATAAAATCAAACATTTTTCATAAAATCAAAGGTAAACTGGAGTGGGGATTTTCCTTAAAATTTCTTGTCGCATCCTTGGAAGACACTAAACTTAAATAACAGATCAGTATTTAACGGGTTTTTCGTTTTTGAGATATGCTGTCCACAGAAAAGCACACATACACACACGGGCCTTTTTCTAAAACTTTCAATTCACGGGCTCCCAATGCTGTATTTCCGGGGAAATATCGGTATAGAATTTTTGCGTGAAATGCAATACATTCTCTGGCGAATATGTACATTGCACATACGTGCTAGAGAAGGTAAAGCTGTAGATTCCTTAAACCACACATAATTTTTGTAAGACAGTTTTGGGATATTGCGTCGAATCAATTCTATAAAAGCCCGCCAGGGTAGTGTGATGGTAAAGGTCGTGAGTTCGAATCTCGCTTTGGGTGAGTTACCCAAATAAGGTTATTTTCGGGGTTTCCCTTGTTCTGAAAAGGCGAATGTCGAGTAACTTTAAGCTGCATGGACCCAGAGATCATTTGAGCATCATATCACCAATTTCATTCATCGTCTTGATATGACCAACCAGGTTAAAGGGGCGTTAAGCTACAAAAAAAAAATGCTATAACTATTTCTGCGAATACATGTCCCAAAGCGAAGTAGGTAGAAGTATAAACTTAGTTTTTGTACCCAGTAATAAACGATAGACGAGTAGAGAAATTTACTGAAGGCAACACATCGATTTCTATTTTTTTATTTTAAGGAGTAATTTAAGTCGCTACTCTCTGGTTGTGCAAAATCCTTATTTCCCAAAGTGGCGAAGTGATTTACAATGATAATCGCATAGCGATAGCGTTTAAAACATTTGACTATCGCTTTAGCCTAGTGCATTCCCTTAGTTCCCTTCTACTTATGAGGAACTAAGTAATAAGAACATTCTGCTAATGTGTATCTTGATTAGCATTGTGTAGAAAGAAGAATAATCTTTTGTAAGAAGCTTGTTTGTAGAGCAGCTAGAGAAAGTCATGTGAGTGTAACACATATTTCTTTATACTTAACGCCCGCTGTTACTACTTGTTCACTGCAGGCAATGGTGGGAGAAACCGGAAAACCCGGAGAAAACTTGCCTCTACGCCGCTTTGTGCACCAAAAATCCCACATTTGCCTGGAATTGAATCCGGGACGCCACGGTGAGAGGCGAGTGGTCTATGCAAACAATTGTGTATTTGTGTGCCCTAAACTCATGGACTACCCATGCATTGTGATTAGTTTTCAAAAGTTTAGGACAAAATCCGTGTAATCACTTTTTGCCACCAAATGAAGCAGAAACATGGAACATTCTAAAAATCTGGTTTTGAAATACCTCAGAAAGAGTGATATCAAAGACTGGGTTGATCTAATGCTAAACTGTCAAAGGAGTATATTTTGGGGGGAAAACATCATATAAATATTTACAAATAATCTTTATTTGAGTTCTTTAAAGTTTTCATATGGTTGTTGAACTTTCCACCCTTTCGCAAAGAATACCTCGTTTGACGTGCGTTGGTGTATATTTTAATTAAAGCATAGCCAATTATTGACAGCCCCTGGCAGGGGTAAATGAAAAATAAATAAGATCCATTAGCTCTCACTTTCCCTTGTAGACATATTTCAGTGAATTATGCCTTCCTATAAAATTAACCTAAAATTAGCAAGTGTTCTGGAAGGATAAGCATGCTTCAGGTCTAATTAAGTTTGGAAAACTGGCTAGGAAAACGAAAATAAATTCAATATATTCCCTCGTTACTTTCTAGGAAATATTATGTACTTTCTCTAGAAAGCTGATGTGTTATACTCGCATGACTTTCTCTAGCAGATCTATAAACAAACTGTTCTTTAAAATGAATATTATTTTATCTACATCATGCTAATTGTATTTTCACTTGCTACCGTCTTTCCTTATTTCCCTTCTAAGCAGAAGGGAATAAGGGAATAAGCTAGGCTAAAGTGGTACTAAACATTTTTAAAATCTGGTCCCTAGGTCAACAACAGATGTTCGGTTCGCTTTACATTGACTGCAGCTGACCTCGTACATAGTTGAGAAGAGTACATAGTTCAAATGTGAAAGCAATAACAAAGAATGTTTTGGAAACAGTTAATTCTAATACAAAACTGTACCTATATGATATAAATTGTGTGTTTTAATGAGATCTACATTTTATGTTTATTACATTTTTATCTAATTCTTACGGTTTACCATTTATATAAAATTCATTCGTAACAAATAGTTCTTAAAAAATTCTCAAGAAATTCAACATACACTCTTAATTTTTACGCAAATATCTTTAATATAAGGTACTTATTCAGAATCGTTAGAGCTGTTTTTGATAAAAATAAAATTATAAAACAAATTTACATGTAAATTGTAGTTTGGAGAAGGAGGGACTTTCTCGAAAACCTTTGTGTCATATCCTCGGAAGATGCTAAACTTAAATACTAAGTTTGGTATTTACGGAATTTCCGTTTTTGAGTTATGCTGTCCACACACACACACACACACACACACACACACACACACACACACACACACACAACCACACACCTTCTTTTTAAAATGCTTTCTTTTGGATTAAGGGGGTCTCAAAACATATTTCTGTTGGAATGTAATACCTTATCTATCTATTATGTACTTGTGCATATGTACTAGAGAAAATAATACTCCCAAATTACCATTTTTCTCAAAAACGATTTTGATTAACATACCACACGTTTAAGACATTTTCATGTCAAATGAAATTTATGTCTTAAATTTTTGGGAACATCCTCTGGAGTCCTCCTCCTTCTGGATGAATGTTGCATAACTGGTAAACGGCAAGAGAGAGACGAACTTACCAAGCCAAAAATGCAGATCTGGTTAAAACCAATTTGTCAAACACTTTTTTTTGTAACCATTTCCAAGATATGCCTTGTTATTGTCTTAGTTTTCTAATACTTACATATGTTTTTCTTAAATGGGAAGTCGCTATTCCTTCTTCTTTCTCCTGATTAAGCATACATTTCCAGTGAAATTTCTACATCGAACTTTTGATTGGGAATGTAATACTTCCCTTACTATGTACAATTTTGCATTTATTTGTATTCATTGAGCGCTTTGCTTTTTAAATGAATTTTGATTTTCTACATATGATAGAATATGCTGAGCCCAATCAACGGGATATTGTCTCCATTGCAGATAAGCTGTTATTTAGTTTGGAAGATTTATTTTCTTGTATTACGTTATTTCAAATTTCGGTTTTTATACGTTCATTAAGTGTTGAAGCTTTCTCTAAAAACACCACTAAGAAATATTAATGCCCGCCCCTAACACCTTATTCGTTTCTCTCCCACGCCTGTCTCTTCCTTATACTCCAATCTGAGCTGCATCACCTTTTGTAAAAAAAAAAATCTGATGTTCCATTCACATGACTTTCTCTATATCTCTGCAAATTATTGTTAAAAAGCTTATGCTTCTATTTACTTCATACTAATCGAGAAACAATCAGCAGAAATAGTCCTATTACTTGCTTCTTTGTAAGTAGAAATGAAATAAGGGAGTACTTTTGGTTAAAGTGATAGTCGAAAGTTGGTAGCTATGTGACTGAAGTTCCTTTGTTTGTATGGACAGGAGTTGACTAATTCCTGTATGAGAAAAGTATGTTTTTAAAGATGAAAACAAAACAATGAATATCTAAAAACGATCAACTCCACGAGAAGAATGTATATAACATAAATTGTGTGCTTTAAGATGTACTACATTCTTGTGTTGTAAGTTTTTGTCTATCTCTTACGGTTTGGCAGTTATGCGAAATTCCGCAAAATTCCTCCAGAATAAAGTAGTCTTCAGAGGCTATTCCCAGAAAATTCAAGATATACATTTTATTTGTCAGGTAAATATCTTTTGATATACAAAATTTTAATCAAAATCGTTAGAGCCATTTTTGAGAAAATCAAAATTTTCGAAAAAAGTTCCATGTAAAGGGTAGTTTTGAGTAGGGGGATTTTTCTCAAAATCTTGGTGTCGCATCCCTGGAAGATACTCAACTTAAATACCAAATTTGGTATTTTACCGACTTTTCGTTTTTGAGTTATTGTGTTCACAGACACACGGACACACACACACGGACCTTTTTCCTGAAAATGCTTTTTTACTTTCTCCATACGGCCTATGTACATAGTGTATAGAGAAGGTATTGCACTCCACCAAAAATTCGATACCGAGATTTCACCGGAAATATATGTTTTAGGGTCCCCAATATAAAAAAAAAAAGCATTTTCACAAAAAGGTCCGTGTGTGTGTGTCCGTGTGTCCGTGTGTCCGTGTGTCTGTGAACACGATAACTGAAAAACGAAAAGTCGGTAAAATACCAAACTTGGTATTTAAGTTTAGCATCTTCCAGGGATGCAACACGAAGATTTTGAGAAAAATCCCCCCACCCCCAACTACCCTTTACATAGAACTTTTTTCGAAAATTTTGATTTTCTCAAAAATGGCTCTAACGATTTTTATTAAAATTTCGGATATTAAACATATTTACCTGACAAATGAAATGTATATCTTGAATTTTCTGGGAATAGCCTCTGAAGAGTAGTTTATTCTGGATGAATTTTACTAAGTTTTGAATAACTGCTAATCCGTAAAAAACTTACTACACAAAAAATGTAGAGCACACTAAAACACACAATTTATGTTATATACATTTTTTTCGTGGAGTACGTCGTTTCTGTGACATTCCTTATTTTTGGTTTCTGCTATGAATAACGTATACTTTTCTCATACAGGAATTTGTCAACTCCTATCCATATAAACAAAGGAACTTCATTGACATAGCAACCAGCTTTTGACTATCACTTTAACCTACGGTTGTCCCTTATTTCGCTCCTACTTACAAGGATGCGAGTAATAAGACTGTTTCTGCTATTTTTTTCTGATTAGCATAAAGTAAATAGAAGTATAGGCTTTTTAAGAATTATTTGTTGAAGGTATATGGAGAAAGGCATGTGAATGGTATACATCAGATTTTTTTTTTGGATACAGGTGACCCTAAAACATATATTTCCGATGAAATCTAGGTATCGAATTTTTCGGTGGAGTGCAACACCTTCTCTATACACTATGTACATAGTACATATAGAGAAAGTAGAAATCCTTCAAATAGGTTTCATTTTTGGAGTCTTTTGTCATCCTTGGGAACCCAGCTAATAAATATGTACAATAACCCACTTCTCTCTGGATATCGTTCCGTGACACTGTGAACGAGCCTGATTATTCCGAAGTAAAATTGTCAAAGAGTCCTTTGCATCAACAAAGCTATATTTTATATTACAGCATGCTGAGTCGAGTCAAGTATTCGCTATTAAAGCTTTTTTCCTTCTTGTTTACGCTGAACACCACGATTCAGAATCGTGACCTGTCTGTTTACAAAAGAGATGAAGGATCAAAGTCTGGATCAAACGCTCTAGGCTGTCTTTCAAAAGAAAGTTGAGACGTACTTCACCCTTCCTTTAATTCCTACTTGACAAGGGAATTATAATCGCAGTACAGGCATACCTATAGAACTCTAAACTAACTTATAACTTTTGTCCAACTTTCGTCTACCTTCGTCTATGTAGAATGGCACTGGCGTAACCTTGCAGTAGTTTCCATTTTCTTTACTACCTACTAGTGTCATGCAAAACACGCTAGGTGTTGAGTTCATTTTTACTTCCTCAATACGAACTACGTACATAGTGTATAGAGAAGGCATTGCATTGCACCCAAAAATTCGATACCGAGATATCACCGGAAATACATGTTTTGAGACTCCCTGAATACAAAAGAAAGCATTTTTTGAAAAATGTCCATGTGTGTGTGTGTGTGTGTGTGTGTGTGTGACTGGGCAGCATAACTCAAAAACGAAAAGTCGGTAAAATACCTAACTTGGTATTTAAGTTTAGTACCTTCCAGAGATGCGACACGAATATTTTGAGAAAAATCCCCCCACCCCAAGTTACCCTTTACATGAAACTTTTTTCGAAAAGTTTTACTTTCTAAAAAGTGACTAACGATTTTGATTAAAATATTGTATATTAAAGATATTTACCTCACAAATAAAATATATATTTTGAATTCTCTGGGAATAGCCTCTGAAGACTACTTTATACTGGATCAATTTTACGGTATTTAGCATGACTGCTAAAGCGTAAGAGATGGACAAAAGCTTACCACACAACAAATTTAGGGCATTTTAAGACACACAATTTATGTTATATACATTTTTTTTCGTGGAGTTTTTTCTTTTTTTTTAGATATTCCTTGTTTTTGGTTTCAGCTATGAAAAACTTACACTTTTCTCAAACAGGAATTTGTGAACTCGTGTCCATACAAACAAAGGAACTTCAGTGACATAGCAACCAGCTTTTGATTATCACTTTAACCTATGGTACCCCCTTATTTCGCTTCTACTAACAAGGAAGCAAGTAATAAGACTATTTCTGCTAATTTTTTCTCGATTAGATGAAGTAAATAGAATACTTTGTTGCAGAGATGTAGAGAAAGTCACGTGAATGGGAACACATCAGATTTTTTTTAATTTGACCACTACCGAAGTTTGCTTCTTAGAGAGAAAACAAGCAACGTTCGTTTGACTTTGTCAATTGCTTACCGGACGAGTTCTCTCGTCCCTATCCTCTCTTTGCACGATAACTCAGTCACAAATAGAAGTACTGTAGGGCTTTCGGATAAATGGGTAGTTAATCTCACAGGCTGCCACGCATATTTTGGTGCCTAACACACTTTATTACTCCTATGTCCGGAAATAGTACAAATTATTAGGTTTGCATCTTTGGTAACGCCAGTACTGAAATGCATAGCCTATACATGTTACTGGCGTCACCACAGATGTATTTTATTACTTTCTTTACATATTAATGGTACGTAAGTAGAGATGGTACAATACTCCACTCAAAAATTCAACACCGATTCAATACACGTTTTAGGGTTCCTTGTATCCCCCCAAAAAGCATTTTTACAAAATGGTCCATGTGTCTGAACAGTATAACTCAAGAACAAAAGTACGCTCTTACCAAACTAGATATTTAAGTTTAGTATCTTCCAAGGATGCGGCAAGAAGATTTTCAAGAAAATCCCCCTCCCCATCCTAAACCATGCTTTTACATGGAAAATTTTCAAGAAATTTTGATTTTCTCATAAACGACTGTAACGATTTTGAATAAAATTGTGTAGCTTAAAGTATTTTCACCACAAATAAAATGTATATTTGAAATATTGTGAGAATAGGATCTGAAGCACTCTTCATCCTAAAGATTTTGGTATAACTGGTAAATTGTAAAAGATAGACAAAATATACTACACAAAATATGCAGACTTCGTTAAAATGCACAATATGTCAATGTAGTTTTAGTGGCAATTAACCATTTTTAAGATATTGCTTGATATTGGTCTCAATTTTGTAATACTTAATCTTTTCTGAGAAGAGTGTTTTTATTTGTTTTTTTTCTTCTGGTCAGGCTAACAGATCGGCATTTCAAACCATCACATAGCAACCGTCTTTTAAATTATTTGACCATCGCTTTAATTTTTTGTGTTTCCCTGTTCCTCTTAAACAGGGAAATAATGTGATAAAACCAGTTATTTTCATGTTGATAAGCGTGAGGTAAATAATGACATTTTTGTAAGAATAATTTAATCTGAAACAATAGTTTGTTGCAGCCTATAGATAGAGGAAGTTACTGGACTGCAGCATATCAGAATTTTTTTTACTTTCTCTGCACGTACTATATACATAGTGTATAGAGAAGGTCATTGTATTCCACCCAGAAATTTGATACCGATGTTTCACCGGAAATACATATTTTGGATCCCCCTGAATCCAAAAAAGCATTTTCGGGAAAAGGTCCGTGTGTGTTTGTGTGCGTGTCAGTGTCTGTGGAGCGCATAGCTCAAAAACGAAAAGACCATTACATACCAAACTTGGTATTTAAGTTTTGTATCTTGTAAGGATGCGACACGAAGATTTTCAAGAAAATATCCCCACCCCTTTACATGGAACTTTTTTCGAACATTTTTATTTTTTCAATAATGACCCTAATGATTTTGATTAAAATATCGTATATTAAATATATTTATCTGACAAATAATATCTATATCTTGAATTTTCTGGGAATAGCCTCTGAACTACTTTATTCTGGATGTATTTTACGGAATTTTGCATAACTGCTAAACCTAAGCGATACACAAAAGCTTACCACACAAAAGTGTATAGCACATTAAAACACACAATTTATATAATATACTTTTTTTCATGGAGTTGGTCGTTTTTGAGATATTCCTTGTTTTTAGTTTCAGCTTTGAAAATCTTATACTTTACTCTACAGGAATTTGGCAACTCCTGTCCATACAAACAAGGGAACTTCAGTCACATAACAACTAGTTTTGACTATCACTTTAACTTATGGTACTCGCTTATTTCGCTGCTACTTACAAGGAAGCAAGTAATAAGACTATTTTTGCTCATTTTTCTCGATTAGCATTAAGTAGATAGAGGAATGACATTTTTAACAATAAAGTGTTGCAGAGATCTAGAGAGATATATTTTATTCTATAGTTTAGAGTCTTTAAAGACTCAGTCATATGGTGAAGAATCATTAGGTGAGATACCGGTATATAGTGGACAGTCTCGTTTCCATAGCTCTTTGCTCCGTGCCAAGCAGCTGGCGTTAGAACATCATCCAATCTAGCTGATTTTCGTGGATAGATGTAGCACTATTATTACTATTGTTTTAACTTAATGAAACTTTGAGTCATTGTAATAAATCCAACCCGGTATTCACATTTGGCGATTGATAGGAAACCACAGAAAATAATCCAGCCAGATTGGTCGTCCCACGGGATTTGAACCAGCACCTCCGAATGCGGGCCGTAGACGTTACCGCCTGAACCATCCCATTCGGTTTGAGGAATTTTTGAAATTCACCCAAAATTTGATGAGATTTCTCTAGAAACACATGTTTTGACACCTCCATAACCCAATAAAAACATTCAAGCAACAGTCCGAGTGAGAGTATGTATGTAATGTATATATGTATGAAATGTATGTATGCTATGTATGTTATGTATGTATGAGCTGATATTTAACTTCAGCATCTTTCAAGGAAGGCAATTATTTAAAATCTTTAGAGCTTTTTTGGGGAAATAAATACTGCCAAAAATGTTCGATATACAGCGTTTTTTGGACGTGGAAATATTTTTAAAAATAATATCCTTGGAAGTCGCTAAAGGCAAATGTCATGTTTGGCATTTAGTCGAAATTTCGTTTTTGAGTTAATGCTTTTCACACACAAAACACACACACACACACACACGCACACACGAAATTTCAACACATAATCTTTAAGTGAAATGCAATAATAATTCCCTAAACCTACTAGGTATGTGGTAGAGAACATAAAAATAATAAGCATTATTACTTATTTTGTGTGTTCTTTACAGATAATAAGAATTTTTCGGAAATAATTAATGGAAAATAAAGCTTATACTTGTTAATAATTTTCGATGAGTTAAATCGCACATTTGCCCAAGATCTCAACATTGGTTTGACAATAATTTCCTTTTAGATTTTTTTATGGTACTCTTATTTTACATTTGTATTTGAGATTATGTAGGAAATAAAATATATTAATTTATTCCTGCAACCATTAAGTTTCGAAAATGAAGAACATCACTAATACACTTACGGTACTGCAAACTATGGAACAGACTGGGCCTGGAAAATAGGAATTGCAAAAGAAATGAAAATAAAAAGCAACTCGGAGGTGTTTCTTTAAAGAATAAATAAGCTTTGAGAACGAAAGGCGCACTATGGCATTAATTAATGCGTCAGGTGGTAGTTCTCATATCTGAATCTTTTGTAACGAATCTAAATTAAAACCCTTTGTACCACGAATGCCCGAAAGAAAGACAACTTGCTTTGATGTACTTCTGCAGAGTAGTTTGTTCCTCTTTGATTTCAAGAGAATGTACTGCATATAGAAATGTAAATGTGCGCTTTCTGTTTTGAGAATAATAGGGTAGCATAGGTAAAGGATCGACATTGGACCTCGAGTACTGCAAGCTAGTATAGGTCGTGAGGTGAGACATGAGCAAATCTTGCGCATAGGGGAAGTTGTTTTCCTTCCCTCCCTCACTACAACGGCTATGAGGGGGAATAGAGATGCCAGCTTTGCGCGAATAACACAACCACAACAGCGTGTAACGTTAAACAGTTATTGCAGTTCACATGAAAGTAATTAGCCCACCTGGGTAGTATGGGGGTAGCGTATCTACCACACATTCACAGATCGTGAGTTCGAATCTCGCTTAGGGTGAGTTACTTGGATAAGGACTTTTTAGGGTTTTTTCCCTCATTGTGAGAAGACGAATGCCGAGTAGCTTTAAACTGCAAGACTCTGAGATCATTTGAGCATCATCAATTTCATTCATTTTTCCGTTATGACCAACGAGGTTAAAATGCGTTAAACAAAAAAAAAAAAAAAAAAAAAAAAAAGTAATTGTTGGCACATAGCTAATGTTTATTATTTTCTCTGCACGTACTATGTACTTAGTGTAATTTGATACCGATATTGCACCGGAAATATATTTTATGGTCCCCTGTATCCAAAAAAGCATTTTTAAAAAGGTCCGTGTGTCTGTGAACACGATAACTCAAAAACGCAAGGTCGGTAAAATACCAAACTTGGAATTTGAGTTTAGTATCTTCCAGAGATGCGAAACGTAGATTTTAAGAAAAATGCCCCCACCCTAAACTACCCTTTACTTAGAAAAAAAACTCGAAAATTTAGAATTTCTCAAAAATGGCACTAACGATTTTAATTAAAATACAGTATATTAAAGATATTTATATGGTAAATAAAGTATATATCTTGAATGTTCTGAGAATAGCCTCGAAAGACCTCTTTATTCTGAAAGAATTTTGCTGGTAACCGTAAGAGATAGACAAAAACTTACTACACAAAATTGATGTCCGTTACATATTTCTAATATATAGGGTTTTCGGATGTATTCCATCTTTAACGCCAGTCGTTTATCCGCTCACGAAGTCAGTACTAGGTAGCGAATTTATCACGCATTGCCTATTGCAGAGGACTAGAGAGCGATGAGTAAAAGGGAGGATGTTAGCTTAATGAAATAGGGATTGTATCGTATTTTTCCAATGTTTACATTGGAGCATTCACTTATATCTCGTAAATTCGCAATCGCAGCGTTTATGATGATAGATAACGTATTCTTCCAGTTCGGAAGTAGCACTCAACCATTCAAATTCTGTGATAGGTGGTGCCACCTTGAGTGCAATAAACACACATCATTTCCTGGTGAAAAACAGTAGTAAACCGCCCAGTACATCAACCTGTTTACGAAGTCGGCCATGCAGTCGAAGGTTCAATTCCGTACCTCCCCTTTGAGACAACGAGCTCGCTGAACTAATAATGATGTCGCACATTTAAACCGGCTGATGCTAAAGGCCAAATAAATCTGAAGACCCGGTATAAAACGTAACATATCGACACATGTTGCAATATTTGGAATGTAGGCCGAAAGCGCGCGAACCAGAGATCACACTGGATTACAGAAACTCATTTCCGCTACAAGCAGTAACAAAGAAGCGAAAGTTCTCTATTAAATGCTGGCCTCAGCAGTATGACACCAAATAGTTTGCTTTACCTTGGTCAAAGGCCAAGTACCTTGCAAATACAACAGAGCATGAGTAACGAGTCAGAGCTTTTACTTCACGCCTCAAAGCACTCTGTAATACTACCACACGTCCGCAACAACGGTTCTACAAAAGAGAAAAAACAAGTAAGTGAAACTGTTGCATTAGCATTTCCTGCTGGAGCTACACGTCACGTTTACATATAAAAAATCTGATTTTTATTCACATAACTTTCCTTACATCTCTGTAACAAATTATTGTTAAAAAGCCCATTCCTCTGTCTACTTAATTCTAATCGAGATAAACATTAGCAAAAATTGTCTTATTACTTGCTTTTGAGCAAGTAGAAGGGAAATAAGGGAATACACTAAGCTGAAGCATAAGTCAAATATTTTTAAAATTGGTAGTTGAATGGGGGGTTGAAATGGGAGGACGTATTGATGACAGCTCAATCACAAAATCTTTACATGCATACTCAGGTTCCAAGTAGACAACGCCGAAGCAGTATCCTAACCATTTCCCTATATGAATATTATTGTTCTATTTCACAGCTAATCAAAGATGTGTAATTTTTCGACACCAGGCTTGTAAAATGTGAAATCGACAACTTGTCAGTTTGGTATGTAAATGTAAATGTGATGATTTTTTTGTGGCTTAGTGAATTAAATATTTGTGAAATGTAGGATATATTACTTATATTTGTTAAAAACATTATTCTGAAGTACTTTCATAAAAAAATTGCATAACGGTTAAACCGTAAGAGACAGACAAAAACTTGCTGCACAGAAATATAAATCTCATAAATAATTTGTCATATACGTTTGTCTTTAGAGTTGACCGTTTTCGAGATATTCCATGTTATTGGTTTCAGTTTTAAAGT
Organism: Hymenopus coronatus; assembly: GCA_030762935.1. Taxonomy (NCBI): domain Eukaryota; kingdom Metazoa; phylum Arthropoda; class Insecta; order Mantodea; family Hymenopodidae; genus Hymenopus; species Hymenopus coronatus. The sequence goes on along the minus strand of CM060898.1, from coordinate 97,591,474 downwards.
ATTTAAACGGGACCATGCAAAGGGAACCGAACCTCCATGGATTCACATAGCGGCCAACTTTTAAAATATTTGGCTATCGCTTCAGTTTAGTGTATTCTCTTATTTCCCTTCTACTTACAAGAAAGCAAGTAATAAGACCAATTCTACTAATATTTATCTCGATTAGCATGGTGTAGATAAAAGAATAATCTTCTGTAACACTAGTGAGTATATGAAACAGCTAGAGAAAGTCATATAAATGGAACAGTTCAGATTTTGAAAATTCCACCCTTTTTAGGGGGGGGGGGGTTAAACGTCCATAAACTGGTTTGGTGCCCAGGTTTAATGGATCTCAAAGCTACTCGACATTCGTCTTCTCAGAGTAAAGGAAATCTCCTAAAAAAAAATTTAACTCGTGACCTCTTGAACGTGAGGCAGATTTACTACCCGAAAACTTCAAAGGTGGGAAGAACATTTTGTATAGCACCCAAAATTGGATATTGAGAAATGCATGTTTTGAGATCCCCTAAAATTAAATGTGGGTATATTTCTGTGTATGTGCTAAGGACAGCATAACTCTAAAACGGAAAGTCCATTAGGTACCAAACTTGGTATTTAAGTTCAGCCTTTTCCAAGATGCAACACGAAGATTCAGAAAAATCATAGAACACTTTTTAAAAATTGTTTGATTAAAATATTACATGTTTAAAATAAGTCTATGAGAAATGAAAGGCATATGAGTTTTCTAAAAATGGTGTCTGAAGGCCTCATCAGTCTGGATGACGTTTCTATGATCTGGTAAACCGAAAGAGATATACCAAAACGAACTACAAAAAAAAAAAAAAAAAAAAAAAAATCTGATATGTTCCATTCACATGACTTTTTCTACATCTCTGTAACAAATTATTTTTAAAAAGCTTATGCTTCTATTTACTTCAGGCTAATTGAGAAAAAATTAGCAGAAATAGTCTTATTACTTGCTTCCTTGTAGGTAAGCAGAAGCGAAATAAGGGAGTACCATAGTTTAAAGTGACATTCAAAAGCTGGTTGCTATGTGATAGAAGTTCCTTTGTTTGTATGGACAGGAGTTGAAAAATTCCCGTATGAGAAAAGTATAAGTTGTTCAAGGCTGAAACCAAAAGCAAGGAATATCTCGAAAACGATCAACTGCACGAAAAAAATGTATATAACTTAATTGTGTGTTTTAATGTCCTTTACATATTTTGTGTGGTTAGTTTTTGTCTACGTACTCTATGTACATAGCATGTGTAGAGAAAGTAAAAAATGAGTAAAACTTGTTAAAAGACAGAACTTTCGTCATATATATATTTTTTGTAGAGTAAACCGTTTTCGACGTATTCTTTTCTTTTTTTTTTTTTTTTGTTTCAATTTTAAACTAATTAAACTTTTATCAAACGGGAAGCCAGCTTTCGTTTCATCTATCTTTTATTTTACTCCTGATGTGCAAAAATAAGCGGCTCTCAATTTTTGCACATAACGACGGGATTTTTAATTTACAATCGCTTTAGCCTGATTTATTCCTTTATCTCCCTTCTACTTACAAGGAAACAAGTAATAAGACAAATTCTGATAATTTTTATCTCGATTACTATGATGTAAATTAATAGAAATCTTTTGTTAGAATAGCTTGTGTGTGGTGAAAGAATTTATTTTATTTTTTCACTTTGTTGAGTTTTTCAAATGTTCTCGTCGGTGGGTTTGTGGACTTTCGTCCTTAGCCGTCCGTTTCCGATCTCAGTTGTTGCCTAAGCTGCTTTCTGATTGGTCTTTGCTCATGGCTCTGGGCTATAATTGTTTTCTTCCGCGAGCCCTGAGATAAAAGTTGGGGAGTTGCCTTTATGTAGGGTGATATGGAACACGTCGGCGGTTGTGTTGCAACCCAGGTCCGGGATTGCTGGTTAATTCATGATTTTACAAGGTAAGCACCATCACCGTGAAACATAGATATTCTTAAAATTCAAAAGATTTAGTGGAGGCTTTTGACTGCTTTGGCGTTCATTCTTTCTTGCCAGGCATATAATTAAGCGGGAGTAAATTTCGCATATAATATAAAAGTTTTGTCGGGTGATCTTTTCGGTGTATTGGGGAATTTTAATAAAATATTATTGTTCATGGGCACAAGTTATTCTCCGGGTAGTTTATGGCATACTTCATGTTTATACCTACACAACTGATAGATTTAATGGGGCAGGTTTAGGGACGTCCGAGCTAGTTGGCCAACGCGGTTCTTTTTAAGTGTATTTATGAGTAAAGGTTTATGTAAATTTTAATACTGTATTGGGGGTGTTGTAACAGTTGCAACTTCATTGTTCTCTTGTAAGAATTAAATAAATTACAATATTTTTAGAATTCTTTGTATTGCAAGGGTTAACGATGGGTTTTTTTTATATGAAATGGGCTGGTTTATTGTTTAATTGTTAAAAAATAGGCTAATGACTGTGTTATTGTAATGCTTGTTAGAAATCAGTGTTCTGTTGGTAACGGATATATATTTAGATGTTATTGCCCTGATTTATTTTGATATTGTTATAAAAGCAGCCTAATGTTACCAAAGTTATAAGGAAAGCAGTTTCGATTATATTCTCATTACTGGTGGCGCTTTTAGGGAGTCACTTAATAGGTATTAAAAAGCAAATTCAAGATTAAAACTGTGTTTAAATCTTAAGGTGAAATCCTGTATTTCGGTTGAAATTTGTACACGTAGAGATAAGCATTTTCATATATTCCCTGTGGCTTAATTTCTTGTATTCCTTATGCTAAAATGTGGATTGAATTTACATCATTCTAGGTGCTAAGCAATAAGCATTAATAAAGCAGAATACGGAAAAATATAAACGAGGATCTGGTCGTGAAAATGCTTTCCTATTCGTAATCTCGTTTTCAGCTCGAGGCAATTACTGCTCGTGATCGAAAGAATTTGCATTCACATATTGCTTAGTTTAAATTTTTTTGTGGAATGGTTCTTTTGCCAAGTGATAAATGTGATAAATGTTGTAAGGAGAGTTAACTTGAGATTTTTTTTATTTTATTTATTGCATTTACTGTTTAATTATCACTGGTGATTTTATGTTCTATTATGGGGTTTAACTTGCTTCGCTTTTGACCATTTACATCCCTAGGGGATTTCTAAATTATAGAGTGGGGTTTATTTTATTATTTTTTTTATTGAGATTGGATTAATATTCCTGTTGCAAATACAACATTTTCTTTTGGAGTTTGGCTACTTATCATTTAAGGACTTTTATATAGGTAACTTTCTGAATTTACTGTTTTTATTTTTTGCCTATTTTGATATTTCTATAGGATTTATTACTCGTCATTGGTAAACCTTTATTCTTTTATTTTTACCTATCATAATCATTTATTTGTTCTTTGATCTTGGCAAAGGGGCTATTCATTTATGTATGACATTTTTTCAGACATTTAGGAGTACATTTTGGAAATAATATTAAGTAAATTTTGTTTGAGAAGAAAATGATATCCATGTTGCTACTTATTACCTTTGTTTGAGTTTGAAGTACTGTAGACTTAGAGGATAGGTGAAATTCGGGGTTCAATTATGTATAGTCTTATTGCAAGCAAAAGTAAGTGCATATATATTGCAAATGAATGTAGCCTGTTTGAAAGTGAAAATCAGTTGTGTAATATAAAGTATTATAATCTTTGTCTCATTCTGGGAGTTCAAAATTAAGATAGGTCAGCTTTGGGTGGAAAACTTTATTGTTAACATTTACTAGTTTCTGACTTGATAATTGTAATATATATTGCAGGCATTACTGTTTAAAAAAGAGACATTATTATTCTGTGGGCTTTGTTATTTTGTACTCCAGCCAGAGCAGATTACATTACTCCATATAGAATAAATTATGTGTGGAGCCAGCGATTGGTTGTTTAAGCTGTACCTTTTCGTCTGGTTGTCTTCCTTTTTCCTCAGATACATTAGTTTTTTTCATTTATCTTACCGGCTTTATGGAGGTGTGTCGAACTTTTTGACTTTGAGACTGGGCTTGCCCGATGAAATGTCCCGTACCACCGCAGGTGACAGCGGAGGTCGTGCCTAGTGCACTCAGATGTGAAGGCGTTGGTGCCACAGCAGTGGTATCTCGGCGGGGAAGAGCAGGCTGTCCATAGGCACAGCAGCAGCGGCATCGAGTGCAAAAGTCGCGCTAATAAGAGCAACCCTGACCCCAAGGCAGCGTTCAGATCTGCGCGGTCTTCTAGCTGCACTATTGCGAGAGGTATCGGATCACGGTCGCAGTGAATCCTAGTGGCTCTCAGGCAAGAAGGCCACCGAGACTGCGCAGCAGCGAAGATATGCCGGTTGGAGAGTTCCCTAGGGACACCTCTGAACCACGGCACTGTACCGAGGTGACGGTGTGGAGCCTTGCGTTGGCGTTGAATGCTACTACATCCATGGTGAAGTTGCGCAAGAGGAACGGGTCTGCGGTGGTGCTTCTTCTTTGGCATCTCAAGGAGAAATGAAACTGCGAGCGCGGTTGCTCTCCGAAGCGCACACGTAATTGCGAGAACAGCGGTATAAAGAGAGGGTAGTGTTGAGGGATTTGTAGCGTAAACATAATCACGTTGAGGTATAATCCGTTCTTAAAGCAGCTCATTACATGTATTGAGATTATTTGCATCGTTCTAATTCATAAAGTAACACAATGAAGCAATTATTTCATAATATGATTAGTAAATAAAACGTCTTGTACTTTTACAAATAAAATATAAAGCTTGAAACAACATATGAGAATAATGTGCAGAGCTTTAAAAATACGAGCATAAATCAACCATACTCACTCAGCATTCATTGCAGTAAATTACAAGATGCATCTTTATTGTATCGAAAGTAAACGCAATCCTACTATTACTAGAATATGTTTGAATCATCCACAAATTTGTTCAGCGTCAAATGTATCCTTTCGTATTTTCGAAATTGTTCAATCTTTCATTGTTCACTAGCTTATCTATTAATTGCCGGTCCCCAAGCCACGCTCGCCAAAGTGCCTAGCTGTGGTGCTTCGTGGCGGAGGGGATCTCAGACTCGAGTCGCGCCTCGGGAATGGGTATTTGAAAATGTGTATGTGTCTATCTATACGTACAAAAACAACAGAAACGTAGGGGTAAATATAATAAAGGAAAGAAGGTAACTAACTGAACTAGGCCAGCCAGTGAGCAATGCTAGATGGTGTAACACGTTTCGAAACGGGCTGTAGAGACCACGCCTACCCCATCAGGTCATAGTTATACTCTATGTGTGCCGAACTTCAATCCAGTAATTTCGTGACCTCAGACTGAGCTTCACTCTTACATAAATGTACTAAGACTCGTCAGCAAGTATCCTAGGTGTTACTGGACAGAAAACCCTACATTATAGAGGTTGTGAGGTGAGACCAAAACATTAATTTGCGCAGTGGAAAATCATTACCTGAAGGGCCAATGGTCAGAAAAGTTGCGTCAACATGTGAAGTACTCTAGCGCTAGTCTTAGTGCGGCATTCATTAGTGTCTATGCAAATAAGCACTTGCAGAGTATGTTGACTTGGAAGAAGACAGTAATGTCAATAGCAATGCTGGTTTATGAGGACGAAGATGATGGTGCAATGAGCGGGATTGAGGAGCTATAGAAACATGTGGTGAATACAGAAATATTGGCTATGTTCATGTTTGCCAACTCATTGTGTGATAAGCTGGATCGCAACCAAAAATAAACATATCGACTTTCTTTCAAGCAAAACACTTGTCTCACGCTCTACATACTGTTAATGTCATATTACATATGTATAAAAATTATCTTTATAACAAAAAAGTGATTTCGCTATAACAATGGATATGTGGCAACAATTATCTTCATGTAAACAGCAATAATTGTTTAACGCTGCACGTTGTTGTGGTTGTGCTATTCGCCATTGCAGTGAGGGAGGGAATGAAGATAACTTTCCCTATGCGCAAGATTTGTTCATGTCTCGAATCACGACTCATATTAGACCGTGTGCGGAGCACGCATTTGCGCGAATCGCGACCTTGGCATAAAGTGAAGACTCTGCGTTTCTCACATTATAGTGCTCTCTGGCTACTGCTCGTGACATTTTGTTTGTTCAGTTGAAATGAATAAAAAAAGAACTACTCCTGAAATATAATGATGCGAAGATATTAATTGTAGCAGAGAATTGGCCCAACGGAACGTCCTGCTAGACGTCAAAAGTTGAGTTTAAAGTAAACAGTCCTTAGTTGAATAGAGAGAGTTATGTTTCTATGTATGGGTTTATTTGGTATCGTTTTAGTGCATATTTATTCCACAATTTTATTTGTTTACACAACACAATTTACATGAAATGTATTATGTGATATTTAGCACTGGTAGATGATTTAATCAATTTGTTTTGTTCGAAAACCAAATTTGGTTTACTGGCTGGATTAAAGCTAGTACTTTTCATTGTAAAGTTTGGCTAGTGCGAACTTTCTCCTTTATGTGAGAATAAGCAATACATAAAATCAGTTTATAAAATGGAAATTTCAAATGTGAAGGCGCTATATTATGGAAGGTTGGAAACAATTTGAAGTCGTTTGAAAGTCTCTGAGAGAGTGTAATTGTAAGTTCATGCTTGTGTGTATGTATGTAAGAAGGGTCATTTTGAACATTTGTTTAATGTTTGAAGGCAATTCAAACTGTGCCTGTAACTGAGCTCAAACTTTCAAATAAATAACGTGTTACTCTAAGATTTTCTTTCGATGATATTTAAGCAATACATTTTGGAACCTATGTTTACATAGCTTTGTGTTTGCTTTGGTACAATAATCCACCAACAACGTTTGTGCAAGTAATAATAACATATCCCTATATACCATATATTCCTATTTTATGTTCCTTTTATCTGGAATATCTGTTAGTTTTATGTTTACAATGGTTTTTCTTTTTCTGTATTTGATGAAACATGGGTGGTAGAGGTTAGATTCTCACCTCTCGCGTGCTTATTTTTCCCATTCTTACCCCTGCCTGCCCAGTTGTTGGTGGTGCAGCCACCAACAAAATTAAGTCACTGCAGCATTTTTTAAAATAAGGCTCTAAATCTCGTAACCCATGCACCCTGATTTGTCAGGAACACACGGTTACATTCAGAACTTGGTATTCTGATCTTTGAAGTTTTCATCTGTAAACAGGCTCAGAGATTCTTCCCGCAATTTACATAAAGTGCCAGGCGCAGTATTCTATTCTCTGGGCAAACAATTACAGCTCCCCACCAGAGTCCGTAGTCGGTTACCTCAAGATATCTTGCTTAATCATCATCTCCCTCCAACAGAATCAGCAACGTATTAACAGAGCTTGGTTATTCTATTTCCATTCGGAGGAAACTGCTGAAGTCAACCTCACTTCTATTGTATTCTTTGTTATAACGTTTTTTTTTCTATGTTTATAATGTTATCAATGACCTGTGTAGCGCTATGTGCACTGATCGATCAATAAAATAGAGTTAAAAACGCTCGAGATACCTGGGCCAAGGCCACCTGGCATACGTTGAACTTCTTCAGGGAAATAAATAACTTCGCTCTGAAAACTCGATACGAAGACGCTATTTGCAATGAATTGTTTTATAAAGGCGTCTGTACATTGGCGGAAACTGTTTGCTGCTCATTAGTTGCTTTAGATTTTAGACAAGCTTCTATTGCTCCAGGCAAATGTATAAATACTCTCACTCCGTTCCACCTGGAGCTATCAAGGCTGTCGTTCCGAATGTAAAGTACCTGGTGGAGCTAGCCAATTTGAAAGACGAATGGTCCCGTACCGATATGCCTTGAACTCTTTCTTACTCAAATGAACTATCAAACCTTTTTCGAACATATAGTAGAAACTTGTCACCTTTTTCTCCACACAAAATTATCACGTCAGGCTTAATGGTAGACACAATGAAACTAATATTGATAGAAGTGTATCTTCATTTAAACTAGAGCGTGATTACGCTTATACAGCTCAATTTTTTGTAATCATACCTGAATCATAGCTTTTCCATGTTAACTATCATCTGCAGAATTAAAATGTTGTCTGGTGTAATTTTTCACGTAGCACATCTATTTAGAACACACATTCAATATGTTTATCATTCTGAAACACAGAATTATCGTACACCATCTCAGTGAAACATCAGTATATGTTGTTATTCGTCATGTACGCAGCGAAACAGACACAACAGAATGGTTAATGAAGAGGTGTAAAAGTTTACGCATCGTTGAGAGCAAGCATCCCAGGCCTGCTTTAGCATCATCTTTGAGTTACAGAGAAATTATCTCGAAGAATTGGCAGTGGTGCTAAAGCATTAGGTATCTTATGTGTCTTGCACAGAGATCCACGGTACCGTGAGCAACTTGCAATCAGGAGGAGCTGGGTTCAAATGCCTGCCAAACTGATTGAAGGTTTTTCAGATTGGGGTCGTAAGGGTAGCATCTTCAAACTATCTCGTCGCTGTGGTTCCTCGTCGCTGTGCTGGAGCGTTCAACTTTGTATTGTTTGGGACTTCCGTACTCCATTGGTCTCTTCGATTCCTAGGAGCTGGCCTGTGTGGTCACCTTCGCCTCATCCTTTCCGCTCGAGGGGGGGGGCGTTAACCATAAAAGGCTGTTAATTTAGATAGTTGGCGCTTGTACGGTTTACATTAGTGGTTATGTGGGATCACTTGTCACACCATAAATAAACACTTATTGTAAGAAAGGTAGATGAATATTTTGTTTCATTATTTCTTACATTAAAAAAGCAACACACAAATAATAAAAATAACGGTTGATGGTACAAAAGCCAGATTAAAAAATAAAGCTAAAATATCAAACTAGGTTTAATATCGCATTGTTAAAGTTTATTACGCATAAACTGATGGAGTGAAAATCTTTCTTAGAATCTTACTAAGGGTGCATTTGATTGCGCACTGTTCAATAACTAAGTAATTATTCATGCAGTTTTACAAAACGTCTCAAAAAAGTTCCTAATTAATGCCACATTTACTGAGCTTTTACCTCCCTTACATGTCGTGTTTTGTCATTAAATTTGAGACAGGAATTTGATTTTTCTGCTGCACTAAATTCATTTTCAGTTTTCTAAATTACCAACTTCATCGCTGCTTTCACTTTCTCTTCCTTTACTAGGGATGATAACCGAACGTGATATTCCTCGTAATTCATAACTATAAAAGCAACATTGCACTAACCCAGGGACATATATGGGGCGCATGCGCACACTCCAAGTTTGTTCAACTCTTTATATATTTCAATTTTGGTTACATTAAATTATTTTATTCAGAAGACATGTGACCAAGGTTATATGTATTGCCGAAAATTCACAAAAAGAATGTACCATTACGTCCCATAGTCAGCGCCATCGGATCACCCAAATACATGATCTCTCGTTATCTCACTCCGTTATTACAGGAATACATCTGTAATTCAGAAACTCACATAAAGAATTCTTATCATTTCACGCAAAAAATACGCAATCTAAAATGTGACCCCACAGATATTCTCGTCAGCTTCGACATCACGTCGCTGTTTACCATGGTGCCCGCCAAGGACGTTTTAGAACATATCAATGAGCTGTTCCCGCAAGACATAAACGACCTTTTTAAACTGTCTCACCACGACGTATTTCAGATGGAACAACGAATACTACGAATAAAAAGACTGAGTTGAAATGGGCAATCCTCTTGGGTCTGTGATAGCTAATTTGTATATGGAACGTTTTGAAAAACATGCACTGGCAATTGCGACTAAAAAACGGACTGTTTGGCTTCGTTACATTGACGAAGTCTTCGCTATATGGCCTCACGGAAAAGCTGAACTCCAAAAATTCTTAGATCATCTGAACAGACAACACGCAAACATCCAATTTACAAAAGAATTAAGAGTCCGACGGTCAAATTGCTTTTCTCGATGTATTGATAACTAAGAAAACGACGGAAGATTTACGTGTGCAGTGTACAGAAAACCAACCCATAAGTACCGATATCTTAGTAAACAATCCATCATCCCAAACAGAAAAGAAGGGTAATAAAAACACTAGTGGAACTAGCTAAAGAAATCTGTGACACGGAACATTTACCACAATAAATAAAATATCTACACAAGATGCTACTGTATAATGGGTACACTAAAAAGGTTATCGATCGAGCAATACGTCCCAGAAAGAACAGCACTAGACCTAGGAAGGTATCGACATACAAAAATAAAGTATTCTTCCATTTTTAAAAAAAACATAGCTGAACGTATCGGCAAGATTTTAGAAAAACGACACGTGAAATTCAATATACATGCCAACAACTAGAATAAAACAGTTCCTCAAATCAGCTAAAGACTGACTCGATCCACTTTTAAAATCTGGTGTTTATCCCGTGCACATGTGACCAAGTTTACATCGGTACTACAAAGAACACAAAGGAAACTGCCTCCTTGGACAAACAGAAAAATCAGCCGCGGCACATGTTTTATCTTAGACGACCACCCTATGCAATATGCTAAAGCAGGGGTTATAGCTACGACTAAAAATTATTACCTGCGTTCAAAAAACACAAACAACTTTAACAAAGACGAAGGACTTAAATTAAACTCCACCTGGTTCCCTATACTTTCCCAACACCGCAACCTCCAAACAAAACTAGAACCCGTCCACTTGTCCCCTGCCCACCAGTGCCCGAGTATATATACCGGCTATAGCCCGCCTCTGAAGATGTCCCTCACAGGCAGAGACGAAACGTTAGGTAGGCATATTTTAATTAAACATATTTTAACTTGGAGACCACGGCAAAACAACCCGAAAATGTTAAATGTTAAAACAATGGACACCGGCCGTGAAAGCTTACGCATATATTTACATTAAATGCTGTTAATCGCTGTAATTTCCTAATGCAATCTAATCATTACCACTGTAGTAGCTTTCCTACTGTCATCTGACCTTGCTGAAGGCACGCGGGTGCTCGGTCACCCCATATCTTTTAGTAGTTGGGATTTTCAGGTATCTAGACTTTTGTGTTTACTTTAGTGTTTTTTGCGTTGATGTAGGAGTTGCATGGCTATCCCTTTTACTTCTTCCAGTGATAGATTTGTGCTTAAAAATTACTTATAGAGTGAACAGTCCTACATTTATTGAAATAGCTTTACTAGAAGATTGTGACAGGGATTTGAGTTTTAGCAGAAATTTAGGATAATGTAGCTGTACATTCCGAAGAAGATGTGAAGACAACAGCGCTGAGGACCTCAAGAAACCAACTTGCAAATTCGGCAACAATTGTCACAATTGGATACAGTATATCATGTTAATTATTAATTATTTATATTAGTTATTATATTATAGCAACAAAAACTCTTTTACACCAACAAATAACTGTTTATTTCTTCCATAAACTGATTATAATCTGAATCTGCTTAGTTGAAACTGAGCCCCGGCAGGGCTTCTTCCCCCTTTATTATACCTGTTGATGACGTGACAGGAAATTTTCGGAAACAGTTGCAAACAGTGCAAAACTATTGGCTGTCACAAACTCACTCAGATGTAACTTTGCGGACTTCGACATCAAAGAACCTTCGCACACTACACGTGAACAAAGGCGGCGCAGGGGCGAGTTTTCTCCGCATTCTCCGGTTTACCCCGCCATTGCATTCCACCGGTGCTCCATCTTTATTCCATGATCACCATTGTCAAGGCCTGCGGTGCCACAGGTAGCAAAAGCGAGCATTTCACACTACAAAAGAAAAGCCTGATACAAGACCTCTGAGCAAAATTAAGCGGTATTTGACGCCCAGTATAGAATGGGACGCTGAGAACTATAGCAGTTAAAGAGCGTCCATAAATAAAACTCTTATTTCCATTTCTATAGTCAACACAGTGAAATAAATTTGTTAGTTATTAATATACATCTAATCCTTTTGTACAAATAGTTTTTACAAAGGCGTATTGTTGTATTTATTTCTTGTTTATACAGATAAACCTTCATTGCCCATGTACTGAACTCGTAATAAGCAAAGAACTAAAACTCTGAACTCCACGGCGCTACATCACAAAATCGTTCCAAGGCCTACCGCCGAGCGATGTGCCCCCATCTCTGCCCATTACAGGCTTCAGAAGAGAGGGTCAGTACTGGAGGGTGGGACGTGGTTAATATCCAAAGTCCCTCAGGGCTGGTTAATGCGGTCCACTCAACCGGAGCCGCTACTCACTTGGCCCCCAGCTCACGAGGCTGAATACACCCCGGATCAGGTGTTCCAGTGGAAGAAAATCAATTGTTAAAATTTTCAAACCTGGTAGCCCTGGTTTTGATATTCGGTGAAAAATAAATAAAAGGGCAGAAAATAAAATTAAAGAAAAATCCATTTTGTGTTCCGGCCATACTTGCCGAGTGCGACTTCTACCGAAGTTTGCTTCTTAAAGAGAGAGAGAGAGAGAGAGAGAGAGAGAGCGATACCTTCGTTCAACTTTGCCCCTTGTTTACTGAATGGTCTCTCTCCTTTGCACCATAGCTCAGTCATAGAAGCTCCGTACGGATTTCGGATAAATGGGTAACTAAGCTCATATTCCTGGTGGTTAACACATAAATTAATGAAACTACGTTTATAATGATTACACTAATTTAGAACTGTGAGATAATCACGGTGCAAATTATCAAGTCATTATAACACACAAATATAAACATTTCGAAATTAATAGTAAAAAAGAAACAAGTCCTCCTTTCTCAGTATCTTATCCAAAATAGCTAAATCAGAGACGCTACTTAAAAATAGGAATGAACTACAAATTAGTTATTGATTATCATAACGTTATGAGTATTGATTTCGTCTGGGTTAAAGTAATCCATTATTCTTATATTATCCTAACAAATTCCTGCTATATTTTGTAAACAAGGGTTTAATGAGTTTTTAAAGAACTACCTAGCTTGGAGCGTAAGTCAAGCAAGGCCATCCAATTCAGTCAGCATATATAACTTCGAACATACACCCCTTCGAACGAATGTGACCGTGCTCGAGCATCTCAGATCCTATCTCCTTGCATATAGAGTAAGGGTCACGTTGCTCTTAGTTTCCCGTCCCAAGTTCGAACATTACACGACAATAGAAAATATCACATTTCTCAGTATAATGAGGTATTTGAAAAATATACATTATAACGTTTTATATTCAAAGAATTATCACTCAATTTTAATATGTCTCAGAGGTTCATAATTAGCTGAATATTATACAGGCTGTTTAAAAAAATACGGGGCAAATTTCAGAGATGTATTTCCCACATGTAGGCAATCAAATTAGTTCATTATAACGTGTGTCCGGAAATGCTTCATTTCCGAGTTATGGCCTTCACAACATTGAAATTCACTGGAACGTTTTTCTTTCCGCAGGTTGTTATTACAGATGTTCAAAATGTCCACCTCCTGCTTGAATACAGACCTCACATCGATGTCTCATTGACCTGCGAACACGATCCCAAACACCAGGAGTATTGCGTATGTCCTCACAACTTGCCACAATTCGATTCCGAAGGGATTCCAAATCCGGCACCGTAGACGAATAAACCAATGATTTTAAATGGCCCCACAAGTAGAAATCGAGAGGGTTCAGATCAGGTGAGCGTGGAGGCCAAGCAATTGGGCCACCTCTACCTATCCATCGATCAGGAAACCTTCGATCCAAGTACCGGCGAGCCGTAAGACTGAAGTGTGCAGGAGCGCCATCATGCAAAAAGTGAATGTGTTGATTGATCAGTGGAGTGTCTTCGAAAACGTCAGGTATGGTGTTTTCCAGGAAGTTTGTGTACGCCTGCCCCGTAAGTCTGTTTACAAGTACATGGGGTCCAACTAATCGATCACCAATGATACCGGCCCACATGTTGAGGGAGAACCGCACCTGCTGATGAGATACAACAGTTGCACGCGGGTTTTCATGCGATCATACATGCTGATTGTGGAAATTTGTTATGTCATCTCTTGTAAACTGTGCTTCATCTGTAAATAATACGACGGCAGAAAAGTTTGGATTTACACCACACTGCTGCAAGAACCACTGACAGAACCTAACTCGTGCAGGGTAATCTGCTGGTGACAGGGACTGTACACTTGCAAATGATAAGGATACAATTGATACTCGTTCAACAGTCTCCAGACAGTCGTATGAGGAACATTGACTTGCAACGCTAACCGTCGTGTGCTGATAGGAGTCTTGTCCACAGCCTACAGAATCTCCTCCTGCACTTCTGGAGTTGTAGATCTTGGTCGTCCCCTTCCCAAACCAGGAGAGGTGAATGTTCCATACTCGCACAGACGGGAATGGAGACGTACAAATGTCTTTCGATCTGGACGTTGTCGCTGTGGGTACCTCTCCTGGTACAAACGACGAGCCAGCGCAGCATTGCCGTCCGCCTTACCGTACATGAAGTGTATCTCTGCCAGCTCTTGATTTGAATACATGTCGCAATCTTAACGCCTAAAGAACACTGAATGTAACCTTCCTCAGAATGAACTATCAGACCGCCCTCCTAATGTCTCCTTTGACGGCAAAGACCTGCGGAAAGAAAAACGTTCCAGTGAATTCCAATGTTGTGAAGGCCATAACTCGGAAATGAAGCATTTCCGGACATGAACTATTTTGATTGTCTACAAGTGGGACTTTCAATGCTGTAAAGGCCATAACTTGGAAAAGAAGCATTTCCGGACACATGTTATAATGAACTATTTTGATTGTCTTCATGTGGGAAATACATACCTGAAATTATGCCCCGTATTTTTGAAACATCCTGTATATCCATTACTAATAGCTTTGACGCGAGAGAAAAATATATTCAATCAAAAATTATTATGTTTATAAAAATATAAAGTAGCTCAATGAAATGCACCAATATCAATAAAATCCGTTACTGACGCAGTGCACAGCTTTTAACTACGCTTTGGTAGGTTTGGCATATGATCAGGCTTAAATTATACACTTGAATTAATACGTAAACCATAATTAATGTAAAACAGGACACACTGTTCTAACTACCGATCCAAACGTTTTCATTAAATACATTTCGTTCTTTACATTTTTTAATCGTGCTCAAAAATAGCTGACAGATGCAGCAAACGAATTGTCAAATATGTATGTTATTGCAACACTACCGCCGTTTATGTACATGAAATCGCATATTTATAAGCTATGAATCAATACCGGATTTAAAAAAGAAAAAAATTATGGGCTACTTCCGCTCTGTTAGAAGCATCACGCTTATCGATTTTCATTTCATGACACATCATATACATTTTAAGGGTCATGTTTTTTCTCTGCCTCTGCAAAATATATAAACACAGTGCACATAAAAATGCTTACATTTTAATTTGTTTGTTAAAGTGCTAAGAGCAAAGTGTAATTGTTTTTGTAATTAAATTTGGCTGTGACCACTCTTTTAATAGATAATCACTTCAGTCACCCAAATTTATGAACTAAACATTCTTGCCCACAGTTAAACAGTCTTTGTATATAATCATAATTCAATAAAAACACTTTTAGAAAAAGGTCCGTGTATATGTGTGTGTTTACGTGTCTGTGAACAACATAACTTAAAAATGAAGTGTCGGTTAAATGCAAATTTATATTAAAGTCTGTCATCTTCAAGGATACGACCAGAAGATTTTCAATAAAGTCCCTACGGCAAATTACCTTTTCCGTGGCACATTTTTCGAACATATCGTCTGAAGTCCTCTTTGTTCTGGACAAATTGTACATAACCAGTACACTGCAAGAAACAGACCAAATCTTACAGCACATAAATTATACCTCGTTAAAGCACACATTTTATGCCAGATACATATTTTGTGTGCTTAACAATTTCGAGATATTCCTTGTCATTGGTTTAAATTCTTTAATACTCACGCTTTTCTCTAAAAAAACTATCATTCACTGGTTTCTTTTCTTGTCTTTTGTTCTTCCTTTTTTTTACTCCTGGTCAAGTAAAGCTAAAATAATAGCTTTTGAAAGATTTTACTGTCGCGTAAGTTTAATTCCTTCCCATTTTTCAGTCTGACTCTGTTTCTCCAACCTTTAACCTACACACGACCGTGTGGAAGAAACGATTAATTCATAACATTTATCACAATTAACATAACTGTAGTAGAGGAGAATCACATTTTAGATTATTTGGAGGCTACCATGAATTAGAAGGCGATGCATGTATTAGAAATTGGTATTCAGAGAGGCTAAAAATGTAAATGTTTATATTGAAGTTTTATTCGAATACGTCTTGCATAGAGTTTATAGTTAGAGGAGGTGATTGTTAGCATTTTGAAATCAGATATTTAGTGTATTTATTTGTGCATTTAGCATTTTGTAGCATTAATACTTTTTTACTTTCTCTATACTCACTAGGTACATAGTGTATAGAGAATGTATTGCACTCCACCAAAAAATTCGATACCGAGATTTCACCGGAAATATATGTTTTAGGGTCCCCTATATCCAAAAAAAGTATTTTCAGAGAAAGGTCCGTGCGTGTGTGTGTGAGTGAACATAATAGCTCAAAAACGAAAAGTCGGTAAAATACCAAACTTGGTATTTAAGTTTAGTATCTTCCAGGGATGCGACACGAAGATTTTGACAAAAATCCCCCACCCCAAACTACCCTTTACATGGAACTTTTTTGGAAAAGTTTGATTTTCTAAAATATGGCTCTAACGATTTTGATTAAAATGTCGTATATTAAAGATATTTACCTGACAAATAAAATGTATATTTTGAATTTTCTGGGAATAGCTTCTGAAGACTACTTTATTCTGGATGAATTTTTCATAACTACTAAATCGTAAGAGATGGACAAAAACTTAACCTACAAAATATGTAGATATGTATTTGAGATATTCCTTTTTCTTGGTTTCAGTTTTAAAAACTTATACTTTTCTCATACAGGAATTTGTCAACTCCTGTCCATACAAACAAAGGAACATCAGTCACATTGCAACCAGCTTTTGACTTTCACTTTAACCTATGGTACTCGCTTATTTCGCTTCTACTTACAATAAGGCAAGAAATAAGACTATTTCTGCTAATTTTTCTCGATTAGCATGAAATAAATAAAAGATAAGCTTATTAACAATAATAATTTACAGAGATATAGAGAAAGGCAGGTGAATGGAACACATCAGATTTTCAATTTAGCATTCTATAGCATTTTGAAGAAAAGCATACACCTTGAATGGATTTTGATAAACAGATATTGTCTCATAAAAAACCTTAATGTGATATTAACATCACATTAGTAAATGGGAACTGAATTTTTAACAGTAACAATGGCACTGATACAACAATGACAAAATAATAAAATATTGTTGACATAAATAGTAAGCGTATTAGATAAAAATCATGTGACAATAATGTACATTAGGACTAGTAATTCTCATTTTTATAAAACTTTATGCACAAATTCTTTAAATACGTTAGAGTCTCTTTCTCTAATATTTGTCAACAACAAAATATGATTGTTATTTAAATGTTATAACTATGAAATTGATTTATTTTTTTATGCCAAGTTCAGATTTATAATGTATGTTTCACAAACAGATAAGGGATGAGGGGATTAGTTGCACATTCCAGATCAGTGCGGTGGACAAGTGTGTCAGACTCATAAAAATTCCAAGGGTGTACAAACTCACCTGATGCAATTTCTAAAACAAAATAAAATAAAAACAAATAAAGGAAGACAGAAACTAAATTTTAAAAAATCTGATGTGTTCTCTACATCTTTGCATCAAATCATTGTTAAAAAGCTTATGCTTCTATTTACTTCATGCTAATTGAGAAAAAATTAGAAGAAAGAGTTTTATTACTTGCTTTCTTGTAAGTAGCAGGGGAAAAAGGGAGTACCATACGTTAAACTGCAGTGTTTCCCAATCTTTTGAAGTTCACGGCACCCTTGGGAATAACATTAAACACAAGGGGCGCCCTTCCTTGAATTAAAAGAAAATTAAGCTTAATATGTTAATTTATTGAAATATTATATAATAATAACGTACACCATAACATAATACAGTAAACTTTACTACAATCACTGAGTAAAAATACATCAATAAATTTTGTTCCATTAATGATTAATGTGAAACTTGTGATTGATGCTTAGAGCACAGATATGTGATGTCGGGTCTTACAGTTGACAGTGAAACACGCAAATCATCCTCAAGGTTATTCAGTCTATTTCTTGCTTTGCATTTTATTGTCACCATAGCAGAGAAGGCTTGCTCGCATAGATAGGATGTTGAAAAGGGCAAAAGTGCGTTTATTGCTTTCTTCATTAGGTTAGGGTACTCGTCTCTCCGTTGAAGCCAAAAACTAGCCACCGACGCCTCACTCTTGGTGAACTTACCTTTGAGTGTGGAATCAGCGCAAAGATCAATAAATTCCTCTCGTTCGCAAGCAGTGAATTCTATTTTCTCTGCACTATCTACGAAAACAAATGGTGAGACAACCCAGTCGAGATTCGTAGTGGAAATAGTTGGAAAGTACGCATCTATTGCATCTTGCAATCTTGATAAGTGATCACAAATGCGGTCTTTCAGTTTACCCAGATCTCTATCTCCTGCCACATTAAGAAGAGATGCAAAGTTCGACAAATCTCCTTTTTGAACTGCAGACTTCCAAGAACTAAGTTTTCTTTTAAAACCTTTCATTTTATTGGTTGAAGAGGTTATTGTTTCATGTTGACCCTGCATCGAAACATTCAGTTCATTCAGCTTATGAAAAATATCTGCCAGATACGACAGTTCAAAAATCACTTAGTAAGAGCTCATAAAATGTGTCTTGATTTTCATCCTTAAAAAAAGTTTTTAGCTGTTCTTTAAGTTCGAGAAACCGGTTCAATACACGACCCCGCGACAACCACCTTACTTCTGTGTGAAGTAACAAAGAGGTATGAGCTGCATCCGTTGCGCAACATAACTGTTCAAAAATTCTGCACTTTAAAGGTCGAGACTTCATATAGTTCACAATTTTCACAACTTAGTTAAACACTTCAGCAAAATCTTCATTACACGCTTTCACGACTAATGCCTCTCTATGCAGAAAACAGTGAGTTATAATAATGGATGGATTTTCATTGAGAGGTCTGGCAGTAAAACCTTTAATTTTCCCAGACATAGATGGTGCACCATCTGTACATATACCACAACAGTCTTTCCATATAAGATCATGGTCATTGAGATAGGAATTAATAGAAACGAAAATATCATGGCCTGTGGTTGTAGTCTCCAGCGGTCTACAGAACAGAAACTGTTCACTAATATCTTTTTCATCCAATATATCTGATAAAACCAAGGAGTTGCGGTTTGTCACCAATATCATGCAAAGCAAATGTTCTATAAGTTTTTATTTTCTCCGTGACTTGTTCGTTGATATTGCATGACATTTCAGATATCCTGCGGCCGATTGTGTTGTTGGGCAGAGGAACTTTCGAGATTTGATTAGCTGCTCCTTCGCCAAGTATTGTTGAAACTATAACTTGACATGCAGGGCCAATGATTTCCTCTCCAAGAGTATGAGGTTTCTTTTTTTTTTTTAGCTATCAGTTTTGCTACTTTAAATGAGGCTTCAAAAGCAGTATCACCTATGGTCATTCTCTTTACCATTCGCACAGCTGTTTTCTTCTCCCCTTCTAATATATGTGAAAAATACATTACACTTTTCTGTGACACACTAGGATGCTTTGTTTTAAGATGCCGCTTCAGTTTGCTAGGTACCATGGCCTCGTTGCTAAATGTTTCACCACAAACTAAACACACAGGGATAGGGTTTTCCTCGTTGTTATTCCACTTAAATCCATACGCTAAGTAACTGTCCTGGTATGTTCTTTCGTTTGTCTTCTTTATGTGGTGAATTCGACGGTCCGGGAGAAACTGTAAGATTTGGCTTCTTAAAGCAAGCAGTAGGAGCCGACTGTTCACTTTCACTGTCCTGGCGTTTACGTTTAACAATGAACTTATCCATAGCTAAACACTGTGAATCAACGCGAGGAAGACAACTGAAAGCGCCAAGCGGCGTACACTTTTTTATATTCATCTGTCGAAGTCTCGGGAATGTTCGTGAGGAAGCGTGTAGTCTCGGGAATGTTCGGCAGGGTATAGCTGTAATGCCATCTGTGGGATACTAGTATAACCGAATTATTGAAATGAATCGACCACTATCACCATCTGCCGTGTATGAGAGTAATTGTTTTGACTTATTTTATTTCAAGACCTTACAAGACTTAAGGCTTCAGTAGAAGGTATTTTTTTTTGTTTATCTCAATATCTCGCGGCACCCCTTAGCCAATCACACGGCACCCTAGGGTGCCGGGTCAAACCGGTTGGGAACCGTTGCGTTAAAGTGACAGTTACTATGGATGCTTTTTTTTCCCCCAAATTTGGGAAAAATGTTCATCCATAGTAATTGTAGTAATGTGGTTAATTTCTAAATACCACCAGCAGATGTCATTTTAAAATTTGTACAAAAAACAATAGAACGCCAAGCTGTAGACTCTAAACCAGCAATCAGTTCCGAGATGTCCCACCAGAGGTCACCAAGGACTAGAAAGAAGCAGGCAGTTGTCAGTGATGTCCGACTTCTACCACCAGAAGGCACCACTGTCGGTCAGACGCCTATATTAGATGCCGATGTTGTCCAACTTCCTCAGACATCTGCAAGCCTGCAAGAGGATGACAACGAAGGTTGTGGAAACGCACGTCCAGGGTGCTCCATCTACACCATGACCAAGTGAAGCACGTGTTGGTAATAGATGTCCAGATTTTAATAAGTCTTCATAGGCTATTCCCGAAAATTCAAGATATACATTTTATCATATAAATATTTCAATTTTTGAAATTCTAATCAAAACCGTTAGAGCCTTTTTTTGAAAAATAAAATATTTTCGAAAAAGTTCAATGTAAAGGGTAGTTGGGAGTGAGGGGATTTTCTTGAATATCTTCGTGTCGTATCCTTGGAAAATACCAAACTTAAATACCAAGTTTGGTATTCAACGGTCTTTTCGTGTTTGAGCTATCCTGTCCACAAACACACACACACACGCGCGCGCGCGCGTGCACGCACGCACACACACCGACCTTTTTGTAAAAATGCTTTTTTTTTATTTTGGGGATCCAATACATGTATTTCCGGTGAAATCTCGGTATCGAATTTTGGGTGGAATGCAATACCTTCTCTACACACTATGTACATAGTACGTGTAGAGAAAGCAGTAATTGGTGATTTCGCATTTATATCGTATTTTAGTATAATTTTGCATTTTGAGTAAGTTTCGCAAAATGTGATTCAGAGGTCGTGAAAAATTAAGATAAAACAGTACAGAACTTTGAGCATTTCGCGCTATATCGCATTTGCGAAAAATCGCCACCCGTATTTATTTTACCTGTCTTGCTAATTTTACCGACATCTACAGGAGGAGTAGTCTAACACAGAAGCGTTAGGAGCGAGAAACGAGGTGACGGCGAGGTGTTGCCCCCACCTCCATTTATTAGATATGGAAGGCTAGAAGGCTATCCCTTATCTGAATACAATAATTACTTTATTTTAACACGAAAGTAATACTGGTCGAAAATATTCCAGTATTATGAGAACGATAACTTAACAAATACAATTAAATGGATATAGTACGTTTTAACGAATCACTATTGCTCCACCAACATAAATCTCACCTCTTGAGGAGTGAAACGGTAACATTCAGAAGCATAACCAATTACGGATATATTAATTATTTATATAATATTTGTTTGTTCCCATGTATAAACGTCTGTTTCAAGAAGTCTTTGGGAATGCAGGATTTGAAGAACAGAGAGTTGAAGCCAGGCAGAATCTCTTTGTTTAAGCTAAGGGAAAGTGTTTACAACGTCGTCTAGCGGATCTCCCCTACCCCCGAAATTGCATTGTAACATATGAAGCATTCAGGAAAGAGGTGTGTGTTTGCTACCGGGACAGAAGGTATGAGGACAGCAGGGAGTTGAGATGTGACGTGCAAAGTGTCCGGTTAGATATGGAAGTGTAAAAGAGTGAATGTGCTAGTGTCGCGCAGTAAGAACAAGTCCGAATAGCCCTGCATCCTAGAAATATTGTAAGCTCAGTGCTTGTAACCGATAATTAGGTATGCTACACGGCGACGAACATTATTTCCAGTCAAATAAAGTACTATTGTAGCAATTCTCTGTGTTGTGTTATTTAAAGGTGATTTAATGTGTATTCCCATTTGGTTTCCCACTGGGCGAGTCGAGAAACATGCTCTACCATTGACTCCAAACTTCCTGAGTAACCGAGGGCAACAAGTGTATCAGTGGCATGTCGCAGGAGAGCGTCTAGCAGTCAGCCAGAGGAGGTAGATTGCCAGGCACTGCTTGTAAGAAAGGGTAGTGTACAGTCACTGCATACCTAAAATTGTGAAATTCGCCTTACAGGATTTTAATATTTCCATACCTGATTCATCACCGCTGCTGTCATTTATTTCAGTCTCAGCATCAGTGTTGTCTTCATCCAAGCATTTCGATTGAAACTCTTTCTATTTGTTCCTCTATCAGAGTATACTTAAGCCAATATTTCTATTGCCGTTTTCGCGCATATTCACACAAAAAATGAAATCCAGTTATATTTATGAACGCTCTTTAACTGCTGTGGTTCTCAGCGTCCCATTCTATACTGGGCGTGAAATTTTGCTCAGAGGTTTGAGGTTCTTTTACGTGCCGTAAATCCACGACACGGGACCAACGCCTTTACTTACCTTCTGAAGGAAGCCATACTAAGGATTTTTAGTCCCTAAAAATTTATTTGAACCGGCGACCTTGGAATATTCACAAAACTCTTTCCGCTCATCTATAGTAACAGTATTTACCACATTTACTGAGAAGTTTTCTATTTCACTTGCAGCTTGTGTCAAGTTTTTGTCTGCTGCCCTCCTCTTTTGATAGTGTTTATCGCCTGCTCTTACTGCATATGACTCCGCAGGTGAAGCCACTAATGATTTATGGAATGGAGATGGAGAACCAACGCCTCTTTGTCCACCACAAATCCCACATGCGTTCGCCTAGATGAGTATACGCGATTAGTTTCAAATCGCAGGAATGTGCGGAAGTTTCAGAACTTGGTTTGCTTGCTGACGAAATAGCATGTCAATTTGTAAATGGAGAATTCTCACCAATTCCAGAAGCTCTGTCTTTGTAATAGAATCTTCACATTGTATTCCGTTTTTACTTTCTCTACACGTACTATGTACATAGTGTATAGAGAAGGTGTTGTATTGCACCCAAAATTCGATACCGAGATCTCACCGGAAATATATGTTTTGAGACCCCCTGAATCCAAAAAAGAGCATTTTTATAAAAATGTTCGTGTGCGAGTCTGTGTGTATGGATGTGTGTCTGTGATCAGCATAGTTAAAAAACGAAAAGACCGTTAAATACCTAACTGCGACTCCAAGATTTTCATGAAAATACCCCCACCCCAACTACCGTTTACGTGGAACCTTTTTTAAAAAAAGTTGATGTTTTTCAAAAATGGCTCTAACGATTTTGATTAAAATACCGTATATTAAAGATATTTACCTGATAAATAAAATGTATATCTTGAATTTTCTGGGAATAGCCTTTGAAGACTACTTTATTCTGGATAAAATTTACGGAATTTTGCATAACTGCTAAACCGTAAGAGATGGATAAAAACTTACCACACAAAAAATGTATATCATCATGAAACACACGATTTATACCATATTCATTTTTTTCGTGGAGTTGGTCATTTTTTATCTATTCCTTGTTTTTGATTTCACCTTTAAAACTTGTACATTTCTCATACAGGAATTTGTCAACTCCTGTCAACACAAACAAAAGAACTTCAGTCACATAGCAACTAGGTTTAGACTATCACTTTAACCTATGGTACTCCCTTATTTCGCTTCTACTTACAAGAAAGCAAGTAATAATATTTCTGTTAATTTTTTCTCGATTAGCATGAAGTACTATAAAGAAGCAAAAGCATACGCTTTTTAACAATTTGTTGCAGAGATGTAGAGAAAGTTGTGTGAATGGAACACCTCAGATTTTTTGTAAGCGAGTTTTTAATAAAATGTTTATTTTGCGTCTTGTTTGGCGACTTATTTTCCACACAATGTGACAAGGCGCATTGTCTATGCCAATCAATCCATTAAGTGGCAAGTTGAGTAACAATTTCTCCTTGGTCCATTTATCTCGTGACGATAGTCTCCTGTTTTCTGTTTGCCTTTGAAAACTAAAGTTGTATTTGAAATTAATTCATTCTCTACACCTCCACAAGCGCAATGAATCGCTGCCCAGCATTTTGGTTCTTCTTCACTCCAAATTCTCTGTCGCTCTGCCAACACTTACATTGATAAAACATAGATTCACCCTCACTACACAGTAAGTCACAGACTCCATGGTATCAACAGACTTCTCATTTTGTTTCATTGTCCTTAAATAGCGCCCTCTCCATGCAGCTATATCATTTCTTCTAAAAAACAGTCTTGAATGCTTACATTTCGTAAAACTTTAACCATGCTTTTTATAATTTTGTGGAGATTTTTCCTGACCTTTAAATTCAATTTGTTCGCTAGCTCTGGCAAGTATTTTATTTAATATGGGTACATGCTTTTTCACTTCATATACCGAATAAAATTGATTATATTCTGCAAAACAATTTTGTCAAAATCATCGAGCGTTTTTTTTTTTTTAGGACCTTTTCCTCTTCTTTTCTGCCGTTATTAACTTGCCCACTGGTTATTGTCCACTCATGCTGCAGCCCACTGTCTAATGGTAGCTTTAAAGAACCATTTTTTCATAAAAATATTATGTTGCACATCCTGTCTCTAGTTATTCCGTGAATTAATTTATTAGACACTTGCTGCATAGCTGTGATATTAAAGAAAATGAAGGGGAAAACAAAAGAACTCTCAATTACATATAACTGTCGAAACAATTTGCACTTGAATTACAGTACACTTAACTTTTTGGATAAAACAACTACTCCACTAATGACTGTCTACTGAGGCAGTGCTCATCCCAAGCTTCCCTACCTAAACGGAGGGTAGTATAAGTAGCATATAATCCGCATACAGTTATTTTGGTGGCGTAGTAGAATATAGCCGTTCAAAGAAACAGAATAAAAACAAATGCAGTAGGCATATTAGCGTTACCTTTTGCTCCTCAATAATAGCTCATTCCATTTCATATGGCAAAACAGTATATCGGAAATTAGACATTACGTAAATCCGCAAGTTTTAGAATTTCAAACAAAGGTTTGTATTTAAGATTACAAGCAAACCAAAACATTTTAATTCACACAAAAATAATTAGCAATTTAAATAAGCACTAAAGAATAACAAAAACATAATAACCCGTGTTAAAATGAAACCAGACATATAACACGATATAAAAAATTACAAGCTGACGTAATACAAAGCTAAAATCTGTCTTCGTGTATCCACTAATTCTCGTAAATAACTCATATTAAAAGCAACAAAATACAACAAGGAAACCTAAGTAAAAATAAAAGATAAAATCTCACGCATGGTGATCTGTACAAATCTGTTCAATCCTAAGCCGGGTTCAATCCTAAGCAACCGTATGTGAGATCTGTGGTGGGCAAAGCGGCGTACGGGCGGGTTTTTTTCTCCAGGTTCTCCGGTTTCCCCCGCCGCCGTATTCCACCGGTGCTCTATCTTCATTCTATGTATCACCAGTGTCATCGTCTGCGGTGCCACAAGTAGTAAAGAGGGCGTTAAACACTATCAAAAACAAAACACTACGGGTTCCAGGCAACCATCGAAGATCCCAACGCCTAGAACAGTATTCACAAAACCATGTGTTCACGCACTAGCTGCCAGTATTGCCACACAACATGAACATAGAAGTGCACACACACACACACACACACACACACACTCACACTTGAGAGATGTGAAGGAATTTAATTTTTTTTTATATAAAAATACAGTTCCGGAGGCTTATCCATTTTTTCCAGTTTCCTATATTTCCTTAGTAGAATTTATTATTCTTAATGTTTTCCTTTTACATATACACACACAAACATAGAAACACCCATGCCCAAGGCGGGACTCGAACCCACGATCCTGTGCACCACGAAGCGCCAAAGCGAGACACTTTAGTGAGCGCGGCCACCGGGATCGGCAAATTGAAAGGGAATGAGTGAAAGAAGTTGTGGAGAATAAGCACTCCAGCATGCTACTAGGTGAAAAGGAGGTACCACCATATAGCCCAAGTCTGCCGGTCCTCATTGCCGCGCTCGCTAAAGCGCCTCGCTTTAGTGATTCGTGGCGCAGGGGATCATGGGCTCGAGTCCCGCCTTAGTCATGGGTGTTTATGTATGTGTATTTCATAAAACAGAAAACGGTAAACAAAGGAAACTTAGGGAAAAAGGGAATAAATAGAGGGATAAGAACTGGGAATACAGTGCCAGAGTCCAGACTAGACTCCGGAACTGTATTTGTTTCTAATTAAAAGAAAAAAACTCAGAGTGTGCGGTCGAGGGGATCAAATCCAAGACCTCCCCCCCCCCCCAATGCGAGTCTCACATTTTAGCCCACCTCACTCGGTAATTAAAGTTCTGAAATAAAATGTGTCATTGATAGAGACTTATCTTGGGATCCCTGCACTTCGGCCCGAGAGAAACCCCAACAAACGTGGCCTAAAGTCAACGTAAATTGTATCAACCTGATGGCGCGATTATACCGTTACGAGCAGAGAAACTGAGCAACACAGAAACGCCGCGCACGTACAAAATCAACTATCATGCGAACCTTACCGACAGAGCAATAAATTATGCGCTGAATTAGCACAATATGAAATGAACATGTCCGCTCTCTTGTTGTCTTACTGTAACGTTCTCTTGTTTCCTGGTAAGGGACATCAGGTGATCTATGAACATGCCTGTGGCACCACACTGTGTAACAAATTAGGCTAGAGGCGTATTGACAAATACACTAACGTTCTGCTGTGGCCAGGAACACACACACACACACACACACACACAGGCAATTAATTCTCTTGTTACTACCACTGTAGAGATGTGAGCACACTAACTTACGAGTGACATACACTCAGAAACCGGAACAACATCCTTCCTGAGTCCTAGTTCAAGATAAATAATAATATTAGTAATAGTATAATAATAGCTACATTATTAGAGCAGTGGGAAGGAATTATTAGTTAACGAAGTTGTATTTCAAAAATAGTCATGGCAACTAATAAAAGCAACTCCCTAATATTATCAGTTGTTTGCATACAATTAGTTTTTTCTTTTTTTCTTTTTTCTTTTTTCCTGCTTACCATTCATTAACCTGGTTAGTCATATTGGACGATGAATGAAATTAGTAAAGTGATGCTCAAATGATCTCGGGTTCCATGGAACTTAAAGCTACTTGACATTCGTCTTCTCAGGATAAGGGGGGGAAACGAAAAATATCTTATCCAATAACTCACCCTAAGCGAGATTCGAACTCGCGACCTGTTGAATTTAAAGCAGACATGCTACCACCACACTACTACCCAGGCGGGCAATTATGTTTTGTTTTTATTTTCCATAGTTTATATATAGTACATGCATCGAGAAGACGCATTGCACTTATTGAAATAAGCATAAATACTATAAAAATAAAAAAAGGTAACTTGAGAGAACATTTAAAGCACCAGATTTAGCCCAGTGTACTCCTTTATTTCCCTTCTACTTATAAGGCACTAAATAATAAGACTTTTCTGTTATTGTTTATCTTAATTAGCACGATTTTAATAGAAAAAAAAATATGATGTGTTCCATCACATGACTTTCTCTACATCTCTGCAACAAATTATTGTTAAAAAGCTTATACTTCTTTTTTACTTCATGCTAATTGAGAAAAAAAAATATCAGAAATAGTCTTATTACTTGCCTCCATGCAAGTAGAAGGGAAACAAAGGAGTAGCATAGGCTAAAACATTAATCGAAAGCTGGTTGCTATGTGACTGAAGTTCCTTTGTTTGTATGGACAGGAGTTGACAAAGTTTTTTAAAGCTGAAATCAATAACAAGAAATGTCTCGAAAGCGGCCAACTCCACGAAAAAAAATTACATGACATAAATTGTTTTTTATCGAAATCTACATATTTTGTGTAGTAAGTTTTCGTCTATTCTTAGGGTTTACCAGTTATGCAAAATTAAATAAAATCATCCAAAATAAAGACGCCTACAGAGGCTATTCCCAGAAAATTAAAGATATATATTTTGTTTGTAATGTAAACATCTTGAGCATGAGAGGTTTTAATTAAAATCGTTAGAACCATTTTTGAGAAAATCATTTTTTTCCCATGTAAAGGCTAGTTTGGGATGTGGATATTTTCTTAAATCTTTGTGTCGCATCCTTAGAAAATACTAAACTTAAATATCAAGTTTGGTATTTAACGGACTTTCCGTTTTTAACCTATGCTGCCCACAGACATATACACACACGCGCAGACACACACAGATATTTTTCTAAAGATGTTTTTTTTTGTAGTCGGGGGGTCCAAAAACCTGTATTTCCAGTGAAATCTCGGTATCGAATTTTTGGGTTCAATACAGTACCTTCTCTATACCTGTATTCATAGTACGTGTAGAGAAAGTAGTAGTGGTAGTAGTGGTGGTATTCACAATTAATTAATTAATAATAATAATCTAGCTAATATTAGACCAGAGGAAAAGAATTATTAGTTAACGAAATTTCATTTCAGAAATATATTTGGCAACTAATAAAAGGGCTACTAATATTATCAACTGTCTTCTTTGTTTTACTTTCTCTACGTCATATATAGTACATAGAGAAGGTGCAAACATTGATAATACTCGTTTATGGCATCTGTATAAAAAATTCTTTGGAGAATCTTTAAAGAATCAGTTTTAGCCTAGTGCATTCCATTTCTGCTATTGTTTATCTTGACTAGCATGAAGTAGATAGAAAATAATATTTTTAAGAACAGTTTGTTACAGAACAGCTAGAGAAAGTCAAGTGAATGTAACACATATGATTTTTGTTTTATGTGCGCAATTCGTCAAGGCCAAACCTGGGTACCAGAGTATTTCAGCATATAATCTTTCCCATTGTACGTTTCCTCCGTCCAATTATAGATTTTTATTTTTTCATAAAATCTCCTGGACAATGAATGTACCATGTTTTCATCGCTTTTTGAGTCAGGATTACACATACTATTGAGAGGACGTGCACTAAGAATTTAACTGTCGTTCAGTAATAAAATGGTATTACTATAGAATTGGTCATTAAATTGAGTCTAATTAAATTAGTCAATTTTATTGTTTTTGCTTTTGTATGAAAATATTCACCGATATTACTAAGGTGTTGGTTAATACACTGTTAGCTAGACCTCTAAATTTAGACGAAAGCCTATTTTGTCCCTGATTAAATAAATTTAAAAAAAAAACTCATGTATTCCATTTACATAGTTTTCTCAAGCTGTTCCGCATTAGCAGAGTAATTTTACTGCTCTTCTTTGTAAGTAGAAGGGGAATAAGGGAGTGCGCAGGCTAAAGCGATAGTCCGATCTTTTTATAGCCGGCTCTCTTTGCTGGCTAGGAGTAAACAAAAGAGAGACGTACAGAAAGATGTGTTTCCGTTTGAGAAAAGTTTAGGACTGAAACCAATCACTCCGAATATATCGAAAGCGATTAACTCTACAAAAAAGATGTGTATGATATAAATTGTG
This sequence comes from Hymenopus coronatus, assembly GCA_030762935.1. Lineage (NCBI taxonomy): Eukaryota > Metazoa > Arthropoda > Insecta > Mantodea > Hymenopodidae > Hymenopus > Hymenopus coronatus. The sequence continues at coordinate 97,561,762 of CM060898.1, read as the reverse complement.
TATTTTAACGAGATTTGCGTTTTTTGTGCAGTAAGTTTTTATATCCCTTACAGTTTATCGTTTATACAAAAGTTACCCAAAATTCATCCAATATAAAAATGTCTTCAGAGGCTATTCCCAGAAAATTCAAGGTATTCATTTCGTTTTTCATGAAAATATCTTAAACATGTATTTTAATCAAAAATGTTGAGAAAAGTGAAATGTTCAAAAAACTTTTCCATGTAAAGGGTAGTTGGGGTGGGACGATTTTCTTGAAAATCTTAAGTGTCGCATCCTTGGAAGATACTGAACTTAAATACTAAGTGTGGTATTTAACTGACTTTTCATTATTGTCCTTAGACAGACACATATACTGTGTTTTTTCTAAAATCACATTTTTTTATTCAAGGGGGCTCAAAACATGTTTTTCCGATTAAATCTGTTTATTGAATTTTTGGGGGAATACAATACCTTCTCTGCCTATTATGTTTAGTGTAATGTACCCGTCTGCGTATAACGAATTAAGAAATATGGCCTTGCTGCTAATGTTTCGAAGGCATATAAATGGAACATCAAACCTTCTTTATTCGGGGATCTTAAAGTATATTTTCGGTATCGATTTTTGGGTACAATACAATACATCCTCTATCTAGTGTACATTGTTCATACGTTCTAGAGAAAGAAAAAATATGTTTGGGCAGGGTTCCTGTAAACTCGTATTCTGGTGAAATCTCAGCACTAACTCGAATGTTGGATAGAATACAACACTCTCTTTAGCTATTATGTACATTGTTCTAATGTGCTAATGAAATCATAAAATATGTTTGGGGGAGAGAATTCAACGTTCCTGGTATTCCCGGTGAAATTTAAGCACGATATCGAATTTTTTGATGGAATGAAATACCTCTTTACCTACTATGCACATTGTACATACGTGCTAGAGAAAATAAACATATTATTTTCTATGCCTGACTAGTATAAATATTATATATTGCATTATATTGAATATTCTTTAAAATGGATTTTATGTATCCAAAATTAGAGCTTAAACACCTAAAATGCATTATTCCATATATTTTAGGTACGCAAGACAAACTTAATGCACCTAAAAGTCCGAGGTTCACCGAAAAGATATTAACTAATAGAGTTGTGAAACAAAATGCTAATATCTACTGTTAATATTATTGTTATAGTATTATTATTATTATTATTATTATTATTATTATTATTATTATTATTTCGTTAGCTCGTTCTGCAAACAAAATATTCCTACAATAGATTATTTTTATCTAATCATGCTAATCGAGATAAACATTCAAAGAATTTGTCTTTTTTTTTCTTGCTTCTTTCTAAGTAAAAGGGAAATACAGGAATTCCATTGGCTAAAGCGATACTTACTCAAATGTTTTAACGGCTGGTGAGCAATTGAAATTCAGTTCGCTTTGAAATGCCAGTAAAATAAAACAGAGATCAAACGAAAGGTAACTCTGGAACAAAACTGTATGTGATATAAATTGTGTGTTTTGATCTACATGTTTTGTGTTGTAAGTTTTTGTGTATTTCTTACACCTTACTAGTCAGTAAAATTCATCCAGAATGAACAGATCTTCATCCAGAATGAACGGATCTTCAAAGGCTATTCTCAGAAAAATCAAGTTATACATTTTATTCGTGAGATAAGTATGTTCAGTATACAGTATTTTAATCAAAATAGACATTCTTTATTAAATCAAAATTTTCGAAATGTCTCATGTAAACTAAGTTTGATATTTAACGGACTTTTCGTTTTTAGCTATACTGCTCACAGACACACACACACACACACACACACGGACCTGTTTCTAGAAATACTTTTTTATTCAAGGATCTCAAAACATGTATTTCTGTTGAAATCTCGATATAAATTTTTGGGTGCAATACAATACCTTATATATCCACCATATACATTGTACATACGGGCTAGAGAAAGTAAAAATATTTCTTTTTAAATTTAGAGTGTCTCAAACCATAATTTCTGGTGAAATGTCGGTATCGAATTTTTGGGTGCAATACAATATATTTTCTATTCATTATGTACATTGTACATACGTGCTAGAGAGAGTAAAAATCGGCTGCAGCCTTAAGCGTTATTTTTATGTAAATTACGAAATATTTGAGATTAATACCAACGATGTTGTATTTTATAAAAAAAAACAGGAAAACGATTTATTTTGAAAATAATATTCCGGTGATCGCCGCATGACTTTTGTAATATTTAATTTTAACGTACTATCCTTGCAGAAATTAAGGTCATATGCGGCACTCAACTTTCAGAAATTACTTTTCTCAGTGTTGTAACAAAATTCACATTTACTGTTTTGATTTAAACATTTCTTCTTTAGCTTAACATGAGTAATGTTTACTATCAATTGCTTACATACAAATTCATTCTGCAGATTTGTTGTAATTTGTTGATATTTTGAATAAGAGATATAACTCTACCTGCGCATGTAGTGGTATTTGATGACGACGATGATCACCAGGGTGTTGGCTGCAGCTGCAAGGATTAACAGGGGCACATAGCAGGATATGAGCACTATGTTATCCTCAAGGACCCAGAGCGTACTTGTAAAGTTCCGCACCAGGTCCTCGACCATGTCCGCCGACAGGTTCCACCCGGCCTCTTCCATCCTCTCTATCTGCAAACACACAACCAACATTATGCTTAAGTTCCTGAGCTAGATACTCTCTGAAAACATTTTTAACTATTTCAGGCTGTGTAAAAACTTGATCAAAATTTAATTCTGTTTTTCAATATCTGAAAAATTGCGTTTCTCGTAGTTTGACGTTTTATTTCTACAATACTTAGTCTTAGGTTGAACTTGCTCAAGAGGCTACAGTTTCTATGAAAGCATTTTAAAATCATTACACATGATGCTTAAACAGAGGCTTAATTAAAATATCGGGACTCTCCAAAGAAAATATAGGGATGTGTTACATTCACATGACTAATATACGTGCTTAAACAATATCTCTAAAGGTCAGTAGTTAGTTTCCTTTAGGTCAGTTTTGCCCATATGTATGTGTGTGCGTTGTTGTACGTCAGACATAGAGGATAGTATGAGTTATTTCAAAGGGTGGCCGGAACCATCCCGGGAGAGAGCAACTGTGGAGGGTCCATAACAGTATCCAAGCATCCAGGCGCGGGGGGGGATGCTAGGAGCCCGCACCCCAGTTCTGTCTAAATTCTGAGTCTATAGACGACTTCCAACGCCATCTCGCCCCGAAAGATGTATTTCCAGAGCTCAGGCACTTAAACGGAAGCGTGACACTACCGAAGTCCTCGCCGACACTTACAAACCTGAAAGAGACCGTGGTTGAAATGGAGATGAAATGAAGGGTCAGGAAGTTCGGGAGAAGGAGAAACCTACCCGGTTTTCACCTAGTGAACAGGGAAAAAAAAATAGTGGAGAGAGAAAGAGGTCGCGGGGACCTGACCCCATGACTTCTGGAATGCCAGTCTCAGACTGAGCCACCTGGTTCGGTATATGTTAGATGTACTTTCACGGAAATGCAAATGATGTGGTGGTGATTTTATTGCCAAAGATTGTTCTCAGTATGCATTTGGAAATTTGCAAAAATTGCATGGATTTCATGGTCATAAATGCTTTTCCTGTTCTTGGATATTTACAGTAAGATTTTGTTTGTTATAATTATATAATGCATTTATTTATTACAAAATAATAATAGACAAGTGAAAAAAAAAACAGCATACAAGAGGATGAGAAAGAATTAAAATGAAATCCAACCATAAACTTAGCATTTCATATAATAGTATTGTTATGGTCTGACGTTTAAGAACAACCACACCCTCACTTTCTTGTACCCTGTCACCACTTCTGTTTTCCATGGTAAAATGTTTGTAAAACAGCAAGGATATACATTTAATTATTGGTAATAACATGAGAGAAATGAATGAACATAAAAAGCCCAAAATTAGAAAGAATATGTAGCCACTTCGTAAGTACTACTTTGACACCAATTCATCATTATTTAAATGTTCATTGTTACATCCCTATTAGAAAAAAAATTTAAAAGCTTTTTAACATACCTAAAAACAAACAATACCACAGAAATAGCAATATTTTAATACTGAATCTATTTAAGAGAGGTTATATTTCTGTGATATTTTTTGCAGCCTGCTTCTGCGATGGTTTTCCAGTTCTCACTTCATTACGGTAATTTTTGTATGCAGAACCCCCACGTTTCTTCTTATACTGTTGTAGCAACGTACATATCGTTGTAAACAGAAAAATCTGATGTGTTACACTCACATGACTTTCTCTAGCTGCTCTACAAACAAACTTCTTAAAAAAAATCTGATGTGTTCCATTCACATGACTTTCTCTATATCTCTGTAACAAATTATTGTTAATAAGCTTATCTTTTATTTATTTCATGCTAATCAAGAAAAATTAGCAGAAATAGTCTTATTTCTTGCTTTATTGTAAGTAGAAGCGAAATAAGGGAGTAAAGTGAAAGTGAAAAGCTGGTTGCTATGTGACTGATGTTCCTTTGTATGACGGGAGTTGACAAATTCCTGTATGAGAAAAGTATAAGTTTTTCAAAGCTGAAACCAAGAAAAAGGAATATCTTAAAACGATCAACTCCACGAAAAAAATGTATATAACATCAATTGTGTGTTTTAACGTGCTCTACATTTTTGTGTGTTAAGTTTTTGTCCATCTCTTACGGTTTATAGTTATGAAAAATTCATCCAGAATAAAGTAGTCTTCAGAGGCTATTCCCAGAAAATTCAAAATATACATTTTATTTGTCAGGTAAATATATTTAATATAAGATATTTTAATCAAAATCGTTAGAGCCATTTTTTAGAAAATCAAAAGTTTCGAAAAAAGTTCCATGTAAAGGGTAGTTGGGGGTGGGGGGGGATTTTTCTCAACATCTTCGTGTCGCATCCCTGGAAGATACTAAACTTAAATACCAGTTTGGTATTTTACCTACTTTTCGTTTTTGAGTTATAGTGTTCACAGACACACGGACACACACACGGACCTTTTTCTGAAAATGCTTTTTCTAGATAAAGGTGGCCCTAAAATATATATTTCCGGTGAAATCTCGGTATCGAATTTTTTGGTGGAGTGCAATACCTTCTCTATACACTATGTACATAGTGAGTATAGAAAAAGTAATAAAAACGGAACTTCCTGTACGAGAAAAGTATAAGAACTTAACAATTGAAACCAATAACAAGGAATATCTTGGAATCGGTTACCTCACAACAAAAATGTAAATGACATAAATTGTGTGTTTTGACGAGATGTACGTCTTCTGTTAAGAAATTCTTTGTCTATCTCTTACGGTTTACCAGCTAAGCGAAATTCGACAAAATTCATCCAGAATAGAGGTGTCTTAAGAGGCTATTCCCACAAAATTGATTTTAATTGGGATGTAAATATCTTTAATATATCCGATTTTAATGAGAATCGTTTGACATTTTTGAGAAAATCAAAATTTTCGAAAATTTTCCATATAAAGGGAAATTTGTGGTAGATGGATTTTCTTGAAAATCCTCGTATCGCAGTCTTGGAAGAAAGCAAACCTAAATACCAGGTTGGTCTTTTTGTTTTTGAGCTATGTTGTCCACATACACATATACACACACGGACTTTTCTCTAAAATTCTGATGTGTTTCATTCACATGGCTTTCCCTAAATGTCTGCAATAAATTATTGTTAAAACGCTTATGCCTCTATTTACTTAATGCTAATCGAGAAGAATTATCAGAAATGCTCTTATTACTTGCTTCCTTGTAAGCAGAAGGGAAATAAGGTCGTAACATAGGTTACAGTGGTAGTCAAAAGCTGGTTGCTGTATGAAGTTCTTTTGTTTGTATGGACAGGAGTTGACAAATTCCCGTATGAGAAAGGTATAATTTTAAAGCTGAAACCAAAAACAAGTAATATATCAAAAACGATCAACTTCATGAGAAAAATGTAACTAACATTAATTGTGTGTTTTAATGTGTTGTACATTTCTTGTGTCGTAAGTTTTTGTGGTCCATCTCGTACGGTTTAGCTGTTATGCAAAATGTCGTAGTCTTCACAGGCTATTCCCAGAAAATTGAAGATACGAGGGTTGGGGAAAAGTCTGCAACTATTTTTTTTTTTTTTTTTGAAGATACCAGTCCTGTTGGAAAATGTGACATACACAGACGAAAGGACAAGGTGTTAATACAGGTGTGGACAATGAATAGCACTGAATATCGTAACACATTAATTTATTACGGTAGTATATAGGGCAATATGGCCTTCACGGTGCAAAAGAATGACAACACAATGCACATACAGTTGAAACCTGGGCCTAAAGACCCTCAAAGTAGTCCCTGCTACTGTCATCACACAGTGCCAACGATATGGGAAGCGCTGAATACCAACTTCCACAGCATTTGCCGCACCATATGTGAATCAGGTCATCTGTTCGCGCACAGCATTAGCAATGTCCTCTCATGTTGCAAACCACTTACCACGGAGTGGTTCCTTAATCTTTTGATGAGATCAAAGTCACAGAGCGAAATGTCGCAGTAGCTGCCCTAGACACTCTGCTTTCGGTTTCGCATTGTCGTACACGATTATTGCACTGTCCACAAGATCCGGACATTTCTCCCGAACGCCACGTCGTATCTGTCGCACCAGGAAGTCCCTGTAGTACTGTGCGGTTACTGTTCTGCTATGTGGAACACAGTAGCAAACAATGATACCCTGACGTCATACGCGCCGATCACCATCAATTTTACTGGGGAAGGATTCTGGCGGAACTTCTGTCTGCTTAGTGATCCAGCATGTCGCCACTCCGCAGACTAACGTTTTAGTTCTGGTTCGTGTGCCTTGGCCCAAAATTCATCGATGGCGATTATTCGTGACAAGAATTTATCACCATGCTGTTGCCAGCGTGCAAAGTGTTCGGAGCAAATCGCATAGCTCACCCATCTTTGAGCTTCCGTCAATGTATGCGGTACCCACCGCGATGCTATTTTGCATGGTTGCAGCTCATTACGCGATATCCTGTGGACGGTGACTGGTCGTCCCGAACGTTGTTCATCACCGGTTGACACACGTCCTTGCTGAAACTTTCCTACCCACCGTGCTACTGTACGGTATGGCAGCGCATTATTCCCAAGGGCTTCCACTAATTCACTGTGATATTCCATCGCATTTCTCCCGCGCTACTACCAGCTATCACAGAGCCTTATGTTGTTCTGCCTAAACACTATGCCTGCAGCACTTCCACACGACACATATACGTTTGTGGTCCGTTCACATATCTACATATCTGATGTGTTGCATTCACATGACTTTCTCTATATCACTGCAACATATTATGCTATTTACTTCACCTAACGAAGCAAAAATTAGCAGTAATAGACTTATTACTGTTAGTAGAGGCGAAATAAGGGGGTACGATAGGTTAAAGTGATAGTCAAAAGCTGGTTGCTCTGCGACTGAAGTTCCTTTATTTGTATGCACACGGGTTCACAAAGTCCTGTATGACAAAAGTATGTCTTTATAGCTGAAAAAAAAAACAAGGAATATCTCGAAAACAATCAACTCCACGAAAAAAATGTATATAACATAAATTGTGTGATTTAAGGTGCTCTACATTTGTTGTGTGGTAAGTTTTTGTCTATCTCTTACGGCTTAGCAGTTATGCAAAGTTCCGTAAAATTGACCAAGAATAAAGTAGTCTTGAGAGGCTACTCCCAGAAAATTAAAAATATACATTTTATTTGTTATATAAATATCATTAATATACGATATTTTAATCAAAATCAATGGAGCCGTATTTTAGAAAATCAAAATTTTCGAAAAAAGTTCCATGTAAAGGGTAGTTTGGGGTGGGGGGTTTTTCTCAAAATCTTCGTGTCGCATCCCTGGAAGATACTAAACTTAAATACCAAGTTTGGTATTTTACCGACTTTTCGTTTTTGAGTTATCGTGTTCACAGACACACGAACATACACACACGGACCTTTTTCTGAAAATACTTTTTTTGGATACAGGGGACTCTAAAACATATATTTCCGGTGAAATCTCGGTATCGAATTTTTTGGTGGAGTGCAATACCTCTAGTGCGTATAGAGAAAGTAAAAAACTAGTTGGCATGACTTTTGCCCCAAACCTCGTATATATTTTATTTGTCATATAAATATCTTAAAAATGCGGTACTTTAATCAAAATTATTGGAGCCATTTTTGAGGAAATCAAAATAGTCGACATTTTTTGCATGTAAAGAGTAGTTTGGGTGGGGGAATTTTTCTCAAAATCTTCGCGTCGCATCCCTGGTAAAATAGCAAGTTGGATATTTTATCGACTTTTCGTTTTTGAGTTATCGCCTTTTTCCAAAAATCCTTTTTTTGGAAATGGCGGTATCAAATTTCTGGTGCAATACAGTACCTTCTCTATACAACAAAGTACAAATGACTAAAAGAACAAGGTATTTATTTAATCATAGTTGGCAAATATAAAATTCATTAACTTTTAAGATTTCCTCAACGTTTCGTCTTCAGGGTAAACTAATAACTTGAAAAGTGCATCTTCGAAACTTGGAGTAAATCCATGAACTTACCTGGCAAGAAGCTCAAGAACACTTGAGTTAATACATCATCAGGAAATCTTCAGCTCTTATGTTACATAAACTTCATTGTTGTTAAAACTCAAGCACACGTGTATCTAAGAATTAACATCTGCTTTTAAAACAGCTTAGTTACCAGCACGTCGTTATATTGTTGACAAAATAGCGCAAAACATTCAGGAAACTTAAGATGTCAGTGGAGACCTAGTTACTTTCTCTACACGTAAATGTACAGTGTATAGAGGAAGTATTATTTACCACCCAAAAATTCGATAGTGAGATTTCACCGGAACTACATCCCTGAATCCAAAAAAAATATGTTTAGAGAAAGGTCATTGTGTGTGTGTGTGTGTGTGTGTGTGTGTGTGTGCGCGCGCGCGCGCCTGTGAACAACATAGCTCAAAAACAAAAAGACTGATAATTACGGAACTTGGTATTTAAGTTTGGTATCATCCAAGGATGCGATGCAAAGATTTTTAAGAAAATCCTCCCAAACAAAGGTACCCTTTACATGGAAAAATTTTCGAAAATGTTGTTTTTCTCAAAAATGGCTCTAATGATCTTGATTAAAATCTCTTATATGCAGATATTCATATGAAAACTAAAATGTATATCTTGAATTCTCTGGGAATAACCTCTGAAGACATGTTTATTCTCGATGGATTTTTCAGAATTTTGTATAACTGATATACCATAAGAAATAGACAAAAACTTACTACAAAAAAAATTCAGATCTCAATAAAACACACAATTTATGTCATACATATTTTTTGCTGGATTTGGCCGTTTTCGAGATATTCTTTGTTATTGATTGCAGTTTTAAAGTACTTTTCCTCATACGGACTTTGTCAACGCTTAGTCAGGCAAAGAAACTGATTTCAAGCCCATAGCAACCACATTTTATAACATTTGACTATCGGTTTAGTCTAGTGCATTCTCTTTTTCCCCTTCTAGTTATAAGAAACTAAGTAATGCTATCTTGATTAGCATGAAATAGATAGAAGCATAAGCTTATTAACAGTTTGTTGCAGAGAGGTAGAGAAAGTCGTTGAATGGAGCACATCAGATTTGTTTTAAAGTTAAGTCAAAGTAGCTCAGTTTACGCTATTCTTATCAAATTCTACACTGGTATATGTGTTCTCACTTTAATCGAGATATGGCGTGTAGAAGTAGCTTTGTATTGGGCAGAGGAATAGCGACAGTCAGTTATCAACTAGACATTATTTACGCTAATCTTAAAATACTGTACTCTTTCCACGCAATAGCGATAAACAATCGAAAAGACTATGAAGGAATGCACTAGTATTGAACACTACGAATCGGCTGACCATGTAGGGGGATTTTTCTCTAGCCCAGAGTCTGGTAGTATCAATGTGTGTATGTGTGTGTTTTTTTTGGATAGGCGATGACACTGGTGATACATGGAATGAAGATGGAGCATCGGTGGAATACGATGGCGGGGGAAACCGGAAAACCCGGAGAAAACCCACTCCTGCGCCGCTTTGTCCACCACAAATCTCACATGCGGTGGCTTGGGATCGAACCCAAGGTAAAAGGCGAATGGTCTAACCACTCGGCCACGGCGCGGCTGTTTGTGTGTGTGTGAAATTAAAGATGAATAGAAACCTAACGACTACAGTACACGAGTAACACAATTGCCGATTGGCGTCCTCCGTGGTGTAGTGGTTACCATGCTAGATATATACACATAAGGTCGAGTATTCAAACCCGGCGTAGGACGATGGATTTTTTCGGGCGCAAAAATGTTTAATATGGCTTCCTTTGGAGAGGAAGTAGAGCCGTTCGTCCCCTGCCATAGATTTACGGCACGTGAAATAATCTGAAGCCTGATGAAGTGTCACTGAGCAAAATTAAACGGGCTTTCACGCCCAACATAGAATGGGCCGCTGAAAACCACTGTAATTAAAGAGCGTCCATAAATAAAACTACATATCATTTTATTTCATTTCATCATTACGGATAGGCAATATGTTCCAAAGAGAGATATCATGAATAGTATCCTGCAGTTAAAAGCGAGATTTAAAAGGAGCAATAAAGTATCTGATATGTCCCATTCGCAATACTTTCTATGCAAACTATTGTTACAAAAGATTAGTCCTTTATCTACACCGTTGATGGAGATAAACATTAGCAGAAATTGTTGTATTAGTTCCATCTAGGCAGAAGAAAATTAAGGTGAGACCCTAGGCTAAGGTGACAGACAAATCTCTTAAAAGCTGGTCGCTCTATGAAAAATTGGAAGTTCGATTCGCTTTGCATTGCCAGCAATAAAAGAAAAGAGAAATGTAACGAAAAGTGACTTCCTGTCTGAGAATAGTTTACCTAGTTGAAACCTGAAACCAATAAAAAGGAATATCCCGGAAAGGTCAACAAAAAAAAATGTATAGTACATAAATTGTCTTTTAACGTTATCTACATTTTTACTTCTCTACACCTACTATGTACATAGTGTATAGAGAAGGTATTGTATTCCACCCAAAAATTCTATACCGAGATTTCTCCAGTCTTTTGCGGTCCCCGGAGTCCAAAAAAATAATCTTTAGAAAAAGGTGTTATAAATACCCCAAAACTAAAAGACCGCTAAATAACAAACTTGGCATTTAAGTTTTGTATCTTCCAAGGATGCAACATGAAGATTCTCAACCCCCCCCCATACCAAACTACCCTTTACAAGGAAAATTTTTTGAAAATTGTGTTTTTCTCAAAATGGCTGTAAATATTTTGATTAAAATTGCATATATTAAAGCTATTTGCGTCACATATAAAATGTTTATCTTGCACATTTTGGGAATAGCTTCTGAAGAACTATTCATTCTGAATGAATTTTGCGTAACTGGTAAACCGTAAGAGACGTGCTATACAAATATGCAGATATTGTTAAAACGCAGTTTGGCACATACATTTTTTGCAGAGCTGACCGTTTCCGAGGTACTCCTTTTACTGGCTTACATTTTAAACTACACATCTTCTCAGTCAGTCAACAGGAGTTGGATAGTTCTGACTCTACCGATCCAACTCCTGTCCTACACACGGCTTGTGAAATAAAACAATTAATCCAATACGAGTTGATCATAATAGTTTGCTATACTATAAATTCTGGATCTAAAGTACTTACAACATTTTAAGTCGCCATTGGGGTTATCTCAAAATAATGAGATCACCTTGTGGTTTACCGGGAAATATACGAGTCAGTTGGGAAATTCAATGATATGCCGGCATGTTGCCATAGTAGCTCAGTGGCAGAGAAACCGGCTAGAGATCGGAAGATCCGTGGTTCAAATCCCGGCTATGGCATTTAATTTTTCAGTCTGACATAAGATTTTTAGTAGTAAATTTTTGTTTATATCTAACGTTACCAGTTATTCAGAAAATTTCATCCAGAAGGTCTTCAGAGGCTGTTCCCAGAAAACTGAATTTTATTTATTCCTGGTGTAGTAGCCTCTAAAACCCAAAATTGCAAAAATCCTTAGCAGCCCTTCCTTCAGAAGGGAAGAAATGTCCATGGTCCCGTGAAATGTTTCTTTGCACGTAAAAGAACCCCATACCTTGAAAGATGAAGCCATTTTTCGCCTCAGCAACAGTGATCTCGTCCTAAAGTGCCACCTGTGGGAGAAAGCTGATTCCTCGTTACCATGGCGCATAGTCAACTAAAAAATCAAAAATCCGATCACCCCAACGTTGTCAGGATGACCTGAGCTCCACTTACGAGTTAGAAGAAATGCTAATTAGTGTTCAAGTGTTAAACATTTGACTATTACATTTTTATTTTCTCTACACGTACTATGCACATAGTGTACAGAGAAGGTAATGTAATGCACCCAAAAATTCGATAGCGAGATTCCACCGGAAATACATATTTTGGGTCCCCCTGAATCCCCCCCAAAAAAAATTCTGGAAAAAGGTGGTATTTGGTATCTTAAGTTTAGTATCTTTAGGGGATGCGACACGAATATTTAAAAAAAATCCCCCACCCCAAGTACCCTTTACTTGGACCTTTTTTCGAAAAGTGTTACTTTCTCAAAAATGGCTCTAACGTTTTGATGAAAATATTGTATATTAAAAATATTTACCTGACAAATAATATGTATATCCTGAATTTTCTGGGAATGGCCTCTGAAGACTACTTTATTCTGGATGAATTTTACGGAATTTTGCATAACTGCTAAACCATAAGAAATAGACAAAAATTTACCATACGCAAAATGTGGAGCACATTAAAACACACAATTTAAGTTATATAATTTTCTCATGGATTGACCGTTTTTTAAATATTCTTCCTTGTTTTTGGTTTCAGTTTTAAACAACTTATACTTTTCTCATATAGGAATTTGTCAACTCGTGTTCATATAAAGGAACTTCAGTCACATAGGAACCAATTTTTGACTATCACTTTAACTTGTGGTACTCCCTTACAAGGAAGCAAGTAATAAGATAAATTCTGCTAATTTTTTCTCGATTAGCATGAAGTAAATAGAAACATTAGCTTTTTAACATAATTTGTTGCAGAGATGTAGAGAAAGTCATGTGAATGGAACACATCAGATTTTTTGATTTTGTTTTGTTTTTTAAGTTTAACATCCTTTAACCTGAAAGATCGTACCGAATGATGAATGAAATGAGAGAAATTCAAGTTAAATGAGCCCGGAGTCTATAAAACTTGGATTTAACCGACATTTGTCTTCTCAGGATATAGGAAAGCCCGAATAAAGAAAACTTATCCAGCAACTCACCCTATCCAGAATCAAACTCTTGAGTACTATTCGGTTTGGATCTTACAAAATTATACTGTAGCTGTTCTCGATTAAAGGGAAATATATAGAAATGTAAGATTTAGTAAGTATAACTTGTACACTCACTACTAAGTAAGGGAAAGTCTCGTGAATGTAACATGCAATTATATGTCCTTATCTTGGTATTTCACCTGAGGAGAAAATGATCAGTATCACTGGACAATTCAAAATATAAAAAATAACTGTTAAACAAGTATTAGTGACATAAATATTTCAGCATAAATTTAAATGTTACCAGCATTTTTACTTTCTCTAATATGTATGTACATATTCCCTTACCCCAAACCACGCCTTACATGGATTTTTTTTTTAATATTGTTTTTCTCAAAATGGCTTTAACGATTTTGATTCAAATACCTTATATTATAAATGGTATTTTCTGGGAATAGTCTCTGAAAACCACTTTATTCTGGTTGAATGTTCCTGAATTTTGATAATTGATAAACCGTAAGAGATAAACAAAAACTTACCATAGAAAAGTGTAGCGCTTGTTAAAACACACAATTTAACCGAGCCAGATGACTCAGGCGTTTCGTCCGGGGCTGTCATTCGGGCGGTCCCTGTTCGCTTCCCGTGCGCGCACTTTTCCTGGGGACGCTTAGGCGAATGCTGGGGTGCTGTATATCTACCAGGTTCCGTTTCCTTTCACTACCTCATTTCATTTCATGTTTCAGATCGGCTTGAGGTTTTGCAGGCAGATGCACGGTTGCTTGCTCCGAGTAAAAATCTGTCCCCTAGTTGAGCTGGTTGATGTTCGATCCTTCCGGCCTCCCGACGCCTGTACAGCCTCCGTGGCGTGCCAGGGCCGCCATCTAGTGAACTGTTAGGGACTTCTGTGCGTATCTGCGATTAGCTCCGTCGTTTTCTTTGTGCTGGCCTATGGTTTCTCCTCCTCTCATCCCGTCTCCCGGGGGAGTGGGATAGCCGCAATAAATCAGTACCTGGTCGTAGTTGCCGAGACAATCCCGCTCTTAACATGCTCTACCCTCTATACATAATGTATGTCTTATGTTTTTCTTGCAGCGTGTACGTTTTCGAGATATTGCTTGTTATTGGCTTCAATTTTAAACTGCGTTAACTCTTCTTAAACTCTTCTCTCTTTTTTTTGATGGCCATGCAAAGTGAACCGAACTTCTGTGGTTTCATACAGCGACCAGCTTTTAAAAGAGTTGGCTATCGCTTTAGGCTAGTATAGAAGAATAGTTTATATGTAAAACAGCTAAAGAAAATCATAAATAATATATTTTTAATAGATAGCTGTCTATTTCTTACTGCGCTATATTTATATAAAATTCAGTATGACGAAATAAAATCTATATTATGGTTTGGATAGAATATTCAATACAATAAACTTACTGTATTATCAAACAATATTGTTAAAGGAGACAAAAAATTATGTTTTCTAATAAAGGATATACCATGTAAAACCCAGTGTTATTTTATTTGTACACATCACTGCTTAAGCTAAATAAAATATGTGTGACAGTAGAGTTGATTGACACGTTAGAATTGATTTCAACATTTAATTGTTCACTTTAACACGAAAGCACTTTCTGTTTTTGTATTGTTTTATATTTGGTAGTGAATGTTCCCACAACCAACAATAGCATATGCTTTCAGTGCTATGAGTGATCGATGCGTTTATAACATCTCTCCTTTCGTCTCTGGAAGAACAAAGTTTCCGCATTATTGAGTTTCAATATGAGAGAAAAAGGTAATTTGCTTATTTTAATGCTTCACTTAACATTATACAAGTCATTTATGAGAGACTTTACATGTGCTTTTAATAGGCAACATTTGTTTTCATAAATAAAGTTTTTTTTTTCCTTTCATGTGGAATCAGTGAAAGTAAATGAAAGTTATCAAATCCTAGAATACAAACGCAATTTTAGATTGTTTAATATATGTGTATCTGCTACACAATATCTCATTAATTTAATGTAGCGGTAAACGAATACGTAATAATTGAATGAATGGATGAATGAGTTTATTTATTTAAACAACAGTATACATAGGTACACTGTTAGAGTGGCACGGATCCAAGATCGTACATGCGGTTAAAATACACAGAACAATAAGCAAAATTAAAAAAAATAATTACGACGTGTTCCATGAGTTTCTCTTCCTGCAAACAAACTATTCATACAAAAGATTATTATTTATCTACACCATGGTAATCAAGATAAGCATTAGCAGAATTGTCTTATTACTTGTTCCTTTCTAACCAGAAAGTAAATAAGGGAATACTCTAGGCTAAAATGATATAGTCAAATCTTTAAAAAGTTATCCTATGTGAACAATTGAAGTTTGGTTTACTTTGCATGGTCAGCAGTAAAACAAAAGAAAGATTAAATAAAAGGTGACTTCTCGTTTGAGAAAAAATTGAAACCAGTAACGAGAATATCTTGAAAACGTTCGACTCCACACAAAAATGTATATCATATAAATTGTGTGTTTTAAGGAGCTCGGCATTTTTTGTGTGGTATCCAGAATGAAGAAGTATTCAGAGGCTGCTCAAAAAGTTAAATTTTATTTGTGCGGTACATATATTTAATATAAGGATTTTAATGAAAATCATTAGTTATATTCGAAAAAAAAAGAGAAAATATTAAAAAAAAAAAAAAAAGTCCATGTAAAGTGTGTTTTGAGGTGAGGGTATTCTTGGCAATCTTTGTGTTTCATCCATAAAAGATACTGAACTTAAATACCAAGTTTGGTATTTAATAGCACTTTCCTTCTTAAGCTATGCTGTCCTCACACACACACACACTCTCTCACTCTCTCTCATTCTCTCTTTCTCTCTCATTCTCTCTCACTCTCTCTCACTCTCTCTCTCTCACTCTCTCACTCTCTCTCTCACTTTCAAACCATTTTATAAAAATGTTTTTTTGGAATCACAGAACCTCAAAACAAATAAAGCGCGTTACTAAGTGAAGCAATTGAAATTCAGTTCTCTTTGCTTGCTACGGGTAAACAAACGAGAAACGAAAATAAAGATGCCTACCTTTTGAGAAAATGTTAAGTAACTTAAAGTTAAAACCAGCAATTTGGAATATCTCGAATACGTTTAACCCTACAAAAAATGTATACGACATAAATTGTGTGTTTTAATAAGAACTACATTTTTTCTTTAACAAGTTTATGTCTATCTCTTATGGTTTACCAGTTATAAAAAGTTATAAAAATTAATCCAGAATAAGAGGTCTTCAGAGGCTGTTCACAGCAAATTTAAAATATTTATATTTTGTTTAGCATAAAAATCTTAAGCATACTGTATTTCCATTAAAATATTAGTATTAAGGTATTAGTGTTATTTTTGAGGAAATCAAAATTTCGAGAAATGTACGTAAAGGGAGCTGATTTTCCTGAAATTTTTCGTTTTCTATTTGTATAGCGTTTAACGCCCGCTTTTACTACTATGGCACTGTAGGCAATTACACTGATGATACATGGAATGAAGATGGAGCACCGGTGGAATGCGATGTCGGGGGAAACAGGAGAACCCGGAGAAAACCTACCCCTGCGTTGACACACATACTTACACACACGAATGTTTGAGTGGAACACAATACTTTCTCTACCTCTTATGTACGTACATACAATAGCATTCTGTAGAGAAAGGAAAAGCAAATACTAGGGTTGGCTGATAAGTCCCAGGCCTCTCGCAGATATGGCGCCACTAGGCCAGTTAGACTGTGTTATCGTACAGTTTAACTCTAGACTAGCTTTACCTTCAAGTAAAGAAGCTCCTATTAATCCGAAATTTGAAATTTCTGCCCAGGAAATAACACCTGGAACATTGAAATCTTTCTCTATTACTTCATAGGGATTTGTGTCAGACTAATAAACACAACCCTGTAATTAATTTTATTCCCGCACATCCTCTATATTTACCTACAACACGCCGAAATGATGAAGGTGAAACTAACTTTAGTGCCACCCTGTATATCTGTGGATAGCGAAAACACCGTTAAATACCAAAGTTGGTATTTAGGTTTAGTATCATCCAAAATGCAACACGAATATTTTTAAAATGTGCCCCCACCCCAGACCAACCTTTATATTACATTTTTTTAAACTTTATTTTTCTCAAAAATGGCTCAAATGATTTCGACTAAAGTACCGTATATTTAGGATATGTAAATGGCAAAACCAATATATATATATTGAACTTTCTGGGAATAGTCGCTAAAGACCTCTTCATTCTGGACGAGTTTTGCATAACTGGTAAACCGTAAAAGTAGATAAAAACGTACTACACACAGAATGTAGGCTTTGTTAAAACACAAATTTATGGCATATACCCTTTTTGTATAGTTAATAATTTCCGAAATATTCCTTGGTATTGGTTTTAATTTTAGGCTACTTAAACTTTTCTCAAATGGGAGGTCACCTTTCGTTTCATCTCCCATTTGTTTTACTCTTGGCCGTGCATCCAAAGCGAACCGAATTTCAATTGTTTCACACAGCGACCGGCTTGCTGAAAGATTTGACTATCGCTTTAGCCTAGTGTATTACCTTATTTCCCTTCCACTTGGGAGGAACTATACAAACATTTCTGTTAATATTTATCTTTAATGTATATCTCGAATACTACGACGTAGATAATGGAATACTCTTTGTAACAATAGTTTGTAGAGAAAGTCATGTGAATGAAACACGTCAGATTTTTGCTTTCTCTAGCACACATATGCAATGTACATAGTGGATAGAGAAAGTATTGTACTCCATCCAAAACTTCGATACCGTGATTTTACCGGAAATGCATGTTTTGAGACCCTTGCATAAAACATTTTTTTAGAAATACGTCCGTGTATGTGCATGTATGTGTGTATGGGTCTGTGGGTACCATAGCTCAAAAACGAAAAGTCTGCTCAAGTTTTAAGGGCGCGACAAGAAGATTTTCAAGAAAATTCCTCCACCACAACTGCCTTTTACATGAAACATTTTTTTTAAATGTTTTATTTTCTCAAGTCTTCCTCTGACGATTTTTATTAAAATGGCATATAAGATATTTTCATGACAAACTAAATGTATATCTATAATTTTCTAGGAATAACCTCTGAGGTCTTCTTAATTCGGGATTACATAATTTTTGTATACGTGGTAAACCGTTAGAGAGAGACAAAAACTTACTATACAAAAATATAGATCTCATTTATCCCCTATAATTATTTTTTCTTTCTTTAGAGTTAACCGTTTTCTAGATATCTCGACTTATTGGTTTCAGTTTTAAGCTACTTAAACTGCAAGTCACTTTCTTTTCGTCCCCCTTTGTTTACTCCTAGCAAACATTGTTTCACTTAGCGATCAACTTTTAAAGGATTTGATTTCGCTTTAGCCTGTGTATTCCCTTATTTCCCTCCAACAAGCAGCAAGTACTTAAACAATGACAAATTTTGCTAGCGTTTATCTTGATTAGCATGATGTAGATAAAAGAATAATCTTTTGTAAGAAAATTTGTTTGTGGAACAGCTAGAGAAAGTCATGTGAATAGAGCACATCAGATTTTTATACCAAGAGGCCCAAGTGTTCCATATTTGACGCGTGCAGAAATACCTT
Organism: Hymenopus coronatus; assembly: GCA_030762935.1. Lineage (NCBI taxonomy): Eukaryota > Metazoa > Arthropoda > Insecta > Mantodea > Hymenopodidae > Hymenopus > Hymenopus coronatus. The sequence goes on along the minus strand of CM060898.1, from coordinate 97,542,779 downwards.
CGTACGTTAAGAGTTCCAGAACTCAACGGGTTATTTCAAGTTAAAACTCGCCAGTGAAGATCTGCTTTTACCACTTTCAATGCGCATGACCAGCTTCTCGTCTACATTGTTTATACACACCCGGAATTTTTTCTAATATTTGCTTTCTTTATACGTACTCTGTACATAGTGTTTAGAGAAGGTATTTTAATGCACCCAAAAATTCGATACCGAGATTTCACCGGAATTACAGGTTTTGGGTCCCAAAAATTTTTTTTTAGAAAAAGGTCCGTGTGTCTGTGTGTGTGTGTGTCTTAGGACAGCATAGTTTGAAAACGTAAGACTGTTAAATCCCGAACTTGGTATTTAAGTTTGGTATCTTTCAAGGATAAGACGCGAATATTTTCAAGAAAATCAACCTATATACAACTACCCTTTACATGGAATTTTTTTTGAAAATTTTGATTTTCTCAAAAATGGCTCTTAACGATTTTGATTAAAATATCGAATTTTAAGATATTTATTTGACAAATAAAATGTATGTCATGAATTTTCTGGGAATAGCCTCTGATGACTTTATTCTGAATGAATTTTACGGAATTTTGCATAACTGGTAAACCGTAAGAGATAGAGAGAATTTAACTTAACAGAAAATGTAGAGCTCGCTAAAACACACAATTTATATTATATACATTTTTTTCAAGAAGTTGGATGTTTTTGAGATATTCCTTGTTATTGATGTCAGTTTTAAAATACTGAAACTTTTCTCATACGGGAACTTGTCAACGCTTGGCCACGCAAAAAATCGGATTTCAATCCCATAGAAGCCACATTTTAAAACGTTTGACTGTTGGTTTAGCCTAGTGTATTACCTTATTTCCCTTCTACTTATAAAGGAACTAAGTAATAAGACCGTTTCTGCTAATGTTTTTACATTAAAGAGATAGAAGAATAAGCTTATTAACAATAATTTGTTACAGAGATGTAAATGTGAATGGAGCACATCAGATTTTTTTTATTATTCACGGGACCTCAAAGCTTGTATCGTACGAGGGTTGGCTGATAAGTCCTAGGCCTCACACAGATGTGGCGCCACTAGGCCAGTTAGACAGTAGTATCATTTAGTTTAACTCTAGACCAGCTTGTATCCATAGTTAAGATCAATAGCTTGTTTAGTTTTCGAATGACAGCATTTTAAACAAGACAACTTTAGAGTTTTCACGAAAATGGAGAATTTGGAAAAACGAGCAGTCATTAAATACTTCTATTTGAAAAGCTTCTTAACGCCTAAAGAAATCAAGGGGGAAATGGGCAGTACATTGAAAGACTCTGCCCCTTCATATTCAATGATTAAAAGATTGCAGAGTTTAAAATGGCACGTAGAGCACTAGTGATGAGCGCCGCTCTGGACGCCCTGTAGAAGTGACAACTCCAGAGATCATTGAAAAAATGCATCGTTTATTACTGGAAGACCGTAGATTAAAGTTTTTTGAGGTAGCAGAGGCAATAAACATGCCAAAGAACGTGCAAGCAATATTTTAAGTAGTGTTTTGGGCTTTCACAAGGTCTGTGCAAGATAGGCGCCGCGTTTGTTGACACCTGATCAAAAGTTGCAAAGAAAAAACTGTTTCTGTTAAGAATGTGGAATTCTCTCGTAAAACGTAAAACGTCTTAATGCATTTTTAAGACTCTTATTACCATGGATGAAACTCGGATACATCACTACACTTCAGATAGTAAATCATAGTCAAAACAGTGGATTGCGCCAAGTGGACCAACTCCAAACAATGCAAAGTCAATTTTGTCAGCTATCAAGGTTATGGAGACTGTTTTCTGGGATGCACAGGGAATTATTTTTATTGATTACTTGAAAAAGGAGAAAAGTGTCACAGGTGACTACTACGCAAGCTTACTGCAACGTTGAGTGATGAGGAGAAAAGAAAAAGACTTCATTTGGTACAAATGCTCCGGCCCATCGTTCAGTCATTCCAATGGGAAAAATGTGCGAATTAAAGTAGAATTGCTTGAGCATCCACCCTATTCGCCAGATATAGCACCCAGTGACTACCTCCTGTTCCCAAATCTCAATCAATTTCTTGGAGGGCGAAGATTTCACAGCAACGAGGAGGTCATTGATGTGGTAAACAGCTATTTTGAAGACCTTGATAAATCGCACTACAGAGATGGTTTAGTTAAATTAGAACATCGATATGATTAGTATTAGTCTTTCTGAAAGTTAAGAAATAAAGCACGTCTGTGATCTCTGATACTTGATAATTCTTCATTTAGCAAATTTATTAATTATTTTCACATATTTTAATGCTAAAATTCCACAACGCTGTATGTAAGTCATATATAATCTCATTGTGACATTCACGAAAGTTCACGCGCTAAATATATGCTCTTGGCAAAGTCAGATTATGCACTAGTAACATAACTAATCTGCTTGTATTATTCAAACCAAGACAGCATTAATAACGGCTTTCTTGCCACCAGTCGTATGTTCTGTAATCTCTGATGTTATTTGAAAATCAATAGATTATGTTCATAGTAGAGAACCCGATGCACAACTATTAGCATACGATCTAGCTTTACATTTCGTGTCCTCAGATGCCTGCCAAATTAGCCCGTGAGTATTCAGAGAGATCATAACACACATTGAACCAGGGTGACCACATTTCCGTCTTTATGTAGCGTGAATAGGGATTCAGGGACGCCATGATTAGCTGTACTGTTACGCTGATAAGTCTTTGGCAAACCATCAAGGAGGGCCTAACAGCTCTCTCACTCTCGCACACTCTCTCTGCCAAGTGACGCCTTCACGTGAAATTGTACCAGGAAGCAAATATCTAACGAAAACGCTATCTGTTTTTACTTTCTCCACACGTAATAAGTACATAGTGTATAGCGAAAGTATTGTATTCCACCCATAAATTTGATACCGAGATTTCACCGGAAATACCTGTTTCTGGTCCCCTTGAATCCGAAAAAAAGCATTTTTGGAAAAAGGTCCGTGCGTGTGTGTATGTGTGTGTGTCTGTGGACAGCATAACTCAAAAATAAACACACTGTTACATACCAAACTTGGTATTTAAGTTTGGTATCTACCAAGGATGCCACACAAAGATTTTCAAGAAAATCCCCCCAGCCACAACTGCCCTTTACATAGAACTTTTTTCGAAAATTTTGATTTTCTCAAAAATGGCTCTAACGATTTTGATTAAAACATCGTATACAGCCTCTGAAAACTATTCTGGATGAATTTTATGGAATTTTGCATAACTGTTAAACCATAAGAGATGGACAAAAACTTACCACACAAAAAATGTAGTGCACATTAAAACACACAATTTGTGTTCTATACATTTTCCTCGTGGAGTTATCGTTTTTTAGATATTCCTTGTTTTTGGTTCCAGCTTTAAAAAACTTATACTTTTCTCATGCAGGAATTTGTCAACTGCTGCCCGTACAAACAAAGGAACTTCAGTCACATAGCAACCAGCTTTTGACTATCACTTTAATCTATGGTACTCCCTTATTTTGCTTCTACTTACAAGGAAGCAATTAATAAGACTATTTCTATTAATTTTTTTCGAGTAGCATAAAGTAAATAGAAGCATAAGCGTTTTAACAATAATATGTTGGAGAAATGTAGAGAAAGTTATGTGAATGGAACACATCAGATTTTTTTCCTGGTTATATTATGAATGCTGTTAAAAACCTCTTTTGTACTGAGCACTATGAACCTTGGATGAATATGTTATGTCTATACAAGCTGAGAAGTTAAATTAAATATCTCCCTCATTTCTTCAATATTCGTATAAACAATATCTCTAGAATTAGCCTTTAAGAACTTTAATTAAAATACCACTGTTTAATATATTTTCGTGAACCACGAAATGCATAGATATATTAATTTCTCTGATAGAAAATTTCATTAATCTCGATTAGCATAAAGTAGGAAGGAGAGTAGACTTTTGTAAATATAGTTTCTTAGAGAGAGTAGACAAACTCATGTGAATGGAACATATGCGATTTTCTTCTACTTTTATTGTTTTTCCTTCCTTTACCGTGTTGCTAACTGAATTAGAGAACGTGCCTTATTCGGCCTAGAAATTTGATGCATGAATTTCACCTCTGTGTATCCCCAGGCCCAAACAAAAGGTATTTTTACTGATTACGTTTAAGTACTTGGTAAACTTTAAGAGATAGACAAGGTCATGTTACAAAAAAACTGAATTAGATAATTCAAGTTCTAACTTTTATATCTATAATTAATTGTATTAATAATTTCCTTTATTGTATTAATACTAATTTTTTACCATAATAAATTTTTGAAGACCGTGAAAAAAATTCACTCTCTGAATGTGGTTTTGACCCAATAAGATACATTAGTTAAAGCACTTAATTTATATGCAATAATCTCTTTTTTTAAGTTAATTTTCTAGGAATTCCTTCTTATCAGTTTAAATGCTTGCATCTCTCTCAAACTGGAACTCCTTTTTAATTTCTCTACATGTGATATGTACATTGTAGATCAAGGGGTATTCTATTTCAACCAAAAATGATATCAACATTTCGCTGGAAATTTATGTTCAGAAGTCCCTGAATCTAAAAAATACACTTTCGGAAAAAGGTCCCCGTGTGCATAAATGGAGTTTTATTTATGGACACTCTTTAATTACTATGATCCTCAACGTCCCATTCTATGTTGGGTGTGATAGACCGCTTAATTTTGCTCAGAGGCCTCACTTATCAGGCTTAAGGTTATTTTACGTGCCGGAAATCTACAATACGGGACCAGCGGCTTTATTTCCCTTCCGAAGGACGCCATGCTAAGGATTTTTACGCCCGAAAAAATCCATCATCCTCCGCTAGGTTTGAACCCGCGGAAGTTAGCATTGTAACCATTACACCACGAGGGCGACCCCTGTGTGCATCTGTGAAGAGTATATCTCAAACAGTCTGTTATATATCAAACTTGGCATTTAAGTTCAGTATGTTTCAAGGATAGAACAGGAAGATATTCAAGGATATCCCCCACCCCAAACTACCCATTACATGAAGCAAATTTTGAAACTCTCCTAAATTAATAACGGTTTTGATTATCGTATATAAAGATATTTTCATGGCAAATAAAAAGTATATATTGCATTTTCTGGGAATAGTCTCTGAAACTCTTTTCATTCTGAGTGACTTCTGTATAACTGGTAAACTGTAAGAGAGAGAGAGAGAGAGAGAGAGAGAGATGTAATGTAGATTTCAATAAAACACACGATTTGTGGCATATACAAGGGAGGCCGCGCCGTGGTTAGACCACTCGCCTCTCATCTAGACGGTCCGGGTTCAATCCCAAGCATTTGAGATTTGTGGTGAACAAAGCGGCGCAGCGGTGGGTTTTCTCCGGGTTCTCCGGCCTCCCCCGCCATCGCATTCCACCGGTGCTCCATCTTCACTTCATGTATCACCAGTGTCATCGCCTGCAGTGCCACGGTTTGTAAAAGCGGGCGTTAAACACTACCAAAATATATATACACAAATGCCATCCAGAAGACAAACGATTTGGTATAATTAAATGATAACGAAAATTATCAACACAAATCTTTATTTACAAAGTTACAGTATCTTGCTCTACTTCTCAACGTTCTCTATTCTGTCACGACATTTATTGTCACGTGGTACCAGTTTTTCAATCCCGATGTTATATATTTCTATATATAACCAAAGAAATTCTTCTTTTCTTTTTTTTAATGCAACAAGATGTTCGGCCAATCAAATTATAGGCAAATAACACAAGCTTATGGTAACAATGCAATGAACAAATCCTCAGTGAGGAAATTGCGCTTAATAATTTACGTGTAATCAAGGAAAACCCAGTATGTACGATAAAGACCACAGTGGAGGTTCATTAATCTTTATGGAGGAGTTGAAAGCAAATGTTGATAAAGAATTAAGAAAAGCCGGTGTTTCACTTTGGACAGCGTACATGAAATTTTTGGATGGGAAATATTTTCTAAGCGATGAAGACCTCAAAGTGGCAGTGGCGTCATGGCTCATATTTTTAGCGTTGGAAGAGGACAACAGGCACCACTTGACAATAAATACCTTGATAGAAATGATGGTTACGTTGAAAAATAGTGTAAGGTACCATGACTTAGTAAATAAAGTTGTATGATGATAACTTTTGCTATTGTTTAGTTATGCGAAATCATCTGCCACCTTCCAGATCACCTTCTTACGTTGTTTTTTTTTTTTTTTTTTACTTTCTCTAGCCCCGTATGTACAATGTACATAGGGATAGAGAAGTATTGTATTCCACCCAAAATTTCGATGTCGATAATTCACCGGAAATACATGTTTTAGGATTCCCTGAATCCAAAAAAGGCATTTTCAGAAAAAGGTCCGTGTGTGTGAATGTGTTTGTGTGTGTGCTTTTAGACAGCATAGCTCAAAAATGAAAAGGCAGTTGAATACCAAACTTGGTATTTAGGTTTGGTATTTTCCAAGGATGCGACACGAAGATTTTCAAGAAAATCCCCCCACACCTAACTACCCTTCACATGGAAAAATTGTCCAAAAATTTGTTTTTCTAAATAATGGCTCTAACGATTTTGGTTAAAATATCACTTTTAAAGCCATTTCTATCAAAAATAAAATGTATATCTTGAATTTTCTGGGAATAGCTTCTAAAGACCTGTTTATTCTGGATGAATTTTGCTTAATTTAGAATAACTAGTAAACCGTAAGAGATAGATAAAAACTTACTATACAAAAAATGTAGATATCGTTAAAATACACAAGTTATGTCATAAACATTATTTTCGTGGAACTTACCGTTTTAGAGTTATTTCTTTTTACTAGTTTCACTTGTGAAGTTCTTATACCTACTTTTCACAGACGGGAGTGTTCGTTTTTCTTTTGTTCTACACCTGACCAAGCAAAGAGGCGATTTGCAATGACAATCACATAACTACAGCTTTTAAAACATTTGACTATCATTTTAGCTTAGTGCATTCCCTTAGTTCCAGTCTACTTATAAGGAACTAAGTAACAACATTCTGCTAATATTTATCTCGATTAGCGTGGTGTTGAAAGTAGAATTATCTTTTGTAAGACGTTTGTTTGTAGAGTAGCTAGAGAAAGTTACGTGAGTGTAACACATCAGGGGTTCCCCCCCCCCGTACAGTTGACCATTTCCGAGGTATTCCTTGTCACTGATTTTAGTTTTAAAGTACTTAAAGTTTTCTCGCACAGTAATGCCCTAACTTCTGACCACGCATTGAAACGAATTTCAACCTCATAGCAATCAGAATTCAAAATATTTGACCACCACTTTCCGTTAATTCCCTTCTACTTACAAGGAAACACTGCACTTACTTAACACTAACCTGTTACATAATTGAGTGAAAGTCATGTGAATGGAACACACAGATTTACTTTCTCTACATGCGCTATGTACATGCTGCGATTTCTCCGGAAATATAGTATTTAAAGTTCCTTGAATCCAAAAATTACATTGTTGAATTTCAAGTTGGTATTTAAGTTTACCATATTTCAAGGGGATTCCTCCCATCGCAAATGACCCTCTATACGGAATATTTTAAGAATATTTTGATTGTTTCAAAAGTGGCCCTAAAGATTTTGATTAAAAAGAAACACGTGTTTAAGATATTTTCAATCAATAGCATGTCTTGAATAATCTGGAAAATTGTATCTGAAGTGCACATCAATTTGGATGACTTTTGAATAACTGGTAAACTGTAAGAGATAGCAAATCTTACGCAAAAAAGAAAAAGAGCACAATTTATATCAAGTACATGTTTTGTGGGGTCGTCTCCTTAGCGCGGTGGTAGCGCAGTACTTACCAAGCGGGAAACCTGGGTTCGATCCCCAGTACCGGCGTGGGGATTTTTCCCCCGCTGGGAGACCTGGCCCGGGGTGCACTCAGCCTCATAAGGTCCCTGGGGGGCCAATTGAGGAGCTACTTGATGGAGAAGTAGCGGCTCCAGGTCACGAGGACCGCATTAACCGGCCGGGGGGGACTCGAGGCGCTGACCACGTCTCACCCTCCAATACTGCACCCCATCCATGACGTCTGTAGTGGGCCGAGATGGGGGACGCAGCGGCCGGGCGGTACGCCAAGATTCCCCGTGAGCTGTCGTGCCATGGAGTTATAGTTACATGTTTTGTGGAGTTAAAAATTTCCGTGATATTCCCTACGTCTGTTTCAATTCTAAAAAATGTCCACATCTCTCAAATTACAGGTCGTTACTCGTTGTTTCTTTCTCCTTTATTTTATTCTACTTTCAGGTTAGCGTATTCGCTTATTTCCGCATATTTACAAAAAAACATGTAATAACATTATTTCTGAAATGCTTATCTCGATAATCGCGAAGTAGATACAAAATACGCCTTTGCAAGAAATGTTTGTGGCGGTAAGATAGAGAAAGTCACTTGAATGTTACACATCACACTTTTCTTTACTTTATGGGCTATAAAAATTGTAGAAAACCAACGCGTAGAAAATAGTATGTAGCTTACTGATGGAGTACAAGAGTGTTGTTTTGTTTCTATCTGGCACTCCTAAGTCAGAGACTCTGATTTAAGGTAATGCAATTGTAAAATTAGTAAAATCCACAATCTACAAGATATATTATTAAAATGAATACCAGTAATTTCACTCAATCAGTGATATTTTTGTCATTTTCAAAATTCAAGCCAGCATGGTTATATATAGGCATAACTTGGGGACCGATAGCGGGGCAGAATCGAAGTTATCGCAGTATGGTATATGATTGGTTTTGTGTTTACAATGCAGTGTGTACGTATTGGTACTAATAAAAGGAAAATGGGGCTGTGATGCTTTCACTAGCAGTGGAAGGCAATTGAGCTTGGGTGAATGGTAAACATAAATACCATTGATTTACGGGGACCAACAATTTTAATATTTACATACATTCGATTGTTGTACAAAAAGTTATTATCCGTTTTATTTTCTCTCAATATGCAAAGATAACAATGCACAAAAACATGAAATCATACTGTCTCAAATGTGAATCGTCTCCGATTGGCACGTAAACAGGTTTTATATTGTGAAACACTTCGATCCACATCACATTGGAGCAAAACGGAAATAGGACACATCATCGACTATTGAGTAAGATACTCCATCGGCAATCATTTTCGTAGCAACACCTTGTAGTATATTTCGAATTTCACCCATTATTGAAAATCCGACATCTTTTTCCAAACACTCTCTTCGCTGTATTTTAATTGTACTAAAACAGGTGTCACGGGTTTCTGATTAATTACTTGCACAAGTTTGACAGCTTTCAGGGCTCGAGGTATTTTGATGTTCGATGATTCCAAAAATGTGTTAATGTCGTGTGTTTGTGTATATGTATATATATATATGCAAAGTTCTTCTGTAGGAATTGCAAATCTTCATGCAATCCATTTGAAGCAAGAGCTTTTACAATCTTGATTGAAGGACATGCACTATCATCAAAGGCATTAATTACCTGTAAAGCAGTGTTGTAATATACGCAGGTTGAATGAAAAGTAAGGTCTCCACCTTCGTAACTCTTAAACAGATGGCAGCATTGGTATGCGGCAGGATCTGGCTTGCTCCGTAGCCCCTTCTCTACAGCTCTAGTCGTCAGGAAGCCTTAGACAAAAGATATTCATCAGGGAATGAAAGCAGTTCATGGTGGTTTGTTGATGTGAGTCGTTGGACGAGGAAGTTTAAAGATGTTGAGGTGGGAACATCTGACTTGCATGACAAAGAGCTGGACGTCCTGTGACAGCAATCACCGAGTTTCACAAGCAAAACGTTGAAATATTGATTCAGAACGATCGTCTTATCACTCAGAGAGAAATTGCAAGCACAACCGGCATTTCACAAGAACGTGTGGGTCACATTATTGCTATGCTTGGCTATCGGAAGATCTGTTCACGGTGGGTACCCCGTATGCTGAAATGAATCGCACAGATTTGAAATTTACCAGGAACTCCATTCGCGTTACGAGAATGAAGGTGACGAAACGTCAGTCTATGGAACATCGACACAAAGACTCACCCCAGAAAAAGAAATTCAAGACGCGGCCCTCATGGTCACAGTGTTCTGGGACGCAGATGGTGTTATCCATGTTGATTTCCTTGATCGTGGAACAACAATAAATTCAGAGCGTTACATCAAAACGCTGCGAACTCTGAAACGACGGCTAACAAAGGTCCGAAAGGAAACGGGAAATGTTTTCCTGCTGCATGTCAATGCCAAACCACACGCTTCACGTGCCACCACAGCAGAACTTCACAGACTGAATCTCATACCATTCTCCATATAGTCCAGATTTAGCACCGCCTGACTTCCATCTGTTCCTGATAATGAAAGACGATCTGCGGAGACATCATTATGCTTTTGATGAAGACGTTGAGAGAATTGTGAGACTGTGGTTGCGGAAACAGTGTGCCGACTTCTTCAATGACGGCTTCAGAAAAATTGCTCATCATTGGCAGAAATGTTTCCAATTTGCTGGTGATTATGTGGTAAAGGGAATATTGGTAATTAAAGATCACATTTAAGGATTATTTCTGCATTTGATTTATTAAAATATTTCCATCCAAACCCAATTAACGAACGTGGAGGCATTACCTTTCATTCAACCCTCATACAACATATATACTGCTGCGTGGAGCTAAGTTCCCCAACGCGTTACTACAATTAAAACAAACGCGGCGCGTGCAGTCGCCAATGCAGGTCTGTCTTATCTCGGTAGGTATGCAACTGGTATTCGCATTTGTCTTGCTATCGGTCCCTAAGTTGCTACCCCTAATTATATACATCTACATGAAAAGTTTTTGGATCAAAATTTATTATAATAAAAATATGATGCCTTACATTCACATGACTTCCTCTACATCTCTGAAACAAATTATTGTTAAAAGATTTATTCTTGTCTCTACTTCATGAAATTGAGATGAACATTAGCAGAAATGGTCTTATTAACTGCTTCCTTGTAAGTAGATGGGAAATAAGGGTAAGTACTAGACTAATGCGAGAGTCAAATTATTTAAAAGCTGATTGTATGTTGTAAAACCCGTGTAAATGTTTTAAAACTGAAACCAATAACAAGAACTATCTCAGAAATGGTCAACTTCGCGAAAAAAATATATACGACATAAATGTGCGTTTTAACATCTGCGTTTTTATGTACTAATTGTTTTGTATATCTTAAGGTTTAGCAGTTATGTAAAATTTATCCAGAATAAAAAAGTCGAAGAGGCTATTTTCAGAAAATTCAATATACATATCGATATTTGGCATGTACATATCCTTGATGTACGGTATTTTAATGAAAATTGTTATAGTTAATTTTTGAGAAAATCGAATTTTTTGAATTTTTTCATGTAAAGGGTAGTTGGGGTGGAGGGATTTTCCTCGAAATATTTTGGTCTCATCTTTGGAAGATACTAAATTTACGAGTAAATACTTAGATATTTTACCGACTTTACGTTTTTGAGTTACCGTGTTCACAGACATACACACAGACCTTTTTCCAATTTTTTTTTTTTTTTGGAAACATGGGACTCTAAAATGTCTATTTCCGGTGAGTTCTCGGTATCGAATTTTTGGATGGAATGCAATGCTCCCTCTCTACACTATGTATATAGTAAGTGTAGAGAAAGTAAAAAATCTGATATGTACCATTCATATGACTTTCTCTATATCCCTGCAACAAATTATTGTTAAAAAGCTTATACTTCTATTTACGTCATGCTAATCAGTAAAACATTAGCAGAAATAGCCATATTACTTGCTTCCTTGTAAGTAGAGGTGAAATAAGGGAGTACCATAGGTTAAAGTGATAATCAAAAGCTGGTTGCTATGTCACTGAAGTTCCTTTATTTGTATAGACAGCAGTTGACATATTCCTGTATGAAAAATGTATACGTTTTTCATAGCAGAAACCAAAAATAAGGAATGTCACAAAAACGACGAACTCCACGAAAAAAATGTATATAACAAAAATTGTGTGTTTTAACGTGCTCTACATTTTTTGCGTAGTAAGCTTTTGTCCATCTCTTACAGTTTAGCAGTTATTCAAAATTCAGTAAAATTCATCCAGATTAAACTACTCTTCAGAGGCTATTCCCAGAAAATTCAAGATATACATTTTATTTGTCTTTAGTATACGAAATTTTAATCAAAATCGTTAGAGCCATTTTTTTAGAAAATCGAAATTTTCGAAAATAGTTCCATGTAAAGGGTAGTTGGGGGTGGGGGATTTTTCTCAAAATCTGCGAGTCGCATCCCTGGAAGACACTAAACTTAAATACCAAGTTTGGTATTTTACCTACTTTTCGTTTTTGAAATATCGTGTTCACAGACACACACACACACACACACACACACACACACACATGGACCTTTTTCCGAAAATGCTTTTTTTAGATAAAGGGGACCCTAAAACATATATTTCCGGTGAAATCTCGGAATCGAATTTTTGTGTGGAGTGCAATACCTTCTCTATACACTATGTATATAGTGCGTATAGAGAAAGTAAAATAAAAGTTAAAAGTTCAGCGTGCCTGTTAATAAGCATTCACTTGTCCATTTATAGCTTCAGTTAATGGGTTACTCTAATGGGCTAAGTATAAAAACATGCTCCATATTATATTGCTATGATTTTTCTCAATTTTAAGTCAAATTTCAGAATACAAAACCTTTATGCTGACAGAGGTAGCATGGTAAAAAGATTTTGCAAACTTTGTTCCTATCCTTAAAATGTTTACTTTGGTGCTGCCACTCTGTTAACTCCGTTTGACTAATTACTCCCGTAGGGCCGCTAAACATAAACGGCGCTCTCGCCCAGCGCAAACACCCGCTATTGAGAGTTAATTAAAATATTCTTGATGTTTCTTCCCCCTGTCTGCAGAACCTTCCGGAAAGTTCTGCGGAGAAATCGGCTTCTGTATAAGTGATCAGTTAATAAGTCGTGAGAGGGTGCGACACGAGAAGTGTTGTTCTCCGAGAGAATTCGTGACGATTGCTGTGTCATGCAATGTGTTGCTTAGTGTTCGCAAACGTATGAAGCGTCCGGGAGAAGAGGCCTCGTCATGGGATTTTCGCCATCCTGCAACGTTCGAAAGAAAGTGAAGTGACAGAGGGAAATTGAATTAGTGCACAGCGAGTGAGTGTTCGGAATACAAAAGTGCATAACATGTAAAGTTTAACTAGCTCCCATTGCGAAGAGGTAGTGAAATGACAGTTGAAAACTAGAAGAACTGACACTGGTGTCAGGAGTGGGATTAAAAAGCCAAGTTGGAGGAAAATACTTAAAATTCTTGCCGGGAATGGGGGGGGGGGGCGGGGGAAGAGAAATGATCAACGTTTTCCGCATCCATTAGAGGACATAGGATGCGAGGTAAACAGCGACAATCTAGATGCGTAATTTCCCGAACTCGTGAACTTTCATTATCCCGTAAACTTTATGTTATCGTGCTAGAGGACATTTACATGCTTCAAAAGCTGTCCTAGGTTAGATGAAATTACGCGAAACAGGTCTCTGCTCAACTTTTACTTTCTCTACTTCTTAGAATAAGTAGGGAAGTATTGTATTTCACTTAAACATTCGATATCGAGATTTGACTCAAGCAGCACATGTTTTGAGGAATCTTAAATCTTCCGCAAAGAAGCATGTTTAGAAACATTGTCCGTGTGTGTCCTCTCTCTCTCTCTCTCTCTCTCTCTCTCTCTCTCTCTCTCTCTCTGTGTTATGGGTGTAAACAGAATAACCCCAAAAAGAAAAATGTGATAAATATCCACACTTGATATTACTTTTCTGTAGCACGTATATACAATGTACAGGTTCGATACCAATATTGCACCGGAAATATGTTTTCAAACCCCCTGAGTGCAAAAAAAAAGGCAATTTTAGAAAAAGATCAGTGTGTTTGTGTGTGTCTGTGACATTATAACGCAAAAATGTAAAGTCTATTTAATACCAAACTGGGTCTTTAAGTTTAGTGTTTCTCAAGGATGCAACACGAAGATTTTCAAGATTTCCCCCACCCCAAACTTCCCTTTACATGGGAAACTTTTCGAAGATTTCCATTATCTCAAAAATGGCTCTATCAATTTTTATTAAATTACATTATATTAAAGATATTTACATGTCAAAAATTGTTTATCTTGAATTTCCTGGGAATTGCATCTCAATTTCCTTTCATTTTGAATGTCTTTTGCACATCTGCTAAATAAAGAGATATGCAAAAAATTATTATACAAAACATTTAGATCTCGTCAAAACACACAATTTATATCGTTTATATTTTTGTTATGCAGCTAACCGTTTCAATCTTAAAATACTTAATGTTTTTCTCAAACAGGAAGTCGCTCGTATTTGTTTTGTTTTATAGCAGGCCATGCAAAGAATTTCAAGGACAATCGCATAGTGATATTTTTTAAAGCATTTGACTGTCACTTTTACATATTTTATTCCCTGTTCCTTTTTTTTTATTTATTTATTTTTTATTTTTGGTCACAGAACTACAAGGTCTTATAGCAACCAGATTAAAAAACTTGTTTAAAGTTTTACATCCATTAAACAATGAAAATTTTGAACATAAGTAAATCATTATGTACTCAGGGATTAAAATATACCTCTAATGCTTATTGGCATATGAAAACAATTATTTAAGTATAAAAAATATAAGAATATTAAAATTATATTACAACAAACAGTGACAATTGAATTAGGTATAACATGTTAGTAATTATAATTCTGAGAGTTATATACAGTTATATAGATTGATTTCTTTAAGGTATATTAATACATTGACTAAACTTTTTGTGTCTGTAAGTGTTAATGCAAAGTTTTTTGAAACTGTGTGCTGTTTTCTGACATGACTGTATTTTGGACACTGAAATATAATATGCTTAACTGTAAGAGGACTTATACACAAATCACAATGTGGTGGTGCTTCTTTTGACAGTAAATAGTAATGTGTTAGTTTTGTATGGCCTGTTCTTAATCTTAGTATCCTAACTTGATCTCTTCTGTGGAATTTGTTATAGAGAACACTCTGGCTGTTTATTGACCTTATTTCCTGTTCCTTTCTACTTACAACAAACTAAGTAATAGACCATTCTGCTAATGCTTACCTTGATTAGCATTGAGTAGTAAGGAGAACAATCTTTTGTAAGAAGTTTGTTTGTAGAACAAATAGATAAAATCACGTGAATGGAACACGTCCAACTTTTTTACTTATATTTTCCAAATATACGAACTGGGGTAGGTTTGCAAGAAAATCTCCACATCCATAAATAACTCACAATGTAACATGTTTTGAAATGTTTGGCTATCTCAAAAACTTACGATTTTGTTTAAAATGTCATTTATTAAAAATATTAACATGAAAAATTAAATGCATATCTTGAAATTTCTGAAAACAGCCTGTGAAATGGACTTCATGAATGAGAAATTTTGTATAATATTGTATAACTGAAATGTGTTAAGTGAGAATCGAAAACTCGCCGCACAAAAATATAGATATATTTAAAACATACAATTCATTCCAAATAATCTTTTCTTGTAATATAATTTATTTTCCAGTAATTCTTCAAACTGTTCAATACTTTGCCATTCTTTTAAGTTCTCGTAATTTTCAGGTGCTACTCGCCATTAGATGGAGAGTGTATGCAATTTTAAGACCAGCATTTGGCGTCCAGTTCTTTCACATTTGGTTATCACTTTCTCTTGGTAATTATAACGAAAATGTAATACGACTACAACTATAGAACAACTTAATGCAAAATAGCTTGTTACAAGGAGAGAAATATATAACAAAGTGATTTTCAGCGGTTTCGAATTTTAATGTCTCAATTCCATCCTAGTATCCTTATTTTGTTCACACGGTTACTTTCCTCTTCCATGAAGCAGCGTCCACCCTCGCCACACCTTCCTGCAAAAGTCTATCCTCTATAATTGTGAAAGTCTTGTTATGTTCCCTCATGCACAAATAAACACCAAAAACACTATCAACAATAACAAATATAAATAATAACGAATAATACGTAGCTTGCACAGAACAGCTCAACGAACGTATTGGAGTTCCCAAACTGAGCATGCTGTTGGAAATAGATATTGCAACGATGCGGCATCTAGATCCGCTTCCGTTGTATGATCCACCGACCAACCGTGATTGGTTCAGAAAGTCAAACTGGTAAAGCTTTTCATCTGTTTTTTGAGTGTGTGCCAACCTAGCTCCCAACTGACAGGTGCAACGGTATACTGAACGCAAGGAAAAGGATGTGTAAGTGGTCAGAGACCCACGACTAACGGCCTCAGTACAGACTGCAGTTACTGTTATTCGGTAATGGTAATAAACTGATAAACTAGCGGCCGCGATTTGCCGCGATCAGGAACTCTGATATGTGTGGTACCTGAAGAGGTACCTTCTTTTTATTTCACATTCTCGGTAGACACCCTGAAATTATAGTTTTGTTGTTGTTCAACGACTCCCCACGAATTGCTTCCTGTTATCGCCAAAACTCATAACAATAAATTTTCGTTTTAAATCAGTATCAACCGCTTCCAATGTTGTTTCCTTCACTTGACAATGTAGCCAATCCCGACTGTTGACGGCCGCTATGTTGCTCCTTTTCGAGAGCAGTGCAATTACGAGCGCCAAGTTTGAACTGAATTCGTTACCTCCAATCCATTAAATTTGTTACTTTTCGGTACTTTCGGCACCCACTTGCCAAATTCGTTACTTTCGACACTTTCGGTAGATACTTTCGGAACCGGTAGACACCCTGGAGTAGCAGCTGACTCGCTTTGTCAGAACTACTTTCTATAACCACTGAAATCTTGAGCTTCTCATTCGAAAAACGAGTCGCCAGTCATTATGTCTGTATTACATTAGTAGAGAAATATTTTCTGTTGTTGTTGACGGTTGTTGTTTAGAGTTGCAGCAATACGATTGCTATGAGCGCTACGCATCACCTCTTATGTAAATATCTACCCATCCGTCAACAATATAGATGTAGGAAATCTGATTAATGAATGCTTTATGGAGGAACTGTGATGACGAAAGTCATCTGAACCTGCGTGAGATAACGGACACGATTTTATTGCTGTTCACGCAGGATTGGCATTCTCCATTATTGTTGTGCTTGTGGACATAGAATTATGAACCCTGTCAAGGATCTGTTCGTTTAAGCTTGTGCTTATCTTTGTTTGGATTCCCCAACGATATTTCCTTTTCGTATAGTTCCTGCTTCTCGCAAACGTTTATGCACGGCAGTAAAAGAGCTGTAATGGTAAAGCTCAATAAGGAGTTGGTGCCTTCGCGTTTCCCCAAACAGCACCATAAAAGTAATGCATGTCTACCAGATCTACGAACATCAAAGGGAACAGCTTTACAATCGGCTATAAACTGAATTTCCTTTTTAGTAAACGGGGCACTTTGAGATATCTTGATGTATGCTAAGATTGCTTATCTGCATCACTATTAGTTACCACGTTTTACTTTCTCTACACGTACTATGTACATAGTGTATAGAGAAGGTATTGTAATATACCCAAAAATTCGATACCGAAATGTCGCCTGAAACACATGTTTTGGGCTCCCCTGAATTTAAAACATCTGATGTGTTCCATTCACATGACTTTCTCTACGTCTCTGCAACAAATTATTGTTAAAAAGCTTTATGTTTCTATTTACTTCATGCTAATCCAGGAAAACTTAGCAGAAATAGTCTTATTACTTCCTTCCTTGTAAGTAGAAGCGAAATAAGGTAGTACCATAGGTTAAAGGATAGTCAAAAGCTGGTTGCTATGTCACTGAAGTTCTCTTCGTTTTAAATGACTTCTGTATAACTTTTGTATAACTGTAGGAAATAGGTAAAAATTTGCTCCTCAAAAATGTAGATCTCGTTAAAACACATAATTTACGTATATTTCTTTTGTAGAGTTAACCGTTTTTGAGATATTCCGAGTTATTGGTTTCAGCTTAATATACCTTTTTCTAACCCAAGGTCGCGGGTTCAAACCCGGCGGAGGACGATGAATTTTTTGGGTGTAAAAATCCTTAGCATGGCTTCCTTCGGAAGGGAAGTAAAGTCATTGGTCCTGTGTCGTAAATTTACGGCACGTAAAAGAACCTCAAGCCTGATAGTGAGGCCTCTAAGCAAAATTAAGCGGTCTTTCACGCCCAATTTAGAATGGGACGCTTAGAACCACAGCAGTTAAAGAGCATCCATAAATAACATACTATTCAATTTACATTTTCAAACGGGAAGCCATTTCAAGCAGGCAAAGAGAACCAAATTTCCAGCTTTTAAAATATCTGACTATCACTTTAGCCTGTACCTTCTTTTATTTCCCTTCTACTTACAATAAAGCAAGTAACAAGGCCAATCCTGGTAATGTTTATCTTTTTACTTTCTCTACACGTACTATGTACATAGAGTATAGAGGAGGTATTGTATTCCACATAAAATTCGTCATAATTTCATAAATGCACGGTTTAAAGTTCCCTGTATAAATATTTAGAAAAAGTTTCTGTGCATATGTGTTTTTGTGTGTGTCTGATAATTCAAAACACTTTAATTCAAAAGTGAAAAGTCTGTAAAATACCAAAGTTGATATTTAAGTTTAGTATGCGACACGAAGATTTCATAAGAATCCCGCACCCCAAACTGCTCTTTGCAGGGGAAAAAATTCGAAAATGTCATTTTATCAAAAATGACTAACAAGTTTCATTAAAATCCCGCTTGTTAAAGATATTCATACGACAAATAAAATTATATATTACATTTTCTCGGAGTAGCCTCTGAAGACCTCTTTATTTTGGATGAATTAAATGTTGCTGCATTTTGCATAACGGGTAATTTTTTTTTTAGTAACTTTTAACACCCGCTTTTACTACCATGGCACCGCAGGTGATAACTGGTGCTGCATCGAATGAAGATGGAGTACCGGTGGAATCTGATGGCGGGTAAAACCGGAGAACTCGGAGAAAACCCGTCTTGCGCCGCTTTGTCCACCACAAATCCCACATGCATTCACATAACTGGTAAACCTTTGATATTATGTTACCTATATATTATTAATAATTTTATTCTTATGTTTATATCATAAGGGATAGACAAAACTTACTGTAAAAAATGTGGACAATTTATGTCAAACTCATACCTTTTTTTTAGATATTCCTTGTTAAAGGTTTCGTTGTAAATACTTGGTACTTTTCCCATACGGGAATTAGTAATCTCCTGGTAATTCAAAGAAACGGATTTCATCCACATGGCAACCTGCTTTTAAAAGATTTAACTATCACTTTAGCCTAGTTTATTCCCTCATTTCCCTTCTTCTTACAAGAAAGCAAGTATTAAGACCGTTTCTGCTATTGTTTATCTCGTTTATCCTGAAGTAAAATAATAAGCTTTTTAACAATAATTTGTTACCAAGATGTAGAGAAAGTGACTTGAATGGAACACATGAACATTTTTTTTTTATTGTTTCATTTGTATAGGCCTTTTTAACTTTTATGGTCATATCGAGGTCTTTTAACTTTTAACGGCTCTACATTAACTGTAATTTATTGTCTTTAGGTAAATAATTTTATGTACATAAACATACACACACATTCACCTTCATGTTCATACTTCAAGACTCTTAGGTGGATAGAGAATAATCCCCCCCCCCAGCTGGGAATTGAACTTGGGATCTCCGGGTGAGAAGTCAGCTCGCTGAATATTTATTTTGATTAGCACGAAGTAGATAAAGGAATAATCTTTTGTAGGAATAGTGCGTTTGTGGAAAAGCTAGAGATGTGAATGGAAGACATAAGATTTTTTGGATTTGGGGGGCTTGAAAGGGTTATTTCCGATGAAATTCCGATATCGAATTTCAGGGTAGAATACAATGCTTTCCCTATCTACCTGGAAAGGAAAATAGAAAGCGTAAATCCTACTGTGTGTTTCTCTTAAAAGAGAGTAAACGTATTTTGTTTTTTGCAGAACTTATAACAAAGGGTTATACTTTTTGCAAGTGGTAGTTAAAGGCATCACAGCCGTGATGCTTGTTAGCGTTTCCTTTGTGATATAACGAGCTTGTGGTCAGAGGGGATCAGTGGAACTCTTTAAGAGGAATGGTGTGGTTTAGATAGACGCTCTTTGTTGCTTTAATTGTTTCTGTTTCATGCATGTTTATATATTGCACCTGCGCATGGTTCAGCGAGTAGAGAAAACACACTCACCGCACACAATTCTTCGCTGCAGAAATTTGTGGTAGTGCTAACAAACAAGCAAACTGCAGAGTTAATTAACGTTACTGATGTGAAAAACTCTCTTTTGTTTAACTATGCATTATACAGAGTATGTTTGAATTCCCTAGCTGATTTCATCCATTCCTGATTACAAAAATGTGATGCGCTCCATTCACATGATTTTCTCTGCATCTCTGCTACAAAGTATTGCTAAAAGAACTTATTCTTCTATTTACTTCATGTTAATCGAGAAAAAATAGCAGAAATTGTCTTATTACTTGACGATAATCAAAAGCTGGTTGCTATGTAACTGAAGTTCCTTTGTTTGGAGTTGACAAATTCCGGTATGAGAAATACCTATAAGTATCTTAAAGCTGAAACCAATAACAAGGGATATCTAAAAATGTCCAACTCTACCAAAAATATGCATATAATATAAATTGTGTGTTTTAACGTGCTCTACATTTTTTTGTGAAGTTAGTTTTTGTCTATCTCTTACAGTTTACTAGTTATGCAAAGCAAAATTTATTCAGAATAAAGATATCTTCCGAAGCTATTCAGAGAAAAATCAAAATATAAGTTATATTTTCTGTGTAGATATCTGTAATATATGATATTTTAATCGAAATCTTAAGAGCACTTTTTGAGAAGATCAAAATTTACGTAAAATGTTCCAAGTAAAAGGAAGTAGATTCTCTTCAAAAGCTTCATGTCACATCCTTGGAAGATAAAAACATAAATACCAAGTTTGGTATGTAACGGTCTTTTCGTTTTTGAGCTATGCTGCCCACACGCACGCACACGCACACGCGCGCGCGCGGACATTTTTCTAAAACTGCTTTTTTTTGGATTCAGGGAGTGTCAATATATGTATTTCGAGTGAAATCTCGGTATCAAATTTTGGGTGCAATACAATATTTTCTCTATACACTATGTACATAGTACGTGTAGAGAAAGTACAAATTTTATGTGTAACATAAACATGACTTTCTCTACATTTTCGGCGTAGTAAGATTTTGTGTATCTCTTTACGGTTTGTCAGTTATACAAAATGAAGGGCACTTTAGATCCTATTTCTAAAAAACTAAAAGTATGCATTTAATTTACTATGAAAATAAATTAAACATTTGATACATTAATTAAAATTGTTAGGGCCACTTTTGAGAACATCAAAATTTTCGAAAATTTTCAGGTTGCTCTCTTGGAAGATGAGCTCAAATATCAACCTTCGTATTTAACGGAGGTTTCGGTTTTCACATCATTTTTAGAAAATTATGTTCCATTCACATGACTTTTTCTGTCTGCAAAACAAACTATTATCATAAAAGATCATTCTTTTATATGCATAAAATAAAACCAGATAACATTACCAGAAATTGTCTTATTACTTGCTGTAGAGGAGAAATAAGGGAATGGACTGGGCTAAAGCTATAGTCAAAGATTTTAAAAGCTGTCGTTTTAAGATTTCCATTGAAATTCGATTCTTTTCATGGCCAGAAGTAAAACAAATGAGATATGAAAAGAATGAGGATCCAGTTTCAGAAAAGTTTAGTTTTTCAAAACGAGAACAATAACGAGGATTATCTTCAAAAATAAGTACTTTATATCCCTTAAATTACCTGCTTTACGAGTGCTACATTTTTGTGCAGTAATTTGTTGTCTATCTCTCAGTTAAGCAAAAGACCTTCAGAACGAAGAGTACCTACTTCAGAACGTATTTTCAAGAAATTCAGATATACATTTTATTTTCAATTAAACATCTTTAATATGCGGTATTTTAGTCTAAATCGTCAGAACACTATTTTAGAAAATAGAACATTTTCTATGTAAAGTGTATTTTCGACTTAGGGAACTTTCTTGAAAATCTTCATGTCATATTCTTGGAAGATGTTGACCTTAAAATCAAATTTTGCTATTTCAGGGACTTTTCCTTTTTGAGTGATACTGTTCACAGACCCTGACGCACATGGGAATATTTTTCTAAAACGATTTTTTTATTCAGGTCATCTCAAAAATCATTTCCTGTGATATTTCGACATTGAACTTTTGGGTTCAATACAACAGATAGCTTGTTTACTATGTTTAGTGCGTGGTAGAGAAAGTGAAGTTATTTTTGGCTTTTTTGGATTAAGAGGGTCTTATATTGCCGGTGAAATATCCAAAGCAAATTTTTGTGTGAAATACAGTTCTTTCCCTACCTATGTACTATACGAGAGAGGAAATAAATGTATTAAATCTAAAAGTATGCTGTTTTCTGCAGTATACTTATGAACCTGAAGGCTTAATTCTTTGCTTTGTCGTTTCTATAGCAACATATGTCTTGCCTGTTATTCAGTGGAGTTTCAGCACAAAATTCAGTATATACATGGCCTGAGATATGAATATTGCCACTTATTTCCATATATGATCCGGTTTTTGTACTTCAGTTATTCCGCCATTAGAGGCACTTGGTAGTGACTTGCTGGTATATCGTAAAGCTTTAGGGCCTAAGTAGTAAAATGCAGCCCAAGGCGGAGGGCCCTAGATTGTAAAGCACAACCGAAAAGAAATTAATTGTATTCCACCCAAAAATCCGATGTCAAGATGTATGTTTTGGGGTCCCCTGAGTCCGAAAAAAATCATTTATATCAAGAGGTCCGTGTGTGTGTGTGTGTGTGTGTGTGTGTGTGTGTGTGTGTGTGTGTGTGTGTGTGTGTGTGTGTGTGTGTGTGTGTGTGTGTGTGTGTGTGTGTGTGTGTGTGTGTGTGTGTGTGTGTGTGTGTGTGTGTGTGTGTGTGTGTGTGTGTGTGTGTGTGTGTGTGTGTGTGTGTGTGTGTGTGTGTGTGTGTGTGTGTGTGTGTGTGTGTGTGTGTGTGTGTGTGTGTGTGTGTGTGTGTGTGTGTGTGTGTGTGTGTGTGTGTGTGTGTGTGTGTGTGTGTGTGTGTGTGTGTGTGTGTGTGTGTATTGTTGACAGCATAGTTCAAAACGAAAACTTGGTATTTAGGTTTAGTATCTTCCAAGGATGCGACACGAAGATTTTTCCAGAAAATCCCCTCACCACAAACCACCCTTTACAAGAAAAATGTTTATAAACTCTTTATTTTCTTGATTAAAATCCCGTATATTAAACCTATTTAGATCCCAAATAAAATGTATATCTTGAATTTTCTGGGAATAGCCTGTGAAGACCTCTTTATTCTGGATGAACTTTTTCGAATTTTTCTTAACTGCTGAGCTGTAAAAGATAGACAAAGACTTACTACACAAAAAATGTAGATATCGTCAAAACACACAATTTATGTTCTTTACGTTTTTGTTGTGGAGGTAATCGTGTTATTCCTTGTTGTAGGTTTCAATTGTAAAGTACTTATACTTTTTTCAGACAGGAAGTGTCCTGGCCAAGCAAAGAAGCGATTTGGAGTGACAATCGCATAGTGATAGTTTTTCAAACATTTGACTCACTTTAGCCTAGTGTATTACCTTAATTTCCTTATACTTAGGAGAGTCGGCTGATAAGTCCCGCGCCACTAGGCCAGCTAGATGGTAACATCGTATAGTTTAACTCTAGATTAACTTGTATCCATAATTACAGGTCAATAGCTTGTTTAGTTTTCCAATGACTGAATTTTAAACAAGATAACTTTAGAGTTTTCAATGGAGGATTTGGAAAAACGAGCAGTGATTAAATACTTCCATTTCAAAGGCTTAGCGCCTAAAGAAATCAAGGAGGAAATGGACAGTACATTGAAAGGCTCTGCTCCTTCATATTCAATGATTAAAAGGTGGGTTGTACAGTTTAAAATGGAACTACGAACACTAGTGATGAGCCTCGCTCTGGACACCCTGTAGAAGTGACAACTCCAGAGATCATTGAAAAAAGCCATCGTTTAGTACTGGAAAACCGCAGATTAAAGTTGTTTGAGGTAGAAGAGGCTGTAAAAAGATCAAAATAACGTGCAGGTAACATTATAAGTAATGTTTTGGGCTTTCACAAGTTCTGTGCAAGATGGGTGCCGCTTTGTTGACACCTGATCAAAAGTAGCAAGGGAAAACTGTTTCTGTTAAGAATGTGGAGCTCTACCTAAAAATCCCAGTGAATTTTTGAGATGGCTTATTACCAAGGCTAAAATTTAGATACATCACTACACTCCATAAATAAATAACAGCCAAAACAGTGGATTATGCTCGGTGAACCAACTCCAAAAATAGGCAACAATGTTAGCTAATAAGGTTATGGCGAGTATTTTCTGGGATGCAGAGGGAATTAGTTTTATTGATTACTTGGAAAAGGGTAAAAGTATCACTGGTGACTACTACGCAAGCTTACTGCAACGTTTCAGTGATTAGGTGAAAAGAAAAAGACCACATTTGGCAAATTAAAGAAAAATATTGTTTCAACACAATACTCCGGCCCATCGTCCAGTCATTGCAATGGGAAAAATGTGGGAATTAAAGTTTAAATTGCTTGAACATACACTCTATTGGCCAGATCTAGCACCTGTTCCCAAACCTAAAAAAAAAAAAAAAAAGTTCTTAGAGGACGAAGATTTTACAGCGACGAGGAGGTCATTGATGCGCTCAACAGCTATTTTGAGGACCTTGATAATCATCCTTGAGATGGTTTTATTAAATTATAACACCAATATGACAAATTTATTAGCCGTTTTGGAGATTATGTTGGGAAATAAAGCAAAAAAGCAGTGTTAAATGATGTTTTCATTGAGAGGCCTGGGACTTATCAGCTAGTATAAGGAACTAAGTAATAAGAACATTCTGCTAATGTTTATCTCGATTAACATTGCGTGGAATAATCTTTTGTAAAAACGTTGTTTGTGGAGCAGCTAGAGAAAGTCACATGAGTGTATTATATCAGATTTTTTTTTATAAGTAGAGTATTAGAGAAATTCCCAAAGGCCGCGACGACAGGGCGTAGCCGAGAGATCTGTGAATCTAGAACCGCAATAATTCCAAGAGGTCAAAACCTCGGCAGTGTAGCGGTTTTCAAATCTAGACATGTTGATATTGTCAACACTTTCAAATCCGGATTGCCTGTGTAAGTTTCACTAAGAGCAATAGGTAATTCAAACAGGACTTGCTTGTTAGCAACGAAGGGAGACGGACGTTCGGTAAACGAATGTATGGTGGAAGAAGATGGGTATCGACGCGCAAACATACCGACTCAAATGTGGTGCTTTTAATGTAAACAAAATAAATAAACAGAGAGCAGAGCAAGCATGGAGAGGGAAGCACTTTTGGTATATCTTCGTGATTTTCATCCTACTAGTAATCGTTGATGCGGAAATGAATCTCTGCTCAACATAGGAACAGATAGGCGAGATGTTGGAAACGATCACTAAAGATATAAAGGAAATAAACAGACATGGAAAATAGACATGCTTAGGCTTCCACAGCCGGCGTTAATCCAGTAAAATATAGAGGATTTTGGGTTTGGCCGTGGTCGATTAGATGAAACCTGCCATTGCGCCACAGACTCCACTGGGCATATTGCATTTTACTGGGTTAATGCCGAACGTGAAAGCCTAAGCATGAATATTAAACGCCTCTAGGAAATATCACGTAACCTACATTTTACTGGATTAACGCCAGCCGTGATAGCCTAAGCATGTATATTAAACACCTCTGTGGGGAGGAAATGTCACATAACCTACATTTTACTGGATTAACGCCGGTCGTCGTGAAAGCCTAAGTATGTATATCATACGCCTCTACGGGGAGGAAATATCACATAACCTACATTTTACTGGATTATCGCCGGCGGTGAAAGCTAAAGCCTGTATATTAAACGCCACTAGGAAATATCACATAACCTACATTTTACTGGATTAACGCCGGCCGTGAAAGCTAAAGCCTGTATATTAAACGCCACTAGGAAATATCACATAACCTACATTTTACTGGATTAATGCCGGCCGTGAAAGCCTAAGCATGTATATTAAACGCCTCTACGGGGAGAAAACATCTCATAACCCACATTTTACTGGATTAACGTCGGCCGTGAAAGCCTAAGCATGTGTATTATACGCCTCTACGGGGAGGAAATATCACATAAAAGATGATGGATCTCGATGAAAAATATAATCAAAAGGAAAATCGGCGACAAGTTTGAAGACATCAAAATGAAGTTAGAAAAACTTAAAGACGAGATAAAGGAACGCAACAATACGATTGGAAATAATGAAGGAAGGAAATAGAAAGCTAAATCTGATATTCTTTGGGGTTGAAGGGAGAAGGGATAGACGAGCCTGGCAGAATGTAGAAAACCCATTTCAAGAGAAACTGAAGTTAAAAGTGCTTGGATGGGAAATAACCGATTGTTTCACAATTGGTAGAAAGGACTGAGATGAAGAAACCGTGAAAACGGATTCAATGCAATTTAAACGGGAGGCAGCAGCAGAGTAAGAGGCAAGGTGAATTGAAATCGGTAGCAATAATGGAAATGAAAAAAATTAAGAGTGCTGCATGGTGTTTAGATGGTATTTCAGGAAATGTTGGAAGGTTTAGTCGTTAGATGAAACTAGGAGAAAAATGGTGATAAAACTGTTCAATAAAATATTCGAGATAAGAGTGATTTCCAAGAGCTGGAGCATTAGCATGGTAGTGCCATTATACAAGGCTAATGGTGTTAGAAACAATGCAGGAAACTGCACGGAAACTTTTGTTTTAAGTAAGATCTTTACGGGATCTAAGAGGTTACAGATCTGGGTAGAGCAGGACAAGAAACTGTCTGAATTTCAAGCAGGTTTTAGAGCAGGTAGAAGAGCACCAGATAAGACAATTTTGGATACATACTTGAGCAACAAAAGGGGTAGGGGATACATGACATTTTTTCATTTGGGTAAAGAAGCTTTATGGGTAAAATTATAACGCAAAGGGTTATATCATACATTTATAGAAACAATACATAAAATACATCAGGAGAATGAGTTATGTATAAAACTTTCCAACAATAAGATAACTGAAGTTTACAGAGTAAAGCAAAGGCCTTGCGATCACCGAGGTAAGAGGTTTAACCACTCGGTGCCGCTTATGCTACTTTTTAATGTATGGAGAAACATACTAGGTATACTCTTCTGGGCAAGAGTACACGCGCGTACTCAACCACAAAACTCGAGATACTGGAGTGAGAGCATGACAGACAATACATCACTGGCCGAAGGTCATACGTTTACACCTGCGTCTTGATGCTTCATTTCCAAAACTGGATCAGCCATGATGATAGCTTATCCTCAATGCTGTGGCCACGCTCGCTAAGGCGTCTCGCTTTGGTGCTTCGTGGGCAGGGGATCGTGGGTTCGAGTCCCGCCTTGGGCATGAGTGTTATACGTTTGTGAAAAGGAACAGTAAAACCAGTAATCATACAGTAAATTTATGGGGGGGGGAATGTAAACGGGTATACAGCGCCGGAGTCCTGATCAGACTCCGGTACTGTTTAAAAAAGATTCTGCACTGTATACCGCAATGTTCGCAAGAAAACCCCCGTCCTTGAGTCGCAAGTAACTCGGTGCGCTTTTAGCGTGCCCCCAACCCGGAACAGCTTACACTAATCCCACGATAATGTAGAGGTTAGGTAACATGTGCTAAAACATTTTCGCGCTGGTATTATAGAGTATATTTTAATTAAGTAGTTTTAATTAATTGGTATTATTTTAATTTTTCTCACTCACATTAATATAATCTGCTTGTTGAGTAACATTATGGTAGCTTTCAATCTATGTAAACATATCATACGGCCACGTTATTCTCCAAGTCTTTTAGATACACCTACTGTGTGCCAGTTTTCGTAACAAGCTGTCTACAATATTCAATATATGGGGTGTTTCAAAACGACACTAAACGAAGATGTGGACCGTGTTGGTCATACCGTACGTGATACGTAAATATAATTTTCAACTCTAAATTTGGCACATACACAAACTGTCATAAAATCAACATAGCCAAATGGCACGTGCCTGGCCCACTCCAAGAGAGATGCCGGTTGGTAGCTAAGATCCCGGTCGTTTGATGTAGGGGTGGTTTGATATTACTGGAAAACGTAGCATGTGGGTTTTGTTATGTGTTTCGTATAACGCGTTTTGAGGTTATTTACGTGGCGTATGACAACCGTTAATCCTTTGCTGCCTAATCCCAAATGTGTGCGATTTTCAAACACACTTAAAACTTTAAATAGAAGACCTTGAAAGTTGTGACATCAAGTTTCGGACAAGTCAAAGTGTAAGCTAATCGACTGCTATCTTCGTTTGGTGTCGTTTTGAAACAGCCTATATATGTTATATTTTTCGGTGGAACAACTAACACGCATTCAAAGCGCACTAATACTAAGCGCTTTTGGTGCTTAACAGCTTAGACGACTACAAATGTTGCCATAACCAGCACAGTCACAGAATACCGAATACCGACAAGTTGTTCAGGATTCGTTGCTGGCCATAAGAATAACAGTAACAATATTTTAACCAGAAAATTGCGTAATAGCCCTGTAGAGCTAGCATCTTTAGTACCTACTTTATCGCTTCAACTGATCCTCCTGAAGATTTAGTAGGCGAATATACCTAACCTTGGCTGCATTGTTCAATATTTCCTGCTTATAATCTTTTTTTTTTTTTTCCTTTGATAAGAAAAGAGGGCAATAAATGCCCTATGCACTGCGAGCAGCTGTGACCTATTGTGCTTCCCTTCCTTTAATTTGCATCTTTGTCTCCTTAGGAAAGGCTGCAAATCTCTCGGTAGGCAATTCTTGAAACCCTTGCCATTGCATGATTTGCTGGTTGTATTTAATTCTAAGAACTGTGATAAGTTTTCAGTTAAACAAGGAAATATGTTGCATGTCATTACCTATCCAACTTCTGTACTACTCACGTGATGTGCGGAAAAACAATTAACACTAAAAATGAGATGTTTCATTCGCTCTCCTAAATATTCTATACATCCTCTCTTTCAATTAAGAAACGCATCATCATTTCATTTTACCTAATAGTCAGATGTAATCTTACAGCTTGTTTATAACGGCTATTTTGAAAGAAAAAATCTGAGGTGTTCCATTCACATGACTTTCTCTACATCTCTGCAACAAATTACTGTTAAAAAGCTAATGCTTCTATTTACTTCATCCTAATCGAGAGAAAAAAAAAATAGCAGGAATAGTCTTATTATTTGCTTCCTCGTAAGTAGAAACAAAATAAGAGAGTACCATAGGTTAAAGTGATAGTCAAAACCTGGTTGCTTTGTGACTGAAGTTCCTTTTTTGGTATGGACAGGAGTTGACACATTCCTGTATGAGAAAAGTATAAGTTTTTTTAAAGCTGAAACTAATAACAAAGAATATCTGAAAATCGATCAACTTCACGAAGAAAATGTATATAACATAAATTGTATACTTTATCGTGCTCTAAGTTGTTCTGTATTAAGTTTTTGTCCATCTCTTACAGTTTAGTAGCAAAGCAAAATTCCGTAAAATTCATCCAGAATAAAGTAGTCTTCAGAGGCTATTCTCAGAAAACTCAAGATATACATTTTATTTGACAGGTAAATATCTTTAATATACAATACTTTAATAAAAAATTTTAGAAAATTAAAATGTTCAAAAAAAGATCCATAAAGGGTAGCTGGGGGTGGGGGAATTTTCTTGAAAATCTTTGTCGCATCCTTGGAAGATATCAAACTTAAATGCCAAGTTTGATATTGAACGGTCTTTTGAGCTATGCTGTCCTCAGACACATACACACAGACACACACGCACACACAAACAGACCTTATTATAATTTTTTTTTGGATTCAGGGGGCCCCAAAACATGTATTTCCGGTGAAATCTCGGTATCGAATGATTGGGTGGAATGTAATCATTTCTCTATATAGTATGTACTAGTACGTGTAGGGAAAGTAAAAAGCACCGAACGAATATAAGTATCTTATAGCTTATACTTGAACTAGTTCCCAGCTTCGAAAATATCTTAGATGTGCTTTTATGTAACATTGAAAATGTATTATTTTGAAATTATAAAAATCTGTTTAACTTTTAGGCAAAAGAGCAAAGGAAAATTACCTACTCAAAAGATTACTTTACGTAGATTCGAGGTTGCTCTTGAATGCGAAACATACGCATTTTACCCTGAACACGAGTACTTATTGTTCTAATCATTTTGTAATTATTTAATAGCAAACTGAACGACTTATCGTATATAAACAAGACTTGCAGTTAAATGTGCAGATGTTTTATTCAGTATTATGAGTTAAAGACAAGAAAGTATAATTCTTGACTCGCTGGAAAAAGTATTAATACTTTCTCTAGCCCCGTGTGTACAATGTGCATAGGGTATTCCACCCAAAAATTCGATGTCGAGATTTCCCCGGAAATACATGTTTTAGGACCCCCTGAATCCAAAAAAAGCATTTCCAGAAAAAGGTCCGTGTGTTTGTGTGTGTTTGTGTGTATGCGTCCTTGTCTGTGAACACGATAACTCAAAAACGAAAAGTAGCTAAACTACCAAACTTGGTATTTAAGTTCAGTATCTTCCAGAGATGCGACACGAAGATTTTGAGAAAAATTCCCCCACCCCAAAGTACCCTTTACATGGAACGTTTTTCGAAAAGTTTGATTTTCTTAAAAATGTCTTTAACGATTTTGATTAAAATATCGTATATTAAAGATATTTACCTGAAAAATAAAATGTGTATCTTAAATTTTCTGGGAAAAGTCATTTACAATAGATTTAGCTCGTCTTTGGAATTCCCTCCCTGAAGACGCAAGGGACTGCCGGAACGTTATACTGTTTAAGCAGTAAATTAGGATATACATTTGTAATCAAACCTAATCTTCTGCTGTATTAATATGATAAATACATCACTACCTTCGTTTATTGTTATTAATATTTTATGTGCAGCAAGTAATATGCATTTCAATTGTAAATATGACTAATACATATTTCAACCTACATGAATATTTCACTTAAAATAATTTTGTTTATAGTTATTTTTTTCTTTTAATTTCAGTATACTTGTTGCACCTTTTTACTTTCTCTATACGTACTATATACATAGTGTATAGAGAAGATATTGCACTGCACCAAAAAATGAGATGCCGAGATTTTATCGGAAATATATGTTTTAGGGCCCCCTGTATCCAAAAAATGTATTTTCAAAAAAAAGTCCGTGTGTGTGTGTGTGTGTGTCCATGTGTCCGTGTGTCTGTGAACATGATACTCAAAAACGAAAAGTCGGTAAAATACCAAACTTGGTATTCAAGTTTAGTATCTTCCAGGAATGCGACACCAAAATTTTGAGAAAAATCTCCCCACCCCCAACTACCCTTTACATGGAACTTTTTTCAAAAATTTGGATTTTCTCAAAAATAGATCTAACAATATTTATTAAAATGTCGTATATTAAAGATATTTACCTGACAAATAATATGTATATCTTGAATTTTTTGGGAATAGCATTTGAAGACCACTATATTCTGGATGAATTTTACGAAAGTTTGCATAACTCCTAAACCATAAGAAATGGACAAAAACTTACTGCACAGAAAATGTAGAGCACATTAAAATACACAATTTATGTTATATACATTTTTTTCGAGGAGTTGATCGTTTTTGAAATATTCTTTGTTTTTAGCTTTTTTGCTTTAAAAACGTATACTTTTCTCATACAAGAATTTGTCAATTACTGTCCATACAAACAAAGCAACTTCAGCCACATTGAAAACACGGGTTTTTTATTTTTTTTTTATGCTCCCCTCAAGTAGTTCTTGTTGATAGGTTAGAGACCAGAACTACAGTTTTTACCTTCCTTTTATGTAGGTCTTGCGTTCTGCTTGAGGGATTTTAATCAATTCTTTTAGAGGAACAAATGCCTGAAAGTTTGATGAAGTATCGGGTGTTGAAGAACCAGGTAACTATTCTTCATATAAACGGGATAAGATGGCGGAAAAATGTTCTGTTATTGAACATTCTTCACCTGTTCTGAACCAGCAAGTGTTTTACAATTAAATATAGGTAAAGTAGATGTTAGATTACTAGCTGCTACAATTGCTTTGTTGCTTATCTCTGCAGGTTCAAAAATCCAGGGATATATCCCCGATTTTCTTGAACCATTTCAGCAGTTTGAACGCTTACTGCTTTCATAAATTCAGCTCCATACAGCTTCTTCACTTCTGAAACTCTAGCCTCAAGAGTACTGCGAGGAACTCTGCATACTTTTGGTGCCTTAAGGTAGTCAATTTTGCCTTCCAACATATTTATACTTATAGCATGCTGTTTTTGTCTGACAACCTACGTTCCGATTTTCTTGTTACTTTCTCTACAGGTATTATGTGCATAGTGTATAGAGAAGGTATTGCATTCCACCCAAAAATTCGATACCGAGATTTCACCGGAAATACATGTTTTGGGTCCCCCTGAATCCAAAAAAAAAGCATTTCAGAGAAAGATGTGTGTGCGGACAGCATAGCTCAAAAACGAAAAGACCGTTAAATACCAAACTTGGTATTTAAGCTTGGCATCTTCCAAAGATGCGACACGTAGATTTTCAAGAAAATTCCTCCACCCCCAACTACCCTTTACGTGGAACTTTTTTTAAAAAAAAAATATTTTCTTAAAAATGGCTCAAACGATTTTGATAAAAATTTCATATATTAAACATATTTATCTAACAAATAAAATGTATATCTTGAATTTTCTGGGAGTAGCCTTTGAAGATTACTTTATTATGGAGGAATTTTACGGAATTTTGTATAGCTGCTAAATCATAAGTGATGGACAAAAACTTACCACACAAAAAATGCAATGGAACACATCAAATTTTTTAATTACCCATGTTGATAAACCATCTGAAATAATAAGAATGTCATCCATCATTATATACACACATGAAATTGTAGTTGAATAATACAGGATATTATCCCGTTTTGCTCTACTATCAGGTATCCATTTTAACCAACGAATCATTGGAAAACGAAATATTCAGTCCGCCAAAACCAACAAAGGCGCACATCACCTAGCGTAGAAGTAAAGCACAATTATGTATTATATACACTAAATACTATTTTTTGTTGAAGCTCACTTCTTCATTGAAACTACAGGATGTTCCCAAATGATATAGGGGTTTTAATGTTTTGTATTTCATATAGCATTTAACTCACAGTCATGAATAATATATCAAATGAAAGAGCAACTCAAACAGATTTTTTAATGTTCAATGAGTGCACCATTTACCTCACAACGTACATCGACTCTATAAGCAAGTTCTTCCCAAACATTTATTAGCGTCTTGAATAATTGTTGCAACAACTCTTACAATCCTCTGTCTTAAGTCTTGGAGGTCAGCTGGTAGTGGAGGGAGCACATTTGATCCTTTATGAATCCCCAAAGGTAGAAATCGCACGACTTAAGGTCTGGGGAACACGGAGGTCATGCAAAACAAGCTCTGTCATTCGTTCCCTTTAGCTCAATCCAGCGGTATAGTGTATGTTCAACCAATTGCGTACTTCCATATACCAGTGGGGTGGCGCGCCATCTTGCCGCTAAATAAAGTTCTCTGGTTTATCTGCCTATTGTGAAAAGATCCATTGCTGAAGAACATCCAGGTAAGAAGCACAAGTTGCCTCACCATAAAAGAATGGAACATAACTTTACGCCAGTATATTGCATAAAAAACATTCAATTTAGGGGAGTCAGGTTGCAACTGTACAAACTTCTTGAGGTTTTGTGGCCCCCAGATCCGAACATTATAAGCGTTTACATAGCCACTTAGTGAAATGTTCATTCATCACTGATGACGATAAGATCTAAAAATTCGTCATTCTCATGCAGCAGCATTGCAATTGCAAAGTTGGTAAGTAAAGTGTAGTCTGTAGCCTTTTGAGCTTGTAGTAACTGCAAACGATAAGGACATAACTATAAATGTTTCCATACAGACGTATTGCAATTCCTAATTCAAGACTAGCCTTTCGAACAGATTTCTTGGTGTTACGCGTGAAAAATCCGCTCACCCCTTCAGTCAAATTCTTGGTTGTCCCATACTCTTCCCTTTACACACACTGTCTCTGGTTACAGATGTTGTTATCATTTGGAGGAACGTAATTGCTCTCCCTGCGGAAAGCTTGTTACACTGTAATAGCAGATTTAGTCATATGAAACTCTAAAACACACAATATCTTTTGCTCCATAGTAGCCATTTTGACACTAGCGCTTTCTGACAGCATTGCTATAATAGCGGACAGTCGAAACAAATTAAACCATCCAACGCATGCGTTACTAAAAATATACGAGTTGCTCTTTTATTTGATTTATCATGCAAAAATGTACGTTACAAACTGTAGGCACTACAAAACTTTAAAACCCCTATATTCATTTGGAAACACCGTGTGTTTAAATCCGGTCGAAATAATTTACCAAACAAGACGTTTTATACTTCTTATTATAACACCGGTAAATGTATTTATTCATCAGCAGAACATTACACACGAGTCATCTGTGCTGTGAAAGAAAATTGGCTGTGAAGAAATTGGGTATCCTGTTTTATTATACTCTCCCGTTTTATCCAATTCTCCCCCACATATTGGAGGTTAGTACAATAGAACAACTTATTGTGGTACAAAAATGTATGTATTATGTATGTCCATCTCTATTTATATGTACTTCACATACACACAATATTTTCATACGTTTGGTGGTAATTAGTAGTTGTAGAATAAATAATTGCAAACAAATAATGAAAATTATTATAGTAGCAAAATAAAACAACTAACTCCTTAACTTCAGTAATACCGTTGGAATTGCACATCGCCAACAGATACGAATTTATTTTCACATTTATAGCAGTTAATATGATCAGGCATCTTGGTAATAAAGTGGGAAAAATTTTCTCCATGGTATAAATATCGTCGTTCTCACTTGTATGGTTTGCGTAATGTGCTGCAAATTGTTTTTCATAGTGCAGAACTTTGCCACAGACTAAGCACTTATTCCGCCACTTTCTAAAAAATAAGGGTATCTTACTAGGCAGAAATAAACGTAGAAGTCAATGGTTTGCGTTGATTTCTGTTCCCAATATTATAAACTGACACACAACATACTGTACAAGGAAGAGAGACAATTCTACTGTCACGCGTTTACCCACTGCATGCATGGAGCAAGGCTATTTGTTGCGGCACTAAATAAAGCGAGTTGGTGACTCCTGATCTAGCACAAATCTGACGTCCTAAGAACAAGCCTGAGGCCTGACACCCTTCCTATCCAGAGGAAGGAAACTGCTCACCACAATTAGGGTAACGCATTACGCTATGGTACTTTTTCGATATGGCACCGCAGGCGATGACACTGGTGATACATAGAATGAAGATGAGCACCGCTAGAATGTGATGGCAGGGGAAACTGGAAAACCCGGAGAAAACCCGCCTCTTCGCCGCTTTGTCCATCTTTAGGCTATCGGATGATATACTATTAACGAACTTAGACATTTACAATAAAGGTAAGAAAACATATCTAACAAACCTAATCTAGACATTAGTATTACGAGGGCGGCTCAGAACACTCGTGTTAGGAATGAAGATGACATTTTTTCAAACGCAAATTACTTCTAGTCCGGGATATAAATTTCTCCTAACATTCCAGAAATTAGCTTAATCCCTCCAAAATAGGAATTATTAACCTCTGAAAAACAGCCTTTGTCTCGACGATGATCTTATCTGATCAAAATGTTCTTCCCACGATTCATTTCTTCAAGTATTGCGAACAGGAAGCGATCGCCGAGAGCCAGGTCGGGAGAATATGGGGGTTGCGGCAGAAATTCATAACGCAGATCATGCAGTTTGGCGGCGACAACTGCGGATGAATATGCTGGTGCGTTATGGTAAAACAATAATTTCTTCAAAAGCAGATTCAGTTCCTTGTCCAATTGGACCAACAACTCACCGTAATATTGTCCAATATAATCGTTTTTCCTTATTCTGAGAATTCGGCGAGTATAACACTCTTTGCATCCCAAAAAATCTTTGCCATCATTTTTCCGGTCATTTTTGTCTTTCTTGGGGTAGATTTAGCAGAAGCGACCACTTTTCCTTTCTCTAGCATGCATGTATAATGTACAAAGTGGATAGAGAAGGTATTACATTCATCCCAAAAATCATTACCGAGAATTTAAAGACCATTGAATAAAAAAAACTGATGTGCTCCATTCAGATGATTTTCTCTACATCTCTGCAACAAATTATTGTTAAAACGCTTATGCTTCTATTTACTTCATGCTATCGAGAAAAAAATAGCAGAAAAAGTCTTATTACTTGCTTCCTTGAGAGTACAAGGAAAATAAGGGAGTACTATAGGTTAAACAGATAGTCAAAAGCTGGTTGCTAGTGACTGAAGTTCCTTTTTGTATGGACAGGAGTTGAGAAATTCCTGTATGAGAAATGTATACGATTTTCAAAGCTGAAACCCAAAACAAGACATATGTCAAAAACGATCAACTCCACGAAAAAAATGTATACTACATATGTTGTGTGTTTTAATGTGCTCTACATTTCTTTTTTTTTGTTAAGTTTTTGTCCATCTCTTACGGTTTAGCAGTAATACAAAATTCCGTAAAATTTATCCAGAATAAAGTAGTCTACAGAGGCTACTCCCAGAAAATTCAAGATATATATTTTATTTGTCTTTAACATATGGCATTTTAATCAAAATTGTTAGCCATTTTTGTGAAAATAAGAATTTTCGAAAAAAAGTTCCATGAAAAGAGTAGTTTGGGGTGGGGAGATTTTGTTGAAAAGTTTTGTGTCGCATCCTTGGAAGATACTAAACCTAAATACCAAGTTTGGTACTTAATGGTCTTTTCGTTTTTGAGCTCAGCTGTCCACACACACACACGCACACACATGCCTTTTTCCAAAAATGCTTCTTTTTTTGGATTCAGAGGGACCCAAAACATGCATTTCCAGTGAAATCTCGGTATCGAATTTGATATGAGTAAATATTTAGTTTAATTCCTGTTTTGATTTTTATATTGTAAGAATCTTAAGATATTTACGAAATTAATGTATATAATATTTACATTCGATTAGTAAATATTAAAATCCGTGTTATAACTGTTTTCATAATGTACATATGTAAAGAAGGAAATCAGTCTTTCAGCATATACATATATATATACACACACACGCACAAACACACACACATACACATACACTCACACACAGGCTGTAATGAACTACAGCGAAATAATTTGCGAGATTTGCACGTGACTGATATAAGTAATTTGAGATCGGCAATGCATGGTCCCCGGATAAACATAACATAACTACATAGCGTTAAACGTGGGGGTATCAGGTGCTGATAAGTCGGTGTTAAAGCAAAGCAGGTTGAAAAAATGGCTTAGAATCTCTTTAAAACTGTTGCTCGAGTATATAAATGTCGATTTTTAGCAGCTCGTTACTAGCATTCTGAAGATTTAATTTAGCAAAATTTGTGAAATCTCGAACTAATCACCTAACAGTGCGACACCGAGCATTCATTAACTACGTTCTTGAGTTATGTAGTCTGGAAGCGTTTTTTCAACTGCTCTGGTGGCTTAATGCGTAACGCTGGAAGCTGATATCCCAAAGGTCATGAGTTCGATTTCTGTCGTTGAGTAAATGCTTTTTATTGTCATTTTTTTCATTCCAGACGAAGTGCCGCGATACGTGGCGTACTGACACTTCAGAAACGTATAGCTGTTACTTCGAAATTCCAATAAACAGGCCATAAGTCTCCTATCTCAAATTACTTATTTAAGTAATCTACATATTCAGTGAAAATATTTTGGTATAGTTCATTAACACCTTATATATATATATATATATATATATATATATATATATATATATGTAACAATTTGTATGTCGTATATGAGTAATTATCCAAATAGGTGTGCTTTTAAGAAAACCTCAAAAGTAATTTTTGTTTACTTGTAACAGGTTTATGGACCTTTCCACCATGCATTCTTATGAATTTTGATGCGGTAAAATGGTTGGTCGCAACTTGTATTAGGATGGCGAACGGTACGAACTTTCTACCTCTTCAAATGTCAGTACATACAGTAATACCAGTTTGCCCTACAAACATCTTCTGTTTTGAACCACTGGTCTTACTGAAACGTTCTCGTAACTGCATGAAAATTTCACAACTCACATGGGGTTAATCAGGGCTAATGTCAGTGTAATCTCAGGTAATTAACAATGACACGCTCGCATGCATGCATGCATGCATGGCAGTTTAACACCTTCACATAATAATCTGGGGCCTCTGAGGTATCTGACTAAATGTACGAAACAACTACTAACAAGTGAAGTTTTTTTTTTTTTTTTTTTTTTTTTACGGGTGGTGCCATACAAGGCCCTTAAACACCACCCCACTACACAAAAATATAAATCTCATTAAAACACACAATTTGTTACATACATTTTTCTGTAGAGTTAAGCATTTTCGAGGTATTCCTTGTTATTGGTTTCAATTTTAAATTAGCCCGCCTGGGTAGTGTGGTGGTAGCGTGTCTGTCTCACGTTCAAAAGGTCGCGAATTCGAATCTCGCTAAGGGTGAGTTACTCGGATAAGGTTTTCCCTTATCCTGAGAAGACGAATATCCAGCAACTTTAAGCTCCATGGATCCCAAGATTATTTGAGCATCATTTCACCGATTTCATTTGTTGCCCGATATGACCAACCAGGTTAAAAGACATTAAGCTACAAAAAAGCCCCAGAAAGTACACAAAGTATTCATTAGTTAATATATAAAACAGTATTATTAAATATGAATTATGCTATGTAAATATGATTTTTACCGCAATTGAAATGAAAACAATAAGAGCATCGGGATTGTAATGCTAACGCTATGCATGTAAGTCTCGGTAGCTTCGCAAGCATGACGTCATTTTTTTATTATGTTTAACGCCCACTTTTACTATATAGGCGACGCAAGCGGTGATACTGATAATATATAGAATGAAGATGGAGCGATGGCGTGAAAAACCGAAGAACCAAGAGAAAACCAGCTTTGTCCACCACTCTCAAATGCTGAGAGGCGCGGCCGATCCTTCTTTGGGTTCTACGAGGGTCAAAAAAGAACGTGTCATTAGCCAGTTCACACAAAACCTTCCACACCAGCGTCATTCTCAAATCTTTGTCCACCCAGAGCCTTCTTGAAAAGAGATGAAAATCGCAGGGCAATAAATCTTGACTACTGGGAGGGTGGTCAAGTAGCCAGTCCCCATGGCTGCGCTCACTAAAGTACCTCGCTTTGGTGCTTCGTGGCGCAGGGGTTCGTACTTTCGAGTCCCGCCTTGAGTATGGGTGTTTGCGTGTTTGTAAATGTGTATATGTCTGTGTGTACAAATAAAAAATAAACCGGTAAATAAACAGTCATCAAAGGAAATTTAGGAAAGATGAAAAAGAAAGAAAAGTAATACAGCGCCAGAGTCCTGACAACAATATATATAAAGTGGTGTCCAACTGCACTGAGTGCCTCTCACAGACCTGCACACGTGCCAACTTCTGTTCTTCAGTCAGGTTCACACTTTATGAAAACCTAACCTGTTTGTAATGATGGTATGACAGCTCCCAAAGCTTAATCCAACTCGATGAGAAATTTCTGAAATCGTCAATCGACGGTCACCGTCGATAAGTTTAGAAATTACTTTGAATGTCCTCCTCCGCAATGCTTCTCCTTAGGCGACGCTCATGTCTCTCATTTCCGACCCGTTCACGGCCTTCCATGTACGCCTTATGCCAAGCAAACACACAAGTCCTTGAAAGTGTTTCCGCACCAAACTGTGCTACTAGTCTCTGCAAAATATCTGCTAGTTTTATGCCTTCTCGAGCAAGAAATTTAATGATGCATTGCGCAATTGAAGCATGTGCCTGTTGCTCAGACATCTTGAATAGAACTAACAATTGGTTCTGTGGAGTGAGACAGTACATGTCTTGTCACGGAGCAAAGAGTTATTTAGAAGGGAAAGATAAATCATAGCTAATAATATAAATTATACCAAGAAGGGAAGTACAAATGTACATTGAAAATGAGGAGGGAAGATAGATTTTAAACACGTCTAAGAAGCAGAGTTGTCACGAGCTAGTAGCACAGTATATCGTTAAGAGTAGAGCATTGACCCGAAGTGGGTGAGAGTTCACTGCCCGAGGGGAACATAACGGGAAAACAGAAAACAATGTTACCGTTGGCCAGGCGACACTTGTTTGGGCACTTAGCGTAGAACATCGGCAGAACCAAGATGTGATGTTTAAGGTCCGTGGTGGAATCGAACATGCTACCTTTAGCTGTGAATGAACATAGTTATTGTAATACTGACCAGAGTACGGACGATATCACTGTATCAAAATTAATAAGTAATAGTAGTCTTGGTCGCGTAAAGCATAGCTTCAAAGGAGAAAATTAAGAGGAATGCGTGTGTGTTCGACGGCGGAAAAAGGCCGAACTAATTGAATAGAGTACATGTGACGTACCACACTCTGAAAAGAGTTTTCATACTAGTAAAAATCCTGAGATAAGGCACCCACAAATCTACATCACTCCTAGTACCCAAAATCTGAACCCGAAATACGAACACGCAACCCCGTTACCGCCCCAGGAGGCTAACTCCTGCACATCCCCACTCCTCATTTCCGCACCCAAACTATAATGACGTTGCAGTCCGCTCTGTTGTAAACTACGCGCTCAAAAAAAAAAAAAAAAAAAAAAAAAAAAGTCCCCTTTATATTTGACTGACGCAGTTCTCAGAGTATCGCTTTAAAAACTCTCCTCCAGAAGTTTTGAGATTCACAGTGACAATCTGTTTTTTTTTTCTCTGTTAGAAAAGATATTCAAAATCTCAAAATACAGAAACTCTGCCTCAATATCTTGGTTTATGGCAAGCTTTTCCAAATGTTTTAACATGTTTACTTACTCTACACGTACTATGTACATAGAGTATAGAGAAAGTATTGCACTCCACCCAAAAATTTGAAACCAAGAATTCACCGGAAAGAATTTCGAAAATGTTTATTTTCTCAAAAATGGCTCTAATGATTTTGGTTAAAATACCGTATATTAAAGATATTTATATGGCAAACAAAATGTATATTTTGAATTTTCTGGGAACAGCCTCTGAACAGCTCTTTATTCTGAATGAATTTTGCGTAACTGGTAAACCGTAAGAAATAGACAGATTTTTTGAAACGTCTTAACACGACGTTACCGTATTAAAACGAACTTGAACACCAAGTTACGGCTATTATTGTTCGAATACACCCAATTTGTATGAATGTCATAGATGCTAAATCAGTTTAACATGTGTTAAAGTTTAGCATCAGTTAATGAAATTTGCTCGAGTCTGTGAGCAAGGGGAAGAATGTCATTTTCAGTGGAACACAAAAGGGGAAGGAGAGGATACATTTGCATGCCATGATTATGATAAAGAGGTTAAGTGGTGCTTCTCTTTGTGGTGAACGTAACCTTATTAGAATATGATTAGACTTGCTGATTAGGGAAAAGTGACACAAGGAGGTCACTTGATAAAAAAGAGGTAGAAACACATGAGGTTCTGACGGCGAAATCAATATTTTCTCTTTAAACTTGCATGCGTTTAGTACAGTATGTGTATGGTGCATTCTCCATTTTACCTCTTTTGCTACTTACTCCATACTATAACCATGCTAACTTCATATACCCAAGGTCGGATTCAAAGAGGACGAAGGATTTTTTCTGGCGTAAAAATCCTTAGCATGGCTTCCTTCGGAAGGGAAGTACAGCCGTTGGTCCCGTCTCGTAGATTTACGGCGCATAAAAGAACCTCAAGCCTGATAAAAGAGGCCTCTGAGCAAAATTAAGCAGTTTTTCACGCCAGGTATAGAATGGGACGCTGAGAGCCATAGCAGTTAAATAGCGTCTATCAATAAAACTACATTTACTCCATACTAAGTTGAGAAAGTGCTGCATTCCGTTCGATACCGAGATTTCACTGGAAATACACGTATGAGGCTACCTGCATAAAAACTCTGTGTTCCATTCACATGACTTTCTCTACCTATCTGTAATTTTTTTTATTGTTTCATTTATAGAGCCAGCTTTAACATCTAAGGTCATATCGGGGGCTTTGCATTAGAAACAACCCATTATCTCTAGGTCAGGTACATTGGGTTTAAATCGTTTTATTTTCCTCAAACACACATTCACTCTCACATACACACTTCCAGACTCTGTGAGGGATAGAGGACAATTCTGGTTAAAGAAAAATTCCTCGCCCCAGCCAGAAATCAAATCCGGGACCTCCAGGCTAGAAGTCAGCTCACTGACCACTAGAACATGAAGGCAGTTTGTAACAAATTATTGTTAAAAAGTTTAAGCTTCATGCTAATCTAGATAAACCTTAGCAGAAGTGGTTTTATTACTTAATTCCTTATAAGTAGTCGGAAAATACGAGAATACACTAGGCAAAACGATAGTCAAATCTTCTAAAAGCTGTTGCTATTTGATTGAAATTCTTTCTTTTCCTGGCCAGTAGCTGAAGAATTCCCGTGTGAGAAAAGTAGTTTACAGTTTAAACCAACAACCAACTGTACAACAAATGTATATGATACACATTGTGAGTTTGAATTAAATCTACATTTTTTGTGCAGTAAGTTTTTGTCTGTCGCTTACGGTTTATCAATTACACAGAGTTACACAAAAGTTATCCAGAATGAAGAGGTCTTCAGAGCCTATTCCCAAAAAATTCACGAAATACATTTCGTTTGTCATAAAAATATCGTAAACATATGACATTTTAGTAAAGATAGAGCCATTTTTGATAAAATGAAAATTTTCGAAAATGATCCATGTAACGAGTAGTTGCCGTTTTTTTTTCAGAGATATTTATATCATATCCTTGAATGATACTGAACTTAAATACAAATTTTTATATTTAAGTTCACACACACATACATAGACATGTTTGTAAAAATGTTTTTTTTTATTATTCAGGGCGTCTCAAAACATTTATTTCCAGTGAAATCTCCACATCAGATTTGTAGGTGCAATACAATACC
This sequence comes from Hymenopus coronatus, assembly GCA_030762935.1. Lineage (NCBI taxonomy): Eukaryota > Metazoa > Arthropoda > Insecta > Mantodea > Hymenopodidae > Hymenopus > Hymenopus coronatus. The sequence continues at coordinate 97,499,490 of CM060898.1, read as the reverse complement.
TTTTCTATCCACTATGTGTATTGTACATACGGGCTAGAGAAAGTGAAATCGTTCTTCTCTTTGGTATCTGTCATACTCATTTGCATGGACTGTGTAATGTAATGTCGCAGCAAATTGAATTTTCTGACTGCAGAACTTTTCCGCAAGCTAAACACTTATTCCGACACCTTCTGTGAATAAGGAGGATTCCTCCACGGAGGAGTCAATGTGTTTTGTGTTCCCAACATTACAACTTGATGCAATGTATAGGAAGAGAGACGATTTCTGCTGTCACGTGTTTACCAACAACGTTTTGCTGCTTGCTCCGGAATAAAAGCAAGCAAGTTGGTGACGCCTACTTTAGATATGCAGTGGGACCTGGCAACCACTCGGTGCAGGAAACTTTTCCACTATATTATTCCTTTAACCACTTTCGCTAAATAAAACCGGTTAGTTTATGAGGCAGACTTACGCTAACTTGTTTTACGCTCGCAAGGTACTTGAGTAAGGTTGTCACCATGTTTTACCTTGAGTGCAAGTTCTCGGGCCCTGCTTAAGTTGGAAAACACGTTGTTACCTTTTATTTTCTCAAAAACATCTCTAAATATTTTATTAAAGCACTATTTGATTGCCTCCGTGGTCGAGTAGTCAGCGAGCTGCCTATTCACCCAGACGTTCCGGGTTCGATTTCCGGCAGGGACTGGCAATTTTCCTTTAATTGGAATTAGTTAGTATCCCTACAAATTCTGGAAGTATGAATGTGAAAGTGAATATGCGTGCATGTAATATCAAATTATTAATCGCATGTTAAAATAGAATTGCTCCAAAAGTTGAAAATCCATGATATGACCATAGCAGCTGTACGGTGTCATACACATGAAGGAATAAAAATACTGTTTTTTTAAGACCGCATTGCAAATGAAATATATACATTAAATTTACTAGGAATAGCATTGAAGCCCTCTCTGCATTCTGAATGAATTTTGCTTAACTTGAAAACCATACGAGTTATATAATAGATACTTTATTGTACCTACAGATAAATGTAGTTTTTTTTTTATAGTGACATTCCCGCTTTTACTACATAGACCGCACAGGCAATGACACTGATGATACGATGGCGGGGGAAATCGGAGAACCTGAAGAAAACCCATTCCGTGCACTGAACAAATCTCACGTGTGACCACCTGGAAAAGAAATCGGCGAGAGGTCTTGGTGTAGGTAAGCGGTCTAACCACTCGGCCAAGGCACAGTCAAGATAAATACAGATAGTGTTAAAAGCGTAAAATTGCTATGAAATAATTTTTTCTTCTCCTATGTTTTATGGAGTTAAATATTTTCGAGACTTTTTTGTTATTGATTTTGAATTTTCAAATATTTACACATTTCTCCACTGGTAAGTGACTATTTCTTTTTCTTCTGGTCGTCTCGCAAACAGCATGCAGTGTCAGAGACAACATATAACGATATGCTCTTTAAAATCGGACAACGAAATCTACAAGAAAATGTGTATTGAAGGTTTATCTGTATTAATAATCCATTGTGAGAATAGTTTGTAAAAAGTGAGCAGAGAAATTCATATGAATGTACCACTGTATGTATATGTATTTTATAGACGTACAAGGAGATTTGGAGTGAACATAGTTAAATAAATTCTAATTTTGTTGAAGTGTTTCCCACGCCACACGGAAAACTCAGTCGGTCTTTAAAAAAAAGTTCCGTCGATTAAACTCCTAAATCATCGTGAAGTCAAGAGAAACCAGCGAATATGGAAGTTAAAAAATTTTAGCAGCGAAAACATTTTCCTTGCCAGCTTCAGAAATTCAATAGTTGATGGTCACCTTCCTATAAAAATACTAAATAGCAGCATCCAAAATAACACGGTGAATAAAATATTTACATTTTCTACCGCTTATCTTTAATGGTAGAGAAGTATTGTCTTTCATGTAAAAATCTGACTTTCTCTACCTATATGCCCCTGTACTTCGTGGTAATTGAGATAGACATGTCAGAAATTATTGAATTTTACTCTAGTAGAAAGGAAATAATTGAATACACTAGGCTAAAGCTATGGTCAAATATTTTAAAACGCGGCCGCTATGTGATGCAATTTAAATACCCTTCTCTTTGGCTGGCCAGGATGAAAACAATCGAATAGCGACTTCCAATTTGAGAAAAATCGCAAGCATTATAAGTTTTATTACCAATTACAAGAAATATTTCCGAAATGGTTGTCTCTTCAAAATATATATGACATAAATCGTGCGTTATAACGAAATCTACATTATTTTGTTCAAATCTTACGGTTTACCAGTTATGCAAATCATTCAGAATAAAGAAGACTTTGTAGGTTATTCCCAGCAAATTCAAGATATTTTATTTGTCATAAAAACACATTTAACACACGATTTTTTTAATGAAAATCATTAGCCATTTTTGAAAAAATCAAAATGTTCAAAAAAGTGTTTCGTGAAAAAATTCTTGAAAATCTTCGTGCTGTATCCTTGGAATATACTAAACTTCTCTAGCAAGTTTAGCATTTAATGTACTGTTCTATTTTTGAGTTATGTAATTATGTTGACCAAGACACCTTACGCACACGCACATGCACACTCATACTCAGAGAGACGATACGCCGGGGCGTTATCTAAAACTAGTTATTCTTTTATCCAGAGGTCCTGAAAACCTGTCTTTTTAGTGGAATCTCGATATTGAATTTTTGGGTTAAATACAATATCTTCTCAACCTATAGTACTAGGAATAGAAAGTAAGAACTTCAAGGAAATATAACCCTGATCGTGCATGGTATGTTTCAAATGAAGTTTTGTATTTAGTGTTGGATTTTATGGTGTATATGATTGTCATGTTCCTTTATTGTGCAATGATATAAATGGTGATAGATGAAAGAATTATATCTTTTGATTTTATTAAGTGATTTTCAACTTTACTTTACTTTAAAATTACTGCATTACAAAACGTAATATATCGTGGCGTGTAGCGTTTTCGATAATGACCGCATATGTAAAAATGTGATGTGTTCCATTCACATAACTTTCTCTACATTTCTGCAACAAATTGTTAGAAAGCTTATGCGTCTATTTACTTCATGCTAATTGAGAAAAAATTATTACAAATAGTTTTATTACTTGCTTCCTTGAAAGTAGAAGCGAAATAAGGGAGTACCATAGATTAAAGCGATAGTCAAAAGCTGGATGTTATCTGAATGAGTTGAGAAATTCCTGTGTGAGAAAAGAATAAGTTTTTCTAAGCTAAAACTAAAAACAATAAATGTCTTAAAAAGAATAGACTCAACGAAAAAATGTATATAATATAAATTGTGTTTTTTCATGTGCTCTACGGTTTTTAGTAAGTTTTTGTCAATCTCTTACGGTTTAGCAGTTATGCAAAATTCCGCAAAAAACCGCAAAATTCATCCAGAATAAAGAGGTCTTCGGAGGCCATTCCCAGAAAATTCAAGATCTACATTTTATCTGTCAGGTAAATACCAAGTTTGGTATTTAATGGTCTTTTCGTTTTTGACCACACACAAGCGCACACATGGACCTTTTTCCAAAAATGCTTTTTTTGGCTTCAGGGAATCCAAAACATGTATTTCCGGTGAAATCTCGGTATCGAATATTTGGGTGGAGTGCAATACCTTCTCTATACACTATGTACATAGTACGTATAGAGAAAGTAAAAACAGCGGAAACTGTATAAATGTATTTTGTCGAAATTAGGCCTTTGAACTACAAAACCCAGTTCAACTCTATTACATCACTTGAATACATTTTAACATGTTCAGAGGAGAATCCATTAACAGTTCAATAGGCATTTAGATAATGCCGCTTCAGAGGCTATCCCAAATGTATGCAAATGTGAGGTTAGTTTGCTACGAGTTCTAACCTTTTTAATTAGGTCTATGGGTAGTAAAATATTCACATATTGTTTCATTTGTAGGATAAATCATAAAGCTAATGTTTAATTACCCTTAACTGGACTTTATAAGTCAGCATATTATATCACAACGCCCATTAAAAGCGGCTATATTTGCCACTGTAATTCCTAATAAGTACGCACACTTAACCAAACCGTTACAGAACTTGAGTAGAACTATATTCGTAATAATTTTATTTATCTAAGTGATAAATAATTAATCTATACGTTTTAAAATAACCTTCTCGCAAAGCAATACACGAATATGCAAACCCCTTCCCAACCAGTTGTTTAGAAAACGCTAGCAGTTACTGACGTCATCACTTAAGGAGTCCATTGTCAAAACAACAGCCGTTTGACTTGATTAAACCGTGGGAAGTAAATATCTCACATGTATCCTATTCTTGAAAGAATCACAATATCGATTCATTTAAGGAAACTCGGGACTTTTTTGCAAAGATACTTCCTGTCGTTTACATACCAGAAAAGAGCAGTACACAGGATTCGGTCATACTACAGGGCAAGTTGCAAACACAAAATATCTTAAATTATTGTTAAAAAGCTCATTCTTCTGTTTACTTAATACTAATCGAAAAAAGTAGTATAAAGAGTCTTGTTACCTGCTTCCTTGTAAGAAGAAGGGAAATAAGGAAGTACCATAGGCTAAATCGATAGTCAAATCCTTTAAAAGCCGGATTCTATATGATTGAAGTAGCTTTGTTTATATGAACAGGTGTTAATAAATTACCGTATGAGAAAAGTATAAGTATTTTAAGGCTGAAATTAATGACAAGGAATGTCTCCAAAACGACGAACCTTCACGAAAAGATATGTATAACACAAATTGTGTGTTTTAACGAGCTCTACCTTTTTTGTGTGATTAGTTTTGTCTATCTCTTGCGGTTTACCAGTTATTCAAAATTCCGTAAAATTCATCCAGAGTAAACATGTCTTTAGAAGCTATTCCCAGATAATTGAAGATGTGCATTTTATTTGTCACATAAATATCTTAAATATAAGTGTGTAATCAAAATCCTTAGAGCCATTTTTGAGAAAATCAAAAGCTTTCGAAATATTTTTCCATGTAAAATGTGGTTGGGGATGGAGGGATTTTCTTGAAAATCTTCATGTTGCATCTTTGGAAGATACCAAACTTAAATACCAAGTTTGGTATTTAACGGTCTTTTAGTTTTTCAGCTGTGCTGCACACAGACACGCACAGAGACACAGGGAGATTTTTCAAAAAATGTTTTGTTTTTTTTGGATTCAGAGCGTCTCAAAACATGTATTTACGGTGAAGTATCGGTATCGAATACAATACCTTCTCTATGCACTATGTACATAGTACGTATAGAGAAAGTAAAAAGAATCGAGCCGAGTCCGTTTGCACAGCTGTTGTGATCGCGGATATTCGAGCACAAATGATCCAGAGTCCAAAGAAGTCGACACGTAAATTGTCACAACAAATGAACGTTTCCCGTAGGTGTTGGCAACGTGTTTTACACCATATAGGGATATACGTATGCAGTCTTTTGAGGCAACCTTTCACGCTTCTCGCGAGTTAATCTTTCGAATTCATTAAAGATTCACAGAAGAAAGGTTTGTCAGCAAAGGATTGTGGCCGCCGCGTTCACCAGACTTAATCACTCGTGATGTTTAACTGATGGGCAATCTAAAACAAAAAGTGTACAAACAACAGAAAACGTTAGAAGACCTGAAGGACATTATTCGAAATGAAATTTTGAGAATTGAAGCGGCAGAGTTGCGCAAAGTGTATACTGGCATATTAGGGCGCGTATTGAAGTATAAGGAGGTAATTTGCATCACCTAACGTAATGTAAAAGATAAGATCAACGCAGTAAATATAGATCTTTGCATTAGCTTGTTTGTTATTTATTTGTTATGTAATTTTTATATGTTTATATATTTATCTACTCGTTGAGGGTAACAATTCGTGCGTAATTGTAGGAGAGCAGACTGTACTCGGGGTCGTTTTTCGTGCGTCATCTTGTACATGTTCAAAGCATGGCATAACAGATTCCTTAAAGTTGTAATCGATTACATTTCAATCAGTAAAAGAGACATGTGACCGAGAGAGATGACATCGACTGTTGGGGACGGAACGACTCCCAGGGGTCCAAACCTTGATGATGACTATGATTTATGTTTATAACACGATGTTCAAACCTTTAACTTTTAAAACTTCCCTACTCCATATAATGGGTCCTCGTTTTGAAGTACTTAGTCCCCTTTCAACGCTCTTCTTCCCCTGAGGTAACTTCTTAGCGGCTTGTGTAGAATCTTGCCGTGGATTTTCCCCAATGCTTAGGAATGCACGTCTGCTTTCATACTGAATTTGCAAGGAGCAATTCTTGGTTCTTCTCAGAAGTTCCTCTTGAACTCTGCTTACGCAATTTAAATGCAGGACTCAGTTTCAATGTAGCGAGCTACACAATTCTCTCTGATCCATCGCCTCCTCAATTCTGTGTAAGCCCAAAGACATAGTTACGTCACAAAGCCTATCACAAACAGGCTTAGGAGCCTGAAAAACGTCCATTAGTATCCAGGTGTATGGCTGTAGGTGTCTTGTTCATTGTACGCTATCGTACTTTTCCTATCTACTGATGTAATGGGTTGCTTTTTATTGGCTATCAAACTTAAAATGTAACCTGTTTGGTATTTCATTAATGTTACTATAGTTATAACGCAGAGCACTGCCAAATAAGTTTATAATCTTCCTGTCAGCGCTTTTGAGAATTTTCCCTTTCCACCTGCTATGGATGAGTATGTGAGAGAGAAAAGAGAAGTTGCAAAAACATATGAGGTTAGTAAAGTACAATATATCAAACATCTCGTATAATAAGTATGTGCTTATTCATTATAATTATTGTATGAGAATGTGAAACTGTTGCGGGGGTATTATAACTGGGAGCAGCCGGCGCTTGAGACTCCGCCCGGTGGCCACATTCTGTAGGAAAAACACTGTATATGACTGCTGGCGAGTTTAAGAATGTTTCAGGGAGATGAAAAAAGATAAAAAGACTGTGTTACACTCACATGACTTTCTCTAGCTGCTCTACAAAACTCCTACAAAAGATTATTCTTCTTCGTACACAATGCGAATCAAGATAAATGTTAGCAGAATGTTATTACTTAGTTCCTTATAAGTAGAAGGGAATAAGGGAATGCACTATGCTAAAGTGATTGTCAAATGTTTTAAAAGCTATCGTTATGCGATTGTCATTGCAAATCGCTTCTTTGCTTGGCCAGGAGTAGAACAAAAGAAAAACAGACACTTCCTGTGTGAGAAAAGTTTAAGTACTTCACAATTGAAACCAATAACAATGAATTTCTCGAAAACGGTTACCTTCACAACAAAAACGTAAAGAACAAAAATTGCGTGTTTTGTCATAAGGTACATTTTCTGTGTAGTACGTTTTTTCTATCTCTTGCGGTTTAGTAGTTAAGCAAAATTCAGCAAAATTCATCCAGAATAAAGAGGTCTTCAGAGGCTATTCCCCAAAAAATCGAGATATATATTTTATTTCGGATATAAATAGCTTAATATACGGGATTTTAATTAAAATCGTTAGAGCCATTTTCAAGAAAATCAAAATGTTCAAAATTTTTCCATATAAAGGGTAATTTGTGGTGGGCGGATTTTTTTGAAAATCTTCGTGTCGCATCCTTGGAAGATACTAAACCTAAATACTAAGTTTGGTATTTAACGATCTTTTTGTTTTGGGGCTATGATCCACACACACACACAGACACACACACACACGGACCTTTTTTTTTTTTTTAATGCTATTTTCGGAATCAGGGGACCCCAAAACATATATTTCCGGTGAAATCTCGGTATAAAATTTTTGAGTGCATTACAATAACTTCTCTATCCCTATGTACATTGTACACATGGGGCTAGAGAAAGTAAAAATGTTTTTTTCGGACTCTTTACAAATTTCAAATTTTCGATAATTTCGAATAAATATCTTACAAGTAGCGGCCCACAGTTTAGCATACTAGTCGTAAGAGGTTAGAAAGTGAACCAACAAATCCCGCCTTTGACGTCATCAATTCCGAGGTACTTCTAACTTGCAATCACTTAAGGTGATGGGCCTGTGAAATTTGATCTAAAATGAAATAGTACTTTTTTACCTTCTCTACACTTATTATGTACATAGTCTACAGAGAATGTATCTTACCGCCCTAGAATTCGATACCGAAATTTCATCGGAAATATATTTTGAGGTCCCCTGAGTCCAAAAAAGAACTTTTAGCAAAAGGTCCGTGTGTATCTGAATGTGTGTCTATAGAGGCATAGCTCAAATACTAAAAACTCGTTAAATATCAAACTTGGTATTTCAGTTTAGTGTTTTTCAAGCATACGACACGAAGATTTCCAAGAAAATCCCTCCATCCCAAACTACCCTTTACATGGAAAAAATTTTTAAAGTTTTGTTTTTCTCAAAAACGGCTCTAATGATTTTGATTAAAATGCCGTATATTATAGATATTTACATCACAAATAAAATGTATATCTTAAATTTTCTGGGAATAACTTCTGCAGATCTGTTCATTCTGGACGAATTTAGCTGAATTTTGCATAACTAGTAAACTGTAAGAAATAGACAAAAACTTGCTGCACAAAAAGTGTAGATCTTGTTATAACACCAAATTTATGTCATATGCACTTTTGTTGTAGAGTTGACCGTTTCCAAGATATTTCTTGTTATTGGTTTCAAGCTTAAACTACGTTAACTATTCTCAAACGAGGGTTACCCTTCCTTTTATCTCGCTTTCGTTATTTTATCTAAAACATTTTCCGGTACTTTTCCTTACTCAAATGACTGCATACGATGTAATTGTTATACTAATTTGTTTCGAGATTTTTATAGTCTCTCAAAAATATATTAAACAAAATGGTCATATGCGTTTCGAAATAATGTTCCAATTTTTGAGAAATAACTTATTAAATTTTGAAACATTAAGGGTTTTTAAGATTACAAGCAAGAATTAATAGTTTTTGTTCAATAATTATGTTTAATATAAAGTATATAGTGGCATATATATTTATAAACTCATTTGCTGTAAAACTTGAATATTTATGTGAAGGTTTTTATTAGAACAATGAATTTGGACAATAAAAATTCATGTAAATAACCATGCAAGTTTGAATTTGGCCATTTGCCCGGTTTCGAACCCGAGCAACCGCATGTGATATTTGTGGTGGACAAAGCGGCGCTGGGGCGAGTTTTCTCCGGATTTCCTCCGCCATCGCATTCCACCGGTGCTCCATTTTCATTCCATAAATCACCAGTGTCATCCACTGTGGTGCCATGGTTATAAAAGCGGGTATTAAAAACTATCAAAAAAAAAAAAAAGATTGAATTTTGATACATGGTGAAAACATCATATTTTTTGGGTATAATTGCTGGTATGAATTTCAATAACATAGCTTATATACTGCAAATTTTCTAAAGTTTATGGATGCATCACCTTTTTTTTAAATGAACTGTTTTTCCCCTGTTTTTCTATATTCCCAACATTTCCTTGGTTTTCCTATTTGATTGTCGTTTTACATTTTAATACACACGTATACACATTTACAAACATAGCAACTCCCATGCCCAAGGCGGGACTTGAACTCACGATCCACTGCGCCACGAAGCACCAACGTGAGGCACTTTAGCGAACGTGGCTTTTTTTTTTTTTTTCGAGTGGAGGAAAAATCTACCTTATAGACTACCCAGGTAGTGTCGGGTTTTGCCACGAGACCCTACCAAAAAAACTAAAAAAACCTCCACCGGTGCTGGAGTGGATAGGGGGAAGGATTACTGCAGTACCGCTGTTGCACCCGCGTAGTAGTGGTGGTAATGACTGGTCCGCTGTGCGGCCGCCAGAGGAAGTTATCGAGTGCCGGCAGGCAGGCAGGCTTGGCCTAGGCCCAGCCTGCCCCCTGGCGAATTTCAGGAGATTTTTAAGGATAATTTCTAGAGTAGGTTATTTGGATGAGTGGGAGGGAAATCGTGCTACCTAGAGTTTCGCTAGGCTTTTTGTGGGTGCTATCTTCGCTAGCGCTGCGTCTCTGAAACAAACTAACTTATAGTTAATCGTCTGTCATAATACTAGTAATCGCTTATTTTTAAGAGGTAATAGTTGTGGTCTGCCATAGGCTCCGTCTGTGAGTACATACTATGCATAGAGTTATATTAAGCTTAGATTTTGTGTGAGTTCCGCCTATGTAGGCTTCATTATTGTGCTATTTATCTAGGGGTTGCTATCTATTTTACGAGTAATACTATTACATACATACATGTGTGATTATATTCAAACTAAGATATCGTTAAAGTGTATTAGAATAAGTAAGTATGATATTTTCCGTCTTAGGTGTATGTCATTTAAATTCTCCAGGCATAGTCCATTTTCTGAGCATTGTCTTATAGAGTGCACACGTGGCTGGCTGCCTGCCATGTGAACCGGCCTTTAAATCAGGTATCCCCAAATCTACGTCACCAGAGGTACTGTGTACTCCGTAGGTTCTGTGTAAGTATTTTTTTTATTTTTTATTTTTTGTTTGGTTTATAAAAACAGTACCGGAGTCTGATCAGGACTCCGGCGCTGTATCCCCGTTTACACCCCCCCTAAGTTTGCTGTATGATTACTGGTTTTACTGTTCCTTTACACAAGCATATACACATTCACAAACATATAACACCCATGCCCAAGGCGGGACACTTCTATCCACTATCACATTTCTACATGTCTAGAAAAACATTAAGCTTTCTAAACTATCTTTAAAACTCGCAGAATGTATTTAAGTATACCCGTATATATCATTTAATGATGATGTTAATAAGGATGATGATAAGAGTAATTATAGTAACAGTATGCTACTACTAATATTAATAATATTAATGATTAATAATAATAATTATGATAAGTTTTAATCAGTTTCCTTACACTTAATTATTCTTTTTGTTAAAATGACTTGCCTCTAATGATCATGCGCTCCTTCGGACCCGTCTGACGTCTTATATATCCTGTGTAAACTGTAGGAGCAAATAAGGCACCTTACATTTTCATCAGAAGCAGTACAGCAAAATTGTTCCTCCCATTCGTCCTTAAATGTGCATATACGTTTCCGTGGATTCTTATTATGATTTGGACTAACCATTTCACTACGACAGACTGTCCTCAACGGCACGTCTTAGGGAAAGGGTGAATGGACTGCAACGTTACGACACAGCCTACCCATCTCCCCTCATTCAGGAGCTGTATTCGCGAGTACAGCTTTGGAGACGTCTGCCTTAAATGATACCTTACTCTGTCTAGTTATCAGTTGTAACGTGGCAAGTCAGCCTAGCCCCTCATAGGTTTTCAAGTCGGACGGAGCATAACCAGGTCTGGAAGATTTTCTCCTCGCTGATGATATACGGAATAATACAATCAGAAACGGAAATATAGGAAGTAGACGTCATATTTTATATTACAGACTCGACATTTGTCAGATATGAGGCTGGGGAACAATCGAACCGTGTCTCAATAACCTCATTCACACTTGATGGTAGCCAGAGAGTATAATTCTTGTTTCCTATAAGTTTACCTTGCTGATATGTAACCGTTCGTGCACAGTTCCCTTCCGCTTTCCTCTGATTGACTTAATACAACTTTGAATGGCGTTATACAAATCATATACAGTGCCAGGTCAGGCAATGAAAGCAGTATATGCACTCCGACATGATAGATGTTTGTGCTTTCGTCATCCGAGAGGAAGGTTTACAACGAAGGACTCTCCTGTATGTATTTGTTGATGCAAAACGATTCGCAGCTTAGATGCATTACTCTTGTTCCAAAATATATTTGATTAATATGGCTATGAAAGTATAAATTTGACAATTCTGCTCGGAATAGTAAATATAATTTTAAATAAGGAAATATAGGGGTTTTCAAAAGTAACTAAACTCTAAACTGCTATAATTATTGTAAGATTTTAGTTATTATAAAAATCGATTATGTGTTATTCACAGAACGTTCTCTACATCTCTGTAATAAAGTATTAAAAAAGTTATTCTTCTATTTATTTAATATTAATCGAGATAATACAGTTAGAGAAATTGTCTTATTTCTTGTATCCTTGCAAGTAGAATGGAAATAAGGGAATACACTAGGCTAAAGCGATAGTCAAATCTTTTAGAAACTGGTTTCTATGTGATTTAAATTCCTTTGTTTGTATAGCCATGAGTTGAAAATTCCTTAATTGTAAAACTGAAACCAAGAAAAAGGAATATATAAAAAACGGTCACTCCACGAAAAAAAAATGTTTTAAGGAGTGTGTTTTAACGAACTCTACATTTTTGCGCAGTAATGTTTTGTCTATCTCATGTAAAATTCATCAGGAACAAAGAGGTCTTTAGAGGCTATTCACAGAAATTTCAAGATATACATTTCTTTTGCCATGTAAATATCTTTAATATGCTATATTTTAATCAAAATCATTAGAGCCATTTTTGAGAATATTAAAATTTTTGAATAATTTTCCATGTAAAGGATAGTTGGGGTGGGGAGATTTTCATGAAAATCTTCATGTCACATCCTTGGAAGATGCTGAACTTAAATATCAAGTGCGGTATTTAACGGAATTTTCGTTTTTGAGCCATGCTGACCATAGACACATACACCGTACATTTTTCTAAAAATGCTTTTTTTGTATTTCCGGTGAAATCTCGGTATACAATTTGGTGTACAATACAATATCCTCTCTATGCACCATGTATACAGTACGTATAGAGAGAGTAAAAAGAAGTAACATACTTGCCAAGCTATGAGCGTTTGATTTGTTTCGCTTTGTTATTTGTTTTCTCTTTTTTTTTTCTTCTTTTTTCTTGCAGTTCGCCGTTGCCATGGGTACAGTTTGTTAAATAATACATTATTAGTTTTATTCATAGTGCTATAGTAATTGTAAGTTACATATCTCGGCTCTATCATTAATTAAGATCTTCATGACTTAGGAGTTACTCTATAGCGTGGTTTTAATTTACAATGTATTATTGGCCCTTATTTTTTTGAAAAAGAAAAACTTGCTTAGTCAACCCTAGACTCACAAATATCAATATGGGAAATTTTTATCTTCATAAAAATGGCGCTCCGCCCTACATTCATGGCCATGCAAAACGATTAATTACCCAGACCTTTGGTTTTCCAACAAAGTGGCCGCAAACTCCAGTCTCAACCCGACCAACTTTTGTTATAGGGTTACCTTAAAGAACGAGTTTTCCTAACACATCCAATAACCTGACAACAACTGAAAGATGCTATCTCACAAGAAATTGCTAATATACCATGATATCATCTACAAAATGCGTGCGTGGAGTCGCAGAAAGAACGTGGTGCGTTGAAAAGATAAAGGATGACATCTCCCTCATGTTTTATAAAAAAATCATTGTTCGCCCAGTATGTGATTCGTTTTTGTTTTCCTCTCTCAAGTATTATAATATTTATAACAGTTTAAAGTTTGAAGTGGTTTTGAAAGATCCTATACTCTGTACCGCACGATCACTTATTCCATCACTGCAGGCAATGAGAAATGTCTAATCACGTGACAGTTAAGAGATGTCATATTCAGTGATGTGGAGCAGAACTTGCCAAGTTGTCACTAACCCTATCTGCAGAAAGCAAGACCAGAAACACGGGGGAAGCGAAAAAGGGGAATATAAATGCATAATAAGACAGCAGACACAAAGGGAAAGAGGGCACACAAAAATAATTGGAAATTTGTAAGTGTAGAAGCCTGGTCCAATGCCGGAAGGACAGGATTCGAATTTCAAAGGGCAGCCCAAGATATGTATGATTTGTAGTAAATATATCCATTCATTCATTACCCATACTAATGACTTACTTGGCTGCGCTCGTGTTAAGCTAGACAAGTTAAATTACGGAAAACGTATTCTCTACGGGGTAAATAAAATAGTACGAACTGAACTTTCCTTGCGAGAAATGTTTTAAGTAGTTTAAATCTGAAATAAAAACATGGAGTATCTCGAAAACGTCAACTTCACAAAAAAAAATGTATATTACGTAAATTGTGTGTTTAATCGTGATCTACATTTTTTGTATAGTAAGATTTTTTTGTAGTATCTCTTACAGTTTACTAGTTATTCAAAAGTCAGCAAACTTCATCCAGAGTAAACAGGTCTTTTGAAGCTATTCCTAGAAAATTCAAGATATACATTTTATTTATGATGGAAATGGCTTTACTATGTGATATTTTAATAAAACTCGTCAGAGCCATTTTTAAGAAAAACAAAAGTTTCGAACATTTTTCCATGTAAAGGGTAGTTTACGGGGGGGGGGGCTTCACTCAAAATCTTCAAGTCGTATCCCTGGAAGATATTAAACTTAAATAGTTTGGTATTTTACCTACTTTTCGTTTTTGAGTTATCGTGTTCACAGACACAGGGACACACGGACCTTTTACTAAAAATACTTTTTTTGGATACAGGAAGCCATAAAACGTCTCTTTCCGGTGAAATATCGGTATCGATTTTTGGCGGAATGCAATACCTTCTTTATACACTATGTACATAGTGTGTGTAGAGAAAGTAATAAAAACTACGAAGAGCAAAATTAGTTCAAATAAATGTCGCAACACTTTTCGATGCAGAGCTACTACTAGGTAGAATTCAAATCGAACTGCAATTGTTAGTAATCCCAGTGAATTAGTCAGAAATAGTACGAGATTTAGATATTCCGTTATATCTATAGAGTAAACATAAACATCCACTGCAAACACATCAAGTTTATTGGAATGGATACTTGGTATATTTGTTCATGTCAAACATTATGCTCCAATAGTTCGACCTGTCAATGAACTCGAAATCTGAAGTCCATCTTTCAATTTATGTATCGCTATACATGTATGAAAGGGCTGAATTTGTTTGCACTTCCTGTTTTGAATGAATCATTTTATTATTTTTTTTTTTTATTTTTTGTAACTACAGTCACAAAGTGGCTATTAATAATTTCTCTGTTTCTAGGCCTAATATTTGCTACTAACTAATAATGTTTAGCAAATCCTCGAATCTAGTAACATTTTAACGGATAATAACATCAGTATATTACTGCGCACAGATCCAGGTGATCAGACATTTCGTCTGACACCGGCATTCGGGAGGTCGTAGGGTCGATTCCCGCGATCGAACTCTCCGACCTATTGGTTTTTTTCGCGGGTTTTCCCGGGTCAGTAGGCAAATGCTGGAAATGTTTCTTCATTCATCCAAACTTCCTGTTCCTTCATTTAATCTCCATTTCATTCAACCGGTCTCTCTCAAGGCTGTAAGTGTCGGCGAGGACTGCAGTGATGGCACTCTTCCGTGGTGGTTGTGCTCTGGAAATACAGCTCTTAGTGGCAGGATGGCGTTAGAAGTCGTCTGTAGACCCACGGAGTTTGGTCAGACCTGGGCGCGGGCTACTAGCGCTCTCCGCGTCGAGCGAGATTAACTCCTTGAAATGTGTTAGGGATTTGGAATTTGCTAAACCTCCACGGTGGCTCTTCCCCCGTCGTTCGGTCTCGGCCGCCCTTTGTTCGTAATACTGATCATTAGTGTTGTCTCACCCGTACTATTTGGGCGGTTTCATAAATGTATAAATCAAAGGACTGCTAGATAAATCTATGATAGGGTTAATATTCCTTTTTACGAACGATTTGTGTGCCACAGTTAGAGCTTAGATTATTTAAAAATATTGCGACAGTGTAGATTTCGGAAATTTATGTAGTCGCTTTCACTGTGTGATTAATTTGTCACATTCCTTTGCGGCACTGTAACCTGAAATGTTACCTTTTACTCGCGTTTTATGTAATGCTATCTCAAGATCAATTTTGCGCAAATAGCATGCACCTAACCTTTTCATTGTGTTATACATAGATGGAAATGTGTAACGAAAGTTCATCTCGATTAATTAAGGAAGCCGCGTCTGGTAAGCCGACTATGAAACGAAAAATCTGATGTGTTCCATTCACATGACTTTCTCTACCTCTCTGCAACAAATTATTGCTAAAAAGCTTATGCTTCTATTTACTTCATGCTAATGGAGAAAAAAAAATAGTACAAATAGTCTTATTACTCGCTTCCTTGTAAGCAGAAGGGAAATAAGGGACTACTATAGCCTAAACTAAGATTGAAAAGCTGGCTACTATGTGATTGAAGTTCCTTTGTTTGTATGGACAGGAGTTGACAAATTTCTGTATGAGAAAAGTGTAAGTTTTTCATAGCTGAAACCAAAATGAAGGAATATCTAAAAAACGATCAAATCCACGAAAAAATGTATATAACATAAATTGTGTGTTTTAATGTGCTCTACATCTTTTGTGTGTTAAGTTTTTGCCCATCTGTTACGGTTTAGCAGTTATGCAAAATTCCGTGAAATTCATCCAGAATAAAATAGTCTTCAGAGGCTATTCCCAGAAAATCCAAGATATACATTTTATTTGTCAGGTAAATATCTTTAATATAAGATATTCATCAAAATCATTAGAGCCATTTTTAATAAAATCAAAAATTTCGAAAAAAGTTCCACGTAAAGGGTAGTTGCGGGTGGGGTGATTTTCTTGAAAATCTTCGTATCGCATCCTTGGAAGATGCCAAACTTAAATACCAATTTTGGTTTTAACGGTCTTTTAGTTTTTGAGCTATGCTGTACACACACACGCACACGCACACACGGACCTTTTACCAAAATGCTTTTTTTTTTTTTTTTTTGATTCAGGGGGACCCAAAGCATGTATTTCCGGTGAAATCTCTATACACTTAGTATATAGTACGTGTAGAGAAAGTACAAATAGAATTGAGTAGATAAAGGCATACGAATACCATTCTCAGTTCTTTTTCTTTTATCGTTTCAGTACTTTTTTCCCAGAAGAAAAACTCGAGATTAGAATGAAAGAAAGAGGTGTGGTAAGCAATTAAAAACATTATATAAAGTTCCCTAAATTGCTTCGTATATCCGAGTTTAGTATAACTGAACTGGCTTTAGACTGTTTTGTTTCTCAGAATCAAACGCCACGTAAGTCAATATAATTAGGTGTATTAGGAAGCAAGCAGGATCTATTTTGCTTTGTGTCTGAAGTTTGACCGCCGTTGAAGGATTTAGCTCAGCATTGGAGATAAATTAATTGTATATCCAGAGGCCGAGATACAACGTTTTAGTGTTGGAGTTGTACGTCATTTGTGTATTCCAGCAACAGCTGGAACAAGCTATACAAGCATAGAATGTTGAATACTTTTCTACTTTCTGTACACGTACTATGTACATATTGTATAGAGAAGGTATTGTATTGCACCCAAAAATTCGATATCGAGATTTCACCGGAAATACTTGTTTTAGGTGCCCTTGAATCCAGGGAAAAAAACTTTTTAGAGAATGGTCCGTGTGTATGTGTGTGTGTGTGTGTGTGTGTGTGTGAACAGCAACGCTCAAAAACCTCATGTGTTGTATAGAGAGATAAACCCCTTCTAGAAACGGATGATGTTAAGAGGTTGAAACTTCGCAGAAATGACTGAGAAGAAAGGGCTCGTGTTCAAAGCGATTATGACAGTGCCTCAAAGAAGGCGGCCGAATTACGCAGACTCTATACTGTATCCGCTTTGTACTTTCCATTAGAATATTCCAGACAAAACTAGCAGCAACAAAGACGGTCTAGACAAAAATAGCATGAAGAAAAGGCGAAAACATTTTGCAACCTGACGGTCACGTCTCGGTTAGGAACTAAGAGGAGGTTCACAGTGGTTATGTACTTCAGTGAATTCCCTTCCCTTTGCCTAGAGCAAGTGCCGTTCTTATTTCTGAGGGAATATATTCGCTCTGATAATCCTGCAGAACCTGAAACCTTATTGGACATATAGTCCATTTTATAATTGGACTGACATCACACCTGTGTGCTGGTAGCAGCAGCGGTGCTGGACGAGGCCTTGTTAATGGCACGCCTGGCCTATTCTTGGTTTGCAAAGGGCATTCCAAATTCCCTTTCGGCTGCCATTTGCCAGGGAAATAGAAACTAATTTCGCATAGTATAATACATAATGGCCACTTACCTTTGTCCCGTAATTACCGACAAATTGAGTTATATAAAGGAGTCACACCCCAAATGAAATATATTACAATTTAATTACGTAGAACAATGCAAATTCGCGAAATAAAATCAAATATAATTTTAAAATAAACAAAGCTCATTTACCACTTAAATAAAGTGAAAATTATTTTCTATGTATATATCTGAGTGTTGTAAAACTTGACAATCCACTAAACATTTCTTATAGCTTATAAGTATTAAACCATTCACAGAAAAGGTGATCCAACTTCCGGTATTCGACCTGTGCAGACATTCTTTGGTGTTTTAAAAGAGTTTCAGAACTCAAGTTCTGAAGTTAAAACCTGCCAGTGAAGTACTGGCGAGAGCGACTTTCATTTTACACGTCTTGCAATCAATGGAGACGATAAGCAGGTCGTGTTCATTGTGAGGGTTAAATTGAAGATTGCTCTCGTCCAGTTCTTCACTGGAGAGTTTTAACTTGAAATAGCCCCGTTGAGTTCTGCAGCCTTTTTAACGCACGAAAAGATATCCCCATACGCCAAACATGAGGCTCTTGGGCCAACTGGTATACATTTTGTAATAGTGTATTTGAAATCTATAGCTACTCATAACTTTCTTTTACTGTTTCTTTTTTCTGTAGTATAAATTTCAACAATTTAAATAAGATGCAGTATTGCATTTAATCATCTTATTTTCCGCAACGAGTATGCTAATTTTGCCCTACATTAATGCATTGCAATATGCAATAGCATGTAATTTCACATAATATATTACTTATATATCTTATGCTTATGATGCTTCTTATGAATTCGTCAACTTTGCAGAATTTTTCCACTCAGTGATTCCCTAGGTGTTGCTTTGATTACTCCAGAAAAAGTAGCTTTGTAAATACCCAAAGCCTTTGCTACGGAATTAATAATATAATTTGTTATTGTTTATTGATTTCTCTACAGGTATTTTGTGGGTAGAGAAGGTATTGTATTCCACCCAAAGATTAATGGTGAGATTTTATTATAAGTACACGTTTAGAGATCACCTTAACAAAAATCATGTTTATAAAAAGATCCGTCTGTAGGCCTGTAAACAGCATAACGGAAAGTCGAGAAAGTCTGTTAAATATTAAACTTGCTACAACATTTTTTATGAGTACAGCACGAAGTTTTTCAAGAAAATCCCCCATCTTACACTATCCTTTCCATGGAACTTTTTCGAAAAGTATGACTTTTTCAAAAGTAACTTAACTATTTTGATTAAAATACAATATGTTTAAAATATTTTCATGCAAAACTAAATGTATAAGGTATTTCAAAAATCACTTCAACTTTAAGCCCCTATAAATAATCCTATAACATTTGAGATAGGATAAAAACCAAAGAAGGCACATACTGGGCGAGCAATGGAATTTGGTTTTCTTTTGTTTTGTTTTTTTCGATTCACCGTTACCATGCCAACGGATGTGTTGAATAAAACATTGCTAGTTTTATTCATGCTGTATAAGAATAGTAAGAATTTGTAATCGAATCATTGCTCTATCGCTAAAAGATAGAATACAGCTAATTCAACGAAAAAAGAAGTGTTTTTCTTGAGGTTTGAGCAAATTTGGAACTCTAAAAACAAGCAAGGCTACTTTCCATTCGTAATTATAGAGATTAAAGTAGGAAAGCTGAGATTGCTGATAAGAATAAATCTGGAAGAATGAATGGTGTTCCTGTTGCTGAGGAGCTTCATGCAAATAGTAAACTAAGTAGAAATAATAACTGTGGAATTTGTAGTTTTGCACAGATATCGAAACAACTTTAGATGAGTAATGCCCAAGTTAAGAGAATTCTGAGAAAACATCTTAACCGAATCCATATAAATGGAAACCAACTTTTGTTCTCCAATTTTCAAGCAAGATAAATATGAGTTTTACTTTCTCTATACGTAATATGCACATATTGTATTGCACCCTAAAATTCGATACCGAATTTTCACGGAAATACATGTTCTGAATCCCCGTGAATCCAAAAAAAAAAAAAAAATTTATAAAAAGGTATGTGTGAGTGTTCCTGTGGACAGCATAGCTCAAAAACGAAAAGGTCGTTAAATACCAAAGTTGCTATTTAAGTCGGGTATCTTCCAAGGATGCGACATGAAGATTTTCTAGAAAATTCCCCACCCCAAACTACCCCTTCCATGGAAAAAAATTTCGAAAATTTTGATTTTCTCAAAAATGGCTCCACCGATTATGATTAATATCTCTTTTATTTAACATACTTACATTCCAAATAAAATTTATATCTTGAATTTTCTGGGAATAGCCTCTAAAGACCTCTTTATTCTGGATGATTTTTATTGAATTTTTCATAACAAGTAAACCGTAAGAGATAGTCAAAAATTATTACACAACTGTAAATCAGGATAACTCGCACAGTTAAATCATATACGTTTTTCGTGGAGTTGGACATTTTCGATATTTTCCTTGTTATTGATTTCAGTTTTAAAATACTTACTTTTCTCATGTGAGAAATTGTCAACGCTTGGCCACGCAAAGAACTGGATTTCAATTACATAGCAACCACATTTTAAAACATTTGACTGTCGATTTATCCTAGTGTATTCCCTTATTTTCCTTCTACTTATAAAGGTACAAAGTAATAAGAGCGTTTCTGCTAATAATTTAGCATTAAATAGATAAAAGAATAAGCTTATTAACAATAATTTGTTACAGAGATGTAGAGAAAGTCATGTGAATGAAGCACATCAGATTTTTCTTTATAATGCTAGTAGAAAATCAAATTAATAATGATTGTTTGGAGATGGTTTTTTGGATACATTTCTCTTATTGGTGGAGCTAATACAATATTTGCAAATTTGATCAGAAAATTGCCTTCAAAGTTTAATTCAAGGTCTTTATGTTTTTAAAGTATGGTATGTCTTCAATCCACAATTCATCAGTGGCTCTTATTTCTTCAAAGACAATAATGAAATAAGACAGTCATGCTGCATTCACAATGAAATGCAAGCGCAGACGCAATGTAAGCGCAAGAGTTTGGACTCCTATTATTTAATGTAAGCATTCACATAGAAACGCAATGCAATGCAAACTGCAAACTTTATCCTTGCGTTGTGTGCAAAGAGGAAGAATTCTGCTTCTTTTCTCCATGCATTGCCTATGAAACCAACAACACACTACAGCACTATCAGATTTTACAGGGCTTTTCTATGTGGCCGTGCCACGCAATCTCTAATCTCCCTCAAGAGGTAATGACAGTCTCCTTGCGAATCCTTCTTTAATTAAAGGATGTAACTATCATCTGTGTATAGATTTATTACTTCTCATAAATCTAAGACACAGAGAGATAATTCTTAGTTCATTAAATGTGTAGCTTTATCACTTAGTACAAACAGAGAGACTGTATTATTTTCGGTAATTCTGCACAACGGCTCTATTAATTCTGCCGTCTGCAAAACGGGAACTACCATATAATATTCCATTCAATAGTTTTGAATGAGCAATTACTGTGCCGCTTGCGTCAGTTGTTAGTATGTAATGTATTTATTTTGTAAAAGAATGAGTGAATTTTCTTATGTGGTATTGTTGGTTATGTTATTCAGTTTAACTTGCGGAGAGCTTGGAAGATATTTGCTTGTACCTTGCGGATCTAGAAACCCGTGACAACGTCTTGCGTTGCGATTACGACAGCATTGTTTGTGATTGGTCTTCCCTCGCGCTTGCGCTTATGCTACATTACGTCTGCGTTTGCATTTCATTGTGAATAGCTTTACTATAAATGGTGAGTACTACTATAGCATGCTACAAAACTTAGTTATCTCTAGACTGAGGAACTGCAATGTGGAAAACATCTTTATGCTAGATGGCGCTCCGTCATAAATTAATTAAAACAATTAATTATCCCATCTATGACGATCGTCTCATCAGTAGATATTTTTCAACAAAGTGGCCGCCGTGATCTCCAGTTCTAAATCATACCGATCTTTGGTTGTGAGATTACCTTAAAGAACGAGTTTTCCTGACATATCCAACAACATGGCAGCAACTGAAAGATGCTCTCTCGCAAGAAATTGCTAATATTCCAATCATCTGTGTATGGAGTCGCAGAAAGTATGGTGAACAAATGAATGGAGGACAACTTTCCAATATTTCATACATAAAGCCTCATTGTTTGCGCAGTATGTGAATTTTTATGTTTTTTCCTATCTCAAACATTAAACCCTATTGTTTGTCAAATGTATAACTTATTTTGTTTTTTTCAATCTCTCAAATACCATAACATAATTAACGGTTTAAAGTTTTAAGTGACCTTTGAAAGGCCTTTTATATATTTAATTTTCTGAAAATAGCCTTTTCATTCTGGGTGACGTTTTCATAATTGGTAAGCTGTAAGAGGTAGACAAAAACTAACTACAGAAAAACTGAAGCACTCGTTAAAACGTACCGTTTGTCGTTCACATTTTTTGTGGGGTTAACCATTTCTGAGATATTCCTTGCTATTTGTTTTAGTTTTTCAATACCTATACTTTTTGTCAAATGAGGAGGACTATTCGATTTGTTTTCTCTTGGTCAACCAAATTATACGACTTTTCCAAACCATCACATAGAAACGTGATGTTAAAGGACTTCACTATCACTTTAGCTTATTTATTTTCTTGTTCCTCTTGTAAAGGAAATATTAAGTAATGAGCCCATTTATGCTAACATTTATCTTGATAAGCGTGAAGTAGACACAAAAATACATTTTGTTAGAATATACAAAGAATATAAGTTGTGTGTTTGTCGAGATCGTCATGTTTTGTGTGGTAAGTTTTTGTCAATCTCTTACGGTTTAACAGTTATGCAAAATTCGGCAAAATTCATCCAGGACGAAGAGGTCTTCAGAGGCTATTCTCATAAAATTCAAAATATACATTTTATTTGAGATATAAATAGGATTAATATACCATATTTTAATCAAAATCGTTACAGCCATTTTTTATACATTCAAAATTTTCGATTTTTTTTTTCATGTAAAAGGTAGTTTTTGGTGGGGGGGGGGGGAATTTCTTGAAAATCTTCGTGTCGCCCTCTTGGAAGATACCAGATCTAAATACGAAGTTGGGTATTAAACGGTCTTTTCGTTTTTAGCTATGCTGTCCACACACACACACACACACACACACAAACACACACACACACACACACACACATCGGAGGACGATGGATTTTTTCGAGGTAAAAATCCTTAGGAAGGGAAGTAATTTACGGCACGTAAAAGTACCTCAATCCTGATAAAAGAGGCCTCTAAGCAAAATTAAATGGTTTTTCTCGCCCAGTATAGAATGGGATGCTGTGAACCACAGCAATTAAGGAGAGTCCGTAAGTAAAACCACATTTACCTTTTTTTTTTTACACACATATGTGCCTTTTTCTAAAAATTCTTTTTTGGGACTCAGGGAATCATATATTTCCGCTGAAATTTCGACATCAAATTTTTTAGTGAAATACACTATGTACATTGTACATCCGGGCTAGAAAAAGTAAAAAAGGAATACACGAAATGACTTAGACAAAACTAATGATACACACGGTTCGAGTAGAAGGGGACATGACGTTTAGAGATAGTGAATTTTTAGACTGTGTATACAATCTGATAAAATGTAGCCTGGGGGAAGAAGGTGCTCGACGAAGGAACAAGCGGAAACTATGCTTGGTTGAATATCATTTTCCTGACTTCTGCCTGTCCAGTGGATCCCTTCCTTTCTATCTATAATAATTTCCTTTCCAATATATTGTGTGCTTCCTTCTCATATTGATTTCATGCAATAATATCTCCAAGTGCAATAAATGTCATACTTCAAGAAATTGTCCTTAATTCTCAGAAGACACCTCGCCACTTCCTGTTCTCCGTGTGTTAGCTTTACTCCTAACTACCTACACCTCCCAATAACAATTTGGCAATACTACTGCTATAGACTTTTTCTACCTGTGGATTCTTCAAATCATACTGAGGTCCGCCTGGGTAGTGTGGCGGTAGCGTGTCTGCCTCACATTGTGAGCTCGAATCTCGCTTAGGCTGAGGTACACGGAGAAGTTTTTCTTCGGGATTTTCCCTTATCCTGAGAAGGCGAATGTCGAGTATCTCTAAGCTCCATGGACCCTGCAATCACTTGAGCATCATTTCATCGATCAGGTTGAAGGACGTTAAGCAAAACAAAAAAAAATATCATACTGAAGCATTGCAAAAAGCATTACGTGGGTAATCAGATCCTGTACCCTATATTTCCGCGCCATCGCCATCTAAACTTTTGGCTATCTGAAGGTAAAGGTCCGTGCCCCATTTTGTTGAGTTTTCCCTGGCCTTCAGACTGACATGTATTATACAGTACTATAATTAATGTGGAAGTCCTGAGAACACCGCAACACTGACCATGTTTCGCTATACATCCTACATTGGCTAGATTTAAGCCCGTGTTACCCCGTTCTATCCAGTAGATACAGATTCTTAACTAACTTTAATTAATCAGAAACACCAAAATATCTTCTCCGCGTGGAGTAAATCACGTCCTAAGAGTTTCTGTTCCGCTTTACTACCGTGAACACTTACGATATTAGTGTGACTTTAAAATGAACTATATATGGAGGTGAGGTTTGTCGTCCACATCCTACACTGGGATGTCCAATAAACTAATATTTGTTTGGAGATAAATTAGAAGTTAGTACAGCCCAAACGTTCCTAATCAATTTACGGCATAAGGTTTTGTCGAAACTCTTAATAGCGAGAATGATCTCTGATATTTTTTAAAGCATTAGAAAAGATAATTTTAAATAATTTTCCAAAATGTCAACATTTAAACGTTTACACTTCCCAAATTTTATTCGTAGTGTGCGCACTATTTTGGTTTTCTGAACATTTTTTTCGATACCGTAAGATTTTTAACTATGATATAAGTGGTGAGGCGAGCCAAGAACAAATCTTGCACATAGAGGAAATTGCTTTCCTTCCCTGCCATTCTGAAACGTCTGAGAAGGATAATATGGTTGCCAGCTTGGCGCGAATAACACAACCACAACAGCGTGCAGCGTTAAGCAACTATTCAAGTTCACATGAGAATACCTGTTGGCACATATCCATAATTATAGAGAAATCACTTTGTTACAAAGCTATATTTTATACATTAATATGTCATTAACAATATATAGAGCGTGGACGGAGCATTTTGCACGAAGAAATGCCGATATGTTTATTTTTGCTTACGATCCAGCTTATCTCACAATGTTGGCAATCATAAACATAGCCAATATCACTGTACGCGCATATTTATACAGCTTTTAATCCCGCTCATTCTTCGCCCTCATAATCAGCATCTCTATTAATGTCTTCGGCATTGTTGTCTTCTTTCGAGTTAACAATAATCTGCTAGCGTTTATTGGCATAAACACTGAAGAACACAGCACTAAAGCTAGCGCAAGCGTACTTCACTCCTTCGTGGACAGATACTCCTTCTGCGCATACATGTGCACGCAACTTCTCCCACCACCAGTCCTTCAGGTAAAAATTTGCCACTGCGAAACTTAATGTTTTGCTCATCTCGCCTCACGACCTCTATGCGTTTCGATATTTTACATATCTTAAATTCTTACACATTTTCGACCAATTTAAAAGGATACCTATGTTTGTGGTGACAGAACAAAAGATAAATTATCTCGTTTGCATAGGTACATATCACATTTAATAATAATAATAATAATAATAATAATAATAATAATAATAGGGGACGAGTGGGCTACAGATCTAAATTATAGAGTTTTTAAGCAAGGAATTTAAATGGTTGTACACGTGTATTACATCAGCTATATGTAAACACATTAAAGGCTCAACTCTACAGTTTTAATAGCGTTTTGTGCTGAATGTTGTGCATTTAAAAATACGCATGTTTTCAACATCTATCTCCTTCTGCAATTTTAAAGCAATGAGGCGGAAAATGCTGTTGGGTTTTCTAGAACCTGTAGTTAATAAAACAAATTATCAGAATTTCGATATTTGATTCCTGTGCAGAATAAAAAACGTTTGCCTTTCTTATAGCAACAATATTGCGTATTTTAATCTCGTGTCATATGTTTTATTTTGTCATGGAGCATGCAATACACAGGATGTTTCAAAAATACGGGGCGTAATTTCAGGTATGTATTTCCCACATGTAGACAATCAAATTAGTTCATTATAACTTTTGTCCGGAAATGCTTCATTTCCGAGTTATGGCCTTCACAACATTGGAATTCACTGGAACGTTTTTCTTTCCGCAGGTCTTTGCCGTCAAAGGAGACATTAGGAGGGCGCTCTGATAGTTCATTCTGAGGAAGGTTACATTCAGTGTTCTTTAGGCGTTAAGACTGTGCGACATGTATTCAAATCAAGAGCTGGCAGAGATACACTTCACGTACGGTAAGGCGGACGGCAATGCTGCGCTGGCTCGTCGTTTGTACCAGGAGAGGTACCCACAGCGACAGTGTCCAGATCGGAAGACATTTGTACGTATCCTTTCCCGTCTGTGCGAGTATGGAACATTCACCTCTCCTGGTTTGGGAAGGGGAAGACCAAGATCTACAACTCCAGAAGTGCTGGAGGAGATTCTGGAGGCTGTGGACAGGACTCCTTCTATCAGCACACGACGGTTAGCGTTGCAAGCCGATGTTCCTCATACGACTGTCTGGAGACTGTTGAACGAGTATCAATTGTATCCTTATCTTTTGCAACGTGTACAGGCCCTGTCACCAGCAGATTACCCTGCACGAGTTAGGTTCTGTCAGTGGTTCTTGCAGCAGTGTGGTGTAAATCCGAACTTTTCTGCCGTCGTATTATTTACAGATGAAGCATAGTTCACAAGAGATAGCATAACAAATTTGCACAATCAGCATGTATGGTCGCATGAAAACCCACGTGCAACTGTTGTATCTCATCACCACATGTGGGCCCGTACATTGGTGATCGATTAATTGGACCCCATGTACTTGTAAACAGACTTAAGGGGCAGGCGTACACAAACTTCCTGGAAAACACCATACCTGACGTTTTCGAAGACACTCCACTGATCAAACATCAACACATTCACTTCTTGCATGATGGCGTTCCTGCACACTTCAGTCTTACGGCTCACCGGTACTTGGATCGAAGGTTTCCTGATCGAAGGTTTCCTGATCGATGGATAGGTAGAGGTGGCCCAATTGCTTGGCCTCCACGCTCACCTGATCTGAACCCTCTCGATTTCTACTTGTGGGGCCATTTAAATTCATTGGTTTATTCGTCTCCGGTGCCGGATTTGGAATCCCTTCGGAATCGAATTGTGGCAAGTTGTGAGGACATGCGCAATACTCCTGGAGTTTGGGATCGTGTTCGAAGGTCAATGAGACATCGATGTGAGATCTGTATTCAAGCAGGAGGTGGACATTTTGAACATCTTCTGTAATGACAACAACCTGCGGAAAGAAAAACGTTCCAGTGAATTTCAATGTTGTGAAGGCCATAACTCGGAAATGAAGCATTTCAGGACACATGTTATAATGAACTAATTAGATTGTCTACATGTGGGAAATACATACCTGAAATTGTGCCCCGTATTTTTGCAACATCCTGTATAAAGAATCCAATACTTCGTTTTATTGGTTTTATTGAATATCCAGTGTCATTTTCAGCGTCTTTGCATACAAATTGTAGGAGAAAATCGCTTTTGACCACAGTGAAATATTTAAAAAAAAAAAAAAATTAACTGAGAGAACTATATTTAAAGTCTTCATGTGAGAGCATTTAAAGGATGCTGGGTTTTAGAAATTACGTAGTTCATTACGTTAAAACAAAGCTTCAGAAATATGTAAAACAAGATTGGTAGACTTGAGGATTCTTAATTGAAAAGGACAAAATGATGTCCATTTTCCCTCTTAAAAAGAAAATATCAATTTGAAAAGCTGTAAACGTTTGCAAATATTTCTGGCGATTTTAAGTTGCAAAAGGTTGTTCAAAGTAATCGTTGAAATAATCAAAATGAAAAATTTTCGAAGAATTTCAAAGTGGTGAAGCTTTATTATTTAATTATTGATGAAATAATGGAGTTTATTATTATTGAAAACAATTTAACTGTATTGCATTGTAACACTTAGCCTGTATACTGTAAATAGCTTGAGAGACAGGTTTCCCAGTCCTGCCTCACCCTCTCTAAACCTACATTCCTGCCGGCAGTTAGTATTTAGCCACATGTTTGCTGACCTATATCGAGGAACCTGCCTGCATGTGTGTTGGCGCGCGGGAAACCTAAATCCGGGCTAGTAGATATATGAGGTAGACATCGCACAACTGTGCACATCTACTTTGGATGCAAAAGTTTGGTTGTAAACTGAAATGTTTACACATGCATTGGCTCTGAAAGAGGTCTGTTGAATTAACACTGAGCACACTTTGTTACGCTCTGCTGGTTTTCTGTAATACTTCCGTTGCTTGCATATGTGTTAATCTCTCCGTTCTCTTTTCCTTCTGCATTTTCATGTTATTTGCTTGTATGTTTAGCTTTTCCTATGCCCTAGGTCTTACTATTATTATTATTATTATTATTATTATTATTATTATTCTACCGTTTAACTAAAGGAAGTTTGTATTAATGGCATCATACCAATATTTATACTCCAACTCTGTTTAATATACTCCAGCTCTGATATAGATGAAGTATTTAGAATAACATCGGTAATCTATTTTTGAATTTAGTACCTATTTAAATCATATATCTAAGCTGGTTTATACACACTCGCACAAATGTAGGTGCGCGATATACTTTCATCATAGTCTTCTTTCGACTTTTGGTACACCAAAATTTAGTTTTAGTAATATTTATATTTAAACAGAGTTATCGGCATCAGATGAATAACATAGAGCATCTAAAATGGTGGGCGGTGGGGCTACAACGGGGATTATCAAAGGTTGACTTAAACGATATTTGGCAAAGGGTTAACGAAAATAGATATAACGTCGTGAATAAAGTAAAAAATGCGACTATGTGATATAAATAGAATCTGAATGTAGATAAAAAAATTGTCATTGGAGCTACAAATTGAAATAAAGATTGGGTGGAGTAAAGAAACATATATTTTAGAGTTGGGTATGAAACAAAGGTAGAGAAAATCATGGCTCAGGTTGGGACGATGGAAAACTCGTAAGGTAGTTGATGAAGCTGGTAGGAGGATTTGTCCATTATGCGGGGATCATGAAGACTGGCCGCATATTTTGGCAGATTGCGTGCAGTTGGAGAATGTTAGGAAAATACTATTTCCGGAGGAATTTATAGCTTTAAACAGACAAAGGACAACATTAAGGGACTTGATTCTAAACAAACCAAAACTGGCCATGCCTAGGCACATACCTAATGGAAGTGGTGCACTAAGAGACAAACTATTATAATGTAGATTATATCCACATCTCAACCTATCCTCATGGGGTCTGACAACAATAAGCACATGTGAAATCTCCTTTGGAATAGCACACACACACGCGCGCGCGCGCGCGCAACACACACACATTTCAGTAGCAATTACACGTTTTAAACGTGAAAATCAAATTCTTTCCAGCATTTTATAAGATAAAATATCGACTGCGTTCTATTCATATGATTTTCTCTATTTATTCCGCAACAAATTATTCTTACAAAAGCATAATCTTCTCTCTACTTTATGCTAATCAAGATAAACATTAACAGAAATGCTCTCGTTACTTATTTCCTTGCCGGTGCAGGAAAAATAATGGAACTAGGCTAAGAGTTTGCCAAATCTTTCAAAAGCTAGTTGCTATGTAGTGCAACTGAAATATACTTCTTTTTTGGTGACCAGGATGAAAAAATAGTGAATATCGACTTCACATTTGAGAAAACTTCTTTAAGATTTGGAAATTTTGATAGAAAACCAATTAATATGATCCTGTCTGACAGTAAACAACCTCAAAAAGCGAGGTTCCTAAAAATGGCTCTCTCAATCTGAAAATTCAAGAAAAACAACTATGCCTATAAAATAGTGCAGGAGCCCTTCTTCATCGAAGATATAAGACACACCTTAGGATTACAAGCATATAAAATCGTCCTCGAAGAGAGACAAAAAAAAAAAAAAAAAAAGCTGGCGAGATACTGGAAGAAATAATGGAGACTGAAGCTATGAAGTCAGAAATCAGGAACGGGCCAAGCTTCGAGCTTCGCCACCTGTATATACGATTCGCTGCCCATGGGCTTCACGGAAGAATCTGCCAGACCGAGACCATGAACACAAGCAGGAATGTATCTGCAAGAATTGCAACCAATCATACCCGAGCACCATCTAATGAAGTGTGCAAACATTTTCCAGTCCTAACCATGCCAATTAAGGACTGGTAAAAATGTATAAATCCAATTTTACACATTATGTTTAATAAATAAATAAAATATACCTGTAACTGGCGTGTATAATAACTGAAGGCTAAGCTTTTGAATGGACCAAATGCCTTGCTGTTGTTGAAAATTTTCAAAATTTGTTTTCGTTTTTTTATCTTTGTGCATTCAAATTGTTTAAAATGTGATGTTTAAGCTTTAACTCTAAACTATCATTCTAAGTGTTCATATAAAATCAAATTTGTAACCTCCTGCAAACTTTTCCCCCGGTAGTGTTATTTTTAGTGTCATTTTACTTTCTTCTCTGTTTGACATTTTTAGAACTTCAAGTATGATCAGTGTGAAAATGGTTCAATATAAAATCCCCATTCTTTATAACAGTAGTCAATCCCAAACCATTATTTTTATTATTCACTCGGTATTAATAATTTTGTGAAAATTTTACTTTAGAAATATTAACTTAGAAATGTTATACATTTTACTTTTTCTAGCTTAATGTACACGTTCATGATAAATATTTCATTGAACATTTCTATACCAAGATTTCACAATAAATACATTTTGAGGACCCGTGTGTGTATGTGTGTGTGAACAGCATAACTCAAAAACGAAAAGTCGGTTGAGTACCAAAGGTGGTGCTCAAGTGCAGTATCTTCTCAGAATGCGAGATAAAGATTTTCAGGAAAATCTCCCCAACACAGTTACTCTTTACATGGAAAATTGTTCGAAAAGGCTGATTTTTCCAAATGAGTCTCACCATTTTGTTTAAAATATCATACGTTTAAGATACTACCGTGACAAACAAAATGTATAACTTGAATTTTCTGGGAATAGCCTCTGAAGACTACTTCATTCTGGATAAATATTGTATAACTGGTAAACCGTAAGAGATGGATAACAACAAAAAGTATAGATATTGTTAAACACCCTCAATTTATCATATGCATTTTTTTTACACTTAACCGTTTCTGAGATTATTCCTTGTTCTTTCAATTTTAAAATATTTAAACTTTTCTTATCCACGAAGTCGTTTTTCGTTTCATATATCTTTATATTTACTATTGAACATGGAAAGAGAACCCAATTTCAAGGTTAATCACATAGGAATCAGTTTTTTAAAATATTTTACTGTTGCTTTAGCCTAGTGTACCTCCTATTTCCCTTCTATTGTATAAGGAACTAAGCAAAAAGAAAATTTCTGTTAATTTTATTTCAAATAGCCTTTTTAAGAATAGTTTAATTGCAAAACGAGTAGAGAAAGCCACGAGAATGGCAGACATAAAATAGTTTAGATTTGGAAAAAAGTCGGGGAAAATCCCTTGATGATAAATACAGTTTAATTAAATTTAATAGGTAATAACCGACATAGAGAATATCGTGGCCAAATTTCATGTCGTTGTTTTGAATAGTTTAGGAGCTGAAGGTAACAAAACTTTTCTTATGGAATAACTGTTTTTTTACACATAGCCGTGTAAAGGACAGGAGAGGTAGAATCAGGCTCAAAAATTCAATGCCATAGCCGGGATTTGAACCACAGATCCCCCGACTACCTATCCAACTCCTGTCCTTCACAGTTATTCCATACAAATTGACTATAATAGTTGTCCATACTATGAATCCTGGGTCTAACGTATTTACAGCATTGTAAGTCGCCATTGGGTTGTCATCTCAAAATAATTTGAGATCAATTTGTGGTTTACCGGGAACATGCGAGTCAGTTGAGAAATTCAATGCTATGCCGGCATGTTGCCATGGTAGCTCAGGGGCAGAGCAACCGGCTAGATATCGGGAGATCCATGGTTCAAATACCGGCTATGGCATTGAATGTTTCAGTCTGACTCTACCTATTCAAAACGCTTCTTATTTAGCATTGGGTAGATAAGATTTCCTTAGGCCTGTGAAATAATTTGGTAATATTTCATCTAAAAACCGTTTTAGAATATGGCAGTCTACACTGTGCCACTAGTAAATGATTTTAAGCAATGAATAAATCATAGCATGCAACGTAGAAGACTGCACTATAGCACTAGCAGAATTGATACAAACAGCGTTATTCTGCAAGCTGTCAAAACATGAGCTATGCGCTGTCTATAGCCCACGGGTAAATACAAAATGATATGCATTAGCTATAGCGACAGCTGGTGACTGTCAGCACAGGGATAGGGAGAGGGCATTTTCAGCAGTGGTATAGAGGGATGAGAAGAGAAGAGACACCAGGCGGCGGAATCAGAAGTGATAGGGTTTCTAAAATTTCCACAAGGAGATGTCTCGGCAGTCGGACAGGGAACTCGGTCCCATACTAGGCATTTGAGGTTTGCAAATATCCTTTCGTTAAAAGTATTACAAAACTCAACGCGAATAATTAAAACCAAATCCGTCGGTGGAGAACTTGCGAGCGTGATCCACTCACTTTTCCGTTGATAAATAAGAGGGGTAAAACGAAGTTCCTCACTTTCTTGAAATAGCCCCGTTGAGTTCTACAACTCTTATAACGCACAAAGGGATATTTGCACACGTCAAGTACAGGGCAGTTGGGCCACCTGGTCCCCCTCGGTAACCAGCCGAAGAGCCGAGGGCCAGAGAAAGTTTTACAGTGTGTATCATTTTACTCTGGCACGCTGCACCGAAGCACCATTGTCAACCATTACAACCCTCTAATAGGCCAACCGGGGTGTCGGCTGAATGAAATGTAGTATTTATTGTTACCGCACCATGGCCGAGTGCTTAGATCACTCGTCTCTCACCAATACGTCTGGGTTCGATTCCAAACGGCCGCATGGCGGATTTGTGATGGGCAAAGCGGCGCAGGGTGGGTTTTCTCCGGGTTCTCCGGTTTCCCCCGTTATCGTATTCCACCGATGCTCCATCTTCGTTCCATGTATCATCGTCATCGTCACCTGCAATGCAATAGCAGTAAAAGCGGGCGGTAAACACTATATAAATATATTATTAGCGTTCACTTGCATGGTAATACTTAGAGAAACTTTGCAAAATCTTTTGCCTTCACAACGATCAATTTTCTTTCGACATAATTCCATAAAGTTCGCTAAATACTCGCGTTATGTCAGTGATCCTTTGCATTTTGTAGTTTGTAGGGCGCTGCTGTCGCTAGTCAGATTGATAAGAACTCCTGAGTTCGAAGCCGGGAAGCTACGTTCGCCAGATAATGGGCAGTCATTGGCTTGCTTTTCATGGAGATTACAGTTTTGTTTTTCTTTGGGTATTGAAAAAGTTTAATCATTATTCTGCGACTTTCGTTTGGTCTTAGTGGGTTTATTTCACACATACTCTATGGTTAGTTTTTGTTTGCAACCGGAAGTATGGGTGCGGGACAGTTTCGCTGAATGACTTATGCGCATAGTGACATCTCCGCTAAATCCGTCCCTTTCTCAATTACCACAGGTTCCAGGTAGCCAGACTTCCCTCTCCAAAACCTTTTGCCAATTTTACTTTCTCTACACGTACTATGTACATAGGCATTGTATTGCACCCAAAAATTCGATACCGAGATTTCAACGGGAATGTATGTTTTGAGACCTCCTGAATAAAAAAAACAGTTTTAGAAAAATGTCCGTGTGTGTGAGTGTGTGTGTGTGTGTGAGTGTGTGTGTGTGTGTGTGTGTCTGGGCAGCATAGCTCAAAAATGAAATGAGAGTTAAACACCAAACTTGGTATTTAAGTTTGGTATCTTCCAAGGATGCGACACTAAGATTTTCAAGAAAATCCCTCCACACCCAACTACCCTTTACAACGAACTTTTTTCGAAAATTTTGATTTTCTTAAAAATGGTTCTAACGATGTTGATTAAAATATCGTATATTAAATATATTTACCTGACAAATAAAAATGTGTATTTTGAATTTTCGGGGAATAACCTCTTAAGACTACTTTACTCTGGGTAGCGAACTGGCAATCCATTCATTATCCACTCTAGTTTTTGGTCTTAAAAATCAGTTTCTTGCAACTCATGCTTAACCACTGCATGAATTAAATCGTAAATAAATACTAAAAAATTCACTTAACTTTTTGTACTTGTTCTAGAAACAAAATACTCTCACGAAATGTCAAGCATGTTAATCAAGATAATTATTGGATTATTATTCAGGGTCTTATTGCTTACTGACATATTTCTAATTAGAGGGAAATAAGGCAATAAACTAAGCTAAAGCAGTACTCAGATATTTTAAACTTTGACTGCTCCGTGATACAATTGAAATTTGGTTTGCTTTAAATGGCTAAAAACAAAACAAAAGGGATATGAAACGAATGACGACTCTCATTCAAGAAAATTTTTAATAATTTGAAACTGAAAAAATAACAAGGAATATATAACACGAGTTATGTGTTTTAATGAGTTCTATATTTTTTTGTATCTTTTACGGTTTACTAGTTACACAAAAATGAGCAAGAATGAAAAGGTCTTTAGAAGCTATCCCAAGAAAATTCAAGATAAGCATTTCAATGTTTATGAAAATATCCGAAACACCGAGCAATTTTGAGAAAATAAAAAATGTTAAAAAGATTTTCCATGTAAAGGGTAGTTTTAGGTGCGGAGGGATTTTCTTAAAAATCTTGTAAAATACTGGGCTCATATATGAAGTTTGGTATTATTCAACTTTCCGTTTTTGAGAGGTGCTATTCAGACACACGCGCGCGCTTTTTGTTTTTTTGGATTTAGGGGTTCGCAAAAACTGTATTTCCGGTAAAATCTCAGTATCAAATTTTCGCTACCGATGTACATTTTACATGTACTGGTCGAGAAAGAAAGTAAATGACTACATAAGATCCAAATAATAAAATTCAACTACCTATAAAATATGATTGTATTCCACGTCTGCAATAATAAATATTTGAAAATGTAAACTATTTCAATACACACATGTACCAGCACTCAATGTAAGAAAATCAGTATGCTGCAAATCCCGACTATAGCTTGGATTATCCAGTCTGACTCCACCTATCAATTCTTGTCCTACACACAGAGTGGAAAAACAATTAACATTAACTGACCTAAATGTTGGTTAAACTATGACTTAGGTCTATATTACATTATTACATTTTTATGCCACTGAAATGTGATTAAAAATCTTTGACAGTGTAATATAACAACTTTGACCACATCTAGCTATGACATACTTCTGTGATAAAATTCATACCCCTCATCACACTTTGATCACATCTGTGATTAGAAAGGAAAATGGCAGACATTACACATTTTGTGGCTACGGTCAAACTGCTCATTTCTTATTATGAATCACATGAAATGCTGTAAAATTCAGAACATAATTGTAATAAAAACAAAATACTGGAAATGTATAAAAGCACAGCGGAAGCCATTACTGGAGTACATGAAGGACATATATGGAAAATGGTGTGAGGAAAAATTAACTGTATTGGGAAGCCAATATTCAGAAGAACAAAATGAAAGTTATGACACCCATTAATTACTATTTTGTTCATAAATGTACTGGTAAATAACTTTCTTTAAGAAAGTGTCTCATTGAGGTTAAGTTTTAGGCTAGGCTATACGAAGATTTTGCAGATAAAATAAATTGAGTTTTATTTATGGACGCTCTTATCTGATGTGGTTCTCAACAACCCATGCTATATTGAGCGTGAAAAACCGAGGTTCTTTTACGTGCGTAAATCTATGACTCGGGACAAAGTTCCCGAAGGAAGCCATGATAAGGAGTTTTACGCCCGAAAAAATCCATTGCCCTCCACCGGGGTTGAACCTGCGAACTTGAGTACCAAAGGCTACCATGCTACCCCTAGATCATGGAGGACGACAATGTTGCAAACTAATGTAATGTAAATTTAAATTAAAATTATTGATAAATATTCCATATGACACAACTAACATTCTAACCAGAACAAAAGAGGGATCTTGCCCGCCTTGGTAGTGTGGTGGTATCAGTCTGCGTGTTTGAATCTCACTTAAGGTGAGTTGCCCGTAAGGTTTTTATCGGGGTTTTCCCTTATCCTGAGCAGACAAATGTCAAGCAGCTTTAAGCTCCATGGACCCCGAGATCATTTCATCAATGTCATTCATTCGTCCAATATGACCAATCAGATTAAACGACGTTAAAAAAAAATCTGATGTGTTCCATTCACATGACTTACTCTATAATTCTGCAATAAATTATTGTTAAAAAGCTTATGCTTCTATTTACTTCCTGCTAATCGAGAAAAAATTACCAGAAATAGTCTTATTACTTGCTTCCTTGTAAGTAGAAGCGAAATAAGGGGGTACCATAGGTTAAAGTGATGGTCAAAAGCTGGTTGCTATGTGACTGAAGTTCCTTTGTTTGTATGGACACGAGTTCACAAAGTTCTGAATGAGAAAATTATGTTTTTTATAGCTGAAACCAAAAACAAGGAATATCTAAAAAAACAAACAACTCCAGGAAAAATATGTATATAACATAAATTGTGTGTTTTGAAGTGCTCTACATTTGTTGTGTGGTAAATTTATGTATATCACTTACGGTTTTGCAGTTATGCAAAATTCCGTAAAATTGACCCAGAATAAAGTAGTCTTCAGAGGCTATTCCCAGAAAATTCAAAATATAATTTTATTTGTCGGGTAAATATCTTTAATATACGATATTTTAATCAAAATGGTTAGCCATTTTTTATAAAATCAACATTTCCGAAAAAAGTTCCATGTAAAGGGTAGTTTGGGGTGGGGGGATTTTTCTCAAAATCTTCGTGTCGCATCCCTGGAAGATACTAAACTTAAATACCAAGTTTGGTACTGTACCGACATTTCGTCTTTGAGTTATCGTGTTCACAGACACACGGACACACACACGGACCTTTCTCTGAAAATACTTTTTTTTTTTTGGATACAGGGGATCCTAAAACATATATTTCCGGTGAAATCTCGTATCGAATTTTTTGGTGGAGTGCAATACCTTCTCTATTAACTATGTACATAGTGCGTATAGAGAAAGTAAAAATAGGAACCTCGTTATTACAGCTCAAGGTATTAACTGCTGAATATCAGTTTTAAAATTGTAATAAGAGGTTTAACGTAGTGTAATATACTCGACAGATTTAATGTGATGAAAGGTATTATCACATTTTGTGACACAGAAATGTGATAGTGTAATATAGGCCTCAATGTGCTTACGTCACCATTGTGGTATATGATCACAAAATAATTTAGATATCCTTGTAGTTTACCGGGAAAACAATGTTTAATGCGTGTCGAAATATTACTATGGTAATTCAGTGGTCAGAACAATCGGCTAGGTGCCGGGAGATCCCTGGTTCAAATCCCGACTATGCCTTTGAATTTTTGAGTCTAGCTCTAACTCCTGTTCTACACACCGCTATGGAGAGAAATGATTAACACCGAAGCTATGCTTTTTCTTTATATTTGATAAGAATTATGAAGCATTTTGAGTCTCAAGTTTACATTGTATACATATTAGTGAATAAATAATGTGATTTTATTTCCACACTTAATCCATCCCTTGTATTTTAATAAATAGACATTTCTAACTTCTTACTTCCTCTACATAATACGTACATAGTATAGAGAAGGTATTGCATTCCTCCATAAAATTCAATACCGAGATTTTACGGAAATATACATTTTAGGGTCCCCTGTATCCAAAAAAAGAGTATTTTCAGAAAAAAGGTGCGTGCCTGTGTATGTGTGTGAGTGTCCGTGTATCTGTTACCACGATAACTCAAAAACGAAAAGTCGCTAAGATACCAAACTTGTTATAAATTTAGTATCTTCCATAGATGTGACACGAAACTACCTCAACTACCCTTTATTAGGAAAAATTTCGAAAAATTTTATTTTCTTAAAAATGGCTCTAACGATTTTGATTAAATTACCGTATATTAAAGAGATATATATATAGGGATATTAAATGTATATCTTGAATTTTCTGGGA
This sequence comes from Hymenopus coronatus, assembly GCA_030762935.1. Classification (NCBI taxonomy): domain Eukaryota; kingdom Metazoa; phylum Arthropoda; class Insecta; order Mantodea; family Hymenopodidae; genus Hymenopus; species Hymenopus coronatus. The sequence goes on along the minus strand of CM060898.1, from coordinate 97,461,201 downwards.
ATAGCCTTTAAATACCTCTTTAATCTGATTGAATTTTGCTGAATTTTGGGTAACTTGTAATCGTAAGAGATAGACAAAAACTTACTTCACAAAAATGTAGATCGCGTTAAAACGCACAAGTTAATTCCTGTACTTTTTTTCGTTGAATTGACCATTTCTGGGATATTCCTTTTTATATGTTTCAGATGTAAAATATTACATTTTTGTCATACGGAATGTTATAAAGTCCTGGCCCTGCATAGAAACGGATTTCATTCACATGACAACCACTTTTAAAAGATTTTACTATCGTTTTAGCCTAGTGTATTTCCATATTTCTCTTCTACTTACAAGGGAGCAAGTAATTAAGACAATATCTGCTAATTTTTATCTCGATTATCATAAAGTTGATGGAAGAATATGCTCTTCAACAATAATCTGTTACAGCGATTTGGAGAAAGTCATGTGAATGGTACACGTCAGATTGTTTAAAACTAGAATGTTATCATTACACTCCAATGGAGCTGTAGCTTCTAGTACCCCTCTATTCCACCAAGCCAGGCCGATCTCTCCGACCCATGGTTATTCGGGGGCTTTTTCGAGTCACTAGGCCCGAACTTTCTGACTCTTCATTTCATCCCAACCGGTCTCTTTCAGGGTTGTAAGTTTCGACAACGACTGAGGCAGAGGCGTCATTTCTTGGAGATGACTGCTCTCTGGAAATACAGCTCTCGGCGGCGGGATGGCGTCAGTGGCTGTCTGCGACTGAGCCACTGGCTCCTGGCGCTCCCCGCGTCGGGATAAAGAACTGCTTGTGAAATGTTAGGGACCCTCCACAACGGATCCCTGCCCGGATGTCGGCCGCCCTCTTAAATTACTCATCTCATGCTTCCCCCAGGAGTCTCACCTAAAATAAGTTCACGGCTGCATTGTGGAATACCCTTCTGTAACGTACACACATCTCTATTCACCTCCCAACTGGATGCTGCACACAGCGTGGCCATACCTGGCACAAAAAATTACACATCAGCGTTTTAAAACGCACCATTTTTTAGATTACAAGTTTATTAACTAAATTTAATAACTTTTACGCATATTGCTTCGTCAAGTGTCACATTTATTAGTAGACTTTCTCCTGTTACTTTCTTGTTCGCCGAGCAGAAATGTCTATAAGGTGTATATAACACGTGGACACAATATTGGCAAAATAGACAAAAAAAAAAAAAATTAAATGTTTAAATATAACTCATATCGGTTGTTTTCATACCTTACTTTAAATATAAAAGCAATACAATATCAAGCGGAAAGTAACTTAATCATACAAGGATATGTTACCGCTCTGTTTATTAACTAGAACAGCTATTCAATGTCCTTCTGCGTCAATTAATATCGGTATTAATTAACACAAACCAAACGAAGCAACGAACTGAAAGCAAATGGGACTAAGATAAAATATATGATTAAAATAGTTCGAAGCGTTGTTTCAAAATGACAGCAACCACTGATGTGGTTTTGTTCCTTTTTTCATTCTTTTTTTTGTTCTCTTTCCTTCTGTAAAAAGGAATAAAAAGAACAGCAATATAGCAGTGGCTGATTGAAAGCTTTGTAAAACTTCCAACTGTCAGCTAGAATAGTATTCCATCAATGAACACTCTGGTGTGCAACAATTCCACGACAGTATCCATTATCATAGCTGGTTTATAACTTATGCATATAAATGCTTATTGGTTTCTGACCGCTTGTCTGTTAGAATTACGATTAGGATACTACGAATGGAACTTGACATCGAACTAGGTGTGTGCATATGTGTGTGTGTGTGTGTGTGTGTGTGTGTGATATATTCCGGAGGGGGTTCTACATTGCAGCTACCATGGGTTTATTGTGCGCCAGACACTAGGAGAATAGGAATAAATGAGAGTATTGTCGACGGGCGGCCAAAACCGAACCGCGTAGAGAGCCACCGCGGAGGATCCCTAGCATAGTCCAGGCAGTTCATTTACACGAGGGTATCGCTAAGAGCCCGCGCCTTCTAACCGAAACCTTTGGGTCCTACATTTGACTCCGACGCCTCCCCGCCGTTGAGAGCTGTATTTCCAAAGCATATTCACCACCATGGAAGACTGGCGCCACCACCGCAGTCCTTGACGACACTTATGAACCTGAAAGAGACCTTTCAGATGAAATAAAGGGACAGGAAGCGTTGGCCTAGTGACCCAGAACCCCCCCCCCAAACCCATAAGTCTAAGAGGTCCGCTGTGGCAATCGAACTCACCTCCTCTTAAATGCCGTTCCAAACAAATGCCGGAGCTACCTGGCTCGATAAGCGATAGTTACTGAACCCACGCCCCCACGAGGTGCACCCCCAGAAGGGAAGGAGGGATGAGGGGAGAGGGTACACCGGACGGCCGAAACCAGGAGCGATGCCACGGCAATGACAAAGAGTCCCTACATTTTCCACATGTAAGCACCTGACAGTCGGATAAGAAGACCGGGACGCCCGCCCCACGCAGGTTCAAACGCCTCCGCCAGGGGGTCCTCATCCCCGCAACCAGCTAAAATCGGGGGACGGTAATATTCACACTTAACATCCTTTTTCCGTGCCACGCCGCACCGAGCGGTATCGCCGACACGTCCGGCTCTGAAAGAAACCAACAGGATGAAAGATGAATGAAATGACAATGGAAAGGACATAGAGGTCAAGGGATGAAAGAAAACGACCCAGCATTTGCCTGGCGACTCAGAAAACCGCAAAAAAGCCCATGGATTCAGGTAGAGCAGCCACGAGAACTAAACCACGACCTCCCAAATGTGGGCCACAGACGAAACCGCCTGAGGCATCCCACTTTGGTAACGCTTACCTGTAGTGGGTAGAGGAAATACTGTATTCCGAACAAAAATATTGAAATTTTAGCGAAATGAATATTTTGAGATTCTTTTAATTAATCAATTTGGTTATCTGCTTATGAGCAATATAGAACATTCACAATATAATGTTACTTTCTTTAACCCGTTAGTACAATGCATATAGTGGATAGAGAAGTTATTGTATTCCACCCAAAAGTTCAATATAGATATTTCACCTGAAATGTATGTTTTGAGGTCCTCCGAGTCCCAAAAAAGCAAGTCCAGGTGTGTCTATTGTTAGCACAGCTCAAAATTGAAAATACCGTCCAATACCAAACCTGATATTTACCATTGGATCCCCCAAGGATATGGATACAGAAGATATATTGTACTCCACCCGAAAATTTGATAACCGAGATTCACTGGAAATATATATTTCAAAGTCCCCAGGATCCGAAAACAAATTCTAGAAAAATGTCCGTGCGTGTGTGGACAGCATAACTCAAAAACGAAAAGTCAGTTAAATACCAAACTTGGCATTTAAGTTTAGTATCTTCCAAGGATGCGACAAGATGGTTTTCAAGAAAATCCCGCCCCCCCCCCACTGCCGACCACCCTTTACACGGAATATTTTTCGAAAAGTTTGATTATTTTTAAAAATAGCTCTAACGAATTTGATTAGGTACCATATATTAAAGATATTTACATCACAAATAAAATGCCAATTTTGAATTTTCTCGGGTGCCATGGCTTATACAGTTTACTCTGCTCCAGGTAAGTCATTTTAATTTACAGCTTTGGTAAACACATTGCTTGCTTGCATCAAATGCAATACTCACTAAATCACTCTACATTATTATTATTATTATTATTATTATTAATCCATAATTTTTGTTGAATAAGTGTAAGTAATGCTAGTTATTCTAACCTTTACACCCCTTCGTGTCGTCTATTACCACTCCCAAAGTACAGACGTCACACAATTTATATTATGTACCACATGATTTGAAAGGTTGTATAGAATAGGGTCTTCAGATTTATTCTGCCTTTGCCGCCAATCGTTTGTCCGCGTTTGATGTTTTTCAGTCTTAGTCCAAAGTAGATGTAAGCAAACCCTGATGTATCACTCCGCCGAGACATGAAAAACCACTGCTAATATGGCGAGAAAACAGTGGTAATTAGAAAGTAAAGCACAAAAGAAACGTGGCACCAACAATCCGAGCAACAATTCTGCATCACTATAATAACGAATTGTTAAACAACAGCCAACCATGTTCATTGTTTTGTGTTTTATGTTTCTCCATAATGACCAGGATTTTCTTGAGCCATGACTGTATCACATATAAACATATGGCAACAAGTAACCTGACTTGAACGGAAACAGGAAATTAGTTATAGCGGCTGCGCATAACATTATTGATCCTCTACTTTTTTAATGAGGATAGAACACCGGTGATGAGAACTCGGGGAAAAATCCCGCCCCTGCGCCGCTTTGTCCATCACAAATATCACATGCGGTCGCTTAGGACCGAACCACTCGGTCACGGCTCGGTCACAATTCTCTCCTGTAACGGTTTAGTTACTTATAGATGATTCTGAAGAATACATTTTGTTTTATAAATTGAACTGTTACAGTAAAGATTCTTTTAATTTCTCTGTACAAGAACAACCACAAGATGTTACGATCTGGACCAAACTGTTTTATGTAGAGGAAGAAACTTAAGCGGGAAAAGTTGCTCGGTCGCTTTCTTGTCACGTGGTTTTGTTTAGTTCTCTTTGAACTTAACGTGAAATTATTTTAGGTAGCGAGTTCATCAAGCATTGCCTATTGCAGAGCACAAGGAACGATGAGTAAAAGGGAAAATATCAACAGTTTCGAGATCACCTTAGTGAAATGTACCGTACTTTCTCAATATTTACATTTGAAGCATTTGCTTGCGTCTCTTAAAGTCGCAATTGCAGCATTTGTGCTGATAGGTAACTCAGTTAATTGGACGGTTGTAGTAACGTAGAGGGCTTTAATGGCACAACTTTCCCATTACAATAAACGCTTGTTCATACTCTTTACAGTAGTAAATGAAACTGACCTACACGAAATAAATTAAGAAAACACACCAATGCTCTAACGGTGGTCACTTCCATCTCGAGTACAAAGAACGCACAAAATGTCCTGGTGAAATACAGTTCTGCACCACTCTATACTTCAACTGAAGTCAGCAATGCATGCAGTCTAAGGTTCTATTCCGTACCTCCCCTTTGAGACAAGCGGCTTGTTCTAATAATGATGTCCTGGCACCAAAAACTGAATAAACTTAAACACTCAGTGTAAAATCTGCATATTACTAAATTGGAAGGTCCGTGGTTTTTCTGAGCACTGAAATTCACATTTATGAATTTTAACAATATTTTATACCCTTTTTACGGATGGGTATCTTTAAAAAACGCACACAAACAAACACACAAAGAAATGCAGATTTCGTTAAACACCATTTTGTAACATTTTTGCTGTTTTCACTATTTCCCAAATATTTGTGCTATGATTTTGAATTGTCCTATCTTTGCATTTTTGAAGTGCTAAGAAACCATTCGTTTGTTTCTCGTGTAAAGATAATGGAATTTCAAATTGTTATATAGTGGCCCATTTTTTTAATATTTAATTATCTTTGTAGCTTTCTGTTTGCCTATAACAATATTTCTAATTAAACATTTTCTGCAACCGCTACAGATGTTAAAATAATGTTTAATTATAATAGTTTGGAGAACATATATGAAAATTAATGATGGTAGAAAAAGTCATATCATATTTTTATTTTCTCTACTGCATATTTAAGTAGGAGAGGTATTGTATTTCACTCAAAATTCAATATCGAGATTTTACAGAAAACATACGTTTTGATATTCCCTGAATATAAACAGCAACTTTAGAAAAAAAAAGTCTGTATAAGTGTGTGACCATTTGCGTGAGTGTGAACACTATAACACAAAAACAAGAACCAAACTTTAAAATCCCCTCTTTACATGGAACATTTTTTTGTAATTTTTATTTTCTCAAAAATGGCTCTAATAGTCATATCCGTTTCAATTATTTTCATGACAAATTACATTTATATCTTGAATTTTCTAGGAAATGCTTTTGAAATTCTTTTCATCCTCAAAGCGTATGCTTAATTGTTATAACATAAGAGAGAGGCAAAATTTTACTACTCAAAAAATGTACCTTTATTACACAATTTATCAAATATATATTTTGTATGTAGAGCTTAATTCAGCATTTCCGAGATATTCCTTGCTATTGGTTTGAATTTTCCAACACTTGTGCTTTACTCTCTCACTCTCTGTTCTCTCTCTCTCTCTCTCTCTCTCTCTCTCTGTCATGCAGAAGGAATATAATTTCAAAGTCCTCACCTTTAAAAGTTTTGATAATACTAAAACCGACTATGAGAAATGTCGGGATAAATACCGATTTAGAAAAAAAATATTTGTTTTACAAGATTTATTTGTACGTGAAAGAGCATTCCGTAGCCTATTTTTCAACATATTTGCCACCAAAGTTCAGGAATTTGACATAGCAGAATAGATAAACTTTTGTATGCCTTTTAAAAGCAGAAAGAAAGAGAACAGAAGCATTTGAAACATGGTGCTTTAGGAAAATGCTAAAAATTAAATGGAGTGACAAAATTAAAAATGAAGAAGTATATAAAAGAGGAGAAGCGTAAAAACAAATTTGGAACCAAATTAAAAGAAGAAGAACTAAATTAATAGGACATTTATTAAGACATCAGAGCACACTGAATATTATAATAGAAGGTATGATAGAAGGGAGAAGTGGCAAAGGAAGAGCAAGATCACAATATATAAAACAAATTATGGAAGATATGAAATGCAGTAAATATGAAGAAATATAACTACTTGGGTTGTAATGTAACCTTTAAGACAAACAATGAAGAAATAAATAATAAAGTGAGTAAGTTCCAATATATTTGTGGAGTAATAGCTCGTACCTTAAAAAGGAAAACCCGAAAAGATACAAACCTAAAATTCTATAAGACAATGGCTGTTCCAGTTTTACTGTATGGTTCGGAGACATGGACTCTTAAAAAGAAAGATTGGAGCCAAATACAAGCGGCAGAAATGAAATATCTCCGAGCAGTAAAAGGTTGCACCAGACAAGATCATATTAGAAATGAAGACATAAGGAAAGAATTAGACATTTTTTGCTTAAAAGAAAGGATACAAATAAATAGAGAAAAATGGGAAAGCCATTTACAAAGAATGGATAACTCTCGCATTCCATTTCAGTCATACAAATATAAACCTCTAGACTACAGAACAATAGGAAGGCCAGTTAAAAGATGGGAAGTAATGAGGCCGGAACAGGAGAATCCTCCTAATCCATGAAGAGTTGATGATGAAGAACTCAAACGGAAAGCAGAGAGAAGATCTGAATGGAGAGTCGCTGCAAACCAATCCAAGGATTGAATACTCCTAACTAATGTCCTCTTCGAAGAAAGCTGCCGCTATTGAACACAGTCAGTTCTGAACACCGTGTTTTACGTCGTCATCGCTGTCAAAGCGCCTCTCTCCGAACTCGCGCTTCAGGTTCAAGAATAAGTGGTAGACAGAAGGCGTGAGATCCAGACGTAAATTGCGTGAACTTGCACGCCGAATATTTATCAAGCTTTCACACCATCGCGCCTCATTGATTATCGCATCTCTGGGAAGGACCTCAACAAGCAGAATTCCACGTCCGTCACACAGTGTACTTGATTTTTTGTGCTGACAACGTTGTTTTGAATTTTTGTAGTTTAGGGATTCCTGCGTGTCTCCTCGACTGTTGTTTTGATTCTGGAATAACATAAAAATCCAACGTTCATCACGGGTCACTAATCTACTTAAGAATTCATCTCCCTCAGCACTGTATCGGGTAGGAAATATCAAAGCACTGCCAAGTAGCCTCGTTTTGAGAATATCCGTAAGATCTTCGGAACCCAATGGGAACACAGTTTGCAATAATTTATGCGTTTTTTGACAATCTCATGTAATGGAGAAACATCACAAAGCGTTCTTCTTTATTGTGAACCGTCTTTTTTCACAAACTGCTACATTCGCTTCAACCAAACCATCAGTGGCAACAGAAGGCCACTGGCTGAACATTCCTTTGGTTCAAAATCCGTATTATAGAACATACTTCACAGTCGTCAGAATCAGAAATTGTCTGAAACATTTTGAATAACCACTTACAGCTGTAAACACAAAATGATCCGACTGCAATGGTGTCAATGATAGGTAATGAGCCAGAACCACTCGCCTCGAGTGACAAGCGCGGAACTGCGACACTAGTGTTGCGATTGCGGCAGAATGAAAAGGTATATTCCCCCAATTCTGTTGTTTTTACGATGAGATATGTAATAAAGACAATTTATACTAATATTTATCAAGATTAAGAAGTACATAGAAGAATAAACTTTGGAGATTAGTAAGTACAAGAGTGAGTGAGTAGAGAGGTTCATGTGAGTGAATCACACCAAACTTTTATAATGTGTTTATTTTAGGAGCAGCAATTTTAAGGTAAGATATAATATTTTATGTAGTTTTTTCACAGTGGAGGATTTCAGTACCACACTGTTCGTAATGCAGGACAAATATTGACAAACCAGATTCACGTGTTACACACCTGTATATCTCCAATTACAAAGAGAAACACCGAGGGAAAAGTGAGTGTCATTTTACCCACCCCCCCCCCCCGCATTGACTTTTTCCGTCGGCATCTGAGCAGCTGGAATTTGCATAGGTCACGTTTTGTATTATGCCGAGAAGAATTTCGAACTTGCTATTCTTTCACACCTTACCTACTGTATCAACTTCGAACCTATAAAATGATGTAATTTTTATCCTTTTTGATATCTCTTACATTCTCACACTACTATACCAACTTCAAACCTTGAAAATGAGTAATTTTTATTCTTCTTCATAACGTTTACATCCTCAAACTGCTATAATAACTTCGAACTTTCAAAGTGACCTATGTTTTATTTATTTTCATAACTCTTATATTTTCACACTGCTATACCAATTTCGAACCTTGAAAATAACGTAATTTTGATTTTTTACATCTCTTACATCCTCATAGTACTATAGTAATTTCGAACTTTGAAAATGATATAATGTATATTCTTTTGGTATTCTCCTACAACTATACTAACTTCGAACCTTCAAAATAACGTATTTTTATTAATGTTGATAGCTCTTATAGTCTTACACCTATGCAAACTTCGAATCTTAAATTACATTCATTCACTGGTTTCGTCTGAGTCAGAGTACACACGCGTACTCAATTATCCCTCGAAGCCGTACGTCAATGAGCGAATATTATAACACGCTTACTCTTCCTGCTAACTCATTTCTAAAGTTGATTCAGCCGTGACAGCAGATTATTCAATTTAGATGCATTGCAGATTTCAGATTTCTGTGAGTCATGAGTAACTTCTTGCTCTTTTAGTGTGCCCTCAGGCTAGAACAGCCAAACATTGTGGCGTTTTTCCGCAACAGTTACTAATTTGTTTCTCTGTTAAATATGTTTTTATTCCCCTTGTAACATTTTTTGTTCCGCTATTTGTTTGATCTAAGCGAGAAATGCGTACATTTTAACAGAATTTAACGTCATTGGTCTTCTATGTGTGTTTTGTATATCCATTAATAGAGGGACGCTGTTAATAAAGGTTTACTGTTGCATAAAAACGAAAAAAACTGCATGAAATGTATATTTATGAGTTCATGAATTTCCTTTGATGGTGATTTGAGAGGAAAATGGTTAAAATTTGATTTGCTGCCAAAGTATACTTGCATAGGAACTTGTTTACTTCATCTAGGAGTATACACAATGTAGACACATAGTAGGTACAGAAACTATAGTATTCAACTTAAGTATTCGAAACCGTGAATTTGCTGGAAATAAATATTTTGAGGTCACTTGAGTCCAAAAATTCATTTCAAAAAAAGGTCCGCTTGTATATGTGTGTAGCAGCGTAACTCAAAAACGAAGAATCTGTTAAACACCTAATTTGGTGTTTAAATTCAGTATTCTCTAGCATAGGACACGAAAGTTTTCACGAACAAATTTTTCAAAATGTTCAACTTTCTCAAAAGTCCCTCTAACGAATTTGATTAAAATATTCATATTTAAGCTATTTACATAAAAATGACTATATTAAGTTTCTTGAAATATCCTCTGAAATCTTCTTGATTTTTTATCATTTTTGCATAGCTGGAAAGCCCTAAGATAAGACTACCTAAATATTAATGCACAAAAAATGTAGATCACGATAAAACACTCGACTTATATCAAATACATTATTTTACGGAGTTAAGAGTTTATTAGCTTCAATTTTAAAATACGTATACTTTTCTCAAATGGATGCCGTTATTCATTGTTCTTGCTCCTCACCAAGCAAATAGTCAAACTTATCGCATAGGGACAATGTTAAAATATTTGACTATCGCTTTAGCCTAGTGTGTCGCTTATTCTTTTATAACTATTTACAAGGAAATATGCAATGAAAACTTTTATGCAAACAGGTATCTAGATTAATGTGAAGTAGTAGAACAACACGCTTTTTACTTTCTCTAGAACTTATGTATAATGTACATAGTTGATAGCGAAGGTATTGTATTCCATCCAAAAATTCGATACCGATATTTGACCGGAAACAAGTTTTGAGACCCCCTGACTCCAAAAAAGAATGTTTATAAAAATATTCCTGAGTGTGTGTGAGTAGCATGACTCAAAAACGAAAATCTCGTTAAATTGGTATTTAAGTTCAGTACCTTTCAAGGCTGCAACACGAAAATGTTAAAGAAAATCCCAAAATTCCAACTATCCTTTACATGGAACATTTTTGGAAATGTTTGATATTTTCAAAAATGGCTCTAAGGTTTTGATTTGAATACCATATATTTCAGATATTTCAGATATATCTTGAATTTTCTGAGAATAGGCTCTAAAGACATCTTCATTCTGTATGGCATTTGTGTAGCTTTCGTATAACTGGTAAACCGTAAGAAATAGGTAAAAAATGTAGATCTCATCAAAATACACAAATTGTCATATATATTTTTTTCGTGAAGTTGACTATTTCTAAGATATTCCTTAGTGTTGGTTTCAAATACTCAAACTTTTCTCATAGGGGAATTTGTAAACTCTGGGCAGAAATGGATTCCAACCAATTGGCAACCAGCTTTTAAAATATTTGAGTATTCCTTCAACTTAGTGTATCTCTTATTTCCCTTATAATTAGCAGGAAGCAGGTAGTAAGACCATTTCTGCTAATGTTTATCTCGATTAGCGTAGTGTAGATAAAAGAATAAACTTTTGAAAGAATAGTTATTTTATAGTGTTTAACGCCTACAAATGGCACCGCATGATACATGGCATGATGAAGCAGCACCGGTGGAATGCAATGGCGGGGAAACCGGAGAACCCTGCGCCGCTTTGTCCACCAGAAATCCCACATGCGGTCTCTTGAGTTTTTGTGTGGAACATCTAGAGAAAGTTAAATGAAAGAAATGAAAACGTATCATTTAATGAGGTTGTACCATGCAGTTATCAAAATTGAACCTCCAAAGTCAAAACATAGTGTAATGGCTCCGTGGCACAGCTCACCGCCCGTCCCCCATCACGGTACATTACAGATGTCATGGATGGAGTGCAATATTGGGGGGTAAGACGTGGTCAGCGCTTCGATCTCCCCGGCCACTTAACTTCACGACCTGGAGCCGCTACTTCTCCATCAAGTAGCTCCTCAATTGGACCCCTAGAGACCTCACGAGGCTGAATGTACCCCGGTCCAAGTCTCCCAGCGAGGGAGAAAGCCCCACACCGGTACTGAGAACGGAACTCAGCAAGCAGCAACGCTACCACTGCGCTAAGGAGACGACCAAAACATAGTGTAATACACGGGGTATGGGCACATTACAAAGAGATCGTTGTTTGAAGCGGTTGGCAGTGCACGAAACCTCCTAAATGTTCTCCTATTTGCGTAAGCTGCCAGGGTCCGCACACCGCCAAGTGCTAGACAAGGATTGCCCAGTGCACGTTAAACTATAGCGCGTCACTCCTCCCAGTCATAATTAGAACGAGCGTTATTGTTCCCGTACGTATAGCTGATCGAGTAGTTGTGGTTTAGCAGTGACGTAATCGAGACGAGAGGGTTGCTCTGAACATATGCACAGCGTGGGGGTTACAACTGACGCAGAATTTAAGCTGAAAGCAATCAAAGCAACTAAAAGTAAAATTATACTAAAACCATACCAAAAATTATTATTATTATTAATATTATTATTAATATTATTATTATTAACATTATTGTTATTATTAACATTATTATTAACATTGTTACTGTTATTAACATTATTATCATCATTATTTATTTATGTATTTATGATTTATTAATTTTATGTATTCCTTATATATTTATTAATTTTACTATGATTATTTGTTTATTTGGCATGTAAAAGTCATCTTTGTGCCAAGTTTTCGGCCTAGTGGTCTGTTACGATCTCATTCCATCTTCATCGGACGGCCCAACCGTCCTCTCTCTTGACGTCTGTAATCTAATATTTGACGTAGAATTCTTGATGGAAGCATTCTGAGTACATGGGACCTCCAATTTTTGACGATAATTTTGAATTTCTTCCATTATTGGATCAATTTTCAACCCTTTCATAGTATTTATATTGTTTGTCTTATCCCGTTTAGTGTATCCTGCAGTTCTTCTTAAAGATGTCATTTCATTAACTGTGATACGATGTTGATCACCTGTGCATGTGAAGAAATTAAAACATGGCGTCATCGCCTCGCGATACACACGAAAACCTCAAAAATTGCGTGTTTAACGAAAGTAACATGGCCAAGAATATGTAATAAATGTACATTTTCATTCTTATATATAAATTAACTAAAATGTTGTGTATATGAAAGTCTACTAAGCAAATAAAACAAATATAAACATGCAATATGGAAGGAGAAGAAGGAGAACAAAAGATTACAATATACTGCTACTGTAATTTTTTTAAGACTGAAAAAACAAGAGCTCTAGAATTAACATTTAGATAATTCAGAAAATATATGATTTTATAAACATTATTATGTAAATAATTTAAATTCATTAATATTATGCACTATGAAATATATTTCATTGTAAATGAATTTCGCGAGAACTGAGGACAAGGAGTCATCACCAGAAAGTCATGTGAATAGAAGGCATCAGGTTTTTTCCATATAATTGAGAACCCGATCTTGGAAATGTATATTCGTTTGAAAACACTAAAATTTTCCAATGCCCATCGTGAACTGTTTGGATATAAAGTCAGAAAAAATTAACTTGCACCTGAGAGACTATATTAACAACAAAATCTTAGAAACTTTTGTTTTCTGTTATTTATCGAGCAACTGTTCCACGTGTGTGCGTGTGCGTGTGATACTAACTTCCAATATTCAGTTTTCGCTCTTGAGTTAGTTCATTTTGAATAAGATAGTTCCTAGGCCAATCGCAGCTGCCTTTGTCAAATCATCTGCTCTCTCATTTCCTTGTATTCATTCATGACAATAAAATAAGCTTGCTATAATTTGTTATAGGTATTTTTTTTAATAGTGGCGACTATGGGATCAATAGCGGATTGAGAATCACTATACTTATCAGGGACCAAACAGCGCCGTATTTAGCGTGTGCAGATAACCGTTCGTACGTTATTAATTTGCAGAACTCCACGAGGTAAATCCGAGCATACGATACAGTGACGATAGAGCGAGAGAGAGAGAAAGAGAGAGAGAGAGAGAGAGAGAGAGAGCACGTGCGACCTTTTAAGCAAAAAATAAAATACAGTTCCGGAGGCTTGTCAGGACTCCGGCGCTTTATTCCTTTTTTCTCCATTTTTTTTCCAGTTTCCTACATTTCCTTAGTAGACCTTATTATTCTTAACGTTTTCCTTTTACATATACATACACAAACATAGACACATTTACAAACACAGAAACACCCATGCCCAAGGCGGGATTCGAACCCACGATCCTGTGCACCATGAAGCGCCAAAGCGAGACACTTTAGCGAGCGCGGCCACCGAGATCGGCACCTTCGTGGTGTAAGCGAGGCAACCTTCATTTTTCTGATGCATATCAGGGTAAACGGTAAAGGAATCGTGCACATTGCGCGGCGGTTTCCAAGCTTGTGATAATATACAAAAATAGAATAAACACACGGAGAAAGTTAACATGCTGCTTCAATTAGTCTTTATTTTTTTAGAGAATAAAGTCACCTTTAAGATTCGCAAGTAAATAAGAGTCTATTTCATCTATCAATATCCGCCAACACCTAGTTTTTTTTTCATTTATATAGCCCCCTTTAACATTGAAGATCATATCGGAGGCTTTGTACTAGAAACAACTGGTTGTCTGTAGGTTCTTTACGTTGGGTTTATCAATTTTATTTTCCTCAAACACACACACACACACACACACACACACACACACACACACATTCACACTCGCATACATACTTCTAGACTCTGTGGGGGGATAGGGAATACTTCTGGCTAAAGAAAAATTCCCCGCCCCAGCCGGGAATCAAACCCGGGACCCCCGAGTGAGAAGTCAGCTCGCAGGAAGTCCAAACTAGTTTTGTAATTGTATAATACGCTGTTCTTACATATTTAGCACTAGAGACTAGACTCGCTGTAGGGTTAAATCAAAACAAAGTCATCATAACAAAAACCAGCATGAGAGCACGTGGTGTCTCACTGTGTTATTTATTATTATTGTTATTATTATTATTTATTACTATTAATTTGCTTTGTAAAATAAAAAATATGTGTTCCATTCACATGACTTTCTCTACACTTCTGTAACAAAATATTGTTAAAAAGCTATGCATCTATTTACTTCATGCTAAACGAGAAAAAATTAGCAGAAATAGTCTTATTACTTGTTTCCTTGTAAGTAGAAGCGAAATAAGGGAGTAACTACGTTAAAGTGATAGTTAAAAGCGGGTTGCTATGTGACTGAAGTTCCTTTGTATGGTTCAGTTGACAAAGTTTTTGAAAGCTGAAACAAAAATTAAGGAATACCTCAAAAACCATCAACTCCACGAAAAAATGTATATCACATAAATTGTGTGTTTTAATGTGCTCTACATTTTTGTGTGCTAAGTTTTGTCCATCTCTTATGGTTTAGCAGTTATGCAAAATTCCACAAAACTCATCCAGAATAAAGTAGTCTTCAGAGGCTATTCCCGGAAAATTCAAGATAAACATTTTATTTGTCAGGTAAATATCTTTAATACACAATATTTTAATCAAAAGCGTTAGAGCCATTTTTAGAAAATCAAAATTTTAAAAAAAATGTACTATGTGAAGGATAGTTTGGAATGGGGGAATTTTCTTGAAAATCTTCGTGTCGCATCTTTGGAAGATATCAAACTTAAATACCAAGTTTGGTATTTAACGGTCTTTTCGTTTTTGAGCTATGCTGTCCACAGACATACACACATACACATAGACAGATACACACGCGGACATTTTTCTAAAAATACTTTTTTGGATTCAGGGGTCTCAAAACATATATTTCCGGTGTAATCTTGGTGTTGAATTTTTGGGTGCATTACAGTACCGTATAGAGAAAGTAATTAGAAATATTCATAACTAAGACCATTATTATTATTATTATTATTTTTATTAATTTGCTTCGCTAAATAAAAATAAAACACGAAATACTCATAACAAGAAACATGCTATCATGAGAGCACGTAGTACAATATTTTCTGCCTTTGTGTTTGCATGTTTTTGTTTTAATGCTTGATTTCCTGCTTGGGTATAATGCATCATAATAATAATAATAATAATGGTAATGATAATAATAATGGTAATGATAAATAGTAGCAGAATAAAACACTCGTGCTCTCATACATGGCTATTTTTGCGGCACCTAATGTTTTCATTTAACCCTACAGCGGGCCTAGTTTCTAATGTTAAATAAGAATAGCGTCTTACACAATTATCAAACTAGATATTGCCGGATATTGATAGGAGAATTAGGTTTTTTAATTACTTTTTAATCTAAAAGGTGACTTTATTCTCTAAAAAACGCTCTGTAATTGAAGTGGAGAACCAGTACATCTTGCATATCATCACGGATCCTAGTACAAGCCTGGGAACCGGCACTCATTCCTTCAAAGTTTGCAATGGTGTGCAAGAAGAGAACTCAGAGTGACCTTCGTTCTTACAACGTCGCTAACCGGTGGGCGTATGCTTGGATTTACCCCGTGGAGTTCTGCAACTTTTAAAACGCACGAAGATTATCTGCACACGTGAATTACGGGCCACTGGTAAAAATGTTGAGTTTCTCAATCTGGAGTTCAGATTCAACTTCTCAAATATAAGGAATATAAACTATTAAAACATATGTCGTTCAGTAACTAATATTAGCCATTATGTCAGCAACTCAGATATCAATGTTCCAGAAGAATTTAAACTTTTAATTGGAAAAAATTTAATAAAGGATTCACTTTCATTTTTATTTCCATTTTTTCTATTATTTTATTTAACAATTTTATAGGTTTATTCCTATATATTATTACTAGAACTAGTAACAGCAATTCTTATAGCTCTCATAGATTCTGTAATTCGTTCGACTCTCACTATAGCTCGCTAATCTAGGCTTACGGACAACCAGCAGAGTAGAAAGGAACATGCCTCAATTACCGCACATTCTGTTGTTGAGTGGCGAAGAATAACATGTTTTGTTAAAAGTCAGGTGCAGTGGCGGATTTAACCCAATTTGCGTATCAGTAAACATATCTCTACTGGTTAAAATTAGTTCGTATGTATTAAATATAGGTTTCGTATAATAAATATTACAACCACCTACTATGGTTAAGCAAGTTCTACTCTTCAAGTTTACAACCATACCTATAACTTATGCATACGACCTTGTATTTTTTGCAATAAATGAAGTCCTGCATTTCCATTCAACTTTAAAACATATTTTAAATATATATGACCAACACAGTAAAATGTTTGTTTTTTTTAAATTCAATGAATATAGTAAATAGGTAAATTACGTTGTTTCTAAACTTTAAAACATATTAAACAATAAGATTAAACTGCTGTAGGTCCACACTGCTAGTTTTCAGTTTTTGTTGCTGTTGTCTCGAGATTTATTATTTGAAAGAAAATATTCTACTTTAAAGTAGAGCAACTCACTGTTTCACTCTTCCTGAAACTGGCGTCCCGAGTCCGAAGTTCCACCCGCTACAGGCCTAAGGACAGTCAAAAGGTACGGTTGGAGGAGAGGACATGGGCGGTGATATGAGGCAAGGGCGCATTTTTCCTTTCCCTGTGTCAGTTCAACAGATTTCTAAAAACTTTCCCCTAGGCCCAGGAAACAGAAGATTAAAACAAAAAGATACTCCAATTACACAGCATTAATTAGATCTCAACAATGGCAATGTCGCTGAGTAGAAACGCGGAATCATGTTTCATGTTGCTCGTTTGTTTATGTTTGTTTACAACTGTAAATGAATTTGATATGCTTCATTAAAAAAATCTGATGTGTCCTATTCACATAACTTTGTCTACATCTCCGTAACAAATTATTGTTAAATGGCATATGCTTCTATTTACTTCATGCTAATCGAGAAAAAACTAGCAGAAATAGTCTTATTACTTACTTCCTTGTAAGTAGGAACGAAATAAGGGAATAGCAAAGGTTAAAGTATTACTCAAAAGCTGGTTGCTATGTGACTGAAGTTCCTTTGTTTGTATGGACACGAGTTGACAAATTCCCGTATGAGAAAGGTATGTTCTTTTAAAGCTGAAACCAATCACAAGAAATATCACGAAAAAATGGAAATAAAATAATTTGTGTGTTTTAAAGTGCTCTACATTTATTGTGTGGTATGTTTTTCTTTTTCATCTCTTACGGTCTAGCTGTTATACAGAACTCCGTAAAATTCATCCAGAATAAAGTAATCTTCCGAGGCTATTCCCAGAAAATTCAAGATATACATTTTATTTGACCGGTAAATATGTTTAATATACGATATTTTAATCAAAATCGTTAGTCATTTTAGAGAAAATAAAAATGTTCGAAAAATGTTCCATATAAAGGGTAGTTTGAGATGGGGGTTCGTTTTTGAGTTATCGTGTTCACAGACACATGGACACACACGGCTCTTTTTCTGAAAATATTTTTTTTGTATACAAGGGACCCTAAAACATGAATTTCCAGTGAAATCTCGGTATCGAATTTTTGGGTGCATTACAATACCTTCTCTATACACTATGTACATAGTATGTGTAGAGAAAGTAAAAATTGAGCTCGTTAGATAAACAGGATATATTTGCTTCATTTATAATCGATTGTAGGCTATTGGACCGGTTGCGAATAAATGTAACAGGAAATGTAGACAGATGGACAGAAGGTAGGGATATAATATTGCAACTAGATTAATATGTTTTATCTTCTAAGGTCTAGCGACCCAGTTAGTAATACCTATCCAACATATTACTTTAAAAAACATGTGCATGGTAAATAATTGAAGCTATTCACTAAATATTATCAGAAAATTAGAAGATTCCGGAATGAAGGTGATAGCAATTGTAACCAACACCACTCTGCAAATGCAAAAATCTACGCGCCTCATTCACACGTCTTTCTCTATCTGTTCTGCAAATAAACTGTTTTACAAAATATTGTTTTTTATCTATATGATGCAAATTTAGATAAATATTGGCAGAATTGGCCTTATTATGACTTCATGTAAGTTGAAGGGAAATAAGGGAATACATTAGGCTAAAATAGTCAAATCTTTTAAAAGTGGTTGCCATTTGATAAAATTGATATTTGGCTAAATTTGCATGACCATGAGTAAAAAAAAACAGGAGATATGAAACGGAGGACAACTCGACTCGGAAAAGTTTTAGTAATTTAAAATTAAAGCTGACAGCAAAACATATTAACTCTACAGAAAAAATTAGATAACATAAGTTGTGTGTTTTGACGAGATCTATAATTTTTGTCTAGTAAGTTTTTGTCTATCTCTTACGGTTTGTCAGTTACGCAAAATTCAGAAAAATTCATTCAGAATCAAGAGATCTTTAGAACCCATTCCCTGAAAATTCAAGATATACATTTTACTTTTCATATAAATATCTTTAATATATGGTATTTTAATCGTTAGAGCCATTTTTAAGTAAATCAATCGAAGCTTTTTCCATGTAAAGGGCAGTTTGGGGTGAGGGGCTTTTTCTCAAAAGCTTCATGACACATTCCTGTAAGATACTTAACTTAAATGCCAAGTTTGGTATTTTACTGACTTTTCGTTTTTTAATTATCGTGTTCACAGACAAACGGACACACACACACACACACACACACACACGCGGACGTTTTCTCAAAAATGCTTTTTTTTTTGGATACATGGGATCCTAAAACGTATATTTCCCTTGAAATCTCGGTATCGAATTTTTGTGTGTAATAGAATACCTTCTCTATACATTGTGTACATACATAGAACATGTAGAGAAAGTAATACAGTTTGCTTTTGAATAGTAGCAAGGTACTACACTGACGAGTGATTCAAGGGTCACTTAACTCCTGTGAAGGGCTTGAGATATGCAACAGATAGGTGTATGCAGTCTCTTCCATTGCTTGTGAGGTCTGTGACGGAGCGAATTCTCTCTGATCTGGCATGTGAAAGCAAATCCTTGCTACCTCCTACCTCAGAAGCGAGTCTATCTTGTTTGCTTATCTTGTTTGACTATTTCTGGATATGGATGTACCGCAGCAGGACTCTTGTGCTCCTCACATTTTAGCACCATGCAGGGAGATATATGACGTTCACAGCTGTGCACGGTTCGGACGCATAAATTTCTCACATAGAATGCCTTCTATACGAGCGGACATTTTTAACCTTCCCGCCGTGTGTCTGGGGTTAGGGGATGATACTCCTTCCTGCTCTGTGGTGATCTACCACCAGTTCACCACGCTATTAGCTTTAACAGCACACGAGGAATGATGTGAAAGAAGGGATGATGAATTTAGTGGCGAAAGATGCAGAGCTCCCATGAACGCTGAAGATTTACGAGTCCTTTGAGGCCCTCTGACCAAGACGCAATGTTTCCTCTTGGGGAATTAGTGTAGACTGAGAAACACTCACGCAGGCGGATTCTTGGGCTACGTGCCAATCTCCTAGCTGATGTGTTCTATTTGTCTAGTTTATTTATTCATGAACTTCTCTACAACAGCTTGGCTTGTTTGTATAGTGCTATTACTCTCTACTTCTCTCTCTTTCTCTTTCATTCTGTGCCTCTCCGTGTCCTTAACCTCTGAGTCACGTGGTGTTCTTAAAATGCTGACACCTTCTCTCGGGTGTGAAGAAAACTTACACCATAACTTAAAGGTTTTCGTATTTTCTTAGTTTTTGTCAGCACATGGTAAATTTTGTTTTTATTTTCAACGATTCAAAATATAAGCCAGAACTGTTATAAATGAATGTGGAGTGAAAAAAAAACAGTTGAACATCTTACGTTATTTTTAACCCAGTCCCAGGGCATTAACGAAGAATCTTAGATACACACTTAAATATTTTTAATATTAGATATGACAAACCACTCTTTAGAAAAAAATATCTGATGTATTCCATTCGTATGACTTTCTCTAGCTGTCCCAAAAACAAGTTATTTTTTCAAAGTATTCTTGTTATCTGCATCGTGCTAATCAAGATAAACATTAGCAAAACTGGTATTATTACTTGCTTCTTGATAAGAAGAATGGAACTGAGGGAACGCACTAGGCTAAAGTGATACTCAAAGTAAAAGCCGATCGTTATGTGAAACAATTGAAATTCGGTTCCCCTTCTTTTTATTGTTTAATTTTAATAGCCCCCCTTAACTTTTATTGTCATGTTTAGGAAGAGCAATATTTAAATATAGATTAAATTATTATTTTAATTTTTCCAGGTTCTATATGATTTATACTTTTAAGTTTTACTTAAAATAATAAAGATATCTAATCCAATAATAAAGCTATAACAATAGATGAAGGGGGACTTTAACTTCTGAAACAACTTATCTGATCACAGTGGGCTACAGTCATTAGGTTTATCATTTTATTCCATTAAACACACTCACGTTTACTCTCAGATGCATACTTCCAGACTCTGTGTGGAATAACGAATAATTTTGGTTAAAGAAGAATGCCCCACCTCAGCCGGGAATTTAACCCGGGACCTCCGGGTGAGAAGTCAGCTCGTTGGTTCCCTTTGCTTCCTTGGAGTAAAAAGAAAACAGACGAAAAGAAAGATGTCTACCATTTGAGAATAATTTAAGTAGCTTAAAATCGAAACCGATAACTCGGAATACCTCGAAAACGGTTAACTCTACAAAAAATGTATATGAAATAAATTGTTGTATTAACGAGATATACATCTTTGTGAAGTAAGTTTTTGTCCATCTCTTATGGTTTACCAGTTATACAAAAGTCGTCCAGAATTAAGAGGTCTTCAGCGGTTATTCCCAGAAAATTCAATGCGTTTTGTTTGTTATAGAAATATATTACGTATATGATATTTGAATCAAAATCGTTAAAGCCATTTTTGAGAAAATAAAAATGTTGGAAATTTTCCATATGAAGGGCAGTTGGAGAGGGGGTATTTTCTTGAAAATCTTCGTGTCTCATCTTTGGAAGATGCTGAACTTAAATATCAACTTTTGTATTTAACTAACACTTTATTTTTGAGTTACGCTGTATACAGACCTTTTTCAAAAAATGCTTTTTTGGTAGCAGAGGACCTAAAACATGTATTTCCGGTGTAATTTCGGTATCGAATTTTTGGGTGGAGTACCTTCTCTAATTACTATGTACTTTGTACATATGTGCTAGAGAAATTAAAATTTGCCTTTAGGGAATCCAAAAAATGTTATGATGTATATTTAAGATGTTACAGTATTCTTTTTATGAAATATATTAGTTATATTGTTTTCTTCTAGGAGCATGGCTTGCGTGTAGCCTATAGTTAATGTGTATCTTGTCTTGTAATTATAACTCTAATATGCCTCCGAGTGAAGCAGATCATAAGTAGTTGTATATTCAATAAATAAAGTTTCGTTAGAGGAAAATCTTCCACTTTAATGTCTCTAAGAAAATAGTCGTGTGTTTGAACAACACAAATGAATAAGTAGGTACTACAGGAAAGGTAAAGATGTCTTTAAAACGTGTCCATTATTTCAAATATATTTTTGTAGCTTTAGCTATTTCCAAGATATTCATTAATAATGTTGGAATTTTTCATTGCTCAGTAACTATTTTAAACCTCTATCGATATTCACCTGTTTCTCAAGATGTCAAGGAAACAGCATGGATGGGACCTCAATATCAGCATATGACTCCTGATTCGAAAAAGTTTTACTATCACCATTCCCTTTGTTTATAATTATACAAATGGAATGTCAGTCATATATTTCCAAAGATTTTTATTCGACTAACATGAAATAGATAAACGTCCGTAACAATAATTTGTAAACCCACTAATAACAATAGAGTGTAAAAAAATCACGTGAATGTAACACATACGATTCTTTTTCTGTTTGGGAGAATAAACAGTTTTCAATGTATTCCTGTGTATGGTTTGCCTTTTCAGAATTTAATTACATCTGACGGAGATGGTTGAAAGCTTCCTATTAATATTCTTTGTTTTTGCTTTCTTTACACGTACAATACAATAATGAGTAGAGAAGATGTTGTATTCCAGCCAAAAGAAGTGTAGCCAGATTTCACCGGAAATGTGTGTTTGAGTACCTGAGTCAAAAAAAAAATTTAGAAAAAGGTCCAGTGTGTCCATGTGCATATGAACACGATAACTCAAAAACGAAAAGTTGATAAAATATCAAACTTGATTTTTAATATCAGTATCTTCCAAATATGTGATTATTAAGAAAATCCCCCCACCAAAAAACTACACTTTTCGTGGAAAGATTTTCAAACATGTTGAACATTTTCAAAAATGTTGTCTTTCTCAAAAATGGCTTATCGATTTTTATTAATATATCGTATATTAAAGATAATTACATGACAAATAATATTTATATCTAATTTACTGAGAATAGCCTCTAAAGTTCTCTTTATTCTGGATGAAGTTTGCAAGAGTTATAGAAAAAATATAGATTTTGTTAAAAATATAATTTGAGTAAATACATTTTTTGTACAATTAACCGTTTCCGATATATTTCTTATTGCTGGTTTCAACTTCAAACTACTTTAACTTTTCTGAATAAAGAAGCTATGCTTCATTTCATATTTCTCTTTTTACTTCTGACCATGCAAAAAGAACCGAATTTCACTTGGCCACATAGCAACCAGCTTTTAAAGGATTAAACTATCGCTCCAGTCTATTCCCATATTTCCCTTCTATTTGCAAGGATGCAAGTAATAATACAATTCCTGGTAACGTCTATCTTGATTAGCATGGTGTAGATAAAAGAATAATCTTTTGTATTAATATTTTTGTACTAAGGCTTTCACGGCCGGCGTCATTGGAATTAAAATTTCTTTTAGGCCGTGGTCGAAAAGTAGGAGTTACTCCTAATTTTTCGCTCAAAACCATGTTAAGCATCATCAGAGAATAAGAATAATTTGTTTCCAGAACAGATAGAGAAAAGCATGTCAAGGAACACATCCTATTTTTATTCGATTAAGATGAAATATATGAGAAAATGAACTGTAAAAATAAATGATATAGCCAGTAATAGCGATAAGGAGAAGAAACATCGTGTGAATGTCTTGGTAGAATTAGCCGTTTTAGAGGTATTCTATAATGTAGAATCTTTCTTTTTAAAATGTAATTATACACTGACAAAAATGTTTCAAAAGTTCCTATTGATTTTATTTTTTGTTTGCTTTTATTTTTTTTTACTTTATCTACACGTACTACGTACATGGTGTATAGAGAAGGTATTGTAATGTGTCCAAAATTTGATAGCGAGATTTTACCTGAAATACATGTTTTGGGTCCCCTTGAATCCAAAAGGACCATTTTTAGATAAAGGTCCATGTATGTGTGTCGTTGCACAGCAGAGCTAAAATCGAAATGACCGTTAAATACCTAACTTGGCATTTTGGTATTTTCCAAGGATTTTCAACAAAATCCCCCCCACCTGAAATTACCCTTTACATAAAAAATTTTCTAAAATTTTTGTTTTCTCAAAAATGGCACTAACAATTTTGATTAAAATCTCTTATGTTTGGGATATTTTCATGCCAGATAAAATGTATATCTTAAATATTCTGGAAATAGCCTCTGAAGACCTCTTTATTCTGGGTGATTTGTATTTAATTTTGCATAACTGGTAAATCGTTAACAGATAGGCAAAAGCGTATTACACAAAAGACGTAGATCTCGACAAAACACACAATTTATGTCATATACATTTTCTTCGTGGAGTTGGCCGTTTTCGAGATATTCCTTGATATTTGTTTCAATTTAAAATACATACTTTTCTCATACGGGAAATTGTCAACTCCAGGCCACGCAAAGAAACGGATGTTATTACATAGCAACCACATTTAAAACATTTGACTATCGGTTTAGCCTAGTGTACTCCCTTATTTCCCTTCTACTTACAAGGAGCTAGGTAATAACATTTTAACTAATGTTTATCTCGATTAGCATGAAGTAGTTAGAAGAATACGCTTATTAACAATAATTACTTATAGATATGAAGAGAAAGTCATGTGAATGGAACACAGATTCTTCTACGAATCTGAAAGTTTAATTTATTATTCCATGAAGAGACCACTTCTGAGGTTATTCATTCCTCCTGCTTCCATTAAAAATTTGAAACGTTTTACAAGCTGTATATAAATGGGGACTTCCTTGGTTTATTTACAATAATGTTAGGTAAAACCTCATGGTTAACCACATAAACAGGGAAGTATAGTAGTATTTTGCTGTATAATAATATATGTATGTAAGTTTGTAATAAAGACAGGTAGCTGTGACTTTAAAAGTTCGAGCTGAGAGACAGCTTACAAAGCAGTCCTATATGTTATCAATGACTTCATTTTCCTACGTATATGCTGGATCTGTAATGTCAAGAGCTCTTTGGTAACGTTTCTCATAAACGAAAGATAAGCTTCTTCTAGGGAATTGTTATTCCGAGACCTTCCGAGTGTTTTAATTTAGGTTCTCAAAACAAAATTATCATTTTCCGTATTATTTTACTGCAAAGCAGTTCATATTTCACAGCTTTGATCTTATACGAAGGCATAAACACATTTAATGAACTTTCAACAGCGTTATCTCTCTTAGTTTTTGATGTTGGATAACTAATTAAAATTTATTCAACTAAACCTCGCTCATTCTGGGAAGTTAGATCAGAATGTAGATTCAGGAAGTTAGATCAGAACTGAAGCGCAGGCTTCTAGTGCTCCCCGGGTCGAGATGAAGAACTGCATGGAGTACGTTCTGGATCTTCCATGATGGATCTTCCCCAGCCGTCTGGTTTCGGCCTCCCTCTTCCTATCCTCCTGCGGTCTGACGTACAACAAGTCAAAGGCTGCAGTGCAGAATCCCCTGCGACATCAAATACACATATAAACACACACACACACTCTCTCTCTCTCTCTCTCTCTCTCTCTCTCTCCCCCTCTCTCACACTCCCAAAACTTGGCTCAGCACACTAACCCCATCTTAATATATTATAACTTAAGGTATAATATCAGTGAAATGTGATAAAAATTGTGAAAATTTAAAAAATTCCGGTGTTATATTCACGTAACTTTCTCTACCTGATCTGTTAAAAAACAATTGTTACAAAAGACTTTTATTCTAGCTGTTTCATGTTATTCGAGATAAACATTAGCAGAAATGTTCTTATTATTTAGTTCCTTATAAGTAGAAGGCAAATAAAGGAATAAATAGGCTAAAATGATAGTTGTGAATCTATACATAACCAGGAATAAGCCAATGAAATGTGAATGACGACTTCCTGTTAGAGAAAAGTATAAGTATTTAAAAAATGGAAATCAATAACAAGGACTATTTCGGATAAAAAATGTATACGACATAAACGTGTTTTAATGAATCAACATTTTTGTGTAGTAACTTTTCGTATATTTATACGATTTACCAGTTACGCAAAAGTCATTCAGAATGAAGAAGGTTTCATAAGCTATTGCCAAAAATGTCTAGACAAGCATATTTGCCATACAAGTATCTTTAATATAAGGTATTTTAATAAAAATTGGTAGAACCATTTTGAGAAAATAAAAAAACTCTTTTTTTTTCATGTGAAAGGTAGTTGGGGGGATTAAAAACCATTCTGTCACATCCATGGAAGATGCTGGATGGAAATATTAAGTTTGTATTCAACGGAATTTCCATTTTTACTTTCTTTATACGTACTATGTACATAGTGTATAGAGAAGGTAATGCACACACCCAAAAATTCGATACCGAGATTTCACCGGAAATATATGTTTTAGCGTCCCCTTTATCTAAAAAAATAATTTTCGGAAAAAGACCCGTATGTATGTGTGTGTGTGTGTGTGCCCGTGTGACTGTGAACACGATAACTCAAAAACGAAAAATCGGTAAAATACCAAACTTTGTATTTAAGTTTAGCATCTTCCAGAGATGCGACACGAAGATTTTGGGAAAAATGTTCCACCCCCAACTACATTTTACATGGAACTTTTTTCGATAATTTTCATTTTTTAAAACTTGGCTCAAATGATTTTGATTAAAATTTCGTATATTAAAGATAGGTACCTGAAAAATAAAATGCATATCTGGAATTTTCTGGGAATAGCCTCTGTAGAGTACTTTATTCTGGATGAATTTTACGGAATTTTAAATAGCTGCTTAACCGTAAGAGATGGACAAAAACTTACTGCACGATAAATTTACAGCACGCTAAAACACACCATTTATGTTATATATATTTTTTGGTGGAGGTCATCGTTTTTTGAGGCGTTCCTTGTTTTTGTATTCTGCTTTGAAAAACAATTTCTTTTCTCATACAGGAATTTGTCAACTGTTGTCCATACAAACAAAGGAACTGCAGTGACATAGCAACCAGCTTTTGACCATCACTTTAACCTATGGTACTCTATTTCCCTTCCACTTACAAGGAAGCAAGCAATAATACTATTTCTGCTATTTTTTCTGATTAGCATGAAGTAAATAGAGGTATAAACTTTTAAAAAATAATTTGTTGCAGTGATGTCGAGAAAGTCATGTAAATGGTACACATCATATTTTTACTTTTTCTATACACACTATGTACATAGTGTATAGAGAAGGTATTGCACTCCACCCAAAAGTTCGATACCGAGATTTCATCGGAAAAAAATGTTTTAGGGTCCCCTTTATCTAAAAAAAGCATTTTCGGAAAAAGGTCCGTGTGTGTGTCCATGTGTCTGTGAACACGGTAAATCAAAAACGAAAATTCGGTAAAATACCAAACTTGCTATTTAAGTTTAGTATCTTCCAGGGATGCGACACGGAAAATTTTGAGAAAAATCCTCCCACCCCCTTTACATGGAACTTTTTTCGAAAATGTTTATTTTCTCAAAAATGGC
The DNA here is from genome assembly GCA_030762935.1 of Hymenopus coronatus. Classification (NCBI taxonomy): domain Eukaryota; kingdom Metazoa; phylum Arthropoda; class Insecta; order Mantodea; family Hymenopodidae; genus Hymenopus; species Hymenopus coronatus. Next base: position 97,433,750 of record CM060898.1, on the reverse strand, counting down.
TCTAAAGATTTTGATTAAAATTTCGTATATTAAAGATATTTACCTTACAAATGAAATGTATATCTTGAATTTTCTGGGAATAGCCTCTGAAGAGTACTTTATTCTGGATGAATTTTACGGAATTTTGAATAGCTACTAAACCGTAAGAGATGGACAAAAACTTAGTGTACGAAAAATGAAGAGCACGATAAAACACACAATTTATGTTACATACATTTTTTTCATGGTGTTCATCCTGTTTGAGGCACTTTATTTTTTTCTGATTAGCAAGAATTGAATAAAAGTATAAGCTTTTTAAGAATACTTTTTTGCAGAGATGTAGAGGAAGTCATGTGAATCCTAAACATCTGATTTTTATATTATCGTATCCACAGACACATAGACAAACACACATATACGAGTATTTTTCTAAAAATCAGATTATGCCATTCAAATAGCTCTCTCTCTCTAGCTACTCCATGTGCAAACTATTCTTACAATATAGTACTATTTTTTCCACTTCATGCTACTCGAGCTAAATGTTAACAGAAATGGTATTATTACTTGCGTTCTTGTAAGTAGACGTGAAATAAGCCAGCGATAGTCAAATATTTTAAGAGCTGATCGCTCTGTGAAACAATTGAGGCTTGGTTCGCTTTGCATGGTCCCGTTTGAGAAAAGTTGCAGAGTTTCAAATGAAACCAAAAACAAACAAAATCTTTAAAACGCTATACACTACAACAAAAACGTATACGACATAAATGGCGTGTTTCAAAGAGGTCTACATTTTTTCTATATTAAGTTTTTCTCTATCCCTTACGCTTTAAGCATTGTGCAAAATTTTGCAATACTCATCCAGAATAGAGAGATCTTCAGAGGCCGTCCAGTCTACGCTTTCAAAATCTCTGGATAGATAGGAGCAAAATCGTAATTACCATCTAAATTCAGTTTTACTATTTTTTTTAGTTTAACGTGCTTTTTCCTGGTTGGTCATATTGGACGATGAATGAAATTGGTGAAATGATGCTCAAATGATCTCGGAGTCCATGGAGCTTAAAGTTACTCGACTCTCGTCTTCTCAGGATAAGGGAAAACCCCTAAGAAAATCTTACCCGGGTAGCTCACCCTAAGCGAGATTCGAACTCACGACCTGTTGAATATGAGGTGCACAGACGCTACCACCACAATACCAAGGTGGGCGCAGTTTTACTATTGTTTTAGACAGAAAGTGGCATTAAAAACCCTGTTCACTATTTATCTTGGCAGCTGATAAAAACCACAATAAAAATACACCCAGATTGCACAACCCATCGCTTTTGAAATCAAAACCTCCAAAATGTGGGCCAAATACATAACCGTTTGAGGCATCCTTTTCGGTGAAATGAACTTACGGCCTTATTACTTTCTACCTTGTAAGTAGAATGGAAATGGTTAGATTAAACCTTTGTCAGCTCATTGCTATGTGAAACAAGTGAAATTCTGCTCCGTTTTCCGGTCCCGGGATGAATCAAAAGAGATGAAATGACTGCTTCCGTGGTCGAGTGGTCAGCGAGCTGACTTCTCACCCGGAGGTCCCGGGTTCGATTCCCGGCTGGGGTGGAGAATTTTTCTTTAGCCAGAATTGTTCACTATACCCCATAGCGTCTGGAAGTATCGATGTGAGAATAAATGAGCGTATGTTTAGTAATATAAAGTTTATTTACCTACAGGTTCACAAGTCAAAGCCCCCGATATGATCCTTGATGTTAAAGGGGGATATATAAATGAAAAGAAAAGCACACAAAAAAATCTGATGTGTACCATTCACATGACTTTCTCTATATCCCTGTAACAAATTATTGTTAAAAAGCTTATACTTTTATTTACTTTATGCTAATCAGAAAAATTGAGCAGAAATAATCATAATACTTGCTTCCTTGTAAGTAGAAGCGAAATAAGGGATTATCATAGGTTAAAATGATAGTCAACAGCTGATTGCTATGTCAATGAAGTTCCTTTGTTTATATGGATAGGAATTGACAAGCTCCTGTATGAGAAAAATATAAGTTTTTCATAGCAGAAACCAAAAATAAGGACGAACTCACGAAGAAACTGTATAAACATAAATTAAGTGTTTTAACGTGCTCTACATTTTTTGTGCAGTAAGCTTTGTCCATTTCTTACGGTTTAGCAGTTATTCGAAATTCAGTAAAATTCATCCAGAATAAAGTACTCTTCAGAGGCTATTCCCAGAAAATTCAAGATATACCTTTTATTTGTCAGGTAAATATCTTTAATATACGAAATATTAATCAAAATCGTTAGTCATTTTTGAGAAAATCAAAATTTTCGAAAAAAGTTCCATGTAAAGGGTAGTTGGCGGTGGGGGAATTTTTCTCAAAATCTTCGTCTCGCATCCCTGGAAGATACTAAACTTAAATGCCAAGTTTGGTATTTTACCGACTATTCGTTGGATATTGGGGACCCTGAAACATATATTTCCGGTGAAATCTCGGTATCGAATTTTTGGGTGGAGTGCAAAACCTTCTCTATACGCTATGTAAAAAGCGATGAAACGCAATTTGATTCCCGCTGGAGAAAAGTGTTAGTAGTTCTAAATTGAAACAATATCTCGCAAACGGTAAAGTCTACAAAAATGTATATAACATAAATTGCTTAATTTAACGAGAACTACATTTTTACCTCCTCTAGCACGTATGTTCATACAATGTATGTACTAGAGATTGTATTGTTTCCACCCAAAAATTCGATGTCGAATGTGTGCGTGTGTGTGTGCCACTTTATGTTTGAGACTGTGGACAAAAATAATATAGCTCAAAAACTAATAGACGTTAAATACGAAACTGGATATTTAGGTTTAGTATCTTTCCAAGGATGCTTCACGGAGATTTTTAAGAAAATTCCTCTATCACAAATTACCCTTTACATGGAAACAATTTTGAAACTGTTATTTTTCTCAAAAATGGATCTAATGTATCTGAAATGTATTTTAAAGATATTTACATCTCAAATAAATCGTATATTTTGAATTTTCTAGGAAAAGCCTCTAAAGACATCTTTATTATGGATGATTTTGCAAATTTATACTTTCTCTACACGTACTATGTACATAGTGTATAGAGAAGGTATTGCACTCCACCAAAAAATTCGATACCGAGATTTCACCGGAAATATATGTTTTAACGTCCCCTGCATCCAAAAAAAGGTATTTTGAAAAAGGTCCGCGTGTGTCCGTGTGTCTGTGAGCACGAAAACTCAAAAATCGGTAAAATACCGAACTTGGTATTTAAGTTTGGTATATTCCAGGGATGCGACACGAAGATTTTGAGAAAAATCCCCCCCACTCCAAACTATCCTTTACATAGAACTTTTTTCGAGAATTTTGATTTTCTAAAAAATGGCTCTAACGATTTTGATTAAAATATCGTATATTAAAGATATTTACCTGACAAATAAAATGTATATTTTGAATTTTCTGTGAGAAGTCTCTGAAGACTACTTTATTCTGAGTGAATTTTACGGAATTTTGCATAACTGCTAAACCGCAAGAGATAGATAAAAATTTACCACACAAAAAAATATAGATCACGTTAAAACACACAATTTATATTATATAATTTTTTTTCGTGGAGTATATTGTTTTTTTAGATATTCCTTGTTTTTTGTTTTAGCTTTAAAAACTTATACTTTTCTCATACAGGAGTTTCTCAACTACTGTCCATACAAATAAAGGAACTTCAGTGACAGAGCAACCAACTTTTGACTATGACTTTAACCTATGATACCCCTTTATTTCGCTTCTAGTTACAAGGAAGCAAGTATGCAGACTATTTCTGCTAATTTTTACTCAAGTAGCATGAAGTAAATAGACGCACAAGCTTTTCAAAACTAATTTGTTGCAAAGAAGTAGAGAAAGTCATGTGAATGTAACACATCAGATTTTTTCATCAGGGTTAAACCGTAAGAGATATAAGAACTACTGCACTAAAACGTAGATCTCGTTAAAATACATAATTTGTTATATATAGTGTTTTACTTTCTCTAACCCTGTATCTACAATGTACATAGGGATAGAGAAGTACTGTATTCCACCCAAAAAATTCGATGTTGAGATTCACCGGAAAAACATGTTTTAGGACCCCTGAATCCAAAAGAAAGCATTTCAGAAACAGGTCCGTGTGTGTGAGTGTATGTGTGTGTATGTGTGCCTGTTTGTGTCTGTGGACAGCATAGCTCAAAAACGAAAAGACGGTTAAATACCAAACTTGGTATTAAACTTTGGTATCTTCCATTCATACACCACGTAGATTTTCAAGAAAATCCCCCCACTCCTAACTACCCTTTACATAGAAAATGTTTCGAAATTTTTGTAAATGTGAAAAATAAGCAATAAGAAAGTAAAACGAACCCGCAAAGGCTGGTTCGTTTCCATAGAACATTTATTGAAATAGCGTGGAAATAATCCAACATTTACGAATGACTCCGATATTTACCGGATTTGTTTGCATAGCACTATATGGCGAGGGTTACAAAAACCATTAAGTTATGACGTCACAGATTGCAGGTTTTCATCAAAGTAAACTCTCTGTTAATCTAGTCCTCCTTTTTACTTTCTCTACACGTACTATGTACATAGTGTATAGAGAATGAATTGCACTCCATCCAAAAATTCGATTCCGATTTTTCACCTGAAATATATGTTTTAGGGTCCCCCGTAGCCAATAAAAATGTTTTCTGAAAAAGGTCCGTGTGTGTCCATGTGTGAGTGTGTCCGTGTGCCTGTGAACACGATAACTCAAAAACGAAATGTCGGTAAAATACCAAACTTGGTATTTAAGTTTATTATCATCCAGGGATGCGACACGAAGATTTTGAGAAAAATCCCCACACCCCAAACTACCCTTTACATGGAAATTGATTTTCTCACAAATGACTCTAACGATTTTGATTAAAATTTCGTATATTAAAGATACTTACCTGACAAATAAAACTTATATTTGAATTTTCTGGGAATAGCCTCTGTAGACTACTTTATTCTGGATGAATTTTACGGGATTTAGCATAACTACTAAACCATAAGAGATGGACAAAAACTTACCGCACAAAAATATAGAGCACATTAAAACTCACAATTAATGTTATGTACATTTTGTTCGTGGAATTGGTCGTTTTAAAGATACTCCTTGTTTTTTTTTTTGTTTTTTTTTCAGCTTTGAAAAACTTACACTTTTCTCATGCAGGAATTTGACAACTCCTGTCCATACAAACAAAGGAACTTCAGTCACATAGCAACCAGCTTTTGAGTATCACTTTAACCTATGGCACTCCCTTATTTGCTTCTGCTTACAAGGAAACAAGTAATAAGACTATTTCTACTAATGTATTCTCGATTAGCATGAAGTAAATAGAAATATAAGCTTTTTAACAATAATTTGTAGCAGAATGTAGAAAAAGTCATGTGAATGGAACACATCAGATTTTTTTTTTAAATAATATACAGTTACGGAGTCTGGTCGGAACTTTGGAACTGTGTTCCTTTTTCTTATTCCTATTTTTTTTTTTCCTTTTTCCCTGAACTTTTCTGTATTTAGCGTTTTCTGATTTATGACAAACACAGAACCCTGGCGCATTCCGGGGCATCAACCAGAGCACTACGCTCTCTCCCATTGTGCCCTGTCGCAGAGCGCAAAACTAGAGTGCCGAACAGAAATTCACATGGCTAAAATCAATATGAGCAATTTTCTTAATGACAGTTGAAAACTGACGTAGAAAGCTACTTTGCAATACTTGTCAGACAATAGTTTTGTATTCAGAGATTTTTAGTTCCTGCTGTACTGTACAAAACGGTAGATAAAAGTGCGCCAAAGGGCGTTTGTGAATATTCGCTTTAGAAGTAGCTTCGGAATAGGGAAAGAGAATTGATTTGGAAGGTTGCCTTCGAATTTCTGTGCACTGCTGTTTGATAAGCAACCCACGCTTCAAGGGGTTCCTTGAGAAGAATATGTCAATGAATTTCTCAGATGAAAACACTCGGAAAAAATAGTCATATCCTTCAGGAAATCATATATAGGAGAGAGAGAGAGAGAGAGAGAGAGAGAGAGAGAGAAATCTGATGTGTTCCATTCTTATGACTTTCTCTACAATTCTGAAACAAATTATTGTTAAAAATCTTATGCTTCTATTTACTACTTGCTAATTGAGAAAAATTAGCAGAATAGTCTTATTACCTCCTTCGTTGTAGGTAGAAGCGAAATAAGGGAGTACCATAAGCTAAAGTGAAAGTTAAAAGCTGGTTGCTATGTGATTGAAGTTATTTTGTTTATATGGTAAGGAGTTGATATGAGAAAAGTATAAGCTTTTAAAAGCTGAAACCAAAAACAAGGAATATCTCAAAAGCGATTAACTCTACGAAAAAAATGTATGACATAAGTTTTGTGTTTTATCGTGATCTACACTTTTTGTGTAGCAAGCTTTTGTCTATATCTACCAGTTATGCAAAATTCGTTAAGTCATCTAGAATAAAGAGGTCTTTAGAGACTATTCCCAGAAAATTCAAGATATACATTTTATTTTGCATATACATATCTTAATTATAAGAGAGATTAATGAAAGTCATTAGTCATTTTTGAGAAAATCAAAATTTTCCAAATTTCCCGATGTAAAGGGTAGTTGGGGGTTGGGGATTTTCTTAAAAATCTTCGTGTCACATCCTTGGAAGATACCAAGTTTAAATACCAAGTTTGGTATTCAACGGTCTTTTCGTTTTTGAGCTATGCTGTCCACAGACACATTCACGCAGACACACAACCGGACCTTTTTCCAAAAAGCTTTTTTTGGATCAGGGGTACCCAAAATATGTATTTCCGGTGAAATCTCGGTGTCGAAATTTTTGGTGGAGTGCAATTCCTTCTCTATACACTATATACATAGTATGTATAGTAAAAAATTGATGTGCTACATGCACATAACTTTCTTCACCTATGTTGCAGCAAACTATTCTAAGCCTATTCTTCTATGTACTTCACGCTTATCAAGATAAACATTAGTTCAAATTGTTTTATTGTGATTATTATTTCCTAGTAAAAAGCGAATAAGAAAATGCAATAAGCTGAGGTAATTGTCTAATATTTTAAAATTCGGTTGCTATATGATGCTTGGCTTGATCAGAATGAGAAAGTATGAATAACGACTTCCCTCTGATAAAGGCATAAGCAGTGAAAAATTTTACCTATATAATTATAAAACTTATTTGATAAAAATAGTGTGGTTTTACGAGATCTATAGCCATACTTTTGCTTTAAGTTTTTGTCCATATCATAGAGTTTACAAGTAATGCAAAAGCCATACCGAACGAAAAGGATTTCAGAGGATGTTTTCAGGAAATTCAAGATATACAGTTTATTTGTCATGTAAATATCTGTAATATACCTATGTGTTTTAATCAAAATGGAGAGAGCTATATTAGTTAAAACGCTTATGCTTCTATTTAGCTTACACCAATCGAGAAAAAATTATCAGAAATAGTATTTTTATTTGCTTCCTTGTAAGTAGAAGCGAAATAATTGAGCACCATAGGTTAAATTGATAGTCAAAAGATATTTGCTATGTTACTGAAGTTCTTTTGTTTGTATGTATGGACAGAAGTTGGCAAATTCCTGTATGAGAAAAGTATAAGTTTTTCAAAGCTTAAACCAAAATCAACGAATGTATCAAAAGCGATATACTCCACGAAAAAAATGCATACAACACGAATTGTTTGCTTTATCCTGATCTACATTTTTTGTGTAGTAAGTTATGCAAAATTCAGTAAAGTGCATCCAGAATAAAGAAGCCTCAAGAGACTATTCCCATAAAATTCAAGATATACATTTTATTTGTCAGATAAATATCTTTAATATACGATATTTTTATCAAAATCGTTAGAGCCATTTTTGAGTAAATCAAAATTGTCTTAACATTTTCCATGTAAAGCGTAGTTGGGGGTATGGGATTTTCTTAAAAATTTTCGTGTCGCATCCTTGCAAGATACCAACCTTAAATACCAAGTTTTATATTTAACGGACTTTTCGTTTTTGAGCTATGTTGTCCGCAGACTCAGAGACGCGCACACACACACACACACACACACGATTTATGGCACGTAAAAGAACCTCAAGCCTGATAAAGAGGCCTCTGAGGAAAATTAAGCGGTCTTTCACGCCCAATTTAGATTGGGACACTGAGAACCACAGTAGTTAAAGAGCGTCCTTAAATAACACGCCATTTTCATTTTTTACACACACACACACACACACACACACGTGCGTGCGCGCACACAGGGACATTTCTCCAAAAATGCTTTCTTTGGATTCAGGTGGACCCAAAATATGTATTTCCGGTGAAATCTCGGTATCGAACTTTTGGGTGGACTGCAATATCTTCTCTATACACTATGTACATAGTACATGTAGAGAAAGTAAACATTCTGCATTTCATAGTTTACCTATCGTACCATATTTATTGTAAGTTGTTTACTCACAGAATTTGAATACAGACATCAAGAGATGTTATAAAAATGCTCCGTTAGCATTTTCTTAGGCATAAGCCAGTTCATAACTTTTTTTTTTTTCTTTTGTCTCTTTCATTAAAAAAAACAAATTTAACTCCCTTTAACCAGGTTGGTCATATCGGACGATGAAAGAAATCGATGAAATAATACTCGAAGTAACTGTGGAAGTCTATGGAATTTAAAGTTGCTGGACAAGCGTCCTCTCAGGATTAGGAAAAGAAAAAAATGAAAAAAAACTCTATCCGGGTAACTCTCACTAAGCGAAATTTGAATACTCAATATTTTGAATGAGTGACAGATGCAATATCCCCACACTACCGAGATGTATCGTTAATTTCGTTTATTTATCTCGGTAATAATATAGTTTCGAAAGTACTAAAGTACTAAGAGCATAAGCCCTTAATTACTTAGGATGACTTTGATCTCTCAACCAGTAAATAAGTCGCTGGTAATTAGACACAGTTAATCAAGTTGCAGTTATGCTGAGCATATTTGCAGGTTTGCTAATCAAATCTCTGGCGTTTCGTCTAAGGCTGGTATTCGAAGCTTGTGGGATCAATTCCCGAGACCGATTTTTCTGACCAATAGATTCTTTTGGGGATTTTCCCGGTTCACAAGGCAAATGCTGGAGGTTTTTTCATCCCCCTGAACTCCCTATCACTTCATTTTATCTCGATGTTCATCTAATCACTCTTTTTAAGAGTTGTAAGTGTAGCGAAGACTGTGGTGCTGACACCCTTCTGTGGCGGTGACTGCGCTCTAAAAATACAGCTCACGGCGACGGGATGGCGTTAGATCTGAGACGTGGGCTCCTAGCGCTCTCCGAGTCGACTGCTTGAAATACGGTGACTCTTCCCCCGCCGTCCGGTGTCGACCGCCCTTTGAAAGTACTCTATCTTATCCTATCCTCCCGAGTTTGTCGACCGCCCTTTGAAAGTACTCTATCTTATCCTATCCTCCCGAGTTTTGACGTACTGCGCTCTAAAAATACAGCTCACGGCGACGGGATGGCGTTAGATCTGAGACGTGGGCTCCTAGCGCTCTCCGAGTCGACTGCTTGAAATACGGTGACTCCTCCCCCGCCGCCCGGTGTCGACCGCCCTTTGAAAGTACTCTATCTTATCCTATCCTCCCGAGTTTTGACGTACAAAAAGTCAATAGCTGCATTGCAGAATCCCCTCCAATATCGCACACACATACACACTCACCATCACACACAGTAAAGTTGACAGTGGCTATAACCATTTATATGTTATGTAAAGATGCATTAACACCCATGATGTGAATAACAGGTTAGTTATGTTTAAATGTGCATTGACACCAACCACCACGCAGCACATGCGTTACAAAAAAATAAGGAGAAAGTGCGGTATTTAGGAAGAGGAAGAGAAAAAGAAAGAAATACGTTGTAAGGAGTAAAAGAGAGTATTAGGTGAAAAGTGTGTGTGTGTGTGTGTGTGTGTGTGTCTGTGAGCGCGCGCGCGTGCGCGTACGAAGAAAGCGAAATAGAAAAGATAAAAGTATAAGAATTTGGAGAAAATGTAAGGCAGGGAAGAAAGAAGGACGTATAAAAAATAAATGTGAATGTTGCAGGTAAGTGAGAAAGAGGGATGAAAATAATGCGAGAGCATTGTTGACAGGAAAGAGAGGGGTGTAAGCAGTGGTGTGTGTGTGTGTGAGAGAGAGAGAGAGAGAGAGAGATGCCGGAGGAGATTTTGCACTACAATCATTGGTTTATTGTATGTGAGGTCCCGGGAGGATAGAATGATATGAGAGTAATTTCTAAGTGCGACCGAAACCAAACTGCGGAGAAGAGCCACCGTGGAGGGTCCCTAAATATTCCAAACAGTGCTTCATATCGATGCGGGGAGCCCTAAGAGCCCGCGCTCCAGGTCTGACAAAATTCCCTGTGTCTACAGACAAATTCCAACGCCATCCGAGAGCTGTATTTCCAAGCTCAGTCACCACCACGGAAGGGCAGTTCTCTCCGACGCTTACAACCATGAAACAGACCGGTTAGATGAAAATGGAGATGAAACGAAGGGACAGGAAGATCTGAGGAATGAAGAAACCTTCCCAGCATTTGCCTAGTGACTCGTGAAAGCTTCCGAAAAAACCCATGAGTCAGAAAGGTCGCCCGCAGGAATCGATCCTACAACCTCCCGAATGCCAGTCTCGAGAGGAAACGCCTGAGTCATCTGACTTGGTGTAAGCAGTGGTAGTGAATGTTAGATAAGAGTGAAACAGGGTGAAAGAGAGAGAATTTTAAATAAAAGGAGGAGAGTAAAATGAGTACAAAAGAGAGAAACAGATGCGTGGAAGAGAATGAATTACAAACAAAATCTTATATGTACCATTCACATGACTTTCTCTACATCGCTGTAACAAATTATTGTTAAAAAGCTTCTATCTGCTTTATGATAATCGAGATAAACATTAGCAAAATTGTTCTTAATTATTAGCTTCCTTGTAAGTAGGGGAAAATACGGGAATACACTAGGCTAAAACGAATATCAAATCTCTTAAAAGCTGGTTGACATGTGGTTGAAATCCGTTTCTATGCAGGGCCAGTAACATCCAACTTTCCATGTGAGAAAAGTTTCAAGTATTTTAAATCTGAAACAAATAAGGAATATCCCAGAAATGGTAAATTTCACGTAAAAATGTATGTGACAAATTGTGTGTTTCAACGTGATCTACATTTTTTGTGTAGTAAGTTCCAGTCTATCTCTTACGGTTTACCAGTTACGCAAAATGCAGCAAAATTAATTCAGAGTAAAGAGGTCTTTAGAGGTTATTCCAGAAAAATTCAAGACATACATTTTATTTGCCATATACATATATTTAACATACGGCTTTTTAATCGAAATCGTTAGAGCCATTTTTGAGAAAATAAAAGTTTTCGATTTTTTTTCCATGTAAAGGGAGTTTGGGGTGGGGTGGGGAGTTTTTCTCAAAATCTTCGTATCACATCCCTGGAAGATACTAAACTTAACTACCAAATTTTACCCAGTTTTCGATTTTGAGTTATCGTGTTCACGGACGCACTGGCACATGGACACAGGGACACACACAGGTACCTTTTTCCAAAAATGCTTTTTTTGGATACAGGGAACCCTAAAACGTGTATTTTTGGTGAAATCTCGGTATCGAATTTTTGGGTGGAATGGAATAACTTCTCTTTATACTATGTAAATAGTACGTGTAGAAACATCATCTTTACGACATAATAAGAGACAAAAATGTATTTACAACTTTGGAAACTTAGCTAACAAAATTAGTATACACGCTAGAGGAATAATAATAGCCCATTCATGACAACACAATTAGAGCTCAACCACCTCAAAGACATTATATGTTAAGAAGCAGAAACAATGATATAAATGAAGCCAACAACATATTACTAGCAGAACAAAGACTTCAATTGGGGGAAGAGGATGTATATTATTAAGGAGGAGAGGTCACCGGATCATCACACCGCCGATGCTAGAGAGAGGGAGAGAAGTAGCGGAAATTAGCAACAGTTGACGTGGGGAAGCAACTTAATTACGGTACCAAAAGCAATAATGATAGTTATAGTACATAAATGCTTTTGTTTTTTCTTTTTTATACATAAACTAGCATAATTAAACGTATGAGTATTAATGCAACAAGAAATTACAGCGTAATAGTGAGAAAAGAGTGTTTAAAGTGAGCGTTTATACTCAGTGATAGTAAATAAATGCAAAATGAAACTTCTTTTTTTTTTCTAATGATACAAGATACTTAGTAACCGTGGAAGCAATTTAGGGAGGATAACAAAGGTTTTCAGAGTTTTTAAGCACTAAGCTTGCAGTGATTTATAACAAAAAGAATCCAACATTTTGAATTAAAATCAAATGTTTTAACAAACATGGTTAATGAATTCTATTAAATATTTTCATATACAAACATACAAGCTATAGGTAGTAAATTGTTATTAAAAAAGTAGAAAGGACTACTGTATTTTTGTTTTTTATGTTATCCATTATTTAGTTTAATACTGGTTACCAGTACTGATAGTTGCCGGTAAAGTAATATACATACATATAAATAAATAAAAAATAACTGGATACCTGTTAAATGGTAGATACAATAATAAATATGTATATTTCATTTAAAAATAATAAAAATATTTTAAAAATATATATTATAAATTATAAAAAAGGAGATAAATAATAATAGTAAAATAAAATTATAATAATAAAATTATAGCATTAATAAATATAATAATGTAGAAATGAGACGGTAATAATAATAAAGATATTAATAACATTAATAATACTAATAATAATAATAATAATAATAATAATATAAATAGATGAAAGGTGTTATATTTTTAAATAAAATTTGAAAAATAAATTAAATTTATATATTTGTTATTTTTACGTAGTGCTAATGAAGTGATGTTCTAATGTAATAAAAAAGCTGATGTTTTCCATTCACATGACTTTCTCTACATCTCTGCAACAAATTATTGTTAAGAAGCTTATGCTTCTATTTACTTCATGCTAATCGAGAAGCAATTAGCAGAAATAGTCTGATTACTTGATTCCTTGTTGGTATAAGCGAAATACGGGAGTACCATAGGTTAAAGTGATACTGAAAAGCTAGTTGCATTGTGACTGAAGTTCCTTTGTTTGTATGGACACGAGTTGACAAATTCCTGTATGAGAAAAGTTTTTCAAAGCTGAAACCAAAAACAAGGAATATCTAAAAAACGATCAACTGCACAAAAAAAATGTACAATGCATAAATTGTGTATTTTAACGTGATCTACATTTTTGAGTGGTAAGTTTTTGTCCAAGTCTTACGGTTTAGCAGTTATGTAAAATTCCGTAAAATTGATCCAGAATAAAGTAGACTTCAGAGGCTATTCTAGAAAATTCAAGATATACATTTAATTTGTCAGGTAAATATCTTTAATATACGATATTTTAATCAAAATCGTTAGTCATTTTTAAGAAAATCAAAATTTTCGATAAAAGTTCCGTGTAAAGGGTGGTTGGGGGTGGAGGGATTTTCTTGAAAATCTTCGTGTCGCATCCTTAGAAGATACCAAACTTAAATACCAAGTTTGGTATTCAACGGTCCTTTCGTTTTTGAGCTATGCTGTAAACATACACACAGATACACACAGGCACACACACGGACCTTTTTCTGAAAATGCTTTTTTTGGATTCAGGGTATGTCCGGTGAAATCTTGTTATCGAATTGTTGGGTGCAATTCAATACCTTCTCTATACACTATGTACATAGTACGTGTAGAGAAAGTAAAAATTAAGTATATGTGAAGTTGATAAATTTTGGTATTAAAAGTGTTTTTAGATAGACCAGTAAAAGTAAGCTTTTTAACATAAAACACTCGAACTAAAAATTGTTCTTTATAACTAGATTTATAAAATATTTATAACACTCCAATGTTACCAACTTAAGTTTTGTGACTATAACTGTATCTGTTGTATAGAATGTTTTGAAAGAGTTGCGTTGCTAGTGGAGTCCTATCGATATATCGTCATTTTTAATGTACAGAGAACTCCATAGAAAATAAGTTGAAGATAGCCTTCCAAACACCTCTGCTGACATTGCAATACCACCTGGTAATAGTATGATGCCCGAATTTAGCAACACGAACACACCAAGGACCTCATCACAAGGATCAACATTTCCAATTGTAATAATTGTACAATAGATATCACACTTTCATCATAATTGCACAATTAAGAACTTAATGTTGCCTATTATTAATAAGAACTGTATATGTTTGTTTTCTATTATTTATCTGTATAAAAATAAATGAGGTTATGTGTCTGAGAAAAAAACTTAAATCAATAGTAGTACCACCGCCTTCTTTACTAGTCCGTTCTCGTGTCTAAACATGCTCAACTAGAGAGCAATTTTCTTCGATTGGTAACTTCAAAGTTATAAAACTTGTTTGCTGGGTATTTGGTTGTAACATACTCTATTTTATCATTTAATAGCAGAAGGAATGGAATGGAAATGTTAATTTATAAGATTTATGGTAAGGAGTAAAGATTTGACATTACTACATCGATTACCAATCTATATCGATAGACGAATTCTATTCCCACATACATACACGCCTCCAAGCGATAGGAAAACGTACTATTCCTTGAACAAACTTAATATTGAACCTTATATTATAAATTAATTAATAAATATAGAAATATTGTGCTGTCTAAAAAATAGTGTATGACATTCAAGTTAAAAGTGTTTTCATTTTGCTCGTAGGATTGCTAAACTTGGCCTTACGGCCCCGTTACGCAAACTTTTCTTCTCCCAAAATAAAACTACACTTTTAACTCTCTTATCATAAATAACTATTATGTTTGTGGTGTGTTTTTGTATAATATGATTTATTTTTATTATATTTGTTTTTAATTTATATTTGTATCTTATTGGTTATTTATTTAGATTAGGTTATGAAAGTGTAGTTATTTAAATATTAAAATATTTTTATTATTTTATTTTACTTATTTTTATTAGTTTTTGTTATGTATGTAGTTTATTATAATTTATTATTTTTATTTTATGCTGCATAGTATATTTTTAACTTATAAATAATCTGTAAACAATAAATGTATATCTTATGAATATAATTAATTTTTTTAAAAATCGGGCATATTAGCCCTGGGTTTAGAAATTATGTACCAGGATTTCTATACAGATTTTTATTATAATTATCATTGTTAGTACGTGTAGAGAAAGTAATAAAAAGAACGGTGGAAAAAATAGGTTGTTAAGAGAGACCGTGCGGGTTGCTTCTATCGGTTTCGTCTGGGGCTCGCATCCAGGTGGTCGCGGGTATGTTTCTCGTATCTCGTATCGTCGGGAACATTCAATTAGGATCCGCCTTCGGGTTTTGAGACTCCCTCTAGAAATCTGCCGATAATCTCGGGGCTGTAAGCAGCGCCTAGGGTGTTGTCGGAGGCTATCCAGCTAAGCCATTAGGACCTCTTCCATACTTACGTCTACCGTCACCGATTTGGTCGCCCTTCGGGTAACTCCCCTCATTTCCCCCTACCTAGAGTCACGTAAGAGGCAAAGGGTGAGACAGTTCATTATTGACTGAGGTAATTAATAATGTTATAATTGTCAAATAAGTTGTCAGACAGTAAAATTGTACAATCTTGAATATAACGTAAACCTGGATACCAGTCCACCCCAGGGTGGCAACAAACTGTCGGAACAAAGCAAGGGGATAGCTCCCCTAAGATGTGCGATGCTGGAACCAGTTTCCAGATATAAGTTTTGGGAGTCGAAATTAAAAAGTCGCATGGAGCAGACGTTTGTGTTACACGAAGGGACATGAGAACTTGAAGATTTTGTGAAGTGTCCCAGTAATCGCGACAGCCCAAGTGTAATTGTTGTTCCACGAATAGTAATACGCTGACCAAGACACTCACGTCCTGCAAATTAGAAACTTCGTCGAGAAACAAGCAATTTATACATTCGCTCTACAGTTATTTCTTTGCTTCAATATGTAGTTGGTACAAACGCCGGTGTGAGAAGTTACTAAAAGAAATAAACAAACATAATAAAAGGTATATCCACGTGATATTGTTGTAATATCCCACTCCCTGAAAAAACAGAAGAGTGCTGGTTGCTCGCGAGTGCTCAAGACGTGTAAATATGATTAATTAATAAGTATCTACTGTGGGACTATCCCAAGGGCCACAAGTGCCTAAATCCGATGTTCTCCCCATTCCGGTGCAAATCTAATCCTGTATAAGGAACGAAAGATGTAAGAAAGGGAGGAGGGGAGGAAATCAGGAGTTAAAGGCTAGACCGAAGGAAGGAGAGAGGGAGAGAAGCCGGAGGGAGGGAGGCTAAGAGAGCGAGAGAGAGAGACAAAGAGTAAGGGACAAAAGATGAAAAGAAGGGTCGAGGACATGATTGAAGGAGATAAGAAAGGAGAGACAGGAGGAAGCAGGGAGGAGAGAAGGCCGCTGGGAGGGAGGGAGGGAGTTTAAGAGAGCGAGAAAGACAAAGAGTAAGAAACGAAAGATGAAGAGAAGAGAGGATCGGAAGGAATGAGGTAAGAAAGGACAGACAGAATGAAGGTGAGAGTGAGAGAAGAGCCAGAGAGACAAAGAGCAAGGAAAGAAAAATTAAAAGAAGGGATAGGGACAGGAAGGAAGGAAGTAAGAAAGGAGAGAGAGAAGGAAGGAGGAAGGGAGAGAGATTAAGAGAGCGAGAGAGACAAAGAAGGGTGCCCAGAAAGGTTCAGTTTAGAAACACGGTATTAATTGATAGGTAAACGTTATTAGCAATCGATCCCACTAAATTAAATTTGGCTTAAAACTGGAAATCCATTTTTAAAAAAAATTAATACTAACATTTAAATCCTCCAAAACGATGTCATATGGAGAAAAAACCCTTTAAGCGGATTAAAACCTGAGAGGAAGATACTCCATAGCATACTGCAGAAATTGTGCTAGACGGATGTATGTAGAGTGAGAAGAACTTACTACTAAACCTATATTTTCTTTCTCTGCCATGTACATACAAGACGCATATTATTGTAGAGAAGGTATTGTATTCCTCCTAAACATCCGATATCAAGATTGTACATGAAATATTTGCTTAGAGCTCCTCTAATTTAAAAAAAGAAGTGTGTTCCATTCACATGACTTTCTCTATCTGTTCTACAAACACACTTTTATAAAAGATTACTCATCTTTCTGTTGCATGCTAATGGAGATAAAAATTAATAGAATAGTCTTATTACTTAGTTCCTTATAAGCAGAAGAGAACTAAGGGAATACTGAAAAAATTCAAGATATACATTTTATTTGTCCAAAAGTATCTTTTATATATGTAATGTAAATCAAAGCATTGGAGCCATTTCTGTGAGAAGCAACATTTTCAGAATTTTTGCCTATAAAGGGTAGTTTGGATAGGAAACTTTCTTGAAACTCTTCGTGTCACAATCTTGAAAGATGCTGAACTTAGGTATTTAACAGACTTTTCGTTTAAGTTGTCATGATCACAGATCGCGTAATTTCAGTGAAATTTCGGTATCGATGTTTGGATGGAATGCAATATCTTATCTACCTATGTACCATGTACTAAGTACAGAAGTTAAAAATGGGATTATATTTATCGACGTTGTCCATTGGTGTAAAGTATAATGACAGTGCAATTATTATTTATTTCTTTGATATATCATAATTATTTCAAACATAAAATTACTGCCGTCATGTGATTTCACTTTGAATCTAGCGCCTTCTTTTGGAAGCTGCAAAGTTGACTTCACGGTTCGTTAGATGTTAGAAGTGCTTACTCGGAAGGAAAACTCTCCCATTCTGCCATGGACATTTTGTAGGCACTTAATCTCTTGGAGGAGATGTATAGTGCCAGCCTGGTTTAGGCAACCAGGAGTGATTTGCTGAGATGCAAGTGAGAGTGCTCAAGGTCCTTCGGTTTCCTCAGCTGTACATCTGACAAGCGTTCCCTACAAGAGGCAGGAGCGGTCAAGTTGGGAAAAATCTTAATGGCCGTCAAAGTCATCTCGAGCTGTTGATTGCGTGCGAGAGACTACAAATTTGAGGCGTTTTTCAAATGATTGAGCTGCTTCAAGTCGCGTCAGGGAATTTGGCGTTTGGGAGTTTAAATGGCGGGCCATGCTATCTTACCGATGAAAGACATGGAGGCTGAACCTCTTGTAATAAGTGTGTAATGAGTGTTTTTATTGTAAGAGATATTATGTATGTTACCTTTATGTGAAAACGGACTTTTTCTAGTATTGAAAATATCAACAACAAAAATGAAATGGCGTTTTATTTATGGACGCTCTTTAACTGCTGCGGTTCTCAGCGTCCCATTCTATACTGGGCGTGAAAGACCGCTTAATTTTGCTCTGAGGCCTCTATATCAAGCTTGAGCTTCTTTTACGTGCCGTAAATTTACGAAATGGAACCATACTAAGGATTTTTACGCGACCTTGGAAAAGTTAGCATGGTAACCATTACACCACGGAGGGCCACTTTGATGATATTATTTTGTGTAATCAGGGTCGGACATTTGGAAACCTTATTCACTGTGCACACATTTAGAGGATTGTGTAACTATAAGGATACTCGCTGGTGTTATACAACACCCCCCCCCTTGTGACAATACATTGTGTACTAGTCTGCACACGACATTATTTTTACTTTCTCTATACGCACTATGTATATAGTGTATAGAGAAGGTATTGCACTCCACCCAAAAATTCGATACCGAGATTTCGCCGGAAATATATGTTTTAGGGTCCCCTGTATCCAAAAAAAGTATTTTCAGAAAAAGGTCCGTGTGTGTGTCCGTGAACACGATAACTCAAAAACGAAAAGTCCGTAAAATACTGAACTTGGTGCTTAAGTTTAGTATCTTCCAGGGATGCCACACGATTTTGAGAAAATTCCCCCACCCCAAACTACCCTTTACATGGAACTTTTTTCGAAAATTTCGATTTTCTAAAAAATGGCTATAACGATTTTGATTAAAATATCGTATATTAAAGATATTTACCTGACAAATAAAATGTATATTTTGAATTTTCTGGGACAAGCCTCTGAAGACTACTTTATTCTGGGTCAATTTTACGGAATTTTGCATAACTGCTAAACCGTAAGCGATGGACAAAAACTTACTCTACAACAAATGTAGAGCACTTTAAAACACACAATTTATGTTAATATACATTTTTTTCGTGGAGTTGATTGTTTTTGAGATATTCCTTGTTTTTGGTTTTAGCTATAAAAAACATGCTTTTCTCATACAGGGCTTTGTGAACTCGTGGTCATACAAACAAAGGAACTTCAGTCACATAGCAATCAGCTTTTTACTATCACTTTAACCTATGGTACTTCCTTATTTCGCTTCTACTTACAAGGAAGCAAGTAATAAGAATATTTCTGCTAATTTTTTCTTGATTAGCAGGAAGTAAATAGAAGCATAAGCTTTTTAACAATAATTTATTGCAGAGTTGTACAGAAAGTCATGTGAATGGAACACATCAGATTTTTTAATCTATATTCGTGTACACGAACTAAAATTCACGTATATAAAGATTCACTAGAGAGTTGATAGAGAAGTTCTGGGGCTTCATTAGAGAGTTAACGCTACTCTGCCCAACTTTAACTGTACAACACTTTGTTCTTTGCCGAGTCGGGCCTGCATTGAAATACTCAACAACTACGCTGATAATAAACATCTTTATATTACTTGAGCTTTGTATTTAAGGTCTTAGCTCCTTTACTTACCTATAAAGACAATAAAAGAGACAAACTCTAAGAAAACAGCGACTTGAGATTGGAGATGTACACATAAGTAGTGGAGCTGAACATTGTTCAGTCACATTTAAACATTGAACAATCTCCAGGCTCATGAAGAATGATACTAATGATTATAGTGGTGTTTCTACGTAAACAAACACTCCGCCCATTGAGTTCACCGCTGTCTTGAAGTTCTACTTCTTATAAACTGCTACCACCACTACCAGCACCATGCCTGAAACCACCGCCATCTCATCATCGGTCCTGTAAATATTTTCAGCTCCATCATCTGAATAAGTATTTGCTCTCTCTTATTTTCTATGACGCCATCTCTTAGTTTCTCTAGCACGGATGTACAATGTACATAGGTAGAGAAGATATTGCATTCCATCCAAAAATGCGATACCGAGATTTCATGGATAGACTCCCCTGCATTAAAAAAAACATTTTAGAGAAAGGTACGTGTGTCTGTGAACACGGTAGCTCAAACTCAAAAAGTCAATAATATACCAAAATTATATTTAAGTTTAGTATATTCCAAGAATGCGACACAAAGGTTTTGAGGAAAATCCCTCCCCCCAAACTACCCTTTACATGGAAAAATGTTTAAATTTTGAATTTTCTCAAAAATAGCTCTAACGATTTTGATTAAAATACCTTATATTAAATAATTTGCATAGAAACCAGAAATATCTATGTTGAATTTTCTGGAAATATAATCTAAAGACCTCTTCATTATGGATGACTTTTGCATGAGCGGTAAACTATAAGAGACGGACAAAACTTACTGCACAAAAAATGTAGATGTTTGTAAAGCACGCATTGTATGCCATATACATTGTTTGTTTTTTTCGTGAAGTTGACAATTTCTGAGATATCCCTTCAGTTTTAAAATATTTAAACTTTTCTCGCACGGGAATTTGTAAACTCCTGCCCATGCAAAGAAACAAGTTTCAATCTGATGGCAACACAGCAACAATTGACTATCACTTTAACTTAGTGTATTCCCTTATTTCCCTTCTCCTTATAAGGAGGTAATTAATCAACCATTTTTCTATATTTTATTTATTTTGATTAGCACGAATTAGAGAGAAATAACAGTTTTTGTAAGAATGAATCTGTTGCAGAATATTAAAGAAAGTCATGTGAATGGAACACACCAGATTTTACAAAATAATGTGACTGAATTGTTTCCAAGAGCTGGCAGACTTTTTACCTTTCCAGGGGATAAATGTTACTACATCTTTGACAGATTTTCCACATTTTTCATATTGAATGTTATGTTTCTACATTCTATCCATTATTTTACATTTCTGGAGATTAACTGAAAAGGATTTAAATCTGCTTGATAGGGACGGAGTCTTGAGTATAGAGTAACCATGTTCTGCCAATATATTGTTTATTACATTAAGGTTACATTAAGGTATAATGTTTAGCCTTCGAAGGCCATTCCATTTTTAGTATCCAGGCTTTTATGTCACATTCTAGGGAGGTGAACTTCATTGGCCTGTCTGTTTGAGCGTTATAATAGCTTGAGTTGTCAGTCATCAGCACTGAATTTTTAAAAAAAAAAAAATCTAGTGTGTTTCACTCACATAACTTTCTCTACATCGCTGTAACAAATACTTGTTAAGAGCTTATTCATCTATCTACTCCATGCTAATTTAGAAAAATATTAGCAGAAATGCCTCCTTTTAAGTAGAAGGGAAATAACGGAGTACACTAGGCTAAAAAGGTAGTCAAATCTTTTAAAAGCTGGTTGCCAGGTGGGTGGAATCAATTTCTTTGCATTGCCAGGAGTTGACAAATTCTCGTATGTGAAAAGTTTAAGTATTTTAAAACTGAAATCAATAACAAGGAATATCTCAAAAATGGTTTACTCCACAAAGAAATGTATATGACATAAATTGTGTGTTTCAATGATACATATTTTGTGTAGTAAGTTGTGTCTTATCTCTTACCGTTTATTAGTTAAAAAAAATTCGGCAAAATTCAGAGGCTATTCCCAGAAAATTCAAAATATACATGTAATTTGTCGTGTAAATATCCTTAATATATGGTATTTTAATTAAAATAATTAGTCATTACTGGGAAAATTAAAATATTCGAAAAGGTTTCCATGAAAAGGATCATTTGGGTAGGGGGGATTTTCCTTACAATCTTTGTGTCACATTATTGGAGGATACTAAACTTATACACCAAGTTTGGTATTTTACTGAATTTTCGTTTTTGAGTTATCGTATTCATAGACACAGGACACACACAGACCTTTTTCTAATTTTTTTTATACAGGGGGCCCTATATCTTGGTATCTAATTTTTGAGTGGAATGTAATACACTCTCTATACACTATTTACACAGTACGCAAAGAGAAAGTAAAAAAAGGCTCCCTTGCAGTTTCAAACAAATAGGAGGCATCGTATTTGACTGCACTATAAATCGAAAATTTTGACAGAGACTGACCTTACTGTAAGATTGCACAGGGTGTATTGTAACAGAATACTAATTTCAGTGTTAATTTCGCTTAATCAGCTCCACGTGCTTTTGTTGGGCTTCGTGATGAAATATTACGAGGCTAGCACCGACCACCGGGACAAACGCCAATACTCCTGACGAGACCTATAATATACTGAATACCTCCATGGCACGACAGCTCAAGGAAGCTTGGCTTAGCGCCCGGCCGCTGCGTCCCCCCATCTTGGTCCCCCACCGGTACCGGGATTCGAACCAAGGTCTCCTACTTGGTAAGAAGCTGCGCTATCATTTCGCTAAGGAGACGACCCCTAAATATACTGCTAGGGAAATAGTTGTACGTTTATCTGCCGCAGGCTACTGCCTGCATTTTAAATTATCTGACGTATGAGCAAGGTAATACTGTGTAGTGCTGTTCACAAAGTGAGTGTCTTATTAACAATGTTTACTTTCTCTAAACGTTCTATAGTGTATCAATAAGGTATTGCATTCCACTCATTTCGATATTTCACCGGAAATACTCTCTTTAGGATCCTCTGTATCCAAAAAAAACATTTTTAGAAAAAGGTCCGTGTGTATCTATTCGTGTATCTGTGAACACCATTACTCAAAAACGAAAAGTCGTAAAATAGAAAACTTGCTATTTAGTTTGGTATCTTCGAGGGATACGACACGAAGATTTTGAGAAAAATCCCCCCCA
This sequence comes from Hymenopus coronatus, assembly GCA_030762935.1. Taxonomy (NCBI): domain Eukaryota; kingdom Metazoa; phylum Arthropoda; class Insecta; order Mantodea; family Hymenopodidae; genus Hymenopus; species Hymenopus coronatus. The sequence continues at coordinate 97,410,754 of CM060898.1, read as the reverse complement.
CCCTAAACCTCCTTTACGTGGGAAAATGTTTATTTTCTCAAAAATGACTAACAATTTTGAATAAAATGCCGTATATTAAAGATATTTATATGACTTATAAAATGGATATTGTGAATTCTCTGGGAATAGCCTCTAAAGACCTCTTTAATCCTAATTAATTTTGATACATTTTGGATAATTGTTAAACCATAAGATTTAGACAAAAACTTGCTACACAATTTATGTCATACAGTTTTTTGTTTGTTTTTTTTTTCGTGAAATTGACCATTTCTGAGATATTCCTTGTTATTTTTTTCAGGTTTAAAATACTTAAACATTTCTCACACAAAGTTGTAAGCTCCTGGCCCTACATAGAAACGGATTTCAACTACACGACAATCAGCTTTTAAAAGATTTGAATATCGTCTTAGTCTAGTGTATTCCCTTATTCCACTTCTACTTACAACGAAGCAAGTATTTTAAGACAATTTCTGTTAATGTTTATCTCTATTATCATAAAATAAATAGAATATGCTTATTAATAATAATTTATTATAGCAATTTAGAGAAAGTCATGGACCGAACACATCATATTTTTATTAGTATAGAAACAAAAAAAAATGGACATCGATATTGATAACGCAAACAGGGAGGTAATTCACAATGTCTCAAAGTTGTGAACAAAATAAAAACAACTTTTGCAAAGGGCAGTAGCAAGAACGGCTACAGCGGCAGGAAAATGTAAAGGAACAGTAAACAAATCGCTAAAGAATTTGAATATCCACTCCAGAATTAAGTAAATCAAGTTCTGCTCTGCGCGTGTTTAGCTGCAGTGATGTACTGCTTTTTGTGGCATGTTGTTGGCCTCCCTTCTCTCCTCCTGAGCGGCCAATACTCGTAAAGATGAGAACAGCGCTCCGCCATTAAGCGCACTCTTAAATGTCACAGTAATGTCTTCATTCTTCCGCGTTGCACTAGAACCAAATTATTGTTTTACTTGGCTCGGCAATCAATGACAGCACACTCTTTCAGCTTGCAAATTACATGTGGTGCGTAAATCGACACATCTTTCTTGGCACTATGCTTGAATAGCACTCATAAAAATCTGATGTGTTCCATTCACTATTACTTGCTTCCTTGTAAGTAGAAGGGAAATAAGGGAGTAGCATAGGTTGAAGCAATAGTCAAAAGCTGGTTGCTATGTGACTGAAGTTCCTTTGTTTGTATGGACAGAAGTTGACAAATTCCTGTATGAGAAAAGTTAAGTTTTTGGAACCTGAGGACAAAAACAAGGAATATCTAAAAAAACGATCAACTCCACGAAAAAAATGTGTACAACATAAATTGTGTGTTTTAATATGCTCTACATTTTTTGTGTTGTAAGTTTTTGTCTACCTCTTACGGTTTAGCAGTTATGCAAAATTCGTAAAATTCACTCAGAATAAAGTAGTCTTCAGAGGCAATTCTCAGAAAATTGAAAATATACATTTTATTTGTCAGATAAATATCTGAAATATACGATATTTTATTCAAAATCGTTAGAGTCATTTTTTAGAAAATCATAATTTTCGAAAAAAGTTGCATGTAATGGGTAGTTTGGGGTGGGAGGATTTTTCTCAATTGAGGGGGGATTTGTCGCATCCCTGGAAGATACTAAACTTAAATACCAAGTTTGGTATTTTACTGACTTTTCGTTTTTGAGTTATCGTGGTCACAGACACATGGACACACACATACTGACCTTTTTCTGAAAATACTTTTTTTGGATACAGGGGGATACAGGGGACTCTAAAACATATATTTCCGGTGAAATCTCGTTATCGAATTTTTTGGTGGAGTGCAATACCTTACCTACATACTATGCACATAGTGCGTGTAGAGAAAGTAAAAATACCTATTATTGAGACAAAGGTGTCATTGTTATATCAGGAGCGAATAGTATGATTTCAAAGAGTTGTTCACACGTATATATCCAACCAAACATTACCACAACTCGACATGCAAACTCTCTCAAGGCGACGTAGAAGTCCATTGGCAACATCCGGTAGAGTTCCGAGCCCTGTTTTCCTTTGATTTTATATGGCTACTACTTTTGTAACTCAATTAACTCCAGTTGCAAACTATTAGAGAACAGTTGTATGGCTGTTTTAGATCTACCTTATCTTACGTCACTTGAATGACTATCGTGACGGAACTGCTACGTAAGATATCTCCTTGTCTGTATGTGGTGGAGAGAAGCCTTTCAGAATCAAACCCGTACCGTATCACCTTCGTTTCACGTCAGGTAATCTAATACTTTCACATCCATAGTCAGATGCACGTCAGCTGTACGTGATGAGTCTACCTGCATCCTTCATCCGTAGTCAGATTACAGAATTCGCCCAGCTCATCGAGGCCATGTCCCCACAAGTGTACAACTTTGTTCCAAGACAACGAGATGACGATGAGTTGACTGTCTTTGAATAGATGGCTGGGCCGTCGCTATTACCATTTATTTTTAATTTTCGTTTAGTTTTAGACTGGTATGGGAACTATGGGTCGTGGTCTATTAAATATCCAATCCGGTATTTACCTTGTGACCGTGGGAAACTACGAAAAATCCTAGCCAGATTGATTGGCCCACGGGATTTCAACTCGGGACCTCCCGAATGCGGGCCACAGACGTTACTGCCTAAGCCATCCCGCTCGGTTTGTTTGTCTTGATCCACAACAGTTAGTTCACAAACTTTCCTTCAGGTTCTGTAATGGTTGTCCATGTAATTTGTATATAAATGAGATGCTTTAGTTTCAAAAGAATCTAAACATATAAAATGATATTTTGTGTAAGTTGATGGTATCACAGAAATGACAACTATTTGCATGAGAAAAGTGGAATTAACTTCTGATATAATGTTTCACATGGTGGAACCGTGTAGCACGCAACAAACAAGCAACTTCGTTGTCATACTGAACGCAAACAAAACAAAACAATCCTTTTATTGAAGTGATATGAGGGGCGTTCAATAAGTCCTTACAAAACGATAGAAAAACAAATTATTTTTGGTAGTTATTTTTTTTCAACAATCCCCTTTTAGCTCGATACACTTTTCCCAGTGTTTATCTGCTTTAAGTCTTCCAACAATTAGGATTTTGGAAAGTCCTCAAGGGAGATCACCTGTTTGTTAGATGTGAATCGTGTTCCACCTAGCCACTTTTTCAAGTTTGGAAAAAAAATATCACTGGGGGCAAATCTGGTGAATACTGTAGATGCTGTAGTAATTTGAACCTTAATTCTACAATTTTGCTATTGAAATTGCATTGCCTTGATAGAAGAACTGTTTTTTTTTTTCCAGATGAGGGCGTCGTTTTCTTGATTTCTGCGTTAAACCGTTGCAATAACGATGCATAATACTCTCCATTTATAGCTCTTCATATCTGCACATAATGTAGATGATTCCGCGTGCATCCAATAAAACCGAGGCCAGACACATTGATTTACATTGTCTGAACATTTTACCATCTTTTCCTTCTTCGGAGCAAGTTCGTCTTAAAAACTCACTATATCTGCTGTAGTTTCGTCTCTAGAGTGTAGTGGTGTGTCCATGTTTCATCCACAGTAATGTATCGACGCAGAAACTTGTTAGGATTGCGACGGAAAAGTCTCAAACCAGCTTCCGAATTGATCACACGACTGAGTTTATTCTCCATTGAGAGCAACGCGGTACCCATCTTGCGGAGAGCTTTGTCAGACCTTTGATGCGAAATTGAGGAATCTGTATCTTGTAATATGCCTGTGGCCTCTACTATTTCGCGAACTTTGATTCCTCGACCACTCAAAACCAAATCCGCATTTTGCCAATTTCAGAGGAAGACACTTCTCCTGGGCGTCCGGAACGATGTTCATTTATTGTGGATGTACGGCCACGTTTAAATTCATGTATTCAATTGTAAATTGTTGCAAACGCAAGAGCAGATGTTCCATGAACTTCATCAAACTTGGCTTTTATCTCTTTTAAATATAAGTGTTTAATCACCACACGAAACTCGTTTATTCTCCATCTTTCTAAATAAGCACAAGATTGTGAATTCAATTGCCTATGGAAACGAAACCACGTGATGAATATAGCTGAAACATTAACTACCATATAGTAAGAGACGACGGTTACTAAATACAAGCTGTTTGCTACGAGTGCAATTTCTAAGGACTTATTGAACGCCCGTAATATCGTTGTTCTACACCACAGCGACCGTCTGTGTGTATTGTTGTCAATCGTGGTGATGTGTGAACGTGTGCATAAGGACAGATATGTGGAATAGATATTGCAGAGGTGGGTTTGTAATGGTTCCTTGGAGCTCAAATGTCTTTAAGTACTGCTGAAGACTTAAGCATTCCGATTTACAAATTCCTGAAATGCAGCTTACATCTAAATCGATGCATCACAGTTGATAAACCTCCCAATACCTCAATAATAACCTATTGTCAGTATGATTATTTATGATAAATTCAATATCTGTGAAATTTAGAAAACTGTTTTTTTTCAGGAGAAGAGTTTACTTTCTCTAGCACGTATATGCAAATTACATAGTAGCTACATTCTCTCCCGCGATTTCACCAAAAATATATATTTTGAAATGCCCAGAGTCCAAAAAAAGCATTTTTAGAAAAAGGTTCACGCGCGCGCGCGTGTGTGTAGTAAGTACAGCATAGCATTAAATGACCGTTAAATAACAAACATGGAAATTATGTTTAGTACCTTCCAAGAATGCGTCACAAAGATTTTCAAGAAAATCCTGCCCAAAAACTACCTTTACATGGAAAAATTTCTGAAAATTTTGTTTTTCTCAAAAATGGCTTTAACAATTTTGATTAAAATTGTGTACATCACAAATAAAATGATATTTTGAATGTTCGGCGAATAGCCCCTAGGATCTCTTTATTCTGGATGAGTTTTACAGAATTTTGTATAACAGTTTAACCGTCAGAGATAGATAAAAGTTTACTACGCAAAAAATGAGATCTCCTTAGAACACATCATTTATGCCATATACATTCTTTGTGGAATTAACTATTTACCAAGATATCCGTTATTATTTCAATTTTATAATGCTAAGCTTTTTCTCAAACGGAGATTTGTCATTTTTTTTTTTTTGTTGTTTTCTTTTGTTTTATTCCTGGCCATATAAAAAGAACCGAATTTAAACCGATGAGTATTTAAAAGGTGATCGTCTCCTTAGCGCGGTAGTAGCGGAGCTGCTTACCAAGCGGGAGACCTGGGTTCGATCCCCAGTACCGGCGTGGGGATTTTTCCTCCGCTGGGAGACCTGGCCCGGGGTGCATTCAGCCTTATAAGGTCCCTGGGGGGGCTAATTGAGGAGCTACTTGATGGAGAAGTAGCGGCTCTAGGTCATGAGGACCGCATTAACCAGCCGGGGGGACTCGAGGCGCTGACCACGTCTCACCCTCCAATACTGCACCCCATCCATGCCGTCTGTAGTGGACCGAGATGTGGGTAGGCCAAGGTTCCCCGTGAGCTGTCGTGCCAGGAGTTATTATTATTAGTATTTAAAAGGTTTAACTATGGCTTTAGCCTTGTATATTCTGTCATTATCCTTCTACTTTTAAGGAAGCAAGAAATAAGACAATATCTGGTAATGTTTATCTTGATCAGCATGAATTAGAGAGAAGAATAAGAGTTTATAATAATAGTCTGCTCCAGAACAGGTGGAGGAAGTATGTGAAGAGCACATTAGACTTTTGTCACTTGTCTATGCGATTAATGGACACTTAAAAGCATATACATGGATATTTTTCCAATAAAGAGATTTGGGGGGTGGAGGGAGTCTACTCCGAGGAACGCAAAGGTAGATTATATATATCCAATGAAAGTTGTATATGTTGTTTTTAATATATTGTATGTAAGTATAAATATAGATTAAATTATTATTTTAATGTATTTAAATATTATGAAATAATTATTTTTTCAATTCATTTAATAAATCCATTGGCAGTAATAGATTCAATTACGATGGCTATAAATCTGTGGTTGTATAATAAGACATATTTAATTATCCTTGTTTGATATTTAATAAAATTAAGGATATGAACCAGACCTAGCTTACGCCAGTTTAAACACAAGGAGGATTTGTATATATTGGATTGTTAATTGGTTTCTCTCGAATGTAATGTTCTTAAGACTGCAAAAACATATGCTTGTATGATAGCTACAGCAGATTATAAGATTGGAAAAAGGATTTGAGTAAATAAAGAAGTAAAATAAGGCATAAACTAAAGAAATAATACATTATAAGTTTTAAATGCAGAAGCTTTTATAACTTTAAAAATAAAAAGTTCATTACACAGAACGTTGACAGGAAACGCCAATACGTATAACTAAATAGCCCGGGATTTTAATTCTGTACGTACGGGTACTCATTAAAACATATTGCCAGTAGTTCTGATACAGCTTTGTAAATATGTACATTTAACGTATAGCGTTACAGTTGAGTAAAATTACAATCAGTATTTATGTCATGTTTAAATATAATACTTGTCCAACTTTCTGTACAAAATTATAATTTTAGTTTGTTTACCCGAGCTTACACAAACAACAGAAATTGCTCATTAAATTTAAAAAAAAGTGAATGAACAGCGCTTATCTACTCTATTTTCGAATAGTGAAAGTGTTACTCTTTTTACTTCATCTCGCACGAATGTGCATTTAATGTACATAATAGCTAGAGAAGGTATTGTATTTCACCCAAAAATTCTGATGAAGAGCTTTCACTGGAAATACATATTTTGAGGTCCCCTGAGTCCAAAGAAAGCATTTTAGAAAAAGATCCGTGTGTATGTACCTTTGGGCAGCATAGCTCAAAAACGAAAAGATCGTTGAATACCAAAATTGGTATTTAAGTTTGGTATCTTCTAAGAATGTGACACTAAGATTTTCAAGAAAATCCCCCCACACCCAACTACCTTTTACATGTCAAAAATTTCGAAAATTTTTATTTTCTCAAAAAAGGCTCGATTTTGATTGTAATCTCTTATATTTAAGATATACACATGATAAATATAATTATATTGCATTTTATGGGAATAAACTCTGAAGACCTCTTTATTCTGGATGATTTTGATTGAATTTTGCATAATTGGTAAACCGCGAGAGATAGACAAAAATGTATTACACAAAAGAGTAGATCTCGACACACAATACATGTCATATGCATTTATTTTCATGGAGTTGGCCGTTTTCGAGATATTCCTTGATATTGATTTCAGTTTTAAAATACTTAAACTTTTCTCATACGGTTTCTTGTCAACTCCTGGCCACGCAAAAAAAAAACGGATTTCACTCCATAGCAGCCACATTTTAAAACATTATCGAATTAGCCTAGTGTATTCCCTTATTTCCCTCCTACTTATAAGGAAGTAAATAATAAGACCGTATCAGTTAATGTTTTAGTATGAAATAGATAGAAGAATAAGGTTATCAACAATAATGTGTTACAGAGATGTAGAGAAAGTCGTGTGAATGGAACACATCAGGTTTTTACAAAACGAAAGTCTTCCTCCTTTTACTTTCTCTAGCACATATGTTCATATAATGTACATAGTAGTTAGAGAAGGCATCGTATTCTGCCCAAAAAATCCGATGTTGAGATTTCACTGTAAATATATGTTCTGAGGTCCCCTGAGTCCCAAATGAAACATTTTTAGGAAAATGTCCGTGTGCGTGTTTGTGCTCAGCACAGCTCAAAAACGAAAAGCAAACTTTATATGTATTTAATATCTTCCAAGGATGCAACAAACAGTTTCTCAAGAAAATCCTGCAGCTTTAACTATTCTTTAGAGGGAAAATGTTTCTTAAATTTTGATTTTATCAAAAATAGCTGTAACATTTTGATTAAAATACCGTATGTTAAAGATATTTACATCAAAAATAAAATGTATATCATGAATATTTTAAGAATTGAATCAGACCTCTTTATTTTGAGTGAATTTTGCTGAATTTTACATATCTGGTAACCGTAAGAGATAGATCAAAATTTACTACACAAAAAATGTAGATCTCGTTATAACATATAACTTGTCATACCTATATGCTTTTCTAGTAGAGTTGACGTGCTCTCTTGCTGGTTTTTGCTACGGCAGCTTAATGCTTTTATTTAACTCTGCAGTGGGTGCCGTCTCTAATGTTAATAAGAGCAGCGCATTACACAATTAACAAAACTATTATTGCCGGATAGTGATAGGTGAATTAGACTTTTTAATTACTTGTGAACCTAAAAGGTGACTTTATTCTCTAAAAAAAATCTGATGTATTGCATTCACATGACTTTCTCTACTTCTATGTAACAAATTATTGTTAATAAGCTTATTCTTCATTTTACTTCATGCTAATCGAAAAAACATTAGCAGAAATAGTCTTATTACTTGCTTCCTTGTAAGTAGAAGCAAAATATGGGAGTATCATAGGTTAAAGTGTGGTCAAAAGCTGGTTACTAGGTGACTAAAGTTCCTTTGTTTGTATGGATACGAGTTGACAAATTCCTGTTAGAGAAAAGTACAAGTTTTTCAAAGCTGAAACCAAAAAAGGAATATCTCAAAAACGATAAATTCCTCGAAAAAATGTATATAACATAAATTGTGTGTTTTAATGTGTTCCACATTTTTTGTGTGGTAAGTTTTTGTCCATTTCTTACGGTTTAGCACTTATGCAAAATTCCTCTAGAATAAAGTAGTCTTCAGAGGCTATTCCTAGAAAATTAAAGATATACATAGTATTTGTCAGGTAAATATCTTTAATATACGATATTTCAATCAAAATCGTTAGAGCCATTTTTGATAAAATCAAAATTTTCGAAAAAAGTTCCATGTAAAGGGTAGTTGTGGGTGGGGGAATGTTCTTGAAAATCTTCGTGTCGCATCCTGGATACCAAACTTAAATACCAAGTTTGGTATTTAACGGTCTTTTCGTTCTTGAGTTATGCTGTCCACAGACACACACACATACACACAGATACATACATGCACACACGGACGTTTTTCCAAAAATGCTTTTTTGTATTCAGGGAGACCCAAAACATGTATTTCCGGTGAAATCTCGGTATCGAATTTTTGGGTGCATTACAATATCTTCTCTATACACTATGTACATAGTACATGTAGAGAAAGTAATAAAGGCTTTGAAATTGAAGTGGAGAACTTTCTCTCAGTGTTTACCTGTTTTTGTATATCATTACGGACTCTAGTACAAGCCTGGGAACCGCCTCTCATTCCTTCAAAGTTTACGCTGATGTGCAAGAGGTGATCGTAACCGGCGTGTGATTGGATTTATCCTGTGGAATTCTGCTATTTTTATAACTCACGAAGGATTATCTTCATACGCGAAATACGGCGTTACGGGCCACCTGTTATCTTTTTCCGCCGGTTAGAGACCTTGGGGGAGAAAGTCTAACCACCGATGCTTTGGTTTTCGGTGTATTTTCAGTATATTCAGTTTAAACATATGTTATATTAATAAAAATTGTTAGATGCATTTTTGAGAAAATGGAAAGTTCTGAAAAATGTTACATGTGAAATTGAAATTGAATTTTACTTACGGACACCTTTAACTATGTTTAATGGTTCTCTCTCTCTCCCTCCCATTCTATAGCGGGGGTGAAGACCTGTTAATTTTGCTTAGAGGTCTCTACATTATGTATGAATTTTTTTACGTATACGACACGGGACCAACGGCTTTACCTCTTTTCCGAAGGAAGCCATGCTGAGGTTTACGTACGAAAAAACCATCACCCTCCAGCTAGTTTGAGCCCATAAGCTTGGAAGCAAGCCCAGCGTAGACATATGAAGAGAAGTTTTGTGAGGGAAGTTCTTAAAAATGTTCGTGTCACATCCTCGGAAGTTACATAACTGAGATATCAAGTTTAAAGTTTTGCTAACTTTTTTTTTTTTGAGTAATGATTCTTACAGACAAACGAAACTTTATCTAAAAATGTTTTTTTCTCGATTGAGGAGCCTCTGAACATACCTCTATATATTTACAGTAAAATCTCAAATCCAAATTTTGGGTGGATATTACTACTCTGTGTAGCAGAGAAAGTAAAAGTGACGAACATTTTGGAAAATGTATTTTGTCTATTCAATTATTGTACTAACATGCACTATGGAAAAAGTTTGTTCCATCACATGACTTTCTCTTAATGTTCTACATACAAACTAATTTCTTACAAGAGGTAATTCTTTTATTGGCACTATGCTAATCGAGATAAACTTCAGCAAACATTGACTTATTTGCTTCCTTGTAAGGAAGGGAAATAAGGGAGAACGTAGGCAAAAGTGAGAGCGAAAACTTTGAAAAAGCTGCTGCTATGAGGTTGACATTGAAATTCGATTCCTTTTGCATGACCATGAGCAAAACAAAATAGAGATATTTAACGAATGTTGTCAGCCAGAAGTAAACTAAAAGCGATATGAAACCAATGACTTCTTTCCGTTTGAGAAAAGTTTAAGTATTTTAAATTTTAAACCAATAATAGGGTAATATCTAAGAATTTGTTAACTTTACAAAAAATGTGTATGAAGTAAATTGTCTGTTTTAACGTGATCTATATTTTTTGTGTTATAAATTTTTTTCTATCTCTTTCGGTTTATCAGTTGTATTAATGGCATTCCCAACGCAGAGGTTTTCTGGTGCTATTTCCATACAATTTGAGCTCTACATATGTTTTGTCGTGAAAATATCTTAAACAAGGGGTATTTTAATCAAAATCGTGTGAGCCATTTTTGACAACAACAAAAAAAACATTTCGAAAAATATTTATTGTAAGAAGTAGCTGGAGTCATGGGATTTTTATGAAAATTTTCGTAACTAATCCTTGGAAGACGTTTAACTTAAATCAGGTTTGGTATTTAACGGGTTTTTCGGGTTTTGAGTTATGCTGCCCACAGACATACATGACTATCTCTACCTGCTCTACAAACAAACTTTTTACAAAAGATTATTCTTCTTTTTATTTCATGCTAATGGAGATTAACATTAGCAGAATGATCTTATTACTTAATTCCTTTTAAATAGAAGGAAACTAAGGTAATATATTATACTAAAGCGATAGTCAAATGTTTTAAAAGCGTTTCTCTTTGAAATTCGCTTCATTGTGTGACAAGGAAAAAAATAAAGAAACAAAAAACGTCTTGAAAAAGTATAAGTATTTTAAAATTTAAACCATAATAAAGACTATATCGAAAACTGTTAGCTCCGCAACAGAATGAAAAGGACACAAATTGTGTGATTTGATGAGATCTACATTTTTGTGTAATAATTAAGAGGTTATTCCCAGAAAATTCAAGATATAAATTGTATTTATCATGTAATTATCTGCAATATACAGTATTTCAATCAAAATCATTAGAGCCATTTTTCAGAGAATCAAATTTTAGAAAACGTTGCATGTAAAGGGTAGTTTGGGATGCGGGTTTTCTTCCAAATATTTGTATCGCGTCCTTGGGAGGTAATAAATGTGTATTCTCTTATTTCCCTTCTGCTTAAAAGGAAGTCAGAAATAGGAGAATTTGTACTGTTTAAATAGATTAGCATAGTGTAGATAGGAAAATTATGTTTTGTAAGAATAGGCTCTTTAAAGAACAGGTAGAAAAAGTTATTTGAACGGAATACATCAAATGTTTCCGATGAAATCTCGGTACGAATTTTGGGTGAAATAAATACTTTCTAAGAGGATATTTTTCTTTTCACCTCCGATAGGCTATAAATAATAAACAAGTTCATAGAAAAGAATTATTTTATTACTAAAAGTTTTGTACCCTTATGGTTACTTTTCAACATAATCACCGAAAAGATTGCGATATGTATCGTACCTATGCACAAGCTTTGCAATACCCGCTTCAAAAAAATGTTGCCGCCAATGATTTCAAATGAGCATTGATGTTGTTTTGAAGATCTTCGTTGGTTTGAAAGTGCTGGCCTCCTAGCCACGTCTTCAGTTCAGGAAAAAGGTGAAAGTCGCTGGGTGCCAGGTCAGGGCTGTACGGCGGATGATCGAAATTGTCCCATTGAAATTGTTCAAGAAGCCGATGGGTTGTGCCAGCAGTGCGTGGACGAGCGTTGTCATGGATCAACACAATTCCTGAAGTCAGCATTCCTCTTCGTTTGTTTTGAATGACTTTAGTAAACGTCGTAAAGTACGAAGATATTCAAAACAACATCAATGTTCATTTGAAATCATTGGCAGCAACATTCTTTGAAACGGGTATTGCAAAGCTTGTGCACAGGTACGATAAATGTCTCAATCTTTTCGGTTATTATGTAAAAAAAGTAACCATAAGTGTACAAAACTTTTAGTAATAAAATGATTGTTTCCTATGAACTTGTCTTTTATTTATAGCCTATCGGAGTTTGAAAAAAAAAAACGGCCCTCGTATATTACTATGTCTTGAAGATCAAGTTATACCTGCCATTCAGAGTCACAAAGACAATCAGCACAGTAATTTTCGGTGAATTAATGCTTGAGCTATTGTCATACAAAGGACTTTCGCCTTTAGCAAATATTAATTACAGGATGTGAGCCACAGATGAATGTGTGTAGTCAGGCTACACATTTCAGCGTATGCCTCGGCCATCATGCCCAGTTCCTGCTTACGACTATTATCACTTAGAAGTTGGAATAGACGGAAGGGCCTAAGACTTGAAGTCATCTCGCCGGTCAACGCACTTTACAGTTCATTCATAGCTCGGTTGCCACTTCGCTTGTTAATTGCTATATAGATGATATTAACAAATTTGTGTGTGCGTGTAAATTTTCCTACCCACGTGTTACGTGTATGTACATAGTGCATAGAGAAGGTATTGTAATGCACCCAAAAATTCGATACCGAGATTCTACCAGAAATGCATATTTTAGGATCCCCTGAATCCAAAAAAAAAAAAACATTTTTGTCTGTGTGTGTGTGTGTGTGTCATATCTTAAAAGCGAAAAGTCCATCAAATACCAAACTTAGTATTTAAGCTCAGTATCTTCCAAGGATGCGTCGCAAAGATTTTCAAGAAAATCCCCCACACTCAACTACCCTTTATATGGAAATTTTTTCGAAAGTTTTGATTAAAATAACGTATATTAAACATATTTACCTGACAAATAAACATTTATGAATTTTTTAGGAATAGCCTCTGAAGACCACTTTATTCTGGATGAATTTTACGCAATTTTGCATAACTGCTAAACCGTAAGAGACGGGGAAAAAACTTACCATACAAAAAATGTAGAGCACATAAAAACACACAATTTATTTTGTATGTATTTTTTTCGTGGAATTGGTCGTTTTTGAGATATATCTTGTTTTTGGTTTCACCTTTAAAAAACTTGATACTGTTCTCATACGGAAGTTTGTCAACTCCTTCGCTCACATATTAACCAGCTTTTGACTATCACTTTAACCTATGGTACTCCCTTACTTCGCTTCTATTTACAAGGAAGCAAGTAATAAGACCATTTCTGCTAATTTTTTATCGATTAGCATGAAGTATATAGAACCATAATTTTTTTAACAATTTGTTGCAGATATGTTGTGAAAGTCATGTGAGTGGAACACATCAGATTCTTTTTACCTCCTCTACATAGTACATGGTACGTACCCAGAGAAGGTATTTCACTCCACCCTAAATGTTTATACCGAAATTTCACCGGAAATACACTTCTAGGGTATTCAATAAAGCATTTTTAGAAAAAAGGTCCGTGCGTGTGTGTCTGTGCTCATGTGACTGAGAACGATTATTACGAAGCAGATTAGGAGAGTAAGCTTATATTAGGAATAATTCATTGACGAATGCACAGAAAGTCGTATGAATGGAACACATTAGGTCTTTATAAAAACAATGTTAATCGTTGTAGAGTGATCAGTATTAGAACGCCTTCTATGACTCAGATACACAAAATTATCATTTTTACTTTCCTTCACGTCCTAAGTACATAGTGTATAGCGAAGGTATTGTATTCCACCCAAATTCCAATACCGAGATTTCTCCCGAAATATATGCTTTGAGGTCCCCTGATCCGAAAAAGGCATTTTTAGAAAAACGTCTGTATGTGTCTGTGTGCGAGTGGATATCATAGGCTAAAAACTATAAAAAAAACGTTAAATACCAAACTTGGTATTTAAATTTGGCATCTTCCAAGGATGCGACACGAAGGTTTTCAAAACATCCCTCACACCATCGAAAATTTTTGTTTAAAAATTTTTATTTTCTCAAAAATGGCTCTAATTTGAGTACAATACCGTATATTTAACTTATTTACATCACTAATCAAATGTATATTCTGAATTTTATGGGAACACCTTCTGAAGATCTGCTCATTCTGAATGAATTTTGCTGAATTTTACGTAGTTGGAAACCGTAAGAGATAGACGAAAACTTACTATACAGATCTCATTAAAGTATATTTTATGTAATATACATTTTATTGCAGAGTTGATCGTTTCCAAGATATTCCTTTATATTGATTTATGTTTTAAACTACTTATCTTCTCAAACGCAACCACTTTCATTTCATCACTTTTTTTTCTGTTTTTCTGGAAATGCAAATGGAATCGAACTTCAATTGTTCACATATCGTCCAGATTATAAAAGATTTGGCTATCACTTAAGATCTCCATTATGCTTTAAGAAGTTCAGAAGTAAAACCAATTCTGCTAATGTTTATTTCGTTTAGCATGATATAGGTAAAAGAATAATAATCTGTTGTAAGAATATTTTTTTTACAGAACAGGTTGAGAAAGTCATGTGAGTGCAACATCAAAGATTTTTTACTGTTAATTTAATTTCCAAAATTGCTGCTTCCTCGTAATTAAACATGTAGATGAAAGACCTGCCTCACAATGACTAGTTTAGTTGGACAGCGGGCAATTATGTACGAGGGTGGAGGGCGGATCGAAAAGTAAAACACAATAATTTTTTCTCTTTATATTGTAGCTAGAATGTTGCAATTTCACACAAATATAGCTTGAAGTTTTCAGTATATAGGGGATTTATTGTTTCATGTGCAGTTTTAGCAAGAGAAACGTGAATAACGCAACAAATATGCCGCGCCTGATACTGTCGCTCACCTGTGATGAGCATAGAGGTATGATTCGATATTTGTGGGCCAAAGGGCATAAACCGAGTGAAATTCACAGGGACATGCGTGTCGTTAATGGGAATGAGAGTACGGACCGTATCAATGTCTCCTGGTGATGTGCATTCTTTCTAGAGTGCCGTATGAACCTTAGTGATTCGCCACGCTCCGGGAGGCCGTTAACAGCTGCAACCCCGCAAATTGTAAGAAGTAGTTTTGAACGTCCGGTGAGAGCAACTGCGAACCTTATCGCAACAGTTAAACATTTCCTATGGTACAGTATACGATATTGTTCATGGTACGTTAGTGCTTGCTGGGTGCCTAAGAACCTGACAGACAACCACAGGAGACCAGCGAATGATGGCAAATTTGGATCACTTAAAACGGTACATCGCAGAAGGGCATAACTTTCTGAATGAAATCGTCACTGGTAAAGATTCGTGGGCACACCACTACACACCCGAAACAAAGCAGGCAAGTATGCAGTGGAAACATGCGTTTCCCAGTAAAGAAAAGTTTTAAAGTGACTCAATCTGTTAGAAAAATGCCTGTAACAGTGTTCTCGGAAATACATGGTGTTTTATCGGTGGACTTTGCTGAATACGGGACTATTGTGAATTTTGCAGCCTATATTAAAACTTTGGTGAAGTTGCGTCGTGCCAGTCGTGACAAACGCCGCAACATTAATGCTGACGATGTCAAACTTCTTCATGACACTGCTCGCCCCTATGTTGTTGCTGCTGTTTGTCAGAAAATCACCAAATTTGGTTGGGAAGTACTCCAGTTTCCACCACACAGTCCTGACCTTGTACCGTTGGACTTTCATCTGTTTGATGCCCTGAAGAAATTCCTGGCCGGCCAAAGCTTTGTGGCAGATGCGGAAGTGAAATCAACTGTCCGCAGATGCCTATACTCCGGGAAACGACTTCTACGAACAGAGCAAATTGAAACTGGTATCACGATGGGACAAATGTGTTCAGAAAAATGGTGCTTATGTCGTAAAATGGTTAAAAGGTGTAAGTTCATTTGTGATTTTTTTTATTTTGTTTTTTAACTATTAAACCTTTTTGTAAAAAAATTATTGTGCATTATTTTTGGATCCGCCCTCGTAGAAGATAACAAATACAAGGTGTATGGTAGGTAGGAAATGTATTTTTTTTTTTTTTTTGTAGCTTAACGTCCTTTAACCTGGTCGGTCATATCGGACGATGAATGAAATTGGTGAAATGATGCTCAAATGATCTCGGGGTCCATGGAACTTAAATTTACTCGACATTCGTCTTCTCAGGATAAGGGAAAACCTCGAAAAAAACCTTATCCGGGTAACTCTCCCTAAGTGAGATTCGAACTCACGACCTTTTGAATATGAAGCAGACCACCACACTACCCAGGCGGGCAGAAAGTATTTGTTCCATCCAAAATTCGATACCAAGATTCACCATAAATACATGTTTTTAAGGAGCCCGGATTAAAAAAGGAAACATTTTCATTTTCCCTATTACGAACATGGTAGGTAGGGAATATATGGCATTCTACCCAAAAATTTGATACCGGTGTTTCACCAGAAATGTATGTTTTGAGGACCCGTGAATATAAAAATAATAATTTTTATAAAAAGTCTTGTGTGAATGCTTTTATGTCTATGTGTATGTGAAAAGCCTAGCTCAAAAATGAAAAGTTGGGTAAATACCATATGTTGATATTTAAGCGCAGTATCCTTCAAGGATTCGACACGAAAATTTAGGAAAATCGCCCCACCGCAAACCACCGATTACATGGAACACTTTTCGAAAATGTTCATTTTCTGAAAAATGGTTCTAACAACGTTGATTAAAATTCCATATATTAAACATATTTACATAAACATGAGAAGTGTATTTTTAACTCATGGAATAATACGAAGGAGAGTAAAATAAGCATTCATGAGAGTAATTTACATTAAGTAGAGAGTAATTGTGACACATTAATATTTTATCAACTTCTGTGTTTTTTCTGGATATTCAACAACAGATGTGTAGTAATTTCACTGGAGCAACATATAGATATGATCGCTTTTCTAAGTTTCATCTATTCCCGTTTAGTTTTTAAATTCCTAATCCAAATCATGTTAACCCTTCGCTTTTTACTTTTTCTACCGCACTAGCTATGTATGTACATAGGTAGAGAAGATTTTGTGTTCTACCCAAAAATTCGACACAAATATTTTACCAGAAATACATGTTTTGAGACCCTCTGAATAAAAAATTATTTTCAGAGAACATTATATGACTGTCTTCATGTATATGTGTGAGTCTATGGTGTGTGTGTGTGTGTATAAAACTCAAAAAGGACAAGTGTGGTTAATACCAAAATTGATATTTAAGTTTAGGTTCTTCTAAGGATGTGACACAAAAATTGGAAATTGATTAATATACCGTATATTAAATAAATTTAAATGACAAATTATATATAATACATTTATTGGAAATAACCTGCGCAGTTCTCTTCAGTTTGAAAGGATTTTGCATAACTGGTCAACGGTAAGACACAAGAAGTTACTACACAAAAAATGTATCTTGCTAAAGAGCACAGTTTGTCATATGCCTTTTTCGGCAGACCTATCCATTTCAAAGACATTCTTTGTTATTGGTTTTAAGTTTCCAATGAATATACTTTTCTCAAATGGGAAGTCGTTATTCAATTTTTCATTCCGCTTGAGCAAAGAGAAGGGAATTTCAATTATGACTTATAGTGACCAGATATTAACATATTTGATTATCGAAATGGTTTTATTTCCTTTTTATTTATAAGTAACTAAGTAATCAAATCATTTCTACCAATTGTTATCTAGATTAGCATGAAGGAGATAGAAGAAAAAGATTTTGTAAGAATGAGTTTTTGTAGGTTAACTAGGGAAAGTTCATGAGAAAAGAACAGCTATTTGTATTGTTACAACTCCTAATATATTAGTCAACAACTTTTTTGTATTTTAATTCGGCAGCTGTGAAACCATATAGTAGGTAACTGAAATACATTTTCAAAGCAGTTTCAACGTTTAAGGATACCCGTTAGGGGAGCGCTGAGGTACAGCTTGATACAGCATCCATACGCAGCGTTAGTGGTCTCGTAAAGAGATTAAACAGATGTGCCCTTTTGTTGAAAGGACAGTTGAGCACAAGAGGGAAAAGAGAATCTCAAGAGCATTATAATGAATTGTATTCTTCAGAATGGGCTTTGACTCGTACTATAGAACCCGTATATAATTCATCTACAGCGACCACTTGGACATTATCAAATGCTTTGATAGAAACGCTACAAGTTTTAATCTCTAGGTAGTATGTAGTTGTGTTTTAGAGTGAGAAATAGGAGATAATTCCTTCATTTTCCACGCAAAAACTATGGAATTGATTAAACTGAATCATTATATATTTATATATAGACAGACAGACCAATAGGGGTATAGATACAGGTACTTCGATTATGATGCCTTAATCTATTCTATTCTATTCTATTCTATTCCATTCGGTTAGTTGTTTTAACTTTCTCTATGCATACTATGTATATAATGTATTTTGATACCGAGATTTCGCCGGAAATGTATATTTTGAATCAAAGAAATTAGAAAACAGTAAGTTTTAAAATGATTTAAAATGTTAAAAAAGCCATTACATACAGTGAAGCTGTAAATTTTATTAAAATCTGGACATCTATTACCAACACGTGCTTCACTTGGTCATGGAGTAGATGGAGTACCCTGGACGCGCGTTTCCACAATTTTCGTTGTCATCCTCTTCCAGGTTTGTAGATGTCTTCTTTTTTATTCTTTTTTTCATATTTTAGGTTATTTAATTTCTTTTCTAAAGTCTCATTTTTCTTTTTCATAACGAAATTTAAGCATATAAAGTAATGTTCTTCTAAATGTCTCCAAAGTGGATATTCTATTTTACTTGTCACATATAGGTGTAATTGGTAAAGTTGTGCTTCAATTCTATTTAAATTTCTAAAATGTTCTTGCTTTTCTGTTTTTACAATACATTTTTCGGCCATTTTATGTCGATTTCCATTATTAAATTTCACATATTTTTTAACAAAATGTGGTGTGATTTTGTAGCTAAGACAAAGGTTCAAAAATTTAATATTAGCCATTAAATGTCTTCTTTTAGTTTGCAATTTGACGAATCTTTTTAAGTTAGCTTTTTGAAATGAGAGAGCTATATTGAAATCATGCACAGCTACTTGTTGGTCAACCATTTTGAAAGATTTATCCACATACCTTGGTTCTTTTTCCTCCTTGGCTTTTGAAGCCTGTTAGCTTTATATATTTTAAAATGTTAAAAAAGCCAATACATACAGTGAAGCTGTCAATTTTATTAAAATCTGGACATCTAATACCAACACGTGCTTCACTTGGTAATGGTGTAGATGGAGTATCCTGGACGCGCGTTTCCACAACTTTCGTTGTCATGTCTACAAACCTGCAAGAGGAAACGCGCATCAGGGTATTCCATCTACACCATGACCAAGTGAAGCACGTTTTGGTAATAGATGTCCAGATTTTAATAAAAAGAGTAAGTGTTTGTGAGTGTCTGTAGACAACATAACTCAAAACTAAAAGACCGTTAAATACCAAAATTGGTATTTAAGTTTATTATTTTCCAAGGACACGACTCTAATACTTTCAAGAAAATCGCCACTTCAAACTACCCTTTACTTGGAAACACGTTTTAAAATTTTGTTTTTCTCAAAAACGGCACTAGCAATTTTGATTAAAATACCATATTTAAAGATCACATCACAAATAAAGTGTATATCCTGAATTTTCAGGGAATTGCTTTTGGAGTTCTGTTCACCCGAGATAATTTTTTTCCTGAATTTTGCCTAATTGGTAAACCGTAGGAGACAGACAAAAACATATACATACAAAAAATGTTAAAACACAAAATATAATATATATATAAATTTTGTTGCAGATTTTACCGTTTCCGAGATATTCATTGTTATTGATTCAAATTTTAAACTACATATGTTTTTAAACGGAGCTACCTTTCGTTTCATCTTCCTTATGTTTCACTGCCCTGAAAAGCGATCCTAACTTCAGTGGGTAACATATCGACCAGTTTTTAAAAATTTTGATTATTGTGTTAAATAGTGTATGCTTTTATTTCCCTTCTACTTACAAGGAAGCAAGTAAGAAGACCATTTCTGGTAATGCTTATCCCTATTAGCATGATGCAGATAAAAGAACAATCTTTTGTGAGAAGACTTTGTTTTGAAACATGTAGAGAAAGTCATGTGAATGGAATACATTAAATATTTTCTCTTCATCTTAGACTATTCTCACAAATGATTCGCATAATTTACTACTTGATATGTTTTGAATGGTCTTGACTCCGTGGCAAAATGATGAACGCCTGCCAGTATAGAGCATCCGCTTTGCTTCCACGTTTTTGCACCTCAGTAGTGACCTGCTGGCTTAGGTATTTTGCTTAGGCGCTCGGCTGCCTAGTCTGCATTCAACAGCTTCCCCGCAATTTCGGAAACAGAATTGAGCAACACAATTCAGACATGAAATACGTTACCACCCTGATATCTAGTGGCTTCAAAGCCAAGGTTTCATTATCTCTGTAGATCACAGAGTTCACGCACATGCTCTCCTGTTGTATTTCGTTTAATAATTCAACTGGTTCGCGGTAAATTAGAGAGCCTATTCACCATAAGCCTGAGGGCCTCGGAGAAAGAGATTCTTGGTTGACAATACTGCGGAATGACGAGAAACCGAGCTCGTCTTCCCCCAGCCCTCGCTTCCCATTAACATTATCGCCCAAGAAAAGGTGTGCGCATAATGGTGTGGGATCATTAGTCTTGCAGAAAGCATTCAAACTGAGTTTCTATACACAGCCCGCAGTCTCAAGGGAAATAAACATGTATGTTTTGTCCTACACCTACTTGGAGGTACTTTTTTTCTTGTTTCATTTATATTGCCCCCCCCCTTAACTTCCATGGTCATATAGGGGGTTTTTGACTTGTGAAACAACCCATCTGATCACGTTATTGTCTTTAGCTTTATCATTCTATATTATTAAACACTCTCACATGCATACTTCCTGACTCTGTGGGGGCTAGGGAATATTCTTGTTAAAGAAAAAGTCACCGCTCCAGCCAGGAATGAATCCTGGACCACTTGGTGAGAAGTCAGCTCGCTGACCACTCGACCACAGAGGCAGTGAAAACGTACTATTCCTAATAAGAAAAGTACATGGACTAAATATTGGTGTATTGTTCATTAACTGAGGTGGATAGCTCAGGCGGTTTCCTTCTGTGGGGCGTATTTGGGAGATCGGTGGTTCGCTTTCCCTGGCTAGCGCACCTCACCCACGGGTTTCTCCATATCGGCATATGCTGGTAGGTTTATTCCATTCTCCTAATTCCCTATTCCCCATACCGTTTCTTTTGTCATTTCATTCACCCTTCATCCAGTTGGTTATTTTCAGGGTTGGAAGTTTCGGGGAAGGTACTCGGTGCGGCGTGGTAGGAAAAGAGGTAAGTTACTATCTCCGTCCCCCGACCACGGCTGGTTGACGGGGTTAGGACCGCTCCTGGTGGGGGTGTTAGACCCTAAGTGGGGCAGGCGTCCCGGTCTGCTTCAAACTAGAAATTGCAGGGACCTAGTCATTGCTGTACCATCCCTCCTGGTTTCAGCCACCTGTTGTGTCCTCTTACCCTATCGAGGCACCCCCTCGAGGAGCGTAGATACAATAACCTAGGGTTGAGTGCTAAGTCTCCTACGACCATATCCTACCCTGAGATTGTTCACTGTGCTGTTCTTAATCACGAATACAAATATCTGCGCTTATATACCTAATAGCTTTGATAGTTTCTGTGGTCAGTCCACATTAAGTCGAACAATTTATAACAAAAGTTTAATTTATTTTTTATTTGTTTTATCAAATACACTGTACATAGGTAGAGAAGTATTGCATTTCACCAAAAATTCGATATCGAAGTTTTACTTTAAATGTACTTTCTTTTTTGTTTACCTTCTCTACACGTAATATGTACATAGTGTATAGAGAAGGTATTGCTGCATTCCACCCAAACATTCCATACTGAGATTTCACCTGAAATACAGGTTTTACGGCCCCCTGTATCTATATTTGGGGGGGGGAAGGTCTGTGTTTGTCCGTGTGTCTATGAACACGATGACTCAAAATCGAAAAGTCAGTAAACTACCAAACCTGGTATTTAAGTTTAGTATCCTCCAGAAATGCAACAAGAACATTTTGAGAAAAATTCTCCCACCCCAAACTAATCATTACATGGAAAAATGTTTCTCAAAAATGGGTCTAACAATGTTGATTAAAATATCATATATTAAGAATATTTATATAATAGATAAAATGTATATCTTGAATTTTCTGGGAATAGCCTCTAAATACTTCTTTATTCTGAATGAATTTTGCTGAATTTTGCATAACTGTTATACCGTAAGACATAGGTGGAAACTTACTACACAAAAAATATAGACCCGTTAAAACGCACAATTTATGTCATATACGTTTTTTTGTACAACTTACCATTTCTGAGATATTCCTTGTTATTTATTTCAGATTAAGAATTCTTAAACTTTGTCATATACATTTTATCCGTGGAATTTATTATTTCTGAAATACTCCTTGTTCTTTATTTCAGATTGAAAATACTTAAACCTTTCACCAACGGAAAGTTGTAAACTCCTGGCCCTGTATGGAAACGTATTTCAACCACATGGCAACCAGTTTTATGAGATTTGGCATTCGTTTTAGCCTGGTGCATTCCCTTTTATAGCTTCTACTTACAAGTAAGTAATTAAAAAAAATGTGTGCAAATGTTTATTTCGAATATATAAAGTAGATAGAAGAATATGATATTTAACAATAATTTGTTACAGTGATGTAGAAAAAGCCCTGTGAATAGAACCATTAGAGGCTTTTATTTTATTGTTGGCAGACCAGAAGCTATGTTATGAAATACATTAAATGCATTAACATTTGAGTTTGAGAATATTGGCTCATCTAACATAAACAGAAATAGTTATTAGTACAGAAATGATATTACAACTTTACAAATGAATGAAAATATATAGTAATAATAATAAAATAAAAAACTGATGTGTTCCATTCACATGGCTTTCTCTACATCTCTGCAAGAAATTATTGTTAAATAGCTTATGCTTTTATTTACGTCATAAGTGACTACAATGTTCTACACATATATATATATATATATATATATATATATATATATATTATGTTATACATTATGTTATGCTTAGGTCACTGCTATGGTTTTATATATTGTGTATATATTTTTTTAAGTGTGATTATCTATTATAAGAGGGTGCATTTATGAAGGTGTATTCTGTGTTGTAAATTTAAATTGCTATATTTGAATATCCTTGTATTTTGATTTTCGGGTTCACTCTTAATTCTTTATTGTTGTTTTAATATTGCTTTTGATTGTGTATTACCTTTGTCTTTTTATTTTCCTGTTTACTCTTTTAATTCTTTGTTGTTGTTGTTGTTGTTTAAATATTGTTTTTAGTGTGTATTACAAAAGCACGTAACGGTCTGTGGACCCGTACGATTGTTGAAATTCTATGTATGATATTGGTATGTCAATAAATACACTTATTTATTCATTCATGTTAATCGAGAAAACATTAGCAGAAATAGTTTTATTACCTGCTTCCTTGTAAGTAGAAGCAAAATAAAGGAGTACCATAGGTTAAAGTCATAGTCAAAAGCTGGTTATGTGACTGAAGTTCCTTTGTTTGTATGGACAGGAGTTGACAAAATTCCTATATGAGAAAAGTATACGTTTTCTAAAGCTGAAACCAATAACAAGGAATATCTAAAACTGATCAACTCCACGAAAAAAATGTATATAGAATAAATTGTGTGTTTTAACATGCTCTACATACTTTGTGGTAAGCTTTTGTCCATCTCTTACGGTTTAGCAGATATGCAAAATTCTGTGAAATTCATCCAATCCAAATAAAGTGGCTATTCCCAGATATACATTTTACATTTTATTTGTCAGGTAAATATCTTGAATATACGATATTTTAACCAAAATCGTTAGTCATTTTTGAGAAAATCAAAATTTTTGATTCTTTTTCCATGTAAAGGGTACTTCGGGTGGGTTTTTTTTTTTTTCTTGAAAATCTTCGTATCCCATCCTTGGAAGATACCAAACTTAAATACCAAGTTTGGTATATAACGGGTTTTCGTTTTTGAGCTATGCTACACACACACGCACACACGGATCTTTTTCTAATTTTTTTTTTATCAAAGGGGTATGCATTTCCTGTGAAATCTTGGTATCGAATTTTTGAGTGGAATGCAATACCTTCTCTATATACTAGGTACACAGTACGTGTAGATAAAGTAAAAATTAAAGTACCTACATAATCATGACATTTATAAATAATTATTAACAGGAGTCTTCTGCGTCACTTGTTAAAAATGTTTGTGGTAATTTTCTTTTCAGCCTTTTAAGTAGAGTTTTGATTTGTATGGTAAGAGCTTGAAAATGAAATGGCGTTTTATTTATGCCTGTTCTTTAACTGTTGTGGTTCTCAGCGTCCCATTCTATACTGGGCGTGAAAGACCGTTCTTTAATTTTGCTCAGAGGCCTCTCTATCAGGCTTGAGGTTCTTTCACGTGCCGTAAATCTATGACATGGGACTCACGGCTTTACTTCTCTTCCGAAGGAAGCCAAGCTTAGGATATTTACGCCCAAAAAATCCATCGTCCTCCACCAGGTTTGAACCCACAACCTTGGGTATATGACATTAGATTTTGTAAGAATAATTCATTGCAAGAAGTTCATGCGAATATAACACATCAGATTTTTACTTTGTCTAATTTTTGTATGGTACGTAGGTACAGAAGGTAATTTCTTTCTACTCAAAAATTCTATACAGGGATTTCTTTGGAAATACACGTTTTAGAGTACTCTGTATCCAAAAAACGCAATTTAGAAAAACTGCCTCTGTACAAATGTGTTTGCGGTGTGTTTGTGTGTATTCATGTATCTTGAACACGATAACTCAAAAACGAAAGCCGATATTTAAATTTTAAGTACCAAATTTGATAGTTAAGTTCAACATCTTTCTAGGATAAAACACGAGCATTTACATGAAAATTCCCCTGCGCAAGCCTTATCCTTTGCATAGAACATTTTTTCGAAAGTTCTGATTTTCTAAATCATTTCTCTAAACATTTTGAATAAAATATCATAAATTTGAACATATTTAGTGACAAATGTAATGTATATGTTGAGTTTTATTGGAAAATTTGCATAATTTGTAAACTAAAACAGACAAAATCTTACTACACAGAATATTGTAAATCGCCATTGGGGTATGTCTAGTCCGGGACTACAGTATTTATGATTTTGTGATAACCTGTTTTAAAAGACATAGTTTTTTATTCGATATTTAGTGGAATAACATAGTATAATTTTACATATGTTTATAAAAGGAAGTTCATAGCATTGAAATATAAATACTACTGGTCACTATTAAATAAGAACATTCCAATAAATTTTGAAGACCTTTAATGCTAGTGCCAATTTTGAACTTGCTTTTCGTTAGCAATTTTCATACTATATCTAATTTTGGTTTGCACAAAGAATATTTGCAGTGTATACACCAGTAATATTTGATATTGTTTTATTCTTAATAGCATTCATGGAAGAAAGAGTTATATCTGTACATGAGTCTTAGAACAAGATCTTAAATTTCAGTAAAGCGGTCTGAGGGAACATTTCTTCAGAATTCAGTTAAATCCTCCAGTAGCTCCAATAAATGCAGAGAGAATAATTATAAATTGAATGAAGTAATTATTGATTAATATATAGGAGACTAATATTAATGAAGAAATTTTTTGTACTGATAAAATAATGAAACATAAGCAGAACTTGAATATGCATGCTCTTTAAATTTTAGACAAAGTTCTGAATGGTTTTGAATTTCTATTATTTCCACTTGCAAGCATAGGAGTATTCACAGGCTGTGAAATGCCAAAGCGATTTATGAGTAAATATACGTCATGATTACGGTTTCTAAAAAGAAGAGACTGTAATTATAAGAAAGTTCACATGTACATGTACAATGTACATAGGTAGAGAATATGTTGCATTCCACCCAAAAATTCGATACCCAAATTTCACCCGAAATGTGTTTTCAAACCGCCTAAATCAGAAACGGAAATATTTCTGGAAACAGATCCGTGTGAGTCAAAATGCTCGAAAAATGTTCCTTGTAAAGGGTAGTTGGAGATGGAGATTTTCAATAAAATCCTCCGTGTCGCATTCTTTAAAAACATTAACTTAAATTTGCTATTTAATCGACTTTTCGTTTTTGAGCTATACTGTTCACAGACACACACGGACATGTTTCTACAAATGCTTTTTTGTATTCAAAGGGTCTCAAAACATTTATTTCATGAAATTTCGGTATCGGGTTTTAATGGAATACAATAACTTCTCTATCGCCTATGTACAATGTACATGTGTGCTAGATAAAATAAAAATAGGATATGTTTGTTATTTTCATCACAAATAAAATATATTATATTTTTCAAAACATGTTTGTCTTTCTGTTTGTTTCCTGGCAAACAAAGAGAACATGGTCTCTGTCATCACATAGTTATACCTGTTTAGCAGATTTGAATATGGCATTAGCCTATTACAAGCGCCAACTGGCTGCACTTTGGGTAAAGTAGAAAGAACAAATTTTCTCGATGATCCTACGAATAGCTTACTGTGCACTACGAGATCACCTGCAAAAACGGATAGTTCCTTTAGTTTGATGGTATTTGGTGCACATTATATAAATGAATAGAAAAAATAATGATTCTAGTATCAATAATAAAACAAAGAGCTCATTAGCTTTTCAATATCATTGCAGTCTCATAGTAAGAATAACAGTGTAAGATTTAATTTGTATTGAAAACGTTTACATATGTCGCAGTGAAAATGAACAGACAGCTCGTAATTAATTTGTGGAACATAATTCAAAAGAAACATTCTCTTTGGTAACTCACTTGGTTTTAGTTTTCTAGTTATTTTCTTAACTAACAACCCATATTTTAAGCCTGAATGTAAGATATTATTAATTGCAATTCGAGTGCACAATTAAAGATTATACCCTGCTTGAGTGTCGTTAAAATAATGGTAAAAAAGCGTATGTGTTCCATTTATATGATTTTCTCTACTTGTTCTGCAAACATCATTCTTGCAAAGGATTACTCTTTTATCTACATCATGCTAATCGAGATAAACATTAGGAGAATTGTTTTTATTACCTGATTCATTATAAGAAGATGAGAAGTAAGTGAATATATTAGGCTAAAGTGATAGTAGATTGCTATAGCAACAATGAAATTCGGTTCGCTTTGCATTGCTAGTCAAACAGAGAGATGAAACGAAGAAATGTGATCCCGTTTGAGAGGAGTTCCTGGTTGAAATTTAAAACCAATAACAAGGAATATCTCGGACTCTACGACAAAGTATGCATAATAAATTATGTACTTTAATGAGATCTACATTTTGTGTAGTAAGTTTTATTCTATTTTTTTACGGGTTTCCAGTTACAAAATTCAGCATGATTCATCCAGAATGAACAAGCCTACGGCAACTAATGCCAGAATACATTTTATTTCTTGGTGCAACTAGCTTTAATATATGTTATAGCCATTTTTGAGAGAAACAAAATTTTCAAACATTTTTCCATGTAAAGAGTAGCTTATGGTATTTAACGGTCTTAAAGTTTTAGAGCTATGCTGCCCAAACACACAGAAGCGCACGCGCGCGCGAACGCACACACAGACCTTTTTCTAAAGCTGTTTTCTTTTTTACTAAGATGACCTCAAAACATACATTTCCGGAGAAATCTCTCTATCTAATTTTGGTGGAATGCAATACCTTCTCTATACACTATATACATTGTACATCTGCTTTAACTCCCATTGATCTGAGGCTCATTTTAACATTATCTCACCGATTTCCCTGTCCAATATGATTAACCAGGTTAAACGATGTTACACTAAAAAAAAAAAAAAAAAAATCAAAGCGAGTTGCTATGTGATGGCATTGTCATTTTGTCCTCCTTGCATGTCCAAAACTTTTTCCATTGAGAAAAAGACATAAGTTGTTGCTTTAAAGAGATGTACATTTTTGTTAGTAAGATTTCTCTCTCTTTCTCTCTCTCTCTCTCTCTCTCTCTCTCTCTCTCTCTCAAGGTTTATCATATATACAAAAGTTATTCAAAGATACAGGGTTTCAAAGGCTGTTCTCAGAAAGTTCAGTTATACATGACATGAATATATCTTAATTATACGCCATTTAAACGGCTTTTTAATCAAAATCTTAGAGCCATTCTTCAAATTTTTCGAAAAATATCCGATGTAAAGAGTAGTTTGAGCTGAAGGATTCTTCTTGAAAATCTCCGTGTGCCTAAATAAAAAGGGTTCTCTTTTATTTATTTGTTCAGGGGCTCTCAAAATCTTACACTAAAACTTATACCTTCTGTGAAATCTAGGTATGGAATTTACCGGTAGAATACAATATCTTCTCTACCTACTACGAGTTTTACGTGGTAGGGCAAATAAAACTAAAAATGTACACTCAAAATATTTTTATATCTGATTAGTTATTTGTGGCTAGACTTTAGCGAGGTTTTAAACATTAAGATAATGAAGTAAGGGGATATCAAAGTGTTAATGGAATTTATTGCAAAAACAAGAGAGAAATAAAATAAATAAAAGTAATGTGAACTAGGGAAAGACTACCATGCATAAATAACCACCGTGTTAAAAATGTATGGTGGACGATGAGATAAAATAGCAACTCTAATATGAAAGATAAATATTGTAAAATGTATGTAAAGTTTTATTGAAGGAAATAAATAGTCTGAAACTGAAACACTAGGATCATTTGGTTTGTTAAAAACAGCTGGTGCGATATCAGTAGGGTATAAGAAATATCTTATTACATAATGATCTTAATGGCACCTTTGGTCCTCGATGAAGTCACATAATTTAAAACCCACTTTAAGTACAAGAGCTCACGGTTGCGCTGATAAGTGAGAGCGCTGGAGTAGAAATTGGATTATAAATGCCCTTTGACCAATTAATCTAATGAAAGTAGAGCGGCTTAAGAGCATTGAGTAATTTTTCCTGGCACCTGGCTGCTTTAAAAAGAGGATTCGTATCTTGCAGAAGCTCTAGAGAAGCAAAAATACATGTTTCAAAAGACTTCTTTGCCTGTTATCAAATACAGCAATAGCATACTGCTCTGTGAATTTGGAAAATTATATCAAAATATTTCAACGTCATGAGCTGCACTGTAACTATAGCTCTTCCGTTACCATGGTGAGATTTCCGTACACTTATTAAACTTTCTCAACTGATAAATAATGAGGACGTGATTGTTCCTATTTCCATCTCACTAACCTATTGTACATATCATCGTATATGTTGAAACTATAAAATATGTTTGCAGTATTATGATCACGCTGCAAATTTAGATCCAGGATGATGGAGCGCATCCGGATTGCCTACATGACCGTCACCAGGGTGCAGCTAAGGATAATAATCGCGTAACATACACAATATCCATATAACAAATCCATTAGCTGCCACCTTCCGGAAGTTTCGATAATTACTGCTCCAGAAGATTCCTTTCGGCAGCTTCGAGTACTTTCCCCGTCTAGTAAGATCCACCTTGTATATGGGAGCTATATAAAGCACATAGTTGGGCAGTCAATGAGCTCAGTTCACTTATTTGGACAACTGATAGTGGACAGTGCCGAGTGTAGTTTAGTTATGCCTCGGCAGTTCCGTTGTGAGTTATGACTCGACGGATCAATTGCATTCTGCTCTGTGTTACAACAATGATTCAGTTGTAACGTTTTGTGTTACGCTGAGTGTCTGACTTACAAATAAAGTGCTTTGGTAAAAATTGGCGTGATTATTGTTAGATAATAATAACCCTGGAATAATGGGAACAGTCGAGTAAAGGTGATTCTAGCATACTGTAACATAATTACTCTTTTTAAACAACGTTTTATTTCCTTTACATAGTACATGATTCGTGATAGAGAATTGCACTGCACCCAAAATTCAATGTAGAGATTTCACCAGAAATACACGTTTTAGGGTCCCTGAATCCAAAAAAAAGCTTTTTAGAAAAAAGTCCGCGCGTGCGTATGTCTGTAAACACGATCATTGTATTTTACCGACCAAGGATGCGACACGAAGATTCTGAGGAAAATCTATCCACCCCTAACTATTCTTTATATGGAAAAAAATTCGAAAATTTTGTTAAAGTATCGTATATTAAAGATATTCACATGAATTTTGGGAGTCCTCAAAAAACCTTTTCTTTCCGGATGAATTTTGCTGACTGTTCATAATCGGTAAAACCGCAAGAGAAAGACAAAGCTCTTACTACTCAAAAAATGTACGTCTCGTTAAAACACGCAATTTATATCCTATACATTTTTTCATGGAGTTGACCATTTTCAGATAGCCCTTGTTATTGATTTCAGTTTTAAAATACTTCAACTTTTCCCTTACGGGAATTTGTCAATTCCTACCAAACAAAGACACGAACTTCAATCACATGGCAACCAGCTTTTAAAAGACTTTACTATCACTTTAGGCTAGTGTATTACTTTAGTTCCTTCCATTTTAAAAGGAAGCAAGTAATAATATTTTTTCTATGTTTATGTCGATTAGCATAAAATAGATTGAAAAATAAGGTTTTTAACAATTTGTTACAGAGGTGTAGAGAATGTCTTGTGAGTGGAACAAAGAATTTTTTCTTCGTCACTTCGACGCTCTTCATAGCCGTCAACTGCTTTAGCTGTATATCTTATCCAGCTGCAGTCTCTGAAGCCTCTGTTACAACTGAACCATCCTATTTAATCACTATTGCCTGGTAGGCTATTTGCTGGAGTGCCTACCCTTGTTAGGGAATAAACAAAGAAATGATTGGGCTATGTGTAGGTTAATTTGTAGGTTTTAGATTGGGATTGTAAAGGACGGCGCTCTTAAACGTTCACCTTTTCAGGAGTATCATGCTTACCCCTATTTTCTCTACACTGTGTATCTATGTAAAGAGAAAGTATTGTATTTCACCCAAAAATTCGATACCAAGATTTCACCGGAAATATATGTTTTGAGACTCTCTGTATCCAAAAAATCTTGTCTTCCATCCCCATGACTTTCTCTACATCGCTGTAACAAATTATAGCTAAACAGCATATGATTCTATCTACTTTATGACACTCGAGATAAACTTTAGCAGAAATTGTCTAGATTATTGCTTCCTTGCAAGTAGAAGGGACTCACTAGGGCATAGTGAGAGCCAAATCTTTTAAAAGCTGGTTGTCATGTGATTGAAATCCGTTTGTGCACATTGCGTGAGAAAAGTTTAAATATTTTAATCTGAAACAAATAACAAGGAATATCTCAGAAATGCTCAATTCCACGTAAAAAACATATATGACATAAATTGTGTATTTTAAAGTGATCTACATCTTTGTGCAGTAAGGTTTTTTTGAAAACATTAAAATTTTCAATTTTTTTTCCATATAAGGGGTAGTGGGTTCTCAAAAGCTTCCTGTCGCATCCCTGGAAGATACTAAAGTTAAATACCAGGTTGGTATTTTACCGACTTTTCGTTTTTGAGTTACCGTGTTCAAGACACGTGGACACACACACACACACACACACACACACACACACAAACGGACCTTCATATGAAAATACTTTTTACTTTCTCTATACATACATATTGTGTAGAGAATGGATTCCGAGGTTACACCGGGAATACATATTCTGAGAATCTTGGTTCCAAAAAAAAACACATTTTATAGAAAAACGTCCGTGTATGTGTCTGTCTGTGTCTGTATGTTTGTGACTGTGGATAGCATAGCTACAAAACGAAAAGACCGTTTAATACCAAACTTGGTTTTTAAGTTCGGTACTTTCCATGGATGCTACACGAAAATTTTCAAGAAAATCCCCACATATCCAAGTACTTTTTACATGGAAAAAATTCGAAAAATTTTATTTTCTAAAAAATGACTGTAACGACTCTGATTAAAATCTCTTATATTTAAGATATTTATTTATATGACAAATAAAATGTAGATCTTCAATTTTCTGGGAATAGCCTATAAAGTTATGTTTATTCTGAATGAATTTTGATCTCATAAACCGTAAAACTTAGGTAAAATCTTACCTAACAAAAAATGTAGATCTCCCTAAAATACACAATTTAAGTTTTACTTTCATTTTTTTCGTGGAGTTGGCCGTTTTGGATATATTCCATGTTATTAATTTCAGCTTTAAATGTTCTCATACGTGAATTTGTCAACGCCTGCCCATACAAACAAAGGTACTTCAATCACACAGAAACCAGCTTTTAAAATATTTGACAGTCGATTTAGCCTGTGGTACTCTCTTATTTCCCTTCTATTTTCAAGAAAGCAAGTAATAAGACCTTTTCTGCTAATTTTTTCTCCATTAGTTTTAAGTAAATAAAAGAATAAGCTTTTTAACAATAATGTATTGTGAAGATGTAGAGAAAGTCATATGAATGGGACACGTCAAATTTTTTTGATACAGAGGACCCGAAAACTTGTATTTTCTGTGAAATATCGGTATAAAAGTTTTAGGGGGAATGCAATACCTTCTATATACAATATGTACATGTGTACATGTAGAAAAAGTAAAAAGAATGTTTAGCAAAAAGTCTGCGTGTGCGTGTGCGTGTGCGTGTGAGTGTGAGTGTGAGTGTGCGTGTGCGCGTGCGCTGGCGCGCGCGTACAGCATAGCTCAAGATCCAAAAGTTAATTAAATACCAAACATTTTATTTAAGTTCTATCTTCCAAGGTTGCGACATGAACATTTTTAAGAAATTCCTCCACCCCTAATTAAACTTTACATAGAACATTTTCGAAAATATTTATTTTCTCAAAAATGGCTCTAACATTTTGATTAAAATACTGTATATCAAAGACATTTCCATGTCAAATAAACAGTATATCTTGAACTTTCTCTTTATTGTGTATGATTTTTGCATAACTGGTAAACCGTAGGAAATGGACGAAAACTTACTACACAAATATGTATTCTTTGTTAAAACCCACAATTTATGTCATATACATTTCTTTCCGTGAATTTGGCCATTTTAGAGATATTCTCTGTTTTTGGTTTCAGTTTTAAAACTTATCATTCCTGACCATGAAAATAAACGAATTTCAATCCCATAGCAACCAGCTTTAAAACGATTTGACTATCGCTTAAGCTTAGTGTACTCCCTTACTTCCCTTCTGCTTATAAGGAAGCAAGTAATGAAACCGTTTCTGCTATTTTATCTCAATTAGTATGAAGTAGATAGAAGAATTAGTTTTTAAAGTATAGTTTATACAGAGTTGTGGAGAAAGTCATGTGAATGGAACGCATTAGATTTTATTTTTACTTTCTCTGGCACGCATGTACAATGTACATAGTGGATAGAGAAGGTATTGTATATCGCCCAAAAATTCGATACCGAGATTTTACCGGAAATACATGTTTTAGGGTCCACTGAATAAAAAAAAAAAGCATTTTAATAAAAAGATCCGTGTATATGTGTGTGTACCATGCCTGTAAAGTACCAAACTAGGTATTTAAATTCAGTGTCCTCCAAGGATATGACATGAAGATTTTCAGGAAAATCACTCCACCCCCAACTAACCTTTATATAGAAAATTTTACGAAAAGTATTATTTTCTCAAAAATAACTAATAAACTGATTAAAATATTATATGCTTAATACATGTTATGACAAACAAAATATATATCTTAAATGTTAAGGGAATAGCCTCCGAAGATGTCTACATTTAGAATGGCTTATGTGTAAATGTTGTATAACTGGTAAACCGTGAGAGATAGAAACCTATTACACAAAGATGTACATCTCGTTAAAACGCACAATTTATCTCATACATAATTTTGTTGTTAACTGAACCGTTTCCAAGATATTCCACTTTGGTTTAAGTTTTAAGTCGCTCTCAAACAGTAAGTTATCTTTCTTTTCATCTCTCTCTTTTATTAATTCATTTACTGTTGCATATGCGACCGGTTTTTAAAAGATTTGACTAACGCTTTAGGACTTGCAACACCTTATTATCTTTCCACTTACAAGAAGCAAGTAATAAGACAATTTCTGTTAATGTTAACTGGATTAGCATGAAGAAGATAAAAAAATAATCCTTTACAATCAACGTTTATTTGATTAAAGGTAGAGAAAGTCATGTGAATAGAACACATCATATATTTTTATGATAAAATGGTGATTTTTTCAACCTTTATATCCAATGGGAGTACTTAGGTTCAGCTAAGTTGGCTGGTTTAAGACCTTTGTTATCCGGGGGTGCCCTCAAGGCATTCGGGGAATCCGATAGTGCCTGATGCGGCGAATAGTTGGGAAGTTGTCCCCTAGATCTAAAAAGAACCCATACTGACCGTCCACATCAAAGTTTTCTCTCATGTCTTCGTCAAGGTGTTTCCAGAACTGTCCAAAGGCCCACAAAAAGCCTTTGCTTACTGGGCCCTTATTGCACGAACTCCTTTTACTTAAGGTTGGAAGACACGTTTAACAATCCAGGGGCCTCTTTACATGCCGCGAAGTGATTTTGCTTTGCTGCTACGGTGTATGTGTAATAATTATTGGCATTTAATTCTAGAATGCGAACAAACAATGAATATGAGAGAAAATTTACTAAATTGGTGTAGTTCCTAATGAAATTATAAATATATAAAATAATTTAAAATAAGAACTAAAGCTTTCCTGGCGACGTGTTAATTCAAAATTTTCTCGGGCTTCTAGCCAGGTAAAAATTTGGCTTGACACCAACGTTTCGAAGAAGTGCATCTTCCTCGTCTTCAGGGTGAACTGATCAGAAGCCCGAGAAAATTTTGAATATAAAAGAATGTTAAGAGTTAAAGCAAAAGGAAGGTTAATAGAAATAGGAAAATATTTAAATGCAGTAAGAAGTAGATGATGAAGAAAATTAGGAATAAGGAATAAGAAGAAATGTGGATTGGTGAAAGCAATAATTAAATAGGACCCGATAGCTAGGTCAACATTGGATACTATGGGTCCTCAGAAATGCAGCAACCGAGTGAAGTGAGAAAATAAGATGTAATAGGTAAAATAAAGAGATAGAATTTAAGTATTACGGAAATGTAGGTGTGAATTAAACTATATCATTATTGAAGTGACTTATGTACCTATCTATCTCTCTGTCTGTCTATAAATGCACTTCCCCGAATATACACCATAGCTACAACAATCCAGTAGCTAGTCAGGAGTCAACCCGACTCTATTTGGGCACACAGTTACAATATATTGAAACTAAGATGCGTTTAAAAACACCAGACCAGAGAAGTTCCGAAGATTGTGACAATTATTTCTTCAGAAGACAGTAATTCAACTTCCAACACAATTCATATAGTGAATTATTACAGCAAGGCTATAGCACATAGATACCAAACTGATTTTATGAATTATTTGTAAAATCTAATCTTATTTTGTGTTTCTTTAACTTGTAAAGGGAAAGCATATATATATTTAAATTTCTTAAAGAAACTACCTCTAAAATTAGTGGAACTTGGAGAACATTAAAAAGCATAATTCTTATACGAGGTCAGAGAGATCCAATATCCATTTTATTATCTTTTATTTTCTTAATTATAAATCGAATTAGGTAAGACCAGATATCTTGAAATTGAAGCGTTAGGTGGGAAGGCGTTGTAAGGAAAAATAATTGAATTCCAGAAACCATAATTTCGCTCTTCTAGGTTTAGGCTTAGCATTTCCCCCATAATTTTTACTTTCCATACCATATTCATAGTATATAAAGTAAGTACTGTATTCCAACCAGAAATTTGATATCAAGATTTCTCTGGAAACTTTTTGAGGCTTCTGACTGGAAATAAACATGTTATGCTACATTTATTGATTTTATCTATCTTTTCTGCAACAGCCAACACTTTAAAAAGCTTATTCTTATGTCTAGCTCATGCAAATTATAATAAACGTTAACAGAAATAGTTATGTTACATTTTCGCTTGAAGATAACAAAGGAAATAAGGGAATATACTAAGCCTAGTTTGAAAGTCTAATCTTTTAAGAGTTAGTTATTATATGAGAGTTTTGAAATTCATCTCTATTTTCATGACCAGAATTTAAAAAAACAAAAAAAGAAACCGTTTTCCCTTTGAGAAAAGAATAAGTGTTGGAAATCAGTAACATTTGATATATATTTCTTGCTTTAGGAGATTTTTATTTTTGTGTACTAAGTTTTCGTCTTCCTTTTACGGTTTAACAGTGACGCCAAAGAAATCAAGAACTAAGAGGTCTTCAGAGACTATTGCGGAAAACCCAAGATGTGCAATTTATTTGCCATGAAAATATCCTTAACACATTATGATATTTTAGTCCAAATAATGAAAATCAATGTTTAAAAAATCAAAATTTTCGAAACATTTTCCATGTGCAAGGTAGTTTGGCGCTGGAGAATTTTCTTTGATATCTTCATGTCTCATCCTTGAAAGTTGCTCAACTTAAATATCAGGTATGCTATTTAATCAACGTTTCGTTTTGAGTTATGCTGCTCACACACACACAATGACCTTTTTCTAAAAATTTGGTTATTTAGTTCAATGTCTTTGAGAGATGCATTACTATGACTGTACATATTTCAAGGAAATTCCACCTTTTACCTGCAAACGTTTTCAACATTTCTTAAAATGTAAAAAGAGGCTTTAATGATTTTAATTGAAATACTATATTAAATTTTTACTGTTTAGGTGAAGTTCTCTTCATTCGCAATAAATTCTCCATAACTGTACACGTTAAAAGCAGACATACGAAATACATAAGAATTCTAATGTGTTGTATTCATATGACTTTCTATACCTGTTCCTGCAAAACATTATTCTTTGATTTGCATCATGCTAATCGAAATAGAAATTACCAAAAATTGTCTTATTACTTGCTTTCTTGTAAGCAGAAGGGAAATTAATGCATACATTAGGTTAAACCGATTGTCAAATCGTTTAAAAAGTTGGTCGATATGTGAAACAATTGAGGTTCGGTTTGTTTTGTTTGGTGAGAAATAAAACAAGAGAGATACGAAACGAAAGATGACTTCTCGTTTGAGAAAAGTTTAAGTAGTTTAAAACTGTAACCAATAAAACAAATTATCTCAGAAACATATACCTCTACAAAAAATATACCATAAATTGTGTGTTTTAATGAGATGTACATTTTTGTGAAGTAAGTTTTGTCTATCTCTTACGGTTTACCAATTATAAAAACACATTTTGTTTGTCATAAAAATATATATTAAATATATATGGTATTTTAATCAAAATTATTGTGTTGTTTTAGAAAAACAAAATGTTAAAATTATTAATATGTATAAAGGATATTTACCACAAATAAATGAACTAAAATTAAATCTTTGAGTAATATTCATCCCTTAATTAATTACATTTTCTAAAAATCTTCAATGTAAAAGAAGTTAGAGGGGGGGGATTTTCCTAAAAATCTTCGTGTAGCATCCTTGGAATATACTGAACTTAAATACCAAGTTCGGTATTTATCTGACTTTTCCTTTTGAGCTATGCAGTCCACACACACACACACACACACACACACACACACACACACAGACACACACACACACCACACACCAACTCACACACGCACACAGATCTGCTCTAAAATGCCTTTTTACTTTCTCTGCATGTACTATGTACACAGTATAAAGCAGGTATTGCTTTCAGCAAAAAATTCGAAACCTATATTTCACCATAAATACACGTTTTAAGGTCCCTGTACCAATGAATAAAAGCATGGTCCGCGAGTGTGTATTCGTGAACTCAATAGCTCAGAATTAAAAAGTCGGTAAAATGCCAAACTTAGTATGTAAGTTTAGAATCTTCCAGGGATGCGAGAGGAAGATTTTGAGAAAAATTCCCCACCCATAACTACCAGTTACATAAGAAACAATTCGAAAATTTTGATTTTCTCAAAAATGGCTCTAGCGATTTTGATTAAAATACCGTATATTAAAGATATTTATACTTCAAATAAAATGTATATCTTGAATTTTCTGAGAATAGTCTCTAAAAACCTCTATTCTATATGAATTTTTGCTGAATTTTGAGTAACTAGTAAACCGTAAGAGATAAACCAAAACTTACTACAAAAAATGTAGATCACGTTAAAACACACAATTTATGTCATATGCGTTTTCTTCGTAGAATTGGCCATTTCTGAGATATTACTTGTTATTTGCTTCAGTTTTGAAATACTTAAACTTCTCTCACACGTAAAGTCGTAAACTCCTCGCACTGCAAAGAAAACGATTTCAACCACATGGCAACCAGCTTTTAAAAGATTTGACTATCACTTTAGCCTCATCTATTCTCTTATTTCCCCTCTACTTACAAGGAAGCAAGTGATTAAGATAAGAGGAATATGCTTTTTAACAATTTTTATAGCGATGTAGAGAGAGTCATGTGAATAAAACAGTCAGATTTTTGGAACTATGGCACCCTAAATCATATACTGCCCATGAAACAATTTTTAGATAAATGCAATACCTTCTCTACCTAGTAGAAAGTAAAAATGCAAATCTCTTTATAAAACAATTTACTTGTAATATACAGGATGTTTCAAAAATACGGGGCATAATTTCAGGTATGTATTTCCCACATGTAGACAATCAAATTAATTCATTATAAGATGTGTCCGGAAATGCTTCATTTCCGAGTTATGGCCTTCACAACATTGAAATTCACTGGAACGTTTTTCTTTCCGCAGGTTGTTGTCATTACAGAAGATGTTCAAAATGTCCACCTCCTGCTTGAATCAGACCTCACATCGATTGACCTGCGAACACGATCCCAAACTCCAGGAGTATTGCGTATGTCCTCACAACTTGCCACAATTCGATTCCGAAGGGATTCCAAATCCGGCACCGGAGACGAATAAACCAATGATTTTAAATGGCCCCACAAGTAGAAATCGAGAGGGTTCAGATCAGGTGAGCGTGGAGGCCAAGCAATTGGGCCACCTCTGCGTATCCATCGATCAGGAAACCTTCGATCCAAGTACCGGCGAGCCGTAAGACTGAAGTGTGGAGGAGCGCCATCATGCAAGAAGTGAATGTGTTGTTGATGATTGATCAGTGGAGTGTCTTCGAAAACGTCAGGTATGGTGTTTTCCAGGAAGTTTGTGTACGCCTGCCCCGTAAGTCTGTTTACAAGTTCATGGGGTTCAACTAATCCATCACCAATGATACCGGCCCACATGTTGAGGGAGAACCGCACCTGGTGATGGGATACAACAGTTGCACGTGGGTTTTCATGCGACCATACATGCTGATTGTGGAAATTTGTTATGCCATCTCTTGTGAACTGTGCTTCATCTGTAAATAATACGACGGCAGAAAAGTTCGGATTTACACCACACTGCTGCAAGAACCACTGACAGAACCTAACTCGTGCAGGGTAATCTGCTGGTGACAGGGCCTGTACACGTTGCAAATGATAAGGATACAATTGATACTCGTTCAACAGTCTCCAGACAGTCGTATGAGGAACATTGACTTGCAACGCTAACCGTCGTGTGCTGATAGAAGGAGTCCTGTCCACAGCCTCCAGAATCTCCTCCTGCACTTCTGGAGTTGTAGATCTTGGTCGACCCCTTCCCAAACCAGGAGAGGTGAATGTTCCATACTCGCACAGATGGGAATGGAGACGTACAAATGTCTTCCGATCTGGACATTGTCGCTGTGGGTACCTCTCCTGGTACAAACGACGAGCCAGCGCAGCATTGCCGTCCGCCTTACCGTACATGAAGTGTATCTCCGCCAGCTCATGATTTGAATGCATGTCGCACAGTCTTAACGCCTAAAGAACACTGAATGTAACCTTCCTCAGAATGAACTATCAGAGCGCCCTCCTAATGTCTCCTTTGACGGCAAAGACCTGCGGAAAGAAAAACGTTCCAGTGAATTCCAATGTTGTGAAGGCCATAACTCGGAAATGAAGCATTTCTGGACATGAACTATTTTGATTGTCTACAGGTGGGACTTTCAATGTCGTAAAGGCCATAACTTGGAAATGAAGCATTTTCGGACACATGTTATAATGAACTATTTTGATTGTCTTCATGTGGGAAATACATACCTGAAATTATGCCCCGTATTTTTGAAACATCCTGTATATTCTGTGGCTAAGATTATTCCCTATCTTGCATAAAACCCAGAGAAATAAAATGCAATGACAACAATATACGGATTAATATGTAGGCAATGTGTTCCAAAGATAAAAGGTATCGCCGAGTTAGTGGCGAATAATGGAACAATTTAAACAATAAAAAACAAATTTTTTGTAGCATCAATAGAGGCTCGGATTCGTGGTTCTGCGGTAACCGCGAAATTTTCAACTGACACATATAGCGTTACCAAAATAACATATTTGTATTAGATTAACTTTTTTTTAATTGAAGCCACGAAATGTCGGAAATGTTTTATTTTGTGAAACTGGCTTTAAAACGTGAAATATGAGCGAATTACCGCAGAGGACTACAACTTTTTATTTATTTGTTAATTTGGTACTCTGAAAGGCATGCAAACCCCTGAGCAGCTATTACGTTGCATACACATTTAGAAAAATGTGATGTGTTACTCACATGACTTTCTCTAGCCGTTCTACAAACTTCATACATAAGATTCTTCTTCTTTCTGCACCTTGCTAATCGTGGTGCTCATTAACACAATGTTCTTATTATTTAGTTCCGTATAAGTAGGAAGAAAATAAGAGATACACTGGGCTAAACCAATAGACAAATGGTTTAAAAGCTGTCGTTATGGGATTTTCATTACAAATCGCTTCTTTTCTTGGCCAGGAGTAGAACAAAAGAAAAACGGACACTCCCGTCTGAGAAAAGTATAAGTAACCCACAACTGAAACTAATAACAATGAATACCTCTAAAACGGTAAGCTCCACGAGAAAAATGTACATGGCATAACTTGTGTATTTTAAAAATACCTATATTTTCTGTATAGTAAGTTTTTGTCTATCTCTTATGGTTAACTAGTTATGCCAAATTAAGCAAAATTCATCCAGAATAAACAGGTCTTCAGAAGGAATTCCCAGAAAATTCAAGATATACATTTTATTTGTTAGGTAAATATCTTTAATATATGATATTTTAATCAAAATCGTTAGAGCCATTTTTAAGAAAATAAAATTTTCCGATAAAAGTTCCATGTAAAGGGTAGTTTGGGGTGGGGGAATTTTTTTCAAAACCTTCGTGTCGCATTCCTGGAAGATATTAAACTTAAATACCAAGTTTAGTATTTGAGCTACTTTTCGATTTTGAGTTATCGTGTTCACGGACACGCGGACACACACACATGGAAATTTTTCTAAAATGCTTTTTTTTTATACAGGGGGTCCTAAAACATGTATTTCCGGTGAAATCTCGGTATCGAATTTTTGGGTGGAATACAATGCTTCTCTATCCCGAGGTACATTGTACATATGGGGCTAGAGAAAGTAAAAATCTGATGTGTTCCATTCACATGACTTTCTCTATATCTCTGTAAATTATTATTGTTAATAAACTTATCTTTTATTTATTTCATGCTAATCGAGAAAAATTAGCAGAAATAGTCTTATTTCTCGCTCTATTGTAAGTAGAAGCGAAATAAGGAAATACCATAGGTTAAAGTGAAAGCCAAAAGCTGGTTACTATGTGAATGATGTTCCTTTGTTTGTATGGACAGTTGACAAATTCCTGTATGCGAAAGGTATGTTTTTCAAAGCTGAAACCAAGAAAAAGGAATATCTCAAAAACGACCAACTCCACGAAAAAAACGTATATAACATAAATTGTGTGGTTTAACGTGCTCTACATTTTTGTGGGTTAAGTTTTTGTTTTGTGGGTTAAGTTTTTGTCTATCTCTTACGGTTTAATAGTTATGAAAAATTCATCCAGAATAAAGTAGTCTTCAGAGGCTATTCCCAGAAAATTCAAAATATACATTTTATTTGCTAGGTAAATACCTTTAATATACGATATTTTAATCAAAATCATTAGAGCCATTTTTTAGAAAATCAAAATTTTCGAAAAAAGTTTCATGTAAAGGGTAGTTTGAGGTGGGGGTATTTTTCTCAAAATCTTCGTGTCGCATCCCTGGAAGATACTAAACTTAAATACCAAATTTGGTATTTTACCGACTTTTCGTTTTTGAGTTGTCGTGTTCACAGGCACACGGACACACACACACACACACACACACACACACACACACACACAGACCTTTTTCTGAAAATACTTCTTTTTGATACAGGGGACCCTAAAACATATATTTCCGGTGAAATCTCGGTATCGAATTTTTTGGTGGAGTGCAATACAGTCTCTATTCACTATGTACATAGTGAGTATAGAGAAAGTAAAAAAGTATGTAACAAATGTTATTGTGTGTTTTAAACGGGATCCCTATCTCTCTGTGTGGTAAGTTTTTATCTTCCAGTTACACAAAAGTCACCCAGAATTAAGAGGTTTTTGAAGCTATTCTCGGAAAATTCAAGATATATATTTCATTTGTCATGAAAATTTCATACATATAATTATGGTATTTTGATCAAAGTCGTTAGAGCCACTTTTGAGAAAATTAAAATGTTCAAACTTTTCCTTGTAAAGGGTAGTTATGTTGTATCCATAGAAGAAGAACACTAAACTTAGATATCAAGTTTGGTATTTAGCGGATTTTTGGTTTTTCGGCTAGGCTGCCCATAGACATACACCGGTCATTTTTCTAAAATGTTTCTCTATTTATTCAGGAGATTACAAATCATGTATTTTGTGTGAAATCTCGGTATCTAACTTCTACATTGTACATATGTGCTAGAGAAAATAAAAAGGAGTCTGATATCCCTGTCATTTATCGCTGTTCCGTTCTGTGTGATATTGACTAACCCAAGTTAATAAATGATTCGCAGTTTAGTAGATTAGTTTAGTTATTTTGTTAAAAAATAGAATCCCTAAGGCGGTAAAAAATTGAAAACAGAGAAAGAAGATTTTGTTATTAGAATGACGCATGTTTACATAGAAACATCCTTTGGAAAAAAGTGCAATATTCTGATATTGAAAAGTGGATGAGCAAATATATCGAAGGTAAATAAATTTCTAATATTTTATAAAAGCACCAGCAGTGGTGGATTGACAGATTCCAGCACTTTTATACGTGGACGACTTAGCGTGCTCTGCTACGGTTAACGAACTGCAACGAGGACTGAATAAACTTAAGAATTATGAAGATGAATGACCACTTACAGTTAATGTGAATAAGGCTTTCAAAAATGATTCTTTTTATAGCAAGGTGGAGACCCGTACACATGCAGGACAGCCACTGGATAATGTTATATCCTTTTTGTACTTAGGAACTCACATTTGCAATGACGGAAAAGCACATTGACGTTATGAAACACAAAGGTGAAAGCAGCGGAAGGTATTCGAATACGATGCAGAATTCGGAATGTATCCGTAACCTTAATGGAAACTGTATACAGTTAGATCCATGATGACATGAAGGATAAATATGGGGAAGGGGACAAATAGGGAATCTGGACCAAGTAAGGACCCTATTTTTTAAAGGAATTCTGGGAGTAATTGCGGTAATTCGGGGCCTATAGTGAAACGATAGAGTGTAATCAGAGTAGTTAAATATTGGATGAGAATCATTCACGAAAACCAATCTCCAATTAGGACAATCTGCTACCGCGAACAGTTGAGAATGGAAATTAATTCGAGTGGGTATAAAAATTAAAGAATGGGACACATTTGGATGTCGGGGCAGTGAAACAGACGGAGCATTTGGAGAAAAATTAAAACAGACAGCAAATAATTGCACACTGTACGGAGGAGGTTCCATTGGAAGTAAATTCTGGGCAAATATCAGAGTGGGGTATGGAGCAATACATCAAAACAGATACCA
Source organism: Hymenopus coronatus (assembly GCA_030762935.1). Classification (NCBI taxonomy): domain Eukaryota; kingdom Metazoa; phylum Arthropoda; class Insecta; order Mantodea; family Hymenopodidae; genus Hymenopus; species Hymenopus coronatus. The sequence continues at coordinate 97,366,565 of CM060898.1, read as the reverse complement.
AGCTCATTAGACACGCGTGGATTAGGCTAGGAGTATGGCAGCTGATAAAAATAACTGTTGAGAATGGTATGAGAATCTGCCCCATTTGCGAGAAGGAAGAGTCGTGGACTCATATCTTGGCAAGATGTAGGGATAAGGAGTAATGGAGGGAAAAAATATTTATCGCGATCCTTTACCACTGCGAATAGAGAGGTGTGAGCATGTTGGACACTACTGGCAGGCACGGAAGACGCGTATGGGATAAGTTTCTAAAGTAAATTAGGTAAATAGCTAAATTTATACTTAAGGCGATACAATCGAGATCTGAGGGCTGATAATAGGGAAGAGGGGGTGCGATAAGAGAAAATAAAAAGTGATTGTAATATTTTATATATACTTTTGTCATCATTTTCGATCATTGTTTAGTTGTGTTGTTAGTATTTTGTGTATATATTTCTCTTAAATGTATTTATCTTCTGTTATAGAGTACATTAATACATCCGGAATACCGTTTATTCTGCATTGTAAATTTAAATTGATGTATTTGAATATCTTTGCCCTGTTATTCTCTTGTTCACTCGTTTTCGTTTTTTTTTGTATTGTTTTTTGTTTGTTTGTTTTTTGTTTTTAATATTGCTTACTATTTTGTGTATTGCAAATACCCGTACGGTCTGTAGACTCGTGCGATTGATTAAGATCAATGTATGCATACTAGTATTTCAATAAACCCACTTATTCATTCATTAATAGTTTATAAACGTAATAATTTAAACCGTTTGCCTAATATATTCAGTTTTACTTTATAATAGTAAATAGGAAGATATTATATTCTATCCAAAAATTCGATACCCAAATTTCACGTGAAATATATGTTTTTGACCTCCTGAATACAAAAGAAGTATTTTTAGAAAAATGTCCGTGCGTGCGACTGAGGGCAGCATAGTTTAAAAACGAAAGGTCCGTTAAATACCAAACTTTGTACTTAAGCTCAGTACCTATCTTCCAAGGATGCAACGTGAAGATTTTCAGAAAATCACCTCGCTTCAAACTACCCAAATGGAACATTTTACCAAAATATTGATTGTTTCAAAAATTGCTCTAGCGATTATAATTAAATACCACATGTTTAAGATATTTTATGATAAACGAAATATTTATGTTGGATTTTCTGGGAATAACCTGTTCATTCTGGATAAATGTTGCTGAGCTTTTAATAGTTGGTAAACTATTAGAGATAAACAAAAATTTACTATACAAAAAAGGTAGTTCTCATTAAGACAAACAGTTTATGTCATATTCATTTTTCTAGATTTAGCCGTTTCTGAAATATTTCCTTTTACTTGTTTCAATTTTAAACTACTTCAAATTTTCTTAAGCGGGAATGCGTAAGAGAAGCCCATTTAAATTTTTTCACATAGCAATAGCATAAAAGATTTGGATATCGTTTTAGCTTAGTGTATTCTCTCGCTTCCCTTCTACTTACAAGAAAGCAAACAATAAGATCATTTCTTCTAATATTTATCTCGATTAGCACGATATAGATAAAGGAAAAATCTTAGATATGGAAAGTTTGTTTGTGTAAAACCTAGAGAAAAGTCATGATTGGAATACATCAGATTTCAGATGTGTTATTTCATTATATAAATATGAAAAATAATCAATAACATATTTTGCTTACAGAATTTATTAGTCAAATTATTAACGCTATCATGTTGGTATGGTTGCACGCCCTTACCATTTGATAAATAATGCTAAGTACATAAATATTAACAAACTTCTTACTATTGGAAAAGCTAAATTGTTTATTTTTTACATGTATAAAGTGATATTGGTCTTCGATGGGCAGATCCTCTACAAAGGATATATGTACTTGAGCTGAAAGAACTGTCGATCTGGAGATTAAAAGGACCGTAAAAGATGAGATATTAATCCTTTGTAACGAATATGCTGGGCAGCTTTCGTCATTTTTTTCGACTACTTTCGAAGGCCTACTAACAACAAAGTTTCCTTTTGTGAGCGTTCAGGATTGCAGATTTACATATATGCTGTCATGATGTAGTTGAAGTGCAACATAGTACAATGTGCTGTGTAGCACTGTGTGTGTGTATGTGTGTGTGTGTGTGTGTGTGTGTGTGTGTGTGTGTTTTGGAGGGGTATTCCGCACTGCAGCCGTTGCTTTTTGTACGTCAAATCCCGGGAGGAGAGGATGAAATGACTGTAATTTCAAAGGGCGGTCGACATCTAAACAGGGAGAGAGTTGCCGTGGAGTGTTACTAGCAATTCACAGGCAGTTCATTTTGACGAGGGGAGCGCCAGGAGCCCGTGCCTCAGTTCCGGAGAGATTGCAGATTCTAGACTGAGCCTATCCTATTGGTTCCTGAGACAATATGGCTGCGATAGGTTTCAAGATTTCATGGAGTTTAGGTTACGTGTGTGCAAATGAATTGAATCGAAATAAGGGATAAACATGGAGTTTCTGAAAATCGGCTTTTCTTTCTAATGCGAAATGCACAGTCTTCCGTTCGTTCTGTCTGCTTGCGCATGCCCAGCTGTGTTGGTTAATCGACCAACGGAAGAATTCCAGTTTAAAACTGAACTAGAATCTGCAATCTCTCGCCCACCAGTGCCACCCCGGCGCCGAGAGCCCAGTCACCTCCACGAAATGGCATCTCTGCCAAAGTCCTCGTTGACACTTGCAACCATGAAAGAATCGGTTGGGATAAAATTAAGACAGGAAATTCGGTGGAATGGTGAATCCTCCCGGGCTTCATCTAGGGACCCCGGGAAACTCTCCGAAAAACTCAAGGGTCAAAGAGGTCGGAAGCGGGGAACCAGTCCCACGACCTCCCGAATGCCAGTCTGAGCCACCTGGCTTGGTTGTATAGCACTGTAGCAGGGATTTCCACATACAATTCTAAATATATAACTAATTGGTTGTTCGTACTCTGAAGGAGCAATTTCAGGTGATCTAGTTTAGCCTTGGGTAACGCCCTCATATTTCTGCCACCCCTGCTTTATGTGCTCCATAAGCTGTGTACATGACTAACCAGACAGTGACGATTCATTGAGGATGACACGAGAATGATAGATACAAATGTGACGTAAAATAGGAAATTGATTATTTCTGCGTTCCGAATGCTTAAAACGGTGAAAATATGTATTCATAACAGTTGTGCTACGAGAAAATTATATCAGACGATACTTTAATTCTGCTCATGATAATAAACATGGTAAAACTTAATTTTCAGGTATAATTATAAATATTCAGTAATAACTAAGAGTGATAGTGTTGCATTTTAAATGATGACACAGTCGATACTGTGTCTTTCTGAGTCTGCCATTAAGCCTGGCTTTCATAAATGTGTGTCCAGAAGACGTAACTTTGGGGAAACATTTCACTTTCCCCAAAGTTGATCTAGTTCACATTCACTGTAGGGCGCATACATTGGATTTAGTTGCTAAGCTAATACATTATCATTTCACTCCTCTAAACTAATGTGTTTCTATAGTTAAGGCAGCCTTCAAGGCTTCAAGAATGTTAGGAAGAGAAAACACCAGTATACAAGCTTTAGAGACATGAAAGTGCTGGTGCTAAGGAAACAAATATGTTAACTCTGTAAGGTTCTGTGTGTTGGCAAATCTGTTCTGTGTGTTGGAAAATACTTCAACGATCTCTTCGTGCACTTTAGGTAACTGACTGACTCTAATCCGACAATCTGCTTGCCTCAGTTGTCCTGGATTAGCATCTGCTTTCACTTCAGCACTTGGAGTTATTCATGAGCGAATTACGCCTTCTGGTGTAATTAAAGTTTGTGTTAATGAGTTTATTAGTAGAGTTGTTAGGTTATATACTGCACCAAATCGAATGTTATTAAGCTCTATTTCGTTTTGAGGTAAGAGTTTTCAACCTTAAACAGTTATCAACTAATGCTAGATACTGGGCTTGTTTAGAAGCTGTTTTTGTGGAAGATCAATGCTGCCCTATTTCTGAGATTACTGAATTTTTGGAGAAGTGTGCTCAGCGTACAAACTTGGTGAACTCGCAAAACAAGGTTTTGAGCAAGAAACGTCTGTAACACTGTGTAAGCTGAAGGATGAAACCAAGCAGAGGAAAGAAGCTCGAATGATGAAATTATAAAAATGCAGCATCGTTGTTGGCGGAAGACCTGAAGGAAAAATACTTCGCTCAACTCACCAGATTTTGCATTTACCTAATTTATTGTTAGCACTAGTATCCATTGAGCTGATGTCACACGTGAGTCAGATTCCACTTCTAAGTTTCTCTTCTCTCTAAAGACGCGTTTCTGAAAGAATACCTAGCACTGCGGATTCATACAAAATCGGCTGATGTGAAGCAAGAACATGGCACTTGAATTAATGGCGGGCTGATGGAAGAACATTCTTATTAATTTAAACTGCTGTATGAAGGCAGCGTGGGTTCTAACTACAAATGTAGACAGTGAGAATGGTTTTAGCACATATAAACTTATTGTCAGACAAGCGAAGAAATTGACGCCCAGAAAATGCAGAAATAATGTACTTTGGTAACACTTTCAGTACATTTTTCTTAAGACTTTTCATCCATGTCTTGATGTGCATTTTCTAATACTTACCTATTGCAATTATCATCCTTTCATTAATTTCTGTGGCAATTGTTCTATTTCTGGTATATATGGTAAGTTTAATTATGATTATTTCAATAGAAAAACAATATTTATTATTCCACATCTATTGATTTCTTGATTTTTACTTTCTCTATACGCACTATGTACATAGTTTATAGAGAAGGTATTGCACTCCATCCAAAAATTCGATATCGATATTTCACCGGAAATATATGTTTTAGGATCCCCTTTATCTAAAAAAAAAGCATTTTTGGAAAAAGGTCCGTGTGTGTGTCCGTATGTCTGTGAACACGATAACTCAAAAACGAAAAGTCTGTAAAATACCAAACTTGGTGTTTCAGTTAGTATCTTCCAGGGACGTGACACGAAGATTTTGAGAAAAAGCCCCCACCCCAAACTACCCTTTACATGGAACTTTTTTCGAAAACTTTCATTTTCATTATATTAAAGATATTTACCTGACAAATAAAATGTATATCGTGAATTATCTGGGAATTGCCTCTGAAGAGTACTTTATTCTGGATGAATTTTACGGAATTTTGAATAACTGCTAAACCGTAAGAGCTGGATAAAAACTTTCTACACGAAGAATGTAAAGCACGTTAAAAAACACAATTTATGTTATGTACATCTTTTTCGTGGAGTTTTTCGTTTTTGAGACATTCTTTGTTTTTGGTTTCTACTTTGAAAAACATTTTTCTCATACAGGAATTTGTCAACTTCTGTCCATATAAACAAAGAAACTTCAGTGATATAACAACCAACTTTTGACTATCACTTTAACCTATGGTAGTTTCTTATTTCTCTTCTACTTACAAGGAAGCAAGTAATAAGACTATTTCTGCTAATTTTTTCTGATTAGCATGAAGTAAATAGAAGTATAAGCTTTTTAAGAATAATTTGTTGCAGAGATGTAGAGAAAGTCATGTGAATGGTACAAATCAGATTTTTTATAATGAGCTCTGAGGATTTTTACTACCGCATATTCTGAGAATTTTATCGCACCGCTTTTTTTACTTTGTCTACACGTACTAGTGTATAGAGAAGGTATTGAAATGTACCCAAAAATTTGATACTGAGATTTCACGGTAAATACATGTTTTTAGACCCGCTGAATCCAAAAAAAAAGCATTTTTAGAAAAATGTCCGTGCCTTCATGCCTGCCGACAGCATAGCTCAAAAACGAAAATACTGTTGAATATCAAACTTAGTATTTATGTTTCGCATCTTCCAAGGATACGACATGATGTTCAAGAAAATGCACCCACCTAAATTTCCCTTTACATGGAAATAGTTTTGAAAATGTTTGTCTCAAAAACTGCTCTAACAATTTTGATCAAAACATTGTATAATAAAGACATTTACATCCCAAATAAAATGTATATTTTGAGTTTTCTGGGAGTAGCCTCTGAAGACCTCTTTATCTGGATGAGTTTTGCAGAATTTTGCATAACAGTTAAACCGTGAGAGATACACAAACCTGTACAAAAATGTATATCTTGTTGAAACAAGTAATTTTAGTCATGTACGTTTTTCTTGTATAACTGACGATGTTCAAGTTATTCCTTGTAATTGGTTCCAGTTTTAAAGTACTTAACATTTCTCAAAATGGACAATGCAAAAAGAACCGAAACTCAATTGTTTCACATAGCGACCAGCTTTTAAAACATTTGACTACCGCTTTACCTAGCGTATTCTTTTATTTCCGTTCCAATAAAAAGAAACAAGTAATAAGACAAATTTGCTAATGTTTATCTCGATTATTATGATGTAGATAGAAGCAAAAGCTTTTGTAAAAATAGTTTGTATCTGAAACAGCTAGAGAAAGTCCATGTGAATAGATCACATACAATTTTTCAATGTTGTCATTGTTGACATGGAAGAATTTGTTAATTTTGTCAAAAGCAATTCTGGAGAGAGAATTCGAATTAAGGGCATTTTGTGTCAGGTTGGTCTCCCAGTACATACGTCTATGCAAGACCTTAAATACTCAAATAATAGCAAAATAGCATTGTTGATGTCATCATGGGTTATTTCTATATTTTGTCCCTTTTGAGCAGAATATGAACTAAATCAATATCAAAAACTGTACGGAAAAGATCGACTGAGTAGAAATTGATATTTGGAAATGTTCTATTACCTATATCAAGGGTCGGATCACGAGATAACTCAAATTTTTGTGATGAGTCTAGTCTTTCTTCTACAGGTGTCTTGTTTTCCTCACTTGGGATTATGACTGTGATGTTACATCTTCAGCAAGGCCTACTTACTGACCTTGCCTGTGTAGTCCATCCCAGAATCCTTTTCCCTAAATCACCAAGAGTGGAAGGCTGTCCTTCTGATTCACTACCTGCATCATCTTCATCTCTGCCCTCGCCCGTAAAACAACCAAAATTCATGCTCCTGGTATTTATTAAAATATATTAGTACTAGTTTCATCATCTTCTGTAGAGTATAGGGTATTTAGAAACCTTTTCTAAGTCTCTCTCCGTTTCCAAATTTTATCTGAAATGAATCGGACTAATTGATCCCTTAATACCCACCGTATGATATTTCATTCTATGTAAAGATATAAGCCTATGCCGCAACAATGCTAATAAAGTAATCTAATTAAATGTGTGCTTATAAATTGCTTTTGAGTTTTCAAATTATGAATCCATAATAATATGATCAAAATTGTAAAAATACACAGCATAATTATATTACTTACCACCTAGTCATGATAAGAAGCAGCAACATCAAAAGCACTAGAGCAAATGTTTTTACCAAGCATGACATTTTAATTGTTGAGAATGAGTTTCTGGAAACAAATATGTCTAAGAAGAGCATTCGTATGATGAATCAATATTTTTATTTTGAGCCTTGGCAACACCGATTGCTGTGCCATCTGTATTTCCAATAGAAAGTTTCACATTGTTGACCTTAACCTACTTCAATATTTTGTGAATAAAGCATTATGTTTCTTTCAGTGACTTTAAAATTTTATCTCAGAGAAAAGACTGAATTAACTCGTGAAAATGTTCGTGGGATGATTTATTAAAGCATTTTACGTTGATTATTATCAAGACAACAGTACATTGAGCAACTTACCGCAACATTTGGCAACGAAGCTTCATACATTGCTGGTATAACGAGTTTAGTCGTGGGAACCGTTCGCTCACTGACGAAATTCGTGGTGGTTGCAAAATCAGTTGTGCCAGAAAATATTGATGCGGATAAAAAAACTGCTCCATCAGCATAATATATAAAATGTTGCATGATCATTTAGCCGTGAAAAGGGTTTACTCTCGTTGGATACCTCATAATTTGACAAGGATTCTCGCGTTGATTGGTGCACAGAAAATGCTCAAGAAATATAATGGTGGTGCTTTAAAACATGTATATATGTTTGTAACAGGCTACAAATCATTGTTTTCTGCATATGAGCAGGGACGTAAACAGCAGTGGACTGTATGGGCGTTTCAAGATGAACCAAAACCAACTAAATTTGTTCGCACTTGAAGTACTTCGAAACACATGATCGCCTATTTTTTATTTTCCTCCAGAAAAATGTGTCATGTGGCAACATGTGTCTTTAGAGGAACGTAAAACGCTGAATGGTACACAACCATTTGTTTTCCGAAAGACTTGATGAGATTAGGAAAATAAACAAATTCCGTCAGAACCGTCTTCATCGAAACAATGTGTGCGATCACACAACTCATCTAACAACCAAATATTTGAACATTAAAACAATAAAATCATGACTCATCCGCTGTACAGTCCTGATTTGGCACTCAGTCACTTCTTTTTGTTCCGGAACATCAGGATTGCGTGGACAATAATTTTCATCGGCATTTGATGCGTATAAAAATTGTTTTTGAGGTGTCTCAGGCAGAGACAAATGGTTCGAACGCATCCAGAAGTGTATGGATCATAAAGGAGGAGATTTCGAGAAACAATAAGGGATTTTCAGTGACAAATTGCTGTTATGTTTTATTATTTGGCTCAAAATATAAATAGTGTCCAGCGTACTGTGGCATATAATGAGTATGTCGAGTGGTGATATTCAGAGTCTATATTAATGAGCTTCTGCTGCAAAATTCTCTTGGGATTTAACCCTTTTGATTTGAAAGCTTTGCATCAGCATTAGGCAACTATTTCATTTTAATTCGCTCAGAGATGGAGTAAGCAGGAGTTTGATGTTTGGGTGATTCACACCGTAGAGAAAACGTCTCGGTTAAACACCGAGTAATAGAATGTGTGGTTTATTTGTGTACGCTGCAGGGGCTTCAATTAAGATTTACTGGAAACTCAAATAGTGCCTAGTTCAAAATCAGCTTCGTTCGTCTCCGCACAGGGTACGATATACGACTTTATACCGCCGTTCGTAACTTTGCAGATGATATAGTTGAACTTTCAGTTCTAATTCTGCGCCTGAACACACGCGGTAACATGGGTAAAGATGCTCATATTTATTACTCTTTCTACTAGTAAGTAGAAGTATTCGATACTGATATTCCACGTATGTCTGTGTTTAGAGGTCCCTTAATCTAAAACAAGCATATTTAAGTATAGGTCCGCAAGTGTGTAAGTGTGTGTGTGTTTGTTTGTGAGTGTGTGTGAACGGCATATTTCAAAAACGAAAAGTTGGATAGATACCAAATTTGGTATTAAGGGTACTCCAAACCGAAATTTCCAAATCTTGCATTTTTCAAGCAATCTTTTTGAAAAGTGTTTTACATACTGCTGTGATACAATGTCTATAGGACTTGAGTTTCATGCAGATATCTTCAATCATTTTGGATTTAAAAAATAATTAAGTGTTTTTATTATGCCAATTACTCAAAAGTTGTGCACGATACATAATTTACTTTTTTGGAAAACCAAAAGCATTAGTACATTTGCTTCATGCTAATAAATAAAAGTTGCATATAGAATTTGTGTTACTTTTCTGGTTGTATCAGAAAAAAATTTGAAACATTAAAATATTATTTTACTATAATGTATGTTTATTGTCATATTGATTGTGGAATAGATCAGGTAATTTTCATTTGTAACAAAAATCATTGCCAATTCTTTTTATTGATACTCTGAGTGTATAACAAAAATTTGAAGCATAAAGGACATAAACCGCATCGAGTGGAACAATTTGAATTTTTGAAAACGCTGAAAAAAAAACACGAGAAAATAGGTTTTAAGGTTTAACATACAATTTTACACCGTTTCTTTGTAAATCTTAGAATTTAATGTTCTCATGCAGCAATTTATAAACCATGAATATCTGTCAACTCTCACGGACTGTTTACACAAATTTCGAATAATATATAAAGCAAAGATCCGTTTATTTGCCAGGATTTGACAAATTTCGGTACGTGAAAAGTATAGGTATATTAAAAATGAAATCAAAAACAAAGGAATATTTCAAAACTTGACTCCACGAAAAAAATGTATATGACATAAATTATGTGTTTCAATGTGATCTACGTATTTTGTGTAGTAAGTTTTTGTCTACCACTTATGGTTTACTAGTTATGCAAAATCCAGCAAAATTCATCCAGACTAAGGAGATCTTCAGAGACTATTCCCAGACAATTCAATACATACATTTTATTTGTCGTGTAAATGTCTCTAATATACCATACTTTAATCAAAATCGTTACAACCATTTTTGAGAAAATCAAAATTTTCGAAACTTTTTCCATGTAAAAAGTAGTCTGGGATGTGGAGATTTTCTTCAAAATCTTTGTGTCACATATTTGGAAGATACTAAACTTATATACCAAGTTCAGTATTTTACCGACTTTTCGTTTTTGAGTTACCATGTTCACGGACCTTGCTTTTTTACCTTCTCTATACGTACTATGTAATAGCGTATAGAGGTGTGTGTATGTGTGTGTGTGTGTGTGTGTGTGTGTGTGCGCGCGTGCGCATGTGTCCGTGTGACTGTGAACACGGTAACTCAAAAACGAAAAGGCGGTAAAATACCAAATTTGGTATTTAAGTTTAGTATCTTCCAGGGATGCGACACGAAGATTTTGAGAAAAATCCCCCCACCCCAAACTACCCTTTACATGGAACTTTTTTCGAAAAGTTTGATTTTCTCAAAAATTGCTGTCACGATTTTGAATAAAATATCGTATTATAAAGCTATTTACCTGACAAATAAAATGTATACCTTGAATTTTCTGGAAACACCCTCTGAAGAGTACTTTATTCTGGACGAATTTTGCGGAATTTTGAATAACTGCTAAACCGTAAGAGATGGACAAAAACGTACTACACAAACAATGTAGAGCACGTTAAAACACACAATATATGTTATATACATTTTGTATGGAGTTCATCGTTTTTGAGACATTACTTGTTTTTGGTTTCTGCTATGAAAAACATACTTTTCTTATAAAGGAATTTGTCAACTGCTGTCCATACAAACAAAGGAACTTCAGTTACATACCAACCACCTTTTGACTATCACTTAAACTTATGGTACTCCCTTATTTCGGTTCTACATACAAGGAAGCAACTGATAAGACTATTTCTGCTAATTTTTTACTGATTACCAGAAAGTAAATAGTAGTATAAGCTTTTTAAGAATAATTTGTTGCAGAGATATAGAGAAAGTCATGTGAACGGTACACATCAGATTTTATTTGGGATGCAGGGGAACCTAAAACGTCTATTTTCGGTGAAATCTCGGTATCTAATATTTGGGTGAAATGCAATACCTTCTCTAGACATTATGTGCATAGTACGCGTAGAGAAAGTAAAAATGCTTAGAGACGTTTCGGAGAAAATAAAAAAATAAAGAATTTTTTCCCATATAAAGTGCAGTTAATATGGTGAATGTTCATCAAAATCTTTGTTTCGTATTCTTAACAGATCCTGAACTTAAAATTCTGTTTTTAACCGGTTTTTTAAAACACATATATGCCATCAGGCATAACCTAATTGGTCATCAGGCGATATTAAAACACATGAATATATAACAATAGACATTCATGTCCGTAGCGAAATTCGAACCGGCGGCCCTTTCGCAGCAGAACGCCAACACTAAGAGCGCTAATGATCGTGGTTACTGCAACCGGTTTAATTGGCTTCAGTGTTTACTTTCTCTAAAGGTAGTTTGTACATAGTGTATAGAGAAGGTATTGTATTGACCAAAAATTCGATACCGTGATTTCACCGAAAATTTCATCCAAAAAAAGCATTTTTAGAAAAATGTCCGAGGGTGTGTGTTTGTCTATGTGTATGTGTGTGTGTCTGTGGGCAGCATAGCTCAAAAACGAAAAGACCGTTAAATACCAAACTTGGTGTTTAAGTTCAGTATCTTCCAAGGTTGCGACACGAAGATTTTCAAGAGTATCCAACACCCCCAACTACCCTTCACATGGAAAAATGTCGAAAATTTTGATTTTCTAAAACATGGCTCTAACGATTTTTATTAAAATACCGTATATTAAAGATATATACTTGACAAAGTGTACATCTTGAATTTTCTGGGAATAGCCTCTGAAGTTTTCTTTATTCTGGATGAACTTCACGGAATTTTGTGTAACTGGGAAACCGTAAGAGGTAGGCAAAAACTTACCACGCAAAAATTTAGAGCACATTAAAACACACAATTTATGTTATATACATTTTTTTTCGTGGAGTGCATCCTTTTTTTTTTTTTTTTTAGATATTTCTTGTTTTTGGTTTCAGCCTTGAAAAACTTATACTTTTCTCATAGAGGAATTTGTCAACTCCTGTCCACATAAACAAAGGAACCTCAGTCACATAGCAACCTGTTTTTGACTATCACTTTAACCTATGGTACCCCCTTTTTTCGCTTCTACTTACAAGGAAGCAAGTAATAAGTCTATTTCTGCTAATTTTTCTCACTTAGCATGAAGTAAATAGAAGTATAAGCTTTTTAACAAAAATTTGTTGCAGAGATGTAGAGAAAGTCATGTGAATGGAAAACAGCAGATTTTTTACTTTTTCTACACGTAATGTACATAGTGTATAGAGACGATATTGTAATGCACCCAAAAATTCGATACCGAGATTTCACCCAAAATACATGTTTTGAGTCTCCCTGAATCCAATAAAAAGAATTTTATAGAAAAATGTTCGCGTGTGTGTCTGTCTGTGGGTGTATGTCTGTCTGTGTGTCTGCGTGTATGTGTGTGTGTGTCTTTGGGCAGCATATCTCAAAAACGAAAAGTTCATTAAAAACCAAACTTGCTATTTAGGTTTGGTATCTTCCAAGGACGCGACACGAAGCTTTTCAAGAAAATTCCCCCACCCCCAACCACCCCTTATATGGAGTTTTTTTTCGAATAGTTTGATTTTCTGAAGAATGGCTCTAACGATTGTGATTAGAATATCGTATATTAAAGATATTTCCCTGACAAATAAAACGTATATCTTGAATTATCTGGGAATAGCCTCTGAAGACTATTCTGGTTGAATTTTACGAAATTTTGCATAACTGCTAAACCGTAAGAGATGGACAAAAACTTACCACACAAAAATGTGGAGCACATTAAAACACTCAATTTATGTTGTTATACATTTTTTTCGTGGAGTCGATCGGTTTTTAGATATTCCTTGTTATTGGTTTCAGCTTTGAAAAACTAACACTTTTCTCATACAGGAATTTGTCGACTCCTGTCCATACAAACTAGCCATATAGTAACCAGCGTTTGACTATCTCTTTAACCTACTCCCTTATTTCGCTTCTACTTACAAGGAAGCAAGTAATAAAACTATTTCTGCTAATTTTTTCTCGATTAGCATGAAGAAATAGAAGCATAAGATTTTATATCATATATTTTTTGCAGAGATGTAGAGAATGTGAATGGAATACATCTGATTTTTAGTTTACTTTTCAAATTTACGTATACATGGACACGGGCGCGAACCTTTTCCTGACAAAGAAAATAAAAACATATGTCGACCTGCAATACCACAGCTCCTAAACAACTACAACGTAATCACATTAAATTGACTGCCCTTTTTTGCATCACTTAGCACGATATCAAGTTTTTATTTTATTTAGCACATATGTGCATTGTAAATAGTAACTAAAGAAGCTACTGCATTTCATCTAAAATTCGATACCGAGGTTTTACCGGAAATACATGCTTTAAGGACACATAAGGTCCATGCGTATCCATGAACAGTCGACTAAATAACAAACTTGCTATTTAAGTTCCCCTTGCTCATTTGTTTACCTTCGCAAGCAAAGAGATAGGAATTTCAATTGTTTCACATAGCGACCGGCTTTTAAAGGACGAGACTGTCAGTTTCGACTATGCATTTTCTTACTTCCCTTCTACTTAAGGTGAGCTAGTAGTAAGACTAAATGCTTATGTTTATATTGATTAACATGATGCAGATAACAGATCAATGTTTTAAATAAAATATTTGTTTACCAAACAGCTAGAGAACATCATGTGAATGGAACATATTAAATGTTTACCCTTCTACTTACAAGGTACCAAGTAGTAGGGACAATTTCTTCTAATGTTTATCTCGATTAAGTACATAGATGACTAAGATTTTAGCAATAATCTATTACAGATATGTAGAGAAAGTCATGTGAATGCAACACATCAGATTTATTTTAAATGAGTTATTTTTAGCTTGGATTTTCAATTACATATACTATTTATGTCTTTTTTACTCCTGGTCATACAAAGGAAACGAATTTTCAAAGCCACCACATAGCAACCAGTTCTTAAAATATTTGATTAACACTTAAGCCTACTTTATTTAATTGCACTGACAATGAAATATGTAATATAACCATGTTGCATATGTTTATGTGGATTAAACATTAATAGGCAGAAGATTAAGTTTTTTTGAATAGTTTATTTAACAATGAGTAGGGAAGGTCATATGAATGCAATACGTCACAATTTGTATGTGCTTTCTCATTTATTTTGTTCTAAATAGCTACCCACAGCCATACGTCTCTTGATCCAAGAACCTAATCAATGCGTGTATCTGAGACAATAAATTAATGTTTTACGGATTGATAAGGCTTTACCATCATTTAAATTTGTTTTTTCCAACTAAGCACAGTATGAAAAAATGCAGCGGTCTGCTATTATAAATATTTATATATGACTCTACGCAAATTGTCCCTTCACTTGCAATGTTTATTTTAATTTTGAGGTAATTGCAAACTGCAGTTCAAAATGTTTTTTCTGTGTATTCTGTTAAATTCCAAACTGGATGTAGGATGAAGGTGTAATAACATTCCATACAGATAATTGAAAATTCTGAAGAGCAGTACACTAAAGCTCTGAAATCTGTGTTTTAATCATGGTTTGAAAGGTAAATATGTTTGTATTCAACTTTTCTAGGCTTTGACATATTTCCCCCCCCCCGAAATACGCTTTGGCAACTCTTAATATTTATATAGATGCTGTTCTTGAAAAAGGCCATAACACTCAAATCATAATTTTTTCAGTAGTAAAAATAACATTTGCTGGCATTCATTTTATTAAACTGAACACACAGTAATTTAGCTAATTGAATAATTTTTTACCAAACAGTAATTTTATTTATTACCAATTATACAGTTACAAAAGTATTAATAGCTATTCTTAATTAGTTAAATTTAATTGCAACTTTAATAAAATACCACAACAAAATCTCATGTGTTCCATTCACATCTCTGCCACAATTTATTGTTAAAAAGCTTATGGTTTCTACTTACTTCGTGCCAATCGAGAAAAAATTAGCAGAAATAGCTTTATTACTTATTTTCTTGTAAGTAGGAGCGAAATAAGGGAGTGTCATAGGTTAAAGTGATATTCAAAAGGCGGCTGCTATGTGACTGAAAGTCCTTTGTTTGTATGGACAGGAGTTGACAAATTCCCGTATGAGAAAATTATTAGTTTTTTAAAGTCGAAACCAAACACATGGAATATCTCAAAAACGATCAACTCCACGAAAAATATGTATATACATAAATGATGTGTTTTAACGGGCTCTACATTTTTGTGCGGTAGCTTTTTATACAGGGCAAAAATACGGGGCATAATTTCAGGTATGTATTTCCCACATGTAGACAATCAAATTAGTTCATTATAACATGTGTCCGGAAATGCTTCATTTCCGAGTTATGGCCTTCACAACATTGAAATTCACTGGAACGTTTTTCTTTCCGCAGGTTGTTGTCATTACAGAAGATGTTCAAAATGTCCACCTCCTGCTTGAATACAGACCTCACATCGATGTCTCATTGACCTGCGAACACGATCCCAAACTCCAGGAGTATTGCGTATGTCCTCACAACTTGCCACAATTCGATTCCGAAGGGATTCCAAATCCGGCACCGGAAGCCGAATAAACCAATGATTTTAAATGGCCCCACAAGTAGAAATCGAGAGGGTTCCGACCAGGTGAGCGTGGAGGCCAAGCAATTGGGCCACCTCTACTTACTTATCCATCGATCAGGAAACCTTCGATCCAAGTACCGGCGAGCCGTAAGACTGAAGTGTGCAGGAGCGCCATCATGCAAGAAGTGAATGTGTTGATGATTGATCAGTGGAGTGTCTTCGAAAACGTCAGGTATGGTGTTTTCCAGGAAGTTTGTGTACGCCTGCCCCGTAAGTCTGTTTACACGTACATGGGGTCCAACTAATCGATCACCAATGATACCGGCCCACATGTTGAGGGAGAACCGCACCTGGTGATGAGATTTAACAGTTGCACGTGGGTTTTCATGAGACCATACATGCTGATTGTGGAAATTTGTTAAGCCATCTCTTGTGAACTGTGCTTCATCTGTAAATAATACGACGGCAGAAAAGTTTGGATTTACACCACACTGCTGCAAGAACCACTGACAGAACCTAACTCGTGCAGGGTAATCTGCTGGTGATAGGGCCTGTACACGTTGCAAATGATAAGGATACAATTGATACTCGTTCAACAGTCTCCAGACAGTCGTATGAGGAACATTGACTTGCAACGCTAACCGTCGTGTGCTAATAGAAGGAGTCCTGTCCACAGCCTCCAGAATCTCCTCCTGCACTTCTGGAGTTGTAGATCTTGGTCGTCCCCTTCCCAAACCAGGAGAGGTGAATGTTCCATACTCGCACAGACGGGAATGGAGACGTACAAATGTCTTCCGATCTGGACATTGTCGCTGTGGGTACCTCTCCTGGTACAAACGACGAGCCAGCGCAGCATTGCCGTCCGCCTTACCGTACATGGAAGTGTGTCTCCGCCAGCTCATGATTTGAATACATGTCACACAGTCTTAACGCCTAAAGAACACTGAATGTAACCTTCCTCAGAATGAACTATCCTAATGTCTCCTTTGACGGCAAAGACCTGCGGAAAGAAAAACGTTCCAGTGAATTCCAATGTTGTGAAAGCCATAACTCGGAAATGAAGCATTTGCGGACATGAACTATTTTGATTGTCTACAGGTGGGACTTTCAATGTTGTAAAGGCCATAACTCGGAAATGAAACATTTCCGGACACATGTTATAATGAACTATCTTGATTTTCTTCATGTGGGAAATACATACCTGAAATTTTGCCCCGTATTTTTGAAAGATCCTGTATATCTCTCACGGTTTAGCAGCTATGCAAAATGCCATAAAATTCATCCAGTATAGTCTTCAGAGGTTATTCCCAGAAATTTCAAAATACACATTAAATTTGTGAGGTAAATATTTTAATATACGGTATTTTAAACCAAATCGTTACAGCCATTCTTCAGAAAATAACAATTTTCTAAACAGGTTCCATGTAAAGGATAGTGGGGAAATCTTCGTGTCGCATTCTTGGAAGATGCCAAGCTTAAATACCAAGTTTAGTATTTAACGGTCTTTTCGTTTTTGAGCTCTGCTGTCCACAGACGCACACGCACCAACACACACATCGATCTTTTTCTGAAAACGCTGTTTTTGGATTTAGGGGTCCTAAAACATATATTTCCGGGAAATCTCGGTATCTAATTACTTCCTCTATACACTATGTACCTAGTAAGTATAGAGAAAGTGAAAATATGAATTGGTGTTAAGATGAGCTAAAGGTTAATAAAAAAAATCAGTTTCTTATAAAAGCTTGTTTCTCTAATTATTTCATGCTAATCGATTCAAACAGCAGAAATTGTCATTTCTATTGGGTACAAATGGGAATACACTAGGTTAAAGCGAATGCCAAGTATTTTAAAAACTATTGCCATGTGAAACAATTGAAGTTCGATATTCTTTGCGTAGTTATGAGCAAAATAATGGAGCTATGAAACGAAAGCCCTCCATTTGAGAAAAAGTTGTGGTTTAAAACTGAAATCGGTAAAATGGAATATCTTTAAGAATGTTAATTCTACGTATTCCATTATACATTTTCGTGTAGTAAGTTTTTGTTTATTCTTTACGGTTTACCAGATTTTAAAAATTCATCCACAATGAAGAGAAACTCAAGATATATGTTTGTCATAAAAATATCTTAAATATAAAGCATTTTAATCAAAAGCCTGTGTCATTTTTGAAAAATTAAAAATGTTCGCAATGTTTTGTACGCACAGAATAGATGGGATTTTCTTGAAAATCTTCGGTCGTATCCTTGGTAGAAGCTGAACTTAAATAACAAGTTTGGTATTTAACCCACTTTTCTCATACTCACACATACACCCACGCCTTTTTACTTTCTCTACACGGACTATGTACATAGTGTATAGAGAAGGTATTGTATTCCATCCAAAATTCGATAGCGAGATTTCACCGGAAATACATGTTTTGGGGTCCGCTGCAAATAAAGGTATTTTAGAAAAAGGGCCGTGTGTGTCCATGGTGCAGTGAGTCTGTGAACACGATAACTCAAAATCGAAAAGTCGGTAAAACACAATGCTTGGTATTTAAGTTTAGTATCTATCTTCTAGGGATGCGCCACGTAGATTTTGAGAAAAATTTCCCCACCAAAACTACCCTTTACATGGAAAAAAATCGAAAATGTTGATTTTTCACAAAAATGGCCCTAACGATTGTGATTAAAATACCATATATTTAAGATCCATAGTAAGGAATTTTACGCCCGAAAAAAATCCATCGTCCTCCGCCGGGTTTGAACGACTTTGTTATTCATTACACCATGTCTGTCTGTCTGTCTGTGAACACGATAACTCAAAAATGTTAAGTTGGTAAAATACCATACTTGATATTTAAGTTTAGCATCTTCCAGGGATATGACACGAAGATTTTGAGAAGTATCCCCCCACCCCAAACTTCCCTTTACACGGAAAACGTTTCGAAATTTTTTATTTTCTTAAAAATGGCTCTAAAGGTTTTGATTAAAATATCGTATACTAAAAATATTTATATAGCAAATAAAAAGTATGTCTTGAATTTTATGGAAATGGCCTCTAAAGACCTCTTAATTCTGAAATAATTTTGTGAATTTTCTTAACTGGTAAACCGCAAGAGATAGAAACTTACTGCACAAAACTGTAGAATGCGTCTAAACACACAATTTATGTCTTTAGAGTTTTTGTTGTAGAGGTAAGCGTTTCCGAGATATTCCTTATATTAAAAAATACTTATACTGTACTTAACACTACAAGGAATATCTTGTACTTTTCTCAGGAAGGGTCCGTTTTTCCTTTGTGCTACTCCTGGTCATGCAAAGAAGCGATTTGCAATGACAATCCCATAACGATAGCTTTTAAAACATTTGACTATCACTTAAGCATAGCGCATTCCTTTAGTTTCCGTCTACATATAAGGGAAGTAATAAGAACATTCTGCTAATGCTTATCTCGATTAGCATTGTATAGAAAGAAGAAAAATCTTTTGTAAAATGTTTATTTGTGGAGCAGCTTGAAAAAGTCATGTGTGTGTAACACATCTGATTTTTATATTTTATTCCGGAGACCCTTAAATGTGTATTTTCAATGAAATGTTGGTCGCGTGTTTTTCGATGCAATAAAATACCTTCTCTATCTACTTTGTACTTTGTGTATCTGCTAGAGAAGGTTAAAATACAGAATAGTTCAAAACTTTTCTGCACAACTCTAATAAACAGCTCATATTAGCATCATTATGAACACTTTACCAATGTAGCAATTTTCTATATTATCCGGAGCATGCTGGAATGTACAGAGAGAAAGAGAGAGAGAGAGAGAGAGAGAGGCTCCCTGAAGCTCTGAGAAATGCAGTAATATCGGAGTTTGAATTCCTAGTATCGGACTCTAAAAACCGGCAGGAGCACGAATAATAATAATTGAAAACAACGAACTGACGTGGATGTCGCATAACAGTCGCTCTAGGCCGTTTTATATCTCGCGACTTACATTTGGAATTTCGTAGTAATCTGGCGATGCACGTTCCTGTATAAAACCACATAACGTTTGCAGAGACCTCTCTCGTTAAAATAGTGGGAATGTAGAGAGAGTAAAAGTGGTGCGCTTTCAATTAAGTGAAATTTATGTTCTTCAGAATCTCTTTCAAAGGAAAATATAGAACCCGCAGGATATCACAGCTTCAGAAAGATTTAATGGCCTTTGAGATTCCGGCTGTTTTAATAATATGGAACGAAATGTTCAATGGGTTAACTTTGCAAATAAATTACAGTAGAGGAACGGAATGAAACTGATGGTTCCATAGGAGCGTTTATCAAAAATCTGATGTGTTGCGGTCACATGGTTTTTTCCTAGTTATCCTTCTAAAAACTAATCAAACGAAATCGGTTCTTCAAGGGATTCCTGCTAATCCTAAGAAGCGTTCAGGAAAAATGTTAAATTAACTCCTACAAATATTGGATAGGTAGAATCAGACTCAAAAATTCAATGCCATAGGCGGGATTTGAACCGGTCTATAGCCGGTTGCTCTACCATTAAGCTGCAATGGCGATGATTTTCTCAACTGACTCGAATGTTTCCCGGGAAACCACAAGTTTTTTTTAATTGTGTTTAATACCCGCTTTTATTACTATGGCACAGTAGTCGATGACGCTGGAGATGCATGGAATGAAGATGGAGCACCGGTGAAATGCGATGGTGGGGGAAATCGGAGAACTCGAAGAAAACCTGCCCCTGCACCACTTTGCCCACCACAAATCTCACATGCAGTCACTTGGGATCGAACTCGGGCCGTCTAGGTGAGAAACCACAAGGTGATCTTAATTATTTTGAGATGACAACCCCAACTTAGAGTGTTGCAAGTTCCAGGATTCATAGTATAGCCAACTATTGACAATTGTAATAGTTTTAATTGAAACCGTGTGTTGTTTTTCACGCCTAGCTCTACCTATCTACGGTTTCTTGAGAAAACAAAAGTATCACAATTGACCATAATAGTTGGTTATACTATGAATCTTGGGTCTTAAAGTACTTGCAAATTGTAAGTCGCCCTGGGGTTGTCACGTCAAAATAATTTGAAGATTACCTTGTGGTTTACCGGGAAATATGCGAGTCAGTTGAAGAAATTCAATGGTATGCCGGTATGTTGCCATGGTAGCTCAGTGTTAGAGCAATCGGCTAGAGACTGGGAGTTCCGTGGTTCAAATCCCGGCTATGGCATTGAATTTTTCAGTCTGACTCTACCTGTTCAACTTTTGTCCTACACATGGCTTCTGCGAGAAAAAAGTTAAAATTATCCCACAAATATTGTAACCTTCTAATCAATTAATCACCAAGTTCTATATTCATTACACCACATATATATATATATATATTTATTTATTGTATGAATAAAGATAGATTTCATTATAAATTTCGCCATAGCCTCCACAGGCTCTGGTTAAGCCATAATCGAATTTTTAAAAACTGATGATTTTACTTTCAATGATTTTTCTCTACTTATTCTGCAACAAACTATTCTTACAAAAACTTAGTCTTCTATCTATGTCATGCTAACCAAGTTAAACATTAGCAGAACTTGTATTATTACTAGTTCCTTTTAAGTAGAAGCGAAATAAGAGAATACACTAGGCTAAAGCGATAACCAAATGCTTTAAACGACAAATTATCGTTTGAGAAATGTTTAAGTATTTTAAAATTAATTAATAACACGGAATATATCAAAAATGTCAATTCCAAATAAATACGTGTATGACATAAGCTGTGTATTTTAACGATATTTCCATTTTATGTAGCGAGTTTATCTATCATTCTAGAGAGCTGATAATCCTATAGGTTGGGAGGCTTAAACTCTTACCCCTATTACTTATGGTTTACCATTATCCAAAGGTCATCCAGAATGAAGATATCTTCATAGGTTATTTCCAGAAAATTCACAATATACATTTTATGCATTATAATTAATATAATTTATATACCGTATTTTAATAAATTATTTAATCAAAATTTCTACATGCATTTGAGAAAACAAAACTCTCGAAGGTTTCTCCATTTATTGGGTATTTTTGGTGGGAAAATTTTCTTGGTAATATTCGTGTCGCAACCTTGGAAGATACTAAGATAAAATATCAAACTTGGTATATAACGGATTTTTCCTTTTTGAGTTATACTGTCCACAACACACGGACATATACGCATTAATACAGACGCACATATACCGACATACACAGTCCTTTATATATATATATATATATATATATATATATATATTTTGATTCAGGGTACTTAAAAATATGTACTTTCGATGAAACCTCGTATCAAATTTTTGGGTAGAATACAATAACCTATCTGCCAATTATATACGTACCGTACTGGTTAGAGAAAGCTAAAAGCAGATCACCCTGTTACAGCTTTGAAACTCTGTTTACTCTCATGTCCATAGGGAAAAAAAGGAATAGCGACTTACCACTTGACATCCGAGCGAGGTGTGCGACTTGTATTCAGGAGGTCATATTTTTTTTTTCCTACCTGCCAACCTGGCCCATGATTTTTTTCGGGGGTTTCCGTGGGTGGCCAGATGAATGCTGGGTAAAGCTCATTATATTTCGAGAATTTTCCTATCCACTATGCGTTTTTCCATCATTTCCTGTCATATGTTTCACGGTTGAAGGACCAAGCGACGGTGTTCGGAGGGTTGCGGCAGGGTGGTGGCTACGCACTGTAAAGGGCTGCCTTCGGTTTCGCTCGTCGAGATCTGGTTTCGGGATAAGGCACCCCTCGGAGAACCAATGGAGGCTCAGAGCTCGTGATTGGGTCTGTAATTGTCAGAAAAGTTTCATCTGCAACCGTTCTGGTGCATGCTTACGCTCGTAGTTATTCTGGTCTGGTCGGCTTTGAGTCTCTCCCCTTAACTTCAATAGGTCTCGAGTTCGAATCTCGCTTAGGGTGAGTTACCCGGATAAGGTTTTTTTACTCGGGGTTTTCCCTTATCCTGAGAAGACGAATGTCAAGTTATGTTAAGCTCCATGGATCCTGAGATCATTTGAGCATAATTTCACCAAGTTCATTCATCGTCCGATATGACCAACCAGATTAAAGGACGTTAAGCTACAATAAATAAAAAATGTATATCCCGATAAACTTTCTTCTCTGGTTCACGCAAGACTCAAGGGCCTCTAGTACTTATTTGCCGTGTTTTTCCCAAGGTTCCTAGAATCGCGTTGGTATGTAATCAGAATCCTAATCCTACCGCTTGAAAAAAGTTCAAATATATAACGAAGAATATCTTGGAAATGGTTAACACCACAAAAATTTTTTGACTTAAATTGTGCGCTTTAAACACATCTATAGTTATTTGTTTGCCTTAATTTAAACAAAAGTAGTTTTCATTTCTTCTGCAAGTACTATAATACATAATGCATAGAGAAGGTATTGTATTCCACCCAAAAAGTCGATACCGAGGTTTCGCTAGAAATGCACGTTTTAGGGTCCCTGTATCCATAAAAACCATTTCGAAAAGTTGGTTAAATACCAAACTTGATGCTTAAGAATTTTTAATTTCCAAGTATGTGACGGGAAGATTTCCAAGAAAACTTCCGCATCCCAAACTAAGGGACCTACATGACAAAAGTTCGAAAATATTGATTTCCTCAAAAATGGCTCTAACGATTTGGATTAAAATATTACAAATTAAAAATACTTAAACGACATATAAAATGTGTACATATCTCAATTTTATAGGGATGGCCTCTGAATAACCGATAAATCATAAGAGATATTACTACACACAAAATTGTAGAGTTCGTTAAAATATATAATTTATGCCATTTACATTTTTTTAGTTGACCATTTGCGAGATAATCCTTGTTATTGGTTTGAATTTTAAAATACTTAAACTTTTCTCGTACAGGAACTCTTCAACTTCTAGCCATGCAAAAAGAACGAATTTGAACCACATGGCTACCACCTTTTAAAATATTAGAATGTGTGTTTAGCCTAGTGTGTTCTCTAATTTTCCTTCTACTTATAAGGAACTAATGTATTTTTGGATTCAAGGGACCTTAAGACATACATTTCCGGTAAAACCCCAGTGTGTAATTTTTGGGTGGAATACAGCATCGTGTCTACCTCTCTATATCTACATGAACTCTACCTATCCATGAACTCAAATTATTTGCACTCTATGAAGTATAATAGAGGGACTGGTTGTAAGTAACACATAATAAATTACATTCAATCAGTTCAAATATTTAACGACTATACACTTATGGTTGTAAATAGCACAAAATAAATTACATTTCATCAGAGTAAATGCATTTAACAGCTATACAAGCTTAAGTTACTTCGAACGATGCAACACGACAGTGTGTTAGCGAGCAGTCTATTAAACCATGCTTAATTTAGTTTGCTGCAATGCTACTAAATGTTGTATGACCAATAGCGTGCTACGAATCGATAATATATGTCAATTTGAAAATAATCCCAAGCTATGTATGCGTGTGAGATCTGGTATACTATTGGTGAACCTAGGTCAAGTTGCTGTGTACCTTCCCTTGTAAGGGCTTAACCACAGGATTGCAGGGGTTGGGTTGAAGTTTTGGTTTGGTGGTGTTTAGGTTGATGGTGTTAAGGATGTAGCGTTACAGATAGGCTCACAACGGCTGCTTTTTCAGTAACAGCACCCTTTCCGCTGCTCTGCTGGCGTCTTAGTTGATTTGCGACGTGTTGGTTTTAATTTTGAGAGACACTCTTATGGGGAATTACTTAGTTCAGCTTTTTAGCTATTGACTAGTTTGAAGCCTTCGTAACCGGGAATGCCCACTAGTCATGCGGGGAGTACGGAACTACCTGCATTGGCATTCAGTTGGTAAGAGCCCTTCAGAGATCTAACATGTGAGTTCTCATGTTGGGCCAATCTGGCGTGGAAAATTTGAGCCCGGCGCCTAATCACATCTTCCACCTGTTGGAGAGCCAATGCTTCATTTAGTAGCCTCAATGGGAAGCGATATACAGAGTAGATAGACCGGAGCCTCTATTCTGATCTTCGCTGTAACCAGAGAAACCAGGAGTCTCCTGCCTTGCCCCACACCTCGCAAGCATAGAGCATCAGGGCTATTGTCGAGCAGTTGGCTGCCGGAGGGCAGGCAGAAGATGTTAGACGTGTACCTATTCTTGCTAGAATTTAGCCACGTCTTGACGAAATGGGAGGTTTGCAGGGTGACGTGGATATGACAAGCACAATTTAAGGTGCTATCTTAACGCGCGAATGGCTCAGCTGGTATCGTCTGTAGCTCGCTTTCCGGAGATCCTGGGTTCTGGGTGGGAATTTTAGTGGTTTTCCTCAGTCACCATGGTAAATATAGGACATGATATTACATTTAATACCACGACTTTAAGTTCCACCTTCAATTTAAAACGATAATAAAACTGAAACTAGATGATAATAACGTCCACGCTGTCATCTATTCTCAGACAGTTATAGCAGTTTGACCAAAATGGCAACCTACAGCCATCTGCTTGTCTCGGAGCGAAATATTTGGGGGTATGCCTCAAAGGGCTGGCTGAACTCATCTGATTTCGGATGGTGGAAGCAGTTAGACTAGAAGCGATGATGTCTGGCTGTACGCGCCATACTGGCTACAGATGGTGAAAGTAGTCTGATTGTGGCATCCTATTGCCATCTTTTGGCACGAAGCTAAAGTAGTGTGGCCGGGAATAATCCTGAAAGGCTTACTGTCTATGCCGTCAACGAGGTATCCTGCTGAACAAATCCGTCGGGATATGACCTAGAAGTTACAATGACGTAAAATAGAATGAGGGTAAAAAGCATTTCCTTCCTTTGCTTTCAAATATACAAAATACACTATTGACAGCGTAAATCGCGTTCCGCGAGAAAACGGGGGTTAGGAATAAGCATTAAAAAGAAAATTCAAGGGCTAGAATTAAATCCACTTTAACTTTTGATATTGCATAAGGTAATAAACCTGGAAATAATTTGTTTTTCATTTTAAAATTTGGGCTGAAAATTTTTCATAATTTTGTTCATATAAAATGTTCCACATGTATAGTTTTCCTACACTTTTTCTGAAACTATTGATGCACGTCACAAACAATCAAATAAAAACTCTGATGCATTCCATTCGCATTAGTTTCCTTAGCTGTTCCATATACAAACTATTCTTACAAAATATTATTCTTTTATACACCATGCTAATCGAGATAAACATTGGTAGAGTTTGTCTCATTACTTGCTTACTAATAATTAGAAGGGAAATACGGCAATGCACTTGGCTAAAGCGATAGTCAAATCTTTTAAAAGCTGCTCGCTGAGTAAAAGAATTGGAGTTCGGTACGCTTTGAATGACCAGCGGCAAAACAACAGAAAGGAAGCGAAAGGTGGCTTTCCGTTTGAGAAAAGTTAGTTTAAATTTGAAGCGAATAACAAGAAATATCGCTGAAACGGTCCACTCTACAAAAAAAAAAAGTACCTATATGAAAAAGTATGTGTTTTAACGGGATTTTCTTGAAAAGCCTCCTGTTGCATCCTTGGAAAATACTTAACATAAATACCGAGTTTCTTTTAAATATTTTTGTCTTTGACCTGTGTTGTCCAAAAGGCGTGCACGCACACACATGTGGACTTCTTTCTAAATATGCTCTTTCGGACTCAGGGAAATCTCGAGTTTTTTAATAGAATACAGTACCTTCTCTAACTACTGTGTACATTGTATCTGCATACGTGCTAGAGAGAGTAAAAATTGTAATATAAACGTGACGCGAAGTGTTGCTAGTGTTCAGTTTTTAAAGCAAATTGAGCGTAAAAATATAAATTTACAGCCACTTTCACTTTTCCTATGTGATACTATTTTTGATTAACAAAATATTACGAAACGCTGCTTATCCGCAAAATTGTATTGCCTCCCTAATATCTGTTCCTTCCTTTGGTAATACGATTACAGCTCAATATAACACATTACTGCCATCTGGCGGAATATTTATAAAAATGATAATATAGTATGTAGGGTATTGGAACGGAGGGAAACACCTTGGTCACTGCAACACTTTATGGATCGATTGTATATACATCCCCGGGAGGCAAGGATGAGGTGAAGAAGCCGTAGGAGATCCCGGCCCGCTGGAAAGAAAGCCCAACCTAGATACGCAGAATTCCCTAACGTTTCCATTTCGAACATCCGCGAACCATTAGAGAGCAATTTCAAGAGGGCGACACAGCGACCCTAGCAGGCGAGACAACTCACTCTGGCGTCGACAGGGAGAAAGCTTTCCATAGCGCTAGTAGCTGCGCCATTTATCCGGCACCGCCAATACCGCAGGACCTAAACTATGAAAGGGCAATGAAATGAGGGAAAAGAGAATCATGGCAGACTTCATCAATCCGGCAGTCGCGGAAAGCCATATACCTCGGTAAATGAGATGGTACTGCATTACATTCTCAAAATCGTTTATTATTTTAGCTGGTCAATTGATTACTTTCTTTAACAAGTACTACAAATACACATAGTAGGTAGCGAAGCCATTGTATTCCAACTACTACAGCTCAGTTCCTGTACAATCCTTCCAAGAGTTGCTTGGACATCAAAGTTTAAATGAAAATCCCAAAATTAAGTACATTGTGAAATAAACTTACGCCAGCGGTGCACATGGATCGTTTCAAAATGAGTGGCAACCTTTGAGGAGAATCACGCTACCTTCTTTTGCTCCCCAACTTCTTCTACGTCCGACATATTGCAAACCCCACATTCCCATCACGACGTGGTTAAACCTTAGCAAGAATGGGCATACATCCACCTTCAGGCTGCCCTCGGCCCTTCAGCTGTTTGTCGCTTTTATACTCGTACTACACCCAACAATTATATACCCAGATTTCACTGGAACCCATAAAAGTAGATTTTTAGAACAACGCCTGCTGTGTCCATGGACAGCATAACTAACAAATTTGATATGTTCCATTCGCGTGACTTTCTCTGCATTTAACAAACAAATTATTGTTGAAAAGCTTATTCTTCTACCTACTTCATGCTAACTGAGCAGAAATGATCTTATTACTTGCTTTCTTGTAAGCAGAACGGAAATAAGGGAGCACACTAGGGTTAAGTGATAGTCAAATATTTTCAAACTGGCTGCTATTCACTTGAATGACCGGGAGTTGACAAATACCCATGTGTGAAAAGTTGGAAGAACTTTAAAACTGCAACCAATAACAAGGAATATCTTGGAAGTGGTCAATTATACGAAAATATCTCATGTGTTCCTGTTACATGACTTTCTCAACATCTCTGTAACAAATTAATTAAAATGCTTATACTTCTATCTACATAATGCTAAACGAGATAAATATTAGCAGAATTTGTCCTTATTCCTTAGTCCCTTGTAAGTAGAAGGGAAAAATCTAATGTCTTCCATTCACATGATGTCATCTAGCTGTTCGGCAAACAAACCTTTTGTTCAAAATATTAATATGTTATCTATATCATGCTAATCAAGATAAAAATAAGCAGAAATATCCTTATTACTAGCTTCCTTGTAAGTAGAACGGAAATAGGAAAATGCACATGCTAAAACGATAGTCTCGTCCCTTAAAAGCCAACCGCTATGTTTTGAAATTCAAATATCTTTGGTTGCCTGGAGTAAACAAAAGAGAAACGAGTAGAAAGATGTCTTCCCGTTTGAGAAAAATGGCTAAAATTGAAACCAATAATCCGGAGTATTTCAAAAACAGTAAACTCTATAAATGTTACGTATATAATGTAAATAATATAACATGTATATAATATAAATTGTGTGCTTTAATAATATCTACAATTTTTGTGTAGTAAGTTTTTGTATATTTCTTACAGTTTACCAGTTACACAAAAATCATCAAGAATGAAGAGATCTTCAGAGACTATTCCCAGAAAATTCAAGATGTAGGTACATTTCGTGTGTCATAAAAATATTTTACACATAACGTATTTTAATCGAAATCGTTACAGCCGTTTTTGATAAAATTAAAATTTTAGAAAAATGTTCCATATAAACGGTAGTTACGGTGGAGGGATTTTCTCGAAAATCTTCATGTCGCATCCTTGGAAGATACTCAACTTAAATACCAAGTTTGGTGTGTTTGTGATGCACACAGACACATACAGACACACACATACACATTTTTCTAAAAATGCTTTTTCTGTATCCAGGGGGTCCCAAAACATGTATTTCCGGTGAAATATCGGTATCGAGTTTTTGGGTGCATTACAATATCTTCTCTACATACTAAATTTTAAAAATATATATGACATAAATTGTGAGTTTTAACGAGATACACATTTTTTGTGTGGTAAGTTTTTCTCTATCTCTTACGGTTTTAAGGTAATCGTGAATGATTACATTTGGACGCAAAATTCCCCTGGAATATGCAAATAAATAAACTAATTTTAAGCCTTCGTAACAGACTGCATAAAGTTAAACATCTAATCAAAGGATCTTCTCCCTTGCCACTTCACTTGAAAAGAATAATATACTTGTCTTTGATTAGACCTATATGGGTGTATGTTTGAAGAATATGCAGATCTGCATCAAACTCCCAGATAAGAAAAGTTCAAACAATCCAGAATCGGGCACTTCGACTCATCGCGGATGCACCATGGTACGTCCGCAAAGACAACCTGTAGAAAGATTTAAATATATCAAACGTTGATGAAACACTGAGCTCCAGAGACGTGTTTTCCGCAGAATAGAAAACCACCCCAATAATTTGCTCAACTGCATTCCAGCTCAACTTCCAGCAACTCGGCATCTACGTAGACGAAAAACAAAGGGACAGCAGATTTCATTGACATCTACTTGTGAATTATATTATTGTTTATGCTTGGCGACAGTCCTAGGACTGCTACCTCAAAACACGTTTCTTGTGTATGTATATTGTGCATAATGTATGATAAAATTATCTTTATTTACAAAAAGAAAAAAAAACTATAACATCGCAGTGATGTAGACCTCTTATGTATGTATGCAGATGGTGCTTCACTTGCAGTAAGTGCCAATGGACACGATTAACTTAACAACGTTACAAATTTTGTGAATTCTTTTTAAAAATGGTTCACTGCAAATAAACTTTCTTATACATTGTTAAAAATGCTTGTTTATATTTTAATAGTAAAAGAGATTACAACAAACATGAATACTTTGTACTACATTGGTGGTTCTATGTTAAAGCCTCTTGATAAGAAAATGCTTTTGGGCATTAT
This sequence comes from Hymenopus coronatus, assembly GCA_030762935.1. Lineage (NCBI taxonomy): Eukaryota > Metazoa > Arthropoda > Insecta > Mantodea > Hymenopodidae > Hymenopus > Hymenopus coronatus. The sequence continues at coordinate 97,336,427 of CM060898.1, read as the reverse complement.
TTTAGATCAAAACCTTACTTGGCATGATCCGATTGGTCATATATACACCAAATTAAATGAGGCATATTTTGCTATTAGATACCTAAATATATTAATATGTGATTATGACTGTGTATTATGGCCACCCGGTAAGGCAAATATGATTAAAAATACATGTTTTGGTTCTAGAAAATTTTCGAAATAAAATACTTCAATTTTTATCTTGATATCACAATTTTAAAGATTTTTATAGAATATTTACCAATGGGTTGAATTTGGTGGGCGTGCTCGGTCGATTTATTGACATTTGTTTTTGTTATGAACCGAATTAGCATATTTTAAGTTCTTTTAGGAGTGAAATGCTGTGGGAAAATTTTGAAATGGCCATACTGCTTACTGATTTATAATGGCAACCTAACCTTGTTTGTTTTGTGTAAACATCTTAGTTTGTTATATATATGTATGTGTGTGTGATTGTGAATATTTGTACTTTCTCTATACGTACTATGTACATAGTGTATAGAGAAGGTATTGTATTGCACCCAAAAATTCGATACCGAGATTTCACCGGAAATATATGCCTTGAGACCCCCTGAATCAAAAAACAAAAACACAAAAAAAGCATTTCTAGAAAAATGTCCGTGTGTGTGTGTGTGTGTGTCTGTAGGCAGCATAGCTCAAAAACGAAAAGACCGTTAAATACCAAACTTGGTATTTAAGTTTGGTATTGTCCAAGGATGCGACACGAAGATTTTTTGAAAAAATCCTCCCACCCCAAACTACCCTTTACATGGAACTTTTATCGAAAACTTTGTTTTTCTGAAAAATGGCTTTAACGATTTTGATTAAAATATCATATATTAAAGATATTTGCCTGACAAATAAAATGTATATCTTGAATTTTCTGGGAACAGCCTCTGCAAACTATTTTCCTCTGAATGAATTTTACGGAATTTTGCATAACTGCTAAACCGTAAGAGATGGACAAAAACTTACAATACAAAAATGTAGAGCACTTTAATACGCACAATTTATTTAATATACATTTTTTTCGTGGAGTTGATCGTTTTTGAGATACTTCTTGTTTTTGATTTCAGCTTTACAAAACATACTTTTCTCACACAAGAATTTAACAATTCCTGTCCATACATACAAAGGAACTTCAGTCATTAGCATCCATTTTTGACTATCACTTTAACCAATAGTATTCCCTTATTTCGCTTCTACTTACAAGGAGGCAAGTAATAGAACTATTTCTGCTGATGTTTTCTGGATTATCATAAAGTAAATATAAGCAAGAGCTTTTTAACAATAATTTGTTCCAGAGATATAGAGAAAGGCATGTGAATGGAGCACATCAGATGTTTTTGTTGTTTGGTTATTATTTTAATTTTTTACGTTGCCACGACACAGTAATAGGGTTTTCAGAAGAATTACAGATCCACATGTGGATGTTAAAATAAACACTGATGTGGTTAAAAGTAATAGTGATGATGTGAAGTGTAATAATACTTCTAAAAAGAAATGCAGAAATATGGAGATGAATGTAATAATTTATTGAGAGATTCTGATGAAAATAATACTAATGAAATCATAAATATTCAAATATTATCAGACGTTCCTCATAATCATACGCAGTGCAAATTTTGTGGTGGTGAATGTATTGAAATGGTTAATTCTAACTTTGAAAATCGATATCTCAGAAACTTTTAGACATAGAAAGCTCATATTTTCAGAAATTAGGTTTATATATATGATAGACATTTTAACAGGACCATTTTTTAAAAAGTTATCAATAGTTTTGAAATTTTGAAGTGATTAGTATGATATTTTTAATGAAAAAATTTACTACTGCAAAAAAAAGTATTTACTCGTCAAATAATTATTCTACCAAAAAAGTCCCATGTTAAAGTGTATACAAAAGTCCATATAATGTTCTGTAAAAATGTGAAGTGGATACAATAAATAGTTTCTGAGAATGAGTTCCTTGAAGTCTCGAATTTTAGCATTGTCATTATATGCCTTACTGGGTCCCCTTAAGTCACTGTAAAATCTATTTTATCAATCGTTATCTTAATACGTGGATCTGCAACTGAAATTAACAGGGTATTTTTAACTAAGAAAACAGTGCTTAGAATAATTTTAATATGAAGCCAAGAGACTCATTAAGACATGTTTTAAACAATCTAATCTGTTTACTTTGATTTATTAATATGTATAGTGTTGCACTATTCTATAAAAATAACTCAAATTCTGATATTCATAATTATTTTACTAGAAGCAGAATGACATCCATATAGGAACATGTAAAACAACTAAATATACAAAATCACCTAAGTGACTCATAAGTAAAATTATCAATGTTCTCCAATATGATATTATTAAAATAGATAGCATGTATAAATTTAAAAATAATTACGTTCATTTTTACATGGCAAAATATTTTATAGTTCATATGAACTATTTAATTAATAAGTACTTTTATGAGGAGTCTATCTACACAGTGTATGGCAACAGACAATAAAATATCTATAGGTAATTTTACATAGAATTTTATAATTCGTTGTAGTCATAAATATTATAAAAATAAAAGCCTTAATATGTACTTATAGCTAGTTTTATAAGTCGTTCAATAAAATTATATTTTCTACTTTCAAAAGAGAGTCGTAAACAAACATTTGTTCATATATCCTGTTGTTCACATGATGGCCTCCCAAAAAATGTCTGGCTACGTTACTGAAGAAAGACATGTTAACGGTATACATCATATTTTTAAAAAGTCGTCGTTTGAAATCTTTGGGCTAGAAGGGTAAACTTCATTTTGACACTTTGAAATTAAAATGCGGTATAAAATAAAATTCTAAGGGTTCATTTTTATATATGGCTTTCTTAGTATTCAATTTTCAGACATTTTTGAAAGCCATAAAATTATATGGAGTGGGGTTGCATTCTGTTCACACTTGCAGTGACGCATTTAGTTGAAGCTTAATCTTGCATAAAGCGTCCTAAAACAAATCATATAATTTTATAACCCGTGTTATTTGCGTTCACAGTCTGGCCATATCAGTATCAATCAACAAATTTTCGCACTGATAGGGTTTAAACACTGTATTTAGTTCCTACATATTACGATCCAAACATTTTGCCAATTTGTGATTTTCTCATTACGATGATATTGACTGAAAATCTGATACGTATTAATCACCTTCCTTTATTTATTTTCATAGCTAATCTAAAACTGAACATGCATATCTTTATTGGCTTTGCTGCTAATCATGTTAAATATTCGCAAAAATGCTTGCACCACACATGTTGTAGATACACAACAGCTTAAGTAGGAATGAGATGATAATCTACTGTTTGGAACGCAGAAATACGCCAGCTTATTGCATACCCCTTTCTGTCAATTTATATGAACAAAAAAGGGTAATTTAAAATTTCAAAGTATACCACTTAAAATATGGGATAACTAAAACAAAAAAATATTAATCAACTATAGTTTTATTAACAGAAGGTCACGAAACATATAAAAATATACTAGCCGGACCAGATTTCCAATAAAAACTTATGGTTAAAAACAAAAAACAAAAAAAAAAAAAAGCCGATTGAGCCTGAAATTTGTTTGAGGAAGTGATGATGGCTAAGATATACACTTCATCAACCTCCAGATGAATTCTGGACTGGAGTCTCTCGGGGCAGCAGAGGAATTGACACACCCAGAATAACATGAAAGCGAACGGTAGTACTCACAGAAGCCAAACAGATGAGGAAGATATGGAGTGAGATTGAGGAGTTGTCCAAAAACAAGAAGCTTTCTGAAATCCCTAAGTTCCTCCTAAGAATGATGGGATTATTGATTGATTGAATGATTGTCACGAAAACAACATTTTGAAATATGATTAAAGCTAACTTTTTGTTTACTTATCTTAGACTTTCACAGTTATCAACAAACAGTTCAAGCAAAGACAAAACTATGTTAACTTGAAAACTGATTTCACACAAACAAAAAATTATTAGCACTAACCCTATGAAGACTTTTACAGTTGCAACAGTTCCTCAAAATTTCCACCAGGTGTAGATACATTTCTGAGTAAGTTTAATCACTGATCGAGCAACATTTGCAAAAAGAATCTTTAGTAATTGCAGCACATGCCGATTCAATCTCTTCCCGAAGTCCTGCTAGTGTAACTGGTTTTCCTACGATATACAAAATCCTCAAGAGTAGGTAAAAGTCTATTGGTGTTTGATTCCGGAGAACGTGGTGGAAACTCAATTGGAGCTGTTCGTCGTGTTCACTACCTTAGAGCTTACATCTCAGTGCTAATGTGTTGGCGCACCATGCTGTTGAAAGTAAAATTCCTCATTTCCATAGATTGTATGAATGGCGCGAAAGACGGATATGTATACTATGACCAGGTACACTTAGCCAGTTATTGTTTCCTCAAAAAAATAATGGTCCAATTAGACACACAGTTGACCTGGTGATGAGATTTAACAGTTGCACGTGGGTTTTCATGAGACCATACATGCTGATTGTGGAAATTTGTTAAGCCATCTCTTGTGAACTGTGCTTCATCTGTAAATAATACGACGGCAGAAAAGTTTGGATTTACACCACACTGCTGCAAGAACCACTGACAGAACCTAACTCGTGCAGGGTAATCTGCTGGTGATAGGGCCTGTACACGTTGCAAATGATAAGGATACAATTGATACTCGTTCAACAGTCTCCAGACAGTCGTATGAGGAACATTGACTTGCAACGCTAACCGTCGTGTGCTAATAGAAGGAGTCCTGTCCACAGCCTCCAGAATCTCCTCCTGCACTTCTGGAGTTGTAGATCTTGGTCGTCCCCTTCCCAAACCAGGAGAGGTGAATGTTCCATACTCGCACAGACGGGAATGGAGACGTACAAATGTCTTCCGATCTGGACATTGTCGCTGTGGGTACCTCTCCTGGTACAAACGACGAGCCAGCGCAGCATTGCCGTCCGCCTTACCGTACATGGAAGTGTGTCTCCGCCAGCTCATGATTTGAATGCATGTCACACAGTCTTAACGCCTAAAGAACACTGAATGTAACCTTCCTCAGAATGAACTATCCTAATGTCTCCTTTGACGGCAAAGACCTGCGGAAAGAAAAACGTTCCAGTGAATTCCAATGTTGTGAAAGCCATAACTCGGAAATGAAGCATTTGCGGACATGAACTATTTTGATTGTCTACAGGTGGGACTTTCAATGTTGTAAAGGCCATAACTCGGAAATGAAACATTTCCGGACACATGTTATAATGAACTATCTTGATTTTCTTCATGTGGGAAATACATACCTGAAATTTTGCCCCGTATTTTTGAAAGATCCTGTATATCTCTCACGGTTTAGCAGCTATGCAAAATGCCATAAAATTCATCCAGTATAGTCTTCAGAGGTTATTCCCAGAAATTTCAAAATACACATTAAATTTGTGAGGTAAATATTTTAATATACGGTATTTTAAACCAAATCGTTACAGCCATTCTTCAGAAAATAACAATTTTCTAAACAGGTTCCATGTAAAGGATAGTGGGGAAATCTTCGTGTCGCATTCTTGGAAGATGCCAAGCTTAAATACCAAGTTTAGTATTTAACGGTCTTTTCGTTTTTGAGCTCTGCTGTCCACAGACGCACACGCACCAACACACACATCGATCTTTTTCTGAAAACGCTGTTTTTGGATTTAGGGGTCCTAAAACATATATTTCCGGGAAATCTCGGTATCTAATTACTTCCTCTATACACTATGTACCTAGTAAGTATAGAGAAAGTGAAAATATGAATTGGTGTTAAGATGAGCTAAAGGTTAATAAAAAAAATCAGTTTCTTATAAAAGCTTGTTTCTCTAATTATTTCATGCTAATCGATTCAAACAGCAGAAATTGTCATTTCTATTGGGTACAAATGGGAATACACTAGGTTAAAGCGAATGCCAAGTATTTTAAAAACTATTGCCATGTGAAACAATTGAAGTTCGATATTCTTTGCGTAGTTATGAGCAAAATAATGGAGCTATGAAACGAAAGCCCTCCATTTGAGAAAAAGTTGTGGTTTAAAACTGAAATCGGTAAAATGGAATATCTTTAAGAATGTTAATTCTACGTATTCCATTATACATTTTCGTGTAGTAAGTTTTTGTTTATTCTTTACGGTTTACCAGATTTTAAAAATTCATCCACAATGAAGAGAAACTCAAGATATATGTTTGTCATAAAAATATCTTAAATATAAAGCATTTTAATCAAAAGCCTGTGTCATTTTTGAAAAATTAAAAATGTTCGCAATGTTTTGTACGCACAGAATAGATGGGATTTTCTTGAAAATCTTCGGTCGTATCCTTGGTAGAAGCTGAACTTAAATAACAAGTTTGGTATTTAACCCACTTTTCTCATACTCACACATACACCCACGCCTTTTTACTTTCTCTACACGGACTATGTACATAGTGTATAGAGAAGGTATTGTATTCCATCCAAAATTCGATAGCGAGATTTCACCGGAAATACATGTTTTGGGGTCCGCTGCAAATAAAGGTATTTTAGAAAAAGGGCCGTGTGTGTCCATGGTGCAGTGAGTCTGTGAACACGATAACTCAAAATCGAAAAGTCGGTAAAACACAATGCTTGGTATTTAAGTTTAGTATCTATCTTCTAGGGATGCGCCACGTAGATTTTGAGAAAAATTTCCCCACCAAAACTACCCTTTACATGGAAAAAAATCGAAAATGTTGATTTTTCACAAAAATGGCCCTAACGATTGTGATTAAAATACCATATATTTAAGATCCATAGTAAGGAATTTTACGCCCGAAAAAAATCCATCGTCCTCCGCCGGGTTTGAACGACTTTGTTATTCATTACACCATGTCTGTCTGTCTGTCTGTGAACACGATAACTCAAAAATGTTAAGTTGGTAAAATACCATACTTGATATTTAAGTTTAGCATCTTCCAGGGATATGACACGAAGATTTTGAGAAGTATCCCCCCACCCCAAACTTCCCTTTACACGGAAAACGTTTCGAAATTTTTTATTTTCTTAAAAATGGCTCTAAAGGTTTTGATTAAAATATCGTATACTAAAAATATTTATATAGCAAATAAAAAGTATGTCTTGAATTTTATGGAAATGGCCTCTAAAGACCTCTTAATTCTGAAATAATTTTGTGAATTTTCTTAACTGGTAAACCGCAAGAGATAGAAACTTACTGCACAAAACTGTAGAATGCGTCTAAACACACAATTTATGTCTTTAGAGTTTTTGTTGTAGAGGTAAGCGTTTCCGAGATATTCCTTATATTAAAAAATACTTATACTGTACTTAACACTACAAGGAATATCTTGTACTTTTCTCAGGAAGGGTCCGTTTTTCCTTTGTGCTACTCCTGGTCATGCAAAGAAGCGATTTGCAATGACAATCCCATAACGATAGCTTTTAAAACATTTGACTATCACTTAAGCATAGCGCATTCCTTTAGTTTCCGTCTACATATAAGGGAAGTAATAAGAACATTCTGCTAATGCTTATCTCGATTAGCATTGTATAGAAAGAAGAAAAATCTTTTGTAAAATGTTTATTTGTGGAGCAGCTTGAAAAAGTCATGTGTGTGTAACACATCTGATTTTTATATTTTATTCCGGAGACCCTTAAATGTGTATTTTCAATGAAATGTTGGTCGCGTGTTTTTCGATGCAATAAAATACCTTCTCTATCTACTTTGTACTTTGTGTATCTGCTAGAGAAGGTTAAAATACAGAATAGTTCAAAACTTTTCTGCACAACTCTAATAAACAGCTCATATTAGCATCATTATGAACACTTTACCAATGTAGCAATTTTCTATATTATCCGGAGCATGCTGGAATGTACAGAGAGAAAGAGAGAGAGAGAGAGAGAGAGAGGCTCCCTGAAGCTCTGAGAAATGCAGTAATATCGGAGTTTGAATTCCTAGTATCGGACTCTAAAAACCGGCAGGAGCACGAATAATAATAATTGAAAACAACGAACTGACGTGGATGTCGCATAACAGTCGCTCTAGGCCGTTTTATATCTCGCGACTTACATTTGGAATTTCGTAGTAATCTGGCGATGCACGTTCCTGTATAAAACCACATAACGTTTGCAGAGACCTCTCTCGTTAAAATAGTGGGAATGTAGAGAGAGTAAAAGTGGTGCGCTTTCAATTAAGTGAAATTTATGTTCTTCAGAATCTCTTTCAAAGGAAAATATAGAACCCGCAGGATATCACAGCTTCAGAAAGATTTAATGGCCTTTGAGATTCCGGCTGTTTTAATAATATGGAACGAAATGTTCAATGGGTTAACTTTGCAAATAAATTACAGTAGAGGAACGGAATGAAACTGATGGTTCCATAGGAGCGTTTATCAAAAATCTGATGTGTTGCGGTCACATGGTTTTTTCCTAGTTATCCTTCTAAAAACTAATCAAACGAAATCGGTTCTTCAAGGGATTCCTGCTAATCCTAAGAAGCGTTCAGGAAAAATGTTAAATTAACTCCTACAAATATTGGATAGGTAGAATCAGACTCAAAAATTCAATGCCATAGGCGGGATTTGAACCGGTCTATAGCCGGTTGCTCTACCATTAAGCTGCAATGGCGATGATTTTCTCAACTGACTCGAATGTTTCCCGGGAAACCACAAGTTTTTTTTAATTGTGTTTAATACCCGCTTTTATTACTATGGCACAGTAGTCGATGACGCTGGAGATGCATGGAATGAAGATGGAGCACCGGTGAAATGCGATGGTGGGGGAAATCGGAGAACTCGAAGAAAACCTGCCCCTGCACCACTTTGCCCACCACAAATCTCACATGCAGTCACTTGGGATCGAACTCGGGCCGTCTAGGTGAGAAACCACAAGGTGATCTTAATTATTTTGAGATGACAACCCCAACTTAGAGTGTTGCAAGTTCCAGGATTCATAGTATAGCCAACTATTGACAATTGTAATAGTTTTAATTGAAACCGTGTGTTGTTTTTCACGCCTAGCTCTACCTATCTACGGTTTCTTGAGAAAACAAAAGTATCACAATTGACCATAATAGTTGGTTATACTATGAATCTTGGGTCTTAAAGTACTTGCAAATTGTAAGTCGCCCTGGGGTTGTCACGTCAAAATAATTTGAAGATTACCTTGTGGTTTACCGGGAAATATGCGAGTCAGTTGAAGAAATTCAATGGTATGCCGGTATGTTGCCATGGTAGCTCAGTGTTAGAGCAATCGGCTAGAGACTGGGAGTTCCGTGGTTCAAATCCCGGCTATGGCATTGAATTTTTCAGTCTGACTCTACCTGTTCAACTTTTGTCCTACACATGGCTTCTGCGAGAAAAAAGTTAAAATTATCCCACAAATATTGTAACCTTCTAATCAATTAATCACCAAGTTCTATATTCATTACACCACATATATATATATATATATTTATTTATTGTATGAATAAAGATAGATTTCATTATAAATTTCGCCATAGCCTCCACAGGCTCTGGTTAAGCCATAATCGAATTTTTAAAAACTGATGATTTTACTTTCAATGATTTTTCTCTACTTATTCTGCAACAAACTATTCTTACAAAAACTTAGTCTTCTATCTATGTCATGCTAACCAAGTTAAACATTAGCAGAACTTGTATTATTACTAGTTCCTTTTAAGTAGAAGCGAAATAAGAGAATACACTAGGCTAAAGCGATAACCAAATGCTTTAAACGACAAATTATCGTTTGAGAAATGTTTAAGTATTTTAAAATTAATTAATAACACGGAATATATCAAAAATGTCAATTCCAAATAAATACGTGTATGACATAAGCTGTGTATTTTAACGATATTTCCATTTTATGTAGCGAGTTTATCTATCATTCTAGAGAGCTGATAATCCTATAGGTTGGGAGGCTTAAACTCTTACCCCTATTACTTATGGTTTACCATTATCCAAAGGTCATCCAGAATGAAGATATCTTCATAGGTTATTTCCAGAAAATTCACAATATACATTTTATGCATTATAATTAATATAATTTATATACCGTATTTTAATAAATTATTTAATCAAAATTTCTACATGCATTTGAGAAAACAAAACTCTCGAAGGTTTCTCCATTTATTGGGTATTTTTGGTGGGAAAATTTTCTTGGTAATATTCGTGTCGCAACCTTGGAAGATACTAAGATAAAATATCAAACTTGGTATATAACGGATTTTTCCTTTTTGAGTTATACTGTCCACAACACACGGACATATACGCATTAATACAGACGCACATATACCGACATACACAGTCCTTTATATATATATATATATATATATATATATATATATATATATTTTGATTCAGGGTACTTAAAAATATGTACTTTCGATGAAACCTCGTATCAAATTTTTGGGTAGAATACAATAACCTATCTGCCAATTATATACGTACCGTACTGGTTAGAGAAAGCTAAAAGCAGATCACCCTGTTACAGCTTTGAAACTCTGTTTACTCTCATGTCCATAGGGAAAAAAAGGAATAGCGACTTACCACTTGACATCCGAGCGAGGTGTGCGACTTGTATTCAGGAGGTCATATTTTTTTTTTCCTACCTGCCAACCTGGCCCATGATTTTTTTCGGGGGTTTCCGTGGGTGGCCAGATGAATGCTGGGTAAAGCTCATTATATTTCGAGAATTTTCCTATCCACTATGCGTTTTTCCATCATTTCCTGTCATATGTTTCACGGTTGAAGGACCAAGCGACGGTGTTCGGAGGGTTGCGGCAGGGTGGTGGCTACGCACTGTAAAGGGCTGCCTTCGGTTTCGCTCGTCGAGATCTGGTTTCGGGATAAGGCACCCCTCGGAGAACCAATGGAGGCTCAGAGCTCGTGATTGGGTCTGTAATTGTCAGAAAAGTTTCATCTGCAACCGTTCTGGTGCATGCTTACGCTCGTAGTTATTCTGGTCTGGTCGGCTTTGAGTCTCTCCCCTTAACTTCAATAGGTCTCGAGTTCGAATCTCGCTTAGGGTGAGTTACCCGGATAAGGTTTTTTTACTCGGGGTTTTCCCTTATCCTGAGAAGACGAATGTCAAGTTATGTTAAGCTCCATGGATCCTGAGATCATTTGAGCATAATTTCACCAAGTTCATTCATCGTCCGATATGACCAACCAGATTAAAGGACGTTAAGCTACAATAAATAAAAAATGTATATCCCGATAAACTTTCTTCTCTGGTTCACGCAAGACTCAAGGGCCTCTAGTACTTATTTGCCGTGTTTTTCCCAAGGTTCCTAGAATCGCGTTGGTATGTAATCAGAATCCTAATCCTACCGCTTGAAAAAAGTTCAAATATATAACGAAGAATATCTTGGAAATGGTTAACACCACAAAAATTTTTTGACTTAAATTGTGCGCTTTAAACACATCTATAGTTATTTGTTTGCCTTAATTTAAACAAAAGTAGTTTTCATTTCTTCTGCAAGTACTATAATACATAATGCATAGAGAAGGTATTGTATTCCACCCAAAAAGTCGATACCGAGGTTTCGCTAGAAATGCACGTTTTAGGGTCCCTGTATCCATAAAAACCATTTCGAAAAGTTGGTTAAATACCAAACTTGATGCTTAAGAATTTTTAATTTCCAAGTATGTGACGGGAAGATTTCCAAGAAAACTTCCGCATCCCAAACTAAGGGACCTACATGACAAAAGTTCGAAAATATTGATTTCCTCAAAAATGGCTCTAACGATTTGGATTAAAATATTACAAATTAAAAATACTTAAACGACATATAAAATGTGTACATATCTCAATTTTATAGGGATGGCCTCTGAATAACCGATAAATCATAAGAGATATTACTACACACAAAATTGTAGAGTTCGTTAAAATATATAATTTATGCCATTTACATTTTTTTAGTTGACCATTTGCGAGATAATCCTTGTTATTGGTTTGAATTTTAAAATACTTAAACTTTTCTCGTACAGGAACTCTTCAACTTCTAGCCATGCAAAAAGAACGAATTTGAACCACATGGCTACCACCTTTTAAAATATTAGAATGTGTGTTTAGCCTAGTGTGTTCTCTAATTTTCCTTCTACTTATAAGGAACTAATGTATTTTTGGATTCAAGGGACCTTAAGACATACATTTCCGGTAAAACCCCAGTGTGTAATTTTTGGGTGGAATACAGCATCGTGTCTACCTCTCTATATCTACATGAACTCTACCTATCCATGAACTCAAATTATTTGCACTCTATGAAGTATAATAGAGGGACTGGTTGTAAGTAACACATAATAAATTACATTCAATCAGTTCAAATATTTAACGACTATACACTTATGGTTGTAAATAGCACAAAATAAATTACATTTCATCAGAGTAAATGCATTTAACAGCTATACAAGCTTAAGTTACTTCGAACGATGCAACACGACAGTGTGTTAGCGAGCAGTCTATTAAACCATGCTTAATTTAGTTTGCTGCAATGCTACTAAATGTTGTATGACCAATAGCGTGCTACGAATCGATAATATATGTCAATTTGAAAATAATCCCAAGCTATGTATGCGTGTGAGATCTGGTATACTATTGGTGAACCTAGGTCAAGTTGCTGTGTACCTTCCCTTGTAAGGGCTTAACCACAGGATTGCAGGGGTTGGGTTGAAGTTTTGGTTTGGTGGTGTTTAGGTTGATGGTGTTAAGGATGTAGCGTTACAGATAGGCTCACAACGGCTGCTTTTTCAGTAACAGCACCCTTTCCGCTGCTCTGCTGGCGTCTTAGTTGATTTGCGACGTGTTGGTTTTAATTTTGAGAGACACTCTTATGGGGAATTACTTAGTTCAGCTTTTTAGCTATTGACTAGTTTGAAGCCTTCGTAACCGGGAATGCCCACTAGTCATGCGGGGAGTACGGAACTACCTGCATTGGCATTCAGTTGGTAAGAGCCCTTCAGAGATCTAACATGTGAGTTCTCATGTTGGGCCAATCTGGCGTGGAAAATTTGAGCCCGGCGCCTAATCACATCTTCCACCTGTTGGAGAGCCAATGCTTCATTTAGTAGCCTCAATGGGAAGCGATATACAGAGTAGATAGACCGGAGCCTCTATTCTGATCTTCGCTGTAACCAGAGAAACCAGGAGTCTCCTGCCTTGCCCCACACCTCGCAAGCATAGAGCATCAGGGCTATTGTCGAGCAGTTGGCTGCCGGAGGGCAGGCAGAAGATGTTAGACGTGTACCTATTCTTGCTAGAATTTAGCCACGTCTTGACGAAATGGGAGGTTTGCAGGGTGACGTGGATATGACAAGCACAATTTAAGGTGCTATCTTAACGCGCGAATGGCTCAGCTGGTATCGTCTGTAGCTCGCTTTCCGGAGATCCTGGGTTCTGGGTGGGAATTTTAGTGGTTTTCCTCAGTCACCATGGTAAATATAGGACATGATATTACATTTAATACCACGACTTTAAGTTCCACCTTCAATTTAAAACGATAATAAAACTGAAACTAGATGATAATAACGTCCACGCTGTCATCTATTCTCAGACAGTTATAGCAGTTTGACCAAAATGGCAACCTACAGCCATCTGCTTGTCTCGGAGCGAAATATTTGGGGGTATGCCTCAAAGGGCTGGCTGAACTCATCTGATTTCGGATGGTGGAAGCAGTTAGACTAGAAGCGATGATGTCTGGCTGTACGCGCCATACTGGCTACAGATGGTGAAAGTAGTCTGATTGTGGCATCCTATTGCCATCTTTTGGCACGAAGCTAAAGTAGTGTGGCCGGGAATAATCCTGAAAGGCTTACTGTCTATGCCGTCAACGAGGTATCCTGCTGAACAAATCCGTCGGGATATGACCTAGAAGTTACAATGACGTAAAATAGAATGAGGGTAAAAAGCATTTCCTTCCTTTGCTTTCAAATATACAAAATACACTATTGACAGCGTAAATCGCGTTCCGCGAGAAAACGGGGGTTAGGAATAAGCATTAAAAAGAAAATTCAAGGGCTAGAATTAAATCCACTTTAACTTTTGATATTGCATAAGGTAATAAACCTGGAAATAATTTGTTTTTCATTTTAAAATTTGGGCTGAAAATTTTTCATAATTTTGTTCATATAAAATGTTCCACATGTATAGTTTTCCTACACTTTTTCTGAAACTATTGATGCACGTCACAAACAATCAAATAAAAACTCTGATGCATTCCATTCGCATTAGTTTCCTTAGCTGTTCCATATACAAACTATTCTTACAAAATATTATTCTTTTATACACCATGCTAATCGAGATAAACATTGGTAGAGTTTGTCTCATTACTTGCTTACTAATAATTAGAAGGGAAATACGGCAATGCACTTGGCTAAAGCGATAGTCAAATCTTTTAAAAGCTGCTCGCTGAGTAAAAGAATTGGAGTTCGGTACGCTTTGAATGACCAGCGGCAAAACAACAGAAAGGAAGCGAAAGGTGGCTTTCCGTTTGAGAAAAGTTAGTTTAAATTTGAAGCGAATAACAAGAAATATCGCTGAAACGGTCCACTCTACAAAAAAAAAAAGTACCTATATGAAAAAGTATGTGTTTTAACGGGATTTTCTTGAAAAGCCTCCTGTTGCATCCTTGGAAAATACTTAACATAAATACCGAGTTTCTTTTAAATATTTTTGTCTTTGACCTGTGTTGTCCAAAAGGCGTGCACGCACACACATGTGGACTTCTTTCTAAATATGCTCTTTCGGACTCAGGGAAATCTCGAGTTTTTTAATAGAATACAGTACCTTCTCTAACTACTGTGTACATTGTATCTGCATACGTGCTAGAGAGAGTAAAAATTGTAATATAAACGTGACGCGAAGTGTTGCTAGTGTTCAGTTTTTAAAGCAAATTGAGCGTAAAAATATAAATTTACAGCCACTTTCACTTTTCCTATGTGATACTATTTTTGATTAACAAAATATTACGAAACGCTGCTTATCCGCAAAATTGTATTGCCTCCCTAATATCTGTTCCTTCCTTTGGTAATACGATTACAGCTCAATATAACACATTACTGCCATCTGGCGGAATATTTATAAAAATGATAATATAGTATGTAGGGTATTGGAACGGAGGGAAACACCTTGGTCACTGCAACACTTTATGGATCGATTGTATATACATCCCCGGGAGGCAAGGATGAGGTGAAGAAGCCGTAGGAGATCCCGGCCCGCTGGAAAGAAAGCCCAACCTAGATACGCAGAATTCCCTAACGTTTCCATTTCGAACATCCGCGAACCATTAGAGAGCAATTTCAAGAGGGCGACACAGCGACCCTAGCAGGCGAGACAACTCACTCTGGCGTCGACAGGGAGAAAGCTTTCCATAGCGCTAGTAGCTGCGCCATTTATCCGGCACCGCCAATACCGCAGGACCTAAACTATGAAAGGGCAATGAAATGAGGGAAAAGAGAATCATGGCAGACTTCATCAATCCGGCAGTCGCGGAAAGCCATATACCTCGGTAAATGAGATGGTACTGCATTACATTCTCAAAATCGTTTATTATTTTAGCTGGTCAATTGATTACTTTCTTTAACAAGTACTACAAATACACATAGTAGGTAGCGAAGCCATTGTATTCCAACTACTACAGCTCAGTTCCTGTACAATCCTTCCAAGAGTTGCTTGGACATCAAAGTT
Organism: Hymenopus coronatus; assembly: GCA_030762935.1. Taxonomy (NCBI): domain Eukaryota; kingdom Metazoa; phylum Arthropoda; class Insecta; order Mantodea; family Hymenopodidae; genus Hymenopus; species Hymenopus coronatus. The sequence goes on along the minus strand of CM060898.1, from coordinate 97,320,738 downwards.
TAAATGAAAATCCCAAAATTAAGTACATTGTGAAATAAACTTACGCCAGCGGTGCACATGGATCGTTTCAAAATGAGTGGCAACCTTTGAGGAGAATCACGCTACCTTCTTTTGCTCCCCAACTTCTTCTACGTCCGACATATTGCAAACCCCACATTCCCATCACGACGTGGTTAAACCTTAGCAAGAATGGGCATACATCCACCTTCAGGCTGCCCTCGGCCCTTCAGCTGTTTGTCGCTTTTATACTCGTACTACACCCAACAATTATATACCCAGATTTCACTGGAACCCATAAAAGTAGATTTTTAGAACAACGCCTGCTGTGTCCATGGACAGCATAACTAACAAATTTGATATGTTCCATTCGCGTGACTTTCTCTGCATTTAACAAACAAATTATTGTTGAAAAGCTTATTCTTCTACCTACTTCATGCTAACTGAGCAGAAATGATCTTATTACTTGCTTTCTTGTAAGCAGAACGGAAATAAGGGAGCACACTAGGGTTAAGTGATAGTCAAATATTTTCAAACTGGCTGCTATTCACTTAAATGACCGGGAGTTGACAAATACCCATGTGTGAAAAGTTGGAAGAACTTTAAAACTGCAACCAATAACAAGGAATATCTTGGAAGTGGTCAATGCTACGAAAATATCTCATGTGTTCCTATTACATGACTTTCTCAACATCTCTGTAACAAATTAATTAAAATGCTTATTCTTCTATCTACATAATGCTAAACGAGATAAATATTAGCAGAATTTGTCCTTATTCCTTAGTCCCTTGTAAGTAGAAGGGAAAAATCTAATGTCTTCCATTCACATGATGTCATCTAGCTGTTCGGCAAACAAGCCTTTTGTTCAAAATATTAATCTGTTATCTATATCATGTTAATCAAGATAAAAATAAGCAGAAATATCCTTATTACTAGCTTCCTTGTAAGTAGAACGGAAATATGAAAATGCACAGGCTAAAACGATAGTCTCGTCCCTTAAAAGCCAACCGCTATGTTTTGAAGTTCAAATCTCTTTGGTTGCCTGGAGTAAACAAAAGAGAAACGAGTAGAAAGATGTCTTCCCGTTTGAGAAAAGTGGCTAAAATTGAAACCAATAATCCGGAATATTTTAAAAACAGTAAACTCTATAAATGTTACGTATATAATGTAAATAATATACCATGTATATAATATAAATTGTGTGTTTTAATAATATCTACAATTTTTGTGTAGTAAGTTTTTGTATATTTCTTACAGTTTACCAGTTATACAAAAATCATCAAGAATGAAGAGATCTTCAGAGACTATTCCCAGAAAATTCAAGATGTAGGTACATTTCGTGTGTCATAAAAATATTTTACACATAACGTATTTTAATCGAAATCGTTACAGCCGTTTTTGAGAAAATTAAAATTTTAGAAAAATGTTCCATATAAACGGTAGTTACGGTGGGGGAATTTTCTCGAAAATCTTCATGTCGCATCCTTGGAAGATACTCAACTTAAATACCAAGTTTGGTAAGTTTGTGATGCGCACACACACATACAGACACACACATACACATTTTTCTAAAACTGCTTTTTCTGTATCCAGGGGGTCCCAAAACATGTATTTCCGGTGAAATATCGGTATCGAGTTTTTGGGTGCATTACAATATCTTCTCTACATACTAAATTTTAAAACTATATATGATATAAATTGTGAGTTTTAACGAGATACACATTTTTTGTGTGGTAAGTTTTTCTCTATCTCTTACGGCTATAAGGTAATCGTGAATGATTACATTTGGACGCAAAATACCCCTGGAATATGCAAATAAATAAACTAATTTTAAGCCTTCGTAACAGACTGCATAAAGTTAAACATTTAATCAAAGGATCTTCTCCCTTGCCACTTCACTTGAAAAGAATACTATACTTGTCTTTGATTAGACCTATATGGGTGTATGGTTGAAGAATATGCAGATCTGCATCAAACTCCCAGATAAGAAAAGTTCAAACAATCCAGAATCGGGCACTTCGACTCATCGCGGATGCACCATGGTACGTCCGCAAAGACAACCTGTAGAAAGATTTAAATATATCAAACGTTGTCTGCCTCATCCAAGAGTGGTGCGAGCGTTGGCGATTGTCCATAAATCCGGAGAAAAGCCACGCTATTCTCTTCACCAAGCGCCGCTTTCCCGCAAACTTCCCCACATTACGTACCTCAGACGAAGCATACAATGGACCAACACCATCACCTACTTGGGGGTGAAGCTTGACAGGGGCGTCACTTTTAGGGAGCACATCAGGGGGCTATGGTGCCGGGGCAATGGGGCTGCGGCCTCATTGTACCCGATGCTGAGGTCCTCGATGACGGTTCCCCTTAAGTTGCGCCTTTTGAGGGCTCTCATAATCCCCTTGTTAATCTACGCCTGTGAGATCTGGGGTATGGCGGCAGACTCCAGTCTGCTGTTGCTTCAGCGGGTACAGAATAGGTGTCTTCGGGCTATCTATTCTGTGCCTCGAGGCTTTCCAACGAGACTCCTGCACGAAGCCTCTGGTCTACCATACCTGGAGGACGAGATTAGGCGTCGGGCAACAAAATTCAACGAAGGGTTACCATACCATCGGAGCGCCCTCGTTAGGTCTCTTGGGGATTACGATCCCACAAACCGCCGCTTCAGGCGATACCGGCTTTCCCGCATGGCTTGCGGGCATCCCCGGTAACGAAGGAGCACCACCAACAGCCGCTACGGCTAAGCTCCTATAATCCTTCAAGAGTTGCTTGGATTCAAAATTAAAACCTCAAAAGAAAAATTTTGATAAAAACACACCAGCGGTGCACAAGGGCCGTTGCACCATCAAGGCAACCGTCGAGGAGCAATATTTGCCTCCTCCTGTCACTCCACAACCCCAAAACACACCCGCCATCCTACAAAACCCACAATCCCGTCAGAACGTGGTTAAGTTCTCTCCGAGAACAGGGACACGTCTAGCACACCTCGGGCTGCCCTCAGCCTGCCAATTAAACTGGACTGGACTGGAAACACTGAGCTCCAGAGACGTGTTTTCCGCAGAATAGAAAACCACCCCAATAATTTGCTCAACTGCATTCCAGCTCAACTTCCAGCAACTCGGCATCTACGTAGATTAAAAACAAAGGGACAGCAGATTTCATTGACATCTACTTGTGAATTATATTATTGTTATGCTTGGCGACAGTCCTAGGACTGCTACCTCAAAACACGTTTCTTGTGTGTGTATATTGTGCATAATGTATGATAAAATTATCTTGAATTACAAAACAGAAAAAAAAAACTATTTATAACATCACAGTTATGTAGACCTTTCATGTATGTATGCAGATGATGCTTCACTTGCAGTAAGTGCCAATGGACACGATTAACTTAACAACGTTACAAATTTTGTGAATTCTTTTTAAAAATGGTTCACTGCAAATAAACTTTCTTATACATTGTTAAAAATGCTTGTTTATATTTTAATAGTAAAAGAGATTACAACAAACATGAATACTTTGTACTACATTGGTGGTTCTATGTTAAAGCCTCTTGATAAGAAGATGCTTTTGGGCATTATTTTAGATCAAAACCTTACTTGGAATGATCCGATTGGTCATATATACACCAAATTAAATAAGGCATATTTTGCTATTAGATAGCTACATATATTAATATGTGTATATGACTGTGTATTATGGCGACCCGGTAAGGCAAATATGATTAAAAATACATGTTTTGGTTCTAGAAAATTTTCGAAATAAAATACTTCAATTTTTATCTTGATATCACAATTTTAAAGATTTTTATAGAATAGTTACCAATGGGTTGAATTTGGTGGGCGTGGTTGGTCGATTTATTGACATTTGTTATTGCTATGAACGGAATTAGCATATTTTAAGTTCTTTTAGGAGTGAAATGCTGTGGGAAAATTTTGAAATGGCCATACTGCTTACTGATTTATAATGGCAACCTAACCTTGTTTGTTTTGTGTAAACATCTTAGTTTGTTATATATATATGTATGTGTGTGTGATTGTGAATATTTGTACTTTCTCTATACGTACTATGTACATAGTGTATAGAGAAGGTATTGTATTGCACCCAAAAATTCGATACCGAGATTTCACCGGAAATATATGCCTTGAGACCCCCTGAATCAAAAAACAAAAACACAAAAAAAGCATTTCTAGAAAAATGTCCGTGTGTGTGTGTGCCTGTAGGCAGCATAGCTCAAAAATGAAAAGACCGTTAAATACCAAACTTGGTATTTAAGTTTGGTATTGTCCAAGGATGCGACACGAAGATTTTTTGAAAAAATACTCCCACCCCAAACTACCCTTTACATGGAACTTTTATCGAAAACTTTGTTTTTCTGAAAAATGGCTTTAACGATTTTGATTAAAATATCATATATTAAAGATATTTGCCTGACAAATAAAATGTATATCTTGAATTTTCTGGGAACAGCCTCTGAAAACTATTTTCCTCTGAATGAATTTTACGGAATTTTGCATAACTGCTAAACCGTAAGAGATGGACAAAAACTTACAATACAAAAAATGTAGAGCACTTTAATACGCACAATTTATTTAATATACATTTTTTTCGTGGAGTTGATCGTTTTTGAGATACTTCTTGTTTTTGATTTCAGCTTTACAAAACATACTTTTCTCATACAAGAATTTAATTCCTGTCCATACAAACTTCAGTCATTAGCATCCATTTTTTGACTATCACTTTAACCAATAGTATTCCCTTATTTCGCTTCTACTTACAAGGAGGCAAGTAATAGAACTATTTCTGCTGATTTTTTCTGGATTATCATAAAGTAAATATAAGCAAGAGCTTTTTAATAGTAATTTGTTCCAGAGATATAGAGAAAGGCATGTGAATGGAGCACATCAGATGTTTTTGTTGTTTGGCTATTATTTTAATTTTTTACATTGCCACGACACAGTAATAGGGTTTTCAGAAAGAGGAAGAATGTTGGAAAACCAAAAGATAGCACTATAAATTATGTTGATATTACAGATCCACATGTGGATGTTAAAATAAACACTGATGTGGTTAAAAGTAATAGTGATGACGTGAAGTGTAATAATTCTTCTAAAAAGAAATGCAGAAATATGGAGATGAATGTAATAATTTATTGAGAGATTATGATGAAAATAATACTAATGAAATCATAAATATTCAAATATTATCAGACGTTCCTATAATCATACGCAGTGCAAATTTTGTGGTGGTGAATGTATTTAAATGGTTAATTCTAACTTTGAAAATCGATATCTCAGAAACTTTTAGACATAGAAAGCTCATATTTTCAGAAATTATGTTTATATATATGATAGACATTTTAACAGGACCATTTTTTAAAAAATTATCAATAGTTTTGAAATTTTGAAGTGATTAGTATGATATTTTTAATGAAAAAATTGACTACTGCAAAAAAAAGTATTTACTCGTCAAATAATTATTCTACCAAAAAAGCCCCATGTTAAAGTGTATACAAAAGTCCATATAATGTTCTGTAAAAATTTGAAATGGATACAATAAATAGTTTCTGAGAATAAGTTCCTTGAAATCTCGAATTTTAGCATTGTCATTATATGCCTTACTGGGTCC